>CM038215.1:303202084-304609632 GCA_021442155.1 Cymbidium sinense
TGAAAGGTTATGGAGACATGGTTTCGGAATGAACATAGCCGAAGACTTCAAGTGTAACCAGTCATCGATTGTTCTTGTTAAGACCATCAATTCTAAAACAAGGCTGCTATGTTTTATACAAGAAAGGTTTACACTTATGTTTGAAGAGGAATTTTTTGCATGGGGTTGGGGCTATCGATCTAAGTCGATAATGACATGGAGTATTTGGTAAGAAACTTAGAGAATAAAAATGCATCCAAAACATGGGCTGTGTATTTCGATAGGACTACCCTAGAAGTGACTTGTACTTGCAAAAAATTTGAGATGATGGGATTACTTTGTGCCCATTGTATCAGAGTTCTTAGTCAGGAAGATGTTGTGCGCATTCCGGACAAGTATCTTCTCATGCGATGGTCTACTAGAGCAAAGAGGGATATTTACAATGATAGTGCATACAAAAAATTAAGAGATGTGGCAAAGATGGAAATACGGCATTATTTTCGAACCACATAAGTCGATATGCATATCAAATAAGCGTCGAGACGGAGCAATAAGAGAGGGACTATATGCTTGGATCCCTAGAAAAACTATATGATGATGTCGACTATAATAAGTGGGAATTCTCCGACAAAGCGGTTAGGAAGAAGAAGTTAAACCAGATAAGGGAAAAGACATCTTAAAAGATCCAGGTTAAGCAAGCGTCCAAAGGGTGTTTCCAACTCAAGGCTTAAGGGATATTGGGAGAGATCCAAGAAAGCCAAGTAATTTTCTACTTGCGTGTATTTTTTTGGTATTTTAAATATTGCTGTTAATCTTCAAACCCTTCTACTTTTTTTGGTTGCAGAAACCAAACTACAGTCTGATAGCGTGGCTGAAGGTGCTTCCTCACAAGTTGCATCACCTTTCTCTGCTATGCCAAAGTGTTTTTCAGAGGTACGCACATAATATCACACATCGATGCTGTAAGAAAGTATCAATAATATGTTCTACATGCGAATTTCGAGCTCCTGATGAAACAATTTGAAGGGTACACTAAGCTGATGATGGATATTATCTCAGAAAACATTTTGATACATGACATTATCCAGTTTTGACTGTATTTAGCTAGGAGATTTTGACACTGGTGTGTTTGTAGCTCTTTAAGCAATAGTGATTGAGTTAATCCCCTGCTGTGGAAATTGTAATCATTGGACAGTATCAATAAATATGTACCAATAATAGATCAATTTTGACTTTTTTTTCCAGTTTTTTTGCCAACTCCTTATGATTATGTTTAGGGCATTATAATGGAAGCATTTTTGGCGGTTTGGATGGTTTGGGTGGGTATTTTTGCATCACACCTTGTGTACCTCTTTGGAGGTACAGAATATTTTTTTTGATTACATTGCAAAAAGCATTTGATCATTTGGGTGTGGTTGATGGGTGGTTTAGTGCATCGTACCATGTACCTCTTTGGAGGTGCAATATTTTGACCTTTTTCAATTTTTTGCCAACTCCTTATGATTATGTTTAGAACATTGCAAATTTGATGCATTTGATTGTAGTTTTTGGGTGGTTTAGTGCATCGTACCAGTGTACCTCTTTGGAGGGACAGACCATTTTGACCCCTTTTTAGTTTTTTTGCCAACTCCTTATGATTATGTTTAGAGGCATTATAAAAGAAGCATTTGATCGGATTTGGGTGGTTCTTTGGGTGGTTTAGTGCATAGTACTGTACCTCTTTGGAGGAATTTGAGACCTTTTTTTATTTTTTTGCCAACTCCTTATGATTATGTTTAGGCATTGCAAAAAGAAGCATTTGATGCATTTGGGTGGTTTTGGGTGGTTTAGTTCATGTTGCCTCTTTGGAGATTAGACCTTTTGACCTTTTTCTTTTTTGCCAACTCCTTATGATTATGTTTAGACATTGCAAAAGCATTTGATGGCGGTTGGGTGATTTGGGTGGTTTGCATGTACCTGTGTACCTCTTTGGAGGTACTGGACCTTTTGATCTTTTTTAGTTTTTTTTTCAACTCATGATTATGTATAGCATTGCAAAGAAGCATTTGATGTTTGGGTGGTTTGGGTGGTTTAGTTCATGTACCCGGTACCTCTTTGGAGGTACCTTTTGATCTTTTTCCATTTTTTCCAACTCCTTATGATTATGTATAGGGCATTGGAAGCATTTGATGCGGTTTGGGTGATTTGGATTTTAGTGCGTTTTCGTATGCCTCTTTGGAGAATTCTGGACCTTTTTTTGATCTTTTTTTTTCCCAACTCTTATGATTATGTATAGGCATTGCAAAGGATATATTATAATCTATTATAAAAATTGACTAATGTCGAATAAATTAAGCCTCTAAAGCCGATATATTATAAAAAAATTTATTATATATAACTTCTTCAAATCATTGAACTAATATCTAAAATTTAAAATATATATGCACATGAATAATAGAAATTCTCAATATTTTGAGTTACCATAAAATGAAGTTTTGTTAAACTCGAATAGATTCATAAGAGGCTTAATTTATATAATTGTTCAAATCAATGATTTCGATTTTGATTTAACTCAAGAAAAAAGCCCCACTCCATGTATTAATCATTAACATCACTCAATATCAATCCTAATGTGACAAAGCATAAATTCACTCATAAATATGTTCAAAGTGAGAAAAAAGTATGACATGTTAAGCCACAACCTTATCCTAATAAATAGAATTACTAATCAACATTTACCTCATGAAATATAAAATATATATATATGACAAACCACACTACTTCATTAAATCATCACAGATATATGATATACAATGGCAGCCAGTCTTACTTGATGCTTCTAATGAATTGATGGAATGAAGCTTCAAAATGTCTCTTCATTTAAAATCATGTATAATAACACATTTCTCTGAAAATTTATTGAAGTTATCCTTTTGACATGGTAAACTTCAGGAAAAATATAATTAGGTCAATGGTGCTTGAGAATCAATGATCTAACCACCATGCCAAGCGCCATCATCTTCCATTATAATGTAAACATAATTAAGAGTGGAAAAAAGCGAAAAAATGGTCAAAATCCTCCCTTAAAATCCTATATTAAAAAGAACATCAAATGCTTGTCTTAATACATATTAATGTTGGCAAAAAAAGCATTAAAAAAAGGTCAAATATCAAGAGAATAGTCTGATGTGCCAATTGAATCAAATGCTTTTTCAGTTCAACATAATCTAAGAAGTTGGCAAAAAAAACATGTGAAAAATATCAAAATGATCTACCCTTTAAAGAGATTTGTACAAATCAAAATCTAAAAATCAATTTCTATCAAATGCTTCCATTATAATTATAATACATAATCAAGGGTTGGCAAAAACTATGATCAAATTGTCTTTCCAAAGGGTACAGTCTGGCACTAAATAGAAATCAGATCATCTTCCATTATAATGCTAAACATAATCATTCAAAAAAAGCAGAAAAGGTCAAAATGGTCAGTACCTCAAAACAGTCTGGTAAAAAAATAAAATCACCAAAGAATCTTCATTATAATGAAACATAATGTTAAAAAAAATGAAAAAGGTCAAAAAAAAGGTTGATAAGTACACAAGATGCACTAAACCACCCGAAACCATTACCATCAAATGCTTCCTTTGCAATAAACATACATCATAGGAGTTGCAAAAAAAATTGGGGACAAAATGTTACGTACCCTCCAAAGAGGTACAAAATACAAATCATAAATACCAAATCTGGCGCCATCAAATGCTTCCATTATAATGCTTTAAACATAATCATAAAGTTGGCAAAATAGCAAAGGTCAAAATGATTTGTAAAATTACCGAGATACAAATAAAAATACAAAATCACACTGCCATCAAATGCTTCCTTAATCTTAAACATTGTCATGAAGTTGATAAACTAAAATGGAAGATCAAATATATCAGTACCCTCAAAGGTTTCTGAGGTATTGCCACCCAAACCACCCTCAAATGCTTTGTCTGATGCCCATACATAATCAGGAGTTGGCAAAAAAATTGGGAAAAAAAGGACAAAAAATCTATACCCTCAAGGTATGATGAATGCACTAAACCAACCGAAACCACCAAAGCGCCATCAAATGCTTCCTTTGCTCTATACATAATCATAAGGTTGGCAAAAAAAAGCGCAAAAAAGGTTAAAATGATGTGTACCCTCAAAGTACATTCTGGCACTAAACCAAGAAACCACCAAGCGCCATCAAATGCTTCCATTATAATATAAACATAATCAGTTGGCAAAAAACATGAAAAAAGGTCAAAATTGATCTGTACCCTCAAAGAACAAAGTCAGATGCACTAAACCACCGAATCCACTGCGCCATCAAATGCTTATGTCTAAACATAATCATAGTTGGCAAAAAAATGGAAAAATGGTCAAAATGCGACCCTCAAAGGGTACAGTCTGAGATGCACTAAACCGAAAGCATAAATGTGTTTCCAATGTTCACATAATCATAAGTTGGCAAAAAATATGTGAAAAATGTCAAAAATGATCAGTACCCTCAAAAGGCATGATAAATCACCCAAACTTCCATCAAATGCTTCCATTATAATTCTTTACATAATCATAAGGAGTTGGCAAAAATTGTAAAAGATCAAAAGAGGTATGTACCTCAAAAGTACAGTCAGATGCACTAAATAGAAACCACCAAAGCGCCATCAAATGCTTCCATTATATTGCAAATATAATCATAGTTGGCAAAAAAAGCGCAAGGTCAAAAATGGGATGTACCCTCAAGAGGTACAGTGAATGCACTAAACCACATAAAAACCACCCAAAGCATCAAATGCTTCCATATAATGCCTAAACATAATCATAAGAGTTGGCAAAAAAAATTGGAAAAAAAAGGTCAAAAAAGTACCCTCAAAAGAGTCATCTGTCAACGAAAACCAAACATCAAATGCTTCTTTGCAAACATAATCATAAGGAGTTGGCAAAAAAATTGGAAAAAAAGGTCAAAATGTGTACCTCAAGAGGTACAGTATAAATGGACTAAACCAATCACGCGCATCAAATGCTTCCTTTGAATATAATGAACATAATCATGGGAGTTGACAAAAAAATGGAAAAAGGTCAAAATTGGTCACTAAAAAGGTGCAGAGATATATCTAAAATAACATATAAAAGCGACCAATCTTTCTGGATAGTGAGAAGAATGAGTAAAACAAATTCATTCAAGTTGAATGCATTTAAATACCTCATGTAGTCACTACATACCTCAATTTATGATTTGCTTATCAGCGACGTCCCGTCTGCGTCGACCAAGCTCGAGAAAAAATCCCGGCGCGGAATGTGACGTCGATAATGTTTCTCCTTCTTCTCCCACTTTTTTTGAGCGCTTTGAGGGTGAGGAAATGTATTTATAATGGCATGCGATGTTTACGGGTGAAACCTGTCCGTTATCTCGTTCTCTAATCGATAAACACATGCGTCAGGTGGTTAGTGCATGCACGTCGGACTCTAAACATCTTTTCGTTTCTTATCCCTTCTTTAAAATTATTCTTTTAATTTTTAAATCAATGACATAATGAAGGAGAAAATATTACGTGTGTCTTTACATGCGGACTCAATTCATGGCCGTATGCAATATTTTCCCCATTTTAGTTATTATCATGGACTAGTAAAGGGATGATGGCGTATTTACATCCCTTCCCGCGTAAACATCGTTGGAAGAGAATTTAAAAGAAATATATGCAGTTAGAGTTTAGGGTTAGTTTTTTTGAGCTGGAGAAATAGAAAATCTCATTTTACAAAAGAACCATGAAGATGGACGTTGAAATAGCGACCAATTTGCGAGGATGTATTAAATGAAATTCATTGTAATATTTCTTGCATTTTTTTGATTTGTTAGTGATATTTTCTGCGAAGAATATATGTTATTCCATTAGAAACAATTTGGATGCTTTTTTTGTTGAATTTTACTTTTAGTGTTATTTTGCATGTACTCTCTGTACCTTTGGAGAATAGCATTTAGACTTTTCCGCTTTATTTTATCTTTCTTGAGATAATGTTCATTACATTATAATAAGTAATTTGATGGTATTTGGATGATTTCGTGAGCTTTTGCATATGTACTCTGTACCTCTTTGGAGGTCTAATTAAGACTTCTTTTTTTAGTTTATTTTTCTACTTCTTTTGATTATATTTGCATTCCAATGGAAGCATTTGGAGGCTATTTGGATGGTTTTGGGGGGTATTTTCATCTGTACTCTACCTCTTTGGAGAAGCATTTACCTTTTCGGTTTATTTTGTCTTTCTTGAGATTATGTTTGGCATTCTAATAAACAATTTGATGGTGCTTGGATAATTTTAGGTATTTTTTGCATCAGAGTACCTCTTTGGAGGGAGTCTGAGCATTAAGACTTCTTTTGCCTTTATTTTGCCTACTTTTTTTTATTATGTTTAAAATTCCAAGTATTTGGAGGCTGTTTGGATGGTTTATGAGGGGCATTTTGCATCTGTACTCTCTGTACCTCTTTAGTATAGATCATTTATGGCCTTTTCCAATTTATTTTGCCTATTTTGAGATTATGTTTAGGCATTCCAATGGAAGCAATTTGATGGTCTTGGATGGTTTATTTGGGGTATTTTGCATCGTACTCTACCTCTTTGGAGGTACAAAGCATTAAGGGACTTCTTATTTTGTACTTCTTTTGATTATATTTAGGACATTCCAATGTAAGCATTTGGAGGCTGTTTGGATGGTTTCTGGGGGGTATTTTGCATCTGTACTCTTTATATCTCTTTGGAGGGTACAGATCATTTATGACCTTTTTTCCAGTTTATTTTCATGTTTCTTGAGATGTTTGGGCATTCCAATGGAAGCAATTTGATGGTGCTTGGATGGTTTATTTGGGTATTTTGCATCTTACTCTATACCTCTTTGGAGTCTGAGCATTTGACTTTTTCAGTTTATTTTACTTCTTTTGATTATGTTCATTAAATTCCAATGGAATTGATGGTTGTTTAGATAATTTCTGGTGATTTTTTGCATCGTATTTTTGTAACATATTTTGTATCTTTGGCGGATGAATGCGGTCAATGAGTGTCATGATAAATGATGTCTAATGACCCAAATTTGGAGAAACTCTTTGGCTGCTTGTTCAAATGAAACGAGGCGTATACCTTTATCTGGTATATGCATATCAAATTGGCTTCTGTTGGAAGGACCATACTAGTTATTGGCTCAAAGAAATTAAAATCAAAAGATTTTCTATGCTGGTTGGAAGAAGTCGATCTAAATGGCTTAACAAAATTCGAAAGTTGATACAACTTGTCCGACCATGATTAGATTCTCTGTTGATTTGGAGGAGAATTGGGCGATTAAAAATATAGAAAGTCATAATCATTATTTTGGCGAGCTGTAACTACATCTTCTCGGATCACAGATGCATTAGCGATGAGAAGCGTCCATGTTGAAGACAATGAGGATTAGAAACAGCGATGCATTTATCTAGCGAGGAAGTTGGTGGCGTAGAGAATATCGGGTTCACAAAAGAGATGCTTTCAATTTTATTGAGAAGAGAAAAGATCGAGGATTGCGAATGTGATAATGCATTAATCTGATTGTTTAAGGAAATGCAAGCAGCGGATGAGATGTTTGCATGGGATGTACAAGTTGATGAGTCAGATTACTTAGTAAGCTTTTTTTGGAGCAATGACATGTCTAGGATAGAATATGATTATTTTGGAGATGTGATAATTTTTGATACAAGCTATCGACTCAATAAATATAATCTTATTTGTGCCCCTCTTGTTGGAGTGAATCATCATTGGCAAAATATATTATTTGGAGTAGCCTTTTTTATCAAATTGAGTCATTCTCAGTTATTCCAAATATTTTTTTTGGTTGATGTGATGACATCCTATAACAATATTCATTGATCAAGATCGGTACAATGCTATCAAAATTGTATTATTGCATACTCATCATAGGTTGTGCCAATGGCATATTTCAAAGAAAGCTCCTTCCAAGGTTCATTGATTTAATAGTAATAAGATAGTGCAAAATATTTTATAAATGCATGAGTAAGTGTGACTCGGAGGAAAGAGTTTAAAGAAGCAGTCGTGCTAGAAAGGTAATTTGCATGATGCTTGTTGTCAGCTTTATAAGATTAGATCCAAGTGGTCCATTGACAAGGACTCTCATTCGCATGGGCATCTTGTCAACGTAATGAGTCCATGAACAATGTATGTCACAATATATCTAAACAAGTTACTCCACAGATTATTTCTTGGGGTTGGAAAAGGTTATGGAGACATGGCATCGGAATGAACATGACGAAGACTTCAAGTGTAGCCAGTCATCGATTATTCTGATGTTAAGACCGGTCAATTCTAAAATAAGGCTGTATATTTTTACAAGAAAGGTTTACACTATATGTTTGAAGAGAATTTTGCATGGAGTTGGCTATCGATGTAGTCGGATAATGACACCATGGAGTATTTGGTGAAACTTAGAGAATAAAAATGCATCCAAAACATGGAATGCATTTCGATAGACTACCACAGAAGAAACTTGTACTTGCAAAAAATTTGAAATGATGGGATTACTTTTATATGTTATAGTTGGGGAAGATGTTGTGCGCATTCTGGACAAATATCTTCTCATGTGATGATCTATTAGAAAGAGGGATATTTACATTGATAGTACATAAAAATTAAGAGATGTAAACAGATAAATGCTCTGCATTATTTTTGAACCACATAAGTCGATGCATATCAAATAAGCGTAAGACGCAGGCAATAAGAGGCGAGGACTATATGCTTGGATCCCTAAAAAACTATATGATGATGTCTATAATAAGTGAATTCTCCTCCGGTGACAAAGCAATTAAGAAGAAGAAGTCAACCACAAAGACGAGGAAAAGACATCTTAAAGGATCAATTAAGCAACAGAGTGTTTCCAACTCAAGGCTTAAGGGATATTGGGAGAGATCCAAGAAAGCCAAGAGTAATTTTCTATTTGCGTATTAGTTTTTAGTATTTTAAATATTGCTGTTAATCTTCAAACCCTTCTACTTTGTTTATTACAGAAACTAAAGTACAGTCTGATAGTGTTGTTGAACGTGTTTCGTCACAAGTTGCATCACCTTTCTCTGTTATGCGGTATTTTAGAGTGCCTGAGAATATCACACATCAATCTTTGTAAGAAATCATCAACTAATATGATGTTCTATCGAGAATTTAACTCGAGCTCCTGATCGGTCGGTGAAGGGAATAAGGCGATGATGGATATTATTTCAAACATTTTGATGCATGACATTATCCATTTGTGTTCTTATTTGTACAATCTTTTTTTAATGCTTTAGAGTCCCAAAGATGACTCTCTTTAACTTACAGACCAAGATGTTTAGGCGTATTTAGCTAGGTATTTTCTCTTTGGGTTTTTGTAGCTCTTTAAGCAATAGTGATTGAGTTAATCGAGGACCTTGTAATCATTGGATAGTAATAAATATGTTTTGCATTTGTACCTCTGAGGTACGATCATTTATTGCCTTTTTCCGTTTATTTTACCTGATTCTAAAAATAATGTTCATTACATTCTAGTTCAAGCAATTTGAAAGTTATTTGGATGATTTCTAGGTATTTTTTTATATCTGTACTCTATGTACCTCTTTGGAGGGTAGAGATCGTTTGAGTCTTTTTTCCAGTTTATTTTATCTATTTCTTGAGATTATGTTTAAGGCACTCCAATGGAAGCAATTTGATGGCTGCTTGGATGATTTCTGGGTGTTTTGTTGCATCTGTACTCTCTGTACCTCTTTGGAGGGTATAGAGCATTTAGGGACTTCTTTTTCCAGTTTATTTTACCTATTTCTTGAGATAATATTCATTACATTAAATGAAAGCAATCTAGGAGCTGCTTGGATGGTTTGGGGGTATTTTGTACTCTCTGTACCTCTCACGAGGTGATCATTTATACCTTTTTTTTTTAGTTTATTTTGCCTTATTCTAGAGATAATGTTCATTACATTACAATGGAAGCAATTTGAAGGCTGTTTGGATGATTTCTGAGGGATATTTTGCATCTGCACTCTCTGTACTTCTTTGGAGGGTACAGATCATTTGTGATCTTTTTCTTAGTTTATTTTGCCTTTTTATTGAGATTATGTTTAGGCATTCCAATGGAAGCAATTAGATGGTACTTGGATGATTTGGTGTTATTTTACATATGTACTCTTTGTGTACCTCTTTGGAGGGAGAGGACTTCTTTTTAGTTTATTTTGAGATTATGTTTAGGGCATTCCAATGGAAGCAATTTGATGGCTACTTGGATGATTTCTAGGTATTTTTTGCATCTGTACTCTATGTACCTCTTTGGAGGTATGAGCATTTAGGACTCTGGATCGTTTATTTTTCTGTTTCTTGATGGACATTAATATGGAAGCAATTTGATGGCTGCTTGGATGATTTCTGGATATTTTTTTACATCTGTACTCTCTGTACCTCTTTGGTGGGTACAGATCATTTATGGATTATCTAGTCTAAAAATTTAGTTGGCAAATTTAATCTCATAATGTGGTGATAAATTTAAAAAGCCTCTTAACCTATTGTATTTACACTATTCAGTAATTGAAAATAATTATTACATAATTAAATGTTATAAGTTATCTCTTTCGGACAAGTTTCATTACAGTTATAATAGAATTAAATTTTTCATATTGCAATGAGACAAAAAAAATACTATTTTTTTATAATAGATTAACTTATTTTATTTTTGTTTCATCTAAATAAATAGACAATCAATCTGATAAGGTTCAAGTTAATATTGAACTTCATTTCACTCGAGCATGAGCATACTAAGAATACATATGAGTTAAATTTTTTAACTGCTTTATTTTCATAATAAAAAAATAGCTAACGCCAATCATAATCGTATTTTAATACATATGAGTTAAAATTAAAACTGTTAAAATATCATGATTTTATAATTAAAATTTACTTACACCACAACCATAATTTTTTATAATGAAACTTTAAAAAAAAAGATAATCCCTAATGGCCAGTAATCCCTAATTTAATTTTACGCATTAATTTTATGCATTTTGTTGGATAACATTTATTTTATGCATTCGGCTGTATTAATTTTATGCATTCATAACAAAATGACCATACTATAAAATGATTTTAAATGTAGATTTCTTTCAAGAATATAGCCCCAAAATCCATAAGATAAAAATATGATTCTTTGGAGTAAAATATCATCCCAGTAAAATATCAGTAAATCACTATATGAAATGAGAGAAAAGAAGTTACAAAAAATATAGTAAAATATCATCTCAGATCCATAAACGATCCATTCACTTCAACAAAAGCTAAGTCTTGAAGCCACCAACCGATGCATTATACAAAATCTATATCAAACTAAATCTATTGTTCTTAATTTGGATTTTAAGTCCCAAATAAAATATAGCGTAAGTGAACTCATCTAAATATATTCATCTTCTTCGGCCAATCACGGTGGTCTACCAGTCACTGGAGGTTTCTTCTTTGCCTCCATGTATTTAGACAAACATTCCTCGACACTATTTTTTTGGGCACGGTATCCCACTCACCATTTCAATTGGCCATTTTGATCGCTCGAGCGCCAATGTCTTTAAAATTTGAAATGAATAATCTCAACAAGTTGGCCCAGAAAAAAAAAAGTTAAGAGGAACCAAATTTGAAAACTGTTCTTACAATCTCAGGAAAAATACTCTTATGGGTTGGTTTGGGTAATGAGTCGTAAAATACCAGACGACTTATATGACCGGGAGTGTCAGTCTTGATTATCATGGCGATAAGATTAACTCGACACCTGTCGGATGACATGTTGGATAAACATTTTGCTTTGTCTTTAGCCGTGCGCATAACTCTGAAGGAAAATAAGAGAACGATTATAGATTATAGCTTTTATCTAAACAAACAAGAATTGAATCATAATACCCAACATTCCTGTGAGATAACATACCCAATGCAAGCATGAAATGTACAAATAGGGAACATACAGCCCCGGACATAGTGAATACTTCTTGGCCAGCAAGAACGCGAAGGCATCAATGTGTCCATCTGAGAGATATTGATCAACGACTCGATCCTCCGTGCATAATGATATTCTCAAAATGAATCTTTGTAACGCAAGTGATAAATATTTTAGAGTCGGAGCATGGCGTGTCAATAAGATCGAACGTAAATAGCAAAATAGCTCGGATGAGAACTCAACAACATGAAGTGCCTCGATGGCGAGGAAATTAAATGATAAAGTTAGTGATGAAGCTAGATTCACTATGAATTAAGGATCGATCTCGTATTTTTCATACCTTCGATTGATGCTCCTCCACAGCGATAGCGGGTGTCGACCTTTCTTGGCTCATCTTTGAACTATAAAAATTTTAGTGAAATCTTCTATTATCTCAAATTTAAAAGAAAGTAATACCCTTTGTTGTCTTCTCATCTTGAGTGGAGGCCACCATCACTTATTCTTGACTTCACATGTGTGTGAAGGGGAACTAATAGCTTTCCTCTTCCTTATCGCCTTTCACACCATGCTCAATCTTGTCGATTCTGGGTTTGAGCATCATCATGTGTGGTGGCGGCCTCCACAAGAACTTCACCTGGGTCAATTCCACAGGGCTTCCCGTTGGAGTATCCACTATAGTGGAAGCTCTTGTGGTAGCCTCCAAAGCTCTCCCGGTACCCTCCTGGGGCTTTCCAAGTGGTAGCCTCCCATGGGTACCCTCCATGAGGGAAGCGAGCCTCCTCGAGTTTCCCACCTTGGGGTGGTGGGAACTTTGGAGAACTTTCTCGATAGCGACAGCAGCAATCAAACCCATCCATCCTCTTCATCATTGTTGCATGAAAGATGATATGTATCTTTCAAGTCCACGAAACCTAAGTATCCTCTCAAAGTCTTATGGGGGGTAGTAGTAGAGAGAGAGCAAACAATGGGCGGGGAGAATATCGAGGAGAGACATATGGAAACTTCGGTGGTACTAATTAGACTTAAAATGGGATTCTATGCTCGACATGTAGATTCTTGGGGGACCTGGGAGGTTCTCTTCTAATATGTCCCGAATAAAGTGCGGACAGTGATAAACCGAAAATGTGAAGATACAACATAAATAAAGACATTCTTATATGAACTAAGTGATATTATTATATGTCACCGGTGTCCTCCCAAACCGGTGAAAGCATTATTTGAAAACTCTATTTTGCCCATCATGATGGCTTTGCGATGAAATAGCAGGCTTATGATGCTGTGTATATCTACTGATGAATATTTTAAGCAGTAAACTTCAACATTAAATTACACATTCTTGGAGATATAGAACATCGAGAGTAAGACAAAGCTCATGGCACGCCTCTGCAATCTTTAATGTAATAACATCAAATTGGGGCTAAAGTCCCAATTTATGCAGTTGTATTAAACAAATCTATCTATAGGCGTGATCAATTCCGCCACCCTATAATTGTGATATATAAAAATAGATTTGACGATGACGTACATGCACAAGCGTACTTCAGCAAGCCATCTGAATTCTCAAGCTGATTCTTGTAGTCAGATAAAGCTGAGCTACGGCGGTAGACTTTCTCTCTTTGACATCCTATCATCAAAACTTCATGGGGTGAAAGGAATGCGCCACCAACAAGAAAGCTTTTTTATGTCCGAAGACATGATCGATATATAATGGCAAGTCTTGCTTAATTTGTGGAATGAATTGATGGAGATGAAACCTCTTTAAAATGTCAGTGGCTTCATCAGTAAAGCGTGTTAATATTATCGAACACGGTTCTACTAGCACACTCGAAGTTATCCTTTTCCCGGACATGGTAAACTTCAAAAGAAAAATTAGGTAAGTAGTAATTGCAAATCACCCATCAAAACCAAGCGACCAAATTATTCTAAATGATCTGTACCTCAAAGAAATTAAAGAATACTAAAATACCCCAACCATCAAAACAAATTACTTTCATTGTAATGTAATGAACATTATCTCTAATCGAGGCAAAATAAAGCGGAAAAAACCATAAATGATGCACCCTCGGGAGATCTGAGAGTACATATGTAAAATACCCCCCAGAAACCATCTAAACAACCTCCAAATGCTTCCATTTGGAATCGTAAATATAATCAAAAGAAGTAGGCAAAATAAACTGGAAAAAAGTCCTAAATGATCTACCCTCAAGAGTGCAGAGTACATATCATTCAGCATCAAATTGCTTCCATTGAGTGCAAACATAATCTCAAGCAGGCAAAATGAAAGAAGTCTAAATGCTCAGTACTCAAAGAGGTACAGAGTATATGCAAAATACCCCAAATAAATCATCCAAGCATCAAATTACTTCCATTTACTGCGCCAAACATAATCTCGATAAGCAAAATAAATTAGAAAAAGGCCATAAATGTCATCCAAAGAAAAGCAGATGCAAAATATCCTCGAAACCATCCAAATCAAATTGCTTCCATTGGAATAAATATAATCTCAATAATTAGTCCAAAAGAAAGCGAAAAAAATTAACTAAATTACTTGTACCTCGGGAAGTCTGAGTACTGAAAAAAACTCTAGAAATCATCCAAGCATCAAATTACTTCCATTGGAATGCCTAAATATAATCTCAAGAAGAATGCAAGCTGAAAAAGTTTATCTAAATGATATATGTACCTTGAGAGAACGAGTGAGATATAAAATATCCCGAAACCATCAAGCGACCATTGAATGCTAAATATAATCTCAAGAAGAATGCAAGATAAAGCGAAAAAAGTAGGCCAATGATCGTACCCTCGAGAGATGCAGTGATGCCAAAAAAATCCGAAACCATCCAAAGCGACCTCCAAATTGCTTGATTTGAATGTAATGAATATAATCTCAAGAAAAAGCTAAAGCTGGAAAAAAAGTCATAAATGCTATGTACCCTCAGAGATGCAGTCTGATACAAAATAACATATAAAAATAACCAATCTTTCGGGCGGTGAGAAGAACAAAGTAAACACTAAATTCATTCAAGTTCGGGAATACATGTGTAAATACCATGTAGTCACCTATAATACCTCAATGTTTGATTTGTTATATCACGAAGGTCGGTCGATCGAGAATGGGAGGCTGAGAAAAATCCTTCATCGAAAGAAAGCACTAAAGCTTACGTGGTGAGGAATGTCAAAACGGCTATCATCTCTTCTCTTTTGAGCGACACGGCGGGTCGGGGAAGTGTAAATAATGAATACTCCCTTTAAAGTCCATTATATTCTTTATTTAGCAGCTAAAGCGGAAAAAAAATACTAGCGTTGATGGATTGGAGTCATGCGGTAAAGCGTGTAGACTCCGGATGTGATATTTTCTCCATGTGAAAAGGCATGGGGTAGAGTGATATGGCCATTAATCATTTCTTGAATGAGGTGATGGGGTATGGAAAAAATAGAATTCTTCTTAAAAGAAATTTTTTTGTATTTTTTTTCTCTTTTTTTAAAATCAGAATTATACCTAAACATTAATAAGTATTGATATGGCACTTAAAATACTACTAGTGACCAATCTTGATGCTAAAATCAACGTCGAGTTGAACCGGTGAGATCAAGCACTTAAAATATCCTGAAACTGGGATGTCGTTCTAAATAACTCAAACATAGAGTGTTTATAATCAAATCGAGCATCTCAACGTGCCGAATCTAACGAGCCCAAGATCTCATAATTCTGACTTCATTTGTGCATTCAAATACACAAAATACATCATATGATCAAGAGAATCATCATGAGTCATCTGATGGAGATGAGTGGTTGATTTTGCATGTATTTCTGAGGCGTCCTCACCAATCTATAGTCCCTCATTCCTCATGAGGGAGGCAAGCAGAGAGAGGAGAGAGCTCTAAAGCTTGAAGATCCTCAAGCACAATGGTGCAACCACTCGGCGTCACCACCACGGTCCATGCCCGATCCTCGCCATTGTCAACCTCGCGGTCCATCGCGACCTTCATCATGGTCATTTTCGTTGTTCGCCATCATGTACCACTAGCAATTGTTACCACACGAACATGACTACATAGTCATTTCCTTTCTCATATACAATTATGTAATCATATCGAAGATTTTGTACTCAAAATAGATACATAGTGGAAGTTTTTTTTTCTTGAGGCAGTGGTTTTCCCTCTTTTCAAGGTTTTCCATGTGAAAATTTGAGTTTTCTTGTTCACTCTTTAAATACTGTGTCTTTGAATTTCATATACTAAGGCGTAAACTTTTACTATTTTTTTTTACACTACAGTATATATATATATATATATATATATATATATATATATATATATTATTTATGCAATGTTTCAAATAATTTCTGTCGTAATTAAGGTATTTTGAGTTTGCTACACATGATATTGTCTTTTGTTGTATATCTGTCTTATAATATTTGCTCATCTCAATTTATGGAGTAGATGCGGTTCCACCCCAATTAGAGGACTCGGTTAATGCATGAGAGCCTTCTCAGAGGATAGAGGTCTTCTTCGACATGAGATTGATTGAGTAAATATAATAAACACTTGATTTGATATTGACTCATTTTTTTAATTTGTCATCTTCAACAAATAATTGTGAAAGGTGAATTGAGTTAAATTTTGCTTTAAGTTTTTTTTTTTAGGTTGAATTTCATTTAAACATTTAACACTTAGTAACATGTTAGATTGTTATTTAATTTGAGTTAATTTGATTTGAAATCAAAATCACATTTTTATGAAAGTATTCCCTCAGGTTGAAATCACCATTCAACAAAGTCAACATCAAGGTTTATGAATTTGCTTGATCATTTAATTTATTGTTTGGTCATGTATCTAAGTTTAATAATTGATGATTAGATCTACTGTCACATGATAGAATTAGCTTCTCACATATAATAAGTTAAAATTTTTATAATATTTAGTTTTTTTTAAAATTTATTAACCTGGACATTAAGACCAAGGAAGCAACCTGTGCAACATCCTCAAACATTAAGTTTAGGTATTCATCGTAGTGTCAGGGCCCATGTGAGTGTTTAATAATTCAAATAATTTTATTTCTAAAGAGATTAATTTCATATTTTCACTTAATTCCAACTTTGTGCCTACCTTTGATATTAAAATTTACTCTAAATTTTCATATATGAATGCAAAGTATTTATAACTTAGATAATTTCATCCAATTAATAAAATCATTAACTTTAAAATCATAATTATAATGAAATCTCTTAATTTTAGATTAAAGGATGCCTATAATTTGTGTAGAATTTAATTTAGTATCACATTCATCTGCTTAAGAATTATAGATTCGATGGCAATAAAAGCGTTTAAACTGTTCTAATAGCTTGTTAGATCCCTTGAAAATAATATTTAATTACTTTCTTTTATTCAGAGTTGTCTAGTTATTAGATCTTCAATAGACTCTCATTTATATCTATTGTCGATCTTCAAACTCGTTACCATCTCTGTTCAATTTCTCTTTGATCCAATTTGAGCATTTAATAAGATGAATAATATGTTTCAAATATTTTCCAAGAATTCCTTGATTATGCTTATTAGGAATTCTTCAATTTCATTAGGAATCTTTTATGAATTCTTTAATTTACTTGGAGTAAATTATATTTGAAGACTATATCTTAATTTCAAAGGGATCTCTCATGCTTTGATTATATATTTAATCGATTATCTTTCACATCAATTGATAGGTATTGAAGTGCTAAGCTTATGTTTATCACCAAAATATCCAACTCATTTCAATTACTTCAATATTTGAATATATTTCCAGACATTACATATTTCAATCTTAAAAATAATTCAAATTTTCTTTTGATTATCTTAATGTGAAATCCAAGATAATTCAAACATTGAGTAATAGATGTTTGTTCATTTGAGAGCAGTTGACTAATCCTTGATTTCAATTGGAGTCAAATTTTAATAATTTTGTTTACTTCAAAATTTAGCAAACTCAAATTAAATCTTAAAATCATCTTAGAATTTTTTTAATTTAAACTAATTTATTTGAGCATTGTCAATGTAAAATTGGTAGAATTTTAGCGACATTTTGATGTAATAACGAAACTTAGAATAATAAAATAAACCACAGTTAGCGTAAGGACAAGATCGAAAGTGACTCGGTTTTGTCACAAGAACCACCAAAACATCTGAGAGGAAAGGGAGAAAGAGAGAAAGAGGAATTTCCTCACCTGTGAACCCTCGAGCGTCATGTGAGGAAGGAGGAAGGGAAAAAGCGTCGTCCCAGACGTCGTCACTAGAAGGAGAAGAAGGAAACGGCCTGATCCTTGCCTGGCGTTGTGCGCCCTCCATTGACGCCATGCTTTGAGCTAAGACCATCGTGTCGTGAGAGGAAGAAGGAAGAGGAAGCGTTCGCGTCGAGAAAAAAGCGAGAATAAACGTGTCTTAGCAAAAACCAGGAGGTAAGTAAATAATTTATATAATTATTTTAATTGAAATTTGATTGTTATATTAGCTTTGATTTGTGCTATTTCAAGTTAACTTAGGGTTTATAATTCTAACTTAGGGTTATAGATTTATGACTTTAAATTAGAATTAGGTAGCATAAATTAAAATTTAGTTTAAGAATCATTTTAAGATTATTTCAAGAATAAATTTAAGAAAAAATAAGGAAAGGGGAGTATTAGATTTTAGGAGCACATATAAAGGAAATGTATTTATGTTATCGTTAATTAGATTAGAATCATTTGATGGGGTATGATAATCAATTAATGTTATATATTAAGTAACTTTAACACTTAATATTTTATGTTATAGGAATTGCAATTAAGGATTGAATCATTAAAGGAAAGGAGGTTTAAGAGCGCAAGTTAAAGTGGGTAATTATGTTCTTACATTTATGGTAAAATGTCTTTACTTTCGTGATGAAATGCATGTTTAGATGATTTTGACTTTTCCACTTGCCATGATGATTTTCACTTTTACATAAATAGTGAATAGTTTATTGCTTCTTCATGTTGGATAATACCCCGAATGCTAGATCATATTGATTCATTTTATAAAGCTCACGATTTCTTCTAGTTATGAATTAATGTCCATAGTGATATGATTGTATCTTTGAATGTGTATGTTGAAGCTTGAGTTCACTTATAGTACTGGGGGAATGTACATTACCAAATATGATTCAAAAGGATGAATTGACAAATAATTCAACGGGCCAAGAAATTGGAATGGTAAAGGTTATGGATGCTCATCCTTTGGATGAGTATGAGGATGACACATGGGGTGATAAAAGTAAAAGTTCATATGCTAATGCTAAATATTTATGTATCGATATCTTCTTCTAAATGTTTATGTATAAACCCCCTATCTTCGCTAAATGTTTATGCACCTACATATGATTGATTGTTTGATTATTTTCTTTATGTACTATGTGTGAAAAGCGGCATGCACTAGTTTCTTTTATCTTGTTTACTATAGTGTAATAACATAATTATTGAATTATATTCATTTGTTATTGCTTAATCTTTTTTCGTAATAATCTAATTAAAATGAGATAGGCGGGAAAGTCGGGTTTATCGCCGTAGAGGCTATGAGGAGATAGGTATTTATGTCGAATTATATTGAGTTATGTTAAAGTATATTTTTCATCGTATTAGAACATTTATGTATGATTTTAGATCATTTGGATTGTAGTGGCTCTTTTATGATTGTATAGTTGGAGGCTTTAAATTTATATTGGAATTGTTATAGAAATGTTTTCTTTTATCAGTCGTCATTCCTTTGATTCCAAGCTCCTAGGGTCGTGACAAGAGTGGTATCGATTAGATTTTAGATTTTAGATTTAGGGATATAAGTATGATCATAATCAAGAGCCAATAGGAAGATGATAAAATTTAAGAAGAGAATTACATATGATTATATTGATTGATGTGTAGTTATAATAAATTTGTGCTTCGCTATGGAATCAATTCAAGAAGATGATATGAGTGAAAATAGAGAACAAAACTGAGCAGAATTTGGTGCAGTCGCCTTCACTGGCGATAGATGCATTTACTCAAATGATGGAAGCAATGACTCAAATGATAAGGAATCACTACAAGCTAGTGGAAGTGGTGGGGTTTCTGATAAGAATAAACTATTTCAAGATATGAGACCACCTCTTTTCTCAGACGGAGGACCTATAGAATCAGCGGTTGATAGAAAATCTTAGAAAGCATGTCATGCCCTCGAAAAGAAGAGTTGCTTTGGCTTCTTTTGCTTTTGAGGGTGAGAAGATGGTGGCGAGGCATTCAAGAGAAGGAAGGAGGTCTTGCGGTCTTATTTCATGGGAGGACTTTATGAAGACTTTAGAGATTGGTTTGTACTCCAGGAACAAGATAAATTCATCGATTGATCTGAGGAGATTCATAATGCAATATGAAGGGAGTTCACAATCTTTCAAGGTATGCACCTCAATTGATACCAAATCAGAAGAAAAATGCCATATTTATCTGGGCGAAGATGTAATCAGACTTAATTCCTTTGGGTATTGATGATTATCTTTGTCTTGGTGGAGGGCTAGAAGGATAATTGGATGTGCAAGCCACTCAGAGGAGGAGAGATATTCAGAAGAGGAGGAATGATGATAGGCCAAAATCTAAGCAGAATGTTCAAACTGAAAAATCAAACTGGAAGAAGCCAGTCGATACCCATGCGATGGTAGTACCACATGCGATGTGGAAGAGCACATAAAGGAGAGTGTCTCTGCACAAACACTTGCTTTTGGTGCCATCGGCCGACATATGGCAAAATATTGCCCTCTCTTGAGTCGAGATCTTGATGGATCTAGGACAAATATTCAACCTCCCAGGAGGGTTGTTGGTAGGCAAAGAATGAATCAATGCATCATTCCTGAGAGCAGGCAGAATACACGACCTCAGTTTATGCACTGACAAGAAGCAAAAGACTCACGATGTTATTCTGGTATGTCTTTATTTATATTAGCACTGTTACACTTTTATTATTGTGCTAGATATAATTGCTTCATATGTCTATTCATATATCATCTTTATTGAAAGTAACTCGGTTAGAGTTTTATTTGATCTTGGAGCATCACATTCATTTATATCGAAGATTGTGAGGATTTTGGGATTACAAATTATGAAAATGTAGTACTAGTACTTGATAGAATGGGTGTCAAATGAGTGAAAATGTTTGCGGTGAACAAACATATCGTGAAAGAAGCTTGAATCACGAATTAATCATGATATATGAATTGATGTAATTTTAGGAATGGATTGGCTAGCTAAATATCATGCTACTATAGATTGTTAAAGATAGTCAAATTCAATATTCACGAAAGAAGAATTGATTCATGGGGCATGGGGGTATTAGCTATGATGGTGTCTTGCTTGAAAGTTCAAAAGATCTTGTAAAAGGCTATGAAAGTTTTCTTTTATTCATTACTAAGAGGTAAAGAAGATGGAGGATATAGGTAGTAAAGGAGTATCGAAGTCTTTTTACGGATAATTTACCGGGTTTACCTCAGTCAGAGATAGATTTCTGTTGAGTTAATTCAAGGTGCAAAACACAGAGAAATATATAGAATGGTATCAAAGAATTACAAGAGTTAAAGAATCAGCAAGAATTATTAGAGAAGGGATTTATCTGTACATCTCCTTGGGGAGCTCCTTATTTGTAAAGAAGAAAGATGGGAGCTTAAAATGCATCGATTATAGAGAACTTAACAAACTCATTGAAGAATAAATATCCCTTCGAATTGATGATCTTTTGACCCTAGAAGGAGCTTGGTATTTTCAAAGATTGATTTAAGATCAGTTATCATCGGTTAGAATTAAAGAAGAAGATATACCAAAGGCGCATTGAAAGGTATGAAACTATGAGTTTGTGGTGATGCCTTTTTTTAACAACAAATGCTCATTTGTATTTATGGATCTCATGAATAGAATCTTTAAACCCTTTTTAGATTCATTTGTGATTGTATTCATAGATGATATTCTAATTTATTCTAGAGATGAAACAGCTCATGAAAATCACCTTCACATTATTTTGCAAGCTTTGAAAGGAAATGAATTATATGCAAAATTTTCTAAGTGTGAATTTTGGTTAAATAGTATCATATTCTTGGGGCACATGATTAGTAGTGAAGGAGTTTCAGTGGATCAGGGTAAAGTTAGAGCAATATTTGAATGGCAGAACCTATGAAAAGTCGAGAAGTTTCTTAGAGTTTCGGGATATTATAGGAGATTTGTTGAAGGGTTTTCGCAGTTCATGCCCTCGAGATTAACTTCGAGCGGTCAAGTTTGAATGGTCGGTCGTGTAAAAGGCTTTTCAAAAAAATTGAAGAATTATTTAATGACTGCACCAGTATTAACTATTCCATCAGGGACAGAAGGATTTCAAATTTATAGTGATGCATCATTAAGAGGCTTGAGATGTGTACTTATGCGAATGGAAGAGTGATTGCTTATGCTTCAAGCAATTGAAAAATCATGAAAAAATATCTCACCCATGATCTAGCGGTGGTATTTGCATTAAAATTTGGAGACATTATTTATATGGAGTAAGGTGTGAAGTTTTCACTGATCATCAAAGCTTGAAATATATCTTTACTCAGAAAGAGCTAAATTTAAGGCAAAGAAGATGGTTGGAACTCATTAAATATTATGATTTAGATATTCAATATCATCCAGGGAAGGCAAATGTAGTGTTGATGCTTTGAGTAGAAAAATATCGGTAGTGCTTATTGGTTGATCTCTCGGGAGGAATTGATTAAAGATTTAGAAAAATTGGAAATTTCAATTATCAAATCTATGAGATGATCATGCTTTTGCTAAATCGATGTATATAAAGTCAAATTTGAAAGACAAAATACGGGATGCTTTACCTCAAGATGGTGACTATCGCAGAAAATTTTAGATTTGGTAAAAATAGGTCATACAGAAGATTTTGAAATCAATGAAGAGGGATTACTGAAATATCATGGCAAGATTTGCATTCCAGATGTTGGAGATTTGAGGAAAGACATATTGCATGAAGCACATCATTCTAATTATACAATTCATCGCAAAATGTATCAAGATCTTAAGAAAATATTTTGGTGGTGAATGAAAAGAAGTGTAGTGAATTTATCTCTAAATGTCATCATGATGATTAATGAACATCAGAAGCAGTGGATTTTACAACCGATACGAGTGGAAATGGGATGATATTGCTATGGATTTTGTGGTTGGCTTGCCTAGATCCAGAAGAGGTTGTAATGCTATTTGGGTTATTATTGATAGGTTGACTAAATCTGCACACTTTATACTTATCAAACAATCGATCTTTGTTGAAAAACTAGCAAGAAAATATGTTGATGAAATCTGAAGTTACATGGTGTGCCAAAATCTATAGTGTCGATTGGGATGGCGATTTACATCTAGATTGTGGAGAAAAATTCAAGAAGCTAGAAGCTTACTTTCAAGATTTTACATTCCATCCTCCGATGGGTCGAGAAAGAACGATTCAAACACTTGGAAGATTTGTTGATACTCTGTTCTTGATTTGGAGGAAATTGGGAAGTTCATTTGCCTTTGATTGAGTTTGCTTATAATAATAGTTTTCAAAAGTATGGCTCCTATGAAGCATTGTATGAAAGGAAATGCGAACGCTTTGTTGGGTGGAGACAGGTGAAAGAAGAATCATTGGTGCAGATGTAGTAGATGAAGCTACTGAGAAGATCCGATTGATCCGTGATAGATTAAAAGCTGTTCAAGATAGGCAGAAGAAATACTATGATGCTAAACATCGACCAGTAGAATTTGAAGTGGGAGAATTGATATTTCTTAAAGTCAGCCCCATGAAAGGTATAAAATGATTTGGCAAAGTTGGAAAGTTAAGCCCACGTTATATTGGTCCATATGAAATCTTGGAAAGAATTGGGAAAGTGGCTTATAGGCGGCTTTACCTTCTCATGCAAGGAGTGCAATGTTTCATATTCTCTTCTGCGAAAATATATTCGATGACAATAAGATTATTACTGATCCTATTGATATTCAGCCGGATCTCACATTTATGGAGGAGCCAGAAAGAATTATAGATTATGATATCAAGCATCTCAGAATAGAAATTCCATTTGTGTGTCTTGTGGAAACATGGATTAGATCGAAGCTACGTGGGAGAAGGAATCAATCGAGAACTATACCCTCAATTATTTAAGTAAAGGTATGTGTATTCTATTTATTGTCATTTAAATTTGAGGGAATTTTATAAGAGGAGAGGTAATAACCAAACTTAGAATAATAAAAATAAACTAGCACGGTTAGTAAGGAGAGAACAAGATCGAAAGTTGGGCTCGGTTTGACAAATCGAGAACCACCAAACATCTGAGAGGAAACGGAGAAAAGAGAAAGAGGAATTTCACTCACCTTGCGTGAACCTCACGTCGTCGAGGAAGGAGGAAGGGAAAAGCAGCGTCGTCCCTGACATCGTCACTGAAGGAGAAGAAGGAAGCGACAACGCTACGTCCTTACCTAGAGTTGTGAGGCGCCTATATTGCCACTTTGCAGAACCATCTGTCGTCGAGGAAGAAGGAAGGAACGCGTGTTAAGTCGATGAAAGAAATGATGTAGGGCGAACTTGTGTCTTAGGGCAAAAGAGGAGGAGGTAAGTAAATAATTTATATAATTATTTTAATTGAAATTTGATTATTATGTTATTAGCTTTGATTTAGTGCTATTTCAAGTTAACTTAGGGTTTATAATTCTAACTTAGGGTTATAGATTTGATAAGGACTTTAAATTAGAATTAGGTAATAAATTAAAATTTAGTTTAAGAATCATTTTAAGATCATTTCAAGAATAAATTTAAGAAAAATAAGGAAAGGGGAGTATTAGATTTTAGGAGCACATATAAAGAAAATGTATTTATATTATCGTTAATTAGATTAGAATCATTTGATGGGGGGTATGATAATCAATTAATGTTATATATTAAGTAACTTTAACACTTAATATTTTATGTTATAGGAATTGCAATTAAGGATTGAATCATTAAAGGAAAGGAGGTTCAAGAGGAAACTGCAAGTTAAAAGTGGGTAATTATGTTCTTACATTTATGGTAAAAATGTCTTTACTTTCCTGTGATGAAATGCATGTTTAGATGATTTTGACTTTTTCCTGCACTGCCAGCTGTGATGATTTTCCTGCTTTTACATAAATAGTGAATAGTTTATTGCTTCTTCATGTTGGATAATACCGAATGCTGATCATATTATACGATTCATTTTATAAAGCTCCGATTTCTTAGTTATGAATTAATGTCCATAGTGATATGATTGTATCTTTATGAATGTGTATGTTGAAGCTTGAGTTCACCCCTTATAGTGCACGGGGCCTTGAATGTATACCTGAATATGATTCAAAAGGGCCAATGAAATTGACAAATAATTCAACAGGGCCAAGAAAAATTGGCAAATGGTAAAGGTTATGGATGCTCATCCTTTGGATGAGTATAGACGGTGACTCATGGACGGGTGATAAAAGTAAAAAGTTCATATGCTAATGCTAAATATTTATGTATCTGACCATATCTTCTATAAATGTTTATGTATCTGCATATATCTTCTTCTAAATGTTTATGCATACTTACACATATGATTGATTGTTTGAGCGATTATTTTCTTTTTTTATGTACGTGTACAGACGTACGCATGCATACTAGTTTTCTATCTTGTTTCTATAGTGTAATATAATTGACCTGAATTATATTCATTTGTTAGTTGCTTAATCTTTTTCAGGTAATAATCTAATTAAATGGTGATAGAGGAAAGTCGGGTTTCCGTAGTAGAGAGCTACGAGGAGATAGGTATGTTAGTAAATTATATTGAGTTATGTTAAAGTGTATTTTCGAATCGTAGAACATTTATGTATGTGATTTTAGATCATGGATTGTAGTGGCTCTTTTATAATTGTATAGTTGGAGGCTTTAAATTTATATTGGAATTGTTATAGAAATGTTTTCTTATCCGTCGTCTGTTCCCGCTTGGTATTCCAAGCTCCAGGGCGTGATTGGATTTTGGCGTCATTCGCATGGGGCTACATCATAATTGTTTTTGGCTTTTCAAGTCATGACAATGGCGTGACGGTTAGTGTTTTGAAGCATATCAGTCGAATTTCAATTCCGTTACACCCTGATGAGCATAACGAGGTCTTCAGTCACCTGCATAAAAGCAAATACATATGCAAATATTCTTCTCCCCTTTTCTTTATAAGTCCAAAATTCAGTCAAAATTTTGATAGCATTTCGGCATAGGAGAGTAGCATCAAACAGTTTTGGGGCATTCCCGTCACTCCCTGATGAGCGTGACGGTAGGTGTTTTAAAATATCTCGGCTGATTTTCATCTCGTCACGCCCTGATGAGTGTGAAAAGATCTTCAAACGTTTTCTTGCCATAGAGAGAGGGGCGATGCTGCCACTGGGGAATCAAATGAAAAAAAAAGGAGGATTGTGCGGTTTTGTAGAGATGAAACGGCGGGAGGCGGGAAAGAGAGAAAGAGAGAATGGGTGAGGACCAGCTTTGGTTCTTCAGTGATTTAACCAAGGGTCAACACGTGTAAATTTACCCCTCATAAGAAGAGAGACTAGATCCGGCCAATAACATCTAGAGTTAGCTCTATTTTTACTTAATCATATCTAAAACCTTTAAACCATGAAGATTTTTTTTTCTTTCAAAGAGATTTTGTAATTGTAGCCACTCTTTTTTCCACAATTTCTACTCTTCTTCGATGAACCATATTACTTAACCTATATTATATTGCATAATTCTCAATAAATGTAAGCGAGATACGTCTGATATATTCTCTACAAAAAGAAAAGGCACTATTAAAAAAATTATGAAAATGATGACCAACAATTTTTTGTGTTGCCAGAAAATGTCTAACTCTTATCAAGCATATAAATTTCCAACAAGATGTTCAAGTACTACTATGCATGCATATGCATTCATGTTTCACTGCATATCATCAAATAAAAAAACTTAAATATCAACAAAAATATATCCTTATATAGAAGTGAGTGCCTATGATTCTTTGCCCTTTTGCTTTCGAATAATTGAATTCTTTCACTTATATTTTGATGGTCATATATTACTTTGTGCTACTTTTGAGTAGAGCAATACTGATATTGTCTTATTAATTATATATAAGTGGGTAAAAATAAGCATAAAAAATAAAATAAATAAATAATTAATTAAGAGAATATTTATATTTACGGGGATATAAAAAATGCATCACTTTAATTAGATTTTCTTTTAATATAAATTTTTCTAATTTTCTCACTATACCAACACTTTTCTTATGTTGCAAAGTTTATTTGTTAACTTAAACTTATTAAATAAGTAAGAAAATAGTACATGACCCAAAGTCTTCTTAAAGATATGTACCACATATTATGAACTTAAAACATCAAAAGTAATAATCCTTTTACACAATATTGCTTCTCATATAAAATAACAATTAGTTTTGATGTGTTTTATTTTTCATAAAAATAAAATAAAATAAATTTTTGGCAACATAAATGGCAATATGATCATCAAAGAATAGTATCCTATGCTGAGTAATATGAAAATCAAATATATTCAAGAGTTTTTACCCACATCATTTTAACTCTATATTTAGCATCTCTAAAAGAGGTGGTCATAATAATTTATTTCTTACTTTTAAAATGACTAAATTATCTCAAATAAAAATAATATTTTAAAAGAAGTGATTAAATAATAATAATAATAATAATAAATAGTGTGCAGTCTAGAAATAAAACTCATAAAATAAAGAGTAAATACATTCCTAAAAAAATATTGCATTATTTTAAGAAAATAATATTAAGTCAAAATACTAAATAATAGGGGCATTTATATAAATATCATATAATTCTTATATATTTATATATTTGATATCAAAATTTTAATATTAATATTTAAAATTTTAATATTATATTAAAAATATTACTATTATTAATTTTTTACAGTTATACATATTTTTTATATGTAGATAATATTAGATAGTTAAATATTAAATATATAAATTTATGTGATATTTATATAAATATTTTTAAATAATAAATTTTTACTTGATAACTGATAACTATTTTGATATGAAAACCTTCAAAAATAAAAAATAAAAAAAATAATTCAGCTATTATAAAACTGAATTGAGCAAAATAAAAATCGTTTTTTTTTATTTCGCTGTAAGCCCTACTCAGCGTTTTCGCCGCTCACTCTTCTCTGCTCTCCGCAATCGAGGCCATACCCAAGAAGCCAAAAATGGCGAAGCGCGAGCTTTCAAACACACTGAAAAATTTAAAGGCAAGACGTCTGAGTTATTTTTTCTCGCTTTCATCGACCATCTTTTCTCCCTCAATCCAGACTTACGGTAATCTGAGAGTTATCGTTTTGCTCCAGTTCATGCAAAGGGCAGCTCCAAGGGAGGAAAAGATCAATGAAGTGAAGGAGAATCCAGAGCCCATTGGAAGCGTCTTTGCCACCGCCAACGCTGAATCCTCCTCCCGAAAAAGATGGTAGGGTTATTATGGTAATGCTTACTCTTTTTTAGGGTTTCCTCTGATGCGAGTAATTGGATCGGCATACTATGTTGCACTTGGCGGGGGCGTTCTGTGAAATTTTTATTAGTGATGGAAAATCATTTCAAGAATGGTTTTTGTAGGATTAGATGATTCAATTATGTTTATAAAATTTGTCTTTTTAAGTTGCTTATTATTTTTTGTTTACTTTATGTTGCTTGAGATGGAATACTCGGGTTATGTAATTCTAGGGATTCGTCAGCACGAACTGACCAAAGGTTTGCTTTTTGCTTTTTGTGTAATTCCTTTAACCATCCAATTATTCAAAACGCCATAAAACAAGTTTTGTGCTGAAAATTTGGGGATTTTCATGAAACCTCAAAATAAATAAATAAATAATTAATTATTAACAGAAACATTTGGATAGCCACATTGTAACCTTGATATTAGCTACTGCATGTCATTCACTTATTGTTTGGAGCAGTTGTTATTGTCTATAAAGTTAATTGTGAAGTTGTTGTGGGATAAGCTAAGCTTGGTTGCAAATATAGGTAAAGTTGTTTGTATTATTTGAAAGATCCAACTCCCTAAGTTTTGTTTATAGACCAACAAACTATATATTATTTGGATGATAGTTTTATAAATGACTAAATGTGATTGATGGTTAAGTGATCGAAATTCCCCAATTTTCATATAAATTTTATAAAAAACTATATAATCTATGATTTAAAAACTAGATTGGATCGGTTGATCTGAGATCGGTTGATCTGAGTTCAACCATGAACCAATCCTCTGATCTACTAAATCCATGTCTAAAATTGCTTATGCGTAAAACTAGCTAGGACTGATCATTGAACCAGAACTTAAGAATTGGATTGGATTTTGAAGAATCGGTAAGTTCAATTATTAATCAAATTTATTTTTTTAGTTTGTTCAGATGATTAGAAATAAATAAAAAATAATTAAAAATAAATAAAATAATTAAAATATCATATTCTCAATTTTGATTTAAAATAATATTCAAAATATTCACTAGTAAAGTATCCTAAATTAAAGTATTGTATATTAAATTGATAAAATATCATTATTACATCATTATTATTTTTTGTAAATCATATTAAAATAGGTTTAATATTTATTACATCATCCGTTGAACTTTGAACCTCTATTTTTTTCTAGCTCAATATCCAATCTAATTTTCAAAACCTTGATAGAATCAATGCCTCCTACCAAAAAAAAAGCAAAAACAACATTACTCAAGTGATGCAATACTAAGGAGTTTTTTCATATCACATCTGACAAAGGTAGATCATAGAATTTTACTAATAATAATGCACAATCCTAACCATATTACAGATGAATGGAAAAAAGTTTCAAAAAAATTTTTCTGCATTATCAAAAATATCACATTTCAATTTTCATGCTACATATAACAAAAACATTTAATACAATTTTAAGACTTCAAATAAAACAAACACATAAATTTTATTAATGCTTATTTACTACATCCAAAAGCAGTAAAAAATAGAAAATAATGGGACTAAGCCATGAATCTTTAGACAAAAAAAAAATCTTTGAATAATCAACCATCTTTAGATAGAAAATACAAGAGTTCTTATAGAATTGAAGAGACAACTACTATTTGCAAATGGGAGGAAGTTTCTACTTGTTAGAGTTATGTGTCGCATGGAAGAAAGACTATTTGAGCTATGCATGACTAGGATGAGACTCACCACTTTTATGATTTTGAGCGAGTTGACAATCAGAGCATCTGATTGTGAAAGGGTGAGGGTGATGGTGCACCAATTGACAAGGGAAGTTGTTGGAGCTTCGTACAATAAAGGAGGCATAGCTCAGGATGAGGCACATGAAACATGGGACATCAAATGTTGCAATGATTTATAATTGGATTATTTCACAAAGTTATGGTGGTAAGTATGCCAAATCCCATGTTAAAGGTTGTGGTCAATTTCTAATATGATACATAGGCATCACATATCTAAGTTACAAAACCGTGTTCTCAAAACATAGTTTTCTGTTAGAAAGCGCAGCAATATTCATTAGTTGAAGCAACTAAAATGTCCTGAACACACCTGTGATATTGTTTTTAATATTATCCTATAATTCTATTTATTTGATTCTTTTGAAGAACATTTGTTTATCATGCATTTAATAATTAATCAAATTCCATTTTATTGTTTTATCCTTCTTGTCAGTATGGTCATTATCTTTTAATGAGTATTAATTTTAATTTTTTTATAATAGATATAATTATTTTTTTACAAAATTCTTTGTTGAGTGTCTCAAATTAAGTACCACCACTCATACATAGGGCTATATTGCATTTCAAATTCATGATTCGACTATTGCGAAGTGGGTGTCTATCTTAGGTAATTTTGGCATTCTGGATGCAATAGCGTTATCCGTTTTGTAAACAAATGTCATTTGAGTAGCCTCGATGACGGTTCAAATGATTTCTTTTTGGTCTACATGACTTATATTCATAGTCCATCTATTTCACCGTGTGTGATTGAATTTACCGTGAAAAGTTTTTTTTTAATAGATTTTGTTGTTTCGAATACATCTGAAGTATTCATTTTGCGAACGTGTACCATTTTAGCAGTTTCGACGATGATTGAGACAACTCAGACCTAATCCACGCACATCGTCATTACCAATCATCAATCTCATAGCATTTGGTTTGATTGATTGTGAAAAGTTAGTCTAGAGAACTCTAGTATTTGTTTCTATGCACTAGTAGAGTTCATCGAGCAATATGATGATTTTGAGCGTAAACGAGACATCTTGAATTGATTCTTGTGCAATGCTCATCCAACGACAGTTATTGACCTTACTTTGGGTCAAACTTGATTTCACATGACATATATCTATAGGTCAACAGAAATGTCTGGCAAAATAATCATATGTGATTTTGGCATTTGTTTTCATGTACTTTCGAGATTGTTCTGTTGCAGCCCTGTTTTCTTTTTCTTTAATGAGTTTGAGCGTTGTGCTGTTTTTTAAGTTAATTTACTTATTGCTGCAATAGCTACTAATGTTTGATTTTCACCTTGTTTTGGGTCTCCGAAGTAATGTTGCTTTCTGAATAATTTTTATCCAGCATAGTGATATTTGAAGGGGATCCTCACCCCGGAGCATTAAGAGGCCGAATGTCATTTCAGAGTTTTAATCCCTCAATTGATGTGAGTCAAAGAAGTTGGTTGGTGTGTATGATTGTCTCTCCTTTATTCTTTACTCCCTTTACATAAGCTTCTTTGTAGAAATTGAATGAAGAGGCTACAACCATCAATCACAATGAAGCTTCTAATACGTCTAAGGAAAATGATAATGTTTCTTACAGGTGGGTTTACCAGCCTTTGATTTTAAATTTTGAAGTTTGCCAAATCATTATATTCTCAGTAAAAGCTTTGGGTTGAAAGTGTTTCCTTGCTTATGAACCACTTATCTTCTAACGCTTTCAAACCATGATCTACTAGGTGAAACCATTTATATGATTTACATTGCTGTTGGGATTAATTTTAATGTGTTTTTAATTTTATGTTCTTATTTTATTTTATTTATATTTTGATTCAAAGTAAAACTTCTTTGGCTGTATAGTTGATTTTAAAAGCACTCAAAATGCTTAAAAGTTATTTTGAGTGATTTAAAAATAGAAAAATAAAAATATCTAAAAAATACACACAAAAAAATTTAAAATAACATAAGAACAAAAACAAAATACACAAGAAAAAATTTATCCCAAATGGACCCTAAAAAATATGTTTAGGTCATTTGAAGACCAATGAATACTATGCAATGCTTAAATCTTATTTTTTACAAGTTCACATAACTTTTTAATTTTTTATGACAGAGTTTAGGAAATCATGTTGCTTTTCATTTTCCAGGATGTTTGGGGAGTCATGGTGAGTTTTCATGGTTTGATGGGTCAGGGTTATATGATGACTACATTTTGGTCGGTGATTCGTTTGTTGTAGTAGAGTAGTTGCAAGTTATGTAACCGTGAGCTCACAAGCTTTCTTCTGCTGAGAATGATGCCTTTTATGAAACTTGGTGTTTGCTTTTTTGTGATGGAAGTCATTTTGTTAGAGTACTTTTCTTTTTCATTGGCATTTCCTTCTTCTAAAACTAAAAACATGGTAATTTAGATGTTACTGACTCTAAATGTTATCTTTATTGAGATTTTGAGTCTAGGGTGTTTAATTTGAGAGAGAGAGAGAGAGAGAGAGAGAGAGAGAGTTAAGTTTTGTTTTCTCTCACTCGATAAGCGGTGATGTGGCATTGAGTCTGCCTCCTTTGTGAAGTTCATACGGGAGTTGCTTTCTTTGCAGCTTTATGTTGGCTGCAAAATATTACATAGTTTAGATTCCCCTTTTCTTCTTGGTGTTTATTTGTTGGATCCCACCTTTTACTTGTAGCTTCTACGCTGATTGATTCTGTATGCTAAATTAGTCTTATATGTGGTTAGATCCGAGGAGTCAAAAGGTAGCAGCCAAGAGAATATTTCAGATCCAGAACTTAAAAGAAAACAGCCAGTTGTGAATATGGACATACCAACCCCTGGCAAATTCCAGAAAATTGGAACTGGGGATGCTAATGGAAAATCTTCAACACATAATCCAAACAGTTCTAATAAGCAGAAAAAGCGAGAAAACCTGGACTGGAACCTGCTTAGACCGCCCAATGCTCAGAAGAAAAGATCTTGACCATATGGATGCTGCAATCTCCAGATGTTCTTTGTTTAATTCCTTTTGTATGTCCTTTAGCTGCATTTCAATACATTATAATGCAAAATTATTGCTTATAAATTCATTTTTTTTGGCCATTTAAGCCTGTTATACTATTTTTGTTGTTTTAGTTGTATTGGATTCTATCTAATGAATTTTGCCTCTTTACAAATTGCACTTGATTCTTGGACTTTTGATTGATTAAATGTGCCCAATATGACATTAGTCACAATTAAAGAGTAAGTATACACTTAACAGTTCATAAATCTTTTTTTTTTTTCTTTCATAGCTTTTATCAATCAGACTAATTGACATTTATAAATCAAATCTGCTCAAAGCTATTTGGATGGAAAATTTGTGGAATGTAGAGTATCTCCTTTTCTAGAGGCTAAAGACTTGGTTTTTATCTTTGAGTTGAGCTTCAAAAGCATTCCCCATATTAGAATGATAGTTTCTCTTGTGGTCAAATAACCAACACTGCTAGATCTTGCTTATGTGTTGTAGTAGTGAGCTTGTATTTGTTATGGTTTGGTCCTTTGTTAAATTGAGACAGGTTTCTGGCTGTGGAGTGACATCAATCTGCTGAGTTAGACTGAAGTAGCCCCCAAGAAACAATTTTAAGGTAGCAGACCCCCTTTTCCTTCAAATGTGGATAGCTGCAGAGGTATGAAGTTTTATTTAATATTTTTATATTTAATTTTATTCACGGCTTCATTATTTCACTGCATTTAACAAAATCTTATTGGGGTAAATATGAGTGGTTGTAATATAAATCTCATTCCAAAAAAGCATATGTTTTGGTCCTGTTAAAGCCTATGAGCAATCAATCAGTTAATATCAGTGCAAGTTCTCAGTTTCTGGGTTTTAGTGTATTCCGGGCAGAAAACCTTATGGGGATTTTGCTCCAAATTGGGAAAGAACTGCTTGATTAGTTTATTTTAGTTAGTCAGCTTCAGATAGAAACATTTGGAATATTGCAGTAGTTGTAAGGTTTGATTGCTATTATCATAAGCTTCAAGCTGCAGTTTTCTTAGCAAGGACAAGCAAGTGAACTAATGTTGTGTGATGCTTAGATTATCTGATAAAATCGCAAAGTGATATTCACGGGGCCAGGAGGTAGGATATCACTATTTCACTGCGAATACACGTATAAGTATCATACTGATGGAGCAGAATGGTGTTTATGTTTTACACTATCACTTTTAGGCTTTCTTGTATTATTTATAACATAATTTTTTTTTTAATTGTTACTACTTATTTTATCTCATATTTTATTTCATTTTTTTTCTCACCGAATTCCTTAAGGTGGAGGACTTTATTATGGTGCTGGTAGTTAATTCATTTTGCTTACTAGTAAAGTAGAAGCAAGGTTGATTGTCTTATCTATAGTATAAATAGTTATTTGGTATGGCTTTGCACACCTTAACATTTAAATTTAGGTGATCACTGGAATATTGAATAGCTGATTGTAATATTTTATTAGAATTACATAGATTTTTTTTTCTTAAAATATCTCTCATTTTTCATATATATATATATAACAGAAAACAGCACAAGATTATTCTACCATACAATTATCTTATTTAGCCATCGAAGAAACTTATTTAGGCATTTATATTTACATGTATTTTAAGGAACTTTTATTTAAACTTGAATATATGTTTTAATGCCCATACTTTGATGATATTATGACGGTAAATTTATGTACATATATAAGCGTTGATATATAAATATCTAAAAATTATATAATATGTACATAAATTTCTTTTTCAAAAATACATACTCTCCTTCATCAGCCTATATCAAACCAAGAAAATAAATAAATAAATTTCAAATTTTGACTTCCATAAGCTTATGTCAAAATAAGCTAACCATTAAAAAAATCCTAAAAATAACTTTTAAATAAAATTTAATAAGTCAGATGGGTCAACTGATCAACTGATACTTATCTTTTAAGAAAAACGTAAATAATTCAAAGACAACAAATGTAGATATGCTTTTCGTTGATGTGTATAACTGAGAGATTATTTTGTGGGCCCTCCAACATTGAACCCTAAATTTTAACTAATATACTTGCATATCAATTTTTTTTTTTTAAAAGGATCAAATTAAATCACAAAATTATTAAATTTATTTTTAAATAATATTAATGATTTATATATTAAAAATGATGATGAAAAGAGCTCTCAAAAAGCTGTTTTATTTGAGAAAACAAAAATCAAAACTCAGTCAAAAGTCAAAAATAAATATCATCGTCAAATATATTTTATTTTAAAACTAAACATAAACAAAATAACAACATACAACTTAATCAGATGAGATCATTACATAAATTCTTCATCTATTGTATTAATTCTCATTTAATTGATATCTTAAAATCATTTTTATACATCTTAACCAAGTCTTTTTTGTCTATCTCTACCTTTCTTAATATATAAACAATCTCGTTTCTTTCTCTTAATCGGTCATCGACGACGCTTTATGTGGCAAAACCATCTAAGGCTCTCCCTAATCTTATCTACCAAATCTCCAACTTTTTTTCCACATACTCATTTTGCATTCTATCTCTAAGAGTAAAGCCACTCATCCACCTGAGCATTCATCCTACAAACACTTAAGTCTTATGTTTCTCTTTTATTGGCCAACATTCTGCACCATAAGTCATTAGTCATTGCAGGTCTTCCACATATAATCAGTTCTATCAAAATCCAAATCTGCAACACAAAATGATCAGAAAATGGACTGATTCGATTAATAAAATAATATGAAGAAAAAGATCAACAATGATTTTGATCTTTCTTTACAAGTTGTTTGTTTCAGCAGTTTAATAGAATTCAACAACCTAAATGTCTTCCCTTCCATAGCAGCGAACTAAAGAGCTAACATATATTAATTAATAACATGATCATACATGGCAGATGTTTCTGAACCAAAAGCTACAGCTCCTAAAGTTAAGATTGCATAGTTTATATATTTGCATAGGAACGACAATTAGAAGTCGGCTGCTGGCCTGCAGAATAGCCTGCATTGGTTTAAGCTCATTATAACAATAATAATAATACAAATGCTACCACTTTTCACTAGGTTTCCATGTGGAGATTGCATATATGATGCGCCCCTTCCAACCCTGGAGCAGCCACCTGCTATCCTGATCAATGACAAAATCACTGTGATAACAACCTCGCACCTTGTCCTTTGCCCTCTTCATGATCTCGGGATTGAGTTCGAGTTGAGTGAACCCAGCCCGCAGGTTCCTCACCTGCCATTGTTTGTAGGTCTCTGGCCTCTCAACCCTTTCAGAACCTTCGCACGATATGACGTTGAGAGCCTCGCGCCCGAAGAGGTCCCTCTCGATCAGCATCCTCTGCGCATCCTCTCGAGGCACCGTTGTTTCGAGCATGTCAAACAAAGAAGAGAAGTGGAATAGAGCTTCCCTGAAGCGCGTGACGAAGAAAGGCGCTGTATGAGCCGTTGACGATACCATGAATAAACACATCCGGATTGACCTTCCTGATTGTGCTCAGGACCTTATTCCGGGGACTGTCGACGACCACAGTTTCATCCACCAGGTTTCGGAATCGGTATAAGCAATTCACGATAAGCACCTCATCTTCATGAATCTTCAAATCTTCAACACGTATGGTCTCCCATTTGGATGCAATTGCATTGTACTCAAATTGAACGTTGAAACTCTTAGCATAATCAGCCAGCCTTTTACCGGTCTCCTCAATCCGCTCTGTGGGACGGAAACCTGGCTGAGGCACATCGATGCCAGTGATTCGAAGCTTTGGCGGACCGCCTGGCCTCGATGAAAGACGTTGAATAAGGCAGGGCCATTGAAAGCCAAAGTAGATACCAAAATCTATGATGTGCAACCTTGACGCCTTCTCAGACACATTCAATATGGTTTGATTGGAGAAGAAATGTGATATCTTCTTGAATGGGCAGGCAGAAAGATAAAGCTGGTAGGCCTTCAAGATATCAGAGGCTGTCGTTCGTTTTGCAACAAGCGAGTGATAAATCTGGCTTCCAGTGCCAGCCAAGCGAGCCTCTAGTCCATCTGCAAAACAATGGGCCAATCTCTGCGTCCCATCACCGAAAGGAGATGAATACTGTCTAATCTGCTTCAGCAACTCATTAGCATTGCGACGGTCATCAGCAGCCACAGCCTGAGCACAGTGTATAAGAAGGGTTCTTAGGTCAACCACATCCTTCTTTTGTTGCCTCTTGCTGCGACCTTTTCGAACATTCTGACAACTCTTATTAGCTCCATTATTCATCACCACATGATGATCATTCATCTTCTTCTCTCCGCATTTTTTATGCCCTGGCAAAGTAAAACCTTATCAAACATCTCAGACCGGACAACATCATCAGAGGACATGGCTGACTGCTTAATGCTTCTACCTTCCTGCAAATCCAAATCCTCAATTTGTGGTTTCTTCCGTCCCAGACCCAAAGATTGAGAATGGTTGCTCTTTCTGAAATTTATACTTAGCATCAAAAATGATGCCTTTTTCTTTCAAATCATAATTCAGAGCAAAATTTTTAGAATTAACATCCATGACCAATTTGTTTTCACTCGGAAGAAATTTTTGTGCCTCCTCCATACCTCTCTTAAATTGCCAGGCAGGCTGGCTTTCAATCAACAGTCTAGGAACAGCCAATGGATCAACACTTCCTACACTCGATGAGCTGAAAGTGAACTGGTGAATCTCTGAAGAATCCTGAGTCCAGCTTGGATCAACAACCCCGCTACTACAGCTCTCCCCACTCAAAACACCATAACTGGAGCTAGTTTCCTCAGGACTCTCTAATCTATTATCTTCATGCAGAAACGAATTAACAGGAGATGGTGGCGGGTATTGCTGGCCAAGGATATCATAGAAAGGTTTCTCCGTGGCTTGTAGAGCAGACTTCTCCTGGTTAAAGGGATTGATCTTTTCGTCCACATCCTCCTCCATCAGGATCCTGCTTATATAGCTCAAGACAATATCAGAAAAGATCTCGGAGTCTTCAGGGTAATCACCCTCATGACTTCTTCTTGAGGTAGAGGTAGGATTTCCATTAGAAACTGAACCTAAGCCAGAGGCCGGGTAACTGGCATGATTGATTTGATTTATGTTGGGCACAGCAGCACCAAATTTGTGTTCATGGACGTTATTTTGAACAGGAAACAGCTGAGAAGCATCAAACTTAGAACCATGCAAGTTGCTACTATCCATGACAGAGGGTTGGGGGTAGTTCATCTTGAAACCCCTACTTTCCATGGGGTTCTGATATGTGAATAAATCTTCACAACTTAATCCATCCACACCAGATAGCTCATGCACTCCTCGATCCATAACCATTGAATCACAGCAGACCTAATACCCAACTATCCAAAGAAGAAGAAGAAAAATATTTTTTATCAATTCACCCCATAAAACCAAAGGAGCCAAAAAATTTAGATCAAAACTACATGCGCCACAAAGCAACTTCAGAGACAGTAACAAAGCTCCCCAAAAAAGAAAATGCTGAGATTGTGGACGGGAAATTATAAATGACGCCCGGAAAAAGCAAGCCAAGCAGAAATCAAAGCACGTCCGAATCATATAGAGCTAAAAATGAAGCCAATCCGAGTAAAATTGCAATCCCATGCCTTCAGAGAAAATCGTACGGATCCCAAATCTGACAATCAACTGAATCAAAGAATAGGAAAAAGAAAAGGAAAGGGTTAAAAAAAGACGTACCTTGAAAAACCCTAGCTAGCAGGAATAAGGGATAAAAAAGGAAACGGAGAGACTGGAGGGAGAAAACGCCACCCCCTCAAGAGTTCCTCTCAACCCAGCGATCTCGCCTTCTCCTCTCGAGTAATCTCTTCCTCTCCTCTCCTCTCCTCTCTCTCTCTCTCTCTCTCTCTCTCTCTCTTTCTTAAAAAGTGAGCGAGCGATTGAAGGCGAAATAAGTAATAAAATATTTGTATTTAATATTAAATTATTTGTTTTGATGCATCAGTGATACTTAGGTGTTCCAGCATATTCCTTAAAAGCTAATACACCTGATCTGCTATAATTAACTAATTATTTATTTTAATCCCTCAAACCCTTTATGATAGGATCGTAGCTCGAATTTATTATCTCAATCTTATTCTAAAGAGTTGAACCTATATTTACTAATATTTTTTTATTTACTCGAGTTCATAATTATAGTAAAATACTTTTAAAAATTCATAGTTTATTAAAATCACATTTGCAAATATATATATTTGATATGACACTTATAATACTATTAGTCGAAGCACAAATCTTGATTTTAAAAGCAAATTGATCCAGAATAAACGGTGATCGCTCTTAAAATATCTTTGAACTTTGGGATATCAGTTAAATCCATAAATAGCTCTCAACATGAAGTATTTATACCAAATCGAAAGATCTCGAGCTTTCAATGAAAGATCTTAATTGACTTCATTTGAGCATTCAAATGCACAAAATACATCATATGATCAGGGAATCATTTTGGCCGGATGAAGGAGTGTTGCGTATGTATTTACGTAGACGCCACTCTTCCATCTATAAATATTCTCATTCCTCATGAGGAGAGGCCAATGAAGGAGGAGGCAAGAGAGAGAAGAGAGCTCAAAGATCCTCCAAGACAATCGCGGACGCTACCGACCTTCAACCATCACCGCCACCATCACCGTACTGATCATTCGGCCATTGCATTTACCACCACCACTATCATGGCCATCACCAGTTGCCACAACATCATTTATTAAGAATCTTGTTTCATTTCATATATACACTCTGTAATCCGATCGGAAGATCTACGAATGAAAGTGGAAGTTTTTTTTTGTGGCCCCCTTTTTGAGGTTTCAGTAAAAATTTGGAGTTTTATTGTTTCTTCTTTAAATACTTGTGTGTGATTGACTCAGAAGTTTGTAAACTTTACTCTACCAAGAATGATTTTCTAAAGACGCAATAATATTAAATTAATACTCAGATTTGCTATTAACGACACATAAATATAATTTAATTATATATTCAACGTATATACTCTTATATTTATTTTAAAAATTAATTCACCCTCAGAATAATTTAGAACACTCATATTATAAAAATAGTTATTTGTTTAATTAAATTAATAAACTATTTAAGTATATATTTTCATATATTTATTATTTGAATTTTGATATTAGACTTTTTTTTTCAAAATCAGTTTTAAAAATATTAATATTAGTTAATCGGAATATTATGATATTCATCAAACTATCCCTTAAGGACTCGTGTCAAAAAAAAATGATTGTATTAAATATTAAATAATGAACCCTAAATTAAAAATTTATCTGGTTATTATTATAAATTATTAATTACAGTAAATTGAGATGTAATGACTCAAAAAAAAAAAAACAAATTGACTAAAAACAGTATAATTTTAAGAAGTCTCTATGGCCCAAGATATTAACAGTTATGAAAATACATAAATAAAAAAAAGCGTCACTCCTTCCAGAACCTCTCGGCAACAACGTGTGAACCGGTTCACCGGAAGTCCCCGGTGAAACATGGTCCACGTCCGAGGTTTGAAAGCGATCCGCTCGTAGTGGTCCCGCGGCTTTATTATTATTATTATTATTTTGAGATATTAAAAACATAATATTTAAATCTTATCTAATTATTAAATTAAAATCTCTATTTTTTTTAATCAAACAAATCTATATATTTAATATGTCATGATTAAACTATAAAGAATTTAAAATAAAGATTACAATGTAATAATAATTTTAATTTTTAGGTAAAATTTTAAACAAATAAAAAAATACTAGCTTTTTTAATAATATATATTTTGAGTATTTTCATATAAATTGATCCTAAATTTTTTAGTGAAATTAATTATGATAATTAATTAATAGTTAATAAAATAAAATGGCATTAAAGTATGTTTAGCCTAGTAATTGAGGAAAAGATTTTTTTTCAATATCATAAATTTAATTCACATAGTTTACAATTTATCGCTAATCATTCTTAAATGATGAAATAAATTCAATAATTGTCTTTATATCTCTTAATCACACATAGAGAATGTTGCTTTTTATGTTAAGATAATCAGTGCATTCAAGTAAATAAGTCATTAATGAAGCCCATCGTGGAAAGTGATTCTAAGAGTTTCAAATCTCAAAATATTTGAGTTAGTGTGACTAATATGTACAGTAAGCTCTCGCTTAAGTCCGCACTCATTTAAGTCCGCATCCCTGTTATGTCCACATTTTGAAATACAAAATTTCTGAATCAATTTTATTTTTCACATAAAAGTTAAGGTCATTTGCTCTGTTACGCGCTATGTAAATATGTTTATAATTATAATCAACATATGCGCAATACTTCGATCAAGTGATTTGGATTACTCTATCAAGCTATTATCTCCATAGTATCAGACATTTTCACCCTTTCGCTTTCATGATCGTTACAAGCTCATTGTAAAAATAAAATAGCAGCTTCAAAGCTCCAAAATGATACTATTATGAGAATTGCCCATAAATACCCTTAAGTCCGCATCCCGGTAATGTCCGCACTGGATCCTCTAGATCAAAATGTGGACTTAAGCGAAAGCTTACTGTACTGATCTTATGAAAAATAATTATTCATAATGAAATGGTTCATAACACCTGATAGTCATGATTGGTCAAATATTATTTTTACTTGCTTATTTCATAGAGGGTTCACAAATTGTTCATTATTTTTTTCTACTATACATACAACAACAACAACAAAGACTTAATCCCACTGGTAAATTTGCTATTTGAATCATTCGCCCATCTGGTTCATTATGTGCCAAATTCTCATTTAATTCAGTACAAGATCATTTTTATACATCTTAACCAAGTCTTTTGCCTACTCACCCTTTCTTAACATAAGAATCTAATCCATCTACTCTCCTAATCAAATGGACTAGACGCTTTATGTGCCATATTATTCTCCCTAATCTTATCTACTTCCTGAATTCTTCTTATTTTTTATATTACTATATATAATATAAAAATAAATTCATTATTATAATAAATATGATAAAAATATTTTAAAGTAGTTAAATATAATGATTATTTATAAGCACTTAAATCAATATTTAAATTTTAACAATAATATAAACAATATATAATGAATTATGTCAAATTTAATTAAATTTATTAATCAATTATGTTTACTAATAAGACTTATCATTGGTATCAAATTAAAATATTTAATTATTTATTTTAAAAAAAATAGTTAAAATTAACAAATAAACTTAATGATATTTTAAATTCAAACACGTTTACATTTGACTAGAATTATTAAATAAAAAAAAATGAGCATTCCCCTCAAATCTCATCCGTTGAACTCCACTTGCTGATGTTGAGATACGTGGCATCTACCACGTCACCGGTTTTGGAAAAATGGGTAGGTTTTTCAGCGCCGTTAAAACTTCTTGAGGGAAGTCAAAATCGGACACGTGACGACGCCATGTGTCGTTCCGCCGACACGTGGAAATCATTCTGCGCACGTGATGACTGCCATTCCAGCGAAAGGTCCGAGCGAGTCCATAAAAGATGTTTTGCGGAGGATTTGTTTAGAAAATTAAATTTATATTATTACATAACCATCCATAGTATTTATATAATTTTTATAAAGATAAATATAATCCATTAAGTGCACAACAAATTGCCAAATATTTATTTAATATGAAATTATATTAAAATACTATTTTTTGGACTTTATGCTTCTATTTCGTATAGGCTAATTAAATAGAAATCTGATATTCACATAACATTAAACTTTAAAAAAAAATATTACTTCTTAAATGTAAAATTTTAAAGAAAAATACAACTTAAAAATAATAATTAATGATTTATTTTAATCCATTAATCATGAAAATCATAATTCATGTCCATATGATGGTTGTGCAAGTAGTTTATTATGTACAAGGCATATTAACCTATTAGTCGAGAGATTATATCACGGAGGGATTTTTCATTGTATGCCTGCTTCTCTCGATACTAAGTCAGCCTAAAATGCAGGACTAGAATGCTCAAAACTCTGTAGAGAGAAGATATTAGAAAGATTAGGAAAGCACTTTACTAAGCAAAGAACTTTACAATATAAGATTACTTGGGAACCTTAGATGGTTCTTACTTATTGCTTGATTGGTTATTACTTGTTCATTTATTGCTTGCTTGCTTACAAATGAGGGGTGAGGACATTTATTTATAGTTCTCCGAATAGCCCTAGGAACAATCTAAAAAGAACATTCTAGAATATAATAGAATATACATAATTTAGATCATTTCACACCACTCCTAGCATATACAATATTTTCTAGAATATTTCACACTATTCTATGGTTCTTTTGAAGCATTACTCCTCCACAGCCTTTTAGAATTTGACGGAACCTGTTAAAGTCCTCAAGGTTGTTTCCCATCTTTCTATAATTTTCTAGAAACTTTCCTCCTCGTGTTAAAACGAATGACCTCCCTTAATAAATTGATATTTCAACCAGAGATTTTGAGTCAAGTCAGACATGAACTGAGTGACTGAATTTATGATTAAATTTGCTTAAATGTCCCAAACAAAAATAGTTTCTTATGGGAAAATGTGATCCTTAAGAAAAAATAGTAAATTCTCGCACAAATATTATTTACGAGGGATAAATATAATTTTATTAGGTCCAACAAATTTATTAAAAAAAAAACGTCAAGTTGCAAATGAAATAGACAAAGGGATTTGGTCCTTTGCCAGAAAACAAATGAATAAAAATAAATTAAGTGGACCTCTTCATGGTGTTGGATATCATATTCATACCACCGAATAATCCTGCACAAGTCTACTTAAATTTATTCGATAGTAGTTATCTTTAGTTTAAATAATTTTTTTTCTGAAAATAATTTTATAATTTCTAGTTTGAAGGTAAAAATCATATTTTAAAAAATAATAAATTAAATTAGCGAAATTAAAGTTGGTTTTAGTTAGAGATAAATATTGCTTTTAATTTTCATCAAAATTATCTAAAAATAAGAAATTTTAATATCACATTCAAAAATAAAGGACACTAAGATTTGATATGGCACTTAAAATACTACTAGTCGAAGCACGAATCTTGATGCCAAAAGTAAATTGACCGAAGTAAACCGGTCGAGATCGTTCTTAAAATATTCAAAAACTTTGGGATATCGCTTAAATCCACTCTCAAATATGAAGTGTTTATAATCAAATCGAGTCTCGAATGAATCCAACAAGCCCAAGATATTACAATTCTGACTTCATTTGAGCATTCAAATACTTAAAATATATCAAATGATTAAAGAAATCATTCTAAGCGTCCAGAGAGGTGGAGTGGTTCTGATTTTGTATTTATAGATACTCCTCCAATCTATAAATAACCCATCATTACTCATATGAGGGAGGCCAAGAGAGAGGAGAGAGCTCTAACACTTGAAAATCCTCCGCATAATCGTGTTACCCACTGACGGTGCACCATCCTCAGGTTACAACCGGCCGCCGTCACCGCCACCGATCCTCACCGTCGTCTCCGTCGGTTTCCATCATGACATCCTTCATGTGGTTGTCCCTCACTTTCATCATCATACCGTATAAGAATCAATAACTGGACGTAACTATATGGTTGTTGTTGTCTGATTTTGGGATTCCCATTGTCAGCCCTTCTCATATATAATTTTGTAATCCCGTTATCGGGAAAACTTGTACTCCAAAATAAATATATAGTGAAAGCTTTTTATTGGGCTAGGCCCCGTGAATTTTTCTCTCTTTTCGAGATTTTCCACGTAAAAATTCTGGAGTTTCTTTCACTTTAAATACTTTTGGATTTCACAACAATGCTATAAACTAAACTTTCACCGCGAACTGGTTTTCTAGCATGCACAGCTTTCATGGAACTAATCTCATCATTTCATCTTGTAGATGACAACCAAGTTTCCCAACAAGATCAAAATCACAATCGAGGCATTTCAAGCTTTTAAGGAGCGCAAAGAATGAAGATTCATCAAACTTAGCCTTTCAGATATGTAAAACTGGGGCAACTCTTATTCTCAAAGATTATCCAAATGAATATTCGGATATCTAATTGATTATCGTTAGAGAAGATACCAATGAAAAAGACTAAGGTTAAGGAGCAACTTTGGCTACAACCACAAACATATGTTTTGATTTGACCTCTTCCATACAGGTTAACGTAATCGAGCAAAGACTCTTACAAACAACCTAGGATAGGTCAAAAGGTCCTTGGTGGACTTCCCACGACCTTTTCCATACAACAACATCATGCAACACTCGACAAACAACCTTGATAGGTCAAAATATTCGGATTCACCTCTTCCATAGAACGCCATTGCAACCCCCGACAAACAATCTTGATAGTCAAAAATCTTCACGGATTCAATTCAATCTCTTCCACAGCAGTTAACATCATCGAGCAAAGACTCACAAACAACATCTGGATAGATCAAAACTTTGCACCTACTCCATGCGTTAACATCATAAGTAATACTTTGACAAACAACCCTGATGGGTCAAAAATCCTCGATAATCAATCGATCTTTTATATAAGTTAACTTCATCGAGCAAAGACTCTGACAAACAATCTCGGATAGATCAAAACTTTGCACCTACTCCATGCAGGTTAACGTCATCAAGTAATGCTTTGACAAATAACCTCGGATGGGTCAAAAATCCTCAACGGATTCAATAATCTCTTCCATATAGTTAACGCCATCGAGCAAAGACTCGACAAACAACCTCGATAGATCAAAACTTTGCACCTACCATGGTTAACGCCATCGAAAGCAAAGACTCGACAAACAACCTGATAGTCAAAAGTCCTTGGTGGACTTCCCACGCTTCTTACACGTTAACATCATCGGGTAAGACTCTGACAAACAACCTCAGATAGGTCAAAAATCCTCAGCGGATTCAATTCGACCTCTTTCATACAGGTTAACGTCATCGAGCAAAGACTCTAAAAAACAACCTAGTATATGTCAAAAGGTCCTTAGTGGACTTCCCACGACCTTTTCCATACAGGTTAATGTCATCGGGTAACACTCTAACAAACAACCTTAGATATGTCAAAAATTCTTAGCGGATTCAATTCGACCTCTTCCATACACCCATCGGATAACACTGACAAACAACCTCGATAGGTCAAAATCCTCAGATTCAATTCAACCTCTTCCACACAAGTTAACATCATCTGCAACACTTTGACAAACAACCTCGATAAATCCTTAACTGATTCAATTCGACCCTTCTATGTTAACGCCATCGGGTAACACCTCGACAAACAACCTGATAGGTCAAAATCTTATAATTTAATTCGACCTCTTCCATAGCGTTACGCCATCTAACACCGACAAACAACCTCGATAGATCAAAATCCTCGGATTCAACCTCTTTCACACAGTTGCCATCGAGCAAGACTTCGAACAAACAACCTAGATAAGTCAAAAGATCCTTGATGGACTTCCACGCCTCTTCACACATCGCCAACAATTTATCGAAGTCACACTCGATAAAACTCGGATAGTCAAAACCCCATCGACGGCCAAACCATCGCCGAATTTCGCCATTGCGTCACTATCGCCGGCATCCCCACCGACTACCGACGCGCTACTGTCACTACTGCTGCCGTCATGCTGACCACCTCGGCCGCTAACCATCGGTTTGCCACCGCTGATCATCCGGGCCATTCCGCTGTTTCACCACCATCGTCGCCGCTATCTCACCGGCCCATCATGCACCGCGGCTATCACCGTGCCGATCACCTAAAACCCGCCACTGCAGTTTGACGCCTCTTTGAGGGAAATCAGACATGAGATTGCAGTGGGCCTTGATCTCCAAACCCGGTCCGGCTGGCGGCGACCCTTTCGAGAATCGGACTCGTCAGATGAACTACGGGTCTTGATTTCCTCCAAACCCGATCGGTCCAACAGGGGCAATCAACACCTCTTTCGAGAGAAAATCGAGCCAGATGAACCACGGCCTTGATCGCCTCCAAACCCGGCGGTCGACGGCGGCGCCTTTCGAGGGAAACCTGGCCAGATGAACCACGGCCTTGATCGCTCAAACCCGGTCGGTCCGACAAGAAGCAACGCTTTTGAGGAAAACGAGCCTCGCCAGAACTATGGGTCTTGATCCCAAACCCGGCCGATGGACAAGTGCGAACGATCTTCGAGAAAATCGAGCTCCTCGCCAGATGAACTAGCCTGCCCAACGCCTCACTCAAGAAGAAGAGATGTACTAGAGCATTGAAGTGTGTTTTTCCCTAGGGGTTTTATAGACCCTTTAGGCAAAAGATTAAAATCATCAAAATCACCAAAATGCCCTCGAATCGTCAAAATCGCCGTTGGGATCATGGCCAACCGCACTCACTTGGCCCGCCTGTCGCACGCGGTGTGGGTTCTCGCCGCTGCCTCACGCTCTGACTGCGTTCACAGGCCACCTCAAGGTCTGCTCGCCATACCCACAGGACGCCGCCATACCTCAGCCTTCTCATGGCCGCCACCCTGCTAGCTGAGCATACCTACACATCTCATGCTACCTACATCTGCTTCTGTAGTCATAATCTTGTGCTCCCATGAAGATCTGTTTTCAAAATGTGGTTAATGGACCTCAAATTTCATTGAAGAATTTGCTATATTTTCAAGTATTTGACATATATATTTTGGATGATGATTGAGATAATGTCATCCAAAATAGGCAACTGTATGACACTTAAAATACTACAATAAGCACGAATCTTGATGCTAAAAGCAAGTTGATCCAAGTTGAAATTGGTAGATCAAGCTCTTAAAATATTCTTGGAAACTTTGGGATATCAGTTAAATCCTTAAATAGCTCTCAAATATGAAGTGTTTATAGTCAAGCCTCGAATGAGCCAAATCCAACAAGCCAAAGATATTACAATTCGACTTCATTTGAGCATTCAAATACTTAAAATACATCAAATGATCAAAGGAATCATTCGAGTCCGTCAGTGGAGTGGTCGATTTTGTATTGCAGTAAACGCCACCTCCAATCTATAAATAGCCTCATTACTATGAGGGGAGGCCAAGCAGGAGAGAGAGGAGAGAGCTCTAAAGCTTGAAAATCCTCCAGCATAATCGTTACACGACGTCGCCGACCATCCGATTACCAACCCGCGCCGCCCACACCACCGCTGATCCTCGCCGTCAATCTCCATCGGTTTCCATCATGACGACCTTCATCGCCGCTGGTTGTCCCCATTTCATCATCATTTGCTACATAACAATTATACAACCTGACTATATATGGTTGTTGTCTGATTGAGATTCCCATCGCTCTTCTCATATATTATGTAATCCCTATCGGAAAACTCAGACTCTAAAATAAATATATAGTGAAACTTTTCTGGCCAGTCATTTTTTTCCCTCTTTTCGAGATTTTCACGTAAAATTTTAGAGTTTTCTCATTCTTTAAATACTGTGTGTGATTTCACAAGGCTAAGAAACTTTACTCTCAGAATCGATTTTTAGCAACAAGATTATTACTTTTAAACCATATTATTATTTAAAATAATAAAATAACATCCCAACCAATCACATAATTCTAATAAAAAAATAAAGGGATTTTGTCCCACTGGTGAAAATCTAAGTTCAATTTTGCAGAAGCTAAAGACAAATATTGTACAATCATTTTTTATGTGAATAATTTTTTTTTCTTTTTATTTGATTCAAAAAATAAATTTTAATAAAAAACCTTAATCTACTGCACAGAATTCTTCAACGCAGAATTTAAAAATAAGTTGATGTCTACAATATTTTATTTTATTTTATAGTGGAGAATATTATTTTGGTAACTCAGGTTTATAACTTAGATGATAATGAACGACAATTGATTTGGTTTTCTCCTAATAGGATAGGGATTCTGCAACCAGTAAAACAAATGTGTGAGATTTCAATGTCTAATGAATGTCAGACACCAATCATTTGTATGAGTCAAGCGACGTTCAATTAGGAATGTTGTCAGTCAGGTGACGATGAGCAGTTATTTTGATTGCTCTTCTAAAATGAGGTAAGCCAAAATGATTGTGAATATGGCCATTAGGCACTGGCCTTTGATAAGTGTTGGGTGATTTCACTGATGAACTTAAGAAAGTTGGGTGATAGTGAGTGATCATCTTGCTTATTCTCTTAGTTATAGAGAAGATCGGGTGACTAGAAAGATGAATAATATGCATCAATTGCTCATGGATGTTGGATTTAAATCACTGATGGGCATCAAAAGACAAGTGATAGAGAATACTAAAAATTAGACAGTAGAGGATATTTTACTTAGTCATTCTCCTGATAAAGGGAAACAACAAACGATTACAAATATCAACGGTGGATGTCAATGACTAATAAATGTTAATCATCATTCATAAGTGGATTTTAAAATATAGTTGACAAGAATATGAAAAGTTGGTTTTCAATGGGTAGACAACTTAGTATTTCTTCTAATTGTAGAAAAGATCAAACAACAAAAAATGACAAGCACCAGAAGTTGGTAATAAGCAGATATTGAACATTAGTCATTGGCTGGTGTAGAATGACTACGAATAGAGAATGTTAAAATACATATGATGGTGGGTGATTGTCTAGTGGTTTTCTTATTTGGAAGGAATGTAGAGTGATTGAGAAAATGATTATTTGAAACCAATGACCACCAAACATCAAAAGATTTTCATTGACAAATAACATTATATGATTAGTAAGGAATATTAAGAGTCACATGATGATGGGTAATCAATGTAGATATTATTCTAATAGTTGAAGAGATTGGTGATGGAGAAAGTGAGAATTAAATGGTAATAGTTAATGAATGTCATGGATTGATTGTTGGTCAACTAATAATTTAGACCAACAAAAATCAAGGTGGTGATCATTTATTTAAATAAATAAAAGAGTGCATGATCAAAAGATGAATATTAAAAAAATAATCATAAATGGATAATATATGTCAATCATTGATAAGTATTGGAAATGAAGAATTTAGAAGTTAGAAAGAAATGAATGATCATTTTATTCACTATTTTGATAGAAAAATGAACTAATTGTTGAGAAAATAAGCATCAAGCTCCAATTGTTGGTCATTAATAGATATTAGATGATAATTATATGGAATATTAACTATTTATAATGATGATTTCATTCTAGTAATTCTCTTGATAGAAGGATATATCAAAAGGTTGATAAGGAAAGTATTAATAAATATAGGTGTATAATACGATTTATTAATAAGCATCAAGTGATATTTTGCATAGAATGTTGAGAGCCAAGCAATACTGAGAGGACATTTTAGTCATTCTCCTAATAGAATGGGAGATTGATAATTCATTGGATGGGTGTTAAATTTTAACAACTAACAAACACTAATTATTGATTATTTTTAAGCATCAAGAAAAAAATAATTAAAAACACCATAAGTCATTGATGATGAGAGATTAATATGATAATTTTTTTAATGGAAGAAAGATAAAATAAATTAGAATATGATTATTTTGCATTAATAATTGGTGGACATAATATGCAATTCATTGATAAATATTAAGCAATAATTTTTGGTGAAATCCAATGTTAGATAATAATGGGTGATTAATATACTGATTTTTGAACATTGTTAATTGACAATCATAATGCCATAATTATATAAAGATGTTGAGAGTTAGCTTCACCATTCTTTTATTAAGAGACAAGAATTATATATTATAAAGATGAGCATCAAATATTCATAGTAAGCAAATGACATGTAAATCATTGGCAAGTAATATAAGATAATTAATAAAAAATATTAGAAGTTAGATGTTAATGGGTAGTTAGCTTAGTCTTTCTTTTGATACGAATAGAAACTGCGCAATTAAGGAGACCAGTATTGGTAGTTGATTAATTGCACATACCAATTGTTGATAAACAACAAATAACACATGATTTAGAATTTTATGAGTTAGATAGTAGTGGGTAGTCAACTCAATCATTTTCCTAATAAGAAAAAAAACAAAACAATTAAGAAGATAAGCGTTAGCATTAATAGTTGTAGAGTTGGACATTAGTCATTGATAAGTGTTATGTCATGGCCCTTAGGAACAAAGAAGGCGGTTGACGTTTGACATTAATGGGTATTAGTATTGTTTAATGATTGACACTAAATGACTAACTCTACTGAGTATAAGTATTGACCAATAATCAATGTTGAATAATCATGACAATGAGAATCAATATCAATTAATAATTGAAGATGGGTGTTAGTAATGGTTGATGCTCAACAATAGGATATCAAATAAATATGTGGCGCTTGGTGAGTAGTATTATTATCAATTAATAGTTAGTGTTTGAAAATATGTGATAGCCAACAAAATTGGTAAACTAATTATTATGGGTGGCCGTGGGCAAAGCTATGTAATTTTCTTTAATTTTCATATTAGCTTTTACTAAAATTCTCTCATAAATATGCATGAACAATGCTTATTTATAAACTTAGTTGTGGGATTTCTATTAATTTTTTTAACTAGAATATGGCGTACTCTATTAGATGGTATGAATAGACCTCTGTTGGTGTTTTCTCTGGAATAGATAAAAGAAATGACACCACATAGAGTTTAGAAATATTTTATTTAGATGATCAAATATGATATTAAGGAATAAACATATTATCTTGAAAGATAAACATGCTCTCCTGTAATGGATTCGATCATTTTAATAAAAGACTCCTAAGGCTAATGAGTCTTTCATGTACCAGAGTATTTTCTCCTGAATTACATGAAAAAGTAACAATATTTATTTTATAGTGCGATCATGGTTCCTAGAATGGCAAGCCTTTATAGCTAATTACATCTTAAGAATAGTCTTTTCCTAAGAATACTCTTGATTAAAGAAATAAGTGGTTATTCTAAAGACTACTAAGATAGTTTTCAAATGATTGATTTTGGAAAATTCAATGGGAAGAGGTCTAAATTGGACGAGTTATTTTCAAGAGTCAAATGAAAAAAGTAGAAAATGTCTATTAATACTGTAGACATTTCAAATATCCTATGATTGGGCTTTAGATTTGAGATTTTATTTTAGATTTCAAGTTGTCATTTTCTTAGAAATCTAGGGCTTAGATTCTAGTAGCACAAGACTACAAAAAATGCCTAAGGCTGAAGACCTATTCTTAAAAGGATGCTTCAGAACCTAGTCTACAGATGTTTCTAACACATGTTAGATGCTCGACCTAGTTCTATCCTTGAGAATCATTGGTCATTCTCCTCACTTGAGGGAACTAATTTATCCCTGACTCTTCTGGACTTACAACCTACCTGTAGAAGGCCTGTCAGCTAACACCACCTAAGTGCATTTTAAAATCATGAGGCTAAGTCATATGAATTCAAGATGGCTGGGTTGTTGCAATTTTAGAAAGAAATCTATGAACCTATACTTACTCTAACCCTAAGATTATGTAGAGTATGAAGATGTACCTAACTAATGCATATTTTTCAGAGTTGTCTCGGCAATAGGAGCAAGAGTCACTCTGTTGGCAGATATTTTGAGGTTTTCAAATCCAATCCCAAATTTGATGATGAAACCATCAGGTAAGTGACTACTGTCAACAGAAAAGCTAATGCTAGAAACGGCTGCAAAGATCAGCTGGCCTACCATTTTCCTATTTTTTAGAAACAAAATTTAATTTTATTAAAACATAAAATAACCATAATATTGTCAAAACATGTTTTTGACCTATCAGGATATTTTAGCCAATAATATGTCCAAGATTTTTTCTCTCTCTCTCTCTCTTTTTATTTCCTTTCAGATTTTGTTTCTAGATGTTGGATAAATTCAACCAAAGATGAAATAGAGAAGTATCCAACGAAAAGAAAGACATACATGACCGGTGATTTACACTAGTACACTACTCATATATAGAAATAATCATTTATTTCTAAAGATGGAGAGAGGATCCAATCCCAGCGGAGTTGCCAAAAAATATGCTGGTGTTTTCTCTGGAATAGAGAAAAGAAATGACACCACATAGAGTTTATGAATATTTTATTTAGATGATCAAATACGACATTAAGGAATAAACATATTATCTAGAAAGATAATAAACATATCCTATAATGGATTCGATCATTTTAATAAAAGACTCTAAAACTAATGAGTCTTTCGTGGTGTAAAAGTATTTTTTCCCGAACTACATGAAAAGTAGAACATGGTTTATTTTATCCTGGGATCATGGTTCTCTATAAAGGCAAGTTTCTATAGTTAATTACATCTAAGGAAGGGTTTCTTCTTAAGAATACTCTCGATTAAAGAAATAAGTGGTTTTTCCTAAATACTATTAAGGTAGCTTTCAAAGGAATGATATTTGAAAATTCAATGGGAAGAGGTCCAAATTAGAAAGAGTCATTTTTAACAGTCAAATGGAAAAGAGTATGAAATTCCTATTGATACTGGGATGCCTAGTAGACATTTCACCTATCCTATGATTGGGCTTCAAATTTGAGATTTAATTTTAGATTTCAAGTTATTATTTTCTTAAAAATCTAGGGCTTAGATTCTAGCAGCATAAGAATACAGAAATGTATAGGGTTGAAGACTTATTCCTAAAATGATGCTTCATAACCTAGTCTACACGTGCTTCTGACATATGTCAGATGCTCGACCTAGTTCTATCCTTGGGAATCATTGGTCATTCTCCTCACTTGAGGAAACTAACCTATCTCTGACCCTTTTGGACTTACAACCAGCCTGGAGAAAGCTGTCAGCTAACACCACCTAAGCACATTTTAAAACTATGAGGCTAAGTCATATGAATGCAAGATGACTGAGCTGTTACAGTTTTAAGAAAAAAATCTATGAACCTATACATACTCCCTAACCCCTGAGATTACGTAGGGTATGAAGATGTACTTAACTAATGCATATTTTTAGATTTTTATAATTTTTGACTCACGATTCATTTAGGTCATAGGAATACAATTTATGCATAATGCATGCAATTAGAAAAAGATTATGGGCCAAATCAGAATAGAAGAAGGTCTACTTCCATCATAGGCTCTCAAAGGTCAAGCTCAGGTTCTCTAGAAAAGATGGAAGTCCTTCATTAATTAAGAGTGAAATAATATGATTTATGCATGACATTAAAACATCCAACTAAGGGGTTGCTACATATTTTATCTTGCTTTAATGACCTAGACTTTTATATGAAGATTATGAGTTGTTATTATTTTATATTTCAATTGATTTAGTTTGGTAGAAAATTTTGTTTATCCTATGAGCCTATGTCCATGCATTCATCACAGCACAAAACATAGCACATAAAGAAACCTAAGAAAATATATATTGTTTTATTATGCACCCAAAATAAATCAAACTAAATAAAATTATATAAGAAAAAGGCCAATGAAGCGGCACCTTGTACAAAAGAAAGAAAAATGGGCAATGAAGTTCTTCCTTATACAACCCGACTAGAACTACAAGTTTAGATCTATGAGTCTTCTTTCCAAAAGTCTCATTCTTTAGGGACATCCATCGGGGACCACCGCACCATTGGTTGGGCACTTTAATCCTAGACCCCATAGTTCCTAACTTAATTCTAAGCTCAAATTTATATTTAAAATTCAAAAATCCTAAGCCCTGCGAAATAGATGTTAGGAAATACAGACAACACACAAAGCAGTTTATTTCACAAACATACGGGCTTAGCATTAGTTGTTTGCCAAGCCCACATGTCATATGAACTATGTTAAGGGATTTTAGCACTGTAAGCAAACAATAATTTTATGATTTATTTATTACAACCATCCCTTTAACACGCCTCTCGTAAAATAATGTCAAATCTAGAAAGAATGCCTTAACATCTAATCTAATGAACAAACAAGCCTATTCATCCAGTCTAAAGCAATACACCACACAGACATGTGAAGCACAACACAGCATATCACAGGAGATTAAAAGAAAATCACAGAATGATATAACCTATATATATGGTTCATGACCTAAGTAATCTAGTGTGTGTAGAGGTTGGGCTTGTGTGGTAAGTCTTTGCTAAGCTTTTAAGTTCAAGTTTAAATTTGAAGTTTGATTTTATTTAATTTTTACCTTTGGTTGATTTCAATTCAAATAATTTAGTGATTTAATTTCTATTTTTATTCCATTTTATTTTATTAAAGTTGTATAGGTTTTCAAGAATGAGAAATAGAATGAATTTCATTTTTAGGTGAAACTCACTTTATTCCACATCTTAAATCCTAATGAAATTTTCAAAAGTCTAACTAAGATCCTTAAGTATTTTAATTAATCCTTTTGATGTTATTTATGTTTGGATTAGTTTTATGTTATTTCATTTATTTGAATTGCTTTATTTGATTTAATTTGTTTGCTTTATTTAATTTTGAATTAATTTATATGGATTTCATTTGATTTGGCTTATGTTAATTTAAAGAGTTTGATTTTATTCAATTTAACTTAAGTTATTTAAAATTATGGATTTGTAAGTTTAAGTTTAAGTTTATTAATATGAATTAGAACCTTAAGTTTCTTCATGGATTAGTCTTAACCTAAAGTACTTAGGTTAATTAGATCTGATTTAATTAATCCTAGGTTTTAGATTCATTATTTAAATTTATTAGAGATGAGTGGTTTCATTAAATTTTATTGATTTAAAGGTTAAGGTTTAAGTTAATTAATAATTTTATTAACCTAAGATTTTATTCCATTAACCTAAGATTGAATTTGATCACTTTAATTGACTTAAGATATTTAGAAAAGTTTCTGAATAGTTTTCTAATGTTTGATGGAGATTAGTTTGAATTACCACTTTATTTAATAGGTTAATTAATTTCTTAACCCAATATTTGATTAATATTGACCTAGGGATTTAGAAATTTGAAAAATCCTAATCTAGAAATCATTTGGACTTGAAATATTTATGACAAGTAGGGTTACATGCCAATTTTATATCCCTAAAGTTTCAGCTTGAGTAATTAGGGTGTAATTAAAGTTTTAATTATTTTATTCAAATTTAAATTAAGCCTAATTTATTAAGATTCATTAAGGGATTTTATTTTCACTTATTCTTCACTAAAATACCTTTCCAATGAGGGTTTATTCATAATTTTTGGTTAACAGGTTAATTTATTATGATTTAATTAAGTTTAAGTTATTTAATTGAATTATTTAATTCATTTAATTATCTAATTAAGTTTGGCAAGAGCAGCTTCTATGCCATCAACGTCATTTCACCCTCGCCCCGGACCTTCCCCCTAATGATTTGTTAGATTCATATAGGTTTAATTAGGTTTAATTGGTATTCTGATGTTCATTAATATTCATTATGTTGATTTAAGATTATTAAATTAAAGTTTTCTAATTATTTCATTAAAAGGGTAACTAATTTAATTAAATTTAAAGGTTAAGCACATGAAATTATAATTTTCCTTGAATTTAGAGAATTAAATCACCAAAAATTTACCTAAGGTATATTTTATGCTTAATTTCATTTTTCCAAAATTTCAAATTAATTAGATTATTAATTTGAGAGTAATTAGGTTTAATATTTTTAATTAAACCTAAATTAAGAGAAATTTACCCAATAAAAACTAGAATTTTAATTTCTATAGATTCCTCTCATCAAGATGAATCCATAGAGTTTTATTTATAATTTTTGATTTTTCTTTGATTTTAAATAATTTTTATAAAGTTTTGCATTTTTAAATTAATTAAACGTTAACATCGGTTTTAAGGGGGTTCCGTCGCATGATACCGCCACGCATGCATGGGTTGGAGGCCACGATGCCGCGCGATAGTTCAAAATGCGATCGCTTATGGACCGTCCGATCAAACTCGCGATTCCTAAAGGGTGGAATCAATCATGTCCGCCTAAATCTGGGCCGTTTAATCCAAATACATGGATCGACGGCGCAGAGATCATCTCCTTCGATTCTTGTGGGAGTCGAGGACCGTTGAATGTTTTTTGCTAATAACTTTTGATATAAACCATGAAATCACATGATTTAAAGTGTTACAAGATCGTGGATGAATATCTTGAATTTCTATACGGTTCGATCTTGTTGAAGATCATGTTTCCTATTAAACCGATCACAACCAAATTTTTGAAAAAAAAGCTTGAGGTCAACAATGGCATACCTCGATTCGTTGGACGATTGACCTTGCAATTTATCCTAGAGCTTCGTATGCTTGAACAAAGCTTGCTTGCCAAAGGAATTAGGTCAATTCCTTAAGGATTGCTCCCTAGGCCAACCCTTGAGTGCTCTTTTTGGTTTTAATGGTTTGTAGTGATTAAGGGCACTTGGGGGAGGGGAAAATTTTGTTTTGTTTTGATTTTGATGTGTGAAGGTGTGTGTATGTTCAAGTCTCCTTGGGATAGTCTCTTTGTGGGTTTTCCTATATGATCGAAAGTTATATTGTTTTTTCCTAGCTATTCCTTGGTCGATTTTGCTAATTGGGGACATTGGAAGCTAGCACTCCTTTTCCATCCCAGTTGTTCTATTTGAAGAGGTGGAAGAAGGGAGAAGAAATTTGACTTCTCCAATTCTTTTGCTTGTATTAGTTTTCCTTATTTGGATTTATGTAATAATGTAAGAGAAGTCTAAGTAGCTTGATTAAGGATGTAAACCTTCATTAAAAGGGTTTAAGGAAGTGTCACCCCCATCTCATGCGATTTGTTTGGAAGTGGTTTGATATTTCCTTATTTCTTTTGCCTTGCTTAACTCACTTTACCCAAATTGGGTTAAGTGAATTAAACATAATTTCTTATGGGTCAAATGACCGATTTGACCCAACTACACCCAATATGGAGTTAGGTTATGTCCCATCACCATCCCCATATGATTTAGGACAATCAATTTAAAGTTATTTTGATTTTTCTTGAATTTGAGGTGTTTATTTAGGTTATTTTGATTTAAGGGATTTAATTTACCTAATATAGGCCTCCATGGACTCAAATCATTTTGTTATTGTGATCATACATATTCATTTGATTATTTAAAATATTTTTGATTATTTAATTTAGTCAAATTTAGTGGATTGACTTTTTTGACCAACACTAAGTCAATTCTAGGTTGACTAGAGTTGACTTTAGGTTTGACTTTAAATTTTTCATTTTATTTGCATTAATTCACTTGATTTAATTTATGTTGGATGTTTGATTTGATTTTATCAAACCAAGTAAATTGGATTTAGCTCAAAATGTATTAAGTCCAAGCATAGTGACTTTATTATAAGTATGAAATCCCTATTTGAACTTGATATCATTTCATTACTAAAATGACCTCTTCTAAAAAATGAGGCTAACAACCTCTCTACTTTATTTCATTATATATTTGTATCTCTATGAACAAAAAAATTATCTAATTTTGACTTATTTGATTTATTTTAGTGAGACATTGATTTCAAGTATAAGCAAACAAAATGTAATGCTTTTGAACTCGCAAGTGTCTTCAAATGTATTCTATTATAATTTGCTTAATTAAGGTCATTGAGGCTCATATTTAAACATTTGTGTTAGGATGTCACCGAAAACTCTACTAATTGAAGCACAATCTTGATATCGAGCACTGACATTATGAGAGACTATCCATCGAGCACTTAAAATATAATTGAAAACTTTGGGATATCAATCAGATCCCTAAACAGCTTCTAAATATGAATTGTTTATAGTCAAATTGAGTGTCTTGACGAGTTGGATCTAATAAGCCTAAGATCTCTTAATTCTGACTTCATTTGAACATTCAAATACTTAAAATAAATTAGATGATCCAATGAATCATTTTGAGATGTCTGATGGAGTGGTTTGGATTCTGCCTGTATTTACAAAAATATCACTCTCATAATCTATAAAAAACCTCACATTCTTCACATGAGGGGGCCCCCAAAGCTGAAGAGATGAGAGAGCTTTGAGCTCAAAGAATAATAATCAGCGCCAATCGTCATCACATCATCGCCGACCATCGTCGGCTGCCATTATCGACCACCACCGTCGGTCACCACCGTCGATCATTCGCCACCATCGTCAACCACCTCCCACCGCCGCCATCATACCGCCATCTTACCACCATCATGACCGTTATCACCACAACCGCTTCCACGTCACGCTACCACCGCGCAACGACACCGCCATCATCAACCATCAGGTTTGATCTATTGGCCATTGCATAATAATTCGCTCATCGCTGCCGAGCCACGGATCACCGCTGTTAATCGACCGCCGCCGTAATTATATTACACCGGCCGCCGCCACCATCGGTCACCGCCGTACCACTGCTTTATCACCGCCTGAGTCTGGGATCACCGCCACCACCGCCACCATTGTCGGTTCTACCGCCACCCAACCATTTTTTGATAGTTTTCGGATACCACTTTCAAGGCCATCACCACAAAGCTTGTCACAAAACTTAATCTTGTAAGCTATCATTCTCCAACTTTTGAGAAAGGATACTAATTATAACATAAATTGATATAGTGATATTATTTTTAAGTGGGCTAGTCCCCGTAGTTTTTCCCTTTTTAGGTTTTTCACGTAAAAATTCTGAGGTATCTCAAACTCTTTTGTTGTGTGTATGAAACTTTTGTGCAATGCTAAGACATTGAATTCTCCTACTCTACCGACCTAAATCTTCCTGCACGTAATAATTTGGTGCCATCTGTGGGAAAGGAATCTTATAATCACAATCTCTATGAACACCTACATTATGACCAACAAGCACAATACTCGCAACAATGGAGCATCCTGCTCTAACTCCCATCACTCCCAAAATCAATCCTTAAACCAAGCACGCCAAGCTTATTCCTTACTTTCCTCGATGGCAATAAGAACCTCTAGAAAATCATGTTCTCAAAATTCAACTTTTATGAGAAACAATCTAAATGAGGTCAAAATTCAACAGACCTTCTCGCCATCAGGCTGTAGTTCCTTCGCTACCAGGCCATGATGTTGACCTCCTTAGCACCGTTAGTTCTACTCGTCTATCACTTAAATCTCAACTGATCTCTAACCCACTAATAGTTTTGGATGACATTTTTTTGTTCTGTTAGTTTCACCCATCATGTTATACGTATAAAATTACAATATTTAATGCGAGAAGAACTTCACCTCAAATTTATAAATCATTTTCCCTCTCATCGTGGCTATCACTAGTCTTCACCTTTAGCTGAAGTAATTCTTCAACATCATATTACAATAGATTTCAAGCTTCAAAGCATCGACTCTTATGATGGTGCAGCCAACCCATATGAACACATTGACCATTACAGAACCATCATGCACATTCAACGAGCTCTTGACACACTGCTTTGTCAGGTCTTCCCAGTCACTCTCAAGGGTCAAGCTTGCACTTCATTATACTCTTAATGGGATCTATCTATAATTTTGATGAACTCGCTAAGATTTTTGTAGAACAGTTTATTACGAACCGAATGATTATTAAAGATTTCTATTATCTCTCAAAAATTCGTCAAAATGAAGATGAATCACTTAAGTAGTACTTCTAGAGATTCTCCTTAAAAGCTCGCTAGATACCAAGGGTGTACTCTGAATTACCAAGAGGAGTTTTTCTTAGAAGATTCCGTCTTTGGCCTTTCTACTCATTAATAATGCATAATACGGTTCGCTCATATGTCGACTTGATTCATTATGTGAAGCACAAATTTTTGCTAATGAGGTTATCAATGCACATCGAAACTAGTTTGAGCAATATATGGGGAACAATCATGGACTGGGGGGCAACTCACTTGATTACTAGTCCTAAGATAAACAAGTCAAGATTAGAGAGCAATTTCGATTGCAACATTCAAATAGTGATATTCTCACATAATTATGATTACAAAGCTCGTTTATTCTATTATCTAATTTTATATTAGATTTATGATGAGTAAGGTAATATGAATAGGCTTTCTACAATTATATAAGATGTCATAAGAAACTCTTTGACAAGATTAAAATTCTTCATACAATCTTCAACTAGACATCTATTCATGGGAAAGACTATAATTATGATCCCAAAAGTGTATTAACGATCTAAATACAAACTAAATTTTCATCTTTGATTCAGATATACGTGACAATCACCTCATTCCAATCAAAGTATAATCAATCCTAGGGGGATTCGATTCGACCAATTCTATACATGTTAATGTCATCAAGTAACGCTTTGACAAACAACTTCAGATGGGTCAAAAATTCTTGGTGGATTTCTTTCGACCTATTTTATACATGTTAACGTCATCAAGTAATATTATGATAAACAACCTTAGATGAGTCAAAAATCCTTAGTGGATTCGATTCGATACATTCCATACAGGTTGATGTCATCAAGTAACACTTTAACAAACAACCTCGGATAAGTCAAAAATCTTTTGCATATTCAATTCGACCCATTCCATACAGGATAATGTCATCAAGTAACACTTTTACAAATAATTTTGAATGGGTCAAAAATTCTTGGCGGACTCTATTCGACCTCTTCTATACAGGTTAATGTCAATAAATAGCACTTTGACAAACAATCTCGGATTGGTCAAAAATCCTCAGCGGATTCGATTCCACCACTTTCATACAAGTTAATGTCATCAAGTAATACTTTGACAAATAACCTCGGATAGGTAAAAAATCCTTAGTAGTTTCAGTTTAACCCATTTCATACAAGTTAATATCATTAATTTACTATTTGACAAACAACCTTAGATGGGTCAAAAAATAGATTCTCAACAGATTTCCTTCGATATGTTCTATACAAGTTAACATCATAATGACAAATAACCTCTGATAAGTCAAAATTTCAAGATGGATTTCTTTTAGCATGATTTGCATCGAGTAAATATTATGACGAATAACCTTAGATGGGTTAAATTTTTTTGTAAAAAGTTAGAGCATCGTCGTACAAACTATGGGTCTTGACCGCCTCAAAGCCCGGTCGGTCCGACGAGGATAGTTGATGCCTCTTTCGAGAAAAAATTGGAGCCTCTTCATATAAACTACGGGCCTTGATCGCTTTTAAACCTAGTTGGTTTGATGAGGACAGTTGACGCCTCTTTCGAGAAAAAATTGAAGCCTCGTTATATATACTGCAGGTCTTGATCACCACTAATTCCGGTCGGTTTAACGAGGACTGTTGACGTCTCTCTCGAAGAAAAATCGGAGCCTCGTCGTATGAACTACGACCCTTGATCGCCTCCAAATTTGGTCGGTTTGATGAGGACAGTTGACACCTCTCTCGAGGAAAAACTAAAAGCTCGCAGTATGAATTACAAATCTTAATCAACAAAGAAAATAATCTTCTTTTTAGAAAAAAGTCAGAATCTTGCTGACAAAAGAATTTTTTAGAAAAAGTAGAGAAAATATAAAAGAAAAATTAAAAAAAATCTAAAATTTCCATCATTTACCACTAGGCGCTGCCATGACACGCATGCCACGGCTCAAATTGCATGCTCAGGTTCTCTCCGTGATGCCTCCCCATTAACGCTAAGAGCCATACCGCTGAAGCGCCAGCTCCAGCCATGCCCACCAAGAAATTTTATTCCTCTTATACACTCTTCATACACATCTTAGTCAGCGGGCGACCTCCCACGGCCCAATTATGCTACTTGACACGCGCAACGCCTACAGCGTGTGCTCGTGATTCAGCATGACCTCACGTGATTCGCCCGCTCTGCACTATTCATGGCTCCAGACTGTGATCGTCTCTTGCACGCGGCCGCCACCCTCGTTGCCCACGTGTTCGGGACCTCACGACTTATTCCGGCTACACCCTCGGTTCACATCCTGGGGCCTCAGATGCCTCGACCTTCTCCGACGTGCTCCATGACCATACCGCCAGCTGCATAACGCTCCCCTCAGATTTGCATGTGCGCCTACTAACTTGCCATGACCTGCGCCCCGTTGCACTCATTTGTATTCTCCACTATGTGACTAGTCTCTTTAAATCATGACTTAGTCTTGAAGATATATTCTTTCAAACTATATCTGACATAAATGTTAATGAACTCACAAATTTCATTAATATTGAAGAAGTTGTTATTTTCAATTATTTGACATGTATTTTTGAATGATAGACATGATATCAAAAGGGGAAACTGATATGTCACTAAAAATTCTACTAATTGAAGCACGAATCTTGATATTGAAAGCAATCTAATTCTGAGTCAAGACTAGCTCAAATCAAGCACTTAAAATATAATTAAAAACTTTGGAATATCAGTCAGATCCCTAAATAGATCATAAATATAAAGTGTTTATAGTCAAATCGAGCGTCTTGACGAGTTAGATCTAACAAGCCTAAGATCTCTTAATTTTGATTTCATTTGAGCATTCAAAATACTTCAAATAAATCAAATGATTTTGTTCCATGAAGTAGTTTGTATTTTGCTTGTATTTATAGACATGCTGCTCCCATAATCTATAAATAGCCTCTCATTCTTCACATGTGAGGGCCCTGAAGCTAAAGAGATGAGATATCTCTAAGCTCAAAGAATCTCAAAGCTAATCGGAACCAACCATGATCATCGCGATCATACTAGCTGGGGGTCCCATGCCGGTTACCGCCAGTTACATTATTACGGCTGGTCCGCTCCACCATCCCAGATGTCCCCGATCACGACCGCCACCACTGCCGCTTTCGCGCATCCGCTGCCGCACCTCGCAGCAGCCTACCACACGCATAGGTCACGCATCGATCACACGCGCCACGCCCGCACCCGCTTCATCATTGCTGCCAACGCTGCCACTAACCATCATCCCCGCCATCGCTACCACTGGCCGGTTGCGGCCACACTGCGACGACCGGATCACCGATAACACCGGCCGCCATTTGGTCACCATTATGACCGCCACCGCTTTTACCCATGTACCACCGCTACCGCCATCGACATCGGCGGCCGCCGGATCCGACCGCCACCGTTCACCATTTGCCACCGTACCACCACCGGACCATCTTTCAATAATTTTGTCGGATTATCAGACTACCACCTCAAGAAAAGCCTTCGCCGCTAATCCAACGAAGTTTGTCACAAAACATAATCTTGTAAGCTATCATTCTCTAACTTTGGAGAAAGAATAATAATTGTAACAAAAGTTGATATAATGAAATTATTTCTAAGTGGGCTAGGCCCCGTGGGTTTTCCCTTTTTGGATTTTCCACATAAAAATCCCGATATCTCTCAAACTCTTTTGTATGTGTGCGAAACTTTTATGCAACGCTAAAACATCGAATTCTCATACTCTACCGACCCAAATCTTACTGCATGCAACAACTGTCATTGAATTCATTGCATTAAGACATGTTCTCTTAAATGTTATTTTGCAAGAAATGGAGTATGATGATGATGAAATTAAAATTTTAAGTTTTTATTTTTAATACTTGAGTGTTTTTTTATATAAAAATCACATCAAAATTTATGCATAAGTAGATCAATTTTTTAAGTAATGTCATTTACCTCTATTTATGGACATTGATGTTTGTATGTCCAAAAAAAAATATTTACAATTTTGGAGAAATTTTAAGGCATGATCACTCTATATATTAATATGGACCTCCCATTAGGACTATTAACTAATTTTTTTTATTAAATTATTTTATGTGTAGAATATTTTTTTATAAAAATGACACATCTGTGAATGAAAGTATTCAAAAAAGTTCATAAATACTCCAAAATTAATCAAAATTTTATATAAAGGCTATGGTAAACACCAAAATTAGGTTGGGAATAAAAAACTATTCCAAAATCCCCAAAAATTTAATATTTAAATATTACAATTTGAGGGAAGTTGTAAGGTAAAATATTTTCTATTTGTCAACATGGATATCTTCATATGATTGAGAATTAAGAGATTCCCTTATCATAGTTTAAAACTATAATTTTTGTAGTTATTTGCACATTTTTCAAGATAAAAGTTTCAAAAATAATATTTATTTTCCTCGAAATTAATGTCGCAGCCTTAATGAGGCATGCAAATATTAAAATTACATCTAAAACATAAGATTTTTTTTCAAATAACCTAATAATAGCAGACAATGCTTTATAGTGCTCTTAAGGAAAATAATGGTGAGACTTTGGTCCCATTGTGTGGTCTCATTATTTGGTTCCACTTTGATTTAATTACATCAAATATGTAGCCTAGAGGGAACAATGATATAGACCATGACAATAATCCATCATCACATAATTAGCACAGAGTCATGAACACTAATATTTAGCTTTTGCTACTCATAGCTAATAATCAATACATCCATAAATTATCATAATTAGAGATACCATCATATGATTTAAATATTTTTGTACTTTTTTGAGTCATTTGATCATATTTAATCGTAAATTTATACACATAATGTATGTGCGAAGACTTAAATCAAAAATCTTTTCATTGAAAATCTAAGTTCTCAATCACTAGATTAAGATATCATACTAAATATTGCATCGTAGAAAGACGGCTCTATTCATAATTCCTCATTATCTCATATTTCTTCATATTAAGATATAAATAAGAGGTTTTTATAAGATTTAAACATATCTATACATGTTTAAACTTAAATATTACTTAAATAACACTCAAAAGTTATTGCACAAATAGATTTCCAACCTCCTGAACTCATTCTAAAACTCAAACCAAGCATGTAATATTTAAGTTTATGATGTGAAATATCTAAATAGATATACTTCGGATGCTATGTATTTAAAAACCCCTATAAATAAACTCAATTAGGAGTCACTTGGAATGCTCGAGCATGATTGATTGATAAACCGAGTTTAACTTTGATCGAATCTGATCGAGAGTCGAGGTCCTCTTAAGGCAACTTCGTGTGGACGGTTTTAAACCTGTCGTTAGGGTTTTATGGGTTTTTGGATCGAGAAACACTAAAACCCTAACAGGATGCAGACGAGAGAAGCCGCCATGAATGAAATTCATGGGGATCAACTGGAGAAAAGCAAGAAGACGGAGATGGAAAACAAAAGGAGCGGCGAAGGGATCTTTGCTTCCTGCTCGTTCACTGATCTCGGGTTGAATCCCAGTTTATGCGAACACCTCAGAGGTCTTCCACCGCTGTCTCCATTGAAACTGTTTCTTGCAAATATTGTTAATATTCTTGCTCCTATTTTATAAGCAACGTTTTATTTGATAGATAAAATGGGATTTGAAGTCCCCACTCAGATCCAGGCACGGGCAATTCCAGTTATACTTTCTGGGAAAGATGCGTATCCTTTTTTCTGTGTTATAGATGGTTTGATAGGGTTTGACTGCAATAACATAATAACATGTTTGGTATTGCTGATTGCTTTCTGATAAAGAGTTAGATTTGTCTAAGTTTTCTTCTTGACCGGGATTTATTTAGACTTATCAATGCTGCTACAGGCACGGGCAAGACTGTTGTGTATCTTGCACCCATTGTGAACCTCCTTCAGAAGCGCAAACCTAGAGTTGAGAGGTCCGATGGGACTTTAGGTAAGTATTAATTTGTGCTTGTAAATCAGCAATAACACTATAACATTTGGGTTCAAAACATTTACAAAGTATGATTGTTTGATTTGAAATTCATATCTAACTGAAGTTGATTCAAGAAGTTGTTATATTGAAAAGTGCATAAAGAGTAGGACAAAATACATGTAGGCTTTTTTTTCTTCATTACCTTAATTTAATCTATGCCTATTAAACGAAGTATTCCCCACAATAACACATTACCAAATGTAGTTAAATTTGAGCCAAATATTGCAATATGAGATAATGATGGCAAATGAGGGAGGATTTAAGGGAGAGATGGAGGGTACATTCTCCACCACCCCACCAGTCCCAATCAAAGTTTTAATGCATGTATATATAATACAAAATATATATATATATATATATATATATATATATATATAAATGATGTTTTCCTTAGAAAAAAATCAATTTGTGCCCCTCAAAATTTTTAAGTTTGCTTATATAGAATATGTATGTGTTATTATACCTCTTTTATGTGATGTTTCCCATAATAAATATTTAATTTTTGCCACCTCTCTCCCAAAAAAAGTATGCCCTGATCAAGAAAGACTCTTGACTCCACCACCATTATGAACACATTTGCTAACACTTTCATAGGTTAGAAAGCTCAACTTTTTGATAAGTATAATGAGCTATGCTTATTTTGTTGGTAGCTATCTGACTTTATATACCTAGAACTATTGCACACAGTACAACTATGTGGTTTCATTGAGATTGATTAATAGCGATTATTTTTTTGCTATGTGCATGAATTCCTATTTAAAAACATGTGTATTGTTAGAGTGGCTTAACAAAAGTGTTGTAAATAAAATTTTTCACTTTGAACAAATTTTAAGGATAGAATTTTTATGGGAGGAGCTTATAGGAACCCAAAATTATGATCCAATATTTGATTTTTTGCATTTGACCTGATTGGGCTGATCGGGTAGGTTGACCATTTGGAATATATATTGGGGTTACTTGATTTGGGGCCAGATAACTAGTATGGCTTATTAGATATGATTTACCAATTTGATTTTGAGTGGACCAACTTGATAGGTGTCAGTTGATCTATTATGGTGTTAAACAATCATCTGTTTACTCATCAACTAACTTGGTTGGTTATAACCAATAGATTTAATATTGGATGACTTATTGTGTGCCAAATGGTTGGTTGTGCATTACTGAGATCTACTAACATTGTTAAGTCCAGCTTGTATTTTAGTCAAGTGGTTAGGTGGATTGAAGTTCGCTAAGATAGAGCTTTGATCAAGGGGCTTATATGAATGTTAAGGAGTTTTGCGAATGTCTAAGTGAGCTTATGTGAAGTGGTTGATGAGATGTGTGATAGAGTTAGGGGTGAGTGATTGAATTATTTGTTTGAGTATTTCTAAAATCTTAAGTGCGTGGTGGGGGCGAATGTTTGACTAGAAGAGATTTGTTCAGCATACAATTGACTGACTAGGTTGTTTCATCGAGTGGATTGAGATATGTTTTGGTCTATGTGACTAATTTTATGGCATGAGTGGCTCGATGTGTGAGAGAACTTTGTGGCAACCACTCTAGTGAATTAGAACCCTACTTGAGATTGACTAGTTCAAGTGACAGGATGTTGTAGCCTGACTTGTTGATTGAATCTTGCTAGTGACCTATTTAGCATATGTTTCTAAGTGGTTAGAATTTGGAGGTGAAGTAATGTGTATTAGTTAGTAGCTAGATAGTTTGGTTGTGTAAGCATCAAAGTGCAAGCTGCCTATGTGGAACAAACTATTTTGTGCTAAGGGAAATCGATAAAAGATTATGAATTTGTAGTGACATACACTTGGCAACACGATCAACCACTCTTTCAATAGTACTAGTGGGAAAATGTGTTCCTCTTGTTAGCATGTAAAGTTACTTGTGCATTGTGCTTATTTCCTAGTCGTTGGATAAAATGATTTTTTGCAAGGTGTCACATGATCAGGCATTTGGTGGGAGCTTTGTTGATTGTATCCCGAGTAAAATTTTGTCAACGAGCATAGTTTGTTTCTTAACCACTTGTCCACCTTTATCTTAGAGTGATGGCTAAAATTTCATTAGGAGGTTGACATGTACTCAAGTGGTGAATGAGCAATATTTTGTTCTATAGGTTGGCTTGAGAGTGACCTAATCATTTTGATGCTTATTTACTGGATGAAATTTTGTTGATGTGGAACTTGTGAGTGTCAAGAAAGAGAGTTGAAGTGGGCCCTGAGCATTTGGGAGTTTAAGGATAGTCACCATTGTTCATGTTTATGATAATGTTTGTGTTTGTGTGTGTGTGTTGGGGTGGGGAGAACTCATGTAGTGTAGTTATTTCTTTATTTCATTACATGATGATTCTTATTATCACGCTCATACGAATGATCTATGATGTGGTTGATCTATGAGTTACAATTGCATATGTTACTTTTATAGCTTTAGCAAAATAAATACGTGATGGGATAGCTATGTGATGGGGGGATTGGGAGGCTCACTTGCATTTATGGATGATGCCTATAGGTAGCTTGTTGTGGTCGAACAAATCAAGCTAGTCAGGTAAAGATACTTGACCATTAGGATGGTTAAATGTAAATTTCATCTCAATTTAGGACCTGTAGATAACTATCAACAAGATCTTTTATGGAATAGCATTGTCTTTGTAATATGCTTTTTGTGGCGATGTTGGTCTTAGTGATTGGACTAAAGTTTTCAGGGTGTAAGGATGTCTTTTTGATGGTTTGGACTTATGAAATAGAGGGAGGCTTGAGTTGATGTTCATTTTATTATATGTTGAGATAACCCTTGGTATGTTTATGTATTGTGACTCATCTCTCACAAGGTACATTTATGCACATTTCACCTTATTGATTTACAAATTTAGGTGAAGGTTTTGCATAATGTAGGGGTGGGAATAAGGAGAATGGTTTGATGAGAATTTTGTCGGGTGGAGCTGGTAGGTTGGGTCATCCGTGATAGTTAGTGAGCTAGTATTGTCGGTAGAGTAGGTTTAATGGAACCTTGATTGTTAGGTTGATATTTTTAGTAGTCTTGGTTGTTGATTTTCCCTTGGTTAGCCTATTAGAGTCAGGTAGCTTCTAGATTGCTTGGATTTGGCAGCCATCCAACTTCTCTTGGGAGTTAATTAAGTCTTCTCCCTTGAATCATGGCTTTAATTTCTTAGTTGTGACACCTAAATCCTCTAGATTCCATTTTCTTTATTTTGTCTTCACTTGTTAATGATATCGGTATCAGAGTTCTTAGATGCGTGACTCTTCAAGGGAAGAGTTCCATTGATGCGATGAATTTGATGTGGGATTAGTTACACATTCTATCATTCTATGATTTTCTAGATTATTTCTAGCAGTTGATTGCATTTTTTATTTGTTTAGTTTGTAGATTATCTTCTTTTTAATTAGATAAAAGGCATATGAGGACTCTTGTATTTAAATTCTAAATTAGTTTTGATTTATCATTTAATCTATTTCTACAAATAGAGGTTTGTAACTTTTATTACCTATTATAAATAAAAAGTACTCAATATTCTCATTTATTCTCCTCTTCTTTCTTTTTCCTTTAGGTTTCTTTCTTCTTTTTCTCATTCTCATTCTCATTCAACACTTCTTTTCTATGTCACTATTCATCTAATATATCAATTCGTTAGTGTCTTACAACAATATATATATATATATATATAAATTGCCACTAATAATTATTAAGAACTAAAGAAAGACTTTGATTTATGTATCAACTTTATGTTGAAAAAGGGTTCATATAATAGCAAGATAGTTTTGGTTATCTTTTATTGAGCTAGTCATTAATTTTGTACAAGACATGAAAGAAACAATATTAAATACAATTGAGAAAAGTAGTGCAAATGGATTATCCATTAACAATTATAAAATGCATTCATGGTGCCATGAATCATAGTGTTAGTAATTTATAAAATGGAAAATGAAAGCCAAAAGCTACTGGTTGACATCTGGCTAATAGAAGATTAGGTTCATCTTTAAGCAAATAACATAGATGGAACTCTTCATTGCTAAAATTAGTATCCTTGGAAATTGTTCATTGAGAAAGTTGAGACTCTAAAGCGTTCTATTGTTAATATCTATATCCACTTAGAACTTCAGAAATAACTTAATAAAAAATTTGATGTTCTGAATATGAAGTAGGCATTCTTCTATGAGGATGGTAAACTATATTGCAAATTTTGTTTCCGTTTAGCTCTAGGCAATGGGTAGTGGGCTTGAATGTTATTGATTTTCATAAGTTAAGGAAGTTAATCATAAGTTTAAAATAGTGGGAAGACTTAAAAAAAGACAAGTGTACAGGAGAGGTGATTTAACTTTAAACAAATATGTTAGACTCTAAACAACAACTATTCAAAGTATAAGTTAAGCTGGTAGAAGAACTTATTTGATTTCTTCCACAAGCTTAATAAGAGCGACTCAGTTAAATGGTTGAGGAATGTGGCTTTCATTGGATGTGGTGCGATGATTTTTGAAGTTGTGTAGTTCATAAATGAAGATTCAATTTGGTTGATTGGAGGAGGCAAAGGAGGTAGATTTGCTTGCACAAGAAATGATAAATTCCTAATTGAGAAAATAAAATGTTTTGATCACGATTGATCATTTGTGCTTTTTCCTTTTGATGCATAGATGCAAATTCTTTGATTTGATGGGAAATTTGAAGCTATGCATAGAGAAAAAAAAAAAATCAAAGTCTCGATGCAACAATATATAAAAGTGAATTAGGCAAAAAAGTTTGAAATGGGTTGATGCGGAGAAGATTTTGAGTGTGTTAATTTGTTGATCCTAAACATTGGGATGAAAACTTGAAAGTTGTTTTTTTAATGAGGTTGAATAGTTGAGTTCATAGTTTGTAACTTAATTGTTATGATTTTCTTTTGGTATTATGATTTTCTTTTGGTAGAATATCAAAGACCTTTTTAATATTGTAGTATATATCTAACAATTTGTCTTATAGTTTAGGTCTTTTTACCTTATTTTTGGTTGAAAGTAGTCAAATCTATATTCAAATATTTCTCTTTGTTTTGAATATTATTTCTGGTTACTCAATTACAATGTGTCATTTCAAGTATTTTTATTTACATGCTTAGATTCAATGTATATTATGTTATTTTAATTAGGTCGTTCTTATTGAATGTATAGAAAAAAAATCCTTATTTTTATCATGTTGATGTTGCTTAATTTTTTTGTTGCTATTTTAATTTGGAGTTAACATTATGAATTCTTATTTTCTTTTAATTCCATGTCTCTAATTCATAGATTCATATGTTTTTGTTGTTTGCCTTTTTTTTATAAGTGGTTTGAAGCTTGTGCTTGTGGAGTTGTGCATGCAAATTTATGAAATTTTGCAAAAATTGTTGCGTCGTTTCATCTGGATAGTGCCTGGTTATATCATGGGTGGCGAGAACAGGACAAAGGAGAAAGCTAGGCTGCGCAAAGGTTTGATATTATATTGTTTTATTGTACATAGTTTTGGTCTTAGATTGTCATTAGCTTCTTTTTTTTCATTTTTTAAATGAATAATGATTTTGATATTTATTATGTTTATAACATCAATTTGATTACATTTTCAATTCATTTACTTTTTTTAATGATTTTCATGGTATTTATGATTCACTCATATTTGTCTAGTTAACTTTTCATCTTAGATTAATATTTTGTAATTATTCCAATCTACAATAGAACCTGTCTAAGTTGATACTGCCTAAGTCAATAACCTCTAATAGTTAATACTAATCTCCCTCTGCCTCATACATTTATTAATAAACTTCCCAAAGTCAATAGTTAATACTCTACCGCCAGTCCCGAAAATATTTTATATTGATAACTACTAAAAACAGCTACATATTTGTTACAAAATTTGACATCTGGCTTATTTAAACTTTTGAGAAATACTGGGAAATTGGCTTCAGTTTTGGCTTGTCACATCTTGTCCTGATCTTCTGGGATGACAAGAGGTCTCAAATGCCAACGACATTCAGCATCCAGAATCGAAGACACCGCAGTTCTAAGCCTTCACAATCAGACTGCCGCCAACTGTTTCGCTTTTGGCCGATTCGAGAGGTCTGACGATCTCCGGTTGGAACGTAGCCATCTCAACTCCGCTAGTCATGAGTTGTGGATGTCCATTGGGTTCCAAAGCTTATGAATTTATGTGCCTCCAGATCCCGATGGCGTGATCAACGAGTGCATCCTGTGATTAGAGTAACGTCCATCTGCTGATCGAATGGAAGGTTCGATTGTCTTCGATATCGACATCAGACAGACAAATGATAAATCTGATAACATCGATCTTTTCGACTACAACCTTGTCCGGCAATCGTTGAACCCGTAGTAGCCTTGAAGTTCCTGAGCCAAAGATCACACCTACCGATGGATCTTGGGCGTGGTGTTTGGCGGAAGGTCCCCTATTTATAGTCCTCCTATCCCTAGGAACAATCTAAAAAAGAATGTTCTAGAATACAATAATATATACATGGTTCTAGATCATTCCACACCACTCCTACCATATATAAGGGTTAGAGATTCCACACTATCCCAGAGTTCTCTTGAAGCCTTCCGCCTCCAAAGATCTTGAATATGGAACCTTCCTGAGTCCTCAAGATTTTTCCCCATCTTTCTATAATTCTAAGCTTCCCTCCTGTGTGACTAAGAGAAGTTGATCTCCTTTATTTAGTGAGCGTCATAGAATATCCGCACATCTCTGACAACGAAAAATCAATTAATTAAATGACACTCTCTTTATTAATATCTTGTCTAACTTAATATAATGCCCCTGGTCCCGGGAGTATCAATTTAGACAAGTTCTACTGTATATGATATTTGAATGTCAAAATTTTAATTATTTTGTTAGCTTTTCTATAGAAAATTTTCCATTTTTTATGACATTTTGACATTCACCTTTTGATGTGAACTTGATATCTTGATAATATTTGAATTTATGAACGGTGTAGTTTATGCAAAAAAAAAGAGTTATGCGGCTTCCTTTATTCTAATAAATTAGTGACCAGTATTTGGATCTTTAGTTTTGATGTTTTAGAAGGGAAAGATACTATTCTTTACTCAGTTGTCTTCATTGTACAAGCATATATGTGCCTAAATTTAGGTAGGATAAGAGAAAATTTAATGAAATATAGGAAAAGAGAATATCCTTAATAGTGAAGAAATATTAGAATAAAAAACAGTGTTTATTCTTAATATAAAAAGTCAATACATGTTATAATTTACATATAATAATACTCTCCAACAAACTCATTATAGCAAAGATGTCAATTCGAGTTTGAAAATAGTAGCGAACAAAGATGTTTGCTAAAAAAATTATGTATGTCACAAGAGGAGCTTGATCGAACCATAAAAGAGAGAGCAGTGTGAATTAGATGCAAAGAGTTTGCAGTGAGATCTATGTTTGAGAAGAAACTTATAAGAGCCTTAAATGGAGGTATCGATAGAAGGATCAATACATGTATCAACGAATAATGTCGATTTCTTGCATGATAGAGAGTATCATAAGAGAGGTTGGCATTGCTATGACAAAAGCCACTAACATAATGATCTACGGAGAACATAGGTATAATCCATAGTTAAATAGATTTTGCAAGAAAAGGAGAAGGGGACTAAGTGCCTTAGTGGGTGATGATGCATATGCAAAGGTTGGAGTCAAGAGAGGATCATCTCAATCTGAGAAGCTAGTGGAGTGCAGATGGATCTCATTTAGAGGGAAGTATGAGGGTATGCTAATGGAGATTGGAAGTTTGATGAGTGTAGCGTTGGTGGAATAGTGTTTAGAAAAGTTTAGAAGGGTTCTAGATTAGTATTACTCTGACATCATATTAATAGGTGGAGAATTTGAATATATTACATTTTATTCAATTTTCTTCATAGTTCAAGTATATATGTGTCTATATAGAGAATAATGATAAAAAATATAATAATAAGAGTATCTTTGATAATGAGAAATTATTATAATAATATATAATATAAATTTATTTTATAAGTAACTAAGAAAAATAATGAAGAGTTTTTTTTTATATTATTTTATGGTTGGGCATGATGATTCTAGTGAATAGTGATAGTATATTTTCATTCTATTTTCTTCCATAGTATAAGCATATATGTTTCCATATAGAGAATAGTGATAAAATATGATAAAAATATTATCTTTAATAATGAGGAAATATTATAATAATAAGTAGTTTTCTATAAATAGTTGATAAATACAATAAATAGTTTTTATTATTTTCTTGCACTGTTGTTCGGCATGATTTTTACTTAATTTACAAATTTAGTGATGAATTTTGTTATTCTAGCTTTTATTTCTTATGTATATGGTCAATTAAATAAGAATATACATGACTTTAATCAAATCTCAAATTTTTTGGTCAAGTAGAAAATGTTATGATTTTTTTTTAATATCATATCTCATTTACAGCTTACCTCTTATTTTTGGATTTTCATTAACAATAATATTCCATTTTTTTTCGCATTCTAATTTTTTAATCCCACTAGCAATAAGTCTTTTGTTTTCTCATTTTTGCTGACAACTAGTGCCAATCTTTCATTTTTGCTTCTCCTTTCTGATTTTATGCTTGAACAAAAGTTTACATATTGTTTTTTCAATCCCTTTCTCCTAAGCTGATTTGAATACATCTTTCATGACCAACTTGCTGATTAAGTTGTCCATTTGTTTATTATGGAGACCCTTTGTTGATATGCCAACTTGTTCTGCTGTTGAAAATGCAAGCCAAGCAAATTATGCCATTGTTATGTTTTTCTTTAATCAAGTGCATATTAACTATTATATTTTTTTTGCTGTCATGAAGAATTAGATTGTGAGAAATTGATTTTGCTTTCTTATTATCATAGTAAATCTTTATAGGTTATGACATGTAAATAGTCAATACTTCTATAATCTTCTTGATCCATATTGCTTCATAAATACCATGCATAAAAATTCTATTTCATTGCCGCTCATAGCAACCATGTTCTACTTTTTTTAATTCGCTATGTGCAAGATTCCCTTCAAATAAGATGGGATTATCAAATATAAATCTATCCGTATTGTTTCCCACCCAATCTACATTGATATAGACTTTGACTTGTAGATATCATTATTTTTAGAACAACTATTTTTTGGAGTCCCTTTTAATTATCTTATAATTTCATAGATCACATCAAAGAGACTTGGTCTCAAAAGGTACCAAAATCATTATGCTAACAACAAATGCAACTTATGGACATGTATGAGATAAATAAATTAGAACAACTAAACTTACGACAACTGATGTGTAATTTCTGATCAGGTTTAATGGGTATCTAGTTGCCTTGCGACAACTAAACTTGCCTCATTAAGCAAGCCAAGTGTATATTTTCTTTGATTAACAGAGTATCTTCTTTAATGCTTGCAAACTCTATTCTAAGAAAATATTTCAGTGTTCTGAAGTCCCTGATCTTAAATTTGTTTACAAGTCTTTCTTTAAATTTTTTTCATTCATTAGCATCATTAGCTTTTACCACCTTGATCTTAAATTTGTTTAATATAAATGAAATAGCAATTTTTACCACCTTTTAATATTTATAAACTATAGTATAACATTCCTGACTTTTCTAGAAACTATAATGGATATAGTTTAAGTCAATACAAGGACTTTTTTAGTCAACAGACTTTGTCACCCTAAGTTTGTTTTTAAAACCTGGTGGTATACTCATGAACGCTTCCAAATCAGCATTATGGAAGACATTTTTAATGTCTAAATAGTGTGGAGTAGTGTAAACTCCAATTGAAAGCTATTGTTAAGGACACCATACTTTGATAGGGTTTATTTATTTAGACAGAACCAAATGTTTCCGAATTATTGATCCTATAGATTTGAATAAAGCCTTTTATCTTGAGTCTTGCCTTTTACCTTACTATGTCAAGATCAAATTTACACTCGATAAAAAAACCCATTTCCATCTTGAGATTTTTTTGTCATTAGACAGATTAATAATTTTGCAAGTTTTACTTATTTTAAGAACATTCATCCCTTCCACAACTTTTAATTCCAATTTAGATCATCTAGAGCTTCCTCTATATTCATTGGAACAAGAAGTGCTAGGGGTAAAGGTCTTATGGTTATTTGCTGGTGACAAGGAAGATATTTGTTAATGGGTTGCTTGGTGGAGGCACAAATTCTTCTAATAGCTACATCCAATTCAAGGCTGGAGGGTACATGGATCATATAATTAAGGTTAATGCCTTGATCCATAGATTTGAAAACCACATTATAAATGGAGTTCTTGACATCTCATGTACCATATATCGGGTTCTCCTTTGCAATAGCCTTCTTATGTTCAATCAGGTAGACTATCTTACATACCAATTGGACTGAGTCCAATGGTGGAATTTGTCACTTTCAATCGATTAATGGTAATTGGGATGGATTAGGATGGTTGGTGAGTTGCTTGTGTCTCAGCTTTTTGGAAAGTTGATGGAGTTTGGTTGGATGGAGGTAGATGACAATTCAGACATAGCAACGAAAGGAGAGTGTTCGACGAAGTCACAGATTGTATTTGATTCCGTGAAAACAAATATAACTTTTTATAGTTTCTCAACTTATTACAAGGCTGGACGTGATTTCTAATTAGAGAAGCCAATGTACAGAATTTGTACACAATTCCAACTTTATTTTCTCATATACATTGTCAATTAAATCATAAATATACATAGATGTAATCAAATATTGATGTTTAGGCCAGGTAGTAAATGCTGTTATTTGATTTTTGATTTCCTTATCTTATCAACAACTTGCCTTCCATTTTTTTTATTTTGTCTGTTAACAATTTTCCAATTTTGCTTATCCTTCCTGATATCCTAAATCCACCATCGCAAACCTTCCATTTTCTGGGTTCGGCTAACAGCAATCTTCCATTTTTGCTTTCCCTTTCTGTTTTCTTGCCTGAACCAAAATTCCCAAATTGATTTGTCAATAATTAGTAGGTGATAATTTATTTATGATAATAGGAAGTATGTCATGACACCTGAAACATCTTTCTTCTTACTGTTTGAAAATTACTCAATACTGATTCTTTTGTTGGCATGATTTGTTTCAGGTATATCAATACTTGTGGCAACTCCGGGACGCCTGTTGGATCATCTAAAGCATACCTCATCATTCATATACACAAATCTTCAGTGGATCGTGTATGATGAAGCAGACAGGTTTCACTTGTTTTTGATTTTATGTTGTTGCTACATGAATTACATATAGCATGCTAACATTCATTTTTACATCCTGGTTACAATTAATATAACATATCACAGGGAATATCTTTGTTCATTATACGTCTAGTAAGTGGACTAATGTGTTTATTATTTTCTTATTCATGGGCAGGATTCTGGAACTGGGGTACGGTAAAGCAATAGAAGAAATTCTTGGTTTTTTGGGTTCTAGACAAAATAGTGCTACTGTGCAAGAGAACAAAAGGATAAAGCCTAACGAAATTTTAAGGCAGAATTTACTTCTCTCAGCAACTTTGAATGAAAAGGTCAATCATTTGGCTAATATTAGCTTACAAAATCCTGTAATGATTGGTCTGGATGACAAGAAAGTTTCATGCATGGCAACAAGTACTTCGGTAAAAAGACTGTTATCTTTAGATTCTGACAGTGATGGGGAATTAGAACATCGTAGTCCTTTATCAAGCCAAACAACGGAAAACTATGTCCTTCCTGCCCAGTTAATTCAGAGATATGTAAAAGGTGACACTTTGATTGCGAACACATTCACATATTGCAATGTCTATTAGATTTACATGTATTTTTGGTTAATGTATTGTGAGGGCAACACATTTTCTTCTACCTTGCAGTTTCCTGTGGTTCGAGGATGGTGCTGCTTCTTTCCATTCTAAAGAGTTTGTTTGAAGAAGCTGGTTCCCAGAAGGTAAAACTTATGTGCAGTGCTGTTCTCACTTCTGGTTTTACTAGATGTGCAATCTTTTGTATAACTGTGGAGAATAAGGAGATAATTGTATTTTTTGGATATTAAAATTCAGTAGTTGCAGAAACACTTACTTATTATATTCTTGCCCAATTGAGAGGACTATCCATCTTTTATGATGTTTCGAATTTCTTTCTAGTATTTGAATTTTCTTTTCTATAGACAATTTATGTACTCAAAATCTGCCAAACTTGATCTTATGTTTGAATATTGTTTTGTTGGATTTAAGTTTTGTCTCTATAACAAGTTCAAAATTATTTAATATTGCATAGTGCATCTGAATCACCAACTAAAGCCAAGCCTTTGATTGCATCATGTTTCCTAACTGTTTCCAATATCTGAAAATTCTTGGAAGGAACAACTGCGTTGGTGACCAGCTTTTTTGTTTTTTTTTTTTGGGGAACTTGAGTTTAGGATGCCATTAAGGTAACTTTTGGTTGTCTGTTGTGAGGGTGGATCTAACGACCAGAAATTGGAATGAAGAAACAAAAAGACTCTTGGATCCTATTCTATATAGTTTGATATTACAGGATTTTAACTTCTGCATAAATTCCTATTCAGATTCTATACTTTTTTCTTTCAAAGCTCATAAAATTAACATAAGCTTATTTAAGCTATCTTTGATATGTCTTCTTAGCGCTGAAATATGTTGTACTAATCATTTTCGTCACCATCATTACTCATTAGCATTATCTGATTTAGAATCAATCCGACTCTAAAATACTGGCTTATAATGATATTACATTGATACAAGAAAAATGTTGTGGAATGCTATTGAATCGGTAAAGTTTTCAAGTTTGTTTTAAGTGGTTTGCAAATATTTAAGCTTCGTACGTGATCAATATGATAATAATCTTCTTAGATGATGATGAAATGCATAAAAAAATAAATAATCAAGTAAATTTTCATCAGAATAATAATTATGTTTTCTTTCACATATCTCTTTCTTACAGTTGTTTCCTCAATGTGTGTTTCTTGTCTCACTTTTTCTTCCTCAGAATTTATTTTTTAACAGTTACAGTATTTATTTCTAGTAGTTACATAGAGGGGAGGATAAAAAATTAATGCCTTGATTTTCTTAGATGGTGCAGTCAGTGGCTATGATTGCTTGCTAAAATTTTGTTATTATTTGAATATCTATTTTCAAAGATTAAAGTGAGGGAGATGAAATTGACACGAACGTAAGGAGTGAAAAGTGAGTGGGGATAAACTTCGAGAGGGGTTAATGCAAGTGAATTTGATAACATTCAATTGATTTTAAATCTTAGTTACTAGTTATATATATGTAATCATCTAGTTTATTTATAAATGAAGTAAAAAATTTCATAAAAATTAAATTCTAGTTTGAAATATGAAAGATAAGATATCATTTATCTAGATACACTGTTTGATAATGTGTCTTTATGATGTAGATGGAGGATGGGCTATCCATAAAAATATAATTGATGCCATGAATTAAAAGTGATGGTATAATTTAAAAGAATAAAAAGTGGATATAAAGATAGTTACAAAAGATACTCACCAAATAGCTCTAACAGGACGAAGCAACCAAACTTCACTTTTCATTATATACAAGCAACACTTTATATTATTTCAACATAATATGATTTTATAATACAACTCACTTCTTATTTATAAGCATTAAATTACATATTATTAATTTTTTTGAAGGGAAAAGGAAATTTAAAAATGTTAATGATTCGCTTGCATGGTTGACAATAATCTTGCTTAAATGGATCTTTAATTATAGTGCATTAAAGCTTCCTTTCTTACATTTGAACCTTAATGGGAGGATGGTAGAGATGTGGCATCCTATGCTCTTATTTTCTTAAAATTTTTGACATCTCATTAGAAAGAGAATAAATCTTAATATGTGCTTTTATGATGATTAATATATTCCTTAATTGTTTCACTCTTAATTGAAGATGCTAATGACACAATACTCTTCTAAAAGAAATGCAAATATCTATATGAATATTTCTTGAAATTTTTTTCTTATCGATTTAGATGGGAGAGAGAGAGAAACTTATAAGAAATCTTAATTCTTGACTTGGTTCTCCCCTTTGAGTTCAATTTTTCTTTCAAATGACTATCAGTTAGTACATAAATAAAATTTATGGTTGACCATCCAATGATGTCGTAGGTAGTTTTATTGGTGCTGTCAACTCATAAAATATAGCTTGACTATTTGGTACGTCAAGCCCAAAATTGTAGTAGTCATCTCTTCTATTGTAGATGATTCATTGGTAGTTGCATCCACTTTTAGTGATGAAATTGGCCCAAGCTACTTGTTTAGCCGTCTTCATGATGGTATTAACCCATAGTAATTAGCCAATGATGTTTTCTTGGTCAACCCAAATTTGTGGTGAGGTGGTTCCTATTCACTTCGTTGTGTATTATAGTCCTTCATATAGTGTGAATGTCCCATTGTGGCAAGTTCTCACCCTTTTGGAGTGTTGACCATTATAGGTACTCTGTGACTTATAAGATTATTGGCTAGGTTTTATTAGACATCGACTTTTTTTTTAAAAAAATTTCATCTCCAAAATCGTGTTAGTATTAATTTCAATGTCTTACCTTGTTGATAGTCTCATCATGTTGGTTAGTTGCAACTACCGTAGTTTTCTTGTCTTCGTCTCTTCTCTGTTTTTTTTTTTTAATTCATCAACCTCTTTTTTCCACAAATATATATGCACGATCCTTCCGGGTACTCACTAGCTCTTATTTAGGCCTTTATGGTCTTCTTAGGTACTCATCTTTCTTTTGTTCTTTCGCACAATTTTAGTATTTTATCCTTGAATTGTGTGCTGCTGAAGTTTTTTTTATAGGAAGGGTTAGTTGAGCAAGCATCTTCTTCATTCTTACTAATCTCTCATCTTTATGTTAAATTACTCAAATGATATGGATTTCTTTTGATGGAATAATGTGCTTTAAGAAATTTTAATTTTTGACTTAGTTCTCCCTTTTAAGTTTAATTTTCCTTTCAAATAACTATCAATTAGTACAAAAATAAAATTTATAGTTGACCATCCAATGATGTTGTAGGTAGCTTTATTGGTGTTGTCAACTGATAAAGTATAGCTAGACTATTAGATATGTCAAGTCCAAAATTGTAGTAGTCATTTCTTCTATTGTAGATGTTTCATTGGTAGTTGTATCCACTTTTAATGATGAAATTGGCCGAAGCTACTTGTTTAGCCATCTATATGATGGTATTAACTCATAGTAATTAGCCAATGATGCTTTCTTGGTCAACCTAAATTTGTTCTAAGGTGGTGCCTATTCACTTAGTTGTGTATTATAGTCCTCCATATAGGGTGAATGGCCCATTGTGGCAAGTTCTCACCCTTTTAGAGTGTTGACCATTATAGGTACTCCTCTGGTTTGGTTTTATTAGATATCGATTTTTTAAAAATATTTTTTCCATCTTCAAAAGTGTGTTAGTATTAATTTCAATATCTTGCCTTGTTGGTAGTCTCGTCATGTTGGTTAGTTGCAACTACCATAGTTTTCTGTTGTATTTGTCTCCTCTCTTTACTTTAATTCATCAACCTTTTTTTTCCACCAATATATATGCAAGATCCTTTAGGATACTCACTAGTTCTATGTAAGCCTTTATGGTCTTCTTAAGTACTCATCTTTCTGTTGGTCTGTTGCCCAATTTTAGGATTTTATCCTTGAATTGTGCTGTTGAAGTTTTTTTTATAGGCAGGGTTATTTGAGCAACCATCTTCTCTATTCTTATTGGTCTCCCATCTTTACATTAGATTACTCATGATATAGATTTCTTTTGATGGAATAATGTGCTTTAATACTAATCTAATCCAACATCAACTCGGCACCAAAAAACTATTGTAATACCAAATTTACTCAAGAATGATGTTGAAGAATATTGTAAAATCAATAGGATTTCTTAAGATTTTTCAAGTAGATTGCAAAGATCAAGGTTTTTTGACGAGATCAGATGCAATAATCTTATTAAATGTTTGATAAGATGCTTAAGCGAAAGATATTGCCATATATTTGATTATTAAAATTATGAATAGGTTTTATTGCATGTTGCAATTCTACTTTTCTTTAGCCTTTCTTTCATTTTTGCTTGTCCCCTTTTGATTTGCTCTAAATTTAGACTTAAACAATTAGAGAAGAAGGTAAATAGATTGGTTCCATACTTAGATGATGAAGTCGATGATTATAATCACATATTTGCCAATTTTTTGTCATCGTCGAATATCTTTGTTTAAATCAAGGAGGAGATTGAGAGGGAGAGTGATGTGGAAGCCTCTGTGTGTAATACTTCAGCTACTGTTACACTATATAGCCTTTTGATTCCTACTATTTCACTATAGCCAGCTACCCACTATTACCTTTATTTTTCTGACAGTTATGCTACCCTTTCTACTATGATGTTGTTGCCACTATTCCCGCAGCTATAATTTTGCCAATTCAATTGTTATAATTAATCACTCAATTATAATCCTGCGCACACCTTCATGTCGTATTGTTGTTCTGGGGTAAAGACTTGTCTATTTTATAATAATTAGGTGGTTTAAGAATTACTATTTATGGTAGAATTTCAACTATTGGGATTGATTAATTATTGGAGGCTTGTTATTTTTAATAGATGCTTCCATAATTTGTGTAGTTTTCCTATTGTGGATCATCTGAAGTCAAGAAATAGGATTCTTGGTGCATATAAAATTAATTAGGCAATGAATATTGAAATAAAACATTCTTAATCTTGTGTGCTTGTTTGTTGGATGCATTTCCACATGTGTGGATGATACTTTTTTGTGTGTGCATGTAAGAAAAGACTTCTTGTATCGACATGTGATATGATTTGTCCTTCTACGGTGATTTATATCCTTATTCTTGTCTACTTTGATTGGAATGTTATCTTGTTCAGTGAGATACTTGTTAGATTTTCTTTTTGAAGTTTGAACTTGATTAGTTTTTGAATTTTATTTTTTGTCTTGGTTTTCTTGTAGAGTTTTAGTGTTTGGTTAGTTTAATTATCTCTTAAAATTGGCAAAATGTGTTTGTTGCCCTTACATTAAAAACGAGAAGTTTTATTAAAATCATAAATTAGTAATTTGTATATTATGGTTATTATTTGTTTTTTTTTTTTTTGTCTCACATATCATCATAGGTTACATAGGAGACCTTATTTGATTGTCCTACGTCAAATTGTCATCCATGCATATGGTTGCACCAACAGGAGGCATGGTTCTTTCCTTTTGAGTGATTTCTACTATTATTATCTTTTAATTAGCTTAGTCGTTGATTTTGTATGGTGATTAGAATTTTATATTGTGAATTGAGAAATTTGTTAGGTTCTTTTTTATATTTTAATTTTGACTAGTTTCTAACTTTTATCATTTGTCCTTATTTTTGGTGATATTTCAGATTTTAGCTATTGTTAAATTATCTCTTGGAATGGATAAAGTGTTTTGTCCTTACATTAGAAGCAACAAGTTTTGATGATACTATGAATTAGTAAGCTTCAAATTATATTACTCTTTTATTTGTTTGTCTTGCATAACCTCCTATGTTTATTTAGAAACCCTGCCCATCGACCATTTTACGTCAAATTGATATATTGACTGTATGGTTGCACCCTCATGTCAAGGATTCATATGATGTAACTATTATGAAGATCTAACTTTTGTTCAATTGTTCCTACGTTTAATGAGTATGATTGGAGGAATTTTTAGGCTAGGTTAATAATTTGAAATATTTCTCTGAAAGTTCCATTCTTTTTTATATTGAAAAAGTAAAAAGATTAAAATGGACTATTAAACTTATTGATATAGCTACAAGTGAACTAATGCACTTGCTGAATAAATGAAACTCGGCCTAATTAATATTCATGTTAGTAAGCAAACAATTTGAATTCTATTTAAAAATTCATAGGCTAAATGAACTAAGTTTGAACACAGTCCAACTTGATTACTTAATATGTTTATAAGCCAGCTTATTTATTGTTCAACAAGTAATTTATTGAGTGCTTAAAATTAAGCTCGATCAGTGCTCTTATATTATTTAATTAAAACTCAGTTAATTATACTTTGTTTAGTTATTTATTCGGTAGTAATCTATTATAAGTTATCATCGATGATGTTTTTTGTTTAATTATCTGGAGTACATTGACATGAATGTAGTACACTGATATGGAAAATTACATATTGATTGAAATGCAGCATTAGAAATAGCATATTGTAATCCAATTATTCCTGTTATTTTTTCTTGTAAAATGGTTTGCACTAATGTAATTTCATGTTGTTTCCTCAATTTTCTTGATTTCTTTTCAGCCACCTTTTCTTTATTATTTTCTGATTCCGGGATTCAAGTTCTTACAGGTTTATTGTACAGATTGTGGTCTTCCTTTCTACGTGTGATGCGGTGGATTTCCATTTTTTTCTTTTGAAAGAGTTCAAGTGGTCCGCCAACCCACATCAAGAGATGGATCAGAGGCAGACATTTATCCATTGCAATGCGTTCAGGTTACATGGAAACATGATTCATGAAGATCGTAGGGCTGCATTTCAAGGCTTTCAAAGTGAAAAATCAGCAGTGCTTTTATGCACTGATGTAGCAGCAAGGGGTTTGGATTTTCCCAAGGTTACATGTATAATTCAGTATGATTCTCCTGGTGAGGCTTCTGAATACGTCCACAGGTACGAAAAACATTAATATCATAGTTAATTGCTGTGGCTTTAAAACGCGATCCAATTTGAATTATGAGAAATTTACATACATACCATGCAATTCTTATATATTTACATACCTAACACCTAAACTTCAATACTTATATAAATAATACATAAATCTTTAATATCACATAAAAAAATCACTAAACTGTGTAATATGTATGTAAATCTTTCTTGAATTATTTGTACCCTAAAGTTTTTCCAACTGGTTTTAATTAGTCCTCAGTGAGGATATCTACAACAAATACTTAGTTTCGATACCCAAACAAATTAGGGTTCACCAATATAATTGATTGATTTCCTAAATGCACAAATATATGTTACATGCTCATTTCTACTATAATGGTGCTTTGAATATAGGTAAAACATGCATAAAAGATTTTTGGTGTTATTTGGTTGGATTATTTTTGAGTGCAAAATAAAATAAATGCATGAGATTTTAACGTTTTGTGTTTGGCATGGTGCAAAGTAAAATTCCAAAATATAACGTATTTAGAATATACTTTGGAAGGGTGAAGTTTGTTGTATTCAGAAGTTGCCCAATTTAGATAATAAATACATCCAAATAGTGCCATCGCATCGGTATCGCCACCTCGCATCGCCACCGCCATTATCACCCATTAGCCTAATCCACCACCACCCATCGTCAGCCGCCACCACCACCACCCATAACTCCAAAAATATTTTACATTATATTCATTCTACCAAAAAAAAAAAAAAGGAAAACAAACCTATGTATTAATAGTCTTCAACTAAACAACTTAAAATAATCCAAATATACTGCATTCACTTTACATTGCATTTTTTTTTCAGGCAACCAGACATCCCGTTTGCATTTTTTTTCCTAAAACAAGTACAGTGCTCTTCTGATTTGCATTTTGAGCCTATAAGAACTAAAGAACAAATGCTAATAAAAATAAGTGCAAGAGAAGATAAATCATTAATTCTATTTCCATTTTCAATTCTCTGAGAATGAGCATGATTCTTCATGTTTTTTCACGTTTGTTTAGATTTATTGGAAAAACGTACGCTTATTTTTTGTGGGGGCTTTTTATTATCTTAAATTGGGAACCATATTAATTAAGATTTGATTTTCTCACGTTAGTTACTTATTTACAAGCTCCAGATCTATCCACCAGTGATTACTTGCCCATCTTTACTTGTGTAATGGCCTAACCCAATAAAAGAAATCTGTAGTTTTACAAATTCAGATAGCCTTAGGAATACCTTGAATCGGAAAATCGTAGGCTTATAATTCTTTTTCATTTTCATATTTTCTTTGGGCTATATGGATGATTAATGTCGTTCTGATGGCCTTCATTCCATAGGGTTGGAAGGACTGCCAGGTTGGGTGAAAAAGGAGAGGCTTTGTTATTCCTTCAGCCGGTTGAGCTTGATTATTTACATGACTTGAAGATGCACGGCGTCTCTTTAACAGAATATCCACTTCAAAAGCTTCTTGACAGGTTTCATTTTTATGGCCAGAAGCAACGTCATCAGAAGTTTCTATCCTTGGATACACATCCCTGGATAATATTGCTTCAGAAGGCACTGGAAAGTTTTGTTTTAGCTGAGGTAGGTACTATCATTTTCCCCAATGAAAGGAAACTCAGCTCCTATTTTCAGCGTCAATGTCATACTCTTTAGCTATTAAATATCAAATACTCTTACTGTTGCAATGCTTCATCATCCATTTGTGTTGCTGCCATGACGTTGAATTTATACATTGCGAAGACAAAATCATAATCATGTAATTAGAGAGATTGCATTAAATTTTTCTCTTGGTAAGCTCATTAGTTCAGCACTTTCAACATGACTTCAAGAATTGACTTGTAAATATACAACAACTGAGTTTGGCTACATGAATCTTTTTTCTCCATTGTATCATATTAAATATCTTATTCTCATTTAATTCTAATAAAATTTTGAGATAAGGATTGACTTGTACATGTTTGTTTTATTTTTATCTTAATCATAACTGGCTTATAATTTGAGATGTTCCAGCCCAACATGAAGCAGCTAGCCAAGAATGCATTCTGCTCTTGGGTTCGAGCATACACAGCCCATAGAGGTGAGCTGAAGAAGATTTTCATGTTGAAAAAGCTTCACTTGGGACATGTGACAAGGAGCTTTGGATTGAAAGAACAACCTTCTCTGGTTTCCAAATCTCTACAGAAGCAGGTTAAGAAAAGAAATAAAGCTCAGGGAAAAGGAAGGCCCTCCAAAAGAAGACAGCTCTCTGCTATTTAAAAGGTGATTGCAACTCTTCTGTTGTAAATAGACTGAAGAGCTGTTTTTTATTTTCCTGAAAAAGCAGATAGTTGCTGTTTTTGTATTATCTTTCATATTTATTTTGGAGTTAGGAGTGGTAACCAACCAATGATATTATCAGATTGTTGAGTATATTGAGGCACTTATTGTGCAAAAACATTCTTTATCTGAATTATTGCAATCCTGTCTGAAATTTTGAAGGAGATTGATTGATTAAATTTTGTTGTTGTTGATCAGATTTTTAAAGGATTTAATTGTTCAAGAATTGAAGAGAGATCCCCACTTTGATTGTAATGTCTTGTGAAACTATTTATTTAGGGTTTTCAAATGATTTTTCATTCTTTTTCTTTAGTCATATATGTTTGTGTTAACATCCTCTTGAATTGGCCTTTTCTTTCACTTTTATTTCTGAGGATAAATGGAGTGTAATTTTATTCAAATAAGAATGCAATCTAACGAATATGTTTTGTTTGGTACAATTTTAAATTGATTAAGCACTGTAATGTTATTCAAAACATATTATGTTGATTACAATCGCATTTTTTTATTTTTTTTTATTTTAAATTTAGATAGTTATCAATGAAGAATAGGTGAAATATTTAAAATTTTATTATCTAAAATGTGAAAAATTAAATGACTAATATGTTCAATAACATATTCTACGAATTAATAGAAATTTGTAAAGTAAAACTCGGTTTCTTTCATAGCAAATATGTTGCGAGTATAATTTTTTAAGTAATTTTGACTTCCTCTGGGTGGATTGACTATTTTTTTTATGGTCAATTAGACATATCATGTGGGCCATGTAGGGACTATGTTGAGTCATATATATGTATAATATAATTCTTATTTATATATTTAGTATTTAAATTATTATATTTACTTAAATAATATTTAAGTTTTTGATATTACATTAAAAAAATATTATTATTAATTTTTTAAAATAAAATGTACTTTTTATATATGAAAAAGCACATAATTTTTATATATTTGTAATGATATAAAAATTATATGATATATATATATATATATGTAAAATTTTTAAATTATAAATGAGACCATTATATGAGAAGCCCATATTTGTCTGCTATACTAAATGAAGAATTTTTGAGTCTTCCGGTTAGGTATTCTGACCTTATTCTGCGTTTTGCATTGCCCACTGGATCGGCTCCCAAAACCCTAGTAAAACCACAATCTTCGCTCAAATCCTCTCTCTCTTTCTCTATCCTCCTTCCTCACTGTGTGTGTGTGTGTGTGTGTGGATTATAATGGCATTCATGGAGAGATTCAAACTCGGCGTCCGGTCTTCACCGCAAGAATCGATCTCGGATAATTTATCCTCCAACTCATTCGAGCTTCCTTCCGATCAAACCCGCGTATTAGTTCGTGCGGGATCAAGGTGCATTCATATATCATCATTTTTACCATTTTCTTCTACCCAAACTTTATTCTTTTATTCCTTGTGATATTTCTTTGGAATTTAGCAGAGATTTTTACGCTTCAATGGTTATAATCAGCCTTTGTTGTGTCAATTGATGTTATAGTTCCTAGATCTGAAGCATGTATTAGACTCAGGTTTCAAATGAGAGGCTTGATTGAATTCTCTTGACTGTTTTGTATTTCAGGAAGGTAAATCGGAGTTCGAAATTACAATTCTGGTCAAAAGGATTTCTTATGTTCCTACGAACGTTTGTCTTAGCTTTGTTGCGAATAAAAAATTAATGGTTATTTGCTGATGCTTTATGCTTTCAACCCTTTCTGATTCATTTCATCATTTGAACATTATTCTAACAAGAAAATTATATATATATATATTGGTAGAAAGGTGCAATATTCTGTTTTGTTCCTCTCAAGATCTACTGAATCTTGATTTATAGGATTTACTAAATCCTACTTGAGTTAAATGCTACTTTAGCCTATTTGGTATCCAATTTTTTGAGAGGTAATAAGTAAGATTTAGCTTAAATTATGCCAAAACAGAATTTTGGGATCTTAGAGCCTACTCTTTTGTTAAATCCCATTTCAGCTTGTTATTTGTTTAATCCATGATTTATGATATCCCACCTTTCATATGATTTAATGGATTCAGGAACATTTCCATCTCATAATTCTTAAATCCTAAAACAATAGTTTAGTAGTTTATTAGGATTTAGCAAGATTTAATAATTGTCATGCTAAATAATTTCTAGATTTCAAGTTATGCTAAATTTGGATTTATAGGATTCACCAAATTTTAATTAAATTCTCCTACTTGTGACTAAACAACCTCTAGTTTTGTCATGTCTAGGGTAGGGTTGTTAGTTTAGCTTGAAAATCGAAGATCGCTCGAAAACCGAATTGAACTAAAATTGAATTGAATACATGAGTTGAGCTATGAGCCAAGGCTTGGATCAAATGTTTTCTCAAACTCACCTTGAGCCGACCATAACTCAGCTCGAATTAGCTCGAGATCAGCTCAAATGTAATGAAAAAAATAATTGAGTTGAGTAACCCTCATCTCCAATTTTGTTTGATGAGTTGTGGACGACAAAAATAATCCATGGATAAAAATGCTTAAATATTTTATTTTGATGGCTCTACAACTCTGCGCTAACCCTTGTCTCCAATTTAGTTTTCTTCCCTTTACGGTATGTTGAAAATCTCAATGTGAGCAGGCTTGAAATCAAAACAAGCTAGCTCAAAATCGAGTTCACACCGTTCTATTTGGAGTAGCCTGAAATTGGTATGAGCTGACCTTGGGTTGGTTCATTAACAAACCTAGTCTAGAGTAATATCATTTCCTAGACATCATGGGATTTAATGGTATGAAGAATTTAATCTACTTTGAGACTCTTCAATTCTCCAGTAATTCTTGTTCTTAACGTGGAGCATCCTTTGAATGTCCTTGACCGCTTACAGTAATATGGGGAGTGTGAAGTATAACATTACTATTGCTTCTACGATTTCCTTTTATTTATCAGTCTAAATAAAATTTGAAAGAATGGCTGAACGTATCTGCCATCCCCAACGCAAATTATCAATCTACATCTGTCATCAGGTTCTGCTGATTCGAACTGTAATGATTTAAGTATCCAACCTAGTAAGATCAATTCATAAACAGTACAGTATGTATTGGTTTTAACAGTGTGAACGGGATGAATGTTTTGCAGGAATGTGGTATCCCTGTGGACATGCTCTAAGCTGTGTGCCATCAGTTTTACCGTTGGAGTGTTCGTCGGATTTACGCTGAGGCGGCGGCTGCGAAACTGGGCTAGCAATGTGCTCAAGAGAATAAGGGATGGCTGAACACGCACCATCTTCCTCTTATATGCCTCTCTCATATTGCTAGTCTTAATGGCTGTTCAATATATAATTTCTTTCTACCTGTGCTTTACATGCCCGTCGTTTTGTTTTTGCTTGGCAGCTATTTTAATGTTGTTTTATTTTTATGAATTCTTCTCGAGCAACTGTATTATTCATTATTTTAAGAAGATCCATGCTCACGTTGTTTGCACTATTGTTAAATGATTTTGAAGCTTTGCATGCGATTTTGAAGCTTTGAAGCATTAAAACCCTTAGAGATGCTTACTATTCATTATGCAACTTTTGTTTCAGATGTTTATAGCGATAAATAATAATAATAATAATAATTTTATATGATCTTAGCATTTCTGTTTACATAGAAAGTGATGGTTTTTTATCGAAAAGTAAAATAAAAGAAAATTGAGGTGCCACAATTTCCACCATTTTGGCCCATTAGATCACAGCATCCTCCAGTTTCTCTTCCAGATTACTTAACAGCACATGTGACATCTGTTGGAGGATCTGTTAGTTTTCTAAACTTACAGAGTCTGTTTGGGATCAATTTTATTTTTAAAACAATATTTGTTTAGTATTTTTTTATAAATATTTTTATTTTTTATTTTTTAAAATCAATAATAGTACTTTTAAAAACACTAAAAATAGTTTTTAAATATTTTAAGTATTTTTAAAAATAATTATTACAGTCAAACATATTTATTTTAAATAAAGAATAAATAAAATAAGATAGAAATATAAAATAAAAGGTAAACATTTAGAAGCTTATTCATGATTGGTTTTGTTATTCTCATTCAAATGCTTGAATAATTCAGATCTTAAATAATTGAAAAACATTTGTTTTGTAAAATAAATTTAATGTTATCTTTTAAAATCGTAAGATATCTAATATTTAGCAGAAGATTATACGATTTTTTTTTAAAAAAAATATAACTTAATTGCAGGCAATTACAATACAATGGAGTTCCCCCTTGAAAAAAATATAACTTTTTCCAGAGTGATTTATTGGTCTCTGATGACGGTGGGATCGTTATTATATATATATATATATATATATATATATATATATATATATAAAGGATTTACTTATCTTTCAGTGTGAGCATAAATATTCATTCCACTGTTAGTCTGTACTTGCAAATATAAGAAGAGAAATTCAATAAATTCTCAATGATAGATATTTAATGAAGATGCCTGCTGTCCTCTTTATTCAAAATACGTTTCTTTTAAATTTATCAAAGTTGATCATAAACATGCTCATAGTCAAACTCTTTTTAGTTATATCAATCCAATTCTCATATGAAAATTTTCATTGGATGTTCTACAAATTTTAATAAATGAAAAAAAATTAAATAATAACTTTCTAATAATAGCTCCCAAAAATTAAGAGTGCAACATCCAACCAGCCTCCCTCTGATATATTTGAGTCTACCATTAAAATAATATTAAAAAAAATTAAAATATATATATCTAAAATAATTGAATTAAAATTTTATAAAAAAATATTTTCAATAAAATTTATTATATTTTAAATTATTATAATTTTTTTAAAATTTTAAAAATAATATGAGCTAAAAAAAAAGTAATAAAATATGTTTATTATAAATAATTAAATTTAGAATTAATAATAAATTTTATTCATTAAAATTATTTAAATTATATATATATAACTTAAATAATTAATTTAAAATTTATTATTTTTTATTTTATTTATTTAAATTATTCATATTATTCTTAATTATTATTATAATATCGTATTTCGTGTCTCATATTAGTGTGGATCACAGTCTTCCAACAAAAAAAAAAAAAAAATCTTTTTTTACTGCAGGGGAATATGAATCAAGAAAATCGCAACTCATAAAACGATGTGGGATTAAATTAAAGCAATGTGAACAATGGATGATTCCATAGTGTGAAAATGCTGGCATGAATTGGATGGTTAAATTCGAATGCTCCACATTTTAAAACATCTCATTCAGAATATAGAACGCACTTTACCAAAATTGAAAGAGCAAATCAGCTGAGAACATAACGAAACAGTTCGATATAATGCAGCAGAATATCAAGAACAAACTCTAATCCACTTATTAACAGTAGGGAGAAGAAAAAAAAAAAACTGCACATCTGCACCAGAAGCACAAGTTATTCAGTTAAGGCGATATCGTTATTAGTACAACCTTCCAATGTTCGTAAACAACATTTTCCCAATTGAAATATTCTCAAATTAAAACCTCGAAAAATCTGGCACTTGCCAATAGAAAAATGAATGAATAACCAATGACAAGCAGTTATATCATCAATCTTCATCATGAGTCACATATATGTCATGCTATCAAATCAAAAAAAAAAAAAAAAAATATGTCATTTCACCAATAATAGAGTAACAAAAAATTCCATCATGTAAAAGCTGCTGCTCAACAAAAAAAGAATTGGGGGATGCAGACTATTCTGCAGTCATCAATTATTACAAAATAAAGCTTGAGAGTTGAGTTCTTTTGGGGGCAGCACGTTGAGAATGTTTTCTAGCCACAGAAAATTTGTTTCTAAAAGTTCACAATATTGCCTTTATCTTCCAAATAGATATATATGATCGGAATGAAAAGAACAATAAAGATGCAACGAAAGAAAATAGAATACCTGTGGAGTTGTCCCAATATCTGCTACTTTTAACGCAGGATAAAACTTTGAGAATTCAAAGGGGGGAAACAATGGTCCCGCATATAGTCTTGAATGGACATATTCGCTCCTAAAAATGTGCCAAGCTGTATACTACTATCCAGGAAAGCTGCAGTTTAACAATATTCATTATGTCTCACTGTCAATTATTTTTGAAATAAAGTTCTCAGAAATTTTCAGGTGATAATTTAATTCACGATATTATTTGAAGACGAATGTAACGCATAATTAATCAATTAATTCTTATATTACATTTATCTCAAAGTACGTCAAATGATCAAATTAAGAAATTTATTTTGATCAAATTTAGAACAGGATATGTATGCTCACCCAAATTTATTTTATTTCAATTGGAAGATTTACTTACATAACATACATTTCTTATGCATTTACATATCTAACAACTAAAATTTGATATTTACATATTACATATATAACATTTTCTTATACAGTGACATTATATATACCACATAATTCTCATGTATTTACCTATCTAATACCTAAACTTTAATTATTATATATTTAACACCCCAATCTTCAATATTACATCAAAAATATTATCATTACCCACTTTTTAAAAGTGAAATGCACCTTTTAAACATAGGAAAGTGTTAGATAAATAAATACCTAACTTTAAGTGTTAGATACAAAAATGCATAAGAATTATGTGATATGTATGTAAATCTTCCTAAAAATTTAAATGTTATTTATGTAAATATTAAACTTTAAGTATTAGACACCCAAATTCATAAGAATTTTGTGGTACGCAAGTAAATTCCCCTTTTCAATTTTCAGTATGAATAACGATAGATAATTACACGTGGATCATTTAAGCAGTATCAGCAAGGTTCCAAAAATCAACGAACAGAGAGATGAGAACGAACGGGCATAATAGATTGTTACCAAGAAAAGAGAAAATGAAGCAAATAGCCCCTCCTGAAGTAACGCCCCGTGGCCTCCAAATTCCTCCTCATCAATTTTCAGTATTTGAGCATAGTATACATAGATAATACCAGATGATAGCACCAAAAACCTGAAAAAATAATAATAATAAAGGATGAATAAAGCATTCTAAGAAAATAATTAAAGAAATTTTTTTATTGGAGATTCATGTTATTTACTTAAAAGTTATGATTTTAATATCCATATGATCAGCACAGAAGGAGACCAAAATGTCAAAGTAAAGATATAAAATTTGACTACAATCTTGTTCTCAAAACTTGGCTCTTAAAATAAATTTGTAGCTCACCCTTGTTTAATGGTAATCCAGATAAAAGCCTATGAATCTTGTAAAAACTTAGAACAAAATTTAAACTATGAGTTATTTTTTGAAAAATAGCTTCGAAGAAAATGATAACATAATTTAAAATTTTAAGTGCTTATCATCCATAAATTGATGGGCACATTAAAATAGAAAAGAAAAGCTTTGGACATAGATTATGTTGTTTGGACAAAAAGAAAAAAACCTATGCACTTGAGTAGAATTTGATATTGCATATAACTGAGTGTGCATAAAATTTATATATCAATAGTCTTAATGACATATGATCATTTGAAAATATTATAAACATAAAATACTTATGAATCATGTTCATCTTCATATAGAAACAAAGCATGACATTTGCAAAGCATATGCATAACTTAGATAAGAATATTCTCATTAACTATTAAATATTAATAATTATAAGTTTTTATAGATGGGAATATGAGATCTGTGAAATTTAAAATTTGTGGTAATGTCAATGGTACCTTTTAACTACAGTTAGAAATATTCTAAGAATAGAATACAAGAACGGCATGACCATTTTGAATTTTACGATGCTTTTATACTAACAAAGTAAAAATTTCAAGAAATCCAAACATCTGCTAAATACTCTTATACAGCTTGTTTTTAAAGCAACTTTAGATGATAAAATTATGTCCGCTTCCTAAAATTATTAGGGATGATAACATTATTCCTTATTAAGTTATTGATGACAGATTCCATGATTTTTTTGTTCACTAATGAGACAGATGCACTTGATATAAATTATAAATTACTTCTGCATAAAATCAACTGTGAAGTATTTTGAGCCAGATCAATGGCTTGTTTTTGGCTTTTTTCGGCTGCAATAAAATGCTCAAACTTAGAAAAAGATTCGTGAACATCTTCATGATGTGATGTCAATCTCAGCTGCAACAGACAATGTAAAAGGAGGTAGCAATTCATTTTTCTCATTATTTGTAGGCTTGCAAACACAACTTAACATTAACGTTTTTGGATTTTAAATTGTGAGACCTCCCTCCAGGTGAGAGCGTACCAAAGTGTCCTATGAGCTTCTTCATTAAAGGGAAGTTATTGGTCAATCGAACAATAATTAAAATTCTGCACAGCTGTCACAGGCAGCTAAGGAAGGTCAAGTTGGATAAGGTTGTTGGCTCATCAAATGAACTTTCTTACTGTGCATTGCCTCAGCAAATTGATGCAATTTGTATTAACAATTAAATTTATTTATGAGTGTGTGCTAATCCTTTATGCTGTTAATTTTTTTGATTGTTTAATTGGATAATGGCTTCTAAGACTAACAATAATTTAGTTAGTAGCATTCTCAAGAAGATGAGACAATCTTTATAGGTATATATAAAAAAATTAGAGAAAAAATTCGATCAAAAGCTAGAGATAATATATAATTTCAATGTCATTTTTGCCGTGAAAAGCTTAAGGAAAAACATTCGAGGTTCAAAGCTCACTTGCTATGATAACTTGAGACAGATATTCGATCATGTCCCAAAATAACATCAAAAATTTAGAAAGTGCTCCATTCTTTACAAAGTTTGTTTTATGATATTATATTTCATTTTATGATATCTTTAATACAGGATATTGACAATTATATACTTTATATTAATAAATTATTAAGTATAAAAATTGTGCGGATAACATTTTGTGTCCTATGTATTGCAATTTTGCTGTGACTTCGTATTTATGCCATATCATGTTGGTGCATTATAGGTTGTGTGGAGTTAGATGTGGACAGACAAAGTCCATCATGTAAATGTATTTACCATCCTAGACAAGGTTAGCTTCACTTGGGGTGTAAACAAGTAGCAGGGAACTCAAGCTTGGCTGTCGGCCAAAAATGCGGCTTAAATTTGAGCTCAAGTCCAAGTCATGCTTAAAGAATGACCATGAGCTCAGCTTGCCCACTTCTTATGAAGCTCGAGAGCTTGATGGAAACTCGTTGGCAAATGATTAATGAGTTTGAAGAAATCCTAATGAAAAAGCCAGTGAGAAGTTGACAAGATCAAACAACTACATGTAGGAGAAATTGGAGAAGGAATGATGTGACATGAAGAATTAATATTAAAAAAAACATCAACTTTTAAAAAGGAAGAAGGAACTCATTATTGAGCCAATTGGCTCACTTACACCCCTAGTTTCACTACAGATTTTAAAAATACACATTGGTAGGCGTCTCACATGATCAATCTTGCTACTCTTTTCAATTGTTTTAGCTCAACATCAAGAACTTCAGATTAATAGAAGAAAATGAGTGTATCTATGAGAGTGCCCCAAGTTTCTTTAGTGTGAAGCAACAAAATTTAATGTGTACAATTGCAAACTCTAATGTTGATTAAGGTTATCTAAGTTTCCTCAAGTTCATTTCCATGGGTTACAAATTCTTGTAGCAACCAAAAACATGAAATACACACCTACTATTTTGCCAAAAATTAAAAAATTAAAAAAAATCAAGAACTCAATTAATAAACTTGGTGGTACTAATCTTAGAGTCTGTTTGAGATAGCTTCCTCATTGTTTAACTTTTCAGACAACTGATTTGTCTATCTGGCTATTACTTTCTTGTTATTTTTCAAAAACATTTATAGTGAAAAGTTATTTTTAAGAATCATATTTGCAAAAAATGTTGAAGTTGTAACAAAGATGTTGTTTAACTATTAAAAAAAGAAAATATTTATAATAACTATGCAGCTTTAAAAATTTACTTCTTTGACAACAATTATATAACCACATTAAAAAAAAACTGCACCAGACCCAAACGAACCCTTAATCTTCTCACATTGTTCTGCTACACCATGACTCTTGTCTGCATTAGTAAACTAGCTAAAAAGTTGATTTCTTAACGCATTCTTTTTCCTTCAGGATTTAAAGATAAGAGGAAAACTTTGGCACAATATATAATTGGCAAAGTATTACAAGATCCTTGGAGTTGGATCACTAATCATAGGTCCACAAAATTCTTTTTCTTGTATGGGTACAACACCATTTTCATTGTATATGTAGATCCTCAAAATTAATTTCCTTGAATCTATTAGATCTTAGAAGAACAACATTTTTTTTTAATTTCATCAATTTTCCAGCATATATGACTAGCCAACTCCCTAGCACCACACCAAGAGACCCTTATTGTGGTTAGTTTCTTCCCTAGTGGACACATTAAACCCATCATAACCTTTGATACCAACCAAAATGTCCCCTAGAGTGAGGGAAAAGTGAGATAAGCATATGAGGTGGATATTACAAGTCCTTGGTAAAGATCTTCAACCTTCCAAAGTCTCACGTCAAAGTGAAATAAAAGTTGAGTTTATAATATACTAGTAGCATCCCTTATGATGCAGTGATACTCAATAACAATGAAGCATGCCATGTCAAGCATGTATAAGACACATTTGCCCAATATGTGTCTAACATATCATTTACATATCAAATTAAAATATAAAATATTAACATATACAACAACAACAACAACAACAAGCCTTAATCCCACTAGGTATTTACATGAATCCTTTGTCCTACGTGTCAAATTCTCATTTAATTCAAGTATACTAAGATCATTTTTATACATCTTAACTCTTTTAGGTCTACCTTTATCTTTCTTAACATAAGAAATCTAATATCTATTCTCAATCGGATCACGACGCTTTATGTAAACCATCTAAGGCGACTCTCCTAATCTTATCTACCAGGAGCTACTCCAATTTTTCCTAACATACTCATTTTGCATTCTATCTCTAAGAGTAAAGCCACTCATCCACTGAGTATCCTCATCTCGTAACACTTAACTTAGTCTTATGCTTCTCCTTTATTGGCCAACATTGCATAAGTCATTGCAGATCTTACCACTATCTTATAAAATTTTCCCTTTTTTAAGTGGAACTTTTCTATCCAATAATAGCCGATGCATTCCTCCACTTCAACCATCCAACTTGAATTCTACTTATAACATCTCCATCTATTTCACCATCATTTTGAACAATAGAGCCTAAATATCAAACGCTCACTCTTATTAATGACTAAAAGTCACAACACTATCACTAAAACTTCTACAACTAAAATTACACTCCATATATTCGGTTTTAGATCTACTTAAAGCGAAAACCTTTAAACTCTAAAGTTGACCTCCAATTCAAGTTTCAATTTCTGGTCTTATCAACAAGAAGAATGTCATCAAAGAAAGCATACACCAAGGTACATCTTCTTGTAAATGCCTTGTAAGAACATCCATAACTAAAGTAAAAAAATAAGGGCTTAATGTTGATCCTTGATGTAATCCAACCAAATAGGAAAATATTTTGTCAATCCTCCTTGTGTTTGGACACAAGTACTCTAATATACATATCCTTAATGACTTGAATATAACCAATATTAACTCCTTTCTCGTCTAGAACTCTCCAAAAAATATCTCTTGAGACTTTATCATAAGATTTCTAAATCAATAAATATCATATGTAGATCCTTCTTATTTTCTCTATGCTTCTCCATCAAACCTCTTAACAAATGTATAGCATCCATAGTAGATCTAGTGGCATGAAACCAAATTGATTGTGAGAAACTTAGATCACATCGTAACCTATGCTCAATTACTCTCTCCCCCAATTTTAATGTATGGCACATTAACTTAATTCCTTTATAATTTGCACACTCATGTGCATCACCTTTATTCTTAAATATAAGAACCAACAAACTCTTTCTCCACTCATCTGGCATCTTTTTAGTCTTTAAAATAACATTAAAAAAATTTGTAAGCCAAGAAATAATAAATTTTAATTTTGAAAATATGTTACATAAATAATTTATGATATTTCAACTCTTTTATTATGAAATACATTATTTAAATAAGTTAATAGCTACTTAGCACTAATGTTATTATTCTTATTCTTATCTATTTTTTATATTTTTATAATATTCACTTTGTATTACAAGAGAATCAATTTTCTCTATTTCAAGCTAACAATCTATAATGTCATTTTTATTATTAATTTTTCAATTAGGTTTAAAATATTTAAAATTTTAAATATATTTCTTATTTTATGAATAATTAAAATAAATTGATTATTATATGAATCCATTTTTATTTAATTTATGCAACTACTATATTTTTATTTTTTAAGATAATATTATAATATCATATCCAATGTTTGTTCTTATTCTATATTTTTAATAATCGATGTGAAAACTATGAAACTCTAGGAAAAAGATTCTTAATGTTAGAATAAATAAGGCATCATAGTGGAAATTAAAAATTCTAAAACCAATCATCATGATATAGCTGGTGAAGGTCAAGGATCATGCTCTTCATCATGAAATTCTTAATGTTAAAGAAATTCCAAAAAAATCATCTCAAGTGTAGATCCAAAGAGGGGTAACTGTTGATGTGCTACTTGCGATAAATTTTGTAATTGAGTAATGTGAAAATAGATGGTAAAACAAAATATATACTTGTTCCTTCCGAGTGACATTGAAAAGCATGCAGAATACAAATCCTAGTTCTACTAATATTTTCATGTGTTCATATAGATTGAACCACTATAAACATCTATGATATTGTTGCATGATAATCCATGTTTATAATGAGTATGACTTCTATCCAAATCCTTTAACGAATATAACCACCACCCAATAGAAGATGTCCTATGGAATGGTGAGGAGTCACACCCATTTAGTGACAATGGCCCACAACAATTTATTGAGAACAATATGTCTTAAGCCATCAAAGTTCCATTTAAATGTTGCATGGGTAACACAGTGGCCAAGCCCATCAGTAAGTTGGGGTCTTTTGATGGTGTCAACAATCTAGCTGACCTCTACATAGCACATCCACAAGAGTAAGACAAGAAGTTCCTAACAAAAAGTAAAAAATAAAGTCAAACTATATTTTAGGCAAATAAGTTCAATCAACTAAACTAAACCATTCAATGACATACCCATTTTGGATCTACTTGTCGCAACAATACTAGCCTTACCCCTCTTTGTTCAACTAGTAAGGATATTATGGAGACCTGATAATAATCATTTTGAATATCTCCCATTACATATTAAAAAAGTGACAAGCTCATGAAGTAGGTTTGATTCATTCAATTATATATCATCCTTCTTGTCATATCCTAAAATATCCTAGAAAATTTGATAACATAATTTGTCATATATATCTAACGGTGTCTACAATAATATCAAAATTTGACAGTTGACAATGAGAAATGAGTGATATTTTCATTAATCTATCAAGGTTTTAAGTTTGAAGTTCAGAATAACAATTATCACTTGTAGTCAGCCACAAATAGTTAATAATAAATAAAGCTAATGCATCCAATTTAGTGCACAATTTTAAGGCAATGAGATAGTATGCAACATTTTTCCTTTTATCTTACACACCTAAATATTAAAATTACCTTCATTTAATATATATATATATATATATATATATATATATATATAGATAGAGAGAGAGAGAGAGAGAGAGATACACACATCTGTATGATAAAATTTAGCATTTTTATCTTTTTCATGTAAACTTAACTTTATGGCATTAATGAGAATAAATAATAAGAAGTGACTATACTTAACGCCTGAACATATTATTGCTAGACCTAATTTCAGCACATAAAATAAAAAATCATAAATATGGTTACACACCAATTACATATTGTCATTGAATTCAAATAACTACAAGAATCCTCAATGTCCCCATCACCTTGCTCATTTGTCATACTTCATCTTCACAATGCATTAGGAATGACCAACGAATGGAGCATGAGACTGCACTCTGAAAATTAGAGGAATAGAACTTAAATAGAGACAACTTTGAGGTTAGTCGTGGAAATGATGATTTCACTAAGCATATACACCTATTTTACCAGCATTTTGTCTCTTTTGAAAATTTTTCTATTCATGAATAACAATTATGGCTAGAATGAAAAAGAAGATAGACAAGAGGGTGGAGGTGGGAGCACTACGATAGATGACAAAACCACTCGGAATATAATGACTTCAAATAATTTGGGAATGCAAAACTTCAATCATACTTCAATCCACAATACATGTTTCATAGTACTTTCAATTTTGGTACTTGAATTAGAGATCTTTAAAGGTGTTTTTGACGTTAAGAGGGTTTCACATAGATTTAGTTGTATTGGAATCTTTTACAGATGAAAAAGATATTATAAGTGTTACATTTGATTGAAATTGATGCCTTTTTGGAATAATTAGAGAGGACGTCCTTATTTATCACATGTTATTGTATTTATCTTTACTGAGAGACCTTTCTTTGGTGGGGATGGTAGTAGTCTACTACTCCTCAATTGAACCGAGACCACTTCTTTTGGTTTGGATTGCCCTATTGAAGTAGGACATTTAGATCAATAATTATAGGTTCATAACTTTCTTTTTTTAAAAGTACACAACATCTTTTTTGTCTTACATTTAGATCATCAATATTCATTTCTCGATATCTATTAAGTCCAAAACAATATTTTTTATTTAGGTCAATTATTTCGAATATGGTTAGTAAACTCCCTAATGTTGCACCATGGGACTACTCAATGTAGTTAGGTCTTTCCCTAATGAACCGATTAAACCTATCAAGACTATTGATACCAACCAAGATTTATCCTCTAGATTTAAAGTAAGTGATGGGATTACCTTTGGCAGAAAATTGATTTCGCAATAATCCAAAGTAAACAAAACCTTTGGAACTTTGGGTAAGAAGTTTTCTTAGTTCTTCGAGAAGTTTGAACCATAAAATTAATTTTAAAAAGAGAGCCACTTTAAGTAACATGAAAAAAACAGTACAAGAAATCCTTCAACCATTAGACCAATCAATCATTTAAACTTTGAGTGGCTATCAAATCCACTTTTAAAATATTTTCAACCAAAATTTCTTAAGAATAATTACTCCCAACTAATTATTCACAAAGAAATGAGGGATAAAGATGAAGCGAGTGGGTAGGGGGCGGTGGAATTGGTTAATGAAGATCAAGTGAAATAGGACTCAATGGAAGTATCAATGACCAAGTATCTTCTTAACTTGAAAGCAATGATTCTCAATATTGACAATAAATAAAAATCTTAGTGGGAATTGTAAACTCCAATGAGATCCCACATAAGTATTTTTCACCATCGTCAAAAATCTTGTGGTCTTCAAGACTAAAATGTGTGAAGTTAAAGGAATCCCAAAAAGTATCATTGCAATTGTGGATGCCTAAGAAGAAAAAGAGGGGTAATGGTTCATGTGTTACTTAGCTTAAGGTCTTAATTGAAAAGCACAAAGGGAGAGAAAAGTAAAATGCTCATCGGTTTCTTCAAAGTTACAAGGAAGACATGATCTATAGACTGCATATCATAGTTCTAAATGTGTACTCACATGATCACAAAGATTGAGCAACTTATCATATGATTCTTCCATAGGCATTTTGATACTTAATGAGATTGAAGGAATTCAGCTATAAGACATCATCATAATATGGTGTCAATATAGATCCTAGAGATTTGATACCAACTCTATCAACCATGCCTTTGCAATAGTAATCATAGAATAACGACAAGCACTAGTATGACAATGTCATATCAGTTGGAACTTTGTTCAAATGAAGTGTCCTCGAAGCTCATCTAGGGAAACCTTCTTAGAAGTTCCTCTCTAGAGTCCTTCTGACAAGTTCATCTTGAGATTTTTTTTCTTAGGAAGCCTTCTTGGAGATCCATTTGGAAATCAACTCAATTTCACTTTCTTGTCTCAAGAACTCTATAGTACCCCTCAACTAATCCATAAATTGTCTTCAACAAGACGCTTACACAAGTCCCACTAACCATTTATGACAACATCATGTTGTCTATGACATATCTAGTACCTATAAGATGCATTCAAATAAGGTGCGCCATTGACCACAATGAATGGCAATGGCAATGGGCAATGGGCAATGGGCAATGAGTTGTCATTTCTGCCTGTTTAAAATCCCAGGTTTTTTTGTTTTTCATTATAAAAATGGACCTCAGTTTGCCCCTCCTTTTTTTGGAAGTTGAGCCTTAATCACAACTAGGTTAGAAATTAATGGGTAGTGGTTAGAGTGTGCTTTTAACCTAGGCCCCCTCTCTTTAACCAAGTGCAGACATCACATAGTCGCCATCATTTAAACATCCCTTCATTGGCTAGCTGTTGCCTCTCCAAGACAAGAAAGCTCATCAACGGTGAATTTAGTTCAACATGATTTCGGATCCACTCATTTCTTATGGCGTTTGTATGCTGAAAATTAACGCTCAACGTGTAATGAATAACAAACACATTAATAAAACTTAAGACGTGCAATATATCACAGAAAGAGGAAACGACATTAACTACTTGCTAATTTTGGGAGGACTTACACTAAAATCCATATTGCACCAACAAGAGGGATAGCTCCCCAGATCAACCACACATCAGACCCGCCACTTGCCGGATCCAATGCAGAACATCCCCCAATTGATCCTGAAAAAGAAGCACCAAACAACATTATAGTCAGATATCGCGCCAAGTTCATAACCGAAGAAATCAAAAAAGAAAAAAGAATGTTACAAGAGAATAGAAAGAAGTGGATATTGATTCGGCGTCTAATATAGGTGCCTACCTTGTCCCAAGAAGCCTCCGGGTCGAGCAATTTCGCGAACTTGAAGGGCAGTGCGTGACCGTTCTGGTGCTCTAGTTTGGCCTTTGCAGATTTAGTCTTCTTCATTTCCTGCCGATCGGATGCGACGGCACGGTTGAAAAGCCGAAGTAAAACTATTCGCTGGCTAGGTCCTCGTTTCCAATACTGCAGTTAATCCCGTGGGTCACGAAGAACGCCGCATGCTAGGGTTCCAGTGACAAGAACGAGGAGATCTGGAGCGATGTCTGGAGCGATGTCAACGAGGAAAAAAGTAGGGGAAAGGGAGCGGGAGCAGAATAAGCAGATTCGGATCGGCGTCGAGGGCGTAAGAGCCTTTTTCAATTAAGTAGGCAATAGGCTCGGGCCGGTTACCTTATGGGCGGGCTAAGCCAAACCAGGCCATTAGAATGAAAAATGTTACTTGGTCGGGTTGTATATTCGAGCTCTTATTCAGATCTGATTTGATATCTCCCGTCTCAAATTTGCCCTAATAAATACACTGAAAATTTCATTTGAAGATACTCATGCCCAAAAATTCAGTCACATTGGATTGGATTAGGCCAAGTTTAAACACCGGCCCATAAATGGCCAATTTCAACTACTTGTAGGGTTGGGTCCACCGGCCCGTGCAACTCCCTTTGTTCTAAGAATTATTTATCAAATATTTATGTATAGAGGTAGTCACTTCAAATATCAAGCGAGATTATATTATATCTTATCTTATTTTTTTAAATGCTCATGTTGGGTCTAGGAGCTGCAAACAGGCAGAAATCTGAGCTTATTGAGTTCAAGCTTCGATTGAGTTTTCGTTTTTAGGATGGTGTTCAGCTTCGAACTCGTTTAAAAAATCTTGTTCTTGAGCTTGTTTCTGCTTCGATTGATTTGGCCTTATTGAGCTTGTTAACAAGCAGCTCATTTAATGAAATAAACGAGTCTTAATCAAGCTTGTTCGCGAGCAACGTGTTGAAAAATATAAATGATATTATTTATGAATAAACTTTAATTGAGCCTTAATCAAGCTCCTTGTGAACTTATTCACTTTTAAATGTTCGTGTAAATGAACGAATAATTAATTTGAGTTGTTCATTTAAGTATTTACAAAAATGTTCATGCTCATTCAATTAATTAAATAAGCAAACATGAACGAGCTCAAATTGAGCCGAGTCACAAGTGGCTCGGTTCATTTGCAGCCCTATTGGGGTCAACCCAATAATCTAGAAGGAATTTTGGTAGCTCTAAGCAAACCTATAGAATCAAGTAAAAAAGTGGCATGGTATAAGAGAAATAGGATAAAAGAAAATCAAAGTGGATGTGAGAAATACGGAAAATTAGACTTCGAAGGATAAGAAATTATGAGAGTAATGATGTATTTTTACTCGTATGAATCGAGATTGCTCATAAAATGTTTATCACATAATGAAGTGCTTGAAAAATGAGACACATTTTGGCTTTTCATTCTCATTATTTAGCCAAACAGGTATGATAAGCGATTGATAGAGCTCGAGTCATCAAGATTTTGAAATTTGATTATCAATATTATTTTAAATTTTATTCTTGGAAAAAAATAATACTTTAGTTTTCATCTAATTATCTTCTAACAAATAATAATAATTGATATGGCTCTCAAAATACCACCAGTCAAAGCACAAATCTTGATGTTGGCGATATGATTTTGAGAAACAAAGATCAAGCACTTAAAATATCATTTGGAATCTTGGGACATCAATTAAATCCCAAAAAATCTCTCAAATGTAGTGTTTATAGTCAAATCGAAGCGTCTCGACGAGCGGATCTAATGAGCCTAAGATCTCATAATTCCGACTTCATTTGGGCATCCAAATGCTCAAAATACATCAAATGATCGAAGGTCATTCTAAAGCGGAACCGATCGAGGGGAGTGGTACGCTTTACATGAATTACAAGAATGCCCCTCCCATTTATAAATGCCTTTATTCCTCACATGAGCCAGTGGAGGCCAAGCCAAGTGAAGGGCTGAAACAAGTGAAGAAGAGGGAGCTCGACGTTGGTCCACCCGCCGGCACGATCCTTCTTGGTCAATCCTGACAAGGAAGAAGAGGAAGAGCCAGAAAGGAACAAGAAGAAGAGTCCAAGGAAGAAAAGGAAGAGTCAGGGGAGGAAGAAGAGGAAAAGCCAAGTGAGGAGGAAGAGAGAGCTCTGAGCTTGAAGATCCTCCAAGCAAGATCGCCAAGATTGCACTCAGCTGGTGACCATCAACCATCACCGCGACTTTAGTTACTAATTGTATTCCGTAGGAAGTTATTTAGCATCTCCACCATATCGATGCAATTACAACTCGATCATTGTTATGTTATTCTCTCTCGTTCTGTAATCTGTTCGGGAAGATTTTGTACTCTGAAAGGATACATAGTGGAATCTTTTTTGGGCTAGGCCGTGGTTTTCCCCTCCTTTTCGAGGTTTTCGTTAAAAGTGCAGGTGTCTCATGTTAGCTCTTTAATTACACTGTGTGTCTGTTGGACTTCACAACAAGGCTAAAGTAAACTTTCACTCTGTGGTTTTCTTGACGGTTTGGCCGTCGTGGGAATGTTGATTTCCCATTATTTCATCTATGGAAATCAAGTTTTCCAACAAAATCAAAACCACCATCGAGGTGGAGCATTCAAGCTTTTAAAAGCATGGCGAAGAATGAAGATTCATCAAACTTTGTTCCTTGATTCTAGGAGGCGGGGGCAACTCTTAATCTCAAAGATAAGCAAGTCGCAACCAATGAAAAGGCAAAGATCAATAGTCAACTCATTCTTATTTCTCTTCCATACGGGTTAATGTCATCAAAGCTCGACAAACAACCCAGAAAGGTCAAAGCGTCCTTGGTGGACTTCTGCGATCTCTTAGATGCGGGTTAATGTCATCGAGCAAAGCTCGAAACAACCCGGGAAAGATCAAAAACGTCCTTTGGACTTCTGCGATCTCTTCCATACGGGTTAATGTCATCGAGCAAAAGCTCTGACAAACAACCAGGAAAGGTCAAAACGTCCTTGGTGGACTTCCTGCGATCTCTTCCATACGGGTTAATGTCATCGAGCAAAAGCTCTGACAAACAACCCAGGAAAGGTCAAACTTTGTACCCACTCATACGGGTTAATGTCGGATAACACTCGACAAACAACCTCGGATGGGTCAAAATCCTCATCGTCGCGGTCACCACGTCTACCATCGTCGGTCCTTCGCCGTCGCCATGCAATCTTCGCCGGTCATCACCATATGTCGCCGGTCATCCACGCATTACCGGTCGGTGCCATTCGCCGGTCGCCATTCTGCGTACCGCACCCGTGGTAGCCAACCTTTAGGCGGTTACGGTCATCCTTCGCCAACCATCGTGCAATCTCGCCGGTCACCACCATCATCGTCGATCATCCAGCTTACCGGCGTCGGTCGCCCGTCAGCGTCTTGGTGGACTTCCTGCGATCTCTTCCATACGGGTTAATGTCATCGAGCAAAGCTCGACCAAAAGGTCAAAACGTCCTTGGTGGACTTTGCGATCTCTTCCATACGGGTTAATGTCATCGAAAGCTCGACAAACAACCGAAAGGTCAAAAAAAAAAAAAAAAAGAAGGTAAAAGAAGAGGGTATATCGGGTATCATTGTGGCATTAATATGATGATATAAGAAAGAATTAAGATCACGATACGATAATGACATTACATAGAACCAGCGATGAAGAATGACATCCACTCGATCTTTACATAATCGATATCCTCATAGAGACACTCCACGGAGCCCACTCACAACTCCTTTCGAATCACGGTGAAGGATCTTGGGATCTTGGGAGATATATCCTCAATTTTGGCCGGTCTTGCGATGTACGCCGAATTCCTTTCGAACCCTCGGATGAAGCCTCCTCTAAACATCGCTCCAAGTCCTTCACTTCAACATCAAAGATATGGTTACGAGCCTCACGGATAAAGTCTTCAATAGCGCCACGATAAGCGATTCTTGAAGTCTTCACTTGCGCGAAGCGATCTGCTTGCTTCGCTTACGACATTGCTCCTTTTGGAAAGATGATCTTGTAATGCTTTCTTATCCGCAAGTGCCACGATCCTCTTCTCTTTATGGCGAGTCTCTCTCTCGCCTCGACTCATCGCGCTCCCTCGACCTTGGAGAGAAGAAAGTCGACATATTCGCCATTTCAGTTCTACACTTTCGGTCAACCCTCAAGGTCACCACTTCTTTAGCTTTAGCATTCATCCTTCGCTCATACGCCTGAAGATATTTTATCTTCACAAATTCGATTATTCCATTCATCTAAGCGACACCCAAATGAGCCATCGATCTAACGGTTACACGAAAAAAAAAAAAAAAATCATCATCAGCACCAATGTTACATAAGGAAGAATAGAAGCGAAGGAAAAATAACGCGCAATTCATGCGTTGGCGTCCGGTACATATGTGATTTAATACCTCCTCGAGGAATTTGCGGCTGAGTAGCGAACTCCCCATCATGAGTCGAAGCTTGCTAAACTCTCGGATGTTAAGTGAGCGTCATCTCCAGATATCGACCCGACCATTTACGAGTCTCCTCTTTACGTAAAGATGGAACATTCTTTGTGATGATTAGGTGATAGGCTTCGAGAGAACCCTATGAGTATGAGGAAAACTCGTCACCCTTTCTCTTCAGCGGAAGAGCATGAGACCTTCACTTTGGATGGAAAGACCAACGCCCAAACATCACATCTTCAAGCTATATATTTCTTGATGTAATGCAACTCATGTTGCAAGCTTCCCACCGGAATATTAAGAGTTGCTAGAATATCATCCTCAGATATCGGCGGATCAGGAAGATCATTCAATCTTCCCCATCTCGGAAGGCTCATTCTTCACGTAAAAAATCCGGTAGACCAAGTTTTGGGCCGGATCCGTCTTTGAAAATTCTATCCGGTTCTTTATAGCTTCGATAAAGCGTCCTTGAGCATCACATGAATCACATTCGGCACAAGTATTGATGTTCAAAGTAACCCATGCTCACGAAGAAGGTTGTCGAAATAATAATGACCATTAAAGCTTCGAAGCGAAAATTGCATCAAAGCAGCCACATTTTTGAAAATCTCAATCATTTCGAGGGGAATCCTGATCCGGAAGAGTCATCGGAAATAGTAAAGTACCACCGGGCGACACAGACTCGATCGGACTTTTGAGCCTGATAGCCACCAACTCATTGGGGAAGAAAAATTTCTGCTGAAACACCATTAAACTATCGATGTGATGGGGCATATCGTCCACGGCATCATATATGAGTTTTCTTGACCATCACCTGGTCTGTGAGCGTCTTTTTGACTCTCCAGCTCGCGGTTTGGAGTAAAATTTTTCTCCTGATCGAACTTTTGAGTTATGAGGACAATGGTTCTTAGCGATCTTGCCCGTCTTGGCAATTTTCTATTGAGCCTTCCATGAAGTTTCCTACAAGAAAAAGTAGATGCAGTGGGCCTTGAGCCTCACAACAGACGATCCAGAGCGGGGCGATGGGACGAGGAAGCCGGAACTCCACGTCGCAGGTGGGCCTTGACCGCCTCCCAACCAGACGATCAGAGCGGGACGATGCGCCGGACGAGGAAGCGGAACCCGGCGTGGAGCCTTGGCCAGCCTCCAGCAGGGGCGATCCGGCGGGCGAGACGGCAGGAAGCGGAACCACCGATGCAGTGGGCCTTGGCCAGCCTCCCAGCAGGATCCGGGACGGTAAGCCGGGCGGAAGCTGGAACTCCTGACGTCTGGGCAGTCGCCTCTCCCAACCCAGGGCGATCCAGGCGGGCGATGGCCGGGGCCGAGGCGGTGCGCCCGGGAACGTCCTGGCCTGCAGTGGGCGCCTCGCCTCCGATAGCCTCTTGATCACCTCAAACCCTCGCTCAGAAGAAAGGGAGAAGGAAAATGTGCCTCTCCTCTCATCTGAAGGGGTATTTATAACCTATAAGACAGGGTAAAACCCCTCAAACGGTTCAAAGCTCAAACCGCCCAATTTCTGGCCGGGCCCATGGGCCCAGCGTGCCAGCATGGCAGCACCAGTGTATGAACACAGAGGCAGCAACCCTCTGACCCATATTCGACCCGGGTTGTTCACCAGGTGGTGACCAGATTCTGTGAAATGGCCCAGAACCGTTCTGTGGAATGGCCCGCGGCGACAGATCCGCGGGAATGGCCTGGCCAGTGCATGAGCGTCCCGCGCCATGCGCCAACCGCCTGTCCCATCGGCCTGACCCGACCAGACGCCCCATCGTGAGACAGGCATACAGCGCCTATCCCGCTCTCCATGAACTGACCGGACAGGCATGAGTCCCAACTTAAAACTTCCAATTCGTTATTTTGAACATTTGACACATATATTTTTGGATGATTAGGCTAATGTCCAAAATAGGGGGAAGATATAACTCAAAATACCACCGGTCAAAGCACAAATCTTGATGTTGAAAGCGATATGATTTTGAGTCGAAACAAATCTAGATCAAGCACTTAAAATATCATTAGAATTTTCGGGACATCAATTAAATCCCAAAAGCTCTCAAATATGGAGTGTTTATAGTCAAATCGGCGTCTCGACGAGGGATCTAATGAGCCTAAGATCTCATAATTGACTTCATTTGGGCATCAAAAAAAATACATCAAATGATCGAAGGAGTCATTACGGCGTCGATCGAGTGGGGCTTGACATGAGTTTACTAGAATACCCCTCCTCCCATCTATAAATAGGCCTCACTCCTCACATGGGGGGCTAAGCTAAGCTAAGTGAAGGGGAGCCAAGTGAAGAAGGAGGAAGCTAAAGCAAGTGCAGAAGAACAAGAACCCAAGCAAGGAAGAAGAAGAAGAGTCCAAGCAAGTGAAGAAGAAGGAAGCTGAAGCAAGTGAAGAAGAACAAGAACCCAAGCAAGGATGAAGAAGAGTCAAGCAAGTGAAGAAGAAGGAAAGAGCAAGGAAAGGCAAGGAAGAAGAGGAAGAGTCAGATCGAGGAAGAAGAGGAAAAGTGAAGTGAGGAGGAAGAAAGCTCTAAAGCTTGAAGATCCCAGAGCAAGATCGCCTGCCATGACCATGGTTAATTATACGACATTTCCAGGAAGCTACATCTCCAACATCGAAATTATAAAGCGATCGTTGTTACACAGTTGTTATTCTCTCTCATATGCAATTCGTAATCCCGGTGGGAAGATTTTGTACTCGAAAGGATACATAGTGGAATCTTTTTTGGGCTGGGCGTGGTTTTCCTCCTTTTGGTTTTCCACGTTAAAATTGCAGGTGTCTCATGTTCTCTTTAATTACGTGTGTGTCTTTGGACTTCACAAGCTAGGCGTAAACTTTCACTCTTAGCGGTTTTTAACGCAACAATAATAATAATAACAACAATAACAATAACAACAATAATAATAATAATACTTATTACCATTGATACTATTAAATAAAATAAGTTCATAATTGTTAAAGTATGTAAAATTTAGAATACTAAAATCTATGTACAATGTGTATGTGAATGATATAATATCTTACTTACACCGCTATATTTAGAAGTAAACATATGGTTGTAATAGATATATTGGAGATAAACAAATAGTAATAAATAAAATATTGTATGACAATAATAAATCAATTTATAATCATCATAGTATTAAATTGACATTTCAATTCAACAAATAAATAGTAATAAGCATTTTAGTTTCTTGCTACTCATTCAAATAAGGTATTTAGTAAAATAAAATGTTGCATTTCATAATTCAAAATAAATAAGCATTTTTAATTTCCTTGCTAAGAAGAAATAATTTATAAAAATGGATGATATATTTGATTCTATGATACATCATTTATATTGAATTTAAATACAAAATTTTAAATAATTTAGCAGCATTTAAGACTTAAACATATATTTTTTTTATAAATTTATGTCACTATACTAATTTTTTAAATAAGATTGTGATGAGAGAGATAAATTAAAATATATACAAGTTTGAGTTTCATTCAACAATAATCAAAACCTTCTCTTTTATCTAAAAATTCAAGCTTATGATTCATGAGTGAAGATTAATTACTTGAATAATTTTACATTAATATATGATTATATTAATTAATATGAATTAAACTCAATATTATTTAATTAGAAATAAAATTAGAGGTGTAAATGAGCCATGCTTGAGCGAGTCGAATCCTTGTTCGTGTTCGGCTCGTGTTCAAAATAGCTCGAAGAATTATTTGAAATGGCTCGTATTAGCTATAAATGACTAGAAATACAATAATCTGAAAAATCTGTAAGAGGAAAGATTCGAACATGGGTCAATCTTTTGCATAGCAAAAGCTTTAATCATTAATTCATATTTGCAACATATATATATAATTTTTTATTTCAAGCTAAATCGAGCCGAACAAGATCAAATAAATAATTATTCATATTTGACTCATTTATAAATCTAGCTTGAAATATTTATTAGTGTTAGGCTCGCTTAGTTAACAAAGGAGTTGAACATAAATTTTTTTTTAAATAATGAGCTTTTTTAATAACCCTACATAAAATTTATCTATAAAATAAGAAAAAGAATTGCTGTGGCGATATGCTAGGGCACTCTCGGCGCTCCCCTGGCTCCTTCTCCTTCACCTCCACCACCACCTCCTCCGTCTAGTTTCTCTTTTCCTTCTATTGCTGTGCATCCTTTCTCTAGGTATTTGCCCCTCCCTTCCCTCATTTTAGACCTCCAGGCTCGTCCGAGGTCAGGCCATGACCTGAATGGTCACCCGATCCTAATGGCTCTTTTCCCCCCTTAACATCATCCTCCCACTTGCATCCTCCCATTTCTCCTAAACCAGCAGGATCCCTTTCTGCATGGAAAGATCTTCTGCTTGCGCAATCTGAAAAGACCCAAACCGTCCCTCTTGCTTATGTGCCGTCGGATTCCAATGAAGTGGATTTTTCAGAGGAAGATCTCTCTGCCGGAAAGCAAGAATGGCATCTCTCTTTAATTGGTCACTCAATTGGTAAGCGTCCATATTACGGATCTTTGTTAGCCGCCATTAAAAAGAAATGGAGCTTTAAAGGTACGCTAGATCTTCTTACATTCGAAGGTGATTATTTCCTGTTTAAGTTCAATTGTCAAGAGGATTATGATTTGGTGTGGAATCACGGCCCTTGTTTTGTCAACGGTCGGCCTTTTGTTTTCCAAAAATGGACATGGGATTTTCGGCCTTCGAACGATCCTATTTTTGAGATTCCGATTTGGATTAAACTCCCCAACTTCCCTCTGTGTTGTTGGAACGAGGTTGGATTCTCTAAGGTTGCTAGTAAAATTGGTGTTCCCTTGGCCGTGGACCATCTTCTGCGGCTAGATCTCGGATAACGTTTGCGCGTATTTGTGTCCAAATTACTACTTCCTCTCCTCTACCTTACACGATTCCGATCAATTTAAATGGGAAAAAATTCATGCAGAGTGTCGTTTATGACTGGAAGCCTTCTGTTTGCTCGACCTGTAATACATTTTCACATGATCTGCATAACTGTCCACTTAATCCGACTGCTCCTCTTCCTCCCAAGAGCCGGCCAAGCTCCTCCTAAAGCTCCCATAGAGTGGTGTCAGTTACAAAGGAGTACATTCCCATTCAGCCTCTTCCTTCTCATTCACCTATTACTATAATGTCTTCCCCTCCTCCTATTACTAATTCCATATCTGTTGATAAGACCATGGAGGCTTCTACCAGTCTTCCCTCTTCCTCTATTGCCGATTTAAATCAGTCACCAACTCATTCCCCTCCTCAGGAGGATTCTTCTGGTACTGATGCTTCGGCTCTCTTCAAGGACCCGAAAGACCAATCTCACATAGATTCTTCTATTGACCAGCTTTCTCTTGGTGTTGTTACACGCTCGGCCGTGGTTACCCCTGAGCTTCTCTCTGGCATCGGTATTGATAAAGGGACTAAAGATGTAAGTAACACACTCATGGAAGGAGGGAACACCTCTTCTTCTTCTCAACCTCTTCCGACTCCTCTAAAAGGCAACAAGAAAAAGGGTAAAAAACCCTCCTCTTCCTCCTCCCAATGAATCAAATCTCAATTGGTAGTTGGAATGTTAGGGTTTATCGTTGGCTTTCCATTGTCAGCTTATTAAAGACTCTCATCTAGATCTTCTTTGTCTTCTTGAGACCAAAGTTCATATAAATCCTATGCATATCAATCAGGTTTCTTCCTATAATTTATTTACTTCAGAATCCAGTGTAAATAATTTTGATTGTTCCAGTGGTGGTCGTATATGGATTAAATGGCAATCGGCTGAATTTTGAGTTATTATGTAAGTGCGAGCAATTTATCCGTTTACGCTCACAGGGTTAATAGCTTTCTCTTAACAAGTATCTATGCTGGAAATGACTCTACTGTTAGATCCTCCTTGTGGTCTTCCCTAAAGGTTTTGCCTGATGTTAATGCTCTTCCTTGGATTATTTTAGGTGATTTCAATTGTCCTTTAAGTGCTAAGGATAAACAAGGGGGTAATCTGGTTTCTTTCAACTCTTCTTTGGAATTTAAAGATTGTGTTAATGATTGTGGCTGGATGGAGCTCCCTAGCACTGGCTTACATTTTACCTGGTTTAATCGGTTGGAACATCCCATTTACTCTAAGATTGATCGGGTTTGTAACTCCAACTGGATTGAGATGTTTCCATCTTCCTTTTATAAAGTCCTCTCTCCAAGATCATCAGATCATTCTCCTTTGGTAACTCTTCTTCAATCTCCTTCTTTGGCATCTCATCGTTTCCTTTTAGATTGGACCTTAAAGCACGGGTTTAAGGATGATATTAGAGGTTTGGAACAACTTCATTCAAGGAGACCCTTTTTATGTCCTTTCTATCAAGCTAAAACTTGTTAGAAATATGATGAAAGGTAGATATAGGGATATCTCTCCCTTACTGCAGCAAATCAACATTGTTAAAGCTGAACAAAGTGAGGTTCTTAGGAATCTGGAGAATGATCCTTTCAATATTCATCTCATTCAAGATGCTAAGGAGATCAAAAATAAATATTCTGAGTTACTTATAAAAGAAATGCTTTGGATCAAAGCGAGAGGCACATTGGCTTATTCATTCTGATGATGATTTAAAATTCCTCTACCTTTCAATTAAAGAAAGGAAAAGCTCCAATCTGTTTAGAAGTGCGATTTGGGGTCTTCTCTGACCAAAAGGATATCACTGATATTTTTTGTAGGTATTATGAGGATCTTTTCAATTGTGATGACTCTCTTGTTATTCCAGTGCAAAATTTTCCTGCAGGGATTTGTCTTTCATTAGATCATGCTACTGATCTTGAAGCTGAAGTGTCTGAACAGGAAATTATTGTTACCTTGAAAAGTATCAGTGAAAACAAATCTCCTGGTCCTGATGGTTTTAATTCTAAGTTCTACATTGACTCTTGGAGTATTACTGGCAAATCTTTTGTTAATGCAGTTCTCTTCTTTTTTAAGAATTCTAGATTGCCCAACTATTTCAAGCACACTCTTTTAACTTTCATACCAAAGGTGAAACACTCTAATAGAATTGAAGATTATCGTCCTATCTCTTTATGCAATACATTCTATAAAGTGGTGGCCAAAATCCTTGCCAATCATGAAGAGATTTCTCCCCTATTATCAACAATTCTCAATCGCCTTTGTTAAAGGAAGAGATATATCTGATAATCTGGCAATGGCCTTTGAGATATGTAATGAGTTCTCCACCTCTAATAGCTCTTACTTTTTAGCCAAAATTGATTTGAAGAAAGCTTTTGATAAAATCAATAGAAAAGCATTGATCCATCGACTTCTGGATAAAGGTTTTCCCATGAGATTTACTACTTGGGTGGAAGCTTGCATTTCTGATGTGCCTTTCTCTATTGTGTTAAATGGGAACATCTCATGTTACTTTTCTTCCTCCAATGGCCTTAGGGTGCCCATTGTCTCCTTTCCTCTTTACTGGCCATGGACACATTTCATGCATGTTAGAAAATGAAATTAATAAAGGATTATATAATCCTATTACTTTGGCTGGACAATTCTCTTCTCATCTCTTATATGCTGATGATCTCCTTGTGATGGGTAATGTTGATTCCTCTACATTTTCTTCACTCAAGTCCATTCTTCAATCTCTTAAGTACTACTTGGGACTTGATGTGAATTATTCTAAATCATCCTTGTGCTTCTCTTCAAGGAAAATGGATAATTCACATACTATTTTGGGTATTCAATTGGGCTCTTTCCTTTCAAATATTTGGGACTTCCTCTTATTAAAGGTACAATTAAGATGGCTCATTTCACCCCTCTGATAGACTTCATGTATGTATGGTTGGCGGTGGAAAAGTAAATTCCTCTCATTAGGGGAAGGTTGCGACTATATCTTCTATAAATAGTTACTTATCAGGTTTCGTTCTATGGCTATTCACGATGGTATTATCAAAAAATATGCTCTTTCTAAATTTTTCTATCATTCGGGAGGCAAAAGTTGCATACTATTTCTTGAGAACTACTACTTTACCCAAAGAAAAAAGGTGGAGTTGGGTTACTCTCTCTCTATTTGATCGAAAACTAAAATTAATGTGGAAAATCTGTAAGAGAGATTCTCCTTTTGCTAATTGGTGTTTAGCTAAATATACATCTCTATGGAATCCTTGCATTTATAGAGTTTCTCCACTTTGGAAATCGATTGTGAAAATTGCTGAAAAATTTAGAAACAAACTGAATTTTCAAGTTGGGGAAGGTAAAGCTTTTTCTTTATATTATGATCCTTGGTGTAATGGGCACTCTCTTTGTTATTGGTTGGGAGTTAATGGCTTGAAACATTTGAACCTCACGGATGATCTAAAGGTCCACACTCTTATACAAAATGGGCATTGGAACCTCCCTTTTTAGTCCTCTCATCCTTGGTTGTCCATAAAGATTTTGGAAACTTCTATAAAGAATGGTGACGATTCTGTAAGTTGGCTTAACTCTCACTCTTCTTCTACCAAGGATTTTAGAGAAGCTATCTTTGATTCTCACCCTTCTTTAGATTGGACCAAAGGAATATGGTTTAAAGGCTATTCTATTAATTATGCTCTCTATTGTTGGATGACTTTTATACAGGGTCTCAAATTATCTGATAAGTTAGCGAACAAAGGGATTGGAACTCAACTCCCTTGCTGTTTTTGTCATTCTGTTTTAGAATCTCATAACCATTTGTTTTTTGAATGTCCTCTGGCTATGAAATTGGTGAGAGCTCTTATTCCAAATGGTATGTTCCTACTGCTGCAGTCTACTCTCCCGCAGGTTCTAAATTTTATTAATGATGGGGAGCATAAAATGTTACAAAGATTACACTATTTGATTATTTCTGTTCTTGTTTATATCCTGTGGAGAGAAAGGAATAATCGCCTCTTTTCCTCTTCATATCTCCCATTTGCTGCCTTATCAAATCAGGTTAAAGAAAGGGTTTCGGCTAAAATGCAAAGTTGGAAATTGAAAGTTTTGGCAGAATGCGATTTAATTCAAATGGAGAAATTATCACCCTCCTTAACTCTCTCTCATTATCTGTGCCTGCTTCTTAACTTTTGTTGGATGTTATTTTGCTGTTTTCTGCGTCTCTTTCTCTGATGTTCTGTTGGTCTGTTCTGTTGTGCTGTATCTGTCGAAGAGGGCTATCTGGATGTCCTCTGCCATTTTCTGTGCCTTTTTTCCCTGTTGTGCTGCTCCGATGTAATGGGCTTTCTGGATGTTTTCTTGCTCTCTTTATGTTTCACCTGGAGTTCCTCGGATGGCTGTGGGTTTTATGGCTCTTTTCTGCTGCCTTTGGCCATGGATGTTGCGGTTGTTCATTACGGTTCTTCTGTTTATCTCTTTTTTCTGTGATGGCATTCCTGGAGAGGATGGATTTCTATCTTGATCTTCTTCCTGTTGCTTCTGATATTCTAAGCTGGCTGTGGGTTTTGGTGGTGCTCTCGGTTGTTTTTGGAATGGACGATGATGAGGATATTCTTGCACAACTTATTGATCTCTTGAAATGCTCCTCCTCGCTGGATGGTCTCTCTGCAACCACGATCCCTCTTTGTTGGAGTGATCTATTGAAACGATTTTTGGGATTGTTTGGAGGCTGACAACCGTGAGGGGCGTTCTTGCCTCGACCTATATGATTGTATTGCGGTTGTCTTGGTTTTTTGGGCATCTCGATGTATTTTGTATCCGTCTTGCTATCGTAGCTCCTCTTTTCTGTAGGATTTTCTTTTCAGCTAGTGTTTTTGATCATGTTTCTAGAATTATTGTTCTAGCTTTGTCTCTTCCTTTTTGGTCCTGTAAGGGATTAGTTTCTTTTGTAACCTCACTTTTGAAATACAATTGGGCCTCGGCCTTTAATTTTTTTCCAAAAAAAAAAAAAAGACTACTGAATAGCCATCGCATCAGGTTCATAAGTACCAGAGAATAGAGAGATGATTTCACACGGAATTACATACAGGAAAGAAAGCACGTGAAACACGGGAATCATTACTTCCTTTCCATTTATGAATTTATGATTTACACTTAATTATTTTAAAAGATAACAAAAATAATAATAATAATAATAATAATAATAACACAAGTGTAATAATAATTTATAAAGAAAGATTTACATATATGTCACACTATTTATATATTTTTATATATATAATATCTAAAATTTGATATTTATATTTTGAATACTTATATATAATAATATATATCACTTTTAAGAAATTAATAGCGATATTTTAAGTTTTTTTATGTGATATTGTATATATATATATATATATATATATATATATATATATATATATATATATATATATATATATATATATATATATATATATATATATTATGAAAAATTATCTCAAGTCTTTAAATAAATATTTATTCAATTGTGAAAAATTATTTGAGAAATCTCAGAATGATTCAATTTAATTAATTAAGCACAAGCGATTTTAATGATAAGTCCTAATCAATTCAAATGATTTTTAGTCATAATATCGATCAAATCATAAGAAATATAATAAAATTTCAACTCATTGTATTAAAAAATTCTCAATATTTTGATCATAACTCCTGTAAATACATATAATTTATATAATTTATTTTCAAAAAAAATACTAAATTTATAAATAACTTTTTTTAATAATATGCTATCTCTAAAAATAGTTCCTACAAATTATCATAATCTCTTATGAGAAAAAAAAAATTTTGTTAATTTGTGTCTAATATAAATTCTAAATTTTAAAATATAAAAAATTTAAATTATTAAAAAAAATATTGTTACTATCCTAATTATAAATTAATTATTAATTATAGTTATGAGAGAGAAAGTGTGCACTCCACCCCCAATAAATATTTGAAGATAAGGACCACCGCATGTGACATATGGAGACAGTGGGGTTGATGCATTCCTCGCTTTACCGACTTCCATTTTGATATATAGCCAATGAATATTTATTATCTTTTTCACAAAGTACTGCTATTATTTTCTATTTCTATAATATAATATTATTATTATTATTTTCATATAAATAAAATTATTATTATTATTATTATTATTTTTGAGAAGAATGAGAGCTGTAATGCAAGAACAATATATAGTAAATGGAACCGTGGTGGGCCCCACAACCGCTTTTCACTTTATAACGTGCTTCTCGTAGCATTCCTCACCGAGCCGTTGGATTATCGCATGCGCATCAATTTTCGTGCAGGAAAAAAATCTTTAATCCAACTGTTTTGATTGCGTGAAGTATAGCTCCCACCTAACCATCGTTGCACCTAACCGATCGTCTAATTGACCGTTCGGCGAACCCTCTTAGGGAATAATTAGTATAATTAATGCCCTCTTTCTAAGTTAATAGTTCTGCCTTTGATTTCAATTTTTTTTTTAATTTATTTTCAATGTGTTTTTGTGTCAATTTATTTATTAATTTTTATATATTTGCATTGATAATAAAAATTATTATTTATCATATAAAATTATAAGATCCTTTAGGAGAGAGATATGCACATTTTTTTACAAGGAGATTTATATACATATCACAAAATTTTTATGTATTTACATATATATAATAACTAAAATTAGATATTTAATTATCTAACACTTTCTTATGCTTGAAAAGACGCATTTTACTTTTTAAAATTGAGTGATGTTGATATTTTTGATGTGATATTGAAGATTAGGATGTTATATATATAAAAATTGAAATTTAGATATTAGATATATAAATATATAAGAATTGTGTAGTATGTATGTAAATTTCCCTTTTTTATATTAGTCTAATGATATTTATTTTTGGCCAATTTAGGCCATTATGAAATATATTAATATGTATCCATATGACTATTTTCTATGATCAAGAATAAATTTATTTGACAAAATTAAATTTTTTTTTGTTTGGGTGTTGTCAAGTCTTGTAGTTTTGCTAAATATGATTTTACAAATAATTATGTTATTTAATAGTATTTAAAAACATCGCTAGTGTCCAAGCTAATAGGCTCACCTCACTAGTGGACACTTTCATTAATTCATCTTAAACTCCTTTCTTTACTTTTTTTTTTTTTTGTAATTTATGTTATGTATATTTTAATTATTTAAGTATCAATAATAGTCTAATGATAAAAATATTTTTTTTATTTTTATTCAAATTTTAATTTATTAATACATACTTTTTGTTGTGACTAAAATATTGTCATGCATTGACCAAGCAAAATTGATCCTAAATAATATTAATCATTTTACAACTATTTAATCTCCACATGTTATGATGCAAAAAAAAAGATAATATATTTAAGCACTATTTTAATTGGATTAGAGGGTTATGCATTTTTTTGTGTAATTTTTTATTTATTTTGCTTGCTATGATGTTTATCAAATATAATTTTAAATTTTTCTTCTTTGAAAAATAAATAAATGTCATCAAATTGTTGATGACAAGATGGAGTAAATAACATTTTAAGTGGAGACCTTTATGACTTGCAAGTAGTTTTAAAATTGTAAATAGACTTATCAAATTCATTTATTTTAATTGATGATTTCGTCAAGCTAATCTTTCACTTTCATATGGCTAATGGTTCAAATATATTTATAAATGACAAAAAAATGTAAAAAAAAATGGGTTATTATACTATGATCAAAATTTTTTTTTTAAAAGTAATCAAATTTATTTTGATATGAGTGAAATATAAGAGTTGATTGATTATTTATGTATTGCAAAAACCTTTAAAAAAATCTAAAATTCAAGTCTATCATGAGTAAATTTTGTTCAAAATATCCTAAATTAAAATTTATCTTCTTTTAATTATCCAAAAAGAGGAAATGATTTATTAATCTTACAATAATAAAAAGAAACAACAAATCACTTGAACTATCCTACAATCACATGTAGTACCTTGCCTAGATAATGTGAGGAAGTTTAAAAAGATTCATAATGTGTCTAGGAAAAAAAAATGATATTTGGTCACATTTGTAATTTTCATATCAAAAGCATGCAAGAATTATGAGTTTTTTTTAGCTCAATATTATTGAATTAAATATAAATAATATGATATTTTTATTTTGATAAATTTTATTCAAGTAAAATATATATGATTCAAATAGTATAATTCTATAGAAAAATCAATTATGAATATGATTTTAAAATTTTATTTTGACAATAGGCCCTAACAATAATAACCATAATGATAATAAGATAGGTTATTATGTTATTAGGTGACACATGACACTAAACAAGTAAATGAGGGACTATTAAGAGATTTTGAAAGCTATGAAGAACTATATGATGTGCTTAGTATGAAAGCCTAAGAATTTTTGGGTATGAAACCAGTCAATGTGGCAACTGGCCATGTGGTTCCCTTGAGCAGTAGGGGAAATAATGATTATTATAATACCGAAAAAAAAAATATGTATTATAAAATTAGAGGAAGAAAATCTTATTAGGGAGACTAAGTAGTTTGGTTGTTGAGCTACGATCAAAATTGGTCATCAATTTTTATGTGATTTTACTTAGTCTAATTTGAATAGTAAGCCTTTAATATATTCCAAACATAATAAATTCATGCACAATGAAATGTTAAATGGTGTCTAGTAAGAATATGATTCAAGAAGTTTGATGTCTTGCATGATTTTAAAATTTGTCCAAACATTAAATTGATTTCATTTAGTATACGATTAAATTGATTTTGTCAACCATTCAATTTATCTCCAAATTGACAATGAATATATGAAAAATGATAATGAAGAATGCTAATTGATCTCATTTAGTATACGATTAAATTTTGAATATATTTATATTAAATTTTAAAGATATTTGCATCTGCATGATTCAAAGTTAATTATAGAGCACTAAATAAATAATAATAAATTTTTTTTACTAATTTTGAGATCAAATTAATAAAAATTTTAAGGAAATTTATATTAAAATAGAAATAAAAATTAATTTTCTTATGAATATATGATTAATATCATATACTATGATTTTAAAATAATTCTATCAGATCACAAAGAATTTCCTAATTATATTACCCTAAAGTAAAAATCATCTGATTTATATATTTCAGAATAAAGCATTTATAATTTGTTGGTTGAAATTGATATTTTTTTTCAATATTATTAAATTATTATTTATCGATGATGATTTTAAAAAAAAAGAGTACGTGATCAGTCAGATTATCGCGAAATGTCATTACAGGCGGCTCAATCATTGGCCAAATTTAATAAACTACTTAAATCCACCGTCCACGTTGTGGACCAGCAGGCTGTTCCTTGCCACGTGTCGCGATTGGCTGGCGGAGTTAACAACCAGATTTGAACTCTTTGTGGTCACGTGTACGTCAAGGAAGAAGGCAATAACTCGCAAACGTGTAAGCAAGTTTTTATTTTTATTTTCTCCTAATATTATAAAAAACATTATAATCTTTAAATGGCTATAGTTTAAATAATCATATATTATTTATTTTTAAATTTTGAGCTAATTTATTGATAAATTTCATACATACAATATATATATATATATATATATATATATTTAACTCAAGACTTCATGATTATATTTATAACTTAAGCTCTTAATCATTAAGTTAAAATTATTTTCACCTTTAAATTTAATTAAAATAAAATTAATAGGCATTATTATTATTTAATAAGTATACAATAGAAAAGATTAATTAATTAAAATTTATATTATGTTTTTCTTACAATAAATTTAATAAGTAAAAAAATCTATGAAGAATAAATGAGAATTAACATATCTCATAAAAATATTTTTCTTAAGCAATTAAAATGGGAATAGATTGTACATAATTTACATAACAAATTTGTGAAATGTCTCTAATCTTTCATAGTATATAATATAAATTTTATTATAGATTATACATAGAACTATTTTATAATTTCATTTATATGCTTTGCATATTTGATTAGTTGCCTTATACATATGATTGAATATTGTCTCATATTTATGAGAATGAATTTCTTTTGGATTAGTTAATAATAATGATAAATTCATTCACAAATTCTTTTTTAGATGAAATTAATTTGGAGCTACTGATGAAATTTATTTTGTTGAATTGCATGCTATATTGTGACTTAAATTCAAATTATGTTAAATATCTACCATCTCATGATCTCTCTCTCTCTCTCTATAGAGAGAGAGAGAGATATCTAGAGAGAGAGAGAGAGAGAGAGTAATATCTAAGTCCAAAAATATTATTTAGACTTTAAACTGAATCAAATATAATTTTTTAGTATAATCGATCAAATATTTAAAGTCATTAGTTAGTTAAACAGATGATTACGAACTAGTTTTAACCGACTTGAGCTACAAATTACTTAAAATGATCATGAACGAGCTTTAATAAAGCTGAATGATGAATAACTTATTGAACATTCCGCTCATTTGTAGCCATAGTTCAAATTAACTCCTTCATTACTTAAGAGAGAAGATTATTATGATTCAAATTATTATTATAATAAAATAATATGATGAATGAAAAATTACATGAGAAATAAAAAATATTTATAATTGATATGACCAAAATTTCACTAGTCAGCGAATCTTGAAGCAAAGTCGCTGAATCGATACAAGAGATCGGCGTTTATTATCGATCTTAAACATGGAGTGTTATAGTCAAATCGGCGTCTTAAAGAGCCAAATCTAACAAGCCCAAGATATCATAATTCTGACATCATTTGAGTATTCAAATACACAAAATACATCATATGATCAGGGAATCATTTTGAGCCGCCAATGAAGTGTGGAGTGAACGGGTTTTGTATGTATTTATAGAGATGTCACCTCCAATCTATAAATAGCCTCATTCTCATAAGAGGAGGGCCAAAGAGAGAGGAGAGCTATAAAGCTTGAAAATCCAAACAGTACCACGACGGTTGTCACGTGACTCACCGGGCCACGATCCTTGTTTGTCATCTCAATTGTCACCATCATGACGATCTTCATTTCATTCCGTATTCACCATCATCTGCTATCACTGAATCGACAACCGCGTGACTATATAGTTGTTGTTCTCGATTTTGGGATTCTATTATACCTTCTCATATCAATTATGTAATCCGTTATCGGAAAACTTGTACTCAAAATAAATATATAGTGAAGTTTTCTTGGTGATTTTTCCCTTTTTTCGAGGTTTTTTATGTTAAAATTTCTAGAGTTTTCTTATTCACTCTTTAAATACATATGTGTGTGCTCGATTTCACAACAAGGTTAAGTAAACTTTATTTTACCATATAGTTTTCTCACGGTTTAGTCTGTGGAAAGTTGATTCCCATTATTTCATCTTGTATGGCGACCAAGTTTTTCAACAAGATCAAAACCACCATCGAGGTGGAGCATTTCAAGCTTTTAAGGAACGCAAGCGAAGAATGAAGATTCATCAAATTTAGTTCCTTCAGATATTGTCAAAAATTGGGGGGCAACTCTTAATCTCAGAAGATCACCCATGTTAAGCATCTAATCGATTACCATCCCAAGAAACAAGTCAAAGTTGGAGGATATTTCAACATTAAGAAGAGATATATCTTTGCAAATTATATTTTTCCACTCATACTCATGGAAAAATGAGACTAGGGTTAAGGAGCAACTTTGGCTACAAAAATAAACGGATGTTTTAATTCAACCTCTTCCATATGCTGAGGTTAGCGTCCGGGTAACACTCTGACAAACAACCTAGGATAGGTCAAAAGGTCCTTGGTGGACTTCCCATGACCTCTTCCATATATGTTAACGTCATCGAGCAAAGACTCTGACAAACAACCTAGGATAGGTCAAAAGGTCTTTGGTGGACTTCCTACGACCTCTTCCATACAGTTAACGCGTCATCGTAACACCGACAAACAACCTCGGATAGGTCAAAAATCTCCGGATTGATTCATTTGTTAACGCCGTCTTGGCAACACTCAACAAACAACCTCTGGATATGTCAAAATCCTTGGGATTCAATTCGACCTCTTCCATACAAGTTAACGTCATCGAGTCACACTTATGAAAAATAACTAGATAGGTCAAAGATCCTTGGTGGACTTCCCTCTTCATACGTTAATGTCATCGTAGCACCCACAACAAACAACCTCGGATAGGTCAAAAAATCTCAGTGGATTCAATTCGACCTCTTCCATACAGGTTAATGTCACCCAACACTCGACAAACAACCTCGGATGGGTCAAAATCCTCAGGATTCAACCTCTTTACATGTTAACTTCATGGGTAACACTTTTGAGCAACCTCGGATGGGTCAAGATCCTCAGGATTCAACCTCTTCCATGGAGTTCGTCATTGAGGCCGAGGCTACAACAAGCAACACCGGATGGGTAGATCTCGGATTTCAATTGACCTCTTCCATAGTTAACGTCATTGGAAAAGACTCTGCAACGCCGGATGAGTCAAAATCTTAGTATTCAATTCAACCTCTTCCACACAAGTTAGCGTCATCGGGTAACGACAAACAACCTCGGATGGGTCAAAATCTCAGCGGATTGGTCGACCTCTTCCATGCAGTTGCGTCAGGGTAACACTCCAACAACCTCGGATGGGTCGAATCGCCGATTGATTCGACATCTTCCATCAGGTTAGCGTCGTTGAGCAAAAACAACAAACAACCTCCGGATGGGTCAAAGATCACCGGCGAATTGATTGACCTCTTCCATACGAGTTAATGTTGAGCGAAAGCTCAACAAGATCGGATGAGTCAAAATCACCGGTAGTTCATTCCAACCTCTTCCACACAAGTTGTCGCCGGGTAACACCCACAAACAACTCGGATGGGTGAAAATCTCCGCCAGAATTCAATTCGACCTCTTCCATCTGAGGTTAACGTCGCCGATAACACTCGACAAACGCTGGATGGGTCAAAATCCTGGGATTCAGATTCGACTCTTCCATCTTTCGTCGTCGGTAACACTCGACAAACAACCTGCGGATGGGTCAAAATCTCGGCCAGTTCAATTCAACCTCTTTCATACAGGTTAACGTCGTGAGGTAACACTCGACGACAACACCGGATGGGTCAAAATCGCCGGTGGATTGATTCAACTCTTCTTCCATGTTAGCGTCATTGAGCAAGACTACAACAAATAACTGGTATAGGCGTCCTTGGTGGACTTTCCCAGTCTCTTCCCACCGCAGGTTAACGTCGATCATCTTTAACAAACAACTCGGATGGGTCAAAATTTCACGGATTGAGTTCAACTCTTCCATATAGGTTATCGTCGTGTAACACTCGACGACAACCCGGATGGGTCAAAAAAACAACCTATGTCAAATTCTCGGATTCATTCAATCTTTTTTCACACGTGTTTATCGGGAACATTCTAACAAACATCCCGATATATCAAAATTATCATCATCGTCATCTCCCTACTACGCTGGTTTACATCGACTACCATGGCTGTCGCCACTGCTGATTAACCACTGCTGCCGGCCACCGCTACATTTACTTTTTTCGCCACCGCCATCATCGCGGTTATCCGCTGATTTACTGATGCTGCCACTAATTCATTGACTACCTCATCGGCCGCTAACCATCAGAATAATCATCATTGCTGATTACTGTTCGGCTATCGCCAGAATTATCGCTGCATTTTCATGGCATCCACATTACGCACTATCTCGCTGACATTGACTAATTTGCCACTGGTTGATACCATTCTGTTGTTGCTGACCACTCTGCCGGCTAACCACTGCCACTGATTACTGCTGCCATTACTACTACCCATTATCGGCTACACCATTTCCGATCTCTCGCTACCATCGCCGGACACGCATCGTTTATCTCCATCGCTTGTTGCGCTTGACCACCTTACTAATATGCCTAACCATTGCTGCTACTACTACCACCACTATCTGGTATTTTCGCCGGTTACCACTATCGCTGACGTTATCTCGCTTAACTACTGACAGCTGATTAGCTGCCATCGCTTTGACCATTCTCGCTTGGCCGCTAACCATCAGAAGCCGGTCGCTGCTGACTACCGTTGTTTGCCGCTGCTACTGTTGCCGGCCTTCGCCAATTATCGCCATCCTTCCGACAATACCATCGCCGCTGTTATCTCGCCAACCACCATCGAGTCACGCCGATAAATGTGGTCGGCCACCATCGCCGTATCGCCGTCAACTCGCTCTCCGGATCGTCCTTGATCGCTCCAAACCCGACGGTCCGACGAGTCGCTAACCTTTCGAGGAAAATGTAAACATGATGTATCATCGCTTGATCGCCCAACCGACGGTCCACGAGTACTTTGACGCCTGAGAGAAAACTACACGATGTATGTACCGCGGCTTGATCGACAACCCGGATGGTCCGACGAGTCACGCTTCGAGAGAAAATCGACACGCATGTATAGCGCTTGATCGCCCAAACCCGACGGTCCAACGAGTATAGTTGACGCTCTTTCGAGAGAAAACGAACATAGGTCACGGGCCTGACGCTCTAAACCGGACCCGACGATAGACGCTTCTCGAGAAAACAGAGACACGACGATACCACTTTGACCGCAAACGACCTTTCTCAAGAAGAAGAGAATGTGCCTTCTCCTTGCCCTGGGTTTTATAGACCCATTCTAGGGGCAAAAAATGTCCAAAATCGCCTAAAACCGCTTAAAATCGCCAAAAACGCCAAACGGATACCAGACGCAGAGACGGCGCGTGATTCTGCCGATGGCCATTTACCTGCCAGGCCTGCTGCTCACATCCTCCGATTCAAATACAGACTGCCCATTCCGCCATGACTGGCCAATTCGCCGGCCAAGTTGCTACACACCCACACGGCCGTCTGCTTCCGAATCCTCACCTATTCAGCCTCTGTCGAACCGCCTACCGCTTTCCACAACCCGTCTGGGCTTATTCTCGACCCACGCAGGCCCGAAGACCTTTCTTCAACCATGAAACGCAACCCACTAATTTCGGTACTGTTCGCTGTAATCCAACCCAAACTCATTCAAGCTGTAAATGTTCGCATGGGTCCATAACCCAGAAATCTTGCACCCACGTGCACGATACATCCTCGCACCGCTTCATGGTCATAATATGCTCCCAAGATATGTTCTCTCAAAATATATGGTTAACGTAAATTTCATTGAAGAATTTATTCTTCAAATATTCAGATATATGAGATAATATCATCCAAAAATAGGCCGATATGACCTCAAAATTTCACTCAAGACTAATGACGTAGAAAGCAATCATCAAGACTAAACCGAGATCAAGCGCTTATTATCAATCGACTCTTAAACATGGAGTGTAATCAAATCGAAAGCCACGATCAATCTAACAAGCCCAAGATATCATAATTCGACATCATTTGAGTATTCAAATACACAAAATACATCATATGATCACGAGGGATCATTTTGAGCCGTCCAATGAAGTGAGACGGGTTTTGTATGTATTTACAGATGACACTCATCCAATATATAAATAGCCTCATTCCTCATATGAGGGAGGCCAAGCAAGAGAGAGAGAGCTCTAAAGCTGAAAATCCTCCAAGCACAATCATACCACTGACCATTCATCACTGTTTACCGGCCAGCCGCCAATCCGCCAATCCTCGTCGTCATCGCACCTTCATCACAGACTTTCCCCGCTCAGCTCACCATCATCTGCTACCACTAAGAATCGTTATAACCTAACGTAACTATATACTGTTGTCATTTTACGATTCCACGCTCTTCTCATATACAATTATAATCCCGTATCTAAAAAACTTAGACTCCAAAATAAATATATATAAGTAGTTTTACTGAGCCGCTGATTTTTTTTTTCCCTCTTTTCGGTTTTTTCAATGCTTAAAATTTTCAAGTTTTTTGTTCACTTTTAAATATCTATGTGTGTGATTTCATAATAAAGATAAATTTTACTCTATCGTAATTGATTTTCTAGCACGCAACAATAATATATATATTAAAATTTTAATAATTTTATATTTAGTAAATTGGCATGACTCTAGTTCTCCTCTTCCACACTTGAGGGGAACCCGTGACTAGTTTCTTCTTCCGCACGATAACAGATTCCCTATCGTGATCGATAATTCGAACGGCCACGATGATCTCGGGCGGGCCCAAAACCTATCAAAAGGATAATAAGAGTTAAGCCACTCAAAGCTAGAGAGAGAGAGAGAGAGAGGCAGTTTGCTGGCTCCCTCCTCTCTCGGCCACAAAAAATACAATATTTATTCCGTTATATTAAATTATGTGGATAATTACTGGCCGAAAGTGAAATGATCATTCCGTATACTTCCACGTGGCATCACTTTCCAATGCCAGGCCCCACCAATGCAAAGTAATTGGAGAAATTTTGATAATAATTTTCACCATATAAATTAAGGTTCTGGCAAAATAAGAAATGAATTCATGGTCATTAATATTTTAAAGAAATTCGGAACATATGGCTTAAATGTGGCATCAGATTTTAGAGACTATCAATTCTCAAACGTGATTTCACATTAATTATATAACCTAATATTTTCGTCTTCTTTGTTTGCACATTTATTGCAAATTAACTCATTGAGTATTTTATATTTTTACCGAGTTTGAGAGAGCCTAGATGTTATTCCTTATTCGTATTCGGCTCTTTTTTTTTTATTTAAAATCGCTGTCAAATAAATTTATTTATAGTATTCGTGTTACTAAAAGTTGTTCGTTTATTTGTGTTGTTACTAAAAATTCCATTTTATTTTATATTTTAAAAATATTTAATTTTCTTAATTTTTATTTTAAAATTAAAATTTTTTGAAAAAGTAAAAAAACATATTTAATTTACTCTTATATAATAAAAAAATTAAGTAATATCAACAGTAAAAAAAATAGTAATATCAAAAATTTGATTCAATAAAATTCAATAGAAGCTAAAAGATATAGAATCAAAAATATTTATTTTTACACGAAATTGATTATAATTTAAACTACTAACTCATAATATTACAATTTACAAGTTTATAACTTATAAGAATAAATTTAACCTAAAAATTTACATGATCATATACAACTAACAATTTGATTTAATAAAAGCTAAAAAAATAATGATTCTCCAATTTCCACCATAGGTCCATAGCCCTTCATATCTTTAACACTTCAACCAACATCAATCTTCAAAAAAAATAATCTGCACTTCATGTAAATAAAACTAACAAAAATAATAATGAATGGGCTCAGAAAATTAAAATAAATAATCATTGATGCCTTTAATAGCTTAGTGGTTATGTGAATTTAAAACTTTCAAAAAAATTGACTTAATGAAAGATTAATAATAGTAGAAGTGTAGTAGAATAATCAAAAAATAAACGAACAATGAATAAGCTAAAATTATAATGAGTTGGTGGGAAAAAATGTAAAAAACTTTGTATATAATATAACAACAAACATAAATCACAAAAAACTACATTGAATATTTGAAAATATATACAGTCAATCATCAAGCTAAGTTACATCTCATACATTTATTTAGTTTTCCATCATAACTCATTAATGTGTAATATCACAAGTGACAAGACTAAACATATGTTAATTTTATCATCTTAACTCTTAAAAATTAAGAATAAACAAAGCAGGAGGTTATCATCCAAACAGGAAACAAGAGGTCGCTTGCAACCAAGAAAGAAAAAAAAAGTTGAGGAAACCATAAAACAAGTAAAGATCAACAAGTAGTTATCGTAAATCACTAAGACAACCAGGAAATTGTTGAAGTAATGCAAAGAAACCTAAAAGCAAAAGAAAATTCAAAGCCTCAGGTCAAAATCAAAGCCAACTACTAACATCCACACCAATCCAAGACAATACTCGAAACCAAAGCCACAAGTCAAAACCATAACCAAAAGAAACAAAACAGAATCCATCCCCCCATATTAGTCACCAACAGAAAATGAAAAGTAGCCAAAAAAACCAGCCATCCAACCAACTCACCACAACAACAAAGTCATCAACCACCAGTCCACCACAAGAACATACTACACGCAAATTTATAACCAAAAATTAGAGAGAAACTGGGAAAGTCCCACATCAAATACAACTATACAAGCATACATAATTATATCAGCAAGTGAAAGTCCCATATATCACAGCTATAGGTAGCCAAGTATTAAGATGCCAAAAAGTAGAATGATCTCAAATTAAAATCAAGAAACATAAACATAATTATAGCAATCAATTATAGTCTTCAACCAAACTATCAGAGTTACCACAAATTACCATCATGAGCAACTAAGGAAAAAATTGTCCAAATTAAAAAAAATACAAATGAAAATTAGATTGGAAATAGTAAATGTGAGATGATATATTGATTCTTAGTATCCTTCTCCATTGCTAAATATATTCTGAAAGTTTCACATAAAGATTCTCCCTCTCTATTAACTCTTGTTGAATAAAAAAGTAGATAATGAGAAAATGCAATTTATCAAATATATTAAGTAGATTGCTTTTAGTTAGAAAACTACCAACTGATTTTTTATATTGGGTTGAACGCCTCTAATCCAACTAGCATGCAAACAAGTGCATTGACTGTTTTTGGAGATAAAAAGCTCTTGTAATCATCAAGAACTCTACCACCAGCACTAAATGCAGATATTTTCTTTAAAGAGGGTTATAGTCTCTCCTTTAAATACTGAAGTGGTTTCTATAAAATACTCTCATACTGTAGATATTTTCTTTCTACCTTTCTTAGATTTAACTTTTGTACTAGTAGTCTCAAGTACATTTGCCTCTGATTCAATATATTGTGAAAAAATAGTTAAAATTTCATTACCATATTCAGCTCTTACAACTATATCATTACCACATGATGCAGATTGAGAATGATCCACAATATACGTGATAGCATACTAAATAAAAAATATATATGAGTTAAGACCACATACACTCTCCATACTAGGTGTTTATCATAACATGTAACCTTTTTTTAAATAAAGACGTAACAAACTAAAATGCATAGTATATAAGTGTTTATCAATTACCATAACATCAATAGTAGAATGACTAAGATAAGTAGTTCATATATGTTCACTAAAATGCTTTACATGAAGAGTATCTTTGTACAAAATAAAGCAACTTAAACTATTAAACTCTAAACCAAACAGCCAAATACACAAAGGATTAAATCCCTTACATTTATTTTACTTAACACACAAAATTAATCAAACCAAACAGCCCTCTTAATCACTCAAAAGAAAAAAAACATACAAATAATGATGAATTTCAAGTATACCGACTAAATATTCAAGTTAACATCCTCAACGGATCTTGAATTGTGTCTTATAGAAATTGCTTCAGCTTGAGAAAAATATGGCCTTTCTCTATATAAAGATACTTATAGTCTTACATTAAGCATTGTCCTATACTTTCGATAATGTAATCCATAAGAATTATTATGAAGTAAAGGAAAAGTAAGAGAAATTATGATTGCTTTAACTATAAATGCTTAGTTGATCATGTTAGGAGAGAAGAGTGGTAGATCCATAGATGACGAGGCTTAGGATGTTACACAAATAATACTGAAATGTCATTGCATTAAATAAAATAATAGCAATAAACCAATAAAATGAAGCTTAAGCCAATCATGACAATATGAAGTTGTGAAATGTCATTACACTAATAAAGAACAGTTCTCATTTGAACAATTCACATTTCACACTGCTCCTAAGCTCAAAATTATAAATAAGCTAATAATGTCGCATAGTCCATAGATCTGAATGCCAACAAGAAAAGTTCATTGACGTCACTGATTCACAACAACTTAAAATCGCACCACCAAGCTCTACAATTCACTGTCCACATACAAATTACAATCGACATAAATATATGAAAGTGCAACTGCAACATGCCAACATAAACCCCACAGAATAAAGCATTATAAATATTGCCAACGGAACTTCTAAGATGAAATATCAAATATCTATCGATAAGAAGATGAAAACGTAGAAGAAACTCATAAAGGAGCAAAATCTGAAAACCTTGGCTAAACACAGTCACACACACAGATGAAACTTTCAAAGGAGTTAAACTCATAAACCTTAGAAATACAACCCTTGTAGTTATGCATCTTAAAACCAGCATAATCATTATTAGAAAAACTAAAAAAGATAACTAAATAGAATCATCAATTGAATCCCTAAAATGGAGCAAAAGAATAAAAAGAAGTAAAGATGAAGATGTACAAATAGAGACGAACGAGGCACCGAAGGTTTTAAGATGAGAGGTAGTGCGGCGGAATGACCAAAACCAAACCCTAGAGAGGCCTCTCTCAGAGTCGCAATCGCTCTCCCAGTCTCGCTCTCGCAGATAGCAGCCGAGGAGATCAAAACTCAGAACTCATAACTCAGAAGAGAATATTAGGTTTACGAATCAAGTGAGTGGAAGTGAAAGAGTGTGCGGCCGCGACTGCGGGTGTTGAGGTTTTATATCCAGCGTAAAATGATAAAATGCATCTAAATCGTTGATTGCATTTTCAATGGATAGGATTCAATTTTATTTAATTTTAGTTTAGATTTTTTATTAAACTTAAATTTTAATTCATAAAATTCTTATTAACTAACTAAATTAATTATATAACACAAAATATTAATAATATATTATTTTATGATTATATAAATATATTTTATATAAAATTAAAAAATTATTTAAATAAATTTATTAATTTCAAGTTAATGAAACACCTAACAAACATGATGATGTCGTCGATATAAATCGAAATAAATAATTGCTCATGCTCGTCATTTAAACAAACAAGTTCTAATACGATATTTATCGAAATAACACGAAATGCTCGCAAACAACAAACTTTTCGACAAAAAAAAGGGAGCGTATGAGATTAGATTCCTTTTAAAAAAATGTTTTTAATAAATAGAAATTCACTATTTCAAAACCCAAAAAAGCAATCCACTAAAATATTTTTTTTTAAGACACTTTAACTTAGTATTTGAGAGCTTAGGTTATCAAATAAGATACTCATATTCTAATTTTTGTATATATATAATGTAAGTATTTGTGATAGAATTCACTCAATTGTTCAAACATTTTTTTACTTAGGATATATATATATATATATATATATATATATATATTGGATTTAATAAATCTAAAAAATTTATTCTAATTTGGAAGTCAGACTCTTTGAGCATGGTCCTGACTATTACATATCGACCAACGCTATTTTTACCTTTCTTGGGATTTTTGCATTTATATGAGACAAACTTTTGCTTCTCTGAGATGTTGGCTTTCCTGGATGGAGTCTACTTCATCAATTCTAATTTGCAAGTTACACAAAACTCACGACTCCTCAAGTCCTTTGCCTTTTTTTTGCTTCTTTGTCTTCCTCTTTTTCTTTGTTTTATTCTATGGTTAGATTTGTGGGTTATTGCAGGTCTTACGTTTTATTCTTTTAATCCATTTTTGTTGGAGCTTTTCCTGCTACTTTCCTGTGATTATTTTTCTAGTTCTTCTATTTATTTTGTACCCATTTTGATTAATGAATGAATTCTGAGTGAGGCCCTCATTTCTCCTAAATCTCAGGTTTAGTAAATCATGTTGAAAGGTGGATTTACAAGTTTTACACAAACTGGAGCATGCGAAGGAAGAAGGTAGGGGGGCTGAGGGCGACATGAGTTGGTTGGAAGGTTGGTTGAGGATATGGAAGTAGGAGGGAGCTTAGTGCTTTATTTGTGCGGCCTGGAGAGAAGTGAGCTGCCTTGACTTAGGAGAGGGGTGAGGCTGCCTGTGCGAGGCGACGTAGTAGGGTCATTCTGCTTACTGAATTGAGCATGCGGCTTAGAGAAGAAAAATTAGAGGAATAGGGAGGGATTGGGTACCGGAAACGCAGATTCTTCAGAAACGAGATGCCTCAAGATTCAGGATTTATTTGGGGTGATTATTATTATTATTTAGAAATTTTAAAAAATTAGATCTTATTTTTATGATAATCATCAAATTCTATCAAATAAAATTTAAAAATGTTATTTTTTTCATTATAAATGTTTCAAAATATAATCAGAATATAAATTTTAAATTATTTTAAAATTTATTTTTTCATAACACAGTATGATCACCACTATTTAGCTTAGAATATACTAAATTTAAATATATAAAATTTATTAATAAATTCATTTAAGATAATTGTTTTTTAAAAAGATAATTATAAAATTATTTCGAAGAAAACAATTTTCTAAAAAAATCATTGTGATTGTTATAAATATATTTTTTAAATAATTTTTTAAAATTAGTTAAAAATTTGATAATTAAAAATAATTATAATTACTTTATGAGAAATAAAACAGGCATAAAGCTTCCCTAGATACCCATGTGTAATAAATTCCATCAGTTTTCAACGACACCCTTACAGTTACAGTTCCAACCCAGAAACCGTCCCAGATGGTAAAATCCTCCTCCTATACGGCCTATCACCGGTCTCCCAAACTACCTAAATCATGTAGTCCATTAACATCCCATATCTCCCATCCGATTCACGCCACGTGTCATACGTCATCCCACGGCTCAAGTTCTTCGTACTTCTTTTTTTTCAATAGCCCCTACAAACATTTAAAACTTCGGGTCTTATCCTAATTATCAATGACTTTTTAATTAGAATCTGCTATCCAATTTTTATTTTTAAGGCTCAATTAGTCATCAGAAGTTAAAAAATATTAAAAACTATAGTTTTAATTTTATATTTAAAAATCAGATAAAAATCTTATATTCAAATAAAATTAAACACTCTAATAATATTTAGAACCAATTAGATTTTGTAATTTATTTTTAAGTTAGAACTTAATTATATGAGCGGTGATGCACATATATGATAATCATTAGCCAATATGATTATTCTTAGTGATAAGTCAATATGACAAGATCATATATTTCAAAAATTCTTAACTATTTGATTTTAATTAATTATTAAAGTTCAAAATTGAGCTTGAGTCCAAACCTAAGAGTTCAAACCAACTCATTCATTATACAAGAGAAAATGATTTTGTTTAACTTGATGTACATATGAATTTAATTATATATTATTTGATATCTTATTTTTAAACCTATTAATTATGTGATCAAATAAAGATTAATAAATTTTAAACTTTTGAGCTATCTTATTAATTTTGTATGGAACTATTATGTGTAGAGATCAGACATTTTATTTTATTTTTATGATAGAATGAAATAAAATAAAGTACGTTCAAGTATAAATAAGGTCATAGTTCTTATTATAGAAATTTGGTTATTATTTTTCTCGCATCACATCTTCAGTGAAATGAATGTTCTCTCTCTATTAAGAATAATATTTTAAGTTAAAATCTTGCTTATCTTTCTTCCATAGTGCGTGACGCTTCCGATTAAATCTTTTGATAATTTAATGAGAGAATGTATCCACCCAACACCCCACTCATTCATGGACGCATGACTAATCTCATGCCAAGTATATTCACCCACATGCTGTCGGGACTTTTTTTCCCACCTTGGTAAGGCGTGCCCCGGAGATTCAACTCTCAAGAAGCTGATCACGCCATCCATCAACTGAGCTAAGAGATGATGAATTTAATATGAGATTTAGATGAGATAATTTTTTTTTTATCTTTATATATATACTCCACCCAGCGCATTAGAGGAGAGCAGAATAGATATTCTCCCAAGCCCGGACTCCCACCAAAAGTGACCGGTCTTTTCAGCCGCACTATAACAGATTCCCTATCCTGATCGATACTACGAACGGCCGCGATGAGCTCAAGCGGACCCGATAGACTGACTATCGGATATGAACTTAAGAGAAGCCACACAAAGCCATTCTGAGAGAGAGAGAGAGAGAGAGAGGGTGTCTCTCTCCTCTCGCCACAAAAATTATAATATTTATTCTGTTATATTAAATTTGTGGATAATTGCTGGCTGAGAGTGAAATGATGTCATTCAGTATACTTCCACGTGGCATCCCTTTCTAATGCCGGACCCCACAGCCCTCCCCAAGTATGTGGAGAAATTACGATAATTATTTTAACCCTGCATTTCCGACCACTAAGAATATTAATTAAGGCGAGATTATATGAGAATTTAATAAATATTATCATATATTTGATTCTAAAAATTTATCATATATTTTAAGGCCTCATTTATGGCGGCATTTTGATTTAAGAGAAATTTAAATCGCACCTCTCAGATATTTGATAAACTACGATGAGCTTATATTTTAAAGAATCTGTAATGAAAATATTGTATTTTTCAATTTAAATTGATGAAATATGATGACGGCTAGAAAATTATAATTTAACTTTTTAAAAATAAAAAAAAAATTATAATACTCATCATAATTTTTTAAATTATAGCTTCACTATTATTATTTTTATATAGCTGTAACTCTTCAAATAGATTATAAATTTATTTAAATTAGTTATTTTATGTTTTTTTTAACTTTGACCAACTAATTGATTTCTAAGATCAAAATGAATTGAGCCTCATCCTTTGACTAAAAATAAAATGGAAAGCGAATTCTAATTAATGATGAGTGTTTGTGAATTAGGGTAAGAGCCTAGTTTTTAAATGTTTGTGGAGGTTATTGAAAAAGGAACTAAGAAGGACGTGAGCCGTCGGATGATGGCATGGCACGTGGCGTGAATCGGATGCTAGAGATGGGTTAATGGAGTAAATGGTCTAGGCAGTTTTGGCGACCGGAGATAGGCCGTAGAAGAGGAGGGTTTTACCGTCTGGGCGGGTATCTGGTTTGGAACTATAAGAGACGGGGTTTTAGATAAAAAAGAATGGTTTTTAGAGTTTCAGGGGTTTTGGCGATCTCCTGGGTGGTGAGAGAATTCTGAAAGATACAGGGAGCTGAGAAGGAGAGAAATTTTTTTTTTTTAAATATATTCAAAATGTTGAATTTTTTGGGTGGATAAGTGCGTTAAGGAATAGGACTCGTGTTCGGATCGAGATTTGAGGGATCAATTCTTCGTGTTTCCGATCTCTTGGATCAGCTGCTTTGGGTTGTTTTTCCAGCGATCCGTTGTTCGTATTTGAAATTGTGAGAATTGAGCATATTTCTCCGGGAATCCGAGGTGAGCGCACGGAATTCTGCTGTTCGGTTTCGTTCGATCGATTCGTTGGTGGCTTCTAGTTGCGATTTCAGATATTTGTTTCCGGCGACTGTTGAAAATCATGAAGTTTGTGAGATGGTTTTGCTTTCCTTTTTTTATTGTGTTTCTTCCGGCTTCAAATGGGGTTTTTGTTTCTGGGAATTTTCGTTTTGTTGCAGAGAGAATTGAGATCTGGTTATGGGATTAACTTGCGTCGGTTTCGGCTGCAATCGCATTTCTTGCGCTGTGAAACTTTGGTTGCTTAAGCTTTACGGATCCTCTTCTTGTGATTTTGATTCAATATATTTAAGATTGCTAGAGAAATACTACTCAATTTTCAAGATTACTTCTAGTTTGATTGTTTGTTTTTCATTTATTAGAACTTGAAGTAATCAAGGCTTCTTTTTTCCTAAGATTCTGAGATTTATGATTAAGTATAGTTCACCGTGACAATGGTTCTTCTATTTTTAGATCGGTCTCACTGAATTCTTTCGACTGTTTGTGGATAATTGAATCCCTTACCCTTCTGTTGGTTCCTTTCTTCCGCTTAATATAATTTAACGTTTATTTCAAATTCTGCATCAGGGTGTGCAGATTTCATTCAGATCACCCATTTCATCTATAGATCTTCTGCAATTATTTCAGAAATATTATTTCACAGCGTAATGTGAAATAGGATTACTTTCTGGGTTTTGAAATAGACACTTTGTGGTTGTTCAACACATTTTTTTTTTTTTGAAGGAATCGATCGAACTCCATACTTTCCCTTTGGATCTAGGGGACAGTATGAAATATAATTATTTCTCAAAGGTTCTGTCTAACTCATCTCCTTCTGGATCAGATCCATTTATTCTCATTTTCAATTCTACATCCTTTTATTTTCTTTTCTGGATTTGGAGGTTTATGTTGAGTTCGTATTCTTGGGCGTGGGGTTTTACTTGCGTTTATTTTTTCCCCTCTTTCATCTTTATCCTCATTTATTTCCTTGCATTTCGCATCAACAATTTTCACTGACTACCAAAAGTGGAGATATATTTCAAAGAACTAATTTTGGAAAGACTGTTCCTTTTTTTATGCGAATTTCTGTCATTTTTGTGCTTCCTTTTTTGTTTGTTGACTTATAAACCACATGAATTATCAGGCTTGTATGGCTTTGCGTTTGAAGGCCGGCAGCTGAATCGTGTTGTTTTCTTTAATTGGATCCTGAATTCGTTCTTAAACTAAATTCAAAAGAAATGGTTTTTCAAAAGAGGTCGGACGCTGGATTCATTGGATATCAGATACCCGCAATGCCACGGTTTCCAAGATCAGCGAGGGTAGATACAAGTTGTCAAATTATAATCTTGGTTTCTCTGTTATCTTTGATTCGATATTCATCATTTTTGTATAGGGAAGACGTTCTCCCCCAAAGAAGATCGAGAACAACCAGATGCACCCATTTGACTTGCTTGCAACTGTAGCTGGAGAGCTATTAGCAAAGAAAGAGAGCGCCTGTTCTTTATACGAGACAGCAGAAATAGCTAGACCTGTTAGTGCGATTAAACAGAAGCAACTTGACAATGGGAGTCCGTCCAAAAGTGATGTATTTGATCAGGGAAGCTGTGATGAAGGTAGCTTTGTTGCAAGATTTGTCTCTCATGCAGAAAGAGGTGATGCATCTGCCGTTGCTCTTGTGAAATCTGATGCATCAGAGAAGGATGGTTTTGCTGGGGATTCTGCACAGTCTGTTCCGAAGTTTCAATTGCAGAAGCTGAAAAAAACTGCAACTTTGACAGATGATGCTATGGGGATCCATAATTTGGAAGATCCAATTGATTTAGATACCAAAGCTCCAGCTGTTGTCAGTTCAGACAGCAGCGTTGAGATTCCCCCATTAGGAAAGTATCATAGCACTCACAGTAGCTCCCTTCACTCAGTTAGAGGAGATGGTATGGAACTGATTGTAGATAGAGATGATGACGAAAATTCCTCAGGGCGCACTCATAATAGCGCCATATATTCAAAAGGATTTAAGCCGCATTGTACAGGTGAACGTAGGGTAAGGAAAATGAGTACACCAAACTATAGGAAAGCTGATGATGAATGATGGAGGAAGCTAAGAATGATGGAGAATTATGATGAAGAAATTGCTTTTCGCACTCGGAAGCTATGTTATACTCGACAAAGGACACAAAGAAGCTCATTTAAGAGGAAGAAGTCGTTCGAGCGCTTCTCATTTTCAGCATCTAGGGGAGGCCTTTGTAGTCAAAGTGTACCTGATTTACTAGTTAAAGATGATACCAAATTAGATTCTAGTGATCCCCATGCAGATTTAAATGATGGTGAGCTGAACTGTTTGAATCCTTCTGTTGGCTCTGACCTTTTAAGTGAAACCAGCTTTATTTTCCCTTTACAGTACATGGTAGGCCATGCTCCACGACAGGGCAAAGATTATCATATGAGTCAGCTGACCAAACCGGTATGTGATAGGACTTTACCTTTTTATTTACATTTTCCACTTTGAATCTTTTTTTTTAAGGTTCTAAGGTGTGCACTCTCTTTCTTGACAGTGAAACTGAGCATCAAATCTTTTAGAGTACCGGAACTCTTTATTGAGATCCCTGCAAATGCTACCGTTGGATCTCTAAAGGTATGTTCTTTTGACACTGTTTTTTATTTTAAATCCCAAAGCAGAAGATTTCAACTATGATTGCAACAAATCACATAAGATTTATCCCTTCTTTGTTGTGATAATACAATTTTGTAATTTTCTGTAATGAGAAATGAGTGATTGGTACTAATCATGCAAATTATATTTTGTAGAGAACCGTTATGGAAGCTGTGACTGCTGTACTGAGCGGCGGACTGTGCGTCGGTGTGCTTCTCCAAGGGAAGAAGGTTAGAGATGACAAGAAGACTTTACTCCAAGCTGGAATTTCTAACAAAGATAAGCTGGATAATTTGGGTTTTACGCTAGAGCCAATTCCAAGTAGAGCTCCTCCAGCTCGCAATGCACATTCTTGTAAACCAGAATCCATTAACAGGTAATGAGAAAGTTCTTAGTTGCCGTTGGATTTTCTTCCTCGCTAATTGATCACTTCTTATTTCAAACCTTAACTGGTGCTTTTCAGGATTCTTCCTCATGCAGTTCTTGCTCCAGATCAAATGACTTCTGTTACCACCACCCAACTTCCTCCCAATACTACCACAGCGAACTGTATAGAGAGTGACCATGATTCGGTTCACTCACTCACTGACCCTTCATCATCTGTAGTAGACCAAGCGTACAACAATTCGAAAGCACTGGTTCCAGTTCTTGCCGTGAAATCAGAGGCTCTCTCAGTGGTTCCCCTTCGCAACTCAAGGCGATCTGAGATGACTCATCGTCGGATCCGACGACCCTTCTCGGTTTCAGAGGTGGAAGCTCTCGTCCAGGCGGTGGAAAAGCTTGGGACCGGAAGGTCAATATCAATCTTAAAAATTATCTGACATGATACCAATTATATCTTCTTCAACAGTGATAAATCTTAAAAAGTATCTTCGCTGCAGGTGGCGAGATGTCAAGCTCAGAGCTTTCGACAACGTGAAGCATCGTACCTATGTGGACCTGAAGGTAATTGACCTAATCATATCTTCTTCAATTCCATTTATGCACGAAGCTTCCATGTGCCTCTGTGCGGAGCCGTAGGCAAGCAGCTAATTACTTGGAAAAGTTTTAATGGGTAGATGAGCTGCAGGGTGCTGAACTAAACGCGGTTCCATGGTGCTTTCTTCTTTGAATGAATCTCTCTTTTAATGAACCAGTTTGACTTACTTTATTCAGCTAGATAATTGAAGCCAAATAAAAATTTGACACTTTTCTTTTTTGAAAAGTCAAAATTATGAAAAACCTTGTATATCAGTAACGAGAAGGTTTCTTAATTGCAGGACAAATGGAAGACATTGGTGCACACAGCCAGGATATCCCCCCAACAGAGAAGGGGAGAGCCTGTGCCGCAGGATCTGCTCGATCGGGTTCTCTCGGCCCATTCCTATTGGGGTCAGCAGCAGGCTAAGTCGATTCGACTCGCCGAGCCATGTCTCCTCCCGGCATAGGTCCATTCCCATCTGGCAGCCCTCGCAGATTCAACCATGTATAAAGCTTCCAAAAAGGATCAGCAAAAGAGGTAATAAGGAGTAACATTACGAACAAGTTAATGTAAATGATATGACCTTCATGATTCTTGTAGCAAAAGGGGAAGAAGAAGTTTTCTCTTCTCTCTCTTGCTAACTGAATTCCTTTCTAAACCATTTCATCTTGGAGTTTCTTCATTTATTTAAATAAGGGATAGAAGGAAAAAAAGTTGATTACTTGTCTGATTTTGATTTAATTCATTCTTTTCAACGGTCTCCTTTTAGTTAGGGAAAGGGGAAAGAAATGTTTTTTTTTTTGAAACATATTTGGTTTGTGGATGTATTGCTTTGGATCAATTATTGTCAGTCTCTAAACTATTGAAATGTTGATAAGAACAGTTGAATTCTTTCATTCATTGCAAGTTATAATTTATTATTTTTATTTTTTATGTTTTGTTCAGATAATTTTAGTTGAATTAGTTTTTTTTTTTTTTTGGTTGAAATAGAGGCAGAGAACCTGAGGCCAAGAAAGTGAGCTAAGAATTGTTGGGGTTGGAGCTCTCTTGAAATTGACTTAAAAAGTATTTTTTAATGGAAAGTAAATAAAATTAAGTTTTTATTTTTAGAGTTCACATTTACTAAAATTAAATTAAATGAAAGCGATCAATTGCCGTCCATTTTCTTATGATAGCAATGATGGAAAGCACCATACCTCATAGCTTCCACATTCAAGTAGTGATTTTTCATGAAAAATAATAAATATATATAACATTAAATATTTTTTCATATTATATTAAATATAGCCCATCCTAAAACTTTTCTTTGCACTTTATAAAAAGGAAGTAAGGTAATGAGAAGACCTTTGTTAGGCTCTTTTTTTTACCTCTTCGGGGAAGTGTACTTGTTGTGTTTTGAGTCTTAGGGTTCATTTGAGCAACTTTTTTTTTTTTTTGCTTTAGTTTTTAGATAGTGGTCAATTTTTATTTGGAAATAATTTTCATATTATTTAAAATGAAATTTATGATAAGAAACATTTTTTTACAAATAGCTCCACAATAAAATGATAACACTTTAATATTAATGAAAATTACTTTTAAAAGACATGATAACCATTTTTATCCCTAAAAAGAACTCTTAAAACAAAATAGGTGAGAAGGTAAGTGGAATTCATGATAATTAGGGCTGCAACCGAGCTGAGGCATGGCATGTTCGAGTTTAAGCTCATTTGTCATTATTGAGCTCAAGCTCGGCTCGAATTCGATACGAGCTTTTAGGATGGTATTCAAGCTTGAGCTCATTTAAAAAAACTCTTGTTCGAGTTCGGTTCAAATTTGGCTTATCGAGCCTGTTGACAAACAGTTCGTTTAATGAAAAAAATGAGCTTTAATCAAACTTGTTCACAAGCAAAGTGTTAAGAAATATAAATAATACTGTTTATAAACAAGTTTTAATCGAGTTATCGACTTAACGTTGTTTCTAACTTCAAACGATATCTGAACATAAATGAACTGAACAACTTGTCTTGTTCATTTAGTAATTGAATATTTATAAAAATATTTAATCTCATTCGAGTTAAATGAAGAAAATAAATGATTTTAATCGAGTCCAGAGAACTTGTTGAACGCTCAGTTCATTTGCAACCCTAATGATAATAACCAAAGAAAAATCCTCAAACAAGTTGAGGATTGAAGTCACATTCCTTTAATAACCAATGACTATGATGATGAAAATGTCGAGTACATAAAATTTGATGCATAGTTTAAAATTATATGAAGAAAAAAAAAAAAATAGATTATATTGATTAGAATTAGAGAAAAAAATCCTCATCATCACTACAATGAAAAACCATGAAGAGTTTTTATAGGAAAGAAGATGATTTTGACTCTACAATCTTGAACTTTTCCCCAAAAAGAGGCATCAACCCTTCATGATATAAGCAAAGATAGATGTCGATCATTGATGGAGCAATTGTTAGCTACAAATTAGATCCTTGGGCGGATCAACTTATACCTACTTCAATTTTTATAAATTTTTCGGACAATTAAATAACACACAATTGTTATATGTTTACATAGGTAACATCAAAAATTTTCATATTTATATAAATAATATTCAAACTTTTTAATATTACAACAAAAATACTGCCATCATTATCTTTTCACACATTAAAAAAAATACTACTTTATATATATATATGTTTGAAAATTTTTTATATACCCATTTTTTCATATGAAAATATATCATTTGCACAAATCGAACCTAATAGAACATAGTTTAATTAGACTAAATTGCTCATTCGAGAAATCAATGTCAAAAATATCTTAAATCAGATACTTAAGGGCCATTTGAAATCACTTTTATTTTTTATTTAAAAATAAATTTATTTAATTATACTTATTAATGAAAAAAAAAAAAAAAAATGATCCCAAATGTGCAAATACACGTGTGCAACTAAAGATAAGCCACGTGGCAAGAGAACAATTAGGAAAATGTTGAAGGCGAATTACAAAAATAGATAGTTGTGAAACACGTGGAAATTTGACGCGCATCTATAAATATAAATATGAGACAATTGGAGCACGTGTGAACATACTCAGAATTCTCGCGCATTGCAACCCATACAAAGTCAATGGAGATAGAGGGATAAAAAGAAGGGTTCCTAAATATCATTATCCTAATCAAATATATTCTAAAAAAAAACCTAAAATTTGCAATAAGTTTGACTAATTCGTTGAATTGCAATCGCAATTTATAAGAATTCTCATTTATTATAATATAAAATAGTGAATTCAAGAAAATGTTACAATAAGCAGTAAATAAAGAATTTATGAGAGAAATCGCGAATAAAATACTTTGAAAAGAAATTTTTTAATGCTCTCAATAGCATTATGATTGTCCTCTAAAATTTTGAAATATTTTGAACATAAATTTTAATATATATATTAAATAAGCTGCTGATTCATGAGTTAACCAAAGTCAGAAATAGGCATATAATATTGCCAAATTAATTAAAATATTCGATGAATTTACAAGAATGGCAAAGTTTTCAAAAATTGAATAAAAAATTTTAAATGAAGAAAACAAAAAATTTACTCAATTTTTACAAGAGTGGCAAAGTTATCAAAAATATACATAATTATAAAAAAAATGTCAACATATATATATAAGATGAATTTACATACATATCACACAATTCTTATGTATTTATATATCTAATATCAATATTTTAATATTTACATACACAGCATTTAAACTTTTACTATTAGATAAAAAATATCACTATCATGAAATTTTCAAATATAAAATATAACTTTTCATTTATACAATATATATATATATATATATATATATATATATTAGGTGCTATGGTAGAAATGTAAATACATAAAAATTAGTGTGGTATGTATATAAACTTTCCAAGATACAAGTAGTTCTCTGAAATCTAAAAGATGTATGAGTTAATAATCCCTACACTCCTGACTTCACCACTAATTGAAACCAAGCTAAGGCAAAAACATGAAAAATGCATCATTAAAGCAAAGTTTGCAGGTAGGTTATCTTTGCATTGCCTAAAAAAGGGGGAAAAAAGAGAGGATAAAATAAAATAAAATAAAATCTCAAGCCATAAAGTTTCCAACTTTGAACCACAGCATAGAAGCAATAATAATAGAACTGCCCATCAAATATTTTGATAACAATAAAAAAAAAACTTTACCTTCGAGCTTTAAATTGTTTGGCGATGTAATGGATGACCTCCTTCAGCTTAGCCTTTCGATCCTCCTTCATGTTCCACAGATCAGCTACTGGATATCTCCCGCTGGGATTATACTCATTCATCTCAAGCAAGGCTTTCCTCACTGCATTATACACATCATCCCCAAAGTCTAGCCACAGACTCTTCAATTTTGGATCATTTTCATCAATCACTTCCTGCATGTTCAAATCATAAACATGAAATAACAGGTCTTGAATCTGAAATAGAACTTTGTATCAACTTCAAAGCCATGCCTCATTAACACCATCACGTTCGATGATTTTGAAAGGATGCCATGATGGATCGCGAATTTTCTCGACCCAGCTAGAACAAAACTTTGAAGCTTTCAAGTCGGCGTCTTCGGCAAGAAACTTCTTCTTGCATGCACTAGCAAAAGGCTTGATATCGAGATCACCCATTCTTTTTATTCCAATCAAGGAGGGGCCTTTAGACAATTTTGCAAGACCCTGATATTTTTATGATTGAACAATCAAAACATTGACAAGAAGGAATAGAAGCCAGAATACTTGAAGAGAAACCTGGATCAATTCTGCGCGAGCTTCATTAAGCTCCTGATTAGCTTCATGCTCCTTCATTAAAAGAGTGTTGTGCAACTCTTGGAATGCTTCCTTATCTTCTTCCATCTTTTTATGAATCTCTTCTATTTTCTTGTCTATATCTTCTTCTCCTTGCAAATCCTCCATAACCTTCAATTTACCTTTCAAATGAGCAATTTCAAGCTCCAATTTTTGTTTTTGATCCAGCTCCCTCTCTAACTGAAGTACTCTTGCAAGAGTAACTTCCTGTGTTCTCTAAGTCACAGTGGGCCGTTCCGACAATCATATTTTTTGGGGGAAAAATAATCTAATATGAACCAAAATGCATCATGTATAGTTAGATTACCTTATGTTCTTCCATAAGTTTCTTGATCTTTTCATCAGATCTCTTTTTCTCAGTTTGTGCCAATTCAATGTAATTGTTAGCCAGAGCAACCTAAGAAATAAAAATGTATAATACTATCAATCAGTATACAAAAAATATCTGCATTAGACTTTCAAATCAATATAGCCGAGAAGGCACAGGAAGGTCAACTGGCTGTTTAAAAAAGCATGTATCTTGGTTTTATTCGTTTTAAAACAATGGTTTATAAGTTTAAGACAAAATAATAATAATAATTTTTCAATGAGAGTCAAAACACATCACATATTTTTTTATTTCCGGTTAAAGAGTTGTACGGAGTAATGCAAAGAAAGCACATTTAGCTCTAGTCATTAATTAATTTTCTGACTTTATTTGTATTTTAATTATTTATTATCGTGCTAAAAATGTCACTTAGGATTAGTTTAATATTTTTATTTATTCATGGGTAATTTTGAAATCTTTTAATAAGTCTTATTTTGATGTAGCATAATTCAAGTTAGGATTTTCTAATGCAATTAATATGATCAATAATATATTTTCACGAAAAAAATGAACAATCCACAAATCAAAAACAACAAATTAATTCATCTTCACTCTTTAAATGTAAACAAGTAGTACTTGTGTTTAAAACTACCAATAAGATAATGTAACAATAAAACACCAGCACATCTCTCCAATATATGCCCAATACCCATTACCAAAGACCAACATAATTCAAATTCATGAATAAACCCAAACTATGAATAAATCAAAGCTACCACCAATCCAAATTGCCCCTCAAAAACTCCAAAGCCCCATCCTGATACATCTTAAAAAAATAAATAAATCAACTAATAAAATAAATATGTGGTTCACAAATGATTGCTTGTTGTGATGCTTCTGATGAGAATAAACATAAGGATTTCCATCATATTTGCCTGATTTAGATAAATACGACCAATGAATTTAACAATTGATATTCATCAAGCAAATCAAAATATAAACTTTATATCTCTTACAAAAAAATCGATGAATCATCACAACGAGGTCATTCTTGATAGTGAACAAGACATCTAGATTCCACCATCAGCAATAGATATAATTTCATCATTTAAAAAAGCTTCAAGAACAAGCAATAAAGCAGTATTTGGTAAAAATTTAGACAATATCTCATAAAGAGAAAGATGGAAAGAGGGCAAAATTCAAGTGATTGAAAGTAAGCTAAAAAAATAAGATCAAATCAAATATATTAAAAATTTTATATCAAAAATTTCTGAAATTTCCAATAGATCAAAGCATTATTCCTAATGGCTTGAATAATTTTAAATGGTTTAATCTTCCCTACATCCAATCACTTAATAGATTCTTGTTGCAAGCCTTTCTATAACATTTCAATATTTACACACACCATAACCATGCCACAAGGTTTGAATTTCACAAATATCATGCATGTTCATGATAACAAAAAAATTAATCATAGCAATATATTTTTTTAAATATCCCAAAAAATATCCACATACAAATCATGCATATGTTATGTACATGATTTTGTTAGGCCTAGATTCTATAAAAAGGCAATTAGCTTTCTAGGTTGATATTTTGTGAAAATCTTGAATTGACTCATGTCACTAGAATTAACAACATATGAATTACATACAACCTCAGCTATAATCAATATCAAGCCCTGCCCAAATACATAGTCATTTACTAATAAATTTCTTAGACTTTTTTTAACAACTTTAATTTGAGCACCATCTTAACCTGTACTGTATGAAAGGTCAAAACTTTACTCAAAGAATCTGTAGGTTTATTTGAAGTTCCAACATAATTTTTAAGGACAAAAATATTTTTGTAGCTGAACTCAATTGCCATATCTATATATCATCTTCCTTTGAGAATTCATATATTTAGATCTTAATGACAAAAACATAATACAAATTTCTTAGGTAATAAGCATCTCTATCATCAAAGGGCTTGTATTTTTGAATAAATGGAGTGCAATTTTAATTTTAAAAGATCTAGTAGTAGGGTTGTGCTATTAGATAATCAAATGATTAAAAAGACTAAATATTTTAAATATCTTGGGTCAATTGTTCAAAATGATGGTGAAATAAATGAGATGTTCTTAGTACAATTCAAGTTGGATGGTTGAAGTGGATGAATGCATTTGGCTTGTTTGATTGTAAAAGGAGTTTCTTGTATCACCTAATGGACACTCAAAGACGAAAACAAACGATTAGTTTCATAACACGTAAATCAACATAAAAAAAAGCTTGAAAAAGTCAAACATACCCATCCATCAAATTGACTATGCAGATGGGTTCGTACCATCAAAGTTTACCAAATAAGTCTTCTTATAATCAATTCGATCACATGCGATGATGACGACAAGCTACGAACAAAACATCGCATAAATTGAGACTGGTCTACTTTAACAATCGTCGATATTACCCAAATGATGCTTGTTTATAAAGGAACTTCCAATACGACATACACTATGATGCACCGACACTTCTAAGAAAGGAGGTATGCAATATCCAACACGTATCAGACATGGATACGGGTCAAGCAAGCTTTACACTACAGAGGCGAGTTTGATTAAAAATATTAAAAAATTAAAGAGACGCGTGTACTAAATAATTGAATTAATATTATATAAAATATTTTTAAATATAGTTGTTATATTTTAAATTATCATAAAGGATTTTGAGAATTTGAAGAATGATATTTGAGCGAAAAAAGAAAACAATAAATATATTTATTATAAATAATTAAATTTATAGAAAATTATAATTAAATTTATAAATTTAGAATTGATAATAAAATTTTATTAATTAAAATCATTAAAGTATAATAAAATAAATTCTATATATATGTGTGTGAGTGTGTGTGTGTGTGTGTGTTACTTAAGTAATTAATTTAATTTTTATGACTAAATGACTTATCTTTTTGTTATTTTTAATAATTTACTTATTTAATTTATATATATTATTTTAAATTATTATTATAATGTCATGTCCAATGCATATCTATATCCCATATTTTTAATAATTGAAGTGTCTAATGTCCGTTTCTCTATATCCATGTCCATGCAACATAACCGACAAGTCAAAAATATATAGAAAAGAGACACATTGTCAAGATCGTCATATGAAAAAATTCAAAAAAATCATATACAAAGAGTGGTGAAACATAGTCCGAGATGCACGAGAGATGAAAGTTATGAAAAATGTAAATGCATTTGAATTCATATATTTAGATCTTAATGACAAAAAAATAATACAAATTTCTTAGGTAATAAGCATCTCCATCATCAAAGGGCTTGTATTTTAGAATAAATGGAGTGAAATTTTAATTTTAAAAGATCTAGTAGTGGGGTTGTGCTATTAGATAATCAAATGATTAAAAAGACTGAATATTTTAAATATCTTGGATCAATTGTTCAAAATGATGGTGAAATAAATGAGATAATATTAGTACAATTCAAGTTGGATGGTTGAAGTGGATGAATGCATTTGGCTTGTTTGATTGTAAAAGGAGTTTCTTGTATCACCTAATGGACACTCAAAGACGAAAACAAACGATTAGTTTGATAACACGTAAATCAACATAAAAAAAGCTTGAAAATAGTCAAACATACCCATCCATCAAATTGACTATGCAGATGGGTTCGTACCATCAAAGTTTACCAAATAAGTCTTCTTATAATCAATTCGATCACATGATGACGATTTATGAACAAAACATCGCATAAATTGACTGGCCTACTTTAACACCCGATATTACCCAAATGATGCTTGTTTATAAAAGGAACTACTAATAATGTATGACACACATGACGAACTAAAGAAAGGAGATTAATATCCAACACGATCGATATCTGAGAGGCCGCATTTTACACTACGAGAGTTTGATTAAAAATATTAAAAAATTAAAGATATTTAATGTACTAAATAATTGAATTAATACTATATAAAATATTTTTAAATATAGTTGTTATATTTTAAATTATCATAAAGGATTTTGAATTTGAAGAATGAGATTTGTTTAAAAAAAAAACAATAAATATATTTATTATAAATAATTAAATTTATAAAAAATTATAATTAAATTTATAAATGTAGAATTGATAATAAAATTTTATTAATCAAAATCATTAAAGTATAATAAAATAAATTATATATATATGTGTGTGTGTGTGTTACTTAAGTAATTAATTTAATTTTTATGACTAAATGACTTATCTTTTTGTAATTTTTAATAATTTACTTATTTAATTTATATATATTATTTTAAATTATTATTATAATGTCATGTACAATGCATATCTATATCCCATATTTTTAATAATTGAAGTGTAATGTTTCTCATATCCATCTAGCATAAATACAAGTCAAAAATATATAGAAAAGAGACACATTATCAAGATCGTCATATGAAGAAATTCAAAAAAATCATATACACAGAGTGGTGAAACATAGTCCGAGATGCACAAGAGATGAAAGTTATGAAAAATGTAAATGCATTTGAATTCATATATTTAGATCTCAATGACAAAAAAATAATACAAATTTCTTAGGTAATAAGCATCTCCATCATCATTTGTATTTTAGAATAAATGGAAAATTTTAATTTTAAAAGAACATTAGATAATCAAATGATTAAAAAGCTAATATTTTAAATATCTTGGGTCAATTGTTCAAAATGATGAATGAGATATTATTAGTACAATTCAGGTTGGATGGTTGAAGTGGATGAATGCATTTGGCTTGTTTGATTGTAAAGGAGTTTCTTGTATCACCTAATGGACACTCAAAGAAAAAATGATTATATAACACGAATCAACATAAAAAAAAAGCTTGAAAATAGTCAAACATACCCATCCACAAATTGACTATGCAGATGGGTTCGTACCATCAAAGTTTACCAAATAAGTCTTCTTATAATCAATTCGATCACATGCGATGATGACGATAAGCTACGAACAAAACAACGCATAAATTGAGACTGGTCTACTTTAACAATCGTCGATATTACCCAAATGATGCTTGTTTATAAAAGGAACTACTCTAATATGTATGACACTACGACATGACCTTCTAAGAAGGAGGTACATATCCAACACGACGATACATGGATACGGTCAAAACTTTACACTACTGAGAGTTTGATTAAAAATATTAAAAAATTAAAGAGACGCGTGTACTAAATAATTGAATTAATATTATATAAAATATTTTTAAATATAGTTATTATATTTTAAATTATCATAAAGGATTTTGAGAATTTGAAGAATGAGATTTGAGCGAAAAAAGAAAACAATAAATATATTTATTATAAATAATTAAATTTATAAAAAATTATAATTAAATTTATAAATTTAGAATTGATAATAAAATTTTATTAATTAAAATCATTAAAGTATAATAAAATAAATTATATATATGTGTGTGTGTGTGTGTTACTTAAGTAATTAATTTAATTTTTATGACTAAATGACTTATCTTTTTGTTATTTTTAATAATTTACTTATTTAATTTATATATATTATTTTAAATTATTATTATAATGTCATGTACAATGCATATCTATATCCCATATTTTTAATAATTGAAGTGTCCAATGTCCGTTTCTTTATATCCATGTCCATGCAACATAACCGACAAGTCAAAAATATATAGAAAAGAGACACATTGTCAAGATCGTCATATGAAGAAATTCAAAAAAATCATATACAAAGAGTGGTGAAACATAGCAAAGAGATGAAAGTTATGAAAAATGTAAATGCATTTGAATTCATATATTTAGATCTTAATGACAAAAAATAATACAAATTTCTTAGGTAATAAGCATCTCCATCATCAAAGGGCTTGTATTTTAGAATAAATGGAGTGAAATTTTAATTTTAAAAGATCTAGTAAGGTTATTAGATAATCAAATGATTAAAAGACCGAATATTTTTAAATATCTTGATCAATTGTTCAAAATGATGGTGAAATAAATGAGATAATATTAGTACAATTCAAGTTGGATGGTTGAAGTGGATGAATGCATTTGGCTTGTTTGATTGTAAAAGGAGTTTCTTGTATCACCTAATGGACACTCAAAGACAAAACAAGCGATTAGTTTGATAACACGTAAATCAACATAAAAAAAGCTTGAAAATAGTCAAACATACCCATCCATCAAATTGACTATGCAGATGGGTTCGTACCATCAAAGTTTACCAAATAAGTCTTCTTATAATCAATTCGATCACATGCGATGATGACGACAAGCTACGAACAAAACATCGCATAAATTGAGACTGGTCTACTTTAACAATCGTCGATATTACCCAAATGATGCTTGTTTATAAAAGGAACTACTCCAATATGTATGACACACTATGATGCACCGACACTTCTAAGAAAGGAGGTATGCAATATCCAACACGATCGTATTGACCGTCGTGCAAGCTTTACACCTGAGAGTTTGATTAAAAATATTAAAAAATTAAAGAGACGCATGTACTAAATAATTGAATTAATACTATATAAAATATTTTTTAAATATAGTTGTTATATTTTAAATTATCATAAAGGATTTTGAGAATTTGAAGAATGAGATTTGAGCGAAAAAAGGAAACAATAAATATATTTATTATAAATAATTAAATTTATAAAAAATTATAATTAAATTTATAAATGTAGAATTGATAATAAAATTTTATTAATTAAAATCATTAAAGTATAATAAAATAAATTATATATATATGTGTGTGTGTGTGTTACTTAAGTAATTAATTTAATTTTTATGACTAAATGACTTATCTTTTTGTAATTTTTAATAATTTACTTATTTAATTTATATATATTATTTTAAATTTATTATTATAATGTGTACAATGCATATCTATATCCCATATTTTAATAATTGTGTCCAATGTCCGTTTCTCTATATCCATGTCCATGCAACATAACCGACAAGTCAAAAATATATAGAAAAGAGACACATTATCAAGATCGTCATATGAAGAAATTCAAAAAAATCATATACACAGAGTGGTGAAACATAGTCAAGAGATGAAAGTTATGAAAATGTAAATGCATTTGAATTCATATATTTAGATCTCAATGACAAAAAAAATAATACAAATTTCTTAGTAATAAGCATCTCCATCATCAAAGGGCTTGTATTTTAGAATAAATGAAAATTTTAATTTTAAAAGATCTAGTAGGTTGTGCTATTAGATAATCAAATGATTAAAAGGCGAATATTTTAAATATCAATTGTTCAAAATGATGGTGAAATAAATGAGATATTATTAGTACAATTCAAGTTGGATGGTTGAAGTGGATGAATGCATTTGGCTTGTTTGATTGTAAAAGGAGTTTCTTGTATCACCTAATGGACACTCAAAGACGAAAACAAATGATTAGTTTGATAACACGTAAATCAACATAAAAAAAGCTTGAAAATAGTCAAACATACCCATCCATCAAATTGACTATGCAGATGGGTTCGTACCATCAAAGTTTACCAAATAAGTCTTCTTATAATCGATTTGATCACATGCGATGATTACGACAAGCTACGAACAAAACATCGCATAAATTGAGACTGGTCTACTTTAACAATCATCGATATTACCCAAATGATGATTGTTTATAAAAGGAACCGCTCCAATATGTCTGACACACTATGATGCACCGACACTTCTAAGAAAGAAGGTATGCAATATCCAACACGCACCAGACATGGATCCGGGTCAGACAAGCTTTACACTACAGAGGCGAATTTGATAAAAAATATTAAAAAATTAAAGAGACCCGTGTACAAAATAATTGAATTAATACTATATAAAATATTTTTTAAATATAGTTGTTATATTTTAAATTATCATAAAGGATTTTAAGAATTTGAAGAATGAGATTTGAGCGAAAAAAGAAAACAATAAATATATTTATTATAAATAATTAAATTTATAAAAAATTATAATTAAATTTATAAATTTAGAATTGATAATAAAATTTTATTAATTAAAATCATTAAAGTATAATAAAAATAAATTATATATATGTGTGTGTGTTACTTAAGTAATTAATTTAATTTTATGACTAAATGACTTATCTTTTTTGTTATTTTTAATAATTTATTTATTTAATTTATATATATTATTTTAAATTGTTATTATCTTTACGTAAATTATCTATATCCCATATTTTTAATAATTGAAGTGTTCAATGTCCATTTCTTTATATCCATGTCCATGCAACATAACCAACAAGTCAAAAATATGTAGAAAAGAGACACATTGTCAATATCGTCATATGAAGAAATTCAAAAAAAATCATATGGACAGAGTGGTGAAACATAGTCCGAGATGCACGAGAGATGAAAGTTATGAAAAACGTAAATGCATTTGAATTCATATATTTAGATCTTAATGACAAAAAAATAATACAAATTTCTTAGGTAATAAGCATCTCCATCATCAAAGGGCCTGCATTTTAGAATAAATGGAGTGCAATTTTAATTTTAAAGGATCTAGTAGTTGGGTTGCGCTATTAGATAATCAAATGATTAAAAAGACTGAATATTTTAAATATCTTGGGTCAATTGTTCAAAATGATGGTAAAATAAATGAGATGTTATTAGTACAATTCAAGTTGGATGGTTGAAGTGGATGAATGCATTTGGCTTGTTTGATTGTAAAAGGAGTTTCTTGTATCACCTAATTGGCACTCAAAGACGAAAACAAACGATTAGTTTGATAACACGTAACTCAACATAAAAAAGGCTTGAAAATAGTCAAACATACACATCCATCAAATTGACTATGCAGATGGGTTCGTACCATCAAAGTTTACCAAATAAGTCTTCTTATATTCGATTCGATCACATGCGATGATGACGACAAGCTACGAACAAAACATCGCATAAATTGAGGCTGGTTTACTTTAATAATCGTCGATATTACTCATATTATGCTTGTTTATAAAAGGAACTATTCCAATATGTATCTGTATGATCTTCAAAGAAAGAGGTATCTGATATCCAACACATGGATACGGGTCGCAAGCTTTACATGAGAGTTTGATTAAAAATATTAAAAAATTAAAGAGACGCGTGTACTAAATAATTGAATTAATACTATATACAATATTTTTTAAATATAGTTGTTATATTTTAAATTATCATAAAGGATTTTGAGAATTTGAAGAATGAGATTTGAATGAAAAAAGAAACAATAAATATATTTATTATAAATAATTAAATTTATAGAAAATTATAATTAAATTTATAAATTTAGAATTGATAATAAAATTTTATTAATTAAAGTCATAAAGTATTTTATATATATATATATATATATTATTTTAAATTATTATTATAATGTCATGTCCAATGCACGTCTATATCGCATATTTTTAATAATTGAAGTGTCCCATGTCCGTTTCTCTATATCCATGTCCATGCAACATAACCGACAAGTCAAAAATATATAGAAAAGAGACACATTGTCAAGATCATCATATGAAGAAATTCAAAAAAATCATATACACAGAGTGGTGAAACATAGTCCGAGATGCACGAGAGATGAAAGTTATGAAAAATGTAAATGCATTTGGAATAGTAGTAATTGATTAGCTTGCTAAATAATTAAATCAAATAAAAAAACAAAAAAATCGATTAGATTAAATTAAATATTCAAGCTAAATTATATGAAAAGCAACCAAAATCCATCCTCAGATACTTCGAAATCCCAAAATTTTTGCGACTCAGTCGGCCTCATATACTTTTCTCATTTGTTCCGTCACATACCTCGTCAATTTCACAAAAGGGGTAAATGAAACATAAAATAAAAACCCAACTACACTATCATACTGGGCATCCCAACACTCCCATTTCCCAGTGCCGCACGTCTCTCCCAGCTCCCAAACCTATGAGCATCCCCGCGGATCTCTGCACCTCCCACTCACACCTCAGCACAACACTCTCCACTCCCAGCTCGCGACACACATCACCATTGTTGAATCGTCCTCCTCTGGCTAGCTCAATCTCACCGCCGGTGACACTTCACCTAATCCATCAACTCCAGACCGACACAATCAAGGAGCTTCACGCCTTAGCTCCTATTCGCTCAACATCATCCCACTTACCCTCTGTCTTAAGCTAATGATAGACCTCTTAACACCTAAATGTAAGCCCATAATCCCACTACATCTCTCTACTTTTCACATTCTCTCTAAAAATCCTACTCGAGTTCTCACATTTCTCTTTCTCCCTCCATTTCATTTTCTTCTTTTGCCTGCACCTCCTTCCATAATAAATCACAAAAAACTCATATACCTTGTTTTCCCTTCTCTCACATATCTCCAATCCTCACTCTCCACTGTCCTGGCCGGAGCTTGGAATCTGGCAGAGGCAATTGGACGGATAAAATAAAACATTCTTAACATTTTCATAAATAAAATCTCCATCTCCAATCATAAAGCTCTGACAAATAATTATACAATTTGTCCATACTTAAATATTACAAAGTTCGGGAGAAAACACACTTTAAACATAACTCAATACGACATATTTACATATCTCCAAATCATACTGAACTTTCTTTCTATCGGTCATTTAATTAGTAGGATTACGAAAAGATTAAGCAACTAACATAAATATAATTGATAGATTGATTATCTTTATTACACTATAGTAAACAAGAAGAAAGAACAGTATCGTCGGGTTTTTCGTCACGAATATAAAAAAAAATATCTCAAACAATCAAACCTATGGAGGTAGGTATACATAAACATTTATCAAGAGCATATGGGGTGTATACATAAACATTTATCGATAGCGTATGGGGTCGTATACATAAATATTTATCATATAAACTTTACTTTTACTTTTATCATCCTTGAGAGTCGTCGAAATACTCATTCAAAGAACAAGTATCTATTACCATTTATGATTTGCCAATTTCATTGGCCTTTTTTAATCATTTGTCTTGCGTGCATTCGTCACGGCCGATCATGGGGATGAACTCCAGGTTTAACATACATTCATAAGCATCTGATTATCTTATGGACATTAATTGATTAATGATAAATCGGTGAATTTTATAAAAAATGATAACGATATGATCTAAATTCGGTTATTATCCAACGTGAAGAAAGCGATAAATTCATCACGAAAGAAACAAGAAAAATCATCATGCGCATAAAAAAGTCATAATCGTATGACGTCGTTTAAATCATAAGAAATTAAGATATTTTTATCATAAATGTAAGAACATAATTACCTACCTTAACTTGCAGTTTCCTCTTGAATCTCCTTTCTTTTAACGCTTCCTTCCTTAATTGAAATTCCTATAGAATCAAATATTAATTTAATCAATACTCTTGAATACGTATAGCTTAGCATAGGTTTAAAATTTTTATTACATTTGAAATTATTTTTTTAGGTATGTGAGGGTTTAACACTTAATTACTTAAGCGTGCATCCCATATTCCCGTTTACATTTCTTGCTTAAATCTATAGACCCAAGTCAATTTATAAACCCTAAATTAAACTTGAAATAGCATTAAAATCAAAGTTAATAACATTAAAATCAAATTTTAATTAAACACATATTTAAATAACTCATTTACTTACCTTGTATCTCGGTTTGCCCTAAGGACCGTTCGAGCTTCTTCTTTTCCTCCACGCGCCCGATCATGCCAGGTTATCTCCTGATGAGCCTCTCGGTCTCTGGCCCGTCGGCTTCTTCGCCGCATGCTTGACTCGGCGGCTCTTTCCTCTGATCCGTCAGAAGCTTTCCTGCCTTACTTTCGACTCTCCTTCTGTGTGCTGCCCGTTCTCCTCCTTCCTCGGTAGACGCAAATTCAATCTCCTTGTCCTTCCTCGTCGGCTTGCTAAGACACGTAGAGCCTTCTCCTTCCTTTCTCCCTCTCTCCGTGCATTTGGTTTGGTTGTCACGTGACCCTCCCTTTGAATCCCTTTCTTTACTTTTCATTAGCTGCACGGTAGTTATAATTTCCCCTTTTTTTGATTACAATTCTCTTCTCTCTCTCTCTCTCTCTCTCTCTCTCTCTCTCTCTCTCTCTCTCTCTCTCTCTCTCTTATGTATTAAAAAAACCTAAAATTAAAAAAAGGGAGGAAAAAAAACATAAAACCAAGAAAGAAACTGAGAAAAGAAAAAAAAAAGATTGTGTATTATTTATCGCCAACTCATTGCCTCATGCCCTGCTTTCACACACAAATATAATGCAAAAAGTGCCAAAATTACAAAATATAAATACCCGTATATATCTCTCTTGGTGTGATAAAAAAATATGTGTTTTCATGTAGGTTAAACTCTATATGAGCCTTTTTTGGCGCAATAAGATGACATTTTTGGCCATGATTTTCCATCAACCATACACGTCTCTCTTAGTGTGGTGGGCAAACCCAGTGTTCTTCTGTTACTCCCCATTGGAGGAGGTGATGCCAGAATGATGCCGAACAATACAAATACGGGAGACTTAAAATTCACTAAATGGACCAACTTAATATTAAGTCGAAGAAATAAAAATTGCAAGATGAAATAAAATTCAAACCTAAAAGGACATATAGGACTTGGGAAGCTTGATTAAAACCACGAACGAGAATGAGAATTCGCTTGAATGTGTAAACTCTTAAAAATGGAAGCTTATAATACCAAATGCAAATGAATGGGTTGGTGGCAATGAACCACATTCCCCTCCCATTTATAGATGCAAGAGAGAATCTCCCATGAGGCCTACCATCGTTAAAAGACAAACACAAAAGGATAAAAAAAGGCCACTTTATAAGATGCTCAAATAGACGCACCATGAACAAATTCTAATGAACATCTTATCTAAATCCTTTTACATTAAAAGGTGTGAAAGTGATTTGAGAGATCAAGTGACACAAATATTATGAGGCACGTACTTTGATGCACCACATTCAAACTTAAATAAGTTGAATCAAAATACGTACAAACGAATTATTAGATGAAATTTAACACATCAAGAGAATTCTACGTTTAGATATATTACATTGATGTGTGCACAATCAATTTGAAGAGATTAAAAGCTTGCACGCATCTCGAGATGATTCAATATTCATGGTCGTCACATTGAAATGTATGTGAATGACTTAAAAGCGGCTTGATATAATACTTCAAAGAAGCTACACATGCAAGCCATCATACAAAAGTGCAAGTCAATGGTTTAATAAAATGTGTACATGCATTACAAGGCAGCCAAACATTTGAAATTAACACCTCGAGATCTGTGTAAATAATAATATAAATTATATATGCACGTCACAAAATAAAATTTACTTAATATTGATGTCTCAAGAAGTGTGCATATGCTTTTGAATGATTGACACAGTTCATGAGAAATTTTTTAAGCCTAACCTCAACTTCCTCGAAAAGCATGCAGATCCCCTAAACTACACGAAAATCAAGAGTCAGAAAATCAATCCGCATGTACTCTGACAGAAGCGAAAATCGAAACCTAGTATTTGAGGATGCTATACAAGTTGATTCCCAATTGGATCTTCAGATTAGGTTTAGAGTAACAAAACATAATGATATCATCATAACTATCTCTCTTTAAGAGAATATTTGATAAGTTAATTCCGTCATATAATTATGAGATAAACTTAGTGATATTGACATTAATAAATCTTCTCAAATCTAAACTCTTAAAATGCAAATCCTAGAACCGATTCTCTGTGCTCAAGTTAGAATTAGCAAGTTATGTAGAGTGATCGATTTTAAGTAAATTCTAAATCATAATATATTATAGACCCAATCTTCTGCTAGCAAACAAATAGAGTTGACAATATCTATACCCTAATGATAGCCATATCGATTGTAAATTTCAACCGAAGGGGTTATTAATATCAAAGTGTCTAAAATACTAAGGTTAACTCATTTCAAATTCAAAATATAAATCTTAGACCCGATTCTCTACAAGCAAATAAGTAGAGTTGATAGGGTCTATTCCGATGATGATCGTGCTGATTAAAGACTTCAACTATAAGTGATATTATCATCAAAACATATTTAATTTTCAAATCAAGTTATCATAAAAAATTAAATTCTAATGAAATACCAAATTTAATAAATTTAAATCAAATGAAATTCAACATATGACTTAAAGCAAAAATAATCTATCCAACCATTCATAACTGTTTATCGAGGATGGCAAATCAAAAAAACTCTAACTCACAAAAGAGCTAACGTCAAGTCATGTGTACTTCTATATTCACTCTCAATAAATCTCATGTCAATAAATGCGTGGCTTGAGTCGTCTATTGCATGATTTTGCTGTTAAATGACACCACATAAAGTACGATTACAACCATATGTTCCCAATAATTCTGTTCCTTGAGTTGTGAATCATAGGGTGCACCATATGAGATAAAAAATCCTCTATTAGCTAATGTGAACTTAAAACTATAACCTTAGATAAAAAAACAAGGCCTACAAGATTATCTTAGAAGAAGCAACTCATGACTGTTGATAAAGATCTTTAGGTCAGGTTGAGTCGACTACCTCCTCTAATTTAGTAGACCAGGAATTCCGACAGTCTGGGGCAATGAAACCATGAGATCTTGGTCGGGCGCGCCATCATTTCTCCAACCATTCGCTTTAAGTTAAAAAATGATGAATTTCATAATTCTAAATTGAAAAACTCCAATTTGTTGCTACTACATGCTAAGTAATTAACGACCTAAAGACTAGCCTTAATCCAAAGTTCTCTCTCAGTATTAGGAGATGTGATTAATCATAAGAGCATGCGCCTAATCCTTGCAAAATGAGGGCAAAATCTCTAAGTAGTGTCTTATCTACAATCCTCATTTACCTTTTAAAAATTTGTCCACCATATCCAAACTCTTTTCATTAAGAGATAAGATGCAAATTTTTGGAGCTAATAGTGTCATCTCTCTTTATGTTAAATCCCAAATTAGACCTAAACTTCCAGATAGTAGTTTTAGTATCATTAATATCTTAGAACACAATAATTCCTCAAATTTGTTCATGTATTCAATAATAGTTTGATCCATTCCTTTAATAGTTAAATTCATCAAGCAAATAATCATTATAGGAGAAAAAAATATGTATATTTTTTTCAAATTCTTTCATTTTATCCCATGCGATAGTTGGCTCCCTTCACAATCATTTCCTTCATTATTTTGTGCTCATTCAATAAATTTTAACTCGACTAATTAATTTCATTCTATAAAATCACATGTCATTTATCAAGATGATTTATTATTCAAAAAAATTATTCGACCAAATAACTGATCAGTAAAAAATTTAGATCAACTTTATCATTATATGTAAACACTTGAACTTTAACTTTTCAATTTTTGTCATCATCTACATCAAAACTTTGTTTTTTATGATTTCCATAATAAATTAAAGATATTAATTTGTCTATCAAGATGATTGCAATGTCTCCTACCAAAATAAACAATTAAATATGTTCATCATTGTGATTAGATTCAACTTTAGATTGATGAGCATGAACTTCATTAAAGCTTATATATCAATGAGCATCACGCATGTAGCGTATGGATGTCACTACTCATGCCTTCAGCTTCATACCTTTATCAGAATCTACATTCAATCTTTTTGAACTCATGGATCCTATGAGTTCCTGCTTGTGGCTTCTCAAGTGCGTGCTTGCTAAGCTCATTGCTTGTATTCATAGCTCTCTGTTGTTCCCACTTTCCTTCTCGAGCTTCAACCCTTCCAATGTTTGGTAGTTTTGAGTGCTGCCATGTTCATGTGGGCTCCTAAAATTCGCCACCGACCTCTCGATTAAGAGAGTATGATTTATGCATCGGTGAAATTTTCAAAAGGCAGATGGAATAGTAGATAAGACACTACCTAAAGATTTCGCCCTCATTTTGTGAGGACTTTAGATCTGGTTCCAGGTTTCTATAGTAGCATAAATAGTTAATTACCTCTCGGTGTTGAGAGAAATTTCGATTAAAATTTAGTCGTTAAATTAAACAGTTAGCGTATAATAGACGTGTGGAGTTTTGAAATTTAGATTTATGAAATTAATTATATTTAACTTAAAGCAGATGTGGTTGGGGGAATGATAAAGCGCCCAATTTAGATCTATTCATCATCCGGCATGTGTCCCTCGCCGTCTACTTAGTCGGAGGAGTTAGTCGACCTTAAAGGATCTTTGCTCAGCCATGGGATTCGTCGAGATCCTTGTAGGCGCAGGGTGGTGTTTGTCAGGACGCTTAGGTCTACCTTTAGAGGGCTTTTTTGCCCGTCAAGATACATGGTTCCTGACTCAAGAGCGAGCCATTGTGGAACATCAGTACAATCGTGTTATATAAGGAGTCATTTGGCGACAATACGTCGGAACTCGATCGTAATTACATCGTCATGGGCTCTTGGTTTCACGCGGAGAGGACACATGTCACGTCCTTGCTGGTATGAGATTGTTTGAGAATAAACATAGTTGTGTACTTGATTTGACTTTGGCTCCTTTGTGAGCTAGGATTTTCTTAATTTGTCACCTCCGACAAATAATTGTGGAATGCAAGTTGAATTTTTAGTTTTAAATTTTTAATATTGAATTTCACTTAGACATTTATAGCTCAATGATATTTTAAATTATGTATTTAGATTGATATTCAATCTAAGTCAATGTCTTGAAATTATAATCATATTTTGATGGAAGTATCCGCTCCGGTTAAAATTTTCATTTAACACAACTATCATCGGGCTGGTTTATTGTTTTGTTGTTTCAGATCCTGTTGACTCTATTAATTTAATAGATCGATCTGTTTATTAGAATTCCGATATTTTATTAGGTTGAAAATATTATAATAACATCATTAAATTTTAGGTTTTGTTAACGGACGGTCTAAAACCCTAGAAAGTAGCGACGTCGTAGACGCGAATTTAAGCATTAGTAGGGTGAACCATGCGGTGTGTTTAATTCATTAATTTAAACTTAAGGGATTTGTAATATTACTTTTCTAACGAATTTCATTCGCAGTATAAATTTTAGATAAAATTTTGACAACATTTCGGAATCTCCGTCGTCCACATAGAGGCTACAAACGGTTTGCTACCATGCCAAGAAAGATATAGGTGGTGTAAACACCTAGAATGTCATCCCATGTCAGAAAGATATGTATGGGTCTCTGAAGTACCTGTATGAAACGCATATTTCTCTGTCATGCCAAGAAAGGTGTGTACAGGTACTTATATATTTGCATTGTTAAATTAAAACATTAATTTTAGCTTTATTGTTGAATTTTCATTATGCAGTTTATGAATAATGTCAATGTAAAATAGCAACATTTACACATCTACATAAATTCGTGCGTGTAGGGGCTACTTCGGTATGTTGGGCTTTTACTGCGCGGCGATATATGGATGTGGTATAAACCGCACCTAAATCGCCTTCATGCGGCGCATATATGTACTTATACGCTCGATGTTAGTTGAATAATAATTTTTTCTATCGAAGAGTTCTTATCAGTATGTAGGTCTCCGTGTAAAAAAATTTGACGATTTCGACAAAGATCCCGACGCCGTTCCTCGTATAGAGACTGAGTATGGGCTGCTCAAAGGCACGTATGGGTGGTATAAACCACGCTAACGCTTTTTCCCACCACGCCAAGAAAGACATGTATGGGACTAAGGTCACTAAAACAGATTTTTCCCACGCCAAAAAAAAAGACGCGGTACTTTATACACATGCAAGTACAAATTTCCGCCACAAGCGTGTCCAAGAATTTATACCATCAAGCAATCTGATTCGCCATGCCAAGAAAGGCGCAGCGGCAATCAACACAGCTTCGAGGAGAGAGTGTGCGAGAGCGCTCCACGAAGCCTTTGTCTGCATGACGGCAGGCGCTGTATCGCCTGACGCATTGTGGGTCGACATGAACAGGTCGTGAACAGGTCATGAATGTTGTCGCATGCTACTGTGGGCGGATTGTTTCGTGAGGAAACCTCTGTCGGGCACTATAGCACAATGAAGAAATGCGGGAGACGGATTGGGAAGAGAGAGAGAGGGAGAGAGAGAGAGAGGGGGGGACCTTACGGGAGAAGGAGGTGTCGACTGAGAGTTTGGGAGGAAAATGAAAAAGTTAGGTTTAGGATTTTAAGAGGGGTATTTATAGGATTTATATTTTTTATTATTTTATTTTCCCTAATTTGGATTTTCGTGCCGACGTCGTCATATAGATAATATATATATCGATTTTAGGTTACTCTGATGTTCCGGACATAACGGCGCAGTCCATTTCGCGATCGGAGGCCGTTTGGTTCAAGTCGGCGTCAAATCGAGTCAATTTCAATTCAAATTTGCACGTCGCTTTCACTCGCGATCATCTCACCGAATTGACAATCTTATTTAATAGGTTTTGGCATTTTGACACTAACAGCGCAATCAATTTCGCGAATGGAGGCCATTTGGGCATCATTGCGGCTTTCCGATCTCGATATGTGTGTCAGCGTATCAACGGCCCTCCTTGATCGGTCAACCGTCGAATTATGTAAGATGCCTATTTTGATCAATTTCGACATTCTGAACGCGATGGCAGAGTCCGTTCGTCGATCAGAGGTCATTTTGACTGATTTTCGGTGTCGTCGAGTGTATTTCAGCTCCGATTTACGTGTTGTATCTGATTGCTCGATATTCACACATATTTATCCGAATTGAGTGCGAATAGTCTCATTTGATAGGTTTTGATGTTTTGACGCTGACGTTGCAATTAATTTTGCGAACGGAGATCATTTGGACATCATCGCGGCTTTCCAACCTCGATATGCTTGTCAGCGCTTCAACAACCCTTTTTCTTGATCGGCGGTCTACTGTCAAATTATGCAAGATGTCTATTCTGATCAATTTCGACATTCTGAACGTGATGGCGGAGTCTGTTCGCGATCGGAGGCCATTTCGACTGATTTTCGGTGTCGTCGAGTGTATTTCAGCGCCGATTTGGGCGTTGAAGCTCGTCGAATTCACCTTGTGAGCTCGACTTGACTTATGACGCATGCATAGAGGTCAACAATTCATCAATTAATATGCCCTACTTATTCATCAAGTTCCACTTTTGCTCTCCCTAGTTGTCGTTCATGTGCCATTGGCTTCAATGGCAACTTGCCAACAACTTTCTCTGTGGAGCCCATCTTCTATCTAGCTTCATGAAACTTCTTTGCCCACCTTAAAGATAGTTCCCAAAGTCCAACATCAAAACTCGTCTACATACTTTATCCTTACCACCAATTATCCTCCACTTGTCATCTTTAGAAGATCTAGCGGTTGGTGATGGTCATCTTGCCCTTCCAAAATCTCTCTAGTTATTGATACTTAGCCTCCTAGGTTTTTTTACTTATGTTTTTTTTCCTTCCCACACACTATTAAGAGATGGATTCCTTAAAGTCACACCCATTGCCAATTTCTCCTTGTTCTTTCAGCAAGCCCGAGATTTTGATACGTACTAGTTGACCAATACCTCACTAGGTAAATCATTTTTTAGAAGAAGAGATTATATAATGCAACAATGTTGGTTTCAGATACAATGTTTGCACGATCACTTTTGGCTGTACAAGCTTGGAGATTATTCATGTCTTCATGATTGTGACTACTCTATTGGACTTCTTGATTGGCATCACATATTTATCAAATCATATAAGGAAGCAAATTATTTTAGAATTTTCTTTTGTGCTTATATAATACGAATGTCCTATAAATTCAAATGTTGAAGTGTTCTCCATACTTTAATTTTCTTAGAAGCCTCATATTACACCAAATTGAGTTGTCTTTCCTCATTTTTGAGTCCACTAAATTAATCCAATACTCTTTAGATGTAATTTTTGGTAAAGCAATACAGCTAAATGCTGCTACCACTGGACTCCCTCGATCATCTGTGACTCATGTTCCAACTGAGATAAAAAAAATTTCTCCTTTGGCTCCAGATGTATGAATTGGAGACCCCATATTGACAAAAGAGTGGAACTTGAAAATTTGATCTCACATTGCAAGTCTTTCAAAAATTTTCAAACATAAATATATTAATTGCTTTGAGGCTCATCCAAAATTTAAAAATTTGTCCTCTAGGGCTTCAATTATTGCAATTAGCTCTTTTGGCACAGAATGGACACAAAATTTTGTGTTTCAAATATTGATGATTAAAAGGAACCTAGCAATTTGTTACAAAATGTTTTCCTCTTTTGACCACAGAATATATGCCACCCATGCTTTTATATATTTCTCAAGATTCATCATTTAAGATAGTAGTTCACTCGTGCTATGGATTTCTTCGATTATAGTATTCCCTTTGTCCCCTCATCTTTGGTATCATGAATTTTTTTATGTTGATGACTTTGAATACCTCAATAGCCATGTCTAGGTTAAATATATATTAGCCTATTGAGAGTCCTTTTATTGCTCAATCTATTTCTTCCCTATGTGATATTACACTTAATTATTCTAAAGTGGAGGACCCCGATGACTAGCTTGATCCAATATCAAGATTCTATTAGAAGTTTATCTAATTTAGTAAATAAAATAGTTCAACTAGTGGTTGTTCTTTTAGGGCACATTTTTCCACTACTAAAAAAAGGCATTAGATTCCAAATTAGACATAGAAACTCCCTTGATGATTTGACATATTAGACATAAATGTCTGCTTGCTACTCTTCTCTTGGATAGACATTACTTGATATGATTTATGTTGTCATTATCCAACAAATTTCCCTTTTCTTTTATGATGACAATGCATTTTTATGTATCTTTTTATCAGCTTATTATAAAAAAAACATTGCTTTAAAAAAGTGCATGAAGTTGATTGGCTTTCAAATCATCAATTCTTGTTTTAACAAACTTAATGCCATCATATATTTGATTTTGTCTATTCAAGAATTCTGCCAATTAAGTTTTGCAAAGTTAAGATTCCAACCTTTTCATGATTGATTTGCTTATTTTGATAATTTGTCCAACATCCAAGTAACACTGACATAGTCTACACTTTTAACACTGAATTGTTAATGGGCATTAAAATTTCCTAATTCAACTAATATAATGGTGAGAATGGTGTTAGAGATAAAAATTGAGAATTCACAAATCACAAATTAATTTAACTTAGTTTTCTTTAAATATAAACAAACAATAATAGGATTTTAAATTAATTGATTATGTAATGATTGAAATAATCTCAGAATTTCAGTAAGAAATTAGAAGCACATACAATCAATAATCAAATTGAATTTAATATACACAAAATATGTTTTCAACTTCACTTTCTAATAAAAAATAAGAGTACTAAATAATTCAAGATCAAATAATATAGATGAAGTAGAACAAGAAATGAAAATGCCAAAGTAGAAAATAAAATCTCATGCCAATATATGGTAATGACTTTCTCAAAATTTGGTACTCATATTTGTGCTCACAAAGAGAATCATATGTTACTCAAAATATTGAAACTAAAAAATAGAAATTTTGTTCAATTTAAAGTTGTTGATTATATAATTCGCAATAACCTTTTACAAACTGTCAAACTCATACCCTAGACTAATAAATAAGGGTGTATAGGATCAGTCTCAATTTAAGTTACATTTAATTCTTACAGATACAAAAGAATTCTCAATTTTAATTTTAAATTCCATAAACAACCAAATAAGCCACCTTGTAAGCAAATATCAATGTGCATATATCCTTCCAACAAAAATTAAAAGCTAATACCAATAAAATAACAAATCCATGCAAACCCCATTCAGATCCCCTCCACAAGTCACAAATAACCTTTGCACAAAAACAACCATCACCTCTCTCCACATAAGTCCATCCACAACCCAAAAACAAATTAATTCAAATTCATGGATAACTCCCAGTTAGGAATAAATCGCTGGAGACATGCAGCTCTTCTTAGATGTCATTTAGATACAACATAGTATATAAACCTTGTCCTAATATCATGTTGAATTTTTTAGAAAAAAAATATATAATTCATTAATTTTATTCAAACTAGGTAAAATGTATATTAGGTCTGTAAACAAATCAAGTGGAGCTCTAGTCACTGATGCAGAGCTACAGGAGGAAGCAAGCAGGATACTCCTGAATGCAGAAAGGGGCCAGCTCACGACAGACCCCCTCTCCATATTAGATCTATTCAGCTTGGAACCAGGGATCGATTCAAGTTTTAATTAAAACCTAGTTCACTTATCTATAATTAGGGTTGATTAGTTTGACAAAAATAGGTCTTTTTGTGTATTAGGGTTTAGTTTTATTGTTTGGACATTTGGAGACTGTTTTTTTCTGTTTTCTCTTTTTTGGAGACGCCATTTTGGATTTAACAAATGTTGAATCTGTATCTTGATTGAATCTAAGCACCAAACTTTTCTTCCCCCTTCGAGAAGTCATTCCAGCAATCCACAGACTTTTCTCCTTGCTATTCTGCACCTATTCATCCCATCCAGCTGCAGTTCCCTGCAAATCCAGGCCACCCTACTGCAGAAATTCATACCAGCTGCTGTCCACTCTAAAACACATGACCTGCTGTAAATCGTCCCTGGCAGCTGCCATTTTTCCATCCAAATCAAGTTCAGCCGCTGTTCAGAGTCACTACATTCACCAACCAATAGCAGTCCAAACCTCCTACCTTTATTTTCAGGTTCCACACCTCCTAACTCTTGTTTCTCCATTCTATCACATTCTTGACATCTAAGAACGATGTTAGTCATCTTTAGCTTGAGCTTGAGCTTGAGCTTGAGCTTGAATAATTAATTAATTTCAAGCTCAAGCTTGAGTGTTATTCTACAAGTTTGAGTCTACCCACGAGCCGGCTAATTTAGTATGAAAGAGGAAATAATTCTGATTCAAATAATTGTTATAATAAGTGAATAAAAGAATGAGAAACTAGAATAAAATAATATGAAATAATTTGATATAAGAATATAAGATATAAATTTTAAATATTTTAAATAATTGTATACTTAAAACTATTTAATTTTAATATATATTTAAGTGAATTTCATATTAATATTTTTTAAGCGAGCTTGCTCGTGAGTTGAGTCAAGGCTGGCCCAAACTTGACTTGTTAGATCATTGAGCTCAGCTGACTCATTTACACCCCTAATGTACATACCCACATAGATTCTCCATGAAATTGATATGCAATGAAGCCAAACAAAATTAGAAGGTAATAATAGTAAATTGAGAGCCTCCATGTGTTATAGTGGTCTTTTTAAAACATTCTCCCAAATCAGGCATTGGTATGTTATCATCAATAATCCATGGTTGTTCTCTTCCATATCAAGTAGTAACAACCAATTATATTACTTCAACAATCAATAGACACACTCCTTCCTTGAATAGCTGCATCAATTCATGGGTACTAAGTCAGTATTCTAGGCAGATGAAAAACCTACAGTAGAATAAACCCAATCATTCTACTTAGGTTACAGACTAACGTAATTTATCCAATCTAGCCTAGTTGAATGCATTGAAGTCCCTCAAGCTCAAAGAGTTACATATCTAGAGTTTTAACAATGTTCTTGAAGATGTATGATAGGTTTCTTCTACTAATAGTTTTGAAGCAGTAATACTCCTCACCTTCATCTCTTCATCCTCAGGGTGAAATTCCCATTCATTACCTCTCTTTTTAAGATCAATTATCAATTCATTTCTCTTCTTCAAAATGAGTTTTGCTTGCTCTCTAATGCAATTGAAGACTTCCAATTCTTCCTTCAGTATCTCAATTTTCAGAATAAAGTTCATTAATCAAAGAGAATTGATGTATAGTGCAACTAGTTTTAGACCCTGGTAATGAGTCAAGTTTGTATGTCTTCCTTTGTAATTAAGTTAATTATTAATATGTTAAATATCAATTAAAATTAGTTTGGAAATTTCATTTTGTTGATAGGTAGTTTAATAAATTTTCAAAAAGGCCTTTTTTCCAAAAATAAAGCCCATTGTCTTGTAATTTAATTGGTGTTGGTGATGATTAAAACAAATCTTTTTTTAGGCTACCCCTATGGCCCTATGGCAATTCTCTACTTTCTAAGGTATCACTGTGCTTTTTTCCTCACTGCATGTGCCTCCTTTTTTGTTAAAGAATTCAATCATTTAATCTTATCAATCTATTTCGTCTCTTTGCTTTTCTAGTTCTCCTTCTACACTAAATGTCTGCTGACTCTCTTTCAACAAATCAAATAAAAATACCTACTAATTTCTCATTCCATTGTTTCACTCAGATGAATCCATCACGTGGGGATGTTTTTTGGAGGCAGATATTACTCACATCTTCTCAAGCTTTTTTTCCTTCACTCTATTCATATTTTGTTTCTTATAATAATTTGTTGTGTGTATATTTCACTGCAAGATTATACAAGTTTGAATCTAATAGTTCTAACTGTAAAAAACATCAGCTTGGCGGCCAAAAAACTCAAGTAATCAAAAGAACAATAATTAAATTAGATGCATATAGCCAATAAGGATATGGCTCAAGGTGTAACAAAATTTTTATATAGAATCAAATCATAATCTACTGCAATCTATATCGCTCACATTTTTTTCCATAAATTACCTTTTCCTTCTCAATGTCCAGGTTCCTTTTCACACCATCATTTTTATCCTCATATTTTTGAACTTCTCTACAACATTGTTCGATCTCGTTCTTCTTTGTACCCAACTCTAGCTTCAACTTGCCATTCTCCATCAAGTTCCTTCTTGCATTTTCACGCCCTTTTTGTTTAACATTATGCATTTCTGGTAAAATCATGCAAAAGTAAGCACATAATATAATAGAATATTGAATGGAACAAGTTGGTCTTAAGTATTTTCAAGTTAATAAGAAATGTTAAGGACAAAAATGGAGTTACCTAATACTTAGATGATTCATAGAATTCACTGCCTGTAAACATGATTATTATTAATCTTCATCATCATCAGAATGCCACAACAACAAGAGCAAATCAAAAACAAAAAAATTGTAATTTTGTTGTCATATAATGTAGTTTAGTCATGGAATAATAACCATGTAGGATAGCACATGCTAAAGTCACCATTGTAGGGGGTCCAAACATGTAGAAACGGAGTTCACATGATAGTGTTCTAACACCAACAAGCAAGATGAGAACCTGGTCAAGTAATCAAGCTACATCTTTTGCCCAAGAGCATACATCTATTTAACCATGGAAGGACAATCATCTCAACCAAATTTGCTATTTTTTTCTTTTTTCAATCCCACATAGAGAGAGCTTGGGTCTATTCAGATTGGTTCTGATTTGGGTTTATTCAGATTGGTTCTGAGTAAAAGAGGGAATAGATCCAACCCTATTCGTTTCCTACTTTTAACCTGATCCAAATTAAACTGAAAACCACAAATTTAGGCTAGCTCAAATATATAGGTAGTCCTCAAGCTCAATTGTTAGTCTTTCCTCATAGTCATAAGTGACCGTAAAGGTGATGGAGAATGTGAAGGCAGTAGGCAGTTGCGAAAGGGTGAGTTGGTGATGAAGGTGAAGCATAAGGTGGCAAATATGTGTTCACAATGAAATGAAGGCAACAATGATAACTAATATGAAGAGGAAATCCGAACAAGCAGACAATATCATCAATGAATAAAATTACAATTGCAGACTGGAGAATCAGCATGAGAGAGTACAGAGAGGCTAGAAAATAGGAAAAGAGCAGAAGTAGTGAGAACATGAGAGTAAGAATGGTTTAAGTAAATACCAGTTAGGGTCAAGTCTATTATAGTTACCTAAACATTTGGAATGAAGAATCTAACAGTGTTTTTGATAATAGGAATTTTAAAAAAAAATGAATCCAAATTGTGAACTATTAAGAACTACCAATATCACGTGACTCTAGTCAGTTCTTCCAGTCTTTGGATGTTTTCACTTAGTCCTAAAAGCCAGGTAATATAGAATTTTTTATGTCTACCTTGATCAATTTAGGACATTGGGTTGGATAAAAATCAGAACAAAATTTGACGAATTGGACTAAGAGCTTTTGCATAAGCCAAACCTATCCAAAGATCAACTCAGAGGAGAGTCCAGGTGGGTCCTCAAAACTTTGACAAGGTATACTGCTAACCATGTACTTCCATCTCGAAGCGATCACCAATCCAAGTTGCCAAGGTTACTACTTTGATGATCAATTTATATTACTGCATTTGCCTAGATGTCATTGGATGAATAATCATCATTTTAACATTGTAAAGCATATGATGTGACTCAATCAACCTCCATGTATTTCCATCTCGAAGCCATCACCAATCCAAGTTGCCAAGGTTACTACTTTGATGATCAATTTATACTAATGCATTTGCCTAGATGTCATTGGATGAATAATCATCATTTTAACATTGTAAAGCATATGATGTGACTCAATCAACCTCCATGTATTTCCATCTCGAAGCCATCACCAATCCAAGTTGCTAAGGTTACTACTTTGATGATCAATTTATACTAATGCATTTGCCTAGATGTCATTGGATGAATAATCATCATTTTAACATTGTAAAGCATATGATGTGACTCAATAAACCTATTTGACATCCTTATTCTTCTGCACTATTATTTCTACCATGCCAGTCTAGATAGAAGAAGTCAACAGATGGGATAGATTGGTAAGGACAGATGCATCCTAAGCACAAAAATAGAATACCATCCAAGGCAAAGGCAGTAATGGCAACACAGGCGATATTAATATCAAAAGTGACTAAAAAATAATAAACTTTATTAAAAAAAATCCAAATTTCCAACAACAAAAGAGCATAATAAATTAATTGATCAAACCATTCCAAATGCAAATGCATTTACTGCATAGCGACACAAATAAAATACTTGAAAAACGGCAAACAAGAAAGTAAGGTTCTCATCTTGTCAAAAACATGCAATTTTCATTTCTTGTAATCTTGCAATAGCTAATAGCTGTACCGGAATGTAACCTGAAACAAACAAAATAAACTAATCAATGATATGTTCATCTAGAATAAACAAAATAAACTAATTCACCTTCATTATACTCCTGTAGAATCTTAGCTTTCGAATCCATTATGGTTTTAAGTAATACAACAGCCTTATTATTCTTGTACTTCAATTCAAGCAAATATTTATCCATAACATCAATCTTCTTCACAAGTGCAGGCACTGCCATTCCATTGTCTTTCACTTTCTCCATTACATCTTCCACTGTCCTCATCTCCCCATGCTTCCTCAGAATCTTTGCTAATAGTTTATCTGAATTATAATCATCATCATGAGCAATCCATCCATGAATCCCAATAAAGTTCACACCTTTCATCTCATACCACTCCTTCTTCCCCATTCTCTTCAACTTAAAGTGATACTCAAATGCCATTGCGTCCTTGAACCCTCTCAAATCCCTATTAAACAAAATCACAGCCTCACTTTTCCTTGATACAAGGTCTCTCTCAGAGGAAGCAATGACATTTATTGGATTAAACTCTGAAAATTGCTCTTTGAGTGAAACATCATCATCTTCCATAGGCAAATTAACAAGCATTCCCACCCACGGCCAAAGAAAGAGCTCGTCAGAGCTAGAATTAGAGTAGGATGATGTCAGCTCTGTCACAAACAGTGGAGAAGTTGGGCGTTCAACAGCGACAGAAAAATTAGTTTGGAGGATTTGAGGAAAGATGAGATCATTAACCTTCTCTTTAGCCTTTTGAGAAGCAGAGGAAACTCTTTCAATTGTGTGTTGAAGAAGATCTTTAGATTGATAGTCCTGTTAAGAAAGAGCAATTTTCAAATGATATCATTCACATGTTAGGCTTTGAAGACAATAGACATTCTCTATCATTTTTTATTTAAGAAAAATTAAATCTAAAAATTAATTCAAACCTTTTGATAATTAGGAAAGAGAAAGCTCTTTTCAAGCTAAAATTTTAAATTAATTAAGAAGATAATTCAACAATTAAAAGAGTGCACAGTATCCAAACAAAGTTGGCATAAATATACAATAGATTGGATAAATATAACTTCTCCTTTTTCAGGACATTAGAGTTAAATATAAAAAACACTTTATACTCCCATAAAAAAATTTAAAAAAAAAAAATCAAAAAAATTGAAAGACACATGTTTAATTGGAGCACTCTCTTTATATTAGGCTTTTAGAGATGCATGTTTAATTGGAGCACTCTCTTTACATGTTTAAATATAACTTCTCCTTTTTCAGGACATTAGATTTAAATATAAAAAACACTTTATACTCTCATCAAAAAATTGAAAGACACGTGTTTAATTGGAACACTCTCTTTATATTAGGCTTTTAGAGATGGTATATATTTTATCTCTTTATTCAATGGGATTTGAAAGCACTCAACTCAAGCTCGAGTGATAGTCTTTTGAATCATTTAGAGTTTGAGGATATAGAGTAGCATGAAGTTTCGAAATTAGACATAATCCCAAAGATTTCCCATAAACAAAAGGTGAGTTGGTTATATATATTTTTTTTAATTCGAAGATGTTGAGATCTCCCATAAACATAAATTCTTGGTATTAATCATATCCCACACCTAATGCCTAAAAACCATCTCAATTAAGAACATCAATTGTGTTATGAATTGGTGGTTATAATTTAAGCTTTATGGGGAAAAAGGGTTAGATGAGGATGAGTGGTCAACCAAATCAAGGTACTATGATTCAATAACCTTCGTTTACTTGGCAAGCTCAATCTATCAATAATTGAACATTGAGAGACCATATTGTCAGAAAAATTTAATTAATAGTCATGAGTTACCTTCTGCCAGATATCCTAGAGACAAAATTGACACATGTTGAAGAGTAATAGCCTGTTAAGAGTCCAAGACTAAATCAAAACAATCTAAGAGTACTACCATATTAATATGACTAATGATGACTCGAGATCTTAATACATGACTATTGGAGGTTCGACAATTGTGATTGATCAATTTATACTTATATTAGCTTAAAGACGCAAAGCATACAAGTTCTAGGCCTATTATATATAATTGTCTCAAAGCTTCTAATTCAGAGATATGACATGACAAATTCAATAATTCAATAACATAATATCATGTTTTAAAACCAAACCAACTCGTCTCGTCTAACCAATTTGATCTTGAACCAATTCTCTGATCAATTTTTGAATTTAGATTCAAAATCATTTTTGCAAAAAATAGCTAGAATCACTGAATTAGACCAATGTTTGAAGAATAAACCAACTCTAATATTAATCAACTTTTGATTTTTTTTTTTTATTTGATCAAATAGACAAATATAAGAGATGTAAACTATAAATAAATAAAATGATTAAAATATCATTTTAAAGACTTTAATTTAGAATTACATTCAAAATATTTAAGTGTAAAGTATCCTAAATTAAAATATTACATATTGAAGCAGTAAAGATATCATTATTGCATCATTATTATATCACAATTACATCATTTAAATAATTTTAATATTTATTATGTCATTCAATTCAACCCTCGATCCAACCCTTAAAACTTAAACCTCTTCTTCCAATTCAATCTCCACTCTAATTTTCAAACCTTGAATAATTTAAATCTATCCCAAAAGAGGAATGCCTTAAGGAATAGAATTGGGTATGAGGCACTATTTGAAACAATAGTCAACATCAAATATTTCCCTTTAGGAAGTCCTCGAAGATAAATCACTTATTTATAGAGATCATCGACCATGCGAAAAAAGAAATATTGTCATATTAATGAGTTTTGTCGAATAATGGCCCTAAGTTAGCCCAAGTTTTGGAATGAAGTTCGACTAACTCGAAAAAGTGATCAAAGTATGAGGGTAGTATAAGGTTGTTTAATTTAATGAGGATGCCATTCACTTAAGAGCTTATAACTAGATGAAGGATTGCATATCTGAAGAAGGTTAGGGCTTGTACTCATATTATTAAATAAGTCCAAAGCTTGGTGCTCACAATTCACATCATAGAGTTGTCCAAAAATGTATAGAAAAAAGATAAGACTTACCCCTAATATGTAGGCAATCAAAGATGAAGTTGGTGGCTTGCAAGTAAAAAAGCTGAGGCCCAAAGTGTGGGACTTATAGCTCTTAACATTTTGAGGTACCCAACAAAATATTGGGTTTGATCACCTAATTATTAGGAAGGCCCAAGAGGTTGGATTAGAGATTACAACTCTACTATTAAAGAGGTAAAGCAAAAGTTGTGATGTTCATGTGAGACTTATAGCCATGTGGCCCAACCCAAAGATGATTGAAAGACTAAATAGCTTTACAATGTAATGTTGCCCTTAGAAGTATTGATTTGATAATTGGAGGTATGGATATATGAGTTAGGTATTACGATGTAGCCCACATTAAGGATCTATGCCATAGGGTCCAATGTACAACTTGGGATATCACATAAAGCTACTAAGGCCGTCAATAGCTCCTAATATTAGGATAAATTATAATACCTAAAAAAAATTAAAAAGGTGATGCTAAAATTTCTCTTGAAATTTATACTTCAATTTTATCACTTCCAAAAATAATCAAAGATTTTTATAAAATTCTACACATCATCATTTCGATCATTTTTTTATATAAATATATATATTAATATGTAAATATTTTTGCATTTATTAATTAATCTTTTAATATATTTTTATTATAATTTTAATTAAATTTTAATGTTTATAGAATTTAATATTTCTATAGCAATAAATAATGTACAATAATAATTCCTTTTTATTTCTTTAACTTTGTGATATGTAATAGCTTAGAAGAAATGAATAGCTATGATGGATTGCAAATTTAATAAGATATTAATTTTTTTATATAATTATTAATTATATTAGTACAAGCCTAAGCATTTCACAAAATAGAAAAGGAAAGACAAAATAATTGAAGAGAATGAGAGAGAAGAAAAAAAAAAGGAAAAAGAGAACAAAAGCTAGACTATAAAGGTAGAAAAATTTTTTTTTTTGGGAATTTTCTACCACAAAGTGAATTTGTATTGAGGTTGTTAGACTTAGAGGCTTGAATGAAGAGAAAATTTTTAAGGTAAAAATAATATTTTGAAATTAATTAATATAAATATATGTTTATAAGTTAGGAATTGTTTTAAGTTAAAAAAATGCATCTTTATAGTTGGGGGTGTATGAAAGAAAAAGCCTAATAATGAAGTAAAATATCTTTAGGCGTAATGTTTGTTAATTTCTACAACTTGATTTATCAACTATATGTATGCAAGTAATAATTCTTGATCTTAAAAACCTTATGATGATAGTACGTAGTTTACTATATTTCCTTATATGATCACTTGTTCAAAATAATTTTTATAAAATTCAACATTTTTTAAATAAAATATGATGCTTATAATACTTAGATGAGGAGTGTTAAATGTCATGCTTTATTTTTGGATGGATGTTAATACAAATTAATTGATAGCATGTGCATATATTGATGCTAAAAATTTTTAAATGATTATAAAAATGACATTAAAAAGATAAGAAATCTATAAAAGCTCATGCCTATGTATGATAAGTTGACAAATGATAATGAATTGCATATGAAGAGACAAAAAGTCTAATGAGATGAGGTTCAATAAGGGCCAAAAGAGATTCCTAACTCTCAATACTAAAAATTTGATACGATACAATCCAACCTTGAATCAGGGAGCACTTTATAATTGCAATATTGGATTAAGTCCAAACTTTACCAATGATTATTATGGCTGATGGGCTAAGTGATGATCAAATGATATAAATATATCAAAACACATACAAACATCATAAGATATTTCTAAGGCTATGACTAGTAACAATGACAAAAAGAAATAAAGGTAAAGCAAATTATTTCATACTAGAAATTGACTAACATATGCATTAAATTTATTAATACTTCAAAATGTATTTCATTTTCATGCACATAGTTATACTAACTACTAATGATTACATCATTTAGTTATTTAATTATTAAAATATGTTCTAATTTTAAATGCTTATGTTGAGATAGTTATGTCAATGATTAGTAATGCTTAAGTTAGTACAAAAAAGATTAGCATGAATATTGTTATTTTCATTTCTTATATTTTGAATCCTATGTTACAACAGTTTATCCCATTTAGTGTTTATCTCCTTAGATACCATGATGATTATTGTTATCGCCAATCAACTGATAATTATTATTTAATCTTAATGAATAAATATTATCCTAAATAATAAACTCATGTATAGACTTAGTAGACAAGTTAGGTTCAATGAAGGCATATAACAAAATTTTGGTTAATTAAGTTCAAATCGATTGAACTCATCATTGCTCAGAGCAAGAGATCAAGCTTAACTTGTCATCACTTGCTTATTATTCTTTGGCCCAAATCATGCGAGGTCATGTTGAGTTAACCCAAGTATGGAGCTTTTTTTATGGTTCTATTAGAGATTCATAGAGCTTTAATAGAGACTCAAATCAATGGTCAATTAACTTATCAAAAAGTTCAACGGGGTTTATCATATTAGCTTAATCATATCATCTTAGAGTTACACTAAAAACGATTGAGAGCTAAAAAGAATCAAATTTGAGAGACTTAGTACTAGCAGGGCACATCGGATAGAGCATGACCAACCATTACTGCAATATAAGAAATCAAAGTCGGTTGATTAAGACAACTTGAGAATTCCCCAAAGATGGGACTGGATCCCTCTATAAAGCATTTTTAGAGATAAATAAATTGTTATGTAATATTTTCATGCACAACTGTGATACATCATAATCATTAGCAATGATAAACAAGATATTTGGTAATACATTCCAAAATTTATCATTTAATTCATTTGTATGTCTATTTTTTTCTCATAAATTATTTTATGAATCCATCACACTTTTTGATCATGTCATGCAAGTATTTTTTGGGTAACATCCTTTAAGTCTACTAGACTTAAGAATAGTGAAGAATAAGATTTGAAAAATGTTAGCGAAAAATGAGATTTGAGCTGAAATTGAGTTTCATGATCGAAGTGGTCGGATTAGGATAAAGAATAAGCTCTCTTGGCATTAAGACATGATGGAGGGTCGAGATAGCTTTCTAGATCAATCATCAAATCTCCGCTCTCGCCATAACTAGTAATAAAGATTCCATTCAATCATAATTAATCTAAGTATGTTGCCACGATGGATCTTTAATATAGAACCTTGAGCCCATATGACAGTTTAATGGGTATTATCAACCACAAAATTTATGATGTCTTACTGCTTATCTTAGAAACTTTGAGAGATATGGGTCATTTTGTTATCACAAACTCTTGAAGTTTGGGTCTAGATACAACAATTAGGATTCATGGATTATGAAATCTCATGAGGCACAGAGAGGTTACATCACATAGGATTGTTTTGTGCTACAAACATACAAGGAGACCTCTTATGAGGGCTAAAATTTATGAGGCTAACTTTGACTCATTCTTCATATGCATTATGTTACCACCACAATGGAGTGCTTTAACCCCTTGATAAGCATGTGTTAGTTTGGCTCTTATGGGATGGTATTGACTCATTAAGATCTTTGTGCATCTAAAGGATATGAGAAATGTACTGCAAGATGATAAGGTATTTCAACATCGATCCTCTAGAATGAGCTATAATGATGAGGTGGTTAACCCAATAGATATACACCTTATCTATGGCATTTCAATGGTGTTATAAGGAGAGTACTATCCACTAAGAGATCAGCTTTGTTGGATCTCTGGACTGCATTTATCTTGAGCTCAAAAACTCTTTTCTATTCAATACTCACTTCGATCTGATAAGGACTAAAGCAAGTTTAGAGCCCAAATTTGATGATGATGCTAAGGCTTTGTTGCTTTAAAAATGAGGCATTCTTTGTCGTATGGGTCTACTATTTCATGATTCCTAATAAGCTAAGGATTTTTCAACCAATAATGCTATTGATGAGTAGTTTGATTTCCAGAGATAAAAGAGTTGCTTTGGCTCTTATGATTTTATATTGCCTTTATCAAGCAACAAGAATCATGAAGATGTATTGCCAATTTACCAGCTTTACCTCCCCATGCATAGCAATATATTCTTTCCCAATACTTGAAGCATATGTTAGTACCATTTTCCTTGAGGTTTTTAGCACAAAAATGGTAAACTAAGCAAGGCCACATGCTCTTCCCATAAAGATCTAATGTGCATATCCTTTTTTGCTCCTCACCAAGTAGACCAATGACTAGTAATAGTGTATAAGCCTGATATTTGGCCCTTTTCTGGATACTTTTGTACGAAGAAAGATTGTGGATTTGACACTGTAGGGATCTACCTTGTTCATCACCCAAAGTTCATGAACCAAACATAGTTACTAACTAGTATTCAACTAGTTTAACCATGATACCACTTCATTTCATATGTATGGGCACATGGCTCAATAAATTGGCAATAAATAAGTCTCACTTGATGATGTTCTCCCAATAGTTCTAGGAGTAGTGGATCTCTAAGCATTGATTAATTTCTCTTTTAGTCTTAACATGCTTATATATTCCCTCAACATTAAAAACTTTCTATTGAAACTACGCAGTAGGCACTAACTCTCATTATTATCTATCATTTCTGGACATAGTATTGATATTAGTGACTTGGTGGACCTGTCACATATAATAGACCTTTAACTATATGTTGCAGGCCAAAAGCTTCTCGTACTACAAAGAGTTCCTAAAATAAATCATGATGATGTTTATAGAGAAGACACCCTAACAAGTAACAATTTCCACAAGTTGTTGGATCTACATCCTGCAATATGAGGGTGACGCCAAAAGGCAATAGTTAAAGGCATGGCAAGCTCACGTGACTCATTATTGAGATCAAACTGTTATGCACACAACCCTAGCTCATTTCAACCTGCTTAAGCATCCTACTTGTATTTGTAAAGTTCATATTAAATTTGGTTTTCTTTAAGTCATGGTAGCGTAGCTTTAGACCTTGTCATGCCACGAAAATCTATAAGGCCCTGGTTGGCAGAGAAATCTAAACCCTCGAAGACTCTCGTAAAGGATCCTTACATATCAATAGATGTTGATATGGGCCCCACTCCCTTGAGGTTGAAAATAGGACGAGGGATTATGGCCTCTCCTCCTACAGATATGGAAATGGTCACTCCAAACTTTATTCTTATCAAGAAGACCCTAAGGTATGTGTTTCAAGAGCACACCAGTTTTGATGGATATTGACTCTTCTTATTCTAACACACAAGCAAATCCCATCAAAGGCAAGCCTTGGTCCTTTACCTTAGGTGCTAAGTGATTTGGTGGTGGTCACGGAAACATCTCCAATCCTTCTGAGTAGTAAACCATTGTTTCATGTCTGGTAAGATATGCTGAAGTTAGTACTTCAACCACATTGATTTTATCAAGGACCACCAAAGAGATTGTTTCAAATGCTTCAACTCTTAATACTCAGTCACACACAATTGTTAACCTAACTAATAACATAGATAGAGTCAATCATACAGATTTTATAGCTCATGAAGATCTCTCCCACCAAAGAGATTGTTTGAAATGCTTCAACTCCTAATACTTAGTCACACACAGTTGTTAATCTAACTAATGACAGATAGAGTCAATCATGCAGATTTTACAGCTCATGAAGATCTCTCTCCCTACTACAATCACATTCAAAGCACGATCTTGATGAACTAATTGCATTTTGTCTTAATCCCAAACTTGAGTATTACTCCTATACAAAATATTATATCATAAGTATGGAGTGTGTTGGTTGTGATGCTCAACTAATCATAATCTTGTTTTTTAGAAGCTTCCAAACTAGCAAGCAATTGTGGCTCCTTTCGAGTCCCTTTGGCTTTACAATATAAAACATCTTCTAAATTTTGAAACAAATTCTAGGACCCATCCTACAACTAAATTTTGTCTTCAACCAACTAGTTGTTGTGTCTATAGGGTCTTTTGCGGAATGGCCAAAACATTTTCTTTTTTAGCCTAAGAGAAGGCCTAGGAGAGGTTGCTAACAAGGAAAGAAGTATCATCATTATTAATATGATTCTTCAATGCCTTGCCCCTTGCCCTCCTTGCTCTCTTTTCAGACCTGTTAAGTTATTCTTTTATTCCCTCTTGTGTTCTATGGAGGGCAAAAGTTCCGAACTTCTACGGGAATCTATTTGATTATCACAAACTAGATTCAACAAAAGAAAATCAAATTGTGCTCAAATTAATTGAACCAAATGTTGACCAAGAATGGGAGGTTAACTTGATTGGCCATAACTAGCTTAATTAAGCTTAACCCAAATCATGTGGGGTCACAGGGAGTTAACCAAGTAATTAAGTGGATTATAAATCTTTCTGGAAGTTTAATTAGGTTTCTAAAAGTTGAATATAGTCCCAAATAGATTGATGGTTGATTCACCAAGAAAAAAGTTTAGTAGGCTTTACTTGGCTTAACCATATCATTTTGGTGGATGATTGGGAGTGATATAGAGACAAGTAAAGCAAGTTAGGAAAAGTTAGGAATAAAAAGGTCCATCAAAATAGCCATGGTCAAGTAAGATTTCACCATAGCCAATAAAAGCTAAAAGGGTTAATTTGGACTACTAAACAAGTCAGCAATGAGATTGGAGCTTTCTATAGTATTTTTTAGAAGTGAATATGTCAATTACATATAGCATCTAGATGCCAACTTTAACTTCATACCTCAATTTGTCCATCGCACTCAATGGTTTCAGAAGGATGCCATGATGGATTACGATATTCCACATCCTAGCTAGAGCACGGCCTTAAGGCTTTCATATTAACATCTTCAATTGAAAACTTATTCTTACGTGCACTTTCAAAAGGCTTGAATAAAGATCACTAATTTGTTTATTCCAATCAAAGTAGGCCCGTTCAACATCCTAATAACTATGTGAGCAAAATAATAAAAAATAGGACAAAAATAAGAAATAAAATGCTTTAAAGAAATGAATCAGCTTACCTTGATTAGTTCTACATGTGCTTCACTAGTCCTCTGATTGGCCTTGTGCTCCATCAAAAGAGTGTCATGCTGCTCTCCTAAACCTTTCTTCTCTTCTTCCCTTTTTTTATGAATTTTATCTATCAACTTGTATATATCTTCTTCCCCTTGCAAATAATGCTCTATAACTTTTAATTTACCTTTCAACTGATCAATTTCAAATTCCAACTTTTGTTTTTGATCTAGTTCCCTCTCTAACTGAAGTATTCTTGCAAGAGCAACCTCTTTTTCTCTCTAAGATGTAGTTGCAAAATCAAGTATTAGATTTTTAAGAGAAAATTCGAATATAAAAAAAAAAAAAATTATGCATAGTTAGATTACCTTATGTTCCTCCATAAGCTTCATAGAGCATTCATCAGCTCTATCTTTCATACTAGTTGCTAAATCAAGGTCACAATTCTCCATATAACACTAAGAAATAACAAGTATAAGATTATCAAAATGAATTTTCGTTTAACTTTGGAAATAATAGATGTTGGCGCAAAAATATAACTTGAATAAATAAACTAACCAAAAACATAACAACAATTTAGCAAAAAAAAAGTTGTAGTAACCAAGTCACTAAAAACACAATATTAAACTACAAGTATGTAACTGTCAAAAGATATAATTAAAAGTGCAAATGAATTTTTTGCATAAAATCATTCTTCACAACAATTAATATCTTTCACCTCAAGACTAAGAGAAACCTTTGTGGCACTCATATTATTATTTTCTAATAATACATTCATGCAATACAATAAGAATTGCTAAACCACCCAACAAATTTAACCCAAATATGATCAATTTCCTATAAGTCAGTTACAAAGATATAAATAAATTGAAACAAATCAATTTTTGAGCCCATTTATACCACTCGTCATTTTAGGCCATATTTTGCTTATTTATTTTATTTTTTATCAAAATGAATATAATAAAGATAATGATAATCTCATCCGCAGTTCAGGTAATCATAAGGGCCATCTAAGTTTCATGTCATTTATAAATAGGCCTAGTTGTATAAATATTTGGATAATTGAATGACTTACGGATGAATAATTTGATGAGATCATTGATGGTACATTGCTTCGTCCTTCTTAAATCCAAGTTGTTTATGCAAAGTTCTCTTCCTTTTCCCTCCTCGACCAAGATAATTTCAATAATTCAAGTTTTTTAGTTTACTCTTATTCCTTTCATGGTACCTTCCAATTTGTCTTATTGAATAATGAGAAAAATCCATTAACCCACCAACAATTTGGTATCATAGCGAGGTGTAAAATTTTTTTTGTACTTTTCCTCAAATTTAGGAGTAAAAATTAACACTTCCTCAATTTTCACCGCCTTGGACAATTCTTCATCCTGCCTGTTGCTGATTTTCCAACCACACATACGCCATTATATACGAAATAAAGAGAGAAAAAAAAACAAAAAAAAGAAGAAAAAACAACCACCACCCTATAAAAGTAACACCAATCCACACAATTCTATCGCAGCTAAAGAAATCTTATGCAACATAAATACATAATCCTATATAAACTTCCTTACTCTTTGCCTCATTTCATGTAAAACATTAATTCCCATAAACCAAGCATAAGCCAGCACTTTCGCAAACAATAGCCCATCCACATACTATAATTTTCACATTCCTCTTACAAAAATATGTCTCAGCTACCACAATTTCTTTCACATTCTTCTCAATGTAATATTTCTATCATTCTATCTGCGAACACCACTAACCTATGTCCAATAGCTTTGTTTTTTACCTCTACCACCTTCTTAGAGCACCTCAAGTTGACAATCATTCTTCATCGATAACATGACTAAGCTTGAAACTTTTTGTAGACCCACTAAACATCTAAAATTCAAACTTAAAGCACACAAGCTATTGATCACTTCTCGCAATCTCTTACTATAATTTTCAAGTGAAAATAACCAATTGCGTAGTTTTTTTACCACTTTCCTCCTCAGATAGTTTTGGCAATTTAACTAGTAGGTTTGCTCTTCATCCTCACAAGATATCTTCCCTCTTATCCATTTAAACAAGAAAAAAAAAATTAATAACATCTCCACCAAGCATAGCTACTATTGTAGGATAGTGCTTTCTTAAGTGACCATTATAGGGGTTCAACATGCCTCATAAAGTGTACTCATTCCAACAATAAAGATAACTAACCTTATCAAAACATCCTTCTACCAAGTTAGTCTCTCACCTAGCATCAATTGCTTATTAAATGAATTTGCTAAACACTATTAAAGCATAACTCTTTCCCAACCAACCAAATGCACATCTAAAGCTAACCACCCTATAGTTATAATAGTTTCCCAAGTTTATATATATTATTGAAGATGCTCTAGTTATAAAATCTAAAGATAAAAGATAACAAATATGAACCATGAGAAATACACATCAAAGTTCAAAAAAGGGTTTAACTATAGTGGTTCATGTAGGAGACTCATGTAGTTGCTAAATTGTATTCTTATAAAACTGCATGCAATAGGGACTATCGTGCCTCTCATGTTGGGATGAACTGCTTTTGTTTAGTGGGTTTAAAATATTGTATGAATATGAGGTTGATTGGAGTAATAATTTGAATTATTGTGATATTTGAAATCAATTATGGTGGGTAATAGTATTGAGATATCAGAATTATCAATTTGGTATAACTATCAACCTCCATATTAATTATCTTTATAAATAGAAAATTATGAGACATGTAAACAAATTTTTAAATTAATTAAAATTTTAAAATTTTCTTTGCTCTTGTGTGTTTGCTAGAATGTTGATTCCTTCGAGTGTAATGCAAAGGGATATAAATTTTTCAAAGAAGTCATCTCCATGTACCAGTATGATGCTTGATGATTTTAAATTTGATGACCTATTACCATGTTATCCTTTCTTTTACATAACTCGATATTGATTTTCCAACTGTGGTGTTAATTCCATTGCATTATGGGTTTTGGTGATTTCAATTTATCGATGAATTTCTTTGATCTAATCAAGTATTAAATCAATATTTGGGGAGCATTTCTCATACTTTTTTTTCCTTTACATCAAAAAAGATGAATTCTTACATAGTTGAAAGTAGTTGTTAACCTTGGCTTCATGTGTGTGATTTTGTGTACCTCGTCGTAGATTTCCTCTCTAAGAAAATCTAGATCCTAAATCATCCATCATCAATTTAGCATCAAAGCTTATAGTTGCATCGTTGCAACAAAAAGTAGGACATGAAAATTGAGAATTAAACACATAATAAAACATAGAATTTAATTGAAACTAGATGAAATAATTTTAGGCAACTATAATGTGACTATCATGACATTCCAAAGTACATTCCTACATTTAATAGGAGGTTTAATAACAAGGAATTTTCATATTAGATCAGTCATTAAAAAAAAAAATATATGAATGTTATAATATATCTAGGTACTAAATAATTGGGTTTGCTAAATCAAACTTAATGGGACATGCTAAATCATTTTAGTGCAGAACAATTGCAAAGTCTAAATGAGCTTATATAAAACATAAGCTTAAAGATAATTAGCTTTTACTTGGTAGTTATGCTGATCAAGTGCTTGATCAATTTAAGAATTGTAAACAAAATTATTTGAGCATTTAAATATTATTTAGGGCTTACAAGTCTTGAGCCAAATATTATTTGCCGCCAAATAATCATGTTATCATTACTTATTCATCAAAGGTCTAGATAAAAGATTGAGAATAAACTAAATTATAATTCTTCAAAAAAGCTTTTTGGATAATGCAATTCTTGATGAATTATCTTATGATATTATTCATATGATGAAATATAAAAATAAGTCGATTATGTATTTTGTTTTTTAGTTTTTTTATATACGAATTCATGAGAAAGAAACTTAAGAAGAGACACAAGTTGTGTCAAAAGTTTAAAAAATTTATCGATGATAAATGCCTTAAAAGACACTAAAATTTAAAGCTTCATCCATCAAGTCAATCTTAAAGATGCGTAATTCATCACAACTCATTTAAATCATTTGAGTTAATTTAATTTATATTGGTTGTCCATGCATGCAAACATATTATATTAATATGGTTTGTCTTCTTTCAATTCTCTATATCAGCTTATCTTCTAGCAAGTTATAACTTTTTAATAGTATTATTTATAACACATGTTAGTCCTCTAACAATTTCATTGATTGCTTTATCATTTTTATGATTTGCATACTTAGTCAATTTGAATAAAGAGTTTCCTATGAAATTGAATATTAATTATGATAATTATAAATTTAATTTTGATGTGATCACTACATATATTGATAAATAAAAGCTGCATTCATTTACTTTTTCTTTTTCTTCATCGTGGTAAAAATAGATTGACTATATACAATTAATATTTAAAGCAATAAGTCTTCTATCGTATTTAAAACTGCATTAATTTACTTTTCTTTTTCTTAACCTAGGGCTACTTCTCATAAATATTAATGATTGATAGAGGTTTCAATAATTCTTCTATCCCCTTACTTTCAAACTCGTGAATCCCTAGAGTGGAACTGTGGCAACTGGTACTCCCAACGAAGGCACCAATGGATTTTGCCATCCTCAAAGAGGAAGGTAACGTCAAGAAGGTAACCTTCCTCTTTCCTCCCACTCCCTTTAAGCATTTCAGTTTGTGTGGATCCCATAAGTCCCTACCTCGTGTGTATTTTACTAGGTATCATGATACTATTATGGGAAAAGCAGAAAAGAGCATGAATGATCAAGAATTCCTGAGCTAAATTTAATTTTTTGTTGTTAAATTACAAGACAATTTTATCGAATTTCAGGATTAGCCATTCTATATTATAGAAAAAAAATCAAGATAGTTATGGATGATTGTTTTATACGAGAATAAAATATTATGGATTAACATAAAGCTTCTCAGGAAATAAATACTTAATGTTCTGTTTCATGGGTTAAATTTAATTCGAGATATTTTCCTGTGAATCATGCCTTTTTTCTCCGTCATAGAAAAAAATTTGATGGCCCAAATATACCACAATTTGCCAACCTAATGAAGCAATCTCCACGACTTATCAAACAAAAACAAATTAGTATGCTATGACATCCCAAAGGAGAGAACTTTTAGCAAAAGGCCACATAGTTATTCTACCAATGAAAATTTTCTATATTGAGTTGGCATGTTTGCTGACTAACCTAAAAACTTTTCTTAAATTCAGACACTCATAGGAGTGCATAAATTTCCTTTAGTAATAAGTTGAATACAAAAAGTGATGGGCATTACAAAATGAGAGAAAGTTGAGTTTTCAACGATTAAATGACTAGTTGTATAAGACGTAAACAATATAATAAAGAATCTTAATTAAATCAACAACAAAATGAAAGATGGTCAAGCATTTCAAAGATTAGTTATTTTCTATAGCAATTTCCTAATCAAGATGCACCTTTGCCACTCAATTCATGGTAAACTGCATAACTTTTTTCCTTCTCTCAAGTACTTCATAGCTTACTCCATGATCTATTAGATTGCATCCCCCTCTGCTAAAGGCTTTGTCACCAACTCCATAGCTTGGACCATGTCCCTCTCTCCATTTTAGATGTGTCACCAACACTTCCTTGCAAAACTTTGCAACTTTAGTGGCGAACATTTGTCCATCTTATGGGGCCACTCAAAGTACACTTGAATGCCTTTATACATCAAAATGGCCTATAATAAAAGTAATAAAAAATAAAACAAAAAATCAAATAACTATGACAACAAAAAAATACAAGTCTTTTATCAAACAATACAAAATTCATCCAAAACCTCATATGTTTGACAAATTTAAAGAATTTTCTACAACACTTACGCAATGCAAAAACCAAAAAGCTCCTATATAGCTGATTCAAGATTTTTTAAATGGAAAAACATTTTGAAAATATTTCCAATTTTTTTGGGTAGCACCCACAAAACTATTCAATAACTTAATAAGTCATAGCAATGTTTTAAAGTTGATTCCAACAAAGTTCAATTCTTTTGGCAACAAAGCAACAATATTATAATGTGAAAATTTTCATGGGAGAAGAGCATGATGTCAATAACCACCAAAATAAATTTACAAGTTTTCAATATAGGCCTAGTTAAAAAAATGCCAAAGATAAAAAGGTAAGAATTTTAGACATTGTAATTGATGAGAGAAAATTCTTCCAAAAATAAAGTCGACAAAGTTTCAAATTTCTTGGAGGCTATGTGCAAGAAAATCTGATGAAAAATTCAATGAGAAGAACAAAGGAAAATGTGAAAGATCTTAATATTTACCCAAAAATATTGTAAATCAATTTATCATAAAAGCTATATGCGGTTCACCGTGATTCCCCACTCAAGACTAGTTCTTCAACACAACACAAATGAAAAGATATTGCTTCAATTTCCCTTCTACTTTATTCTACACAATCTTAAATTTAGATGACTTCTTTAAAAAAAAATAATAATAATAATAATTGAATCTTCAAAACAATGCAGCCTCACATTCCTCATTCAAGCAATGCGATCGACTCAAAATCTTGTTTCTCTATTAATTTTGATTATTTTCAAAAAAAAAAAATCCTAAAAACAAGACTTAAGGCTTTTTCCATGCCACATCTAGTCCAAGCACGTTGATTTAGATGAAGAATATTCTAATATAATTCAAATGAGGACCTAAATACTCCCCTTGAAATCTATAAATATACAACTATTCAGCTCATTCGAGCATTCTAAGCTTCTACATCATGAGAGATTTTTAGAGCTCTAATCACTAATTGTAATTCTTGAAATCCACATCTTCTATTGTAGGAATCATCCTACTTACACCACTAAGAAGATTTACCTAGTCACCTTTAGCTGCATCTATGACCTTGACAATATGTCGTCTACCATCTCCAAATCATATTGTCTTCCCCACCAAGAGAGAGACCATCCTAATTTTTTATTAGTCACATCCACGACCCTCATATGATGCCTCACTCATTGTCGTCGTAAGGTCATTCTGACTTCACCTCCAACAGAAGAATCCTCCCTCCCTCCTTCACAAGATGAATTAAATAATAAGTCCAATATTTTTGAAAATATTACCTCCTTTTCCTTTTTTATTCCATTCTACTTAAAAGCACTCAGGGAATGGCAAAAGGAGATAATATTGTTGAAAATACTACCTCCTTTTCAGATAGAGAGAGAGAGAGAGAGAGAGAGAGAGAGAGAGAGAGAGAGAGAGAGTATCTATCTTCCTATTGATCAACACTCAACATTAAGTCATTTTCTTCAGTGCATAGCGAAGCTTCCACAAGCACAAGCCTCAAATAACTCATGGAATGCAAGATTTGTCATTCTTACGACTCAGGAACTGCTTGATAGTAGGATTTGAGTAGGGTTTAAGCAGGATTTAACATAAACCATACCGAACAGCAAAAAATGGCAACATGAAATCCTACAGAATTTTAAATCCCGTTTCTCCTCCATTTATCCCTGACTCCCGGATTTAGTAAATCCTGTTGACAGGTGGACTTACGGGATTTACGCAAAATGAAGATCTTCAAAGAGAGTGGGAGGAAAAAGGAGAGCTACCTTCGCGACGTCCCACTTCTCTTCCTCGATGGTCTCAGGCAGGAGCGACGACGAAATCACGTCATTGCCTTCGCTGTTGAGTTCCTGTCGCCAGTTCCACGCTTTTTTGTTTCGAGGGGAAGAATACAGGAGAGGGAGAAGAGGTCTGCCAAATAGAATAAAAAAAGGGCACTTAAATACACAAATCTTATATAGTTATATACCTATTCTTAAAATTTAATTTTTATATATATAATATTTCAATCTTTAATATCACATAAATATCATCATCATTCATTTTTTTAAATATAATTTAAATATAAAAATATTAAATATTTAAATATAAAAATCATAAAAATTAGTGATATATATGTGTCCAAAAAAATAAATTAATTAATAGTATTTATAACTCAATATTATTATATAAAAATTCTTGCATTTATTTAGCTTTAAAGTATATAATTAAAGTATTATATTATTTTAATTCTTAATTTATATTTACTTAAAATGATATATTATATTATTTTTATTTTTATTTAATTTATTTAACTAAAAATTCTTAAATTTAATTATTTTTAAATTTATTAGATAATTATTATTAAATTGAAGTTATTTTTTATTTAATTAAACTTAACTTTTGTTAATCTAATTTATTTATAGATTAATGATTAATTAATAAGATATTATATCAAATAATTTCCCTCAAATTTTAGAAATTTGACTTTTAAGAATATAGCATACCTTGAAGGATAATTGTTGAAAAGAGTTGATTTTTTTTTTTTTTTTTGATATTAGATATGAAAAAATTGAGCTTAGCTAAAATTGATGTCTCACCCATAACAAATCTATTGACTCATTATAAGAGATTACTTTCAATTCCATATGATTTGCTTCTCAATGTTCGTGAAGATATTGCATAACCCCATATTACTTGATCATCTCCATGCTAGTTCTGTCATTAATTCTCTTAGACATCACACGAGATATATCAACTCAACACATATTTAATATGAAAAAGATTATTAGATTATGAAGGTCAATATTAAATATAATATCATGAATTATGTTGATTTTCTTACTTTTTTTTGTTTAGGGTTTAGCTTTTTTAATAGTTACATAGGTGGCAATATGATGCATTTGATTATAATATATTCTTTTCTTTGTGAAATTTTTTTTCTTTTTGAGAATTGAGTAGTCAACATAATCCTTATGAATGTTTAGAAAACTAAGATCAATCTCTTTTGATCACTTTAAGCCTGAAAGTCTAGCCCTAGTTGTATGCTTTGCTTAGATAAATCCAACAATTTTAGGACTATTAGAATTATAATATATTATTCTTTAGTTAGGCTCATTTATCTGTTATTGATCATTTTTTTAGCTTATGAGAGCAGGGTGTGTGCATTACTCGTCTTAAATAAAACATTGATTTGAACTAAATATTTTGATTAGGTTGGTTCAATTTATTAAATCTTGGCTCAATTTTTTGTTCCAGATTAAAGATTATTTGAATTTTGATCCTTAGTTCAATTTATTAACTATTAGGAAATATTATAACAATTTTGTTGAATCTATGGATTGTTTGGAGCATTTTTTAATAGCCACCTAAATCCAAGCTATTTGATTCTTCCTTATTTGTAAGGGAGAGATTGTCCCATCCAACCAAGCGGAAAGTCTAGGAAACAAGCAATACATTACTAGTTGAGAGCTTTGGCTTTCAATTAAGAAGTCTTGGGCTCAACTCCCTGCACAAACGTTTGTGTGAGTTTGTGATTAAATTAGCTCAAATACGTGTGTGTGTGTGTGTGTGTGTGTGTGTGTGTGTGTGTGTGTGTGTGTGTGTGTGTGTATCTTTATATATCTCTATATATATAAGTCTAGAAAACAGGCAGCTTTGGTTTAGAGGGAAAGACTGATCAGATTCTTCTTTAATTTGGCCTATTTTTTGTTGGTTGGTCTTTTATGAAACATAAAGCTTTAAGCCCTCTCATATTGACCTCGGTCAACATTCCCTATAAGGAAATCACCCTTAATGCTTGGGCCAACTTTAGCCAGTATTCTTCAATTCCCTCATTTATTTTGAACAGCCTTTGCCAGCAAAATTTATTTTATTTTTGAATAAATAAAATAGCTATATAATACTATAAATTAATATTTAAGAAAATTTTTTAATATAAATTACTGATTAAACTATAACTAATTGTAATTCAAATTAGGGTTGTCAAAAAAGCTCATTATTCATGAACATCTCGTGTTTGACTCGTTTATTAAGTAAGTGAGCCTAACACGATCAACCTCTTATTTGTGTTCAGCTCGAATTAGCTCGAAAATAATAAATTTATTAAATAATTTTTCTAATTTTATATAAATATATATATTTATATAATTATATAAATAATATTTTATTAATATTTTATGTTATATAACTTATTAAGTTACTTAATAAAAATTTTATAAATTAAAATTCAAGTTTAATAAAAAAACTTAAACTAAAGTTACATAGTTCAAATCCTGTCCATTGAAAATGTAATCAAGTGTTATTTAACTTTTTAGCATTTAATCCTAAGTATAAAAACTCAATACCATTCGAACCAGCTGTCGCTCCTACTCGCTCGAGGCTCGATTCGTAAATTTAATATCCTCTCTCATTTATATGCGATTATGACTGGAGAGAGGCCTTGCTTGGGGTTTGGTTGTCATCCTCGCCTCTCTCTATAAACTTTTGAAGCGTCGATCGCCTCTATTTGTACATCTTCCTCTTTACTTCTTTTTATCCCTTTCTCCATTTTATGGATTCATTTGATGATTCTTTTTAGTATTTGTGGAGAAAAGATGATAATGATTATTATACAGGTTCATTCGATCTATTATATCTTTCTCAGCTTTTCTAATAATGATTATACGGGTTTTATGATGCATAACTATGAGGGTTGTATTTCTAGGGTTTGCGGGTTTAGTTTCTTTAAAAGTTTCATCTGTGTGACTATATTTTCACTTTCCCTCATGCGTGACTAAAATTTCATCTTAGAAATTTTAGTAGTAATGATGATTATATGAGTTTTATGAAACAAAATTATATGGATTGTATATCCAGGATTTTTGGATTTGGCTCATTTGGGAGTTTCTTTTGTGTTTTCATCTTCTTATTGACAAATGTTGCATCTTAGAAGCCTCGTTGGCAATATTTATATTGTTTTGAAAGTTCAACTAATGTATATGGATCATAGAGTTTGCTAGTGAGACTTTTTATTCTCGAATGCTCCATACCGTTCTACAGACTACAACTCGGGTCTTTTGTTTGGCTTCTTCAGGCATCTTTAGTTGTTGATTTTATTTGATAGTGATGATATTAAGTTGCAGTGAGTCAGTGATGTCAAATGAATTTTATATTGTCAGCACTCATATTTATGCAACGTTGCTAGCTTATTTATAATTTCTGGAGCCTTTTGAGTAGTGTGAATTGCTTTTACAAATTAAAACTTAGTTAATTAGATTTGTCATTGACGTGTATTAGAGATAATCAGGTGAGTAGATGTTGGTGCTTGTTTCATGTGTCAAGTGTGAACTCACCATGCTTATGAGTTATATTATGATAGTTTCTTTGCTCAAACTTTAGCGAAATAATGAATATGTTACTTCTTTGAGCATATATAACTGAAATATGTTTTTTAACTAAAATGAGCATATGTTTAATCAGGATTTGCTTATTTCTTGATAGAGGTCTTAGGGTTTAGTTGTTTATGTTGCTTTATTTTATGTAATGATAATTTTCATGCAAAGCATTTTAGTGAACAGATATGGACTACTTATCTTAGTCATTTTACTGATGATGTTATAGTAAATACCTATATGTTATGCATTTCAATTTATTACTTTTACTTAAAAAAATCACATGTTATGATAAACAACTACTATGAAAAGTGTATGTAGTCTTAACTCATATTTTTATTTTTATTTAGTGTGTTATCATGTCTACTGTATATCTTTCTCAATCTGTATCATGTGGTAATGATATAGCAATAGAAGCTGAATATAGTAATGAAATTTCAAATATTTCTTAACAACATATTGAATTAAAAGCAAATGTACTCGAGACTATTAGTAATGAAGTCAAATCTAAGAAAGGTAGAAAAAAAATCTATAGTATGACAGTATTTTATAGAAACCACTTCTATATTCAAGGGAGAGACTATACCCTCTTTATAATGCATATGTTGCTGCACAAAATTTCATAAATCCAAAACTAACATAACTTCACAACTCTTGAGACATGTGAGAGAATGTGAGAAAATTAAAGCCAAGAATAAACAAGTTGTTGAATTACGAGACAAAAGGCAAAAAATATAAAAATTTATGTCTTTTGATGCCAATTCAGAAATTGAGATCCCAATATTTCATGACCTCAAAAATTATGATCATCTTCAGATAAGAGAAATAATTGCAAAGATGATTATTATGCATGAGTACTCATTTATGATTGTTGAGCATATGCGATTTAATATTTTGTTCAAAGTATTGAATCTCAATTATGAGAGAGTATCTAGAAACACTATCAAGAGTGGTTGAATGAAAGTATATGAATCTGAAAAAGAGAGATTAAAAGCATATCTTAAAAGCATTCATAGAGTTGCCTTGACATCTGATTGTTGGACTTCAAATCAAATAATATGATATAGCGCTTAACAATTCACAATATTGATGATTATTGGAAACTGCATAAGCAAATCATCAACTTTATTGAGCTTGAACCATCGTACACTAGTACATTTATTTGCGATGAAATATGTGATTATTTATTGAATTTAAATTTGCAAGACAAGGTGCCCACTATCACATTGGATAATGTTAGTGACAATGATGTTGCTGCAAATGCTTTAAAAGTTAACTTTCAGTCAAGAGGGAAGTTATATTTTCAAGGATATTTCTTTCATGTTAGATGGTCTTCTCACATTTTGAATATAATAGTTTGGGATGAATTGAAAGAGGTTCAAGAAATAATTCATAAAATCAGAGAGACAAAAAATACCTTAAAAGTCCCCTTTAATGTTACATAAGTTTGTTGAAATGGCAAAGTAATTAAGGATCTCCACTTCAAAAGGTTTATGCATTGATGTTCTGATGAGATGGAACTCCACTTATTTAATACTTGAGTCTGCTTTTATTTACCGCAATGTGTTCAATCATTATACAGCTCAAGATTCCAATTATAAGTGATTGCCTTAAGTGGTATAATTATGAGCGTATTAGAAAGTTTTTTTTTATTTTTAATAATGTGATAAAAATGATTTCAGGTTCTTCTTATCCCACTACAAATATTTTTCTCCCGACTGTCATGCATGTAAAGAAACTACTCATTGAGAAATGCAATTCATCAAATGATTCATTGAGCAGATGACTACTGTGATGAAAGTTAAATTTGATAAATATTATGATGAATGCAATTTACTTATGTCAATGGCTGATGTACTTGATCCACATTTGAAGATGAAATTAATTACTTTTATATTTTCTAAAATATACTCATGTTCTGAGATAGAATCTAAGGTTAAGACTGTTGAGGAGGTCATTTGGAAAATCTACAATCAATATTCAGTAGATATTATCTATTTAAGTAGTGGAACTTCACAACTAGCAGCTGATGTACCTTTTAATCAAAATTTGACTATAGTTCTATTCAGCCATCAAAATTTAATTTGCAAATTTATTTAGAGAAGAATTATACATGTGCAATAATGATTCGTTTGATATTCTTGAATAGTGAAAGATGAATACTCTCAAGTATCTAACTTTATCCAAAATGACTATGGATGTTTTAACAATTCTCATAACTATTGTTGTATCCGAATATGCATTTAGTGTTCGTGGTAGAGTTTTTAATGATTGTAGGAGTTATTTATCTACAAAAATAGTCAATGCACTTGTTTGCACGACTAGTTGGAACAGAGGTGGTCAACCAAACATAAAAAATCCTTTGGTAGTTTTCTAATTAAAATCAATTTATTTATAAATTTGATAAATTTCATACTCTCATTATCTACTTTTATTTCAACAATAGTTAATAGAGGAGGAGAATTTTTATGTGAAACTTCAAAAATAAGTTTAGTAATTGAGAAGGAGACTAAGCAACACTATATCATCTTGCCTTTATTCTTCTCAAAATAATTTTCATATATACCTTATTAATTTAGACAGTTTTATCTTAGTTGTTCGTGATGGTAATCTATGGAAACTTTGGCTTGCAGCTACTATTGATGTTTGACTTTTGATAGTTGGCTGCTATAATTCTAATTCTTGGTTTCAGTTTGTTATAATTTTGTTTCTTGACTTCTTAATAATTAGCTGCTATAATTCAGTTTATGATAGACTGCCTGTACTTAGCAATGCTGAATTTGGTTTTACTATAAGGTTGTCAATGAATTTAGCAATGCTGTAATATTATATATTTGTATTTGATGTCAGACTTTTCCTCTATTTCTCAAATGCAGGCTAGCAACTGTAATGTGTTTACTGTTCTAGATATTTTTTGATTGGCTGTTGAATTTGATGCATTTTAGCATTTTTAAAATTCTATAGATACCAATTGAGGTTGGTTGTTAGAGATATACATATCTGGATGGTGTTTAGTTTTGTGATCTGAGCAAAGGTTTTCCAAGTAATAAGCTCCATATATTTGAGTCTAACCATTTGCTTCAAGTCTAAGTTTATATATTTTAAGTCTAAGTGGTTTTTTTCATTCTTTATTTTCTATTGCTGCTTAAATGGTTTTGAAATCTTGGAATTGTTTATTTTGGCGGAAAGGTTTTGTTGTAGCAATAAATATTAGAAAATGAAATGTTGTTGGTTTTCGATGTTAAGTTTATGTTTGAATTTCTTTTCTTTAATGCAAGAGGAGTATTGCTACCATAATGTGTTTGAATTTAAAGAATACCAAAGCTACATCATGATGGTTTTGAATTGAAAGGGTATATATTTTACTTACAAGGTGATTGATCTTGCACCGATACAGATGTTTGCATTGATTTAGTGGTAGATTCTTCTTTATTTATTCTTTAACATACCTATCATAATAGTTTAGGTTTGTTCAGTAGGATCTTGTTGTAATTAATCTATGTGGAGATTACTTCTACCTTGGGACTTTATGGGTCAAACTTTTCCTCTATTTCTCGGTTGTAGGCTTGTAGCTGCAGCTGTTGTATGTGTTCTCGATATTTTGATTGCTTGAATTTGGTTTTTTGTGTTTGTCGTTCTATATTTTTAATAGTTTTCTTGGACTATGATGGAAAATTCAAATAATGACGCAACTTAGATGGTTGGTTGCATGTATTTTCAGTCCTTCAATTTAGTATTTGATGATTTATATTTGTTGTTATATTATGTACAAAGTTTTGAATTTTTTTTCCACTAGATCACTATAATCTTGGGTTATTCAATGTTCATTATATTTTTGATTATTCCACTACACTTTTAATATTATTAATCTTTTCTTTTGCTATATTATTTGAAGTTTTTAATTTAAGCAACCAACAAGTTATTGATGCATCAATGATTACCTATTTTAATTTTCTGAGTCAATTCATTATTTTTTTTACATATTTTTTTGTTAGTTTTATTTATATAAAGTGCAAATTTATCATCGATGCAATTGCTCAATTGAATAATGAAATATGAAATATCAAGAGATAACTAGTTTGAAGATTCAATGTTATTGAAGGCTTAAGCTATGAGATTGGAGAATCATTGTTGTAATATATAAATTATAATATAATTGTCATTTTGTATATAGTTGTTATTAAATATTATTATTTTTTTAGTTTTTATTGAATCAAATTGCTGGTTATATATAATCATATAAATTTTTAGATTGAATTTATTCTTATAAATTGTAATTATATGAGTTTGTAATTTAATATGTAATAAATTTTTTGTGTAAAAATATATTTCTTCATTGTATAATTTTTATTGAAATTTATTGAATCAAATTGTTGATATTACTTATTTTTTATTTATTATATATTGTATATGATTTAATTAAATAATATATTTTTTACTTATAATTTTTTTTAATTTTTAAATTAAAATTAAGAAAATTTATTAATTTTTAAAAATATAAAATTGAGCTAATTTTGAGCTGAATATGAGCTTAAAATGGACCCAAACAATTTTTTAAGGTTAACATGACCACTGCTATCTGAAACACGAGCTAATTAAAAAAAAAATAATAGAGCCGAACACTAACAGAGTCTCAGCTCACTCACAAACTCGGCTTGTTTCAAATGAACGCAGCAAACGCCCGCGACCAGTCTTCACTGCTGCCCACGTTTCGCGGAGTCACTCTCCTCGCAAATTTCTCGCAAACCCTAAACCCCCATCGCGAAAGCAACGTGCTTTCTTCCTCCTAATGGCCGACAGTCAGTCCTCCGACGAGGACTCAGAGTTCAGCGAATCCGAGCTCGACGACTACGCTGAGAAAGCCTATCAAGGCCGGAAATCACCGAATTCTTAACCACGATGGCAACCTGCGTTGTCCTTTCTGTGCAGGTCAGAAGAAGCAGGACTATCGATACAAAGACCTCCTTCAGCACGCAATTGGAAGAGATTCTTCGACCTCGAAAAGGCTATGGAGAAGGCCAACCACCTTGGCTTTGCTCGGTTCCTCCAAAATGACCTCGCCCCCGCTGCAGGCCTCGTGGATGCTCCTCCTCGACCGCCTTCTGCCGAGCCAGCATCATTCAGTTCTAATTGAAGTACTGATGATCTCTTCGTATGGCCTTGGGCGGGATTGCTTGTCAATTTGCCTATGGAAGATGAAGGTGTTCCTCTCGAAGAGCAACTTTTGGAATTTAATCCGGTGAGTGTCATTCCTTCACCTGAGAGACATCCTGAATCTGGTAAAGGTGAGGCAGTGATTTGGTTTAACAGGGATTGGGGAGGGTTCAAGGATGCAATGACATTTGAAAATCACTCTGAGGCAAGGCGGTTGGGGAAAAAGGCTTGGAATGAGAAGAAAGGTGTGAACTTGACTGGGATATATGGGTGGATTGCTCGCCATGATGATTATAATTCTGATAGGCTGGTTGCAAGGATTCTGCAGAAGTATGGTGAATTGAAGACCGTGGCTGATGTGACAGAGGAGTAGGCGAGGGAGAATCGTATGATGGTGGTTGCTATTGCGAAGAAGATGGAAGTGACGAATAAATGCTTGCAGGAATTGGAATGCAGGCATAGGGAGAGGAGAATATTACTTAAAAACATGATGGATTCAAAAGCTAAGATTTTACAGGAGTACAATGAAGGTGAGTTAGTAATCATGCTTGCCTATTTTATATGGTCGAATCTTGATGAAAAATTCATGTTTTGACCTGATGAGAACTTTGCTTTTTAATTTGTTAAATTATTGTTGGTCATCTCTATTTGTGTCAGCTAGTATATAGTGGATGCATCTGCATTTTGTTTTTTTTTTTATCCATTGATGCATGCTCTTTTAATTCTCAGGTTTTTTAGCTTCCTTACTAAAGTTGTTTATTATTTATTTATATTTTATTTTTGATATATATAAATATATATAAATATAATATAATATAATATATTTTTTTATTTCGAGCTAAATCGAGCCGAACACGATCGAACAAAGGATTGTTCATGTTCGGCTTGTCGAGCTTGAAATATTTGTTCACGTGTTACATTTAGTTAATTTAACCATCCATGAAGCTATTTAACGAGTCGAAATTGCTCACGAACCAGCTTTTTTGACAGCCCTACATACTTTTATTGATATTCAGTTTTTGTGTCTAGAATGCATTTGTCTCTTCCATCTTATCAAAGTTGCTGATTGTTCTGCTCTAGATTCGGAGAGGAAATAATTTGACAAATTAAATAAGGATATCAGGGTAAGTAGGATCATGTAGTCACTTGTCATTTGTTTCCCAATAATTGTTTAAATGAATGAATTATTGCCTTGCTTATTGGAGTGTGAGAATGTCTGAAGAGCCATCTTGAATGAGTTGATTCGATTTACTTTTTAATTGTTCACAAATTGTATTCTGTTTTAAGTTCTTATAACTAAATATACACTATATCCTTTCTTCTACACTTTCAAGTACCTATAATTGATCTAATTATAAGTATTATTTATTTTTTTAGAACTCCTTGCTCATGCTATTGAACTTACCGCTTCTTACTGCATTGTCCTCTTTCTGTCACTCCTGCACTTGTTATTCCTATTGCCATTTCCTATTGCATTTGCCTTCATTGCTAGCATTGTTTTCATAAAGCATTGCTTTAATTGTCATGATGCCTTGCCACAAAATTTTATACTTGGCATTATTTTCACATTTGGCATCACTGCCACCATCACATTCGCAATCATTGTTGCTCTCATTTGCCACCTTATAGGCTTTCACCTCACCTTCAACATTTGTTGCCACCTAATGCTTTCAGAACCAGCTAACGGCTTCACATTATACCTCCCTTCCTTCTCCTTAGCTTGCTTCCTTTTCTCTTCTCTTCCTATAGAGAAAGTCTATATGGAAAAAAATGGTGATCGAGCTCGAGGGAAATCTAAGGACTCAACTTGACTTGAAGTTGTTATCAATTTAGTTTGGATTTATGTATGATAAGTAGGAAACAATTAGGATTAGATATGTGCACTCTTTTGTTTAGAACCAATAAGAATAGACCTGTGTTATATCTTTGTTAGCATTAATTAAAAAATTTTGTTGCACTCTAATCTAGTCGAGATGATTGTCTTTACTAAGAAGGATTAGATAAATTATCTTGGGTGAGAGAAGTGCCTTGATTATTTGGCATGGTTAAATGGTTTAGGTTTGGATATAAATTTATATATGATAATTTTAATTTAAGCTAGCTTGACTTGCCCTATACCCAAATTTAGAGTTCAAATATTTAACTCAAAGAAAATCATATTGTTGTCACATTATGATGCTTTGACTTTAAATTTCTTCATATCATTAACACTATCATTGCCGGTCCCAAGTCCGGATGTGAAAAGTGGAGGGTTGCGTTAGGTAGTTGACAACCAGCATAAAACTTGTCGAAATAATCATGACATGAATCCTTTAAATCATCATTGTGTTGGCGTCTCGAAGTGACGTATAACGAATATAGTGAAAAATGTCTGAAGCCGTACATCTGCAGGTCTGATGTTAAATAAGCAAAGGTTCTTACATTATGGATGGATGCGGGCAAATAAGTTAGTCCATGAAACTAGAATTAGGTTAGGATCTTGGAATATAGGTACTCTTACAGGTAAATTAATGAAATTAATAGATATCATGGTTCATAGAAAGATAAATATTTTATGTGTTCAAGAAACTAAATGGGTTGGGAAGAAGGGAGATTGATAGTTTAGGTTTTAAACTTTAGTATTCGAGGTAAAAAGTCTAGAAATGGTGTAGATGTGATTATAGATAAAAGTTTGAAGGATAATGTTATAAATATTAATAGATGTGGAGATAAAATTATACTTTAAAGATTATTGTTGATCTTAAGATTATCGATGTTATAAGTGTATACTCAAGTAGGTTTGGAAGTAGCAAAGAAAATTTTTTTGGAATGAATTAGAGGATTAATACAAAGATATCTTGAAGAAAAATATTTATTGGAGGAGATTTAAATGGACATGTTGGTAGAGTGGTAGAAGATTTTAAAGTATTCAGTAGTTGTGGATTTGGAGTGATTAAATGAAAGAAGACATATTAGATTTTCTTTAGTTTATGATTTTTGTAGTTACGCGTTATTTAAGAAAAGAGATGAAACATATTATTACTTATAAAATGGATCTAGTAAATACGATTGATTATTTTCGATAAGAAAAATAGATCGTTAGATCGTAAAGATCAGAGTCATTCAAGTGAAAATCTAAATACCCAACATCGATTGTTAGTTTTAGATTTTAAGATGAAAGGTTGTAAGAGAAAAATAATCCAAATTATTGTTCAATTAGATGAGACACTTAAAAGAAATAAAAATATTTTTAAAAGAGCAAGAGATTAGAGATATTCGTAGGAACATTATGTGGGAAAAAATGAGTGAAATTAAGCAGTTCTTAAAGATGTCTTGGAGAATCAAAAGTTTCTTTAATAGTTGGTGGTGGAGTCGATTATCAGAAAAAAAAAAATAAGTATTGTTATAAAACTTGGTTTAGATGTAAAACTTCGGAAAATTGGGAAAGATATAAAGTGGTAGAGATTAAGAAAACGATATATGATCACGAAAATTTAGGTTTTAGTGATTTATCTGATAGATTAGATCTGAAGAAGGTGAAAGATGTATGTATAAATATTAATAGATGTGGAGATAAAATTATAAACTTTAAAGATTATTGTTGATCTAAGATTATCAATGTTATAAGTGACATGCTCAGTAGGTTTGGAAGTAAGCAGAAAATTTTTGGAATGAATTAGAGGGATTAATACAAAGATATCTTGAAGAAAAAATATTTATTGGAGGAGATTTAAATGACGTGTAGAGTGGTAGAAGATTTTAAAAGTATTCATGGTAGTTATGGATTTGTGATTAATGAAGAAGATAAGATATTAGATTTTCTTTAGTTTATGATTTTTGTAGTTGCAAACGTTATTTAAGAAAAGAGATGAACATATTATTACTTATAAAAATGGATCTAAGTAAAATACGATTGATTATTTTCGATAAAAAAATAGATCGTTTAGATCAGTAAAGATTGTAAGGTCATTCAGTGAAAATCTAAATACATCGATTAGTTTTAGATTTTAAGATGAAAAGGTTGTAAGAGAAATAAACAAAATTATTGTCAGAATTAGATGAGGGGCACTTAAAGAACAAATAAAAATATTTTTAAGAAATTCTGAAGAGATTGGGATGTTACATGGAAGCTAACATTATGTGGGAAAAAATGAGTGAAATTAATGAGTTCTAAAGATGTCTTGGAGAGAAAAGGAAAAGTTTCTTTTAATAAGAATAGTTGGTGAGTCAGTTATAGAAAGATAAAAATAAGAAGTGTTATAAAACTTGGTTTAGATGTAAAACTGAAAATTGGGAATATATAAAGTGGCCTGTAGAGATTTTAAAAGCGATATGATGAAAAATTTAAACTTTAGTGATTTACAATGATTAGATACAAAGAAGGTGAAAGATGTATGTATAAGTTAGCCCAAGAGAAGTAAAAGTAGTTAGTGATGTGTAAGGATGAAAATAATAAAATACTTTTTTAAGAAAAGGATATTGAAAATAGGTGGATGAGATATTTTGATAAACTTTTCAATGAAAAATCTGAAAGTACGATTGATTTTAGCAACCTTAATACTCTAAACAAAAAAAAATTTTATTTTTTAGTTGTATTAATAAATCCGAAGTAAGCTTTAAAGAAAATGAAATGTGGAAAGCGTGGGGCGGATAATATTAATAAGTGTGGAAATGTTTAGGAGATCAATGAATTTCTTGGCTTACAAATCTTTTTAATATCATTTTAAAGATTAAAAAGATGCCAGATGAGTGGATAAAGAGTTTGTTGGTTCCTATATTTAAGAATAAAGGTGATGCACAAGAGTGTAAATTATAGAGGAATTAAGTTAATGTGCCATACATTAAAATTATGAGAGAGAGTAATTGAGCATAGACTACGATGTGATACAGAAGTTTCTCACAATCAATTTGGTTTCATGCTAGGTAGATCTACTATGGATGCTATACATTTGTTAAGGGGTTTGATGGAGAAGTATAGAGAAAGTAAGGAGGATCTACATATGATATTTATTGATTTAGAGGAAGCTTATGATAAAGTTTCAAGAGATGTTCTTTGGAGAGTTTAAACGAAGGAGTTAATATTGGTTATATTCAAGTCATTAAGGATATGTATACTAGAGTACTTGTGTCCAAACACAAGGAGGATTGACAAAATATTTTCCTATTTTAGTTGGATTACATCAAGGATCATCTTTAAGCTCTTATCTTTTTGCTTTAGTTATGGATGTTCTTACTAGGCATTTACAGGAAGATGTAGCTTGGTGTATGCTTTTTGCTGATGACATTCTTCTTGTTGATAAGACTAGAGAGGGGGTTCAAGAGAAACTTGAATTATGGAGGTCAACTCTAGAGTCTAAAGGTTTTCGTTTAAGTAGATCTAAAGCGAATATATGGAGTGTAATTTTAGTTGTAGAAGTTCTTGGTAGTGTTGTGATATTAGGTGAACAAGTAAGAGTTAGCGTTTTATTTAGGCTCATTGTTCAAAATGATGGTGAAATAGATGGAGATGTTATTAGTAGAATTCAAGTTGGATGGTTGAAGTGGAGGAATGCATCCGGCTATTATGTGATAGAAAAGTTCCACTTAAACTTAAGGAAAATTTTATAAGATGGTGGTAAGACCGATGACTTATGGTGTAGAATGTTGGCCAATAAAATAAATATAAGATTAAGTTAAGTGTTATAGAGATGAGGATGCTTAGGTGGATGAGTGGCTTTACTCTTAGAGATAGAATGCAAAATGAGTATATTCGGGAAAAAGTTGGAGTAGCTCCAATGGTAGATAAGATTAGGGAGTCGCTTAGATGGTTTTAGGCGTCGGCCGTCATGACGATTAGTAGAGTAGATGCATTAGGTTTCTTTATGTTAAGAAAGGTAGAGGTAGACCTAAAAAAACTTGGTTAAGATGTATAAAAATGATCTTAGTATACTTGATTTGAATGAGAGTTTGACACAGACACAAGGAAGGATTCATATGGAAACAAATGGGGATTCTTGTTGTTGTTGTTGTTGTTGTATATTATTAACTTTATTTGGGGTTGCAAATGAATTGAGCTAAGTCGTGTAAGTAATTGTTTAAGGTTAAGCTCGTTTATCAAAGGATTGTATTCGAGCTCAAGGTCATTTTTAAAAATCATGTTAAGCTTGGTTGAAGCATTTGAGCTTAGTTCATATTGAGATTAGTGAGCACATTAATGAGCATATTGTTTAACAAAATAAATGACTATTAATTGCGCATTAGGCAAGCTTTAATTGAGCTTGTTCATGAGCAACTTGTTTGAAAAAGTAAATAAATTGTATCAAATAAAATTTGTTGAGCTTAAAAAAATTATTAAAAAGTAATGTTCACAAAAGAGTCTTAATCAAGTCTTAATGAGCTTGTTCACGAACTCTATATGATATTGTTCATGAATATAAATGAACCAAAAAACAAGTAATTCAAGCTTCTTCATTATTTACGAAAGTGTCTAAGTTTGTTTTATTTGTTAATCAAATAATCATGAAGAAGCTCTAACTGAGTCAAGCCAGAAATAGCTTGTTGAATGCTATATGCTTATTAGCCCTAATTTTGTGGAAGAAATTTTTTTGGTGCGATTAAGTATAGGCTATTGGAAAAATGCTTCATTTCTTGCATGATGCTATTAGCATTTTGGTTATCCCATTATCACTTTGATAGCCCATTTAATTGACATTTCATTTTCTATCATATGATTTATTATTATAATGATTTGATTTTTTTGTGATGTAACTTATAAAAATGGATCTAGTAAAATACAGATTAATTATTTTTTGATAAGAAAAATAGATCGTTTAGATTGTAAAGATTGTAAGGTCATTTAAAGTAAAAGTTTAAGTACACAATATCGATTATTAGTTTTAGATTTTAAGATTAATGATTGTAAGAGGAAAAATAAATCAAATTATTGTTCTAGGATTAGATGAAAACACTTAAAATCACAAATAAAAATATTTTTAAGAAATATTCTGAGCTTAGAATTTATGATGTTTAAAAAAGGAATATTATCGAGAAAAAAGTAAGTGAAATTAAGCAGTTGTTAAAATGTCTTGAAGAATCAAAATGAAAAGCTTCTTTAATAAAATAGTTGGTGGTGGAGTCGAGAATGTCTGAAAAATAAGAAATAAAGCATTGTTATAAAAACTTGGTTTATATATAAAACTTCTGAGAAAGATATAAAGTGACTTGTAGATTCTAAGAAAGCGATATATGATCTGAAAAATTTAGCCTTTAGTGATTTATACTGATAGATTAGATACCAAATAAGGGTAAAATATGTATGTATAACAAAGAGATATGAGAAATAAATATCTAGTCAGTGAGGTATTAATGATGAAAATAATAAATCGCTTTTCTTAGAAAGGATATTGAAAATATGGTGGATGAGTATTTTGATAAACTTTTCAATCAAGGATCAAAGTCTGATTTTAACCTTAATATACAAACAAAATAGAATTTTATTTTTATCGTTGTATTAGTAAATCAAATTAGAGATGCTTTAAAGAAAATGAAATGTGGAAAAACAGTAGGACCTGATGATATTCTAATAGAAGTGTGAAAATATTTAGGAGATCAAGGAATTTCTTGGCTTACAAATCTTTTTAATGTTATTTTAAAGACTAAAAAGATGCCAGATGAGTGGAGAAAGAGTTTGTTGTTTCCTATATTTAAGAATTAAGGTGATGCACAAGAGTGTGCAAATTATAGAGGAATTAAGTTAATGTGTTATGCATTAAAATTATGGGAGAGAGTAATTGAGCATAGGTTATGATGTGATACAAAAATTTCTCACAATCAATTTGGTTTCATGCTAGGTAGATCTACTATGGATGCTATACATTTTTTAAGAGGTTTGATGGAGAAGTATAGAGAAAGTAAGGAGGATCTATATATGATATTTATTGATTTTAGAAAGCTTATGATAAAGTTTCAAGAGATGTTCTTTGGAGTTCTAGAACGAGAAATGAGTTAATATTGGTTATATTCAAGTCATTAAGGATATGTATACTTGTTATACATTCAAACACAAGGAGGATTGACAAAATATTTTCCTATTTCAGGTTGGATTACATCAAGGATCGCTTTAAGCCCTTATCTTTTTTTACTTTATGGATGTTCTTACTAGGCATTTATAGGAAGATGTACCTTGGTGTATGCTTTTCTTGATGACATTCTTCTTGTTGATAAGACTAGAGAGGGAGTCCAAGAGAAACTTGAATTATGGAGGTTAACATTAGAGTCTAGGTTTTGTTTAAGTAGATCTAAAACCGAATATATAGAGTGTAATTTTAGTTGTAGAAGTTAGTGATAGTGTTGTGTGGGTGAACAAATTAATAAGAGTGAGCGATTGAGATATTTAAGCTATTGTTCAAAATGATGGTGAAATGGATGGAGATTTTATTAGTAGAATTCAAGTTGGATGGTTGAAGTGGAGGAATGCATCACTTTTATGTGATGAAAAGTTCCAAAACTTAAGGAAAAATTTTATAAGATGGTGGTAAGAAGAATGACTTATGGTGTAGAATGTTGACCAATAAAAGATAAGCATAAGAGTATTACAGAGATGAGGATGCTCGTGGATGAGTGGCTTTACTCTTAGAGATAAAATGCAAAATGAGTATGTTGGGTTGGAGTAGCTCGCAGATAAGATTAGAGAGAGTCGCCTTAGATGGTTTGACCACATAAAAGCGTCATTTGTCGATGACAGTTAGAGAGTAGATGTAGATTCTTATGTTAAGAAAAGGTAGAAAAAGACTTGGTTAAGATGTATAAAAAAAATACCCGAATTAAATGAGAATTTAATAATGTGACATGATAGAGACGAATGATTCATGTAGCCGACCCCACTTAGTGGGATAAAGGCTTGTTGTTGTTGTTGTTGATGCATGTTTTAGAAGTTTGGATTAAAAAATAGGCACTTTAGTTAATACCAAGTCGTTAATTGTGCGATCATAAACCCATCTTGATGTAGGATGGTTAAGGTTGAAGGTTTCCAATGCCATTTGAATGTCACAATGAAAGTTGATTTTATTATGTTTCAGTATTTAACGATCTATTCGAAGCCTTACATAGTGTTTGTGATTAATTGTAACTTCATTACTAAATTTCTAATTTGACTTTTAATTAAATAGATTGTGGTAGTAAAATGCTCTAAAGACAAATCATTTGTAGCTATAAGGCATGTAAACTTCGTATAGTATTCAAATACAATAGAATTGCTTTATTCACAACTGTTAAATTGCTTATACAATTGTTCATTATATTCACTTAAGGCTAGATATTGCTCTTTAAGTTTGTCTCAACTAACCTATGCTGATTTTGTTTCACTTGTGGCACTTCATCAAAACAGTTGAGGATGAAGTCTAAATTTTATTTTAGGATCTTCTACTTTTTAGAATCAAGCAGATGATGGTGTTCAAACTTCAAAAAGGTCTGTCAACTACCTAAAAAATTCCTTTTATATCTCCCATCAAATGTAGGATTGTAATTTTGAATCTCATGATTGTTAAGTTGTATTTTTTGTATAATTACAACAACTCCAATTCTATTTACTTGCATCATTTATTATTATTTTTTTACTATCCCAATTAATATTTCATCAAGTTGATTGAGCAACTTAGAGGTTTCCATCTGTGGGATCAATTTCTAGTGGGCTGAGGAATAAAAAGCGAAGATTGTTAGAAGAACAAGTTGCATGGCTGGCTTTGGTGACCATCGAACAAGTGGGAAGCTGGTTATGAATGTGGTTTAGGAATCAAATTGGCGAATATTTATTTTCTATTTTAAGTTGGATAGATTTCCTTGAGACCTACAATTCAATTGAAATATGAGACCAATTAATGTTTAATCGTTATTCTAATTTTTTGATATTGATTTTGGTCTTTCTAATGCATACTGATGATGCTGAAGTCTTGAAGATGTAATCATCATTTTGTGAAGCATGTAGATATAGATAAATGTATTTTTGTTCACAACATTTTGCATGAGCATGAAAAATATGCGGACCAACTGATATGGACCCAAATAGAGAAAAATACATCAGTACAAGAGAAAAAAGCCCATTCATTAAAAGATTTTACCCAATAATGCAATAATTACATACATTAGCCACTGTTGAATAAAGAATACAGAGAACTTAGCCATTACAGAGAATATGATTACAATAAATAACCAAATAAAACATGCATAGCAAAAAGATCACTGAACATTGCCAGAATAACAAGACATATGAACTACAAGAATAAGATTCAGCACAAGATTTCTAGACATGGCCAGCTCAGATAACTACAACATCAATATAACTGAAAATCAAGAAAGAAAGTAAAGATCTTGCCAGCTCAGACAAAACTACAACAATAATATAACTGAAAAACAAGAAAGAAACCAACATCTGGCCAAAACAGACAGACATCACTTCCATATAACAGAAAAACAGCTAAACCCTAGAGCAGATCTTGAAAACTGTAAAGAAATATCGAGATCTAGTAGATAGTTAAAGAAAGAGATGTATAAATAGGATTAGAAAGACAAACAGAGAATAGACAGAATATTTTGCTGCTACTTCTTCTCCTTCCTTTTATATCTTCTTCTTCTTCAATCTCATCTCCTCCTGCAACCTTTCTCTCGCCGGAGCATCGCCTCCTCTCCAGAGAAACCCTAGGTTTTCTCTAGCTCCAACCCCTTTTCATTTTTCACGAGTTTTGGTCACTTTCGAGAGTAAGCCCTTATCTCCTTTCCTCGAAAGTTGCGAGTTCCTTCATCCGGAAGTTTCATCACATGGTTGAGAGAACAATGAGAATTAAAGCATAGACAGTGACGATTTAATCCCGTGGCAACTCATCCCGAGCCAATCCAACGATCCAATTTAAATCCGGGGTCCTATCATTGGTGCTCGTTGATTCAGCAACAATGGCGACCGACATACAACAAATCTTGGAAGAATGTGTAGGAAGATTAAACAAGAATGATGAACAAATGACATCAATTCTATCATATTAAAGTATTACGCAGACTCGAATTGAAGATAAACTGGATAAATCTTGTCAAGAACAACATCAACAGAGTAAAAAATCACAGGTATGTAACTCAAACCCTATAGAAATTACTCCTCAAATTAGGTCACATACTCAAAATTCAAGACCAGTAAAAGTAGACATGTCCCGGTTTAATGGAGAAAATCCAAGAGGATGGCTATTCAAATTTTTTCAAGATATCTTTCGAGAACAGAACATAAGTTCATAATTGCATCAGTTTATATGGATGGACCTGTTTTGAGTTGGTTCCAATGGATGCACCTTAATAAGCAATTGCATTCTTGACAAAATTTCAAAGAACGGTAATCTGATTTAGACCTTCATTATCTGAGATTTAAGGAGAATTAGCCAAATTACAACAAAGAAAAGCACAAAAATTTTACAATGAGTTTGAAGAATTGGCTAACAAATTTCAAGAATTCCTCCAATTCCTCCAAAGTTGCTTTGAATCGGACTAAGATAAGATATCAAAAGAGAAGTCTTACAACCAACTTACTCACTTAAGCCTTGCAAAATTAATGGAAGACAGACTAGCAGATGATGTTTATATAGCAAGAAACTCACATTTCAATCAAACAACAGTAATGAAACAACAACAGCCATTGCTTCCCACCCTAGTCATGCCAAATCACACAAACAACAATAATAACAAGCCAAATATACCAATCCAGAGATTTACAGCAACACAATTAGAGGAAAGAAAGTCAAAAATGATTATGTTTTAACTGTGATGAGAAATACTATAGGGGCCACACATGTAAATCAAAGCTATTTGCCCTCATGGTGGTCAATGATGATCAAGACTACAACTTGCAGCAAGAAAGCCATCAAGAAAATCAGTTAATACATGAAGATATTCCGAAATAAAACTGATGCATTCAAGTCAAACAGAACATTGAGATTACAAGGGATGATTGACAATAAACTAGTACAAGTACTGATTGACAGTGGTTCACAATTTTATTCAATCCAAACTAGCCGTTCATAGATCACACAGTCACACACACGGATCAATTTTAAAGTATTAGTAGGAAATGGAAACACTAAAATGCTCGAGTTTGCTTCAACATACTCATCAAACTATAAGGATATACATTCATACATACTACTTTCACTTGCGAGATGTGGTATTAGGTGTGCAGTGGCTAGAGCAATTGAGAGAATGCACAACAGATTACAAAAAGTTAACCATGAAATTCAAATATAATGACACAATAGTACAATTGCAAGGGGATATAGCTTCAAATGTGGAAAGCATTACCTTACATCAGTTTACAAAGCTCCAAAACAAGGATGAGATAGCATCCTACCTACATATCAGAGAAGTATCAATACTGACAGAATCCACAACAAGGAAATTTAACAGCTTACCTGCAAATATACAACATGTATTAAATCAATATCAAGAATTATTTCAAGCACCATCAGACTTACCTCCCAAAAGGGACATAGATCATCATATTAACCTGCAAACGGGCACTCAACCAATAAAGGTTAAAATTTACAGATATCCACATTTTTAGAAGATAAAAATTGAAATATTAATCAAGGAGATGTTGGATACAGGGATAATAAGAGAGACCTTTCTCTTTTGTTAATAAGAAAAAAAGGATGGCATTGGAGATTATAGATTAATCACAAAATCACGATAGATTTCCAATTCCAACTCCAGAGGAATTAATGAATGAATTACATGGAGCAACTGTTTTTTCCAAGTTAGATTTGCGTGCAGGGTATCACCAGATAAGAATGACAGAAGATGATATATACAAAACAGCCTTCAGAACACATGAAGGACACTATGAATTCATAGCCATGCCATTTGGGTTAACAAAATCACCCTCAACCTTCCAAGCCATGATGAATACAGTACTAAAATCATTCCTAAGAAGATTTGATGATATTCTAATATACAGCCCCATCATGGAGCAACATCAACAACACTTACAAGCAGTTCTGAAAAAAATGAAACAAAATGCTCATTCATCCAGAAAAAGATAGAATATTTAGGCCACATATTATCAGCCCAAGGGATAGAAGTTGATCAAAAGAAAAATTGAAGCAGTACAATCATGACCAATTCCAAACTCAGTTAAACAGTTAAGAAAATTCCTGGGTTTAACAAGCTATTATAGGAAATTTGTAAAGCAGTATGCAGCAATTGCTGCACCATTAACATCGATGCTAGCTAAACAGCAATTCCAGTGGATAGAAGAGTCTCAAAAAGCATTCATATAGCTGAAACAAGCTATGATATCTTTACCTGTATTAGCATTTTCAAATTTTACTCTATATTTTATTATAGAAACAGATGCTTCTTGGATATAGAACAATATTAATTCAAAATAGTCATCGCTTATTTTCAAGAAACTATCTCCAACCTTACGAGATCATCAACTTATGCAAGGGAACTATATGCCATATAGCGGTGGGGCGATGGAGACAATATTTGACAACATTCATCGTCAGAGAAGAGCGTTAGAACTAATGCAACAAACAATCTAGACACCAGAACAGCAAAGGTTCTTAATTAAACTCCTTGGTTTTTATTACACCATAAAATACAAATCAGGGATCATAAATAAAGCAGCTGATGCTTTGTCCAGAAAGATTTATACTCCAGAAGAACACTCTACATCAGACAACCCAAAAATCTCTACATATCAAAGTTTATATGCTTGCACCCAACAATTCACTTCTTTATTACAACAAATAAAAGATGAAACACAAGCCGTTCCAGAGTTACAACAACTCTATAACGCCAGAACTCAAAACCAACGTTTCTAATGGATTAGTATATTATAAAAAGAGAATTTATATAAGTTCGTAAATAAGAATTAATATTGAGAGAACTACATTCAACACCGGTAGAGGTCAGAATTGGAATTAACAAGAATTACTCAGCTTTTATTGGAAAAGATGAATGAAGCAAGACATTCAACCTTTATTTCAACATGCCATATTTGTCAATAAGATGAAGTAGTATTTTGCCATTTGGGAGGAACTTTCTATGGACTTTATCACAAGATTACCCAGATCTCACAAACAAAATATCTATCTTGGTAGTAGACTCTCAAGTATGCACATTTTTTTTCAAACCAACTTTTACACTTTCTCTATTTTCATCTGATGCAAATTATGGCATACCACAGCATAGTATCGAGATGGGATCCTATCTTTATGAGTAATTTCTGAGTTATTTATTTAGGTTAAGTGGCACTCATTAGTGGTGCTTATCATCCTCAAGCAGATAGCAAGTCATCAATAAGACATTAGAACAATACCTTAGAGTTTTGTACTTAGAGACACCAAGAAATTGGTTCGGTTTCTATGGCCATAGGTAATACTTACTAACTTCTTTCAAATACTTTCAAATGACTTTACTTCCACCTACAATCATACATCATAATGGTGATCATAATCAAGTAGACAACAAAGGGACAAAATATCTGCACTAACTTAAAGAGAATTTAAGCTCAAAAGCAGCAACAAATGACTAACAAAAAAAGAAGGGAGTTCCAATTTCAAATAAATGACTTGGTGCTAATCAAATTATAACCCTACAGACAAACTTCAGTTTCACTACACCCTTACACAAAATTACAAAAGCAATACTATGGTCCATTCAGAATTCTAAATAGGGACGTAAGTGGAACTTCCGAAGCAAACAAGGATCCTGTATTCCATGTTTCTAGACTCAAGCAATACAAGCAAGATTCTAAGCTACATCCAGCCATTCTCCCAACACAATGCATAGATGGTCTGCCTTTGGTTAAATCCATCAGAATTCTAGAAGAAAGGACAAGACTGCAAGTAGATAAACCTATTAAAGAAGTACTAGTCCAATGGGATGGAATGTTAACAAATGATGCATCTTGGATGCCAATTAAGGAGTTCCAGAAAGTTTTTCCAAGTTTTGACCTTGAAGGTCAATGTTTGGAAGGGGTAATGATATGGACCCCCAGAGAAAAACACATCGAGGAGTAGAAAAGTCCATTAAAAGATTTTACCCAATAATGCAATAATTATACATTGGCTGAATAAAGAATACAGAGAACTTAGCCATTACAGAGAATATGATTACAATAAATAACCAAATAAAGCATGCCTAGCAAAAAGATCACTGAACATTGCCAGAATAACAAGACATGAATTACAAGAACAAGATTCAGCACGAGATTTCTAGACATGACCAGCTCAGACAACTACAATAGCAATATAACTGAAAATCAAGAAACAAAGTAAAGATCTTGCCACGGACAAAAACTACAACAAATATAACGAAACAAGAAACACAAAGCCAAAACAGATCAATCATACATAATAACAAAAACAATAAACCCTAGAGCGATCTTGAAAACGTAAGAAATAGGGATTATTTTTAAAATAATCTTAATCTTTAATTTATTTAAGCGTAAAAAAAATTATATGAAAACGATCGTCAGTCTGTCCCTGAGATTGAGAGGGTGTTTTCCTTTTGGAGAGAGAGAGAGAGAGAGAGAGAGAGAGAGAGAGAGAGAGGTGCTTTTTTTTGTTTTGCTTTTGGTAGAGAGAGAGAGAGAGAGAGGGGTTTTTATTAATTTTTTAATTAATATAATTATTTAAAATATATAATTTAAAATATTTTTTATAAAATATTTAAATATTTATATATTTAGTTATTAATTAATTTATTTATATATATATAATTAAATATATAATTTAAAAATATTTTTAATTATATATTTAAGAAATTTATTTAATAATTTTATTAATTAATATAATTATTTAAAATATATAATTTTATTAATTTTGTTAATATATAATTTAAAAATAATTAAAATATATAAATAAATAATTTTTTAATAAATAAATAAAGAAAGAAATAAATTATATAAATATTTTATAAATTATATAAATAAATTAATTATATTATATATATATATATATATAATTTATTTAGTTATTTATGTATTTAAATTATATAAATATTTTTAAGTTATATAAATAATTTAAAAATATTTAAAATATATAAATAAATACTTAGTTATTTATATATATATATATATATTTAAAAAATATTTATTTATTTAAAATATATAATTAGTTAAATAAATAAATAAAAAAAATTTAAATTATTTAAATATTTAGATATTTATATATTTATAAAATATTTAGTTATTTTATATATATTTTATTTTATTATATAAAAGCCAATAAATTATATAAATATTTTATAAATTTTATAAATAAGTAATTATATATATTTATAAATTTATTTAGTTATTTATATATTTAAATTATAAATATTTTTTAAGTCATATAAATAATTTAAAATATTTAAAATATTTAAAATATATAATTTTAAAATAATTTTTACAAAATATTTTAAATATATATATTTATATATATATTTATTTATATAAGTCTATAATAATAATAATAACAAAAATATAAAATAAATAAATAAATAAATAATTTTTAATAAATAAATAAAGAAAGGAATAAATATATATATAATAAATAAATAAATATATATAAATAACTAAATATTTTTTATAAATATATTAAATAACTAAATATTTATATAATTTAAATATATAAATAACTAAATAAATTTATAAATATAATTACTTTATTTATATAATTTATAAAAATATTTATATAATTCATTTTTTCTTTATTTATTTATTAAAAATTATTTATTTAGTTATTTATATATTTAAAATAAATATATATATTAAATAAATATATATAAATAACTAAATATTTTATAAATATTTAGTAATTTAAATTATATAAATATTTTATAAATTATTTAAATAAAGTAATTATATTTATAAATTTATTTAGTTATTTATATATTTAAATTATATAAATATTTAGTTATTTAATATATTTATAAAATATTTAGTTATTTATATATATATTTATTTATTATATATATATATTTATTCCTTTCTTTATTTATTTATTAAAATTATTTATTTTTTTTTTTTTTTTTTATATTTTTTTTATATTTTTGTTATTATTATTATTATAGACTTATATAAGTAAATAAATAAATAAATAAATAAATAAATAAATATAATATATATATATATATATATATATATATATATAATTAAAATATTTTATAAAATTATTTTTTAAATTATATATTTTAAATATTTTTAAATATTTTAAATTATTTATATAACTTAAAAATATTTATATAATTTAAATATATAAATAACTAAATAAATTTATAAATATATATATAATTACTTTATTTATAAAATTTATAAAATATTATATAATTTATTGGGTTTATATAATAAATAAATAAATATATAAATAACTAAATATTTTATAAATATATAAATATCTAAGTATTTATATAATTTAAATTTTTATTAATTTATTTAACTAATTATATATTTTAAGTAAATAAATATTTTTAAATAAATAAATAACTAATTAAATAAATATATATATATATATATATAAATAACTAATTATTTATTTATATATTTTAAATATTTTTAAATTATTTATATAACTTAAAAATATTTATATAATTTAAATACATAAATAACTAAATAAATTTATATATATATATATGTATATATATATATATATATATATATATAATTAATTTATTTATATTTAAAATATTTATATAATTTATATATTTTTATTATTTATTTCTTTATTTATTAAAAAAAATTATTTATTTATATATTTTAATTATTTTAAATTATATATTAACAAAAATTAATAAAAATTATATATTTTAAATAATTATATTAATTAATAAAAATTATTAAATAAATTTCTAAATTTATATATATAATTAAAAATATTTTTAAATTATACATTTAATTATATATATAAAAATAAATTAATTAATAACTAAATATATAAATATTTAATTATTAAATATTTTATAAAACTATTTTAAATTATATATTTTAAATATTTTAAATAATTATATTAATTAAAAAAATTAATAAAACCGTCTCTCTCTCTCTCTCCTCAAAAAAAAAAAAAAAAAAAGCTTCTCTCTCTCTCTCTCTCTCTCTCTCTCTCTCTCAAAAGGAAAAAAAAAACAAAATCCTCCATACGGCGTCTTCCCGTCGGCCGTTAGGTCGTTATGCGGACTAGATTTCATAAATAAAATTTTTTTATGTAAAATTAATTATTTGTAAAAATAATCCCAAAGAAATTTCGAGATCTAGTAAATAGTTAAAGAAAAAGATGTATAAATAGGATTAGAAAGACAAATAGAGAATAGACTGAATATTTTGCTGTTACTTCTCCTTCCTTCTGTATCTTCTTCAATCTCATCTCCTCCTGCAACCTTTCTCTCGCCGGAGCACCGCCTCCTCTCCAGAGAAACCCTAGGTTTTCCCTAGAGCTCCCGAACCCCCTTTTTCATTTTCCTGGAGTTTCGGCCGCTCGAAGAGCCGAGTAAACCCTTATCTCCTTTCCTCAAAAGTCGCGAGTTCCTTCCTCCGGAAGTTTCATCACACGGTTGAGAGAACGACGAGAATTAAAGCATAGACGGTGACGATTTAATCCCGTGGCAACTCATCCCGAGCCAATCCAACGGTCCAATTTAAATCCGGGGTCCTATCAACAATTATATAGAATTTTCTGTATTTATGATTATATTTTGAGAAAAAGCTTAAAATAGTTCCTCGACTATCTCTATGTGATAAATTTAGTTATAATGTATCACATTTCTCTCATTTAGTTTTTCGATTATAGAAATTTGATTCCAAATGATCTCTCATGGATTATATTGAGATCAATTGTATTGTATGTAGTTGTGGGACTAATTTGGAGAAATGTATTATTCTCTGACTAAATTAACCAAGGACTATTTTGCACTTTTTCATATTATATTTCATATGTTATGTGTAATATTTGTGTTTTTTTTTGGAAATATTTCTACCAGAAATGCGTAATATTCAGAGGAAAAGCACGTGAAACTGCGCAAAGCATTGGGAAGAAGAATGATATGTTGAAGCTGGAATTGGAATTAAAGAAGAAAGAGATCGAACAATGGTGTAGAGAACTTAATAAATATGAGGCCAAAAATGATGTTGAGAAAAGGAACATTGACTTAGAGAAAGAAAAGGTAATTTATGGAATAATGTGAGGGGTCTAGATTGTAGGAAATAATGTTTGATGCAACCAGCAAAAATTCAGAGCGCTCTTAGACTACTTTTGCTATTTCTAGGCCAAATTGATGTTATGTACATGGTTAATATAATAATCAGGTTATTTTCCTTTGCATAAGCAATCATATGGCAATTATAATATATATTTTATTTCTTAGACTGCTTTAGAGAATACTAACCTTGAATTGGCAACAATCGAGAAAGAGAGAGCTGATGAAGATGTCAAGAACCTTATGGAGGAACAGAAGGTAATCTAACCACGCATGATACTTTGTTGTTCATATTTGTTCTCTGCCCAATAATCTGATTCTTAGAATGGCACATTATGACAGAGAGAAAAAGAAGTTGCTCTTGCAAGAATACTTCAGCTAGAGAGGGAACTGGATCAAAAACATAAATTGGAGCTTGAAATGGCTCAATTGAAAGGTAGATTGAAAGTATTGAAGCATTTGCAAGGAGAAGAAGATATAGACAAGAAAATAGAAGTAGTTCATAAAAGATTGGAAGAAGACAGGGAAGATTTAGAAGATTTGCACAACACTCTTTTAATGAAGGAACGTGAGGCCAATCTGGAACTCAGTGAAGCTCGCGCAGAATTGATAGGGGTAAGGGGATACTTTTCTCTCACAACTATCATGCGTTAACATTTTGATTTTTTTTTTCTATCATAAAAATTTCAAGGTCTTGCAAAATTATGGAAAGGTCCAACCTTGATTGGAATAAAAAGAATGGGCGATCTTAATATCAAACCTTTCGAAAGTGCATGCAAGAAGAAATTCCAAGCTGAAGATGCTGGCATGAAAGCTTCTGAGTTGTGTTCTAGCTGGGATGAAGAGATTCGCAATCCATCATGGCATCCTTTTAAAATCATCGAACATGAAGGTGTATATCAGGTATTGATTTGAAATTGATATGCAATCTTATTTCAGATTGAGGGCTCGTTATCAATTTGTTCCTAAATTTGGATGATGATGATGTAGGAAGTAATTGATGAAAATGATCCTAAACTGAAGAGTCTATGGATTGATTATGGGGATGATGTGTACAACGCCGTGAAGAAAGCCTTGCTTGAGCTAAATGAGTATAATCCAAGTGGTCGATATCCAGTATCTGAGCTATGGAATTGCAAGGAAGATCGCAAGGCGACGATGAAGGAGGTCATCCATTACATCTTCAAACAATTTAAAGCTTGCAAAGCTCGCAGATGAAATATGTGTATCCATATTTTCCTTTTTTTTTTTAAGCTGCTACTGACCTTGATCCTTCAATATTCCTGATGGGTTACTGTATTTTTACTGCTCTTATGAAGATCGACTGCTCATTTGCTTATATATATATATGCGATAAATATTAATGTGTTGATTAAGCGCATACACTTACACATATGACTTTATTTTTATCAACAATGAGATTCTCTAAATTTTCATTTTTTTAAAAAAAGGAAAATGATAGAAGGAATTAAATACGAGACAGATACGAGACATCTAACGGAGAGATGGTAAAAATTTTAAAAGGGAAAAATAAATGTATGTTTTTAATAATAAAAATTTAATAAATACAAAAATCTTTAAATTTTATAAAATAAAAACAATATTGACTTTTTTTTAAAAAAATAATCCCAATTATATATTATTTCATAATAAGAATTATATATTTTTTTTTTGCCAAAAAGTAAGAATAGAAAATTTTAAATAAAATTATAAAACTTAAAAATAATATAATTATTAACAGTAATTTAATAATGTTAACAAAATTTTTAAATATATCATTATTATTTATATTAATAATATCTATAAAATTATTTCAAACATTTATATTTTAAATAAAAAAATATTTATGATATTTTTGTTTAAAAATTGTCTTGCCAATGTAATAGCCCTACCGCCAAATCCGTGTGGTACCGCTATCCTCTCTTCACCTGAGCGTCTTTGCATCTCCTCATTTCTTCTATCTCATTAGGGGTTATTTGCTTGAATTATATTTAAGTGTTATTGTTTGCTAAAAATTTTATAACGTCTGAGTAAAATTTTTTGCTTTAATTTTATATGAAAATTTAGTAGGCATTAAGATAGTGAAAATAGAATAAGAAACTCTAGAATTTTATGTAAAAAAATTCTCGAAAGTGGGGAAAAAATTATGGGGCCTAGCCCAAAAAAAAATTACGGGGCCTAGCCTAGTAAAATATTCTATTATATATTTGTTTTAGAATAAAAAACTTAAATTTTCTTAATAAAGAGATTGCAAGATTGTATGTGAGAAAGTTTGATAATAAAAATTTCATAATTATGTAACAACAGTTATGCAACGATAGTTGGGCTATAACGATTGTTGGTGGTAGTCGGCGACCAATCGGCGGCTATCGGTGGCGGCAATCTGATACGGTGGTGATGATGATGACGAACTTCGAACTTCTAGTTCTCTCTTAGCTTTATCCGAAGTTCACCTCTAGCTACTTCTCATGACAAGAATGTTGTCCTATTTATAGGATTCTGAGAGGGACATTTTGGTCATTGTAGCCAAAATTTCAAAACACTCAATGTGACGGTTTATATCGATTCATTTGAACATAGATAATTTTTTTGGTGATTTGACCATTCAAACGATATTCTATTTGAGTGATCTTATGCTTTGGTTGGATTCTGCCGTCACCTCGATCCGTATAAGCGTCTAAAGTTATTTGATTATCCAGTAAATATTTCGAGGTTTCATTAGTTAACTTTTCAAAATAAGCATAATTAGAAGTTTAATTAGCTATGCGAAAATAAAAAATGTAAGAATATAGTCGCTTGAGCAGGCGAGGCTCGACTTATATTCTAGAAAATCGACGGCCCCCTCTCTTCATTCGGCTGCTCCAAAAATCTCCCTTCCACTGTCGCGACTGCACCTCCCGAGCCCGCTGTCGAAGACCACACTTTGTAGTTTTATTTTAGAGTAGATTGAGATTATAATACCTTTGTTTGATTAGATTTGTGTAATTTGTGAATGCATATGAGATTTAGGGCTTATGTTAGTATTTATTATTATTATTTAGAGGTTATATATAGTTTTATTTTATATGATGAGCTTATTTAGTTTTATTGTTAGGGTAGATTGAGATTATAGTACTTTTGTTTCATTAGGTATGTGTATTTTGTGAATGCATATGAGATTTAGGGCTTATGTTAGTGTTTTTTATTATTATTTAGATGTTATATATGATTTTATTTTGTATGATCAGCTTATTTAGTTTTATTGTTAGGGTAGATTGAGATTATAGTACCTTTGTTTCATTAGATTTGTGTATTTTGTGATTTATATGTTATAATTATTCTTTCCGAATATGTAAGTTTAGTTGTGAAGAAATATTGATATGGGGTTTGTAAAATAAATTTATTGAGTTTACAAAATAATTTTGTAAATGTGTATGAGATTTAGGGTTAAGGTTAAGGTTTTTTTATATTATTTGGAAGTTATAATTATTCTTATGGAATATGTAAGTTTAGTTATGAAGAGGTATTGATATGAGGTTTGCAAAATAAAGTTTTTGAGTTTGCAAAATAATTCCAAGTCAAATGAGAAAGTGTACATTCTCTTGAATTGGAATTTTTCTTTGACGAGGTGAGATAAATGATTCTTGGTGTTTATGGTTGTTGTTAGTTAAAAATGAGTTCAAATAATGTCTACATAGTTCTATATTATGGCGGTGAACTCAATGTAAGTGACGATTTCATTCCGACTTATATCAATGGAAAAAAGCGTCCAATCCAGATCCTATGGCGGATTAACTTCATGGAGTTACATAAGCGAATTATGAGGTCATTGAAGTTAGATCCAGCAAAGTTCTGTGTTAGTCTTACATGCCGTTTTCCTATTGGTGCTGAATTTATTGTAACTCATATTATTGATGATGAAGTATGTGAATCTGTAATCAATGTAGCATGTGTGCAGCATGTTATAGTTTATGTTGGAGTTGAGGAACTACCGTATGAAGAAAGAGAGGTAGACAATATTAAGGAGTGTTAGAGAGCTCCAATCAGTACTGAGTACATCACACTAGCTTCCCAACTAACTACTCAAGTGGAAGCATACGTGTCTGCACCAACATAACCTACTTATTTTACTGGGACAAGTTCTGGTTTTATGGGTGACTGCGAAGGTGATCACATAAATTCACTATTTTCTGAAGATGATGGATATGAAACTATACCAACTACAACAAGTAGTGATGTTGATGACGAGGATGATATTGGTGCATAGTAGCCTACTTCAAGGGCCATAGAATCATCTTTCAGGGTCAAAGACCTAATTAGGGACTAGTCAGCTATAACAAGTCATACTGAAGAATACTTGTTATATAACAATGAGTATATGCATAGTGCTCAAACAATTAGAGAATGGAATGAAGAGCTTACATTTGATGAGCAGTCAGATGAATCAACTTTTGAACAAGAAAATTACATTCCAGATGAACTGCTAGAGGGTATGTGCTTTCATGATAAGAAGCAACTGTAATTCACTGTTCAAGGTTGGTCTATCATAAATAATATTGAATAAATGATATATGCTTCAAATAAAGTAAAGTTTACTGTATTGTGCAACCAACATGCTCATCAAACTATACCTTTCATGCGACACTTATATGTAATCTCAAGTAAGAGATTGAGAGGTGCATGAAGAATTGACAGTATTGACTCACCTCATATCTGTAGTCATTTAGTGCTCAATGCTGGACATAGACAGTGTACCTCTTAGTTTATTAGTTATTTCATTCAACATGTAGTTATGCGTTAACTGGATTTAAAACCCAGAGAGATTATAGGCCGTATCGAGTCCAAATTTAACATAAGAGTTTCTTACATGAAAGCCTGGGATGCGCGTCGTAAGGCAATTAAAGTAATTTTTGGTAGTTGGGAGGAATCTTATCGATCATTAAAGAGATTCATGGGTGCTATATATTCAGCTATGCCAGAATCAGTATAGCGAGTGCACTCGATATAATCAAACAAATTCTAACGATTGTTCTATTCATTCTAGCCTTCAATTACAGGTTGGCAATACTGTCGCCCAGCTTTATGTCTTGATGAGATTTTCCTCCTAGGTAAGTATAGGAGGGCTCTATTTAGCACAGTTGGAATTAATGCTAACAACAGTTTATTTCCACTGGCCTTTATAGTAGCGGAAATATAATGTATTGAGTCATGAGGTTGGTTTCTATGGACACTCCAAGACTTAATCTCACTGGTCTCTACAAGAGGTGATCTGTGCCTCATATCTGACAGGCACGCAGGCCTTGTTCGTGGTTGTAGGAAAATATTACTGTGGACCATGCATCACTTTTGCCTCAGACATTTAAGGGAGAATTTCAAAAAAGGCTGTTAGATAACTTGGAATGGGAGATGTTAACTTTATATGCCAGAAAATGTATGTTGTAGATAATACTGATGATATCCGTATTTCAAAAGGTATATGACTGATATCAATAACATCAACTAGGAGGCATATGATTGACTTGTTTTAAGGGATGTGTGGCAGTGGTCTCTAACCCACGATGGTGGTTATAGATATGACACGATGACCATAAATACAGTTGAATACTTTAATAGAGTACTTAAAAGAGCACGTGGCTTGCCAATTCAGGCATTGATTACTATAATATACTATAATATTGTATCCCTGTTCATGAAATGCCTTGAATCAGCAACAACACTAACAAACCAACACGACTCCATATTTTCTCCATGTGTTAAGGCAACTCTGCAGAGTAATGAATACGAGGCAAGAAGATTTCCTGAGCCAGTACGAATAAGCACTAATGAGTACCAAGTGTTTGATAAAGCCACCAGAACCTACAAGGTTGAGCTATTACAAAACCATATTTGTAGGTGTACATGTAGACAACCACAAGCTTATCACATTCCCTATCCTCACATAATTTCTGTGTTGGCACAACGACATGTAAGTCACGTGCAATATGTCTTGGATTACTATACTTTGGAGTATTACAGTAACACCTACCAGAGAGAATTCCATGTCATCCCTGATCGTGATGAGTGGCCAGAACACATCATCGCTATCATCTACCCAAAGTACCATCCACCAAATATTAAGAGAAAGTTCGATTGACCACATACAAATATATTTAAAAATACTATGAATGAGAATACTATAGAAGTAATAGGGTTTATAGTGTATGCAAAAATGTTGGGCACAACAGAACAATGCCTCCACAAACTCGACATCATAGAATATAATCTTGTTTAGGGTCTTGACATTTACAGAACTTGTGCTATCTATGTTAGTGTATCGTGGCTTGTTGGTTGTGTCTTAAATTATTGTAGTATTAATTATTATGTTTGTAATAGTTATTCTTGCTATCCCTAAGATGGATGTTCATTTTTCCATAAACTTGTTAGGCTGTGTTTATTAAACTATTTAATTTGTTAGATTGCACTATATGAAATCAATTATATGTGTTGTTAGATTGTAGTAAACTTATGCTACTTCATCTTTTCTTTTAGGTTGTTAGACTATATTCATACTGTTGGAATTGTACTGTGCTTCACTATTAAATTGTTGTGAGCTTGTAGTTTGACGCTATTATTTAGGGAACTTGTGCTAGTATTAATTTTTTTATGTAGAAAAGCATTAAAATGTTGTGCATAGTACTATGTTTTCTTTTCATATATGTATACTCTGACTCATGTTCACTGCTACTATTAGAAAATGCTGTACGTTGGTATTGTGAATTTGTTTCATCTTGAATACCGAAGATATATTCTAGCTTTATTTTGGGAATGATGAGGATATAGATTTTCAACAATCAATCAACTAGTACAAGAAGTTGTGCCGGGAGCTGCGACACAACATTCATATATCTGATAGTAGGTACATGGACACTGACATTCTAGGTACTTCATCGTCAGTGCGGCCAGATGGGCCGACGATGAATGTTAGTCCATCCTCTCCACCAGTGGTCGGTCCCTCTGCATATACATTCACACGATTGCCATATTATTCATACTAGGAAGCTATGTAGACACAGATGCACCCGTAGCAGCCACCAGTCCCTCCTAAATATGGCCCTCCGTCATTCCATGACAACCCCAGATGGAGTGTACCATGATTTCTCGCTCCATATGCAGGTTTCAGTCGATGTACCTAGTGTTACACACCTGGGTTACTCACAACAACCCACCGAGCAGGTTGAAGAGGAGGAGCAGCATCAAGAGCATCATCTATGAGACTGGCCATAACGACCACTAGCCCATTACACTCTTGATAATGATGCGATTCCACCATGCAGGTATTGTCAAAGATAGTTGTCTGCACTATTATCTTTTGTAGACAGTGGTTGTCATTTTGATCAAGTATTTTCTTGTTTGGGTTAGACTACTTCAGAAATAAGCTTTAAGTTCGTATCATTTTGTTTTAGTTTTGGATGTTTTTAATACACATTTACAAGAGGTTGTAACTTGATGTATATTTTTTATTGTTGATATTTATTTTATTGATAAGATTAGAGAGGGAGTTTGTTTGTGTTGTGAGCTTAATTTGAGTTGCTTGTTATGCATGATTGAAAAATTTTAACAAGAAAATGGTAGCATTCTTAGTACTGGCATATTAATTTTTATTATGTGAATGGAATTAATTTGAATGATCCTCTAAAGCTCAATAAGTTTAATGAGAGAAAAGCACTTACTGATATTCCATGTCTCTTATGAGTTTGTTAATTGAACTTCATTAATAGCATTTTATTGGAGGGAGTCATTTCAAATTCTTCTAATTATTTATTTTACAAAAACTACTGCATACCGGGCCATAATTGTAATTTCTGGTCAACATGAAAGTCGTGAAAAATTTTGTTACAATTTCAAAAATACTAAACTCGCTTAATTTTGATAACGGATGAGTCTAATATGGGCTAAATACTGTGGCTAGTCCAATATTTCAGGTCGGCACCGTAAGTTTTTGCGCATTTGCAAAAATTTCTGTGTACCGAGCCACAATTGCAATTTTTGGTCAACATGAAAGTCATGGAAAATTTTGTTATAATTCCTACGATACCAAGCTCACTTGATTCTAATATCGGATGAGTTTGATAAGGGCAAAATATTGTGGCTGGTCCAATATTTCAGGTCGGTACCACAGTTTTTACGCTCATTTGCAAAAACCGTTGCATACTGGGCCACAATTGTAATTTTTGGTCAACATAAAAGTCGTGGAGAATTTCATTATAGTTCCAAAGATACTAAGCTCACTCTATTCCAACACCAAATGAGTCCAATACGAGTTAAATACTTTGGCTAGTCTAATATTTCAAGTTAGCACCACAATTTTTGCGCGTATTTGCAAAAACTGCTGCGTATCGGGCCACAATCATAATTTTTGGTCAACATGAAAGTCTTGGAAAATTTTATTATGATCCCAACGATACTAAGCTTGCTCAATTCTGACACCAGATGAGTACGTATGGGCTAAATACTATGGCTGGTTCAATATTTCAAGTCCGCACCGTAATTTTTGGGCGCATTTGCAAAAACTGCTGCGTACTGGGGCATAATCACAATTTTTGGTTAACATGAAAGTCATGGGGAATTTTGTTATAATTCCAATGATACCAAGCTTGCTCAATTTTGACATCGAATGAGTCCTATACGGGCAAAATACTATGGTTGGTCCAATATTTCAGGTCGACACCGCAATTTCTGTGAGCATTTGCAAAAACTGCTATGTACTGGACCATAATCGCAGTTTTTAGTTAACATAAAAGTTGTGAGAAATTTTGTTATGACACCAAGCTCACTCAATTCCGACACTAGATGAGTCCAATACGGGCAAATACTGTAGCTGCACCAATTTTTTATTTTTTATAAAAATTAATCTGATGCCAGTCACCTGTTCAATGGGTGACTGATGCTAACGTTGACTCCACGTCAGAGCCAATTGCCTGTTTAATGGGCGATTATGCCTATTTTTAATTTTTTTATGCCTAATTAGCTAATTAATGTTTTAATTAGGCCTAATTTAAAAATTTAGCCAAGATTCATATGTAGCATTTAAGTTTGATTTAAGTTCATTTGAGCTTGATTTGACCTGATTCTAGTATTATTTGACTCATTTTACTGAGTCGATTAATTTTATTATATACATGCTTTAACATGAGATTCGTGCTTGAATTATAAATTTTAAAAAGATATATCATTTGCCTCCTATTTTTGGATGATAAAACTTATTTCATCCAAATATATATTAAATTTTTAAAAAATCACTTTAGCTAAAACTTATATATATATATATATATATATATATATAAAGTGTTAATTTTTATAAATACATAAATTATTTTTTTATTTAGGTGACATTTTATTTGAAGAGAGGGGGCCATGGGCCTCTCGATTTTTTCATTCATTTTGTCATGAGTGAGTGAGTGAGTGAGTGAGTGAGAGAGAGAGAGAGAGAGAGAGAGAGAGAGAGAGAGAGGAAAACTTAATAATTTTTTTTTTTGGAACTTGAAAAGTCTATTTTAAAGTATAAAACGCCCCAAAAAATGGAAACTCAGCTTTTCCATGATCTCGGGGTTTTCAACTAACTTGGTTAGGAGGCGTGCATCCCGAATTCAGGCTCCAGTGTATTTCTAAGTTTCTTTTCAATTCTTGGTTTCTCCCACTGATCCGTACAATGGTGCCGACCCCCCTCGTAGGCTCCAGTTCTCCTCAATTTGAGGTTTTCAACTGACCTGGTTAGGCGTCGTGCATCCTGAGTTTGGTCTCTAGTGTGATTCAAAGTTTCTTTTCAAGTATTGGTTTCTCCCACTGATCCGTATAACGGTGCTGACCCCCATTGCAAGCTCCAGTTCTCCACAATCTCATGATTTTCAACTGACTTGGTTAGGTGATGTGCATCCCGAATTCGATCTCTAGTGTGATTCCAAACTTCAAAAATAAAGAATATTTTCATGGGTGAGCATAATTCCACAAATATCCAAATGTCTAAAGATTCTCAAGCAAATCTTGCACAAGATGATGGGTTGTGGAAGCATCAAAGGATGATGAGATCAGAAGATTTAACGCCAACTATCAATAGTGATACTTTGATAATCTTCAGGAAGAAGTTTTATTTTCCAAATGATCTGGTGGCTATTCCTACTAAAAGATCATAACAAGCTTATTCTCCTCTGTCGGGGTACCTTACTATTTATAAGATGAGCTTACTTGCGGGTCTTCGATTTCCTTTGGCTTCTAAGTTGATCGTCATTTTATCAAAATTTGAGATTTGTTTATCTCAATTTTCTTTTCGAGTTATGACAATCATTATTGGATTGATTGTTTTCTTTAGAATGCATGGTGTGAAGCTTACTCCAAATATTTTGGCGAAGATGTGTAAATTCACTTATGATGTGCATGGTCGAATATCTTGTAGGAGTAAATAGTTGGATTTTCACACAAAAGATCCTGCAAAAAATTAGGTCAATAGACTTTTTTTTATAAAAATAAATGGGGGATTCTTAAAAAGTGGGGAAAATTGAAAGAGATATCCTTCTCTGAAGTGTCTGAAGAGGATATGTTGAAGGCTCTAAATATTGTGAAAGTCGAAGATCTTCAATATGAGACTCGCTATATTAATCAATATGTGAATGAAGAATTCTTATTCAAAGTTGGTCTTTCAATTCAAATTGGGAGATCCCATGCTCTTATGCTGAAGAAGTTTGATAAGGGTAAGGAACTAATCTCATTCCCACAGTAGCCTCCTAACAATCAACAAGAGAATGTGCACCAATTCTTTCCAAGAGGAAAAAGTCGGGCGGCCCACATATCATATCCTTTGATAAGAATTGTGAAAGGATTCCAACAAAAATTTCTATTCTGAAAGAAGTATTAAATCACATATGCAGTGGGCGCCAATGTGCTGACAAGTTGGTAAGAAATTTTCATCATTTTTTTAAACTTTTATCTCTCTTTCTTTTCTCTTCATCTCCTTCTTCTTCTTCCTTTTTTTTTTTCAGATATTGAAGAAGGCGAGTATCGATCTTGAATTAGATGATACCTTGAAGGCATGATATTTTGAGTTTATAAAGATCAAATATCTCCATGGTGAATATAAGCAAAGATACGAGTCTAAGGTGAAAGAAATTATAGCCTTAGAGGATCAGTTGGCCTAGTGTAGGATTGAACTGTCGACTATGATGACTTCACTTTCATTTCAACGTCAGGAGGTTGATAGAACTCGGGATGAGCTAGTGGATGCACGAGCAAAACTAAATTATACTACAAAGATCTTAGAAGCGGCCAATGCTAAGATATAGATTTTAGAGGCATAGAATAAGGAATTACTAGCACATATCTCAAAAAAAGAAGAATATAGAAGTTGAAACCAACTTGAAGATCATAAAGAGCTTCAAAAATTTCACGACCTTCAAGAGTATAATTCAGGATCAGGTTCAGGAAGCTCACGGTCATATCTATGATATTGAGGTGAAGGATCTAGAACGTCAGCATTTTTGAAAAAGGTTTTATTCGTGGTTTTCTGAAAGGGACCCATCTAGTTCATCACAAGATAGGTGCAAATATTGAAGGCCTTTCACCGAGTCAGGTTTCTGAAGATTCGTCTCTAGGGGATGATGTAGAGAGCACTTTTTCATCTTTTTTTTTGGTGATAATAGTGAAAATATAGATGTCGTTTGATTATATTTTTATTTTATTTGTATGTCAATTTGAGATATTTTTAGTAGTTGACATATGATCATGTTTATATATGTATCATAATGCTTTTTATTTTCTTTTTAAAATAAAATGATTGATGTTTAAAGTGGTTTGTTACCGATTTAAGCTATATGCCAAAAAATTATTCAATGACGTTAGCCTATATATTTTAAGAGAAAATCCAACAAGGATTTCTAACCCACATAAGATTGTTTATTAGAGTTTCACTCGATGACATTAATCTGTGTGGAGTAGGTATAAAATTTTGACCTATCCAAGGTTGTTTGTTAGAGTTTCACTCAATGACATTAACCTGTGTTGTGTAGATACAAAATTTTAACCTATCAGAGGTTGTTTGTCAGAGTTTCATTCGATGATATTGACCTGTGTGGAGTAGGTCCAATTGAAACACTTGAGATCGATTTTTCTCTTTCATTGTTATTATTATTATTTTGATTTATCATTTTAAAAATATGAAACATCAAAATATAGAGTTCAATTCAAATGTTACATTATAAATTCATTAATAATATCTTCGTAAGTTCTCAGCATTCCAAGTGCGTGGAAATTTTTTTTCTTCTGAATCTTTGAGCTTGAAAGTTACTGGTTTATTCATAGCAATCACCACATATGGTCCTTCCCAAAGAGGTGAAAGTTTGTTATGCTATGATTCTTTTCTCGCAGATACAAAACTTCGTAAGACTAGATCTTTAATATTGATAGGTCTGGGCTTTACTCTCCATTGAAGTGATGTGCGATTCATTGATGATAGACAATGTTTTTGATTGAAGCTACTTCTCTTATTTTAAGCAATAAATCAAGATGATATCAAAGTTTTTCTTCATTATTTGTTATATCAAAAATCTAGACCTTAGGACTGGGGATACTGATGTTAATTGAAATAATCACCTCCACACCAAAACACAAATTATAAGGTTTCTCAGCAGTTGGCGTTCTTGTAGTCGTATAGTAAGCTCATAATACATTAGAGAGTTCATCCACGCATTGCCCCCCGGCCCTATCGAAACATGTCTTCAAGCCTTTTAGAATTGTTTGATTCGTAACCTCAATTTGACCATTTATTTGGGAGTGTGCTATGTAGATCTTTGCATAAGGAAGTGAATTGTCTTCCCATGAATTGAGTCTCATTTTCTGCTATGATTTTAGCAGGAATTCCAAAATGACAAATAATATTCTTCCAAATAAATTGTTTAGAATTGGCTTCTATATTTTTTGCTAATGTTTCTACCTCAATCTATTTAGTGAAATAATTTATCGCTATAATGATGAATTTTCATTATCCAGTTGCAATAAGGAATGGTCCCATAATATCTATTCCTTGATGGAATATGGTTGAGATTAGAATGCATCTGATAATTGTTACACCTTTTTTACAAAATCTAATGCATCATTTTTTATTGTAGGTCAATAAAACCTTTGTCTCAAGATTTTATGGGCAAGTGCTCTGCCCCAAGTGTTCTCCACAAATACTTGAATGAACTTCTCGAAGTGCATACCCTGCTTCAGATAGTGGAAGACATTTGAGATATGGTCCTATGAATGATCTTTTGTATAATTCATCATCGATAATGCTGAAGTTTGCAGCTTGTCGAATACGGACGGTGACAACTGGATCTTCTGGTAGAGCCCCATCATGTTAAAAGAAAAATATCGAATCTATCCAATAAGCTTAACTTGATTCATCAATGGACTATATTTCTTAAGGTCCTTGTATGCTAGGAAAATGAATGTCTTTTATATACTTTCTCTTATAAATGCCAAAGGATGTTGAAGTGGCAAGTTTTGAAAGAGCATCAGCTCTAGCATTTTGATTTCTTGGAATGGGAATGATTTGATATTTACTCATTCGAGAGAGAAGATATTTTACTATATGAAGGTATTGTGTCAGATGATGATTGTGAGTGTTGAAATCTACTTCAACTTGAGAAACTACAAATTGCGAATCAGTGTAAATTATGAGATTTTGAACTTCACAATCAATAGCTAATTTTAACCTTGCTACCAAGACTTCATATTCTATAATATTGTTAGTAGCTGAAAACTTTAAGCATAGTCCATACTCAAAGACATCTTGTTGAGGAGAAATGAGTAAAATTCTTACTCCAACACTAGAGTTTCCAGATGCTCCATCAACAAATAAAGTCTAATGTCATGATATGAAAGAAGAAGAATTTATTTCAATAAAATCTGGGATGGTGCATTCAATAATAAAATCTATTAATACTTGAGATTTGATATCTGGCATGGTCAAAAAATGAATATCAAATTCTCTCAATTCAACTGATCATTTAACTAATATGCCAGAAGCTTTTGATTTTTGAAGGATAGTTTTGAGTAAGTTGTGTATAGATGTCGATAAAATGAGCTTGAAAGTATGGGCGTAGCTTTATTGCAGAGAACACTAATGCTAAGACAATTTTATCTGTCAATGGATAACGCCTTTCTGCGTTAGATATAATTTTACTAATGTAATAAATTGGTTGTTACTCCTAGCCTCTTCACGAATCAACATTGAGCTTATTGCATAAGACGATATAGTAAGATACAAATAAAGCATTTATCCATAGATTGGCTTTGATAACAATGGTGGAGAGGACAAATATTTTTTAAGCTGCTCAAATGCAGTTGAAATTCATCAGTCCATTAAAAACCATTGCTTCGAGCACTTTTGAGTATTCTAAAGAACGGTAAGTATTTGTCTCCCATTCGAGCCAGGAATTGTGATAAGGCCACCATCCTCCTGTTCAGGCATTGCACCTCCTTTATGCTATTTGGGGGCATCATATCTTGTATAGCCTTATTATTTTCTAGGTTAACCTCAATCCCTCGATGAGTGACCATAAACCTTAAAAAATTTTTAGATGTAACTCCGAAAGCACATTTGAAGGGATTTAAGCGTATATTATACTATTGAAGAAGCTTGAAACATTGCTCAAGGTCATTGAGATGTTTTATCCTTTCAATAATTTTAACTAACATATCATCCACATATACTTCCATAGTAAGACCAAGAAGAGTTTTGACAACTTTATTCATTAGGCGTTGATATGTGGCTCCTACATTTTTCAATCGAAATGACATTACTCAATAACAATACAACCCTTTATCAGTATGAAAAGCAGTGACTTCATCATCATATAGATTCATATTTATTTGATTATATCTAGAATAAGCATCCATAAAATAAAACATTTAATGACATGAAGTGGCGTTGACCAATTGGTCTATGCGCAGGAGAGGACAATTGTCTTTTAGGCAAGTTTTATTAAGGTCGGTGTAGTCAACGCACATTCTCCATGCCCCTTACACTTCTTCACCAGGATAATGTTTGCCAACCACAAGATAATGCACTTCTCGTGTGAATTATGCATCCAAAAGCTTATCATGTTCAATTGCTTGTAGATGATCTGGAGTGAATTTTCTTTTTTTTTTTTTCTAAATGATGGGCTCGAATGCTGAGTTAATTTTGAGGGAATGATATATTACCTCAAGATCAATTCATGATATATATGTTGGACTCCAAGCAACAATATCTTGGTTTCAACACAAAGAATTGATGTACTTCTTTCTTTCATCCTAAGAGAGCAATGAACCTAATCGCACTAATTTTGAGGGATATCCTTCTGATAATGGAATACTGATCAACTCTTCGACTGGTGATGCTCTTTGGAGTGTTTCTTCATCTCTTAAATCAAAATTTTTGATGCTTAATGTTATTGAGGGCTGTGGTCGGGCCTACCTCAAGTAACATGTTTGTGCTATCTGCTAGTTGTCACGAACCTCACTTATTCCATTAGAGGTTGGGAATTTTATTTTCAAATGAGGTATGAAAGTGATAGCACCAAAAATTGATTGTAGGGGTCTTCCAAAGATAACATTATAGGGTGATTCTAATTTAACTACCATAAATTGAATGAATTGCACATCTTATTTAAGGAATTCCCCAAGAGTAACCAGGAGTGTTATTACTCCCTATATATTTACCGATCGATTGCTAATGACATATAATAATCCAACAGCTGGTTGCAGTTTTTCTCTTACAAGACCCAAATTTAAGAATGTTGAGTAGAATAATATATTGATAGAGCTACCATTGTTAAATAAAATTCTTTTAACATTATAACAAGGATCTCCAATCCTTATGTTAATAACTAAGGGATCTTGATGTGGAGTTTGTATCCTTTCGAAGTCAGAATCATCAAATATGATAGACTGATCAATTCGTGACCTATTTATTCTACGCTCTTCAGGTGTAATGAGTAGAATTTGATAAGAAAATTGTAGTCCACTAGTGATAGTTTTGATTTCTCTGACTATTTATCGATTTTCTTGTGGTTGTCCTGGTTGCTGCCTTGGCTGGGGTTGGTTTTTCCCTTGTGGTGTTTATTGGGGACACCACACTGCACTGAGGGGTACTTATTGAAGTGATCGAGTACAACATTGAGGTATGATATACTATCTCGAAAGATAGAGATATCACCTTCCAATGGACCTAATCATCACCTAATAAGGACTCCTAAGGCATGATGAGTCTTCAAATATACCAGAGATTTTTCTCTTGCTTTACATGGATGAATAAAGCAGAGTTTATGTTAAACTGGATTCTAAAGTTTCTATGGGGGTAAGCCCTCATAATTAATTACATCCTAAAGAAGGTGAATTCCTTAGAAATGCTCTCAATTAAAGTAGTCAATTATCGTCTCCAAAGATTTCAAGGATAGACTATCAATGAATTGGCTATGTTGGAAAATCAAGTGAGAAAGACTAAGGAGAACAAACTTATTTTGGAAGCCAAAAGAGATGAGTAAGGAATGCTCATGATACTAGAAAACCTAGTAAACATTTTGATCTATCCTATGGTTGGGATTTATATATTAGAAGTTGATGAGAATTATGTATTTTGAGTTGAAATTTTATTAAATTGCTAGGGCTTATAATCCGCCAACAAAAGGTTGTGGAAAAGCCTAAGATGTGAGGATTTATGCTTGTAGCCTAAAATAAATAGCTACCTCTGATCCTAAATCTAGGGAGCTTTAGGAAAAACTAAAGCACGACCTAAATCTAAGCGAAGATGGGTATAAGTTTCACCTCCACAAAAGAAGATAAACCACCTGACTACTAGACTTATAGCTGCATAGAGTGGCAGCCATCTAACTCCTCCTATTATTTTAAAACCATATAATTCGTTCATATGAAATTGTAAGATAGTTGGGCTATTATTAATTTAGAAAGAGACTAAAGTCCTTAAATCCACTCCCTAAGAGACTAGAGCTTGAGTGGTATGGATAATAACTTAGTCTAATGAGAAATCATTTCAAATTTTATTTAATTTTTTGACTCTTCATTTTGACAAAGGATATACGATATCTTATGCTTAAATGCATGATGAAAATGGATTATGAGCTAAATCAGTGGAAAAGAGGTATTTTTCATCACAGAGGAGGCCCTCAAAGGTCAATCCTTCCCCCATCGTGCAAGGATGGAAACCCTCTCTTAGCAAGAGTGAAGCTATATGCATGCATAATTTGAGACATATAATATTCAACTAAGGGGTTGCTAAATCTTTTAATTATCTTGATTATGTCACAGGCTTCATGTGAGGTTATGAATTATATAAAACTTTGGTTATGAGTTGTAGTTGGGTAAAATATTTATTTTTTCCCTAATAGCCTAATCGTATCCAGGCCACACATTAAAGCATCATTCATAAAGAAACTAGAAAAAGCATGCTATTTTTATTACCCAATTTAAACATAACATCAATCAATTTTATAAATCTACCATAAATAAGATATTGACGGGACCGGCTACTGCAGTACAACCCGAAAAGAGAAAATGGGTAGATGAGCTCTACTCTTATACAACCCAAAATATGAAAGAATAATTACAATTTACAAATGAATAAATGCTATGAGGATCTTCAAATATTCATTCTTCATGTCTCCTTCATTTCTTCATGTCTCTTCTCCTTTGATTTGGTAGGCATCAAGGCATCACATGGCACCCTAGGACTAAGCCTCCTGACCAATGCACATCCTAAACTTCCATAGCACTAATCTTAATTCCTAATGTAAAATTACATTAAAAGTAGGAAAAGTAAATTTAACTACACATGAAAAACAAGTGTTAGCTAAACATACATACAACCCAAGCAGTTATATATAATTTGGACTGAGCACCCTGCACATGGGTAACCAAGCCCACCTGTCCTAACTTGGATTATGCTTAAGAGTTTAAGCAACCTGTAAAAGAGAGCATTTATATTTATTTTAGGTACCCCTTAAGCACAATCTCCTGCACAAAACATGATTAGACTAATATTAGCCTAACATCCAGTCTATAAAAGATACACCCTAACATCCAATCTAAAATAATACATCACAAAATAAAACATATATCATTCCATGCATCTTACTAACATAAAGCTAGAAGTAATGACTTAATTCTAATGTGTGTGTATTAAGGCTTGTGTGGTATGTCCTAACTAAGTATTAAGGTTATGATTTTTTTGAATGTGAAAGGATGTTTAATCATAAGAGATTGATTTCAATTTAAGTGGTTTAACTGATTTAAGAATTTTACTTAGTATTTTCTTTTGTTTCATTTGACTTACACTTAACAACTAAGTGTTATAAAGAGAAGAAAAAAAGAGGATTACTCTTTTTCATCCCTACCTTAAGCCACTTTCTAAAGCATGTTAATTTGATTTAGTTCTCTTTTAGTGAATGGCTTATTACATATTTTAAATTAATCCTAAGTTTAGGTTCACTTTAAATAATTCTATTCAATATAAAAGACATCTTAAGATTAATTTGATTGAATTATTATTACATGACATATGTGAAATCATTCCTTTCCATCACATGTAACATGAATATGATTAAGTCCTAAATACACCTACACATACAATATTTTTTAGGACACTTGAATGATGACCGTGAGTATGTACATTTAAAGTTTACACTTTCCTATTTGATTAAATTATTTTATCATATTAATTTTAAGCTCCATCTAAATCTTATATAAAAATATATAAGAATGGAATTAAATAAGTACGTGTCATTGTTAACCAGGGAAGTGAGGTAATCAAATGATCTTCTTGAGGCTAGCTAAAGTCTTGTATTCTCGGAATGTTCAGACTATATACCATTTGCATTCAAACCACATATAAATTTGCACACTGTTGACCTCATTTTTAGGATGAGCTATGAACCCCTCCATCTTAGACTTAGGACTTCTCTTAGACACTAAGAGTCTCCTTAGTCTTAAGACACTTCTAGTGATTGGGTGGACACTCAGTCTAACCCTAAAGACTTAGAAGAGTTAGCCATAGGAATATCATGCCTTAGGAGTGTTAGAAAAATTTGCCAACCCTATAGCTTGAACCAACTCCTCACTTTCTTCCTTCAAGTCAAAATCCAAATCAAGTCTAAACTAATTCCAAACTCCAAATCAAATCAACTTCAAACTTAAATTAATTCCAACTTAATTGATTTTCTCAAACTCAAACCAATTCCAAATGATCGAAGCTTATGATTGAAATTCCAAGTTCAAAAATCCTTCCTAGGTCACTTTGATCTATCTTATGGACTTAGCCTAAATCAAATCTAAATAAATTCAAATACAAGAAAATTTTCTCACAACCCATTTATATTCTCATTTATATTCACAAATATAAATGAAATATAAATTCAAATATCCAAAATAAATTCAAAAATCAAATCCATATTTAACCAAAATTCAACCTAAGCCAATCAAGTCAACTTCTTGAACTTAGCCAAATCAAATTCAAATCAAGTAAAACTCTTAATTTTTCATCATGATTCAATCAATCCTTCAATCATGAATCCAAATATAAATACAAACTTCAATCATCAAATCAAAACTAAATTCAAAAATCAAACCCATGTCAAACTCATGTTCACCCCTTTGAACTTGAAATTGGCAAATGGATCAAAACCCATTTGACTCCAAATCACTTGCAAATGGATTTATATTTCAATCATAAGTCCATATATGAGTTCAATCAAACTTGATTCAAGCCGTGATCAAGTCAATTGACCCATTTAGGCTCATTTGACCCAAAGTGACCTAAAATACCCCTTTTGAGCCAAATTCTAATCCTACCCAAATTGGATTGAACTAAGCCCAACTAAGCCTCAATTGTGAGCAATAATCATCATGAGATGATTAATCACTCAAATTGGGTCAAACCAAGTCAAACCTAAGGGTTGACCAAGTCAACACTTAACCAAAATGAAACCTAAACTAGCCAAAATCCACCATAGGCCAAATTGAATGAAACCATTGATCAAAACTCATTCACGATCAATGTTTGAACTTGACCAAGTCATCATTTGAGCTTAACCTAGTCCAATTGGCCACTTGACCCAAGTTGACCGAACTTGAACTAAAATGTCAAAATATGTCAAAACTTGTTCTAAGCCAAATTGATTGAAACCAATGGGCCAAATTCATTCCAAATCACTTGTTGAACTTGACCAAAGACCTAATTGGCCAACTAGACCCAACTTAGCCCATATGACCTTGAACCCAACTTGACCTAAAAGGTCAAATTGAGCCAAAATCAAATCAAACCAAAATTGATTGGAAATAAAGATACAAATACATTTCATATGACCAATGAAGCCTAAACCAACCCATGACCTAACCCAAACAGGTCAAATGGGTCAAATTGGTCAACTTGACCCATTTAGCCTAAATGAAATCAAATGAACCAAATCCAAATAGAAATCAAATTGAACCAAACCAATGATGCCAAAATATTTCAAATGGTCATATGAACGTGACCCAACCCTTGGTTTGACCCAATTTGACCAAATGGTGAACTTGACCCATTTTGACCTAAATGTGTCAACATGAGCTAATTCATATCAAACAAACTCCAAATTCATTGAAACTTGGTCCAACCCATTTTTCAATCATACCAAACATATTCAAATTGAAATCCAAGACAAATGACCATTTTGAAGGTGACCTTGGCTAATAGAAGGATCTACCCAATACCAAAGCCTCAAATCTTCAACAGGGCTTCATCTCTACTAGACGAAGCTTCCTCGACAGATTGGAGCATCGATGATAGCCTTCAATGAGGTATGTCTTTAAACTAAGCTTAGGTATAGGAGTTCTTGGTCCTTTGTGAAAGAAATTTCCACCTCATGCAAAATTGATCGTTGGATTTACTTGTGCTTGCTCTTAGATGGTGTGGGTTGAGTTTTAGCTTAATTCGAGCTCAATCAAGCTCGGATCTTACCCTAAGAGACAGATTATCTCCGTCTCCCACAAGCGAGCTCAGGGACAGATCATGGACTGTCCATCCGTGCATTTTAGATGGATGGTCCTGATCAAGCCGCATAGGATCCTTTGATTCATCCCTTAAGAACTGCAGGCTTGATCTCAACCGTCCAGAGAGAAAGCTCGGATCTTACTCTCTAATTATCCCAGTGATTAATTCCAAACTTCTCATATGCATTTAGTGGGATGACTTCTGCCTCCCTTAATTTTCTTGGAATTTATTAATGATTTAATTAGGGGAATTGCTTGAGTCATTCCTAATTACCCTCTTAATCAATTAAATGATTAATTAACCTTTTAAATTGTGATAAATTCATTAATTAAGTTTTCTAATCACCTTAGAATAGTGAATGTACTTAGGGAATGAGATTAGGGGTTCTTTCCCATATCTTTATCCCAAGTTTATTTCATTTGGATAAAAATTTAATTAAGGTACAAATTAATTAAATAATTTAATCACTTAATTAAATGACTTAATTAATAAACCTTTTTAAAACCAAAAAATTTTAGAACTTAATCGATTCATCTTAGGTAAGTGCTTAGGTGTTTAATAACCTAAGTAACTTAAGGAAATCAAAATCTAACCCACATGTGTGGGAAGGGTTATGAAAGTACTTAAATTAAACCCTTTAGCTTAATTAATCACTAATTATGAGCCAATTGCATTAGGCCCTTTCTTTCCTAGGTGCATTGTTGATTAAATTCCTTGTGTGGTTTTGTGTCATACATTGGCTCATAATTATTTGATTAAATATGTTAAAGTGGTGTAGGTAAGGGATAATTAATGCACTTAATTCACACCTTAACCTAAACAAAATATACAAATAATCTAATGGTTTTAGAATTAAACTAAAATAACATACACATGTGAGAAATGGATTAGGACCAGCAAACCTCTTCACATTTTCTAATTCAAATCAAACTAAAACAAAATTAAAAATCTCTTACAAAAATAAATTTGATTTGCTTTAAATGATTCTATTTCATATGATTGTCTTTTAAAATTAATTAGGGTGAATGAATTTACATGCTTTTATCACTTTATTTCTTTCCCAATATACTAAATGTGTATGTCATATGAAAATTAAGCATTCATACATTTTAAAAATCAAATTAAAAATGAAATGCTTTCTTTATGTCAAAGTGTAATTTTTGGCTAAAGTAAGAATATGAATGGCTATTATCACTATTAAATCAAAAAGTTATTTTCGAAGCTTATAAATCAAATATCATAACTAAAAGGTATGCTACTTATAATTATTTATAAGCTTAGCTGGATGTTGTATTACTTTTCTCACATCATGCATAAAAAGCATATTATTTCACTATTGATTGGAGGGCTTCCACTTTTGCCAGAGAACTTAGCTTGACCTTTGAGAACCACGGTGGAAACACACCTTCTTATCTTGCTAATTTTGGCCCATAATCTAATTTCTCATGCATTAGGCATATGATTCCTAAAGCCTGTGTCAAATTGATTGTCCAAAATAAAAATACAATGTAATAAATTTTGCATTAGATTTAAGTCATTAAATCATGCTCTACCTGATCTAATCTCTTAGGGAGTTTGTTTAAGGACTTAATCTCTTTCTAAATAAATAATAGCTTAGCTATCTTATAAAAACATTTGACTTGCCTACATATTTTAAAATTGGAGGAGTTAGTTAGCGGCCACCCCCAGACGATTGTAAGTCCAATAGTCGGGTGGTTTACCCTCTATTATGGAGGTAAACTAAACACCCATTTTTGCCTTAGATTTAGGTCATTCTTTTGGTCCTCGCCAAAGCTCCCTAGATTTAGGTTCAGAGGTTGCTACTTCTCTTTGCGGGCCATGAGCATAAATCCTCACCTCTTAAGCATTTTCATGACCTTGTATCATGGAATCGTAAGCCATAGATTTCTAATAAAAATTTAACTCAAATAAATCAATTCAATTTCAAAAATGTAAAGCCTAATCATAGGACAGTTTGGGATGTTTACTTGGCTTCCTTGTATCCTAAGAATCCCTTGCTTATCTTCATTGGGCTTCGATAAGAACTCCCTCCTCTTGACCAATCCCACTTGATTTTTCTAAAAATAAACCAATCGATTGATAGTCTTACCTTTCAAAATTTTTGGAGACAATGATCATTTACCTTAATCGAGAGTATTCCTAAGGAATCCTGTTCCATAGGATATAATTAACTATGAGGGTTTGCCCCTGTAGAAAACTTAATGAGCTCAATTTTAAATAAACCCCGCTTTACTTTTTCATATAAAGTAGGGGAAGAATCAATGGTACATTCCAAAGACCCATACTCCTTAGAGGTCCTTATTGAGGTGATTAGGTCCATTGTAGGGTGATGACTTCTATCTTTCGAGATAGTACACCTCTCCTCAATGTCATACCCGATCACCCTAATAAGAACATCTATGGATCTGTGTGGTGTCCCAACAAGGTGTTTTATATTTTTGTTTTCATTTATTCTCTTTTAAAAAGTGAAGGGAATAGATGAAGGAAGGAATATATAAAATTTCACCACACATACATGAACATAAGAAAGAGAGCTCCAAATCACATGACCAATTAATTCAATCACTTGAACAATTGCAAATACATGTATTTTTAATAAAAAAAGGATTACCATTATCTAATTAAATACACACATGTATGTATAAAAGACATAAGCAAGTACGAGCCTTTGTTAAATCAGGGAAGTGAGGTAATCAAATGACCTCCATGGGGATAGTTAAAGCCTCATATTCATGGGATGTCCAGACTATATACCCACTTTTCTTAAATACATACACTTGTATTCATAATTAGGTGAATGAAAATCATGCAAAAAATGATATTTAATTTAATTGAATCATTTATGTATATGAATTAAAGCTTTATATAAATTCTAGTATTGAAATACATAAGAATGAAATCAAATGGAGCATGTGCTAGGGAAGTGAGGTAATCAAATGACCTCCTTGGAGCTAACTAAAGTCTCGTATTTTGGGATGTCCAAGCTATATACCCATTAATATTCATACTTACATAAATCAATACATGAATAAAAGGAAGGAAGCTTCACTTTATACACTTAAGCTATAATTACATACATCTTCTATGTATTTATAATTGACATTCATAGCATATGTAATCATTCATTTATAAGCTTTGAAAAATATATTTAGATTTAATAGTGATAATAACTACACATATATTAAATTAAATCAACACATGCAAGCTTAACATAAAGAAAACCATTTAATTTAATTAATTTTTCAAAAGATGAATGCATGAATAAAATGACATACGATATTTAATATGATTGGAGATGAATAAATAAACATAAACATATGATTTCATTCAATCAAATTAATTCCTAAGGACAATCATATCAAATAAAAACATTTAAAGCAAACCAAAGCTTTTTAATGTCATTTTTAATTTCATATTTAATTTGATTTATGGAATGTGAGAAGAAGTTTGCTAATCCTAATCACATCCTATGTTTGTATGTTAATTTAATTTAATGAGAGATAATTAAGCTAATTTTATGGATTAATTGAGTTAATATATGAATTAAATCAATTAATTAACCGTTACCTATGTTACTTTAAAGTAATTAACTAAATAATTATGAGCCAATGTGATATGCAAATGAATTGAAAAGAAAATTAGCAATGGTCCTAAGAAGTGAAAGGGCTGAATACAATTGGCTCACAATTAATAGTTAATTAAGCTTAAGAAACTTAATTAAATGCATTTATGATTTTCTCACATATGTGAACTAACTATAATTTCCTTAAATGTATTTAGGCTATTGAACACCTAAAGATCTACAATTAATCAAGAAAAATAAGATATGATTATAATTTTAACTTGATTAATCATGTCATTAATCAATTAATCAATTTCTCTTACTTAATTTGCCAAATTTGATTAATTATCCTTCAAATGAAATAGACTTAAGGGGAAAAGGTTGGGAAAGAGGTCCCAACCTAATTCCATGAATCCTCTCATTTAATTAAACAAGATATAATGTGAATTGAACTTTAATTTAACTAATTGTATAATTAATTAATTAATATTCAATTACTATTCTTAAATAAAATGAGAGGGTTTAGGAAAAAGAGATTAGAAAAGAGGCCTCAACCCAATTCCACAAGCTCCCCACTGTTAAGCAGTGATTAAAGAGCCTAATTAATTAACTAATTACTATTCACATACTTAATTAACACTTAATTAAATTAAGAAGATAATTAGGACTTAATTAATCAATTTTCCTAATTAATTAACTAATAAATCCAAAAAAATAGGGACGGTAGAGGTCATCCCCTTAAAGAATCTCAAAAAGTTTGAGGTTAATTAGTTAATTAATTAGGAAGTAATCAGGTTAATTAAGTTTTTAATTAAACCCTAATTAAGCTCTGTTCAAAATAAATTAAGGATAGTTTTAATAGATTCCTCTTTAAAATATCTTTAAATTGAGCATTTATTTATATAATTTTATTTTTCTATAATTTGTTATAAATTTATGAAGTTTCAGTCTTAAAAATAGATTATTTAGCCTTAATTAAGCCTAATCCCATCATGACATGTGGCGTACTGACGCGGCGCGCTTTTCATATGGCATCGTGGGATTGGTATTTAAGTTGTCACATCCGTAGCTGAGTCGATCGAAGAAGGGAAATGCTTTCTCGTGCACCACTCGATCTAAGATTGGACAAGCACAAATAAACCTGTGGTGTAAAGGGGATCAAATGGATCAGATCTAATCACGGTCGACCACACAAAGGATCTAAGAGGATCCAACAGCTTGGATCATGCGACATTCACATTCTCTTTGAAAAGCTATTAAAAAATTTGATAAGAGCTCAATTTTAATGGTGTTACCTCATCGGAGCTAAGACCGGTAGCTTGCACGCTTGAAGAAGCTTCATCTAGTTGAGATGAAGCCCTTGAACAATAATTGAATTGATTCCAAGTGGGTTGGTCGAGAGGCCAAGATCCTTGCTTTGGAGCTTCAGCTTTGATCAAAATCCTAGCTCTGGAGATTGTAGAGCCTTGAGGAGGGTTCGTTTGGCTTCGATGAGGTGCGTGGAAGGTGTGTGCAAAAGGAATTTGAATTCAATTGAAGATTGGTGGAGTTTGGATGGAGAAATGGGTGCCATGTTTTTGGTTTGCTCAGGAAGGAGGAAATTTGAAGAGGGAAGCTTTGGGATTGCTCAAGAGCTCACAGAGGAGTTCAAAAATCACATAGGAAGCTTGGATGATGCGAATGGTACTCTTTCCCGTGAGAATTGAGGGGGTATATCCCTTAATTGCTTGTGATGGTAGGACGGGATTGTCTCCCATTTTTCGGCCACCCACCGTCATGTCAGTTGTCCCCATCAAGCCTAATGGCTCTAATTTGAGTGGAGGCTGGGAGTGTGGCTCAACAAGTCTAGATTTGGGCTGATTGCATTCCTTGGATCCTTTTGGTTTTCAGTTTGTATCCCTTTGGTCCATGGCAAGCCTAGCCCACTTATGGTGGGCTATGTAGATAGGTCAGACCCTCTTTTGGGGTATGTGAGGGCTATCAAGTGGAAAGGGATGAGGTGGCATATCTAAGGGATATCTCATTGGGTATGGCTTAAATTGGATTTAGGTTGATTTTGGGCTGACCCAAGAGAGTTTGGGTCAGGTTTGGTCAAGTTTCAAGTGGTCAGTTGTTGGTTCAAAGAGGTTTGGCTCAATTTGACACTTATAGGACAAATTGGGCTAGTTTGGCTAGTTGGTCAAATTGGGTCAAACCAAAGCTTGGGTTAGGTTCAAATAATGATTTGAAGTATTTTGGTTCAAGTGATTTCAATTAATTTGGCCTAGGTTTGACTTTGGCTCATTTAGAATCAAATGAGTCAAACGAGTCAAGTTGACCAATTTGATGAAATTGGTCAAATTGGCTTGGGTTGGGTGTTAGTTTAAGTTTAATTTTAGTTGTAGAAGTTGTAGAGTTAGTGTTGTGACATTAGGTGAACAAATCATTAAAAAGAACGAGCGATTCAGATATTTAGATGAGCGGGACTCGTGCCAACCACATATCGGAGTCTGTTGAGCATGTACCTGACAGGCATTGCGTGATCTGCTCAGTGCATAGCTCTCAAATCACATGCACATATTAAAAATTATATTAAATTAGTATACAGATTATAAAAATTAGAATAAAAAAACACTCTACACGTCCTACCTGTGTATGCAACAAACCATCTAGCTTATTCCTATATAATGCCACGTTTTCTATTGGCATCTGGCGAACATATCACTCGTTCTTCCTGTTCACATAACACATTATAAACAAACATATAAGCAAAAAATTTGAAATTGCAAAAATTAAAATATACCTCAATCCAATGCTGAGCTCATCGAGATCACTCGAATATGACACATGCAGGGTTGACCTCTCCACATGAAGATGCTCCCAAGAACATATCTATAGAAAGTGTAGAAAATTAACCATATTGGTCCTGTTGGGCCTAGTAGACTCGTACAACTCCCTGTATAGGTGTGCCAAAATTTTTTCTCCTATAGATGGTGTACTGAATGAATCTAGGTCCTCAAGTAGTGGAAGATACTGTAGATGAATCTCAGATCCTGATGTGTTTGGCTGTAGAAAGCACCCAATAAGAAACAAAATATAGGCATACAGGTGCCTGCTATACTCCTCAACACTCAAATGAGCATAAGACTCTATGTAGAAAGACCACCTAAGCCACCTCAATGGCATGCACGTCTGCGCCTGTGCCTGACCCATCCTGAAGGTCGATGTGATGTGTGGGCTAATTGGGTCATGATATACTACATCTGGTAGGGGATTTTGACCCAACAACTCATCGCAGTAGTCTGGCCAGTTATGCCACCTCTTTCTCTCACCAATCATAATTGGGCCAATAACAGGTGCCCCATCAATGTGTAAACCAAGGATCATCACCATATCCTGTAGCATCACTGTCATCTCACTAACGATAAGGTGGAAGGTATTGGTCTGTAGAGACCATCTCTCAACCAGAGCAGTAAGTAAATGATGATCCAAGTGAGTGAAACATAGCTGACTATAACACTGTAGGCCTACTACTTCTAGACCAGAGATGAATCTCCTGTAAGTGATAAGCCACTCCTTCATCATAAGCAAGTGGGAAGCAGCCTTTATAATAATGCTCTATAATAAAAAAAGGATCAATTATTAGTCAAACCAGTACTCCTGTGCATGTGTAACATAGAAATTAAAATTAAAATAACACTTACAGTATCATGGTGGGCGGCTCTATGCCAACCATGTAGGGAGTCTATGCTAGGGTGGACCTATGTAGGAGGCTGCTCCGATTGTAGGGTGTCCTCCCTAGCATGGACCCGATGCCTACGTCTAATAGGTGGGGGGTGTTCTTCGGCCATCGTACTTGGTAAAAAAAACATATGTAGTAGTCAGGGTTAGACAATTATAAATTTTAAATGAAAAACTGTAGCATAAAGTAAGCCAAAAAAGAGTACTGCAACCTACATAAAATTTTAATAAGCCGGCATATAACATATAAACAGGTTGCTGTTGTAACTACAACATACCTTCTAATGTTGAAATTGTGTGGGCACGATGACCTGCAGTGGCAAACTATTTTGCATAGACTATAGGTTCTACTATTGCTAGCTCTATTTTCATCCATTGTATTTTTGAACCTAGTGGTATGAGGTCTACCTGACCTTCTTTGAAAATTGGGTGGCAGTAATTCTATTAAACCTTGCTTAGCACTGTAAGCTGGCCAATCAGAATGTTCAAACAAAGTGTGAAACTTAATTGAATATGTGAGTTTATAAAGATGCAAAGTGTAATACTGTGAAATACACGTCAGGTGATTTAATCTTCTAAACCCCAGCGCAACAATAGCATGTAGACATGACCAATGATATATAACTGTCTTATTACAACTGCAACTACACTGATAGTTATCTAATAAATCAACTCTAAATGATCGGCTTGACCAATCAAAAACCTGCATCTCCCTAGGGTTTATGTTCACCAATTTTGGGAAATATCTAGCTTCTTTTTCAGTATGCATTAACATGGTTGATACCATTTGGGTGAACATAGATAAATTGGCCTCCTGTTGCTAAGTTATAGTGGAAAGTATTTTTATGAGCAGTGCAACTAAATTGTAATAAATAGCAGTGATTAGCGCTTGAATTGGAAAACCACATGCACATTTAAGAACACCATTGAAATATTCTGATGCATTTGTCATCATTGTATCATAACGCATTCCACCATCATGCACCAGTGATAATTTAATTGGGTCTCGCTCCACAAGCCATTTGTGAGCTTCTTCTTTTACATTTTTTATACATGTCATATATCGATTAAACTCATGAATGTCATCAGTGTTTCCAACCATATACATTTTCTGGAAAAAAAATTCAACATAATTAATTCCCAATCTATGTATCACCTTTTTGAAATTCTCACACAGATGACATAAGCAATGCCTGTGAGTGGCCCACGGCCACACAACAAGCCAGCATGCTTATAAGATATTATGCACAAATCACATCTAGCTGACACCACTGGTAGCATATCATGTAAACACATTAAGAACCACAGTCAAGAATCAGTCGACTCAGACTCAACGATAATAAAGATAAGAGAAAACAAACCATTGTTTCCATCTATTACAATAGCAGTAAGTAATGTACCACTGTACTTGCCTAGCAAAATGTACCATCTAAATTGAGGACAGGGCGGCAACTGTCCTAGCCCAAAATAGAAGAGCCAAAATCCTAGAAAAGTCTCTGGAATCATTGCGTACTGCTAGACTGCATTCTATATATTGTACTAGGTAAAGTAGTACAAACTGCTTCCATGAAAAGACTGAGAGTCCTATAAGACTCATCCCAACTACAAAAAATTGCTTTTATTGCCTTATGCCTAGCATCCCAGGCCTTCATGTAGGAAACTTTTACATTAAACTTTAATTCCATTCTATCTATAGTATCCCTTGGTTTCAGATCAATTTGATGCCTGATTATAGGCATAATGAAATAAGCTATGAATTTGGAACTGTGCTGTCGATGTCCACCTGTACTCACTGCATGGATACATCTATGGTGATCCCCAACTCTGGAGATTCTTTAGGCACCCCCTAGACGTCTGCTGCTGCTACAATGCAGATGCCAATTACATGCTCTGTTAGGACTATCTTAATGTACACATATCACAGTATAGTTCTTCTAGTTTTAGATAACTATTTGGATTTGAACATTATTAACTATACACCATCCAATAACATGAAACTAAAGATTCCTTCTGCTTGTAGAACACATTCCTTCTACAAGATCACTTGGGATTTCAACATCATCTGTTAGGACATTTTCATGAGATATACCATCAAAGTAAATATCATTATCTCACTCTTTCATGGTTTGACACATCTAGACATACTCGTTAGTAGACAATATTTGACTTTTACTATCAATATGCTGGAATGAATGATTTTTTAAGAGATCCTGTCTGGCTACATTTTCAACCATAGTAGCTTCTAACCCAGGTGAACAATCATCATCACCTACAAAGAGTCACTACTTGAGCCACTGCCCATAGTCTCATACCCACCATTGCCTATAGCACTCTGAGGCACATATGGTTCCTCTGATCGATAAATAACATCATCACTGCCACGACACTCATTAGTATGCTGGAACACATTGCTATTAAATATTAACAGTATAAGTAGGGAAAGATAAATAAGGTCTTACATGAGAATCAATTCGTCAATGCTGTTCTATGTCACCAGAGGAGCAGATGCGATGAAATTTTGTATATGCATCGTTGGTATATCTACTAACCTTAACACTGGATCAGCTGATATGGATGCAATATTAGCATCCTCGACTTTAACATACAACACTAATATCTAACGAGAAGCTTCATCCAGTGTAATGTCGTAAACTTCATCATCAGAAATAGCAGACGCTATAAATTCGTTACTCACCGGATAATGACATGTAAGACTGACTATGTGACGCTTTGAATCAATGTGCAAGGATCTCATAATTCTTTGTTTCAATTCCAAGAAGGTGCTGTGCTGCAGAACCTTAACTGGATGATTACGACCACCTACATAACTTGGAATGAACTACTCATTTACACTTAGTTCGCCTCCGTAAAATATGATCAATGAAATAAACTCTTTACTCATTCCTCAAATAACTGAAAAATAACCAATCATATCAGTATTCTCTAAATTTAGAAAAATATTGCACGTCCAAAATTATTTGTAGTACAAACTACATAAATCAAATAATATTTAACTCAATCGACACATTATGCGAACAAATCATCTAAGATGACTTGCTCTAAAGGTCACTGGCTCTAATCTTATAAGCCAACTGCAATGACTCAAATCCTATTAATATCATCCCTAAATATTTCACAATCATTTTTAATAATATAGCCAACATATATTAAATGTAAAGACTGTATTATCACCTAAAATTACAAATCAAATCCCTTAACCACAACTCTAAGCCCTAAATTGAAATCCTAAATCAAATTCCCCTAATATACCCAATCTAATTAATTATCAATGAGAAAAATTAGAGATTTAGCGTGTGTTTATGAAGAATGATGGTAATGTGCGCTAAGAACTACAGAATTCACCACAGGAAACTTCCCTGAAAGAAACGGAGCCATTGGAATCATTGTTGAAAGCTAATGTTGGGTTCCAAGGGCTGTTAGATGGAGAGGAAAGCCGTCGAACGCAGCAGATGTGACTGTCGGTCAACAAATCATTTGCGGTCTAGAAATAAATGGTAGGCAGAGCAATGCTAGCAGTTGGAGTAAGGCCGGTGGTTGCCGGAAAGGTCAGAGAGGAAGGTGCTCATGCTCGAAAATGAGGAGTGGGGTCAGTGGCTCGTGGGGAGAGTTCAGATGGTAGAACGTGAGTTCGGATCATGGAAGTGGTCGGTTCATGAATGGGGCCGATCGATCGATTGACCCTATTTCTGACCTCGACTAGTCACCCACTAAGTGGTCGACTAGCTTCAACTACACCTGGCGCTACCCTACCACGTCAATTTGACTTGGCACGCTAGTCACCCACTTAGTGGGCGACTATACTTATATCTAAATCTTTTTTAATATTACTTAATTTACTAATTACATTTTAAAGCATACTTAACCAAGTCTTTTTAGCTCCAATGGCAGATAAGATTAAAGAGAGTCGCCTTAGATGGTTTGGCCACATAAAGCATCGGCCGTCCGATGACCTGATTAGGAGAGTAGATGCATTAGATTTGCCTTATGTTAAGAAAGATAGAGGTAGACGTAAAAAGACTTGGTTAAGATGTATAAAAAATGACCTTAGTATACTTGAATTAAATGAGAATTTGACCCATAATAGGACACAATGGAGACGAAGGATTCATGTAGCCGACCCCACTTAGTGGGATTAAGGCTTGTTGTTGTTGTTGTTGTTGTTTTAAAGCATACTTAAATTAAAAAAAATCGCCTATAAATATCATCATCATTTTTTTAAGCAAAAAAATATTAGATAAATAAATACTTAACTTCAAATATTAAATATATAAATATAAACATATATATATGTGATATATATATATATATATATATATATATATATATATATATATATATATTTCAAAAAAATTAAATAAATTAATATTATTATATAATACTTCTTGTATTTATTTAAATTTAAAAGTATATAATTAATGATTAATTAAAGTATTATATTATGATAACTCTTAATTAATATTTACTTTAAATATGATATGAAATTATTATTATTTTTATTTAATTTATTTAACTAAACTTTTTAAATTTAATTAATTTTATAATTTATTTGATATTGATTATTAAATTGAAATTATTTTCGTTCTTTTGAGGTGGATCTCCATCATGAAATTAATTAAATTCTCAGATGATGGCCATTGAAAGCAAATCCCAATCAAAAGAAATAATATAATCAAAATACCCTAAATCCCCGTGCAAATCATTTCAAGTTTAAATCTCAATAACATTTAAAAAATTAAGAAAAAATTATAAAAGTCTAAAAGGCTTAATTGAATCACCTAAAGTTTAAAGTACATCCATGCATCCTCTGCAATAATTAATTAAGAGTGATAAATTTAAGATTAACCTAAGATCATAAAGAATAATCATCAATTTAAGTGTAATTATATGATCATTTTCAAAACTATTCAAGATAATAAGGACTATGATATTAGCCATAATTTCCACACTTTTGTGCATCACCTTTATTATAATAAAAATAAGAGCTAATAATTTTTTTCTCCACTCAACTAGAATTTGATGGAGGTGACTATTCTTTTTTTTTGTGAGATTTAGAGAATTAAATATCCATGGATCTTTAGATTAATATCTAAAGATATATTTTGAAATTTTGGTGGGATAATGAAGGGCATAGGACAATTGATAGTGAGAATACCTAAACTAGTCTAATTTGGACTAAATTAGACTTATTTAAAATGTAGCTTTAAAAATGAGATTTAAGTGAGGTAAAAGACTAATAATATTTGCGGAGGTTTAAGTTAGGATAAGTATTTATGATATGGAGTAATTCATTAAGAATTATGGGATTTATGTAATTATTTTGGTGTAAAGACTAGGACTAAGTCATAATCAATGAAGTTGACGTATTATTGAGTGGAAGAAAGGTGTAGGCTTATGGAGGAGGGTAGAAGGCTTAATGTATGATTGGAGATGATGTTAAGTGGTATGAGAATGACTAAAAATAAAGTACCTTGAGTATTGGAGCTGAGAAAAGAAAAATATGTTGGATAAGTAGCACTCGCACTAAGAATTGTCAAGGTTTGGCCACCAAGCTCTAAAATTATAAAAAATAACTCAAATACTTTATAATTGCCAAAAAATTTACTTTCCCATTAATGACTATTTATGACCTTTAAAATCATCTTGAAAAATAATTCAAAATATGAAGAGAAAGGTGGGTGACCACATTAATGAGAAATATTAAGTTACTTTATTATTTTATATCTTCCACATATTTCATATGTTATTATTTTATGAGGATTCAACCACCTCACATATCATGGTTTAAAATTTTAAATTCAAAATTTCAAACAAAGAATTTTTAGAAGGAAATTAAAAATTACATGATTAAAAAAAGATGAAATCATAAAATAAATCTTAGCATGCTAATGAGCTAAGCATTCTTCTTTTATAAATTTTTTTCATTTTAGCTTGAGATCTTATAAATGGATCTTAAGATCTAATTTATTAATCCACATGATGTTCTATATCAATTTGCTTGGATTATTTTTTATTTTAAAGTAAAATAAAAATAGGGGATTTAAACTTTTTGTGTTTTCTATGTTGCAAAGTAAAATTTTAAAATAATGTGATGAATTTAGTATACTTTAGAAAGATGAATTTTGTTATATTTAGAATTCCTTCAATTTAAGAAAATTCCAAATACACTTGTTAGTGTAAAGCACTACTGCCGTCAGTTTGTTAGTCACCATCACCAACTACCACCAACTGCCCGTCATCCCCATTGTAGACTGTCGCCACCACGTATAACCAGAAAAATACTTTACATTACATTATTTCTACCAAAAATAGCAAACCCATGAATTTGTATAGATTTCAACCAAACGATCTAAAGTAATTTAAATACATTGTATTATTTTTTCAAGCAACAAGTATTCTATCACATTTAAAATTGTGTTAATTTACTTTCTTTTTTCTTCACTTAGGATTACTTCTCATAAAATATTAATAAATAATAAAAAACTTTCAAATATTTTCAAAGTGAAGAAAATATGAATTCAAATGATCTGACAATGTGAAATACAAAATTGATGAAGTATTAAATAATACAAAGCAAGATTAATTACAAGAGAGTTCACTTAAATCAATGGAATTGACTTTCAAAAAAACATTTTTCCATAGTTGCTATAAAAAACATTGTTTCAATAATTTTTTTTTCTCAATTGCAAATTTAGATGCCCTTCATCAACTAGATGTATAAGGTGTCTTTTTAAATGGAATCCTAAAAAGCATGTAGTTTGTATAATAAACCCCTTAGGTTTGAGACTAATATCAACACAAATCAAATTTAAAGAGTTAAGAAATCCTTATAATATCTATAATAATCACCAAGAGTTTTGTTTGATAAATTCACAATGGTTATTAAAATATATGGGTAGTCTTAAAGGTAGTTTGACCACAATTTATTTACCAAAATTTCATATGAATGTAAAATTATCATTTTGATTTCATATATTGATGATATCATCCTACAAATAAATTATAAAGAAGAGACAAATAAGTTGTAAGATGTCTTTAAAATACATGTAGAAATAACATGTAAATAACAAAATCAAACATGAGGGTAATTATTTCTCAATATAAATACACTTTTGACTAATTAAAGAAATTGGTATGCTTACAATTACTTTAAGGGACCCTATGAATAAACATGATAATAATAAGGATTCAAAATCTATTGATAAAGGGATATACCCATGAAAAGTTGATAAATCTATCTACCTATCTCACATGAGATATGATGTTTACCTTCCTGATTATTGTTACTCAAAGTAGCGTTAAAATAGAATTCAAGATAATGATCTATGAAATTTGTGAACGTGTGTGTGGTGAAAATTTTTCATCCTTCATCTATCTTCTTTTTGAGAAAAATAAATGAAGAACAAAAATAATCAACTTTCTTATGTTGTACACCAGACAGGTTCGCAGATGTTCTTATTAGGGAGATCTGGTACGACATTAAAAAATGATGTACTATCTCGAAAGACAGAAGTTATCATCCAACAATGGACCTAATCACCTTAATGAGGACTCATAAGGACTATGGGTCTTCATATATACCAAAGATTCTTCCCCTACTTTACATGGAAAAATAAAGCATTGTTTATTTTAAATCAAGTTCGTTAAGTTATCTATGGAGGTAAGCCCCCATAGTTAATTACATCATAAGGAATGAGATTCCTTAAGAATACTCTCAATTAAGGTAAATGATCATTGTCTCCAAAGATTTCAAAGATAGGACTATCAATCAATTGGTTTAATTTTAGAAGATCAAGTGGGATTGATCAAGAGGAGAGAGTTATTATCTAAACCAAAGGAAGATAAGTAGGGAATGCTTATGATACTCAGAAGCCTAGTAAGCATCCCAAACTATCCTATGGTTGGGCTTTATATTTTTGAAATTGAAGTGATTTATTTATTTAAGTTAAATTTTTATTAGAAATCTAGGACTTACAATTCCACAACACAAGATTATAAAAATGCTTAAGAGGTTAGGATTTATACTTGTAGCCACAAAGGGAAGTAGCAACCTCTGAAGCTAAATCTAGAGAGCTTTGGCAAGGGCTAAGGCACGATCTAAATCTAAGGCAAAAATGGGGGTCTTCGTTCTTCATTTCTTCTTTCTTAATTTCTTTCTTCTTTGTTCTTTCTTCTTTATTCTTTTGGTTGGTTGGAATGTGGTTGCTTCAAAGGCTTCACTTGGTGCATAAGACATAGTCTTATGACCAATATTCATCCTAAAACCCCATAACATTCATTCCAACTTCTAATTGCAAAAATTACATGAAAATGGGAAAAGTAAATATAACTAAAATCTGCAAAATAGAGATTAGCTAAACAAACCACACAATCCCAAGCATGTATATGAATAAATTGGACTTAGCGCCCCACACACAGGAAACCAAGTCCACCTGGCCTATTTTGGATGATGCTTAGGGGTATAAGCAACCTGCACAGTTAAAATATTTATATTTTTATTAGAATGCCCCAATATAAGACATGGTTAGGCTAAGATCGCCTTACCATTTAGTATACACACATACACCCTAACATCGAGATTAAAATATCACATCACAAAATAAAATCAGGCATCAAACCATGCACCGCCCTAATATAGGACTAGAAATGGTGACTTAGCCTAATGTGTGTGCCATTTAAGGCTTGTGTGGCATGTCTTAGCTAGGCTTTAAGGTTAAAATTTTCTAAGTGTGAAAGGTTCAACTTAGAGGGTAGTTTCATTTAAGTGATTTAGTTAATTTGGTTTATTTTATTTTATGATTTGATTTGGTTTGAATGCACCTACAATTAATTACTAAGTGTTGTAAAGAGAGGAAAATAGAAGAGAACTTCTCTTTCCTCCCTACCTTAGGTAATTTCTAAGGTAGATTCATTAATAATTTTTATTTAGTAAATTTTTTTATATGTTTTAATTAATCCTAAGTTTATATTTACTCTAAATCAACCAAATCAAATAAGAAAGACATTTTAGGATTAGCTAAATTGAATTACTATCATAAAACACACAACACTTTATTTATTTCTAACATGTGTAACATGCATATGGATGAACCCTAAGCATATCTATACATGAAAATGGAAATGTTAGCACACCTTAATGATGGATGCTATGAGATATTGCTTAAGGAAATTTGGATGTTTTTATGATGCATGATTTTGTTAAGTAGAAAAAGAGAGATTCTTTTATCCATCAATCAAATGCACATTTACATGTATGAAAGACATAAGTGAGTACGACGCCATTATTTTCTACACGAGAGGTATACGGTACAAGACCTTCTTAGGGCCACTTAAAGCCTCACAGCCCCGGGATGTCCAGACTAATATACTACTTTTCTTAAATACATGTGCATGTAAAAAAGAAACGAATGGAAAAAGGGTAATGCAAAATATTTTTATGTTTGTTTTGGTTATGCAATTTACATGTGTAAATGTGAAGATCCTTCTTAAATGATAACATAAGAATGGATAGGAATAGATTTAAATAAGTGTTGTGTTCTTTTCAAATGAACTATACACTTTGCAATGCCTATTCAAAACTATATTAAAAGAGAAGAGAATGAAAAGTCACATAATGCACATCTTATATTATACTCACATGCAAGCTTATAAGTAATTATAAGTAGCATGCCTTTTATTTGTAATATTTGATTTATAGGTTTTAAAAAATAATTTTGGATTTAATAGTGATAATAGCCATTCATATTATTACTTTAGCCAAAACATGCAATTTGACATAAAGGAAACATTTCATTTTAATTTGATTTTTCAAAAAGCATGAATGCATGATTTCATATGACATATAATATTTAACATGCCAGGAAAGAAATAAAGTGATGTAAGCATGTAATTTCATTCACACTAATTAATTCCTAAAGATAATCTTATGGAATAATATAATTGAAAGTGAATCAAAAGTTGTTTAAAGAAATTTAGTTTTAGTTTTTGAGTTTGATTTGATTTTAGGAAATGTGAAAAGGTTTGCTGGTCCTAAACCATCTCCCTCATGTGTGTGTTATTTAAGTTTAGTTTTTAGAGCCATTAAGTTGATTTTATATTTTGTTTAGGTTAGGGTATAAGTTAAGTTCATTAATTATCCCTTACATACACCTCCTTAACATAATTATTCAAATAATTGTGAGCCAACATATGATATGTAACCACATTGAATTTAAATCAGCAATGCACCTAGGAAAGAAAGGGTCCTAATGCAATTGGCTCACAATTATTGATTAATTAAGCTAAAGGGTTTAATTAGGTACTTTCATAACCCTTCCCAGACATAACAATAAATTTCTTCCTTAATTGTAATTTAATTTATTTATAATCTGAGTTGTATAAGGGTAGAGCTCGGCTACCCACATTTGATATTTTCAAGTTTGTGCGGTGGTGCCCGACAATAACGACCTTTTATTCTTTTTCCGATTAGCTTTATAAATTGATTGATGATTTGTTTAGCTTGTGCATTAAGTAACATAGTTTTTCTAGTTTCTTCCTTGCTTTATGTATGACCTGGATGTGGATTAGACTCTTTAGAGAAAAATAAATCTTTTACTCAACTTAACAACTCAAAATAAAAATTAAACAACTCATAACCTCACCTAAAGCTTAAGTTTAAAATCAAGATAAAAGAATTAGCAACCCCTTAGCTGGATGAGCATTTCTTTTGTAATACCATGCACAAATGCATCTTATTTCACTCGTGATTGGAGGGCTTCCACCTTTGTTAGAAAAACTTGGCTTGACCTTTGAGAGCCATGGTGGAAACTCACCTCCTCCCTTCTCGCTAATTTTGGCCAATAACCTTATTTCTCATGCATTAGCCATATGAATCCTATTCGCCTGAGTCAAAATAATTGTCCAAAAATAAAAATAAAATAAAATTTGAATTGCATTAGATTTAAGTCATTCAAAGCATGTCCCTTTACATGAAGTAGTCTTTTTAGGGAGTGAGTTTAAGGAATTAATCTCTTTCTAAATAAATAACAACCTAACTATCTTGCATAAGCATAATGACTTGCTTACATGTATTTAAAATCATAGTAGGAATTAGTTGACGGCCACCCCCAGGCAGTTGTAAGTCCAAGCTGTCGGGTGGTTTGTCCTCTCTTGTGGAGGCAAACCAATTACCCATTTTTGCTTAGATTTAGGTTGTGCTTTTGGCCCTCACTGAAGCTCCCTATATTTATATTCTGAGGTTTCTTCTCCCCTTTGCGGGCCATAAGCTTAATTCCCCACCTCTTAGGTATTTCCTTAATCTTGTGTTAAGGAATCTTAAGTCCAAAATTTCTAATGAAAAATGCAACTCAAAAAAATTAAATCAATTTCAAAAATGTAAAGCCCAACTATAGGATAATTTGAGATGCTCGCTAGGTTTCCTAGCATCGTAGGCATCTTCTACTTATAATCTATTTTGGATTTGATAATAACTCCCTCTCTTTGATCAATCCATTTGATCTTCAAACACATACAAATCGATTGATAGTCCTTTCCTATTAAAATCTTCAAAGATAATGATCATTTACCTTAATCAAGAGTTTTCCTAAGGAATCCCCATTCCTCAAGATGTAATTAACTATGGGGGCTTGCCCTTGTAGGGAACTTGATGAACCTGGTTTAAAATAAACCCTGCTTTACTTTTTCATGTAAAGTAGGGGAAGAATCTCTGGTGCATATGCAGACCCATCGTTCTTAGGAGTCCTTATTGAGGTGATTAGGTCCATTAAAGGGTAGTGACTTCTATCTTTTGAGATAGCACACTATTTTCTTGATGATGTATTCGATCACCTGAATAAGTACATCTGTGGATCTGCGTGTCATCCTAAAAAGATGAATTTTTATAGGTCTTATCTTTCTTTTCTCACCATATATTTGAAAGGTGACTCCTATAAAAAATTTTCACCATAAATAGCTTAAGAAAAATGCCCCAAAATTATTCCCTAAACCTCCAATCTACTGGATCTAACTTAATCAAATATAATCATGGATTTAAACCACTAATCACACTTTAATTATCTTAATTAAGTTAAGGGAGTAATTAGAAAATCCATATGCAATTCTCTTAATTAAACTTTCAATAAATCCTAAGAAAATTAGGGGAGGTAGAAGTCATCTCCTAAAATATATCTAAAAAGTTTGGGATTAATCAGAGGTTTAATTGAAAGGTAATTAGAAAAATGAAGATTCCAATAAAACCTAAAATCAGAGAAAAGCATAATTTAAAATCCATTGAAATTAATTTTAAAATATTCTAGGATGAATTGTCTTTCCATAAAAAATTATTTCATATTTTATTGAATTTTATTAAGAGAGATATGAATTTTGGAAGATCCATAGATTAATTAGAACTAATTAAACATCCCTAACTAATCCCTCAGTTCACAGCACGACGTGTGGCAGCGGCGGTCAGCGTGCTTTACATGCATCGCGTAGTGAGACGTTTACTTAAACATCAAATCCAAAAGGCGGTGTGATGCCGGATGTGCTTTGATCTCTGCCTTCCGATCAAAGATCGGACGACCAGAGATCAGCCCGTGGTCTTAAGAGGGATAAAAGAAATTCTAAAAGTGGGAATAATCTCAGGTCCATCAAAAATGCACGAATGGATGGCTAAGATCTTTCCAATTCTTCCCCTTAGACCAACACCAAATTTAACCCACACCATCTAATGCTAATAAGCGGCACATCCAATGTGGAATTTGCTTGAATTGAAAATTCCTTTCACAAAGGGCCAACACCTCCTATGCTAGGTGGTTGAAAAATTCCATACGTCGCCGGAGGTGATCACCGGTGCTCGAGATTGATGAGGTAGCTTCGTCTAGTGGAGACGAAGCCCTGTTGAAATTCTTAGGCCTTGGGATTGAGTGACTTGCTCTATGGACCAACACCACTTGATGCTCTTGTAGCTTTGATCCAATTGCTCCTCTCTTTGCTATGGAAACTCCAATGGAAGCTTGAGTGAGCTCAGATTGGTCTTTAGAGGAAGTGTGCAAGAGAAATTGGAATGGTTTTTAGTGTGGAGAAAGTTCAAGATTGAATTGAGCTCCCCTATTTTTTAAAGGAGAAAATCGAGAAAGCTCAAATTCAATTCCCTCTAAGAATGCTTAGGAAGGCTCTCTGATCTTTCCTAACACTCTCTAGGGCTTAGTCAAATTGAGGAATGGCCCCCCACCCCTCCCCTTCTTGAAGGATCGGATGGCCACAAGCTATCTTGCCATTTTGATCCAATTGATCACAATGGAGAGTTTGTTTGAGTAGTTAGATGTTTGCACATGGTCGGTTTGAGGCCTTGAGTGGATTGCCAACATCCCATATGCTTGAAATTGAGTGGAAGAGGGAATTGAAATGAGCTAATTTGACCCATGGGGTTGGGTTTGGTCTTGGGGCCAATTGGGCTGACCCAAACCCATTGGATTGGGTGCACCACTCTTCACTAGGTCCCCTTGAGCTTTTAGGAAACCATCAAGTGGATATGAAGAAGGTATGACCAAATTACCCATGGATTAAGCCAAAATTTGTTCTATCTAGGGTAGAATAGTCATTTTGCTAATTTTTCAATTTGGATATGTTGGGTATGTGGAGAAACTAGGTTTGGCCAAGTTTCATGAGATTTGGAATTCATTTGATGAGGTTTGGCTCATGTTGACCTATTTAGGTCAAAATCTTGGGTCAAGTTGACCAATTGGTCAAATTAGGTCAAACCAAGGGTTAGGTCAAGTTCATATGAAATATTTTGGTGGCTTTGGTTTAATTCAATTTGGTATAATTTTAAATTTGGCTCATATGACTTCATTTAGGTCAAATGGGTCAAGTTGACCTATTTGACCCAATTGACCTATTTGGGCTAGGTCATGGGTAGGTTTAGGTTAGGTTAGTCATATGGAGTGGATTAGTATCTTTTGTTTCCAATCAATTTTAGTTAAGTTCAAATTTGGCTCAACATGACCCCTTTAGGTCATGTTGGGTCTAAATAAATTGGGAGGTCTAGTTGGCCAATTGAGGCTTTGGTCAAGTTCCACAAGTGATTTAGAATAAACTTGACCCATTGGTTTGGATCAATTTGGCTTAGATCAAGTTTTGACATATTTTGATCGTTTAGGTCAAGTTGGGTCAAGTTGGGTCAAGTGGCCAATTGGGCTAGGTTAGACTCAAATGTTGGCATGGTCAAGTTCAAACATAGGTCATGAGTGAACGTAGTTCAATGGTTTCAATCAATTTGGCCTATGGTGGAATTTGGCTATGTTAGGTTTCATTTTGGGCTAAGTGTTGACTTGGTCAACCCTTAGGTTTGACTTGGTTTGACCCAATTTGGTTGATTGATCATCTCATGATGATTGTTGATCATAATGAAAGGCATAGATGGGTTTGGTTCAATCCAATTTGGTTAGGATTAGAATTTGGCTCATAAGGGTACTTTAGGTCACTTTGGGTCAAGTGAGCCTAAGTGGGTCAAATGGCTTGGTCAAAGCTTGATTTGAGCTTGATTGAACTTGTATATGGACTTATGATTGAAATATAAATCCATTTACTAGTGGTTTGAAGTCAAATGGGTTTTGATCTATTTGACAATTTCACATTCAAAGGAAGAGTATGAAAGGATTTTGGCTTTGATTTTGGAATTGGATTTTGATTCGGTAATTGAAATTTGTATTTATATATGGGTTCATGATGGTAGGGTTGATTGAATCATGAAGGAAAATCAAGAGTTTGGCTTGATTTGAAGTTGATTTGGCTAAGTTCAAGATTTTGACTTGAAAGACTTAGATTGGATTTTGAATAGATTTGGGTTTGCTTTTTGGAATTAGTTTTGATTGTTTGAATTTATATTTCATTTATATATGTGAATATAAATGTGAATATAATTTACCATATGAAAATTTCAAGGATTTGAAGTGGTTTAATCATGATTTGGGCTAAGTCCATTAAGAAGGATTTAAAAGACTTAAGGAAAATTTGGAGTTTGAATTTTTGAATTTGGTTTGATTGATTTACATTTATATTTCATTTATGTATATGAATATAAATAAGGATATAAATGAATTATGAGAAAATCCCACGAATTTGAGATGGTTTGATCAAGATTTAGGCTAAGACCATTAATGGAAAATTAAGGACTTAAGAAAGATTTTAGATTTGGAATTTAATTTGAGGATTTGATTTGATTGATTTATATTTATATTTCATTTATATATGTGAATATAAATGAGAATATAAATGAGTTTTGAGAAAATCTCATAATTTTGAGTTGGTTTAGAGTTGATTTAGGCTAAGTCCATTCATGGAAAATTAAGGACTTAAGAGAATTTCATGAATTAATTTGGAATTTTGAGTTTAGTTTGATTGGTTTGAATTTATAATTCATTTATATATGTGAATATAAATGAGATCATAAATGAGTTATGAGAAAATCTCAAAGATTTGAATTGGTTTTGATCAAAATTTTGGTTAAGTCCTTAAGGGAAGATTAAGGACTTAGGAAAATTTGAGCTTATGAATTTTGATGGATTTTGATCACGGGTTTCAATCATAGATTTCAATCATGGATTTCAATCATATATAGTTGATTTGAGTTTGAAAAAAATTAATTAAGATTGATTTGGAGTTTGACTTAAAGGGAGGGAATTGAGGAATGGTTTGGGTCAAGGGTAGGCAATTTTCCTAACACCCTAAAGCATAACATATTCCTATGGTTAACTCTTCTAAGTCTCTAGGGTTAGGTTGAGTGTCCACCTAATCACTAGATGTGTCTTAAGACTAAGAAACTCTTAAAGTCTAAGAGGAGTCCTATGTCTAAGATGGAGGGGTTGAGAGCTCATTCTAAAAATGAGGTCAACAGTGGCCTCCAACTAACTCCTCCTATAATTTTAAATTCATGCAAAAAAATCTTATGCTTAGGCAAGATAGTTAGGTTATTATTTACTTAGAAAGAGGCTAAGTCCTTAAAAACACTCTCTAAAGAGACTAGATCATGTAAGGACATGCTTCAAATGACTTAAATTTAATGAAATTCAGATTTCATTTTATTTTTATTTTTGGGCAATTATTTTTGACTCAGGCTAATAGGATTCATATTTATTATGCATGAAAAATAAAGTTATTGGCCAAAATCAGCGAGAAAGGAGGAGGTGTGTTTCCACCATGGCTCTCAAAGGTCAAGCCAAGTTTCTCTAGAAAACATGGAAGTCCTCCAATCAAGAGTGAAACAAGATGTGCTTGTGCATGATGTTATAAAAAATAATACTCATCCAGCTAAGGGGTTGCTAATTTTTTTTATCTTGATTTTAACTTAAGCATTAGGTGAGATTTTGAGGTCTTTATTTTTAGTTTTGGGTTGTTAGATTTGGTAAAAGATTTATTTTTTCGTAAGAGCCTAATCCACATCCAGGCCATACATAAAGCAAGGAAGAAACTAGGAAAAAGATGCCACTTAATACACAAGATAAACAAATCATCAATCAATTTATAAAGCTAATCAAAAAAAGAATAAGTGGTCATTGTGGTCGGGTGCCACCGCACAAACCAAAATAAATTGGGTAGACGAGCTCTACCCTTATACAACTTGGATTAAAAATGAATTAATACAATTAAGCAAGGAATTCATTGTTATGGGGGTCTTCAAGCTTCATTTTTTCATTCTTCTTTTCTTCTTCCTTCTTCTGCTTTTCTTTCTTCTTTGATTCCTTCTTTTGGTTGGTTGGAAGGTGGATGCTCCAAAGGCTTCACATGGTGCATAAGATAGGATCTTTGGAACAATTCTCATCCTAATCTCTATAATAATCATTCCAAAATCCTAATTATAAAATTTACATGAAAAGAAAAAGTAAATCTATCTAACACTTGCAAAACAAAGGTTAGCTAAACAAACAACACAAATCCCAAGCATGTATAATGGACTTATCACCCCACACATGTGTGACTAAGCCCACCTGACCTATTGGATTATGCTTAGGGGTATAAGCACCTTCACAATAAAAGCATTTATATTTATATTTATTACAGCGCCCCTTAAGCATAATCCCCTACATAAGATAATGGTTAGACTAAGATCGTCCTACCATTCATTCTACTCACATTCATCCTAACATCCAGTCAAAAACATATATCACAAAACAAAAGTAATCATCAAACCATGCACTGCCCTAATCTAAAGCTAGAAGTGGGGACTTAGCCTAATGTGTGTGCTTTGGAGGTTTGTGTGGTATGCTTAGCTATGGCTTTAAGTTAGAATTTTCTAAGTTTAAAGCATGTTCAACTTAGAGGAGGGTTTCATTTTAAGTGATTTAATTATTTTGGGTTGATTTTTCATATTTTTACTAGGTTCAAATGAATCCTACAATTAATTATTAAGTTATGAAGAGAGGGGAAGAGATGAGAACCTCTCCTTCCTTCCCTAACCTAAGTAATTTCTAAAGTAGATTCATATTTTTAGTTTTATTTAGTGAATATTTTTATTAAGTGTTTTAATTAATCCTAAGTTTATATGAACTCTAAACAAACCCATTCAAAAAGAAAGGCATTTTAAGATTAAATAAAATGAACTAAATTTACAAAACATACATCACTCCGTTTCTTTCCCAACATGTATAACATGCATATGAATAAACCCTAAGCATATTAATACATACAAATGAGAATGTTTAACACACTTTATGATGCATGCTAAGTAATTCATTTAAGGAAATTTAAAAGTTTATGATGCATGATTTTCCTTAAGTAGAAAAATGGATTTTCTTATCCAATTTTCACATGCACACATGAAAGTAAGAAAGGCATAAGTGAGTACATTACCATTGTTAACTAGAGGTGTAAGGTACAAGACCTACTTAGGGCTACCTAAAGCCTTGCAACCTCAGGGTTTTCCAAACTAATATACCACTTTCCTTAAATACAAATATTTGTTCAAAAGAAATGAATGGAAAACAAAGAATGCAAAAATTTGTATTAGTTGATTGATTTTGTTTATGCAATTTATATGTGCAAGCATAAGTATCCTTCTTAAGTGATAGTATATAAATGAATAGGATTTGTAATTAGGCAAGTGTTAGGTTCTTTTCAAATGAACCACACATCTTACAAAATCCTATTCAAAATTATACTAAAAGAGAAGAGAAGGAGAACATACACTAAGTACATCCTTATATTTTATTCACATGCAAACTTATAAATAAAATATAAGTAACACACTTTTAGTTTTGATAATTGATTCATATATTTTGAAAATAATTTGAATTTAATAGTGATATTAGCCACTCATATTCTTACTTTAGCCAACACTTGCAATTTTGACATAAAGTAAATATTTTCATTTTAAATTTAATTTTTGAAAAGTATGAATGCATGAAACCACATGACATGCATATTTAGCATATTGGGGAAAGAACTAAAGCATTGAAAACATGTAAACACATTCACTTTAATTAAATCCTAAAGATAATCTTATGAAATAAGAAAGCTTAAAGTAAATCAAAGTTTATTTAGTATGATATTTGTTTGACTTAGAATTTGATTTTATTTTGAAAATGTGAGTTGCGTTTACTGTTCCTAACCCATTCCCACATGTGTTTGACATTTTTGTTTAATTTTTAGATGATTAGATTCATTTTAGATTTTGATTAGGTTAAGGTATGAATTAAGCATGTTAATTAACCCTTACCTACATGAACTTAGCATTGTTAACCAAATAATTATGAGCCAATGAGATGACATAAAACCTCACAAGGAATTTAAATTTGCAATGCACCTAGGAAGAAAAGGGCCTAATGCAATTTGGCTCATGATTAATGGTTAATTAAGCTAAGGAGAAGAATAAAGGCTTAACCTATGAGAGCCTTTGATGGAAGAACACCACTTTCTCTCTTGATTTGGCGCATAATCAAGTTCCCATGCGTTTAGGCATATAAAATCTAAGTAATTTCAAAACACCCCTCACACATATGAGTTGAGTTTTGATTTCCTTAATTGAACTTAGGCACTTGAACACCTAAGAATCTACCCAAAGTAGATTAATTAAGTTCTAGATGATTTAGAATTTTTAAGAAATTAATCAAGAGAGTAATTAATGAATTATTCCTTAATTAAGAGAAGATTAAAGAAAGAAATTTAGGGAATAGCTTAGGGGAAATACCCTAAAATTATTCCCTAAGCCTCCTATTCACTAGATCAAACCTTAATCAACTTCAATAAGGGATTAAAATAATAATCAAACTCTTAATTATCTTTAATTACATTAAGAGAGTAATTAAGAAATACATTTGCAATTCCCCTAATTAAGCCATCAATAAATCCCAAGAAATTTAGGGGAGGCAGAAGTCATCCCCCAAAACATACCCAATAGGGTTGAGATTAATCAATGGATTAATTAAGGAGTAATTAACAAATTAAAAATTCCATGTAAAACCCAAAATCAGAGAAAATATAATTCAAAATCCATTAAAACTATTTTTAGAATATTCTAGATTAAATTATCTTTTAGTTAAAATTTATCTCATATTTTTCTGATTTTTTATTTAGGGAGATATGAATTTTTACAGCTTGGAGGATTAATTATAATTAATTAAAACCTTAATTAAATCCTTTAATCCACAGCTTGACATGCAGCGGCGGTGGTCAATGTGCTTTTCACGCATCTCGCGGTGAGCCGCCACTTAAACGTCTCGTCACCATGCGTGTGGCAGTGGCGGGATGCAGTTTGATACCCGCCATTCGATTAAGGATTGAACAAATAGGAATCACCCCGTGATTTTTAAATGGATAAATCAAAAATAAAATGTGCATTTAATCTCGGTTGTCCATCCAAAATGCGTGGATGGATGGCTAGGATCATCCCTATTCTTGCCTGAGGATCATAGGAACAGTCCAGGATCTAAGCCTTGATCCAAGCTCGATTCAGCATAGATTAGGATAAAATTTTGCACACACCATCATGCACTAATGGAAATCCTATCCAACAGTTGAATTTTCATGCCATGACCCTTTCTTTCACAAAGGACCAACACCTCTTAAGTCTAGTGGTCAAAAAATGTCATAACTTATCAGAGGAGATAACCGACACTCGATTCTCTTGGAGGAGCTTCGTCTGGTTGAGATGAAGTTGTGGTGAAAGAATTAGCTCCTGAGGTTGGGTAGTTTGTTATATGGACCAACTCCCCTCGATATTGCTAGCGGCTTTGATCAAATTGGACTTCTCCTTGCCTTGGGAACTTGAGGGAGAGCTTAGGAAAGCTTGATTTGGTCCCCTGAGGGAGTGTGCAAAGGCAATTGAGTTGAATTATTGTGTGGAGGAAGTTAGGAATTTTATGGAGCTCCCCTATTTTCAAAGGATGAAAACTGAGAATGGTTGATTTCAATTCCATCTTAGAAAGCTTAGGAACACTCTCTGATAGCTCCTAACACACTCTAACCCTCAATCGACAATGAGCATGTGTGAATTGAATTGAATTAGGGGGAGTATATCTGCCCTATGGAAATCAGATGACCTTGTTACCTTTGTCATTTTAATCCAAACGCTAATATGGAGAGGGTTGTTTGGGCTATTAGAGCTTGGCACATGGTCAGTTTGAGCTAAAGAGTGGATTGGTAACCTCCCATGTGCTTCAAATCAAATGGAGGGAGGTTTCCAATTTGGCCAATTTGAGCTATGGGGTGAATTTTGGCCTTGAGTCAATTTGGGTTGACCCAAACCCATTGGGTTGCATGCATCACCCTCCATAGGGTCCACTTGACCTTTTAGAAAGGTATCAAGTTGATATGAAGAGGGCTTGACCAATTTCCCCATGGATTTGAACAAAATTTGTTCTATGGCCTAAGGGTAGAATGGTCATTTAGATGATTTTTGAATTTGAATATGTTGGGTATGTTGAGAAAATAGGCTTGGCCAAGTTTCATTGAATTTGGAGTTCATTTGATATGGCTTGGCTCATGTTGACCCATTTAGGTCAAAATGGGTCAACTTGGGTCAAGTTGACCAATTGGTCAAATTGGGTCAAACCAAGGGTTGGATCAAGTTCATATGACCATTTGAAATGTTTTGGTGGCTATGGTTTGATTCAATTTGGTTTAGTTTGAGTTTGGCTCATATGACCTCATTTAGGTCAAATGGGTCAAGTTGTCCAATTTGACCCATTTGACCTATTTGAGTTAGGTCATGGGCAGGTTTAGGTTTGGTTTGTCATATGAAGTGGATTGGTATCTTTGTTTCCAATTAATTTTGGTTAAGTTTGAATTTGGCTCAACATGACCCTTTAGGTCAAGTTGGGTTTAAGGTCAATTTGGGTTAGGTCTAGTTGGCCAATTGAGGCTTTGGTCAAGTTCAACAAGTGATTTGGAATTAACTTGACCCATTGGTTTGAGTCAATTTGGCTTAGATCAAGTTTTGACACATTTTGATATTTTTCGATCAAGTTGGGTCAACTTAGGTCAAGTGGTCAATTGGGCTAGGTTGGGCTCAAATGTTTACTTGATCAAGTTCAAACATAGTTCATGAACGAACTTAGATCATTGGTTTCAGTCAATTTGACCTATGGTGGATTTTGGCTATGTTAGGTTTTATTTTGGGCTAAGTGTTGACTTGGTCAACCCTTAGGTTTGGCTTGGTTGGACCCAATTTGATTGATTGATCCTCCCATGATGATTGTTGATCATGTTGAGAGGCATAAGTGAGTTGGATTTAATCCAATTTGGTGAGGATTAGAATTTGGCTCATGAGGGTACTTTAGGTCACTTTGGGTCAAGTGAGCCTAAGTGGGTCAAACTTGGTCAAAGCTTGATTTGAGTTTGATTGAACTTGTATATGGACTTATGATTGAACTATAAATTCATTTGCAAGTGGTTTGAAGTCAAATGAGTTTTGATTCATTTGACAATTTTATATTCAAAGGAAGAACATGAATGGATTTGGGGTTTGATTTTTGAATTAGATTTTGATTTAGTGATTGAAGTTTGTATTTATATATGGATTCATGATTGTAGGGTTGATTGAATCATGAAGGAAAATCAAGATTTTGGCTTGGTTTGAAGTTGATTTGGCTAAGTTCAAGATTTTGACTTGAAAGGCTTAGGTTGGATTTTGAAAGGATTTGAGTTTGATTTTTGGAATTGGTTTTGATTGTTTGAATTTATATTTCATTTATATATGTGAATATAAATGAGAATATAAATGTGTCATGACAAAATTTCAAGGATTTGAAGTGATTTGATCATGATTTAGGCTAAGTCCATTAAAAGGAATTTAAAGGACTTTGAAAATTTTGGAGTAGGGATTTGAATTTTGAATTTAGTTTGATTGATTAATATTTCTATTTCATTTATATATGTGAATATAAATGAGTTATGAGAAAATCCCATGAATTTGAATTGATTTGATCATGATTTAGGCTAAGTCCTTAAGAAGGAAATTAAGGACTTAAGAAGGATTTTAAATTTGGAATTTAATTTTTGGATTTGATTTGATTGATTTGTATTTATATTTCATTTAGATATGTGAATATAAATGAGAATATAAATGAGTTATGAGCAAATCTCATGAGTTTGAATTGATTTGAATATGATTCAGGCTAAGTCCTTAAAAGGGAAATTAAGGGCTTAAGAAGGTTTTAAATTTGGAATTTAATTCTTGGATTTGATTTGATTGATTTGTATTTATATTTCATTTATATATGTGAATATGAATGAGAATATAAATGAGTTATTAGAAAATCCCATGAGTTTGAATTGATTTAGATTTGATTTTGGCTAAGTCCATGAAGGAAAACTTAAAGGACTTAGGAAAATTTTATGAATTGATTTTAAATTTTGAGTTTAGTTTGATTGGTTTGAATTTATATTTCATTTATATATATGAATATAAATGAGAATATAAATAAATTATGAGAAAATATCATGAGTTTGAATTGATTTAGATTTGATTTTGGCTAAGTCCATGAGAGAAGATTAAGGACTTAAGAAGGGTTTGGACTTAGGAATTTCATGTTGGCTTAATGAGCCTCATGTTCAATCCGATCAATTTTGATGATAAAAAAATGAATACTTGGATGTTCTAATGAATGTTTTTATATGTTTCAAATATATCAATTGCTAATTACATATCTAATACATCTCATAATATGTTTGATTGCAAGAGCGAGAATGAAAGATAGATCAAATTGGATAATGTGAAGCTCAAAATATAATATTTTATGTTATATACATTTATTCATTGGCATGAATCGATTTGCTCACAACTTAACATATTATTTTAATGATGTTAATTTATATAAATCTCTATCTAATTAACATTCAATTATATGTTTCATACATAACATTTGAATTGTCAAAATAATAAATGATAATGACTATTAAGTGTAATTATTTTATTTACTTAATATAATTAAATGTTTTAATTTAATTTGATGGTTATATGATAACTAACATATAGATGATTTTATATAAATTATATCATAATATTTAAATGTCACATGTCAAAATTAACAAAAATATATGAAATTTTGTATTTTAGCCAAAGTCATTTTATAATCAAGGAATTTATATCTGATTTCATCTCCAATGGATTCCATAGATTTTTTTACTTTAATTTGATAGGTCACATGACCCACGTTTAATTAAAATTGAATTTATTATGGCTTTTTAAACATTAGTTGATTTTAATAATGAATGCATGCTACATGCTTTGAATATATTAAGAGCCATATTTAATTATTTTTTACTTGCCCATGTGAATAGCCAAATTTTGGCTACTTTAATTTAATATTTATTTAATATAAATTATATTTTTATTGAATATTAAATTATCACATGATAGCATGACGTTAGAATAATATATTTTTTTGAAATAATTCAAAATGACCTTCTTGCCTATAAATAGCCCTCATTTTCTTCATGAAAGCATTCCTCATTCAAAATTCAAAATCCCTCCAGAAAATCTAAGAGAAAATTTTTGAGATTTTCCTTCCAAGTGTTCTCCAAATATTGCAAGATCCTTGGTTTGAAGCTTCAACATCTTCAACCAAGCAAGCTTTCTCAAATTACTTGAGTTTGTTTTCTTGATCTTAATCCTTTTAGTTGTTCATGCTATTTTCACCATCTATTTATTCTTTCCAATTTATAGTTTTTGGTGGATTAGTCTTTGACATTGTTTTCACATCAAAGCTTCTCAATCATCTTTTGTGAAAACTCTTGTGATAGTTTGGGATCTATTTCAACTTGTTGAAATTTTTAACTTCCTACAAATTTCTTTTGGTTTCTTGAAATATTTCTTCATTAATCTCATTTTGAAAGATCATTTATTTTTAGATCTATTTTAAAAGTATATTTTAAGCATTTTAAATTAAATTATTATGCTGAAATTATTTTCATATTTGCTAGATCTCTCTTTTTAATTAAAAGCTTACTAGCCTACTTAGATCTATCATATACTCATTTTATTTAAGTATTTTGTGATCATTAGCTTTAATTGAAAGAATCTTTTTGGTTAAAATAAAACAAATTATTCTTTGCTGAAACTTATTTTATTGTGCAAAAGAATATTGTGAATTTATTTTGAAATAATTTTATATTAGTCTACAAATTTTAATAACATAAAATCACTTTAAGATATTTATTGTTTCTTATCAATATTAAGTGAGCATTTTATCTTGCCAAAATTTTTAAGTTGTGAGTGATCATTTATAAGTTGTGACATCATTTTTTGAATTGGATAGCTTGGTATATTTGTGAGAGATTTATTTTATCAAAATTTATTATCTTGTATTTTTTTTGTGCTATAAAATTTATATTGGGGTTGTACTCTCCCCTTTGTAGGAGAGTACATATTATTATAGGGGTTGTACTCGCCCCGTTATAGGAGAGTACTATTTGTAAGCTATTTTTTGCATTTAATGGGTTCCCTAGGTGGCTAAAGTGGGCATAGGCGGTTTTGGGTTTAAGAACCACATAAAATTATGTGTCTATTGTCTCTCTTTACTTTTCTTGTACTTTTATTTTTGCTGCATTAAGAATTGTATCTTTTCATTATAAAATCAAAAATTAATCTTCTACTAAAACTTTAAGTTTAAGATTTAAGTTTTAAAATTTTTCCCCTCCCCCCCTCTTGGGTGCTATAGTGACTCACATTTCATTCATGAGTTTCAATCATGGATTTCAATTATGGATTTCAATCACATGGAGTTGATTTGAATTTGGAGAAAATCAAATAAGATTGATTTGGAGTTTGACTTGAAGGAAGGATGGTGAGGAATGGTTCAAGCTAAGGGTAGGCAAATTTTCCTAACACCCTTAAGGCATGACCTATTCTTATGGCTAACTCTTCTAAGTTTGTAGGGCTAGGTCGAGTGTCCACCTAATCACTAAATATGTCTTAAGACTAAGGAGCTCTTAAAGTCTAAGGGAAGTCCCATGTCTAAGATGGAGGGGTTGAGAGCTCATTCTAAAAATGAGGTCAACAAAGGGTGCCCAATAGGTGTGGTGTGACTGGCAAGGAACACCGTATGTATTGGTGTTGACTGAAATGATCAACAACACCGAGAGATCACAAGCACTAACAGAAACAATCTATCCCTAACTAAAGATCCTCCTTGGTAGGCGTTCTCTATGACAAGAAGGCCTTCCTAAGTGGGTTCAAAATTGCCTCCCATCTTTCGATGATCAATAATTGGTCTCCTCAGGACTAATACAAGTTCTCTTATTTAAAAAGACCTAGGGTGGACCAGCTTGTTGTGAGCTTGAATCATTTTGGCCTTGTACAACTCGAGGTTCTGGTACGCCCATTGGCCTCTCTCCTCCAAAACTTTGAGCTCTTCTAACCGTAACTTTGCATTTTGCTATATAGTGATCTTGCTACACAATGCTATCCTTAGTAATGGGAGTTGAACTTCTAATGGTAGAACAGCTTCAGACCCCTACACTAAGGAGAATGGAGTAGATTGAGTTGGAGTTCTGTATATGGTGCGGTATGCCCACAAGGCTTCAACTAACTGCTCATGCCACTATCGCTTATTATCATCGAGTGGCTTCTTTAGTATATGGATGAGAGTTTTATTGAATGCTTCTACTATGCCATTCACCCTGGGGTAGTAGATGGTGGAGTATCTCCAATCTATACCATGTCTTCTGGCGAAGCTATTGATCTTAGTGCTCTTGAATGCAGTATCATTATCATATATAATTCATTGAGGCACCCTAAGCTTATATATGATATGATTCCTGAAAACCTGAAGCACTTGTTGAGCTATGACCTCTCTAAGTGGGATTGCCTCAGCCAACTTGGAAAAGTAGTCGGTGGCAGCTAAGATGAAACGATGACCCTTGGAAGAAGGAGGATTGATAGGACCCACAATGTCAGTACCCCAACACTTAAATGTCCATGAGGCTAATGTAGGATGAAGAATGTTGGATGGTTGATGTAGGACCACACCAAATACCTTACTATGATAGCAAATTCTAAATACATCCATGCAATCTGTAATCATCAAAGGATAGTAGTATCCTAGTCTCTTGATCTTTACTTTCATCTTCAGACCAGATTGATGCGATCCTAATAGACTTGAGTGTACCTCGATCACGATCCTACATGCTTCATGTTTGTCCAAACAACGTAACCACATTTCATCGAAGGACCGTCGGTATAAGGTGCCATCCATGAGAGCATAGGAGAGAGCTCTTTATTTCATCTGATGGGCTTTTGATTTCTCTTGAGGTAGTTTGCTGGTGTTTAAATAATCTATGAATGGTTGCCTCCAATCTAGCTCCTTATCCTTATTGGCAACGACAACCTCCCCTTCAAGAGAAAGTCTCTCGACAAGTTTAACATCAATAAAGGATAGGACTTGTCTCTTTTGGACCCTTATTAGAATGGACTCATCTTCCGGATATGCCAATTTGTTGGCAAGTTTGACCAAAGCATCTGCTACTGCGTTCTCTGCTCGGGGAACCTTGTAGATGGTGACCTCAGAGATTTGAGCCAACAACTTCATGGTATACTTATGGTAGTGACGAAGCTTAGGTTTGAGAACCTTGTAAGACCTAATAATCTGATTGATGACCAACTGAGAATCCCTATAGATGTTGATGCTCTTGACACACACTGTAATGGCTAACTCCAGATCGATAATCAAAGCCTCATACTCAGCTTCGTTGTTGGTGTAGGGATTGGAGAGATAGTATGAGAATCTTATCACATTACAGTCTGGAGTTAAGAGAACTATTCCTACCCCTGCCTTTACTGGAAGAGTAGATTGTGGTTCTCCTCCTTTATGAAAGGAAGACACACCATCAAAATTCATCTCCCAACAGCGGTTATCAACCTCCCCTAAGTTGATGATTTGTTCATCAAGGAGATCATCACTAAGCGAGGAATCAATAGGCAGTGGGTGTGATGCTAAGAAGTTTGCTAATGCGTGTCCTTTCACTACACAGAGGGGTACGAATGTGATATCAAACTATGAGAGAATCATGGACCAACATGCCAAATGTTTGGATAGCATTGACCATGTCATGAGATACTACAGTGGATTGGTTCTGAAAATCAAGTTCACTTTATGAGAAAGCATATAGTGCCATAACTTTTGGGATGCAAAGATCAAAGCTAGAAAATGTTTCTCAATATGTGGGTAGTTCACTTCAACAAGAATCAGGCGACGGCTGAAGGAGTAGAGAGCACTCTCCATCCCTTCGTCATTGGCTTGGGCCAAAAAATCACTGAGGGAGTTATCCAATGCAGTAGTGTAAAGGATGAGTGGCCTGCCGCCCGGGATAAGGGCTGCTAGAACTAGCGGCTTCAGCAAATACTTCTTGATATCTGTGGAGAAAATTTTACATATATTTCTGCCTTCATCTATCCCCTTTTGGAAAAGAAGATAAATGAAAATAAAAATATATATAACACCTTGTTGAGATACCATGCAGATCCGTAGATGTTCTTATTAGGGTGATCGGGTATGACATTGAGGAGAGGTGTACTATCTCGAGAGGTAGAAGTCACCATGTTACAATGAACCTAATCATCTTAATGAGGACTCATAAGGACTATGGGTCTTCGGAATGTGTTAGAGATTCTTCCCCTACTTTACAGGAAAAAGTAAAGCAAGGTTTATTTTAAACCAGATTCATTAAATTCCCTACAAGGATAAGCCCCCATAATTAATTACATCCTAAGGAATAGGATTCCTTAGGAATACTCTCGATTAAGGCAAATGATCATTGTCTCCAAAGATTTCAAAAGGTAGGACTATCAATCGATTGATTTATTTTTAGAAAAGTCAAGTGGGATCGATCAAGAGGAGGGAGTTCTTATCAAAGACAAATGAAGATAAGTAGAGGATGCTTAGGATACTAGGAAGCCTAGTAAGCATCCCAAACTATCCTATGGTTGGGCTTTATATTTTTTGAAATCAAATTGATTTATTTGAGTTGAATTTTTATTAGAAAGTTAGGGCTTACAATTCCATGATACAAGATCATGGAAATGCCTATGAGGTGAGGATTTATGCTTATAGCCCGTAAAGGGGAGAAGCAGCCTCAGAACCTAAATCTAGGGAGTTTTGACGAGGGCCAAAAGCATGACCTAAATCAAAGGCAAAAATGGGTATTTATTTTACCTCCATAAGAGAGGATAAATAACCCGACTGTTGGACTTACAACCACTTAGCGGTGACCATCAACTAACTCCTCCTACAGTTTTAAAACATGTAGGCAAGTCAAATGCTTTTGCAAGATAGCTAGGCTATTATTTATTTAGAAAGAGACTAAGTCTATAAACACACTCCCTAAGAGACTATATCATGTAGGACATGATTTAATGACTTAAATTAAGGCAAATTTTGTCCCATTTCATTTTCATTTTGAACAATCAATTTGACATAGGCTTTAAGATTCATATGCATGATGCATGAGAAATTAGATTATGGGCCAAAATCAACAAGATGAGGAGGTGTGTTTTCACCATTTCTTCAAAGGTCAAACCAAGTTCTCTGGCAAAGGTGAAAGCCCTCTAATAAAGAGTGAAATAATATACTTTTTATGTATGATGTGAGAAAAGTAATACAACATCCAGTAAGGGGTTGCTAATTCTTTTATCTTGATTTATAACCTAGGCTTTAGATGAGGTTATGAGTTATTTATTATTATTTTTATTTTTAGTTTGAATTGATTAGTTGGATAGAAAATTTATTTTCCTAAGAGCCTAATCGTCATCCAGGCCATACATCAAAGTAAAGAAGAAACTAGAAAAAGATGTCATCTTAATGCATAAGCTAAACAAGCATCAATCAATTTATAAAGTTAACGTAAAAAAATAAGAAGCCATTTATGGTCGGGCTCTACCGCACAAACCTGAAAACAAATTGGGTAGCCGAGCTCTACCCTTAGACAACTCGGATTACAAATAAATAAATTATAATCAAGAAGGAATTCATTATTATGGGGGTCTTCATTCTTCATTTCTCCTTTCTTCTTTTGGTTGGTTGGAATGTGGTTGCTCCAAAGGCTTCACATGGTACATAAGACATAGTCTTATGACCAATGTTCATACCAATCCCCCATAACAATCATTCCAAAATCCTACTTGCAAAATTACATGAAAATAGGAAAAAGAAAATCTAACTAAAACCTGCAAAATAGAGATTAGCTAAACAAACCATACAATCCCAAGAATGTATATGTACAAATTGGACTTAGCACCCCATGCATGGGTAACCAAGCCCACCTAGCCTATTTTGGATTATGCTTAGGGGTGTAAGCACCTGCACAACAAAAGAATTTTTTATATTTTTATTACTGCGCCCCTTTAAGCACAATCCCTTGCAGAAGATAATGGTTAGACTAAGATCGCCCTATCATTCAGTCTATGCACATACATCCTAACATCCAGACTAAAACATCACTTCACAAAATAAAAGCAAATATCAAATCATGCACCACCCTAACCTAAAGCTAGAAATGGTGACTTAGTCTAATGTCTGCGTTATTTAGGATTTGTGTGGTATGCTTAGCTAGGCTTTAAGGTTGAAGTTTTCTAAGTGTGAAAATGTTCAACTTAGAGGGTGGTTTTATTTAAATGATTTAGTTGATTTGGTTGATTTTTATTTTGTGATTTGATTAGGTTTGAATGAACCTACAGTTAATTACTAAATATTGTAAAGAGAGGGAAAGAGAAGAGAATTTCTCTTTCCTCCCTACCTTAAGTAATTTCTAAGGTAGATTCATATTTGATTTTTGCTTAGTAAATATTTTATTATATAATTTGATTAATCCTAAGTTTAGATTTTCCCTAAACAAACATATTCCAAAAGAAAAAATATTTTAAGATTAAGTAAAGTGAAATACTATCACGAAACACACAACATTTCATTTCTTTCCCATCATGTGTAATATGCATATGGATGAATCCTAAGCATATATATACATGCAAATCAAAATGTTTACACACATTAATGATGAATTCTAAGGGATGTTACTTAAGAAATTTTGGATGCTTCATGATGCATGATTTTGTTTAAGAAGAAAAAGAGTGATTCTTCTATCCATTTTTTTCATATGCACATTTACAAGTATAAAAGACATAAGTGAGTACGACGTCATTGTTAGCACTAGGGGTGAAAGGTACAAGACCTACTTATAGCTACTTAAAGCCTCACAACCTCAGAGTTGTCCAGAATAATATACTACTTTTCTTAAATACATGTGCATGTACAAAAAGAAATGTATGGAAAGAGAATCATGCAAAATGTTTATGTTTACTTGTTTGATTTATTTATGCAATTTACATATGTAAGTCTGAATATCCTTCTTAAGTGATAACATTGGAATGAATAAGAATGGATTTAAGCAAGTGTTGTGTTCTTTTCAAATGAACTATACACTTTGCAAAATCCTATTTGAAACTATGCTAAAAGAGAAGAGAAGGAAAGTCACACAATGCAGATCTTTATATTTATACTTACATGCAAGCCTATAAATAATTATAAGTAGCATAACTTTCAATTATGATATTTAATTTATAAGTTTTGAAAATAATTTTTGGACTTAAAAGTGAGAATAGCCATTCATATATTTTTTTTAGCCAAAACATGCAATTTGACATAAAGGAAACATTTCATTTTTAATTTAATTTTTAAAAGGCATGAATGCATGACATACACATTTAGCATGTTAGGAAAGAAATAAAGTGATGAAAGAATGCAAATTCATTCACCCCAATTAATTCCTAAAGATAATCTTATGAGATAAGATTATTTAAAGTAAATCAAATTTATTTTAAAGAGATTTTTGTTTTATTTTGGGTTTGATTTGATTTTAAGAAATGTGAAAGGGTTTGCTGGTCCTAACCCATTTCCTGCATGTGTAAGTTATTTTAGTTTAATTTTATAACCATTAAGTGGATTTTATATTTTGCTTAGGTTAAGGTGTTCATTAAGTTCATTAATTACCCCTTACATACACCACTTTAACATATTTAATCAAATAATTATGAGCCAAAGTATGTCATAAAACCACAAGGAATTTAAATCAGCAATGCACCTAAGAAAAAAAGGGGCCTAATGAATTTGGCTCACAATTAATGATTAATTAAGCTAAAAGATTTAATTTAAGTACTTTCATAACCCTCACCACACATATGGGTTAGGTATGATTTCCTTAAGCTACTTAGGTTATTGAACACCTAAGAATCTATCCAAGAAGGAATTGATTGAGTTCTGGAATGTTTTAAAAATTTTATCAAGTTAATTAAGTAGGTGATTAGTGGATTAGCCCTTAATTAAGTTTAGATTAAGGAAGGAAAGGAGTTTAGGGAATGTCTTAAGGAAAATTCCCTAAACCTATTCCATAAACCTCTTCTTTACTTAATCAAGGCTTAATTAACTTAATAAAGGGTATAAACCACTATTTACATGCTTAATTACCCTTAATTACAAAAAGAGAGTGATTAAGGATTCATTATTTGATTTCCCTAATTAACTCATTAATAAATCTTAAGAAAATTAGGGGAGGTAGAGGTCATCCCACTAAATGCATCTGAGAAATTTGACATGAATTAATGAAGTAATTAGGGAGTAATTAGGATTATTAAGTTTTCACTAAAATCCTAATTAAGGAAAATGCACGGTTCAAAATCCATTAGAAATAATTTTACTAAATTCCTTACTGAATTATCTTCACAATGAATTTAATTTTGTATTTTTTTTTATTTCTCTACATTTAGTTATGAATATTTAAATATTCAGTGATTAAATTAAATAGCCTAATTAAATAGTTAATCCATCGGCGTCATGTGCACCGCTGACGCGATGAGCGCTTTTCACATGATGTGACAGGATTTGCTATTTAAGTAGTCACATCCCATGTCATGTCAGTGGCGGCGTTATGCGCTTTCTCTCTAGATCATCCGATCAAAAATCAGATAGTTGAGATTGATCCTGCGGTTCTTAAGGGATTAATCTGTGGATCCTACGTGGCTTGATCATGATCGTCCATCCAAAATGCTTGGATGGACGACCCATGATTCATCACTGAGTTTTCCTGTGGGAGAGGGCATCCGTCCACTCTTTAGGGCATGATCCGAGTTTGATTAGCTCAGATTGAGCTCGAACTTTACCCACACCATCTAGCAGTAAGCACAAGTAGATCTAACAGTAAAATTCACATGGGATGAAAATTTCTTTCACGAAGGACCAAACATTTCCTATTCTAGGCTTGGTTTAAAGGCATATCTCATCAGAGGCTATCACCGGTGCTCCTAACCACCAAGGTAGCTTCGTCTAGTAAAGATGAAGCCCTGTTGAAGGTTTGAGGGGTTGAGGTTGAGTAGATCTCCCTATGGACGAAGATCCTCTTCAAATGCTTACAACATTGGTCTAGCTCCCACCTCCCTTGCCTTTGAAGCTTGGAAGAAGCTTTGGATGAGTTTGATTAGGCCCTCTGAGGATGCTTGAAGGAGGAATTGGATTGGAATTGGGTATTGGCTAAGTTGGAATTTCCCTTAGCCTCCCCTGTTTTCGGTTTGAAGGAATCCAAAAATGGAGAATGCTAATCACTTGGGGATTTCTTGAGGGAGCTTAGGGAACTTTCCTTAGGTCTCTCTCAGTAAATCGAGTATGAGTTTATGCAATTCAAGTGAAATAAGAGGGAGTATATCTTCCCCTTAAAGGATTAGATGGTCGAGCAAAGCTTTACCATTTTGATCAAATTCACTTCCTTAAATGGGTTGTGTTGGCCATTAAGGGTTGTACATGGTTTGTATTTGGTAGAGGGGGTAGTGGAGAAGTGCCATGTGCTGATTTTGGGTGGAGGAGTGATTGACATGTGCTTGAAGTGAAAGTGGTGGTTACCTGGGTTGGGTTTGGCCCAAACCCATTGGGTCAGTGCACCACTTTATTATTAATGTCCATGGGTGCCATGAAGAGGATTTAACCAAGTGAATTTGGCCTTATAGAATTTATCCTTCAGTTTGAATATCATTTGAAATGATTTGTAAGTTTCAATGAATTTGGAGTTGATTTGATATGATTTGGCTCATGTTGACCCATTTAGGTCAAAATGAGTCAACTTGGGTCAAGTTGACCAATTAGCCAAATTGGGTCAAACTAAGGGTTAGGACAAGTTCATATGACCATTTGAAATGTTTTGGCATCATTGGTTTGGTTCAATCTAATTTTTATTTGGATTTGGTTCATTTGATTTTATTTAGGTCAAATGGGTCAAGTTGACTAATTTTACCCATTTGACCTATTTGGGTTAGGTCATTAGTTGGTTTAGGTTTCATTGGTCACTTGAAATGATTTGGTATTTTTGTTTCTAATCAATTTTTGTTTAATTTGATTTTGCTCATTTTGACCTTTTAGGTCAAGTTGGGTTCAAGGTCAATTGGGCTAGGTTGGATCTAGTTGGCCAATTGAGGCTTTGTTCAAGTTCAACAAGTGATTTGGAATGAACTTAACCCATTGGTTTCAATTAATTTGGCTTAGATAAAGTTTTGACACATTTTGACTTTTTAGGTCAAGTTGGCTAAAAAGGGTACTTTAGGTCACTTTGGGTCAAATGAGCATAAGTGGGTCAATTGACTTCATCAAGGTCTGAATCAAGTTTGGTTGAACTCATATATGGACTTATGATTGACATATAAATCCATTTATAAGTGATTTAGTGTCAAATGGGTTTTGATCCATTTGATAATTTCAAGTTCAAAGGGTGAACATGAGTTTGATTTGGGTTTGATTTTTGAAATTAGTTTTGGTTTGATGATTGAAGTTTGTGTTTATATTTGGATTCATGATTGAAGGGTTGATTGAATCATGAAGAGAAATCAAGGTGTTGGCTTGATTTGAGTTTGATTTAGCTAAGTTCAAGAATTTTACTTGAAAGGCTTAGATTGAATTTTGGTTGAATTTAGATTTGATTTTTGTGTTTATTTTTGGTTTGATGATTGAAGTTTATGTTTATAATTGGATTCATGATTGAAGGATTGATTGAATCATGAAGAAAAATCAAGGGTTTGGCTTGATTTGAATTTAATTTAGCTAAGTTCAAGAATTTGACTCGAAAGGCTTAGGTTGAATTTTGGTTGAATTGGATTTGAGTTTTGAATTTGGTTTTAGATATTGGAATTTATATTTCATTTATATTTGTGAATATAAATGAGAATATAAATGGGTTATGAAAAAATCTCTTGAATTTGAATTGATTTGGATTTGATTTGAGCTAAGTCCATAAGATAGAATCAAAGTGAGTTAGAAAACAATTTTGAACTTGGAATTGAGTTTTGGATTTAGTTTAATCTATTGAATTTATATTTCATTTATATTTATGAATATAAATGAGAATATAAATGGGTTATGATAAATTTTCTTGAATTTGAATTGATTTGGATTTGATTTGAGCTAAGTCCATAAGATGAAATCAAAGTGACTTAGGAAAGATTTTTGGATTTAGATTTCGATCATGGGCTTCAATCATTTGGAATTGATTCATGATTTGAAAAAATCCATTGGAATTGATTTAAGGTTTGAGAAAATCAATTAAGTTGGAATTATTTTGAGATTGAAGTTGATTTGATTTGGAGTTTCACTTGAAATGAGAAAGTGAGGATTTGGTTCAAGCTATAGGGTAGACAAATTTTTCAAACACCCCTAAGGAATGACCTATTCTTATGGCTAACTCTTCTAAGTCTCTAGGGCTAGGTTGAGTGTTCACCTAATCACTAGAAGTGTCTTAAAACTAAGGAAACTCTTAGTGTCTAAGAGAAGTTCTATGTCTAAGGTGGACGAGTTGAGAGCTCATCCTAAAAATGAGGTCAACAATATCTTCAAAGGCATACTGACACTTGTCATCCCACTTGAACTTGACGTCCTTTTTGACAAGTGTTAAAAATGGTTTGCATCTTCCTAATAGGTTGGAGATAAAGCATCTTAAATATGCCAATCGCCTTTGGAAAGGTCTGAGTTGAGTTAAACTTTTGGAAGGTGGCATTTCTAAGATAGCTTTGATCTTTTTTGGATCTATTTCTATTCCTTGGTGTCAGACAATAAATCCAAGGAACTTCCCCGAAGCTACTTCAAATGCACACTTAAGAGGATTCATTTTGAGGTTATATTATCTTAACCATTCAAAAACTACTCTCAAGTCAAAGAGGTGGTCTTTCTTTTCTTTGGTCATGACTATTAGATCATCAACATAGCACTCAACCTGATGATGGATGAGTTCATTAAAGATCTGAGTCATGGCACATTGGTATGTAGCACCAACATTTTTAAAGCTGAAAGGCACAACCTTATAACAATAGATTCTGATCGGGGGTTCAAAAACCAGTGTTTCTTTCATCCTTGAGGGTCATCTTGATTTGGTTATAGCTAGATGACCCATCCATGAAGGAAAATACTGTATGAGATAAGGAGCTGTCCACCATTAATTATGGTATAAGAAGAGGAAACTCATCATTAGGACATGCTTTGTTTACGTTCTTGAAATTGATGCATATGTGAATTTGGCCATTCTTTTTTTTAACTGGGACGACACTGGCTAACCAGGTAGGGTATTTTTCTTTCCTAATGAAACCAGTATCAATCAATTTCTTGACTTTAGAAATGACCTGTTGTTCGATTTCTAATCGCATGCGTCTAGGATCTTGCTTGATAGGGTTGGCGTTAGGGTCTATTGCTATTTTGTGGACTACTAAGTTAGGAGATAATCCGGCATCTCTTCATAACTCTATGTAAAGAAGTCTTTAAACTCTATCAATAGCCTAACTAAGTTATTGATTTCTTCTTCATTCAACAATGAACTGATGTATGTTGGGCATGAATTTTTTTCCATCCCGAGGTTGATTTATTTAAGATTATCAATTGTTGAATGGATCTCCTCTTCAAATTCTGGCAGTGCATCTTTGATTTGGAGATCATCTGAATCATTTGAAGTTTTTATACACACATCCTCATAAAGTTAGTGTAGTTGAAGAACCTATCAGACTCTAGATAATTGGTGACAACTAAGCAGTAATCATCGTCATCGATTGGACTCACTATACTAAATCTTAGCCTTGATCTTGATTGTGCATCCCTACCTCTATTGTTCAACAGCTTCTCATTGTACTCTGACCTACGCTTAGACCATGTATAAGGAATCAAATCTTGCAAAGAAGGGTTTGAGGATGATGATCCATTAATTCTTTATATGAATTATCCATTAATTCTTTGCAAGATTAAGAACAGAAGGCGAGTACCAATCAAAAGGTAATTCCATTAATTCTTTATATGAATTATCCTCAAGTCCTACATCAATTTTTGGATTTGAGGATGATGATCCCAATAGGAATCTCTTCGGCTTGACATCCCTGGAAGACTGAGGGGCTTCCATAATTACTAAACCTTCAACTTTTTTGAGAGAAAATTAAGGTTAGAGCTAAGATTCCTAACTATTGCCTGATAATTTTACGTAAACTTGATTCGAATACATTCATGCTTTGCTTGGAGGCCTGGTCTTCATTGCTGTCAGGCTCAAGTGTCACCTCCAATGAAACCTGTTGAGAGGGATTGGCTGGTATGCTAATCATATTAGACTCATCCTCCGAGTTGGATTCCAAGTCTATGTGAATAGTAAGGTTACTCCTATGAATTGGAACATAACCCCTATTGGCTAGTGGCCAACCAGGGGGTCTTCTACCTTTGGAACTGCCTCTATGTCTGCTTGGTGGAGGTTGAGTCATCCTACCTATATGCCCATATGATGGAATAAACTTTGGGTGGAATGTGATATGCGGCTCTACTTCTTTCTTGATGTCCTTTTCTCGTTTAGTTGAACTTTCATTTTTCTTTTATTTATATATATATTTTTTCTTTTTCTACTTTTTCTTTTTTCTTTTGAATTTGAATTTTGACCAAGTTCATGAGAAAATGTGTTTTGAGGAAGATAGTAGGTCGAATCCTCATATATCTCAACCTCTCTGATTAAAAATGGCTCTTCATCTCCTTTGACATAATATTCAATCCCATCCTTCTTGAACTTGATGCACTGATGGAGGGTGGATGGAATCATCTTATTCTGATGTATCCAAGGCCTACTAAGAAAAGCAGTGAATGAAGTATTCAAATCAATGATATAGAGCTTGACTTCAGTCTTCCAATCACCTATCTCCAAAGGTAACATTATGGAACCTAAATCCCTCTTGCTTTGTTCATTGAATCCTCTCAATATCATTCGATATTCTTGGAGTGTGAAGATGTCGATCCTCAAATAGGCAAGGGTCTTTAGACGCATAATGTTTACCGATGCACCTGGATCGACAAGAACCCTAGAAAGTCTGAATCTACCCATGTTCACTGTAATGTAGAGGGGACAGTTGTGCTCTATGTCCCCCAGAAGAAGGTCTTCATCTATGAAAGTGACTCCTTGGGCTTCTCTAGAATAAGGTGCCTCCTCTTCAATGGCAGTTAGCTGAGCTAAGCATATCTGTAGATCAAGAAGAGCCTTGATCAATGATTTTCTCATCACTTTGGGTAAGATAAGGGCATCATATATGCTTAACTTAGATGACAACTTTCTTAGGTGAGAGTGGATATTGTAATCCACTTTGGGTTAATCCTCCCCAAGAATATCTAAGGGTGGAGCATCCTGTGGAGGGGCTTCTCGATCATCTGAACTAATGACTTATTTTCCCCTTTCTTGAGGTGCTATCCAATGAGGTAGAATTGTCTGACTTCAGTGATCTCTTATGGCAGGTTAGTGGAAGGTTCTACCTGCTTGTCAGGCTCACCTACAACTTCTCCTATAAGACCCTCAGAATCAGATGATTCCAAGTCTATCTCAAGAGGTGAACCTATATTATTCTGAGAAGGAGAGTCCAACTCTGAATCAAAAATAGAAAGATCAGATTATTAATATTATTATTTAGACTTGGAGAGTTTTCAATAAGAGTAGAATTAGACAACATCTCAGAAGTGACACTGATGTAATTCAAACTAGTTTTATTCCTTGATTTATTAGATTTTGATAGAGGTACATAGTAGAAATCAGGTTAAGTAAGAGGGGTGAGAGATTTGATGCCCTCATCTTCCGATACAAGATGTCTACTAGAAGAATAGCTAGCTAAAGTAGAAGTAGTCATTGATGTAGTAGCTATAATAGTGGACTAGAGGGTGGACTCGATTAGTGGTTGTGCTACTTAGCTATCTCGGGATGGCATGGGCTACTGTTGCTGCTACTGTTGAGCTCCCCCTTTCCTCAAGTTGTTTGTAGCAACTTGTAAAACTTTCTTGTTGTTAAAGGCTCGAGCTGCCTCAGGCACCTGCAAGAAAAGTTTCTTGATTTTGGATACAATCTTTTTAGAGGTCTGGGATAAGGAGATATCCCAACCTTCTTTGATTTTATGAGGATCGCAGGTATCCCCAAGGATTACCCTAATGGAATTGGATGGTTATTCCACAAGGTATTCCTTTAGATAACTATGGAGCCTGTCTTGTAGCTATGCTCAAGCCAATCCTTGAATGTAAAGCAATCCTCCAAAACATGGCCTAGCATGCGGTGGTAGGGGAAAAAGTTAGGATCATTATTCTTGCCCACTTCCTCCAGCCTTCTAGGCTCGAGTAGCTAAAAATCAAGTTTCTTTAAGAGATTCTTAAAGATTTTCCTGATTACCTTCCTCTTAAATGAATAAGGCTTATTTAGTTTATCCAAAAAAGTAGGTGGATGGTAGCTACTTGGCGGTGGATATGTGTACTACTGCTATTGTGGGTATGGTTGAGGAGGAGGTGGCGAAGGCCATGGAGGCTGCTGTGGCGGCCGATAGGATGGTCTCGTTCATGGTAGAGGAGGTGGAAGTGATGATTGTGGAGCTCGAGGTCTCTCATATTGCTCTCTGTTTGGCTGCTTCTCCTTGTTTACTGCTGTCACTACCCCTGACTTCTTCTCATAAGCTTTATGTGGCTTTAGCTTTGTTGATTGATCCAAAAGAGGAAACTGTTTGGATTCTCCTTATAAGCTATCCGCCTTGTTGATTAGTTTCTCAAATGTTTTGATGGAAAAACTTTTGAGCATGAAGGTGACTGAGCCATGAATATTCTTCAGCAGAATTTCAATGGCATGCTGTTCAAACGGCTACAGTTCATATTTCATACTCAAATTATGCCATATGAGAATATAATCAATGAGGGACTCACCAGGGTGTTGTTGAGCCACAACGAGATCACCAACAATCACCCTTTGCTAAGATCCAACAAATCTCTTAATAAAGAGTTGCTCCAACTCAGTAAAAGTCTTTACTGAATTGTTGGGAAGTTCAGCATACCAATTGAAGGCTATGCCTGCTAAGCTGCTGATAAAAAGATGGAATAGCAATGCATCACTACCACTTGGCGCAAGCTAGCTCAAGTGCTATGTCGAGGTTTCACGCCATCAAAGCTCTTGAAAGAAGGTGGCATGAAACCCTTAGGATATTAGATGACATCGAATTCCTTTGAGTAGGGTCTACCCATTAGAACTGATGATCCTCCTCGGGCTTGAGCCAACGCTTCTCTTACCTGCTGCTCAACCAAGATTTTAATATCTTTTTCTTATATGGAGGTACTATCCACTACCTTCTTATACAAGCTAGTGCTGCCCTGCTCTACTGAAGGTGAATTCTTGGTTGAATCCAAGACATGCAACAACTCGGGCAGACTAGTCTCTACAATAGTAGGCTGCACTGTCGTGGCTTGGTTTTGAAGTGCCAAAATTGCTGCTAGCAAGTCTTCAAGCCTCTTCCCCATCCTATCTATTTGTTCATCCTTCTGCTTTAATTATTGTAGGAGGTGTTTGGTTGAGTAGGCTGTATCTTCCTGCTCGGCCACAACACCTTCTAAACCCTGTTGATCATGAAGGAGGGAACCCCTGGTGTCTACCATGTGTACCCCTGCTGAATCCTCCAACAGATCATCTTCATTAGGATCAAAACTAACCTTCCCATCCTCTAAATATGACCATACGTATCATAGGATCTCTTTCTTCTCCACTAGATATTGTGCTACAATGTCATCTAGGGATCAGTCCAACTGAACATATACAAAAGATCGAGGCTGACCGGTAGGAGGATCACTGTCATGAATAGAGAGACATCTAACCTCCCCATTAGGCGATCTTTTGAGGATTGGCTGTGAGGATAGATGCTCAGTTGCTAGATCTGGATGGAGTGGTACTCCTAGGAGGATCTATGGCCATAGGGTTGATTGAATTATCTCCTCCTCCCTCTACTGCTGCTATCTCCGCACTCTACTGTGATGGTGGTGGTGATGGAATGACTACTATGTTCCATGGTCGCCATTCCTTCTTCTCCACAACTGGAGCAAAAGGTATAGCAGGAGAGCTCAGCCTCACCTCAGTCGATGATGTAGATAGAATGGGATCTCTTGTCTATAGCTGGATCATTAGTGGGGCTCTCATCTCCTTAAATGCAGCCTTCATGGCTTTTGTTAAAATAGTGGATGATGAAACCTGTACCAGAGATGGTGGGCATGGAGTAGAGCGGTGTAGTGGAGGCACCACCGACTCTCTCTGAGTAGAAGCTCCTCTCTTATGGTGGGTAGTACCCATTAGTATAATGCTATCAGTATGATCGGCCGGTGTCGATCATGAAAAGTTGAGACCGTGACCGAGGTACCTACATCTCTCATCTAGTAATCTATCTGCCCTAGGCCCTCCCTCTCACTGCATATGTCTCCACTCTGGAGATGAGAATTTAAATCAAACTAAGCCCCAGACTCTAATCATCCGTAAGCTCTACTAACTCGGCACAAAATTGATCTAAGGATAGCATACGACCTTTTCCTATCACTGATAGGAGCCTCAAAATGAACTACGGGCATAGGTGAAATTGAAATCCACTTAATGTCTTCCTCTCCATCAAAACCAAAGAGGGGATGGAACTTGTTCTCTGTGATAAGAGGAGACACTATCTTGGGTAACTCATCTTTGTGAGGTCGCCTCCTCCTTGCTGCGGGTATGATACCGCTTGATCATGCGGTTCTTTTTGACCGTCTTGGTGGGACGGCGGTATGGAACTAGACCTACCTTGTAGGTGGAGACAATACCCGAATCAGGGGAGCCTTCCTTGAGGAAGCCAACAGTGGGTGCTTCTTGGGGTATAAGGGGAACAAGCGCCCGGTGCTCTATGCTTGTTGACAACCTTCCTCTTCAGTGAGGGAATCTCTAAGTCAGGTGACATCTCAACCAAGATTACTGGCTTATGCCCGGTCACCACACTCCTACTGACTATTGTGAGGGTGGTCCCCTCACAAGTGATCCTAGCTCCCTTAAAACCTTTGCCAAAATGAATGAGGTGGGCAAAGTTAGATAGTGGGAGGTTGGCCTGATCCAAGGCCAAATCCATCCGGAAAGAAAATGTGAACACGTACTTACATTTGCCATTAAACCTGACTGTCGGTGGCCCGGACCGGCAAGAATTTTGAAACCACACTAAATAATTTGGATATGTTAAGTTGGGCACTTTAAATTTGGAGAGAGAGAGATATTTTTGAATTGATTGGAAAGGGAATTTTTGAATGTAGAATCCATTTTTAACAAATTTGTGTATATTGAAAAATGGGTTCAAATATTTTTTGAGAGATTGATGCTTCCATAGGTTTATATTTGAATTTTATTTTTGAGTTTAAGGACCCTTTATTTAACAAATTTGATTATATAAAATTACAGGGTCAATTGATTTTATTTTGATTTGTGATTTTGGAATTTACTCACTTAGCAAATTTAAGTATGCTAGGAGAGGTGTTTGAAAATAATTTTCTTCTTTTGTTTACTTGTTTGTGAATAATGTGTGAATTTGAAAATGGAATATTTACTTAGCAAATTTGAGTATGCTTAATGAAGAATCCAAATATTTTGTTATTTTTGAAAAGAGGATCTTTACTTAGCAAATTTAGATATGCTAAATAAAGGATCCAACTGTGTTTTGTTTTGATGATTTTTGAAAAGAGGATTCTTAGAAAATTTAGGTATGCTAAGGAAATCCAAATGTGTTTTGTTTTGATGATTTTCTTGAAGATAAGATTCTTTACTTATCAAATTTGGGTATGCTAAATAAAGGATCCATGTGTATTTTGATCGATAAGAACAAAATACAAAGCCTCAATTGGCCAACTAAAGGGTTTAATTAAGTATTTTCATAATTCTTCCCACACATGCAGGTTGGATTTGATTTCCTTAAGTTTACTTAGGTTATTGAACACCTAAGTATTTACCAAAGAAAGGATTGATTAAGTGATTGAGTTTTTGGATTAATTTTTTATTTGAGTTTTGTTAATTAAGCCATTTAATGAGATCATTAAATCATTAATCAATTTGTAAATTAATTAAGTTCACATTCAAATGAAATAGACTTAGGGGAAAAGATTTGGAAAAGGCATCCTCATCTCATTCCTTAAGTTTATCCATTGTTCCAAGATGATTAACAAATTTAATTAATGAATTTATCATCATTTAATAATTTAATTGATCATTTAATTGATTAAGGGGGTGATTAGAGATGAAACAAGTAATTACCTAAATTAATCCAATAAGAGAGTCGTATGCGAGACCTCGAGCTCCACAATCATCACTTCCAGAGTTGAAAAAGAGGATTCTTAGCAAATTTAGGTATGCTAAAGAAATCCAAATGTATTTTTTTTTGATGATTTTTGAAAAGAGGATTCTTTACTTATCAAATTTAGGTATGCTAAATAAAGGATCCAAATGTGTTTTGTTTTTTTAATGATTTTGAAAAGAGGATTCTTAGCAAATTTAGGTATGCTAAGAAAATCCAAATGAGTTCTGTTTTGATGATTTTGAAAAGAGGATTCTTAGAAAATTTAGGCATGCTAAAGAAATCCAAATGTGTTATGTTTTGAGTTTTGAAGATAGGATTCTTTACTTAGCAAATTTAGGTATGCTAAATAAAATATCCATGTGTGTTTTGATTTTTAATGATTTTCAAAAAGAGGATTCTTAGTAAATTTAGGTATGCTAAAGAAATCCAAATCTATTTTGATTTTTTTTTTTTGAAGATAGGATTCTTTACTTAGCAAATTTGGGTATGCTAAATAAAGGATTCATGTGTGTTTTAATTTTTGATGATTTTGAAAAAGAGGATTCTTAGCAAATTTAGGTATGTTAAAAAATCCAAATATGTTTTGTTTTGATTTTTGAAGATAAGATTCTTTACTTAGCAAATTTGTGTATGCTAAATAAAGGATCCATGCATGTTTTGATTTTTGATGATTTTGAAAAAGAGGATTCTTAGCATATTTAGGTATGCTAAAGAAATGCAAATGTGTTTTGATTTTTTTTTTTTGAAGATAGGATTCTTTACTTGGCAATTTTGGGTATGCTAAATAAAGTATCCATGTGTGTTTTGATTTTTGATGATTTAAAAAAAGAGGATTCTTAGCAAATTTAGGTATGCTAAAGAAATCGAAATGTGTTTTATTTTGATTTTTGAAGAATGATTCTTTACTTAGAAAATTTGGGTATGCTAAATAAAGGATCCATGTGTTGTTTGATTTTTGATTTTGAAAAGAGGATCTTCATTTAGCAAATTTGGGTATGCTAAATGAAGGATCCAAATGTGCTTTTGATTTTTGATTTTGGATTTTGATTCTTGAAAAGGGGATCTTCACTTAGCAAATTTGGGTATGATAAATGAAGGATCCAAATGTTTTTATATTTTTGATTTTTGATTTTGATTTTTGAAAAGAGGATCTTGACTTAGAAAATTTAGGTATGCTAAATGAAAGATCCAAATGTGATTTTCATTTTTTATTTTTGATTTTGATTTTTGAAAAGAGGATCTTCACTTAGCAAGTTTGGGTATGCTAAATGAAGGATCCAAATGTGTTTTTTTTTTTTTTTTTTTGATTTAAAAGAGTTATATATATATATATATATATATTGTATATATATATATATATATATATATATATATATATATATATATATATATATATATATTATTTTTTAATTTTTATTTCTAAAAAGAGGATCTTCACTTAGCAAATTTGGGCATGCTTAAATAAAAGGCCCAAATATTTTTTTTGAATTTTGAAAAGGTGATTGTTAATTTTTAATTTTTGAAAAAGATGATTGTTGATTTTTTTTTAAAGATGATTATTGATTTTGTTTTAAAAATGAAATATTCATTCAATAAATTGAATGAGGATATTCATTTGTGATTTTTGAAAATATGGTTGTTGATTTTATTTTTGGAAAAAGATGATTGTAGATTTTATTTTGAAAATGAAATCTTCATTCGATAAATTGAATGAGGATATTCATTTGTGAGTTTTGAAAATATGATTGTTGATTTTATTTTTGGAAAAAGATGATTGTTGATTTTATTTTGCAAATGAAATCTTCATTCAATAAATTGAATGCGGATTTTCATTTGTGATTTTTGAAAATATGATTTTGGATTTTATTTTTGAAAAGATGATTGTTTATTTTGTTTCGAAAATGAAATCTTCATTCAATAAATTGGATGAGAATATTCATTTGTGCTTTTGGAAAATATGATTGTTGATCTTATTTTTTGAAAAAAGATGATTGTTGATTTTGTTCTGAAAATAAAATCTTCATTCAATTAAATTGAATGAAGATATTCATTTGTGCTTTTGAAAATATGATTTTGGATTTTATTTTTGAAAAGATCTTACATACAACAATCATGAAGATTGTTAGATGAGGTTGATTTTTGTACAAAACATTTTATTATGTGCATTTTAAAAAAGTGTTTTTTGGAAATTGATGTTTTTATAAAGGATTTATTTTTCTTTATTTTTGGAATGAATCTTACCTTACCATGGAAATGATAAGAAGGAAGTCTTTAGTTATTTATTTTTATTAAATTTTTATTTTCACTTATTGGGAAACCCAACAAGGGTTTTAAGACCTACACGGAGTGAGGTCCTAAAACCTAAAGGATGAAATAAACTAAATGCCAATAAAAAAGAAAGATAGTCTCGGACTTATGCAAAGTACAAATCCACTATCAATACTTAGAGATAATGATCATTTACTAAAGATGGAGAGAGGAACCTTCCCAAACAGAGTAACCAAAAAAATTTGTGGTGAAATTTTTTCATCCTTCATCTGTCTTATTTTTGAGAAAAATAAATGAACAAAAATAATCGACTTTCTTATGTTGGACATCACGTAGATCTGCAGATATTCTTATTAGGATGATTAGGTATGACATTGAGAAATGATGTACTATCTCGAGAAATATAAGTTACCATCCTACAATGGACCTAATCACCTTAATAAGGACTCCTAAGGACTATGAGTCTTCGTATATACCAAAGATTCTTCCCCTACTTTACAAGAAAAAGTAAAGCTGAGTTTATTTTAATCCAGGTTCGTTAAGTTTTCATTGGAGGCAAGCCCCCATAGTTAATTAAATCCTAAAGAATGAGATTCTTTAAGAATACTCTCGATTAAGGTAAATGATCGTTGTCTCCAAAGATTCAAAGATACGACTATCAATCAATTAGTTTATTTTTAAATGATCAAGTGAGATTGATCGAGAGGAGGGAGTTATTATCAAAATTAAAGGAAGATAAGTAGGGAATGCTTATGATACTAGAAAGACTAGTACGCATCCCAAACTATCCTATGGTTGGCCTTTATATTTTTGAAATTGAAGTGATTTATTTGTTTGAGCTGAATTTTTATTAAAAATATAGGAATTACAATTTCACAACACAAGATCATGAAAATTTCTAAGAGGTGAGGATTTAGGCTTGTAGCCCGCAAAGGGAAGTAGCAACCTCTGAACATAAATCTAGGGAGCTTTGGCGGGGGCCAAAGCATTACCTAAATCTAAGGAGAAAATAGGTATATGGTTTACCTCCACAAGAGAGGATAAACCACCCAACTGTTGGACTTACAACCACCTGGGATTGGTCGCCAACTAACTCCTCCTATGATTTTAAATACATGTAGGCAAGTCTTATGCTTTTGCAAGATAACTAAGTTATTGTTTATTTAGAAAGAGACTAAGTCCTTAAACACACTCCCTAAGAGACTAGATCATGTAGGGCATGATTAATGACTTAAATCTAATGAAAATTTTTATTATGTTTTATTTTTATTTTTGGACAATTGATTTGACACAGGTTATGGGATTCATATGCCAATGCATGAGAAATTGGATTATGAGCCAAAATTAGCAAGAAGGAGGTGTGTTTCTATCATGGCTCTCAAAGGTCAAGCCAAGTTCCCTGGCAAAGGTGGAAGCCCTCCATAAGTAAGAGTAAAGCAAGATACTTTTTATGCATGATGTGAAAACATACAAATAAGGGGTTGTTTAAATCTTTTATCTTATTTATAACCTAGGCTTTAGGTGAGGTTATGAGTTGTTAATTTTTATTTTTGAGTTGATTAATTAGATAGAAAATTTATTTTTTCCTAAAAGCCTAATCACATCCAGGCCATTCATCAAAGCAAGGAAGAAACTAGGAAAATATCTCATCTTAATGCACAAGCTAAACAAACATCAAATAATTTATAAAGCTAGCGTAAAAGAATAAAAGGCCTTTGTCGTCGGGCTCACTGCACAAACCCGAAAAGAAATTGGGTAGCTGAGCTATACCCTTATACAACCCAAATTACAAATGAATTAATTACAATTAAGAAGGAATTCATGTTATGGGGGTCTTCATTCTTCATTTCTTCTTTCTTAATTTCTTTCTTCTTTCTTCTTTCTTCTTTTGGTTGGTTGGAATGTGGTTGCTCTAAAGGCTTCACATGGTGCATAAGACATAGTCTTATGACCAATGTTCATCCTAATACCTCATAACATTCATTACAAATCCTAATTGCAAAAATTACATGAAAATAGGAAAAGTAAATATAACTAAAACCTGCAAAATAGAGATTAGCTAAACAAACCACATAATGCCAAGCATGTATAATAAATTGGACTTAGCACCCACACATGGGTAACCAAGTCCACTGCCTATTTTGGATTATGCTTAGGGGTAACCTACACAACAAAAAATATTTATATTTTATTACGCCCTTAAGCACAATCCCTAATGATTAGACTAAGATCTCCCTACCATTTAGTCTACGCATATACACTCTAACATCCAAACTAAAACATCACATCATAAAATAAAATCATCAAATCACCACTAACATAGACTAAAATGGTGACTGAATGTGTGTCATTTAAAGTTTGTGGTATGTCTTAGCTAGGCTTTGTTAGAATTTTCTAAGTGTGAAAGGTTCAACTTAGAGGGTGGTTTCATTTAAGTGATTTAGTTGATTTGGTTGATTTTATTTTATGATTTGATTTGGTTTGAATGAACCTACACTTAATTACTAAGTGTTGTAAAGAGAGGAAAAGAGAAGAGAACTTCTTTCCTCCCTACCTTAAGTAATTTCTAAGGTATATTCATTAATGATTTTATTTAGTGAATGTTTTATTATATGTGTTTTAATTAATCCTAAGTTTAGATTTACTCTAAATCAACCTATTCAAATAAGAAAGGCATTTTAAGATTAACTAAAGTGAATTACTATCACAAAACATATAACACTTTATTTCTTTCCAACATGTGTAACATGCATATGGGTGAATCCTAAGCATATTTATACATGCAAATGGAAATGTTAGCACACCTTAATAATGAATGCTAAGAGATATTGCTTAACAATTTTGGAATGTTTCATGTTGCATGATTTTGTTAAGTAGAAAGAGAGATTCCTTTATCCATTAATCAAATGCATATTTACATGTATGAAAGACATAAGTGAGTATGAAGCCATTGCTTTCTACACTAGGGGTTTAAGGTATAAGACCTTCTTAGAGCTACTTAAAGCCTCACAACCCTGAATGTCTAGACTAATATACCACTTTTGTTAAATACATATGCATGTACAAAAAGAAATGAATGGAAAAAGTCATGCAAAAGATTTTTATGTTTGTTCTGGTTATGCAATTTACATGTGTAAATGTGAAGATCCTTCTTAAATGATAACATAGGAATGGATAGAAATAGATTTAAACAAGTGTTGTGTTCTTTTCAAATGAACTATACACTTTGAAAATCCTATTCAAAACTATATTATAAGAGAAGAGAAGGACAAGTGACATAATGCACATCTTATATTATACTCACATGCAAGCTTATAAGTAATTATAAGTAGCATACCTTTCATTTGTAATATTTGATTTATAAGTTTTAAAAAATAATTTTGGATTTAATAGTGATAATAGCCATTCATATTCTTACTTTAGCCAAAACATGCAATTTGACATAAAGGAAATATTTCATTTTAATTTGATTTTTCAGAAAGCATGAATGCATGATTTTAGATGACATACAACATTTAGAATGTTAGGAAAGAAATAAAATGATGTAATCATGTAATTTCATTCACCCTAATTAATTTATAAAGACAAACCTATGGAATAAGATCATTTAAAGTGAATCAAAAGTTGTTTAAAGAAATTTAGTTTTAATTTTTGAGTTTGATTTGATTTTAGGAAATGTGAAAAGGATTGTTGGTCCTAACCCATCTCTCTCATGTGTGTGTTATTTTAGCTTAATTTTTAGAGCCATTAAGTTGATTTTATGTTTTTTTTAGGTTTGGGTGTAAGTTAAGTTCATTAATTACCCTTATACACCTCCTTAACATAATTATTCAAACAAATGAGCCAACATATGATATGCAAACCACATTGAATTTAAATCAATGCACCTAAGAAAGAAAGGGGTCTAATGCAATTGGCTCATAATTATTGATTAATTAAGCTAAAGGGTTTAATTAAGTATTTTCATCATTCTTCCCACACATGTAGGTTGGATTTGATTTCCTTAAGTTTACTTAGGTTATTGAACACCTAAGTATCTACCAAAGAAAGGATTGATTAAGTGATTAAGTTTCTAGATTAATTTTTGATTTGAGTTTTATTAAGCTATTTAATGAAATCATTAAATCATTAATCAATTTGTAAATTAATTAAGTTCACATTCAAATGAAATAGACTTAGGGGAAAAGATTTGGAAAAGGCATCCTAATCTCATTCCCTAAGTCTATCCATTGTTCCAAGATGATTAACAAATTTAATTAATGAATTTATCATCATTTAATAATTTAATTAATCATTTAATTTATTAAGGGGGTGATTAGAGATGAAACAAGTAATTACCTAAATTAATTCATTAAGAAATTCCAATAAAATCATGGGAGGCAGAGGTCATCCCACTAATTAACCCTAGGGAATTTAGAATTAATTATTTGAATAATTAAGAAATAATTAACATAATTACATTCCCAATAAAACTCAAATTAAGAAAATGTCACTATTCAAAATTAATTAAAATAATTTGTATTATTCCCCTTTGAATTATCTTTAAAATGAAGTTGAGTTTGCATTTTTTTTCTACATTTAGTTATGTATTTTTGAAGTTTGTGTGATTATGGAATAATTAAATACCCTAATTATATAACTAATCCCATCTACGCCATGTGGACCGCTGACGCGGTGCGCACTTTTCACGTAGAGCGACGGGATTCATTATTTAAGTTGTCAAATCGCCTGCACAGTCAATCGGCAGTGCTACGCATTTTCTCCTTGGACCGTCCGATCAAAGATCAGATGGTCGGGATCAAACCTGCGAATCTAAAAGGATTAAAATGCGAGATCTAATTGGATTAATCAGGCCCGTCCATCCAAAACACATGGGATGGACGGTCCATGATTCATCCCTGCCCTCGCTTGCGGGAGATGGAGGCTGTCCATCCTCCATGGCTTGATCCATGCTCACTTGAGCTGAGTAGGATTCAACTCACACCATCAAGAGGCAATAAGGAAGACATCCAATAGTCAAATTCACTTAGGATAAAAGTTCCCTTCACAAAGGACCAGAGAATATTTAGCCTAAGCTCAGTTTTGAGGCATACCTCGCCGAAGGCTATCACCAGCGCTCCCAAATATTGATAGCTTCATCTAGTGGAGATGAAGTCCTGTCAAAGGTTTGAAGGCTTGAGGTGGAGTCGATCTTCCTATTGACCAAAGTGAGCTCCAATGGCCTACAGCTTTGGTCTAGCTCCTCCTTTCTATGGCTTGATTGCTTGGGATTTGATTTGGGTGAGCTCGATTGTCCTCTGATGGTGCTTGCAAGAGGAATTGGCTTTGGTGGAGTGATGAGTGAATGGAATTTCCTACCTCCCCTATTTTGCTTAAGAAAACCAAGAATGGAGAATGAAGAGCTTGGGGAGCTTGAGAGCTTGGGAGCTTGCCTTAGGTCTGGTTCAATCGAGTGATGTGAAATGAAATTAGGGGAGTATATCTCCCCTACAAGGATCGATGGTCGGAGTTATCCTTCCATTTTGATCAAATTGATCACATGGAATGGGTTTGTTAGGTGTTAGTGGGTGATTTGATTGGCAGAGGAGAGTAGTGGAGGAGTTGCCCATGTGATAAAATGAGTGTGGAGTGATTCCATGTGAGAATTTTCCATTGGGTGGTCATTGGCTTTGGGTTGTGACCCAAACCCATTGGGTCATGTGCACCACACTCATTAGTGTCCATTTGGTCCACTAAGAGGGTGTCAAGTGGCCATGAAAGGATTTGACCAAATTCCAAGTGGAATTGATAGTTACCCTTGACCTAGGGGTAAAATGGTCATTTGGCTTTGATTTTAGTTTGTAGATTTGGAATAGTTTAAAATGGTTGGGCTAAATTTCAAAGAATTTGGAGTTGATTTGATATCATTTGGCTCATGTTGACCCATTTAGGTCAAAATGGGTCAACTTAGGTCAAGTTGACCAATTGGTCAAATTAGCTCAAACTAAGGGTTGGGTCAAGTTCATATGACCATTTGAAATATTTTGGAATCATTGGTTTGGTTCAATTTGATTTGTATTTGGTTTTGGTTCATTTGATTTTACTTAGGTCAAATGGGTCAAGTTGACCAATTTGACCCATTTGACCCAATTGGGTTAGGTCATGGGTTGGTTTAGGTTTGGTTGGTCATTTGAAATATTTTGCAAACTTTGGTTTCAATCAATTTTGGTTTGATTTGATTTTAGCTTGATTTGACCTTTTAGGTCAAGTTCATGGTCAGGTTAGGTTGTCTAGTTGGCCAAAGGCTTTGGTCAAGTTGAACAAGTGATTTACAATGAATTTAACCCATTGGTTGCAATCAATTTGGCTTAGATCAAGTATTGACATATTTTGGCTTTTTAGGTCAACTTGGGTCAAGTGGCCAATTGGGCTAGGTTTGGCTCAAATGATGACTTGGTCAAGTTCAAAAATTTATCATAAATTAGTTTTGATCAATAGTTTCAATCAATTTGGCCTATGGTGGATTTTGACTTGGTTTGACCCAATTTGGGTCAATTATTGACTTGGTCAAAGGCTAGGTTTGACTTGGTTTGACCCAATTTGAGTGATTGTTGCTCACAATTTGAGGCTTAGATGGGCTTAGTTCAATCCAATTTGGGTAGGATTAAAATTTGGCTCTGGCTTTTAGGTCACTTTGGTCAAGTGAGCCTGTGAGTCAATTGACTTGATCAAGGCTTGATTCAAGTTTGGTTGAACTCACATACATGGACTTATACTAAAAATATAAAACTACGCAAGTGGTTTGGAGTCAAATGAGTTTTGATTCATTTGACAATTTCAAGTTCAAAGAATGAACATGGGTTTGATTTGGGTTTGAGTTTTGAATTTAGTTTTGGTTTGATGATTGAAGTTTATATTTATATTTGGTTTCATGATTGAAGGATTGAATGAGTCATGAAGAAAATCCAAGGGTTTGAATTGATTTGAGTTTGATTTGGCTAAGCTCAAGAATTGACTTGAAAGAGTTTAGGTTGGATTTTGATTAGATTTGGATTTGAGATTTGAATTTGGTTTTGGTAAAATCAATTAGGTTGGAATTGATTTGAGGTTTGAGAAAATCGATTAAGTTGGAATTGATTTGAAATTTGATTTGGAATTGAAGTTGATTTGAATTTGATTTGAGATAAGTCCATAAGATGAAATTAAAGGCTTAGGAAAGATTTTGGAATTAGAATTGATTATGGATTTTAATCATTTGAAATTGATTCATGATTTGAGAAAATTCATTGGCATTGGTTTAAATTTGATTTGGAATTGAAGTTGATTTGAGTTTGAGGTTGATTTGGATTTGAGAAAATCAATTAAGTTGGAATTGATTTGAGTTTGAAGTTGATTTGAATTTGAGAAAATCACTTAAGTTGGAATTGAGTTGAGTTTGAAGTTGATTTGAATTTGGAATTTGACTTGAAAGGAGGAAGTAAGGAGTTGGTTCAAGCTATAGGGTAGGCAAGTTTTCCTAACAGCCCTATGGTATGACATATTCCTATGGCTAACTCTTCTAAGTCTCTAAGGTTAGGTTAAGTGTTCACCTAATCACTAGAAGTATCTTAAGACTAAGGAACTCTTAAGTGTCTAAAAAGAGTCCTATTCTAAGATGGAGAAGTTGAGAGCTCATTTTAAAAATGAGGTCAATAGTGTGCATGTTGAAAAACATTAAAAATAATTAAAACTTATCATTATATAATAAATAATAATGATGCATAGAAATTAAGCTATTATTAGCATTACCAAAAATCTCATTAGCTATAATAAAGCATAATTCATACCGTCAATATCCTCACTAAAGTTCTTAATTAATTACAATTTGATAATCTTATTTTCAAACTACAAATGATCAACATATATTTACAAGTTTAGCAGGTGTGAAAATCCTGAAATTATATTTCAGAGTTGAAAAATGCAATACAATAACTCATAAATCAAACAAAAATTTTTAAAAATTGATGCAAACATACTATCAATTCAAGAATTCCTTCCACTTGCTATCCAGTGCGATTTTAGCCATCTAACTTTTGCAAGAAATCAGGAAGCTACAATCCAGGATGTGCTTTGCCCAGCAATCCCAAAAACTCCAAATTGGGAAAACCATCACCTACCCTGTCCTGGTGCAATCTGCCAACCGTTCGATTACAAATTTCGGAATAGAATAATATCATTCATTTATTATATGATTTATTGTATTGATCATGTTTACATTCATTCTTATTTTTCTCCATTAGGTCTGTTATGGCCTGATTCTTTCCACATTGTACTTTATATTCTAATCCTACTAATTGATCTTCGTATCTCTTTTAATATCTACCGCTTCTATCCAATAAAATAAGATAAAAATATAGTATTTTTTCCTAAGCTTTTTCAAAGAGAATTTATTACAAATACCTCTCAGCCAACCTATTTCAATACCACGCTTGACTTTCCATTCCTTAATAGGGCTCCTGCACTGAACCAAATGCTCACACTATTTATTTAACTTTTCCTAAATGAAATTATTTTGTTTATATCTTCATCTTTAAATGAAAGTTCATTATATTCACTTTAATATATCTAACATTCCACATCTCGATAGACTCATGTCACTTAGGATGGCATTGCACACATGAATCACCTTGTAAAGGACTTAACAATATAAATTCCTTATATTGACTTCAATAGACATGTTTAAAGTTTAACCAAAAGAAAGCAAAATTATTTATTTAGATGAAACCCTTTAGTTAAAATGCATATAGCTGGAGTTTTTTTGTCTAGCCCTGAATGGGCATCATTATCACTCTTTTTATTGAGTTCAACAATGGTAACAAGCCAATCGGCCAAAGTGAGTTGAAGGAACAACTATCCAGATTTAATCCTCTTAAATTCTACCCACAATGGACTCCAAGAGGACCCACAGGAACTATAGTTATTGATTTTAGAAAGGAATATACTGATTTGAAGGATGCTCTAGCATTTGAAAAGTATTTTGAAGCTTGACACCTAAGTAAGAATGATTAGTACCATCAAAAACATGATGCTCTGGATATGTATGGATGGGTTGCATGTGCTGATGATTATTATGAGTCATCTAGTAAAGTTTGAGACCTAGTAAATACTAGGGCTCCAACTTTACTAGATGACTCATATATCATTCATCCATCCATATCCATCATTTTGATACCATCCATACTTTCGTCCATAAAGGATCAACTTTATGTCCTTATCTTTGTGCTTTAGTTATGAATGTTTAGTGTATGCTTTTTGTTGATGACACTCTTCTTGTTGATATGACTAGAGAGGGAGTCTAAGAGAAACTTAAATTATGGAGGTCAACCTTAGAGTCTAAAGGTTTTCATTTAAGTAGATCTAAAACTGAATATATGGAGTGTAATTTTAGTTGTAGAAGTTCTAGTAGTAGTGTTGTGACATTAGGTGAACAAGACATTAAAAACAGTGAGTGATTTAGATATTTAGGCTCTATTGTTCAAAATGATGGTGAAATAGATGGAGATGTCATTAGTAGAATTCAAGTTGGATGATTGAAGTGGAGGAATGCATCTGGCCTGCTATGTGATAGAAAGGTTCCACTTAAGCTTAAGGAAAAATTTTATAAGATGGTGGTAAGACCTGCAATGACTTATGGTGCATAATGTTGGCCAATAAAAGAGAAGCATAAGACTAAGTTAAGTGTTACAGAGATGAGGATGCTCAGGTGGATGAGTGGCTTTACTCTTAGAGATAAAATGCAAAATGAGTGTGTTTGAGAAAAAGTTGGAGTAGCTCTAGTGGCAGATAAGATTAGAGAGAGTCTCTTTAGATGGTTTGGCCACATAAAACATTGACCGTCCAATGACTCGGTTAAGAGAGTAGAGGCATTAGATTTATCTTATGTTAAGAAAGGCAGAGGTAGACCTAAAAAGACTTGGTTAATATGTATAAAAAATGATCATAGTATATTTGAATTAAATGAGAGTTTGACACATAATAAGACACAATGGAGATGAAGGATTCATGTAGCCGACCTCACTTAGTGGGATAAAGGCTTCTTATTGTTGTTGTTGTAGCAAAGTTGGATAACACTTGCACAAAATTGGTGATCTAAAAATTATTTTAGAGATTTCTAGAGAATAGAATTTGAAAACTTAAAAACTTATTGTTGTGGGCTCCGAAAATTCACCACCGACCTCTCACATTGAAGAGAGTGATTTAAAGTGTCAGTGTAATTTTTAGAAGGCATATGAAATAGTAGATAAGACACTACCCAAAGATTTTTCCCTCATTTTGTGAGACTTTAGATCTGATTTCAGGTTTTCTATAGGCGCAAACACCTATAGTTAATTACTCCTCTCAATGCTGAGAGAGAACTTTCGATTAAGGCTAGTCGTTGGATCGCTTAATGTGTAGCGTATAGTAGCAGCATGTCGAGTTTTAAAGTTTACAATTTATGAAATTCATCATTATTTGCTTAACGCAGATGGTTGGGGGAAATATGATGTGCCCGATCTAGATCTCATGGTTCCGTCATCCCGGGATGTCACGGTCCATAGTCTACTTAGTCAGAGGAGGCAGTTGACCCTACCTAATTAAAGGATCCTTGTCAACAGCACATGGATTATGTCATCCAATAAATCCTTGTAGACTTGGGGTGGTGTTTGTCTAAGGATACAAGTTTAAGTCTATCTTAGCTAACGGAGTGCTTTTTTCCCAATCAAGTATACACTATGGTTCACAACTCAAAGGGCAGAGCCATTGGGGAACATGCGGGCTACAGTCATGACCATGATATAGTGGGTCATTTGGTGACAACCACCTGGTCAGAGGACTCTGGTCATAATTGCATCATGTAGAGCCTACTGGCCAGGCCACGCGGTCAGAGGACACGAGCCACATCCTTGCTGACATGAGATTATTTTAGAGTAAACATAGTTGTGTACTTTATTTGACTTTGGCTTCTTTGATAGCTAGAGTTTTCTTAATTTGTCACCTTCAGCAAATAATTATGAAAGATGAATTGATTTTTAGCTTTAAGTTCTTTAAAAATTGAATTTCATTTAAGCACTTATAATTTGGTGATTTATTTGATTTTATATTTGCATTGATACTTGAGTTTGATTAATTCAATTTGAGGTTTCAAGCACATTTTTATGATAGGTATCCCCTCCAGTTGAAATCTTCATTGAACACAGCCATCATCAGGGTGGTTCATTTTTTTCATTATTTTTGATCATGTCGACTCTATTAATTTAATAATAGAGGACCAAATCTATTGTCATATGATAGAATTAGGTTCTCAGATATTTTATTAAGTTGAAAATATTATAATATAATTATTGAATTTTTTTAAGTTTTGTTAACCCGGACCCGATCCACAGACCTAACCGGGAATCAACCCGTGCAACGTCCTCACAAACTAAGTTTAACCATTTAGGATAGTGTCGGGGCCCATGCGAGTTTTTTAGATTGCTTGCATACTTTAGAGGCATTAAATTTGAATTTTAATCATACATCATAATGTGTGCAAAGCTCATCCCATTAATTTATTTATATGTATCTCGATACTATAAATTTGAATATATGATTGCCTCGTGCTGCATATACTTTTCATTTCATTGAAAACTTTAATTATTTGATACATTTTGAGACGATGAATTATGATCTCACTTCATAATGCGTGCAACAGTTCAATTGAAGTCTTAATTAATATCTTTTGTTCGCTTATATGATATGTTTCGAATCCGGTGGTGTTAAAAGATTTGAAATTAACTTATTACTTTTAACTTGATTCTATTTTTAATTCATAACAAGATGCCCTTTCAAAAATTTTGGCTTTATTTGGGCGGCAAAATTCATCTATATATGATTTATTTAATTTAAGTGGGCCTGGCAGAGCATCTTTTCCTGTCTATAAATAGACAGATTGTTTAGCTCATTTTCATTCAGCCCAATTAAGTCATCTGAAAGTTCTGAGTGAGAGGAAGTACTGCTTGCCTTTTAGAGTAAGGTTCTATGTCCCTTTATAAGTCTCTTTTTTTAAAAAAAAATTCATTTTATTTTGCAAATTTTCCTTTTATTTCTTAATTCTTTACCTTAGTTGCTATTATGCTCTTTTTTTAGTTTATGAAACCTTGCTTATTTTTTTATTTAAGCTATATTTAGATTATACTTAGGTTCATTTGAGTCTATTATTAGTCTAAAATTTGATAGCCTTTCAGCATCGTCCCCACATAGGGGGCTGTATCAGAGGCTATTTAGACTTACCTGCCACACTTATCTAAGCGCAGCGGTCGGTATCTTGCGATATCATGGTCATAGTCTTCAATCTCATCACGCTCTTCTAAGCGTAATGGAGACTTCAAATATATCTACATAAATTAAAATATACATATACTTTTCTGTATGTTGATTTAACTTTGATTAAATTTTTTTTATTTAAGTTGAGTTTAAGCTCACTAGTATTTTTATTTGATTCTCTTTAAGCTTCATATCAATCCAAATTCGGTAGCCTCCGACATGCGTTCCATAGGCATCGGTGCTTTGACCTACTGAGCTCTTCTAAGTCTGGCGGTCGTGTCTTCGCGATCGTAGTCTTTAAACCCGTCATGCTCTTCTGAGCGCAGAGGAGGTCTTCAAACTCATCATCTCTACTGCACATAATGAGGTCTTCAAACACCTACAATTTCAATTTAGATTTTAATTTTGAGCTTAGAGTTCTTTTTGTATTAAATTAATTAAGTCTTTTGTCAACCCAAATTTTGGCAGCCTCCCAGCATCATCCCCGTATAGGGGGCTGCATCGGGAGCTATTCGACCTTTTCGTCAGCTCTACTGAGCATAATGGCCAGTGTCTTGCGCACTACAGTCGTGATCTTCAAACCCATCAGCTTTACTAAGCATAATGGAGTCTTCAAACTCGTCACACTCTTCTAAGTGTGATGAGGTCTTCAAACACCTTTTAAATTCTTTTATGTGTCATGGATGAATTGGCCTTTATAAGTGATAGAGATCTAATCAAGTTAACATCAAATGCTTGCATTAGGGAAATTCATAGTCGAGCAATTCAATCCTTCATACGCATAGAGTTTCGCAAGCATACAAGTAGAGACCTCCTTTTCATTCAGAAACTATGGTTCACTTGGTAACTTGATTTGGCTAACACAAGAATACTTTTGAAGGGGAACACTCTCTTCAATATGTATCCTTGAGCTTTCATGTATTAAGGTACCACCTCCATGCTCTGAAAGTAAATTCACTATGGAAGAAAAAGCTTCATCCAGCTTGCTGATAGTAGAAACTATCCCTTCAATGGTACTTTTTTTTATTCGGACACAAAAATTTTCAAAACTTTAGGAAGAGGATCATGTTCCAAAGATAAATTTTCCATGAATGTAGCTTCTTCTCCATAAATACAAGCAGAGGAATTTCATGTACATTAACATCATCAAGCTCTTCACCCATATCTCTAGAAGTATTTCAGAAGTGTTCACTGATCGCATTGACATATTTTCTCAGATTCTGAACCATATTATTCTCTGTGCATATATATTTTCAACTCTTTGGTATATATTTTCAACCGAGGAAAATCCTTCAAGTGAAATCTTCATGAATTCACCGAATGAAGCTTCAGTGTCTTGTTTCATTATATCCATTATTATAGCATATACAGAGGATGAGGAAGACACGACAGGAAGAGAACTCGCCAAAAAAAAAGAAGGTCGACAGATGGCAGCGGGAAGAAAGGCTAGAGCATGTCAGTTTGGGGCTTCAGCTCGGCTTAGATAGGGAAGGAGGTGACCGGATGGTCCCGACTAGCTTTGTTGTGCACGATCTAGGAGGAGACAGGGAACAAATGGAGGCAACCTTAACTCTATGCAAGAAAGCGGCGGTCAGCTCGTGCGATCATTGTGAGATGGTGAATGTTCATTTGGCGACATGACACCACCACCTCTGAGGAATGAAGCGGCGGCTTCCCAGTGGTTGCATCGGCGATGAAGATCTCGATCTCACTCAGCGGTGAGTTGCAACCCAATTGTCGAACGAAGGAAGGAACTCCACTCAAGTTGTCAGCTTTGACAAGGATAAATCGAGAGAATTACGAAAAATGAGGTCATCTTATCTCGATCCTTAGAGGAGAAGGATTCGGAGGCTTTCGTTTGGCTGGGAGCAGAGAAAATAAAAGAGAACTCAAGAGAGAGGGTATTTGGGGGATATCGGTTAGCAATGATAGCCACTACCTTTTGCATGGGAGAAAATATTACGATTAAAATGCAGCTTTACGTGCGGACTCAATCTTGCGATCGTGTCAGGTAGTTTTTCCATTTTAGCGTGCATCGGATGGGCGGCGATGATTACAACTCTCAGTCTCATACAGTGAGCGTTGCTTATGAATGAGATGCTAAACTTCCATTGGTGAGTATTGTGGCGACTTTGAGGTATTTTGTGCTTCGAACTTTAATGAATTTAGGGTTTTCTCTATTCTACTCACCATCCAGTATGAGAACATTTTAGAACATTTAAGTTAAGGGTTAAATGAACGGGATGTATTTTAGTAGTTTTTGGAGATATTTAGCATGTGTACTCTCAGTACTGTCAAGATGGTACACGCCATTATTTTCAAATTTTTGAAGTGATTAGCCTTATGAAATGTTAGTATATCACATGGTAGGATGTTTGGTCATGTTTCAAGATGAATTTTGTGATTAGGGATGATAGTATGCTCGGATGGAATTAAAATTGGCTTTGATTTTGCATCTGGACTCTCTCTACTCTCATGAGAGTACAGAGCATTTTGGTCATTTCTTTCTTATTTCTTTGGCCTGTTTGGAGGAAATTTGTTCATTGCAATCCATCAGGAATAATTTAGAGGCTATTTGGTTGATTTTTTGGTATTATTTTGCATCTATACTCTCTGTACTCTCTTGAGAGTACAGATGATTTTTTAGAAATTTTTTTCAGTTTCTTTGGCCTGGTTGTTCAGATTATGTTCATTACATTATAATAGAAGTAATTTGGTGGCAGTTTGGTTGGTCTAGTAGTGTTATTTTGCATCTGTACTCTCTATATTCTCTTGAGAGAGCATTTTGGTCATTTTTTTCTTGTTTCTTTAGCCTGTTTGAGGGAAATATGTTCATTGCAATCCATCGAACAATTTGGGTTTTGGTTAGTTTTTTTAGTGTTATTTTGCATCACTCTCTGTACTCTCTTGAGTAAAGATGATTTTTTACTTTTTTTTAGTTTCTTTGGCGATTGTTTAGATTATGTTCATTACATTCCAGTGGAAGCAATTTGGTGGCAGTTTGGTTGGTTTAGTAGTGTTATTTTGCATCAGACTCTGTACTCTCTTGAGAATCTGAGATGATTTATGGACATTTTTCAATTTCTTTGGCCTAGTTGTTCAGATTATATTCATTACATTACATTGGAAGCAATTTAGTGGGATGTTGGTTGATTTAGAAGTGTTATTTTGCATCTGTATCCTCTATACTCTCTTGAGAGTACAGATGATTTTGTGTACTTTTTTTCCAGTTTCTTTGGCCTGGTTGTTCAGATTATGTTCATTACATTCCAGAGGAAGTAATTTGGTAGCAGTTTGGTTGGTTTAGTAGTGTTATTTTGCATCGTACTCTCTCTCTCTTGAGAGTAGATGATTTTAATGGATATTTTTTTTTTTTCTTTGGCCTAGTTGTTTAGATTATGTTCATTACATTACATTGGAAGCAATTTGGTGGGATGTTGGTTGGTTTAGAAGTGTTATTTTGCATCTGTACCCTCTGTACTCTCTTAAGAGTATAGATAATTTTGTGTACTTTTTTCCAGTTTCTTTGGCGTGGTTGTTCAGATTATGTTCATTACATTCCAGTGGAAGCAATTTGGTGGCAGTTTGGTTGGTTTAGTAGTTTTATTTTGCATATGTACTCTCTGTATTCTCTTGAGAGTACAAATAATTTTGTGGACATTTTTTTCAATTTCTTTGGCCTAGTTGTTTAGATTATGTTCATTACATTACATTGGAAGCAATTTGGTGGGATGTTGGTTGGATTAGAAGTGTTATTTTGTATCACACTCTCAAGAGTACATATAATTTTATTTTTTTGATTTTTCTTTGGCATGGTTGTTGTTATTATGTTCATTACATTCGGTGGAAGCAATTTGGTGTTTGTTTGGTTGGTTTAGTAGTGTTATTTTCAAATGTACTCTCTCTCTCTTGAGAGTCTGAGATGATTTAGACATTTTTCCAGTTTCTTTGGCCTGGTTGTTCAGAGTCTATTCATTACATTCCAGTGGAAGCAATTTGGTGGGATGTTGGTTGGTTTAGAAGTGTTATTTTGCATCTATACTCTCTGTACTCTCTTGAGAGTATAGATAATTTTGTGGACATTTTTCCAGTTTCTTTGGCCTAGTTGTTTAGAGTTTGTTTATTACATTCCAGTGGAAGCAATTTGGTGGGATGTTGGTTGGTTTAGAAGTGTTATTTTGCATCTGTACTCTCTGTACTCTCTTGAGAGCATAGATGATTTTTGTGGACATTTTTTCTAGTTTCTTTGGCCTGGTTGTTTAGATTATATTCATTACATTCCATTAGAAGAAATGTAGTGGCTGTTTGGTTGATTTTTTAGTGTTATTTTGCATCTGTACTCTCTGTACTCTCAAGAGAGTACATATGATTTTGTGGACATTTTTTTTCAGTTTCTTTGGCCTAATTGTTCAGATTATGTTCATTACATTATATTGGAAGCAATTTGGTGGGATGTTGGTTGATTTAGAAGTGTTATTTTATATCTACTCTCTTAAGAACGATGATTTTGTGTACTTTTTTTTTCAGTTTTTTTTGGCACGATTGTTGATTATGTTCATTACATTCTAGTGGAAGTAATTTGGTGGCAGTTTGGTTGGTTTAGTAGTGTTATTTTGCATCTGTACTCTTTATACTCTCTTGAGAGTACAGATAATGTTGTGAACATTTTTTTTCAGTTTCTTTGGCCTAGTTGTTCAGATTATGTTCATTATATTACATTGGAAGCAATTTGGTGGGATGTTGGTTGGTTTAGAAGTGTTATTTTGCATCTGTACTCTCTGTACTCTCAAGAGAGTACATATGATTTTGTGTACTTTTTTTCTAGTTTCTTTGGCCTGGTTGTTCAGATTATGTTCATTACATTTCAGTGGAAGTAATTTGGTGACAGTTTAGTTGGTTTAGTAATGTTATTTTGCATCTGTACTCTCTGTACTCTGTTAAGAGTACAGATAATTTTATTGACATTTTTGTCAATTTCTTTGATCTAGTTGTTCAGATTATGTTCATTACATTATATTGGAAGCAATTTAGTGGGATGTTGGTTGGTTTAGAAGTGTTATTTTGCATCTGTACTCTCTGTACTCTCAAGAGAGTAGATGATTTAATGACATTTTTCCTTTCTTTGGCTTTGGTTGTTCATTATGTTCATTGCATTCCATGAAAGTAATTTCTTTGTTTGGTTGGTTTAGTAGTGTTATTTTGCATCATACTCTGTACTCTCTTGAGAGTATAGATGATTTTGTCATTTTTCTGTTTCTTTTTCTTGTTGTCAGTCATTCATTACATTCAGTGGAAGCAATTTGGTGGTCATTTGTTTGGTTGGTTTTGAAGTATTATTTTGCATCTACTCTACTCTCAAGAGAATCTGATAATTTGTCATTTTTTTTGTTTCTTTGGCCTGGTTGTTCAAATTATGTTTATTACCTGACTTTTTATTTTGAAGTTTACAATGTCTGGGAAAAGGATAACTTTGAGATGCGTTCCATTAGAGGTGTTCGATAATTGTATACGATTCGATGAAGTCATTGACTTTTAAAGAGGCTTCATCTGCATCAATTCATTAGACTCCACAAAATTTAACAAGACTCAATAGCCATTACCTCAATCCTGTCTTGCTGGGAGATAAAGAAGCAAGCTTTCTTTCTGTGCATTCACCCCGATGAAGTTGCATTAATTGTAGGGATGCCAAAACGAGGGTGAAGGTCTTATGGCAATCCCATTAGCTTGATTCAGTTCGGTGACTATAAGACTATGCTTGAGCATGCGGTCGCTTCGTTACGTGACAGTTTATGATTGTACATATATTTTACGCTATCAAATCTTTTTTTGTATATCACAACTATAGGGTGGCATCGAATTGATTTACTACGATGACATAGATAAATTCTTTGAATACAAGCAGGCGAGGCCATGGGCTTTCTAGTTTCCGATTTGATGGTATTACACCAAAGATTCATACCCAGAGGACACTCGGGTACATGAGTGGATTTGTCACTCTTCTTATGGTATGTTTTATATCTTCGGTTATGTATTATTTAATGCATTAAAGTTAACTTACATAAATATTAATTGTAGATCTGGGCCCTAAGCACATAAGCATCATGAGGCCGCCATCTCTATTTACAAAGTATTATCTTGCGATGGCCAAAAATAAAGTTTCAGATGAAGTCTTCCGGTTTAGGAGGACACCAGGTGACATATAATAATATCACTTAGTTCTTATAATTATGTATTTATTTATGTTGTAGTCATCACATTTTCTTATCGATTTAACACAGTTCTGCCTTCGATTCGAGGACATATTAGAAGAGGAGACCTGGCTCCTTGAATCATTTTCCCCTGCCCAACATGCAGTACATGTTGAGCCCGATAGCAATCCCATTCTAAGTCCACTGAGTTCAGCCCCCATTGGATCTCCATATCTTTCTCCTTGATATTCTCCCCCACCCAGTGTATCTAGCCTGCCCTCTGCTACTACCCCCTCTGAAGGCTTTGCGGTGGAGAGGATACTTGCTGGTTTTTGGGACTTGAAAGATATAGTATCTTCTTTTCAAGCAACAATGGCAGAGAGAATGGATGGGATTGATACGTGGGTTCTTCTCGAGGAGGTTTCTTTGGCGTGGGTCTTACCATCCACGAGGAGACTCTGTGGAAGCTACCTGCGGTGGATACTTCCACAGGGAAGCTGATGGCTTCCACTGGGAAGGCTGCCTTGGATACTTCCACTTGGGAAGGCTGCGGTGGAATACTTCTACTTGGGAATCCCCTGAGGTAGCCTCCACTAGGGAAGCCCCTGTTGAGTCCACCATAAGGGAAGCTATTGTGTAGGCCTCCAATGCACATGAAGATGCTTCGAAGCCTTTAATCAATCGCATTAAGCATGGTGTGAAAGCTCGGTAGATAAGGAAGAGGAAAGCTGTTAGTTCCCCCTTCACACACACTTACAGGAAGTCACGAGTAAGAATAAGTGATGTGGTGGCCTCCACTCAAGATGAGAAGCCGACAGCAGAGGTATTAAGTTACTTTCTTATAAATTTGAGATAATAGAAATTGATTTCACTAAATTTTTTTATAGGTTCGCAAAGATGAGCTAGTAAAGGTTGATTACCCACAAACTGCTATCGTTGTGGTGGAGGAGCATCAGTCGGAGGTATGCATCATCTCAGTAGATCGATCCTTAATTCATAGTGAATCTAACACTTCATCACTAACTTTCATCATCAGTAATTTCATTACAGCCAGTAGAGGTACATCATTTTGTTGAGTTCTCATCTAGAGCTATTTTTCCTAAGCTGATGCTCCATCTTATTGACACGTCATGCTCCTGATTCGAGGACAAGTAAGTCAATCTTCAATCAGCTCCTTCATACATAAAATAACCTATTCCTTTAATTAAGATCACTTTAAAATATTTATCACTTGTAGGGGTGATATTATTTGCGTCAGGAATATCATTAGCGAGGATCGATGAGTTGCTGACAGATCAATATCTCTTAGATGCACACATTGATGCCTTTGTCTTCTTATTGTCTGAGGAGTACTCGCTCTGTCCGGGACTGTATGTCCCCTATTTGTACATCTCATGCTTACACTAGGTAAGTGACCCCACAAATATGCAGGGTATTATAATTCAATCATTATTTCTATAGATGGAAACTATAATTTCTAAATGTTCTCTTCTTTTCTTACAGAGCTATGCAAAATATGGCCTACACAAGGAAAGCAAAATGTTCATCCAGCATGTCACTGCAGACAGTGTGTCAAATTTACTTCTCTTACTTTATAGATAATTAGCATGGACAATCCGGTTGGGCATACTAAGCTAGGGCACAGTATTTTTACTCATTACCTAAACCAACCCATAAGGTCATTCTTCGAGATTGTAAGAGTTATTTTCAATTTGGTTTCCGTGGTTTTTTTAGCCCCTTATTGACTATACTTCTTGCTTTTCAGATCAAATTACTTGTTGAAGATGCTGGCTAGTCTTTTGTGAGTGATCCCACAAAATGGCCAATCGAAATGGTGGGTGGGTTGCCAGTCCAAGATAACAGTGTTGACTGTGGGATGTTTGTCTGCAAGTACATGGAGGCAGCAATTAGGAAATCCCTACTTAACTGGGCTGACCACCAAGATTGGCCTAAGAAGATAAGTTGCTTTGGGTCGAGTTCACTTACGCTATCTTTTGTTTGGGAATGAAAAAGCAAAGCTAATAATAATACATTTAAAGTTTGATAAGTAGGAAACAATTGTACAGGGTATTTCAATTTTTTTTCAATATTATTGGGCAGAGAACACCTACAGCAAGTTGGTTGATAAGTAGGAAATATATTTTTTTCAATATTATCTGTGCAGCAATTTGGATCTTTTATTATTCGTCTGTAGTCTCTATGCTGTTATAGAAGTGAAAGCTTAGATCATAATGCAAAATAGTTAGCATTTTTCCTATTGAGAAAAATATAGAAGTAAAAGCTTAGATCATAATGAACCATGTACTTGGTTACTTGGGAGTTTTAACTTGTTTTATATCAGTGGAATTGGATTCGATATGATTCATTTCTCATTCTTTTATATTGTGTGACCAAGTAAGTTTCTTACAATTTGTACTGACAAAATAAACTATTTTAGACCCATCAAATTTTTTAATAATGCTATACATGACTTTGCTGCTATATTATATTAGATCAATACCATTTTAAACCCAAATTGAGAACTGTACAATCAATTTTTAAAATCTAATTTGTTAGTTCAAACAAAGGACATAAAGTCAAAAATTTCTTAATTTGGAGAAGTGTGAACTTATTTTCTTTTCCTTTGATTCTATTATTAAGAATATATAATGTGCTTCCTACTAATCAAGAAATCCATGGCATTTAAGTTTCAAAGCTAAGAGGAATTATTCACTATAATAAAAAAAGTTGGATGCTACTCGGTTGCCTTTTTTATGAGTTTTCTGAGCAGTTTTGCATGTTTATACTCTCTGTACTCTCTGTACTCTCTGTTGTTTTCACATTTCCACTTTTGCATTGCAGGACAAAGATAAATTGTTCACTATAACCGTAAAGCAAGTTGGATGCTCCTTGGTTGCCTTGTTATAAGTTTTCTGAGCAGTTATCTGTACTCTCTGTACTCTCTGTACTCTCTGAATTTATATCATATTTTAAATTTAGATCAAATGAAAAGGTGAAGCTAAAATTTACATTACCTTGAGTTTGATTAGTGGTAATCTATATGATTACTTATATATATACATAGCATGGAAAGTACTCACATGATAAATATGTCCCATTTAATCAACACTTTTAATTACATATGGCATCAATATAATTGAGGAATACACAGATTGAATTTTTTAGTAGTAATAATAGATATTTGAAGACAAAATGTGTGCTATTAAGAATTGATGTATTATATTTTTTAAAATAAAATCAGTAGTTTTGAGATTTATCCTATCTTAAAATATCGTTAGTACTAATATAATCAGCTCATTCTCGTAAGCAAGGTAGACTCATCAATCAAATACTGCAATTTGGTAAAATATGAGAGATTTAGTTGAGTCTAAGGATTACAAAGTTATAAACTCTCACGTACTCTCCTGATCGAGCTTCTGAGCATTTTATAATAATAGTACATTTCAGAATAAAGCTGCTCAGAAGAAGAAAGTCATCTTGGAGACTCTAAAGCTTTGCAGAAATAATTGCACAGTCGAAGAACACATAACTAAATGATATCATGCATTTAAATGTTTTCTTGTAATAATATCCATCATCAACTTAGTGTACCCTTATTGTATTTGAGCTCGAGTTGAATTCGTGGTAGAACATCGTATCGGTTAATGATTTTAACGATCGATGTGCTATTCTATCATTACCTAAAGTACTCTGGCATAATAGAGAAAGGTGTGGCAAGGGGTGACAGAACACGTTCTGCGATACTATCAGTCTAAACTTTGGTTTTTGTAACAACAAAAATATGATGGTTTCAAGATTAACAGCAATATTTTTAATACTACAAATTAAGAGGAAAATGGAGAATTACTCTTGGCTTTCTTGGATCTCTCCCAATATCCCTTAAGCCTTGCGTTTGAAACACCCTTTGTACATTGCTTAATTAGATCCTTTACGATGTCTTTTCCATTGTCTGATGTGGTTGACTTCTTCTTAGCGACTCTGTCAGCTGGCAGAGAATTCCCACTTAGTATAGAGTCGACATCATCGTATAGTTTTTTTAAGGATTGAAGCATATAGTCCTCAGCTCTATTATTATCCTGTGCCCTGACACTTATTTGATATGCATATCGACTAACGTGATTCCAAAAAATAATGCTAGTAGTATTTCTATCTGTGCCGTCGACATCTCTTAATTTTCTATATGCACTATCGATGTAAATATCCCTCTTTGCTCTGGTAGACCATCGCATGAGAAGATACTTATCAGAATCGCTACATTTTCCTGACTAAGAACTCTGATACAATGGGCACAAAGTAATCCCATCATTTCAAATTTCTTACAAGTACAAGTTACATCTAGGGTAGTCCCATCGAAATGGACAGTCCATGTTTTTGATGAATTTCATTCTCTAAGTTTCTCACCAAATACTCCATGGGGCTGCCATTTGACATAATTACTGATAGGCCTCCAACTCCATGCAAAATTCTTCCTCAAACATAGTATACAACTTTCTTGTATAAAATATAGCAGCTTGTTTTAGAATTGTACTGGTCTTAACAACAGGAGCAATGGATGACTGGCTACACTTGAAGTCTTCGTCATGTTCATTTCGGCGCCATGTCTCCATAACCTTCTCCAACCCCAAGAAATAATCTGTGAGCGAACTCGTTAGTTTAGAGATTCCGTGACATACATTGTTCATTGACTCACTATGTTACGTTGATAAGATGCCCATGCATGAGTCTTCTTGAATCTGATTGGACCACTTGGATCTAATTTTATAAAGCTCGATGACCAAGCATGATCATGCAAATTGCCTTCTTCTAGCATGCACAAGCTTCTTTAAACTCTTTCTCTGAGTCACATTTGCTCATGCATGCATAAAATAGCCCTTGTACCCTCTTATTACTATTAAAGCAGTGAACATTGGAAGGAGCTTTCTTCGAAATATGCCATTGGCACAACCTATGACGAGTATGCAGGAATATAATTTTGATAGCCGGTGTCATAGCCTGATCTTGATCAGTGAATATTGTTGTAGGATGTCTATCACTCATCAACCGAAGAAATGTCTGGAATAGCCATGAGAATGACTCAATCGTCTCTTCTGATAAAAAGGCTACTCCAAATAACACATTTTGCCAGTGATAATTCGCTCCAACAAGAGCGGCACAAACAAGATTATATTTATTGAGTCAATAGATTGTATCAAAAATTATCACATCACCAAAATAATCATATTCTATCCTAGACATGCCATTGCTCCAAAAAAAACTTACTAAACAATCTGACTCATCAACTTGTTCATCTCATGCAAACATCCCATCCGCTGCTTGCTTTTCCTTGAATAGTTGTATTAATGCATTACTGTCACCATTTGCAATCCTCAATCTTTTCTCTTTCTGAATAAAATTGAAAGCATATCTTTTTGTGAATCCAATATTCTCTACACCACCAACCTCCTCACTTAGATAGCTAAATGCATCAGTTGCTCTAATTCCAGCCTCTGTCATTGTCTTCAACACGGAAGCCTTTTCATCGCTAATGCATCTGTGTGATCTGAAAAGATGTAGGTCAGCAGGCTTTGCCAATGAGTGATTATGACTTTCTATATATTTTTTAACCATCTAGTTCCCCTCCAAATAAACAGAGAATCTAATCATGGCCAGACAACCAGTCCTTGTATCAGTTTTCTAGAATTTTGTTAATTTGTTTAGGCGTGATTTCTTTCGACCTGCTTTTGCACATAAAAAATCTTTTGATTTCAATTTCTTGGAGTTTGGCCAATAACTAGTATGGTCCTTCCAAACACTGAAGCTAGTTTGATGTGCATAGTCACAGTACAGTGCATACACCTCCGTTTCATTCTGAATAGTGGTGCCAAGGAGTTTCCCCAAATTTGGTTCATTAGATATCACGACTTCATCATCGTACTGCTCATTGACCGCATTCACTTGCCAAGACAGCTCCACATAAATGTGACATGTAAAATAGCTCCACAAATTCCCTCCAAATAGGCCAAAGAAAGGGAAAAATGAACTAAATACAGAGAGTTCAGATGCAAAAAATGTGCTTCCGATGGAATGTAATGAACATAATCTGAACAACCAGGCCAAAGAAACTGAAAAAAGTACACAAAATCATCTGTACTCTCAAGAGAGTACAGAAGGTACAGATGTAAAATAACATTTCTAAACCAACGAACATCCCACTAAATTGCTTCTAATGTAATGTAATGAGCATAATCTGAACAACTAGGCCAAAGAAATTAAAAAATGTCCACAAAATCATCTGTACTCTCAAAAGAGTACAGAGAGTACATTTGCAAAATAACACTACTAAACCAACCAAACTGCCACCAAATTATTTCCACTGGAATGTAATGAACATAATCTGAACAACCAGGCCAAAGAAACTGAAAAAATGTCCAAAATTATCAGTACTCTCTTGAGAGTGAATCTGATGCAAAATAATACTTCTAAACTAACCAACATCCCACCAAATTGCTTCCAATGTATTGTAATGAACATAATCTGAACAACTAGGCCAAAGAAATTGAAAAAAATGTCCACAAAATTATCTGTACTCTTAAGAGAGTACAGAGAGTACAGATGTAAAATAATACTACTAAATCAACCAAACTGCCACCAAATTACTTCTATTGGAATGTAATGAATATAATCTGAACAACCAGACTAAAGAGACTAGAAAAAAGTGCACAAAATCATCTATACTCTCAAGAGAGTACAGAGTGTACAGATGCAAAATAATACTTCTAAATCAACCAATATCCCACCAAATTGCTTCCAATATAATGTAATGAACATAATCTGAACAACTAGGCCAAAGAAACTGAAAAAAATATCCACAAAATCATCTGTACTCTCTTGAGAGTACAGAGAGTATAGATACAAAATAACACTAAAAAACTAACCAAATAGCTACCAAATTGCTTCCACTGGAATGTAATGAACATAATCTGGACAACCAGGCCAAAGAAACTATAAAAAATGTCCAAAAAATCATCTGTACTCTCAAAAGAGTATAAAGAGTACAGATGTAAAATAACACTAAATAACTAATCAAACATCCCACCAAATTACTTCCAATGTAATGTAATGAACAGACTCTAGACAGCCAGGCCAAAGAAATAGGAAAAAATGACCACAAAATTATCTATACTCTCTTGAAAGTACAGAGAGTACAGATTCAAAATAACACTACTAAACCAACCAAACAGCCTCCAAATTGCTTCCAATGTAATGTAATGAACATAATCTGAACAACCAGGCTAAAGAAACTAGAAAATGTCCACCTCTTGAGAGTACAGAGAGTACAGATGCAAAATAACACTTCTAAACCAACCAACATCCCATCAAATTACTTCCAATATAATGTAATGAACATAATTTGAACAACTAGCTGAAAAAATATCCACAAAATCATCTGTACTCTCAAGAGAGTACAAAGAGTACAGATATAAAATAACACTTCAAAACCAACCAACATCCCACCAAATTTCTTTCACTGGAATGTAATGAATAGACTCTGGACAACAAGGCCAAAGAAACAGGAAAAAATGACCCCAAAATTATCTTTACTCTCTTGAGAGTACAGAGAGTACAGATGCAAAATAATACTAAAAAACAAATCAAATAGCCACCAAATAAGTAAATAAATCATCATAGAAACATAAACAGTATTATATCAAGTTACCCATGAGTACAGAGAGTACAGAGAGTACAGAGAGTATAGTGTATAGAAAGTACAGAGAGTACAGAGAGTATAGAGAGTCTGGAGGCGTCTTCTTGTTGATGGGCTTCTTTTGCTTTGTATTTTTTACCTTCAAGATGCTCTTTAAGGGGTTCCTCACTGGAATTGTTAACCTCACAGAGAGCACATTCCCTCTATGCCATAAGACAGCTCCTCTGTTTGGCATCCCTATTATCACTACAACTTCATCGATGGGGATGCTCTTTAAGGCTTCTTTTGCTTTCTGTAAGGCTTCTTTTGCTTTGTGCTTTTTACCTTCAAGATGCTCTTTAAGGGCTTCCTCTTGGAAGTGCTGACCTCACAGATAGCACATTACTTATATTCCATAAGACCTTCTCCCCTCTATTTTCCATCCCTACAATTACTGTAACTTCATCGGGGGTGAAAGGAATGCACTGCCCACCCAGAAAGAAAGCTTGCTTCTCTATGTCCCAACAAGAAAGAATTGAGGTAATGCCTATTGAGTCTTACTGAATTTCGTGGAGTCTAATGAATTGATGTAGATGAAGCCTCTGTAAAATGTCAATGACTTCATTACTAAAGAGTGCTGCAATGGAATGTACAGAGAGTATGAATGCAAAAATTCCCTAGAAACCATCCAGACAGCTGCCAAATTGCTTCCAACAGAATGTACTCTCAATAACTAGGCCAAAGAAACTGGACAACATGATCAAAAATCATACGTACTCTACTGAAAGTACAGAGAGTACAGATGAAAAAAAACACTAACAAATCAACCAAACAACATCCAAATTGTGTCTAATGAACATATTTCCTCCAAACAGGCCAAAGAAATAGACAAAAAATGACCAAAATGCTCTGTACCCTCAGGAGAGTACAAACAGTGAAGAAAACAACCCAAAATGATCTTACTCTCAGGAGAGTACAGAGAGTACAGAGAATACAGATGCAAAAATCTCCCAAAAATCATCCAAACATCTCACCAAATTACTTCCAATGTAATGTAATGAACATAATCTGAACAACCAGGCCAAATAAACTGGAAAAAAAGTACACAAAATCATCTGTACTCTCAAGAGAGTACAGAGAATACAGATGCAAAATAACATTAAAGAAACCACCAAACAACCTCCAAATTTTTCGTGATGGATTGTAATAAACATATTTCCTCTAAACATGCCATACAAAGTGAAAAAAATTATCCAAAGTGCTTTATACTCTCAGGAGAGTACAGAGAGTATAGAGAGTACAGATGAAAATCTTCCATAAAGATTAACCAAACAACTACAAAATTGCTTCTAATGGAATGTAATGACCATATTCTCTCCATCCAGCAACCTAAAGCGCAAAATATTGAGGAAAATTATTTGTACTCTCATGAGTATAGAGAATCGATGCAAAATCCCTCGAAATAAGCAAAGTCTTTTGCAAAGAACTCCAAACGATGTAGGAAATATACACTAAATAAAAGAATTTCAAGGAATAACTAACAAATCATAAAAAAATTATCATTATACAACGGTTGAGAAAATTACCGATGCATTTTTATTTAATACATCCTCTATTTCCTCAAGGCCAACCGTTAACGGCGTGGTGGCAGTCCATCCATTCTGGCCGTTAAGCTAAAACGGGAAGTGACGCGTCGGGATTGGAGTCCGCATGTAAAGCTACGTGCGGACTCCGGACGTAATATTTTCTCTTTGCATGGAGGGTTTCGGCTGGCTACGTGCGGAGTCTGGATGAGTCCGGACTTCAAAAAAAAAATGAAACCTTCTGATTGGAGTTCGCACGTAAACTAGTCCGCACGTTGGGCGGTGGAGGATAAGGAGGGACCGAAAGTAAGACATCTTAGCCTAGTTGTTGATAGTTTTGACTTTTAACCGAGAGGTCTTGGGTTCAAGTCCTTGCACATATGTTGTGTGTGTGAGTTTGTAATTAAATTGCTCAAATGTCCCAAAAAAAAAAAGGAGGGACCGAAAAAAAAATACTTGTTTTCTACATGTATATAAAAAAAATGAGGCTTTGAAGGAATGGCAGGACTTTTTTTTTTTTGGAGATGACTTTATGCGTTATTTTATATATAAGTGTTTATATTATAAAAAGAATATGAACTGTTGGAGTAGAATTCTAATAGAAATAATATTGATTTAACGAGATTCAAATTTATAATAATTTTATAAGAGTATGTATATATGTATAGATATAATTTATATTTAAGAGATTATATATTTAATTTGTATAATCGATTTTTTTATCATTAATTTACTTTATATATATATATATATATATATATATATATATATATATATATATATATATATATATATATATATATATATATATATATATATTCTCTCCCTCTTTTATTTTCCCCTTTTTTTCTTTTTTTAAAAAACGATTCTAGTGATTTAATTTAATAATAATCTTTTTTATTTTATATTTATAATAACTAATTAATATTCAATTTAAATATAAGAATGTTCTCTTCTTCTTTTTTTTATACACTTTAATCTAGATTAATTTTAGTTTGACTTAATTTTTTTTCAATTGATTTATATGGTAATTCCTTTTTTAATTATATGAATGTCATTCTTTCAATAGATTAATCATTGATATTCATCTTGAATTATATGTCACTGTACTTGCATATCAGTAGATTACATTAATTCTAACTTGCACTAATATTTAGCAATTTGAACGTCTTTAAAAATAATTTTAATATTCTGAGCTCATTGTCATCATCTATTTTGTGAGCAGTGCGTTCGCGTCGTTCACTCCCTCGATATATGTGTCGGCGACCCCCTCGATACGTTGATATACAGATATTCCGATCAATTTAAAATGCAATGGTCCGTTCATCGTTCGGAGATCATTTCAACTGATTTTCGATGCCATCGAGTGCATTTCAGATCTGATTTGTGCACTAAAGCTCGTCGAATCCACCTTTTAACTCGACTTGACTTATGGCGCATACATGGAGGTCAACAATTGCAAATCTTACTAATGAGATTGAAGTGAAGAACAAACAACTACATGAACTAGAATTTAAGTACAACCAGATCACCATGTCTCTTGATAAAATGATGGCAGGTATGATGATGTATTTTGGTTGTAATTTTTTGAAGAACTATTATCGGCTTCACAGTTTAAGTTGCAGCTTGCTTGTTTATATATCTAACTATATTTTCTGGAAATGCTTAGGGTTATTATATTCGTATTACTTTTTTGGTGGAAAGTGTGTTCCTTGTCAAGGAAAAAGCCTTTTGTTCGGAGAAGGTTGCATTGCCGTGGAAGAACTGTTCATTATATGGCTTATTTTTATCTACTATGAATGTTGCAGCAATTTCTTTTCGCCCTAGCTTATTTTACCTTTTCTATTTTGTGCATGTTTCTCAGCCTAATGCAATCACCTTGAAAGATTCTGACGGAAAGTGAATTAGGTCAGCTGGAAACATATGGGTTAAACCCATATTTTGATAGATAATCTCTTGCAATACCATATGCTTTCGTCTGATTTATCTTGTTTGAAAAGCATAGCTTTTAATGTGTTTATGCAACTACCAATAATCCTTTTTGAGGATCTGAACAAAAGCAAACCTATATTTATCAACAAAATGTGTATCACCCTCAAAACATGAAAAAGAGGATAATCAATGCTAGCCTGACGTGTATTTCTCCAAACAAAAGTGTGTTGTATGGCAACCTGGGCACAAAAATTTGAAGCCTTGTGGATAAAATGAAACATAACTTGTTGGAACTGTTGTAGAAACTCCAAATCATCACCCAAGTGAGGTGAGTTTTGTCATGCCTTCCTCTTAAGAGCCTTCTACATGTACTGAATATTAATGGTATCGTCCCCGTCAATGATAATTCATTTGGCCTCCACCATCCAAGGCTCCATGAACTGCTTGATGGCTATCACTGCCTTCATTTTAACCGACACTTTCCAAGTGCTCAAATTATTGACTAGAAACCATGATGGATTCACCGAATTCATCCTTGATAATTGTTCTTAGGCTTGCCAAAATGGAGAGGAGTGTGCCATCCATATTGATCTTCACCCATCCTGAAGGCCCACTTATCCTTCGATATGAATTCCCTACTCTCTCTCTCTCTCTTTCTCTCTCTCTCTCTCTCACACACACACACACACACTCTTGATCTCTTCTTCTCTCCCTCTTTCGGTCTCCCACTATGGCATTGATGCCACCGCTGCATTACCTCGACCATCATTGAAGTCCTCAGCAACCACCTTCTTCCTTCTCTTCTTTCCTCTTCTTCTTTCCTTCTCTCCATCCTTTCTTCCTTCTTCTTGTGCCTCTCTCTTCTGCCCTCCTCTTCCTTTTCTCCTTCCGACCACCCTTCTCATTTTCTCTCTCTTCCTCTTTCTCTCCTTTTTCTCCCTCTCTATACTGCAAATCTTTTTCTAAGAAAAACACTCTTTGATTTTTATTTATAATACACTTCACATGAATTAAATCGATTCTTTGCTTGATTAACTTATACATATATGCTTGATTAAATTATACACATTTATTCCAAGTAACAAAATTCAATCAAATAATACATATAACTTTAAATTTGTGCTTTGAATAATAATCATTTCCTAATCTGAGGTCATTCTCAACAACAATTGTATATTATAAGAATCTAATGATAGGTACTCCTTGAGTTTCTTAACAAAACATCTCAATGGAAGTATTTAATTGAGTTATATTTTGTATAATTAATAGCAATATTGATAAGTCCTTTGGATATGATTTTGACGACTTGTTATGCCCTTTGAAAGGTGACACTTTGGTGTTCAAAACCATAGTATGGAAGATCTTATTTTAATGTATCTATATTTAACACAAATCTTATACTTAATTTAACACAAACTATTTGAAGGAAATGCTGTATCATGCTCACAACCATTCACTGAACATCACCAAAGAGAATGAGAAATTAAGAGAAAAACTCAATTCAAAGAGAAAAGAGCTCAATTTCGAATTTGAAGAACTCAATAGTTTGGTTGTTGTGAGAGAAAGAAATTGGAGGATGAGAAAGCAAAGGTTGCAATTAAAATTTTTTGGATTTTAATTTATACCTTCAAATGAACCATCTATATTTTATCATAGATCTTTGATATAAAGAATGTTACATCTACTCCTCTTTCGATTAGTCATTGTCAGTTTCGAATAATTTTCACCACCATATTAAAATTGCTTAGCAACACTTGATGTTTTGTATTGGTTTTACTTGAAATTATTTCAGAATGTTATAATAAGCAACTCACTTGAATTAGCAACAATAAAGTAGAAAGAAGCAGAAGAGAGAGTCTCAAATCTTCTTGAAAACAAAAGGTTTGTATAAATCCAAAGTTCAGAATCACATATTTCTTGGTATTATTTTAATGATTGACTGTTAAATGAACAAAGAGAAAAAATAATTCCATCAGTAAGATAGAAAAACTGGTAAGGGAATTGACTACAAAATAAAAATTTAAGCAGAAAATTGAACAGTTTAGTGATAAAATTGAAGTTATGAAACATACAGAAAGTGACAAATACTTGATTAAGAAAAGGATGGAAGAGATGCAAGCTGAACTAAGTGAAAATTTTGAGAAACAATAATATCTAGAATTCATTAATTCAAGCTTTACATTCAAGCATTTTGAAAGCAATACTAACTTATAGAATGCTTGAAAGCTACTAATTAAGGCAGGACTTTTGTTGTATTTTAAAATTTTAGTGACATCTAAAAGCATAAACTCATCCATCATATTCTCGGTGGATAAAGAAGTGTCCTGCACTTCCTTATATGATATATTTTCTTAGTTCACATGTTAGTAATACTTATTTTGTGAAGTCTTTCTGCTTCTCTGTTTCAATAAATCAGGGATTGAGAAATACATTAAGTAGCCGCACTAAAATTATAATAACGAGAATGTGTGCTCTTGATGTGAAAGCATTTTAAGCTATATACAAGAAAAGATTTTCAAAAGAAGAGACAGATGTTAAAGCTAAATTACTGCGTTCAAAGTGGGAAGAACATCTGAAGAACCCAGACTAACATCCATTCAAAGTTATGGTCAATGATAAAGAGATGATTTGAGATCAGACGAGTTTTATCAATCTAAAGGGATAAGGGATATTGTTTATGAAATCACCAAATTTCTTTTTTAATGCAAGCTAAGTCATAAATCAAAAAAAAAAATTTCAGCATTTATTGATCATTTGTTAAGTTTGTTTTTCTTTTCAACTCAATAATAAGCAAGTCAAAAATAAATAAGACATTTTAGCCTATTAACAAACTTGAGTCAGCTCATATTATGATCAATGGTTAACAAACATCGTTGAACAAAACTCTAATATGTTTGTGTTTTGACCTCATTTTTAGAATGAGCTATTAACCCCTCCATCTTAAGCATAAGACTCCTCTTTGATACTAAGAATTCCTTAGTCTTAAGACACTTCTAGTGATTAGGTGAACATTTAACCTAAACCTAGAGACGTAGAAGAGTTAGCCATAGGAACAGGTTTTGCCTTGGGGTGTTAAGAAAATTTGCTTGCCCTATAGCTTGAACCAAATCCTCACTTCCTTCTTTCAAGTCAAACTCCAAATTCAAATCAACTTTAAACTCAAATCAACCTCAATTCCAAAAACAAACCTTAAATCAATTCCAATGGATTTTTTTCAAATCATGAATCAATTCCAAATGATTGAAACCCATGATTGAATTCCAAGTTCAAAAATCTTTCCTAAGTCCCTTTGATTCCATCTTATGGACTTCGCTCAAATCAAATTCAAAAAAAATTTCTCATAACCCATTTATATTCTTTATATTCACAAATATAAATGAAATATAAATTCAAATACCCAAAACCAAATTCAAAACTCAAACCCAAATCCAACCTAAATCAAACCTATGCTTCTTCAAGTCAAATTCTTGAACTTAGCCAAATCAAACTCAAATCAAGCCAAACCCTTGATTTTTCTTCATGATTCAATCAATCCTTCAATCATGAATCCAAATATAAACATAAGCTTCAATCATCAAATTAAAACGAAATTCAAAACTCAACCCAAGTCAAACTCATGTTCACCCTTTGAACTTGAAATTGTCAAATGAATCAAAACCCATTTGAATACAAATTACTTATAAATGGATTTATATTTCAATCATAAGTCCATATGTGAGTTCAATCAAACTTGATTCAATCCTTGATCAAGTCAATTGACTCACCTAGGCTCACTTGACCCAAAGTGACCTAAAGTACCCCTTTTGAGCCAAATTCTAATCCTATCCAAATTGGATTGAACTAAAGCCTCAAATTATGAGCAACAATCATCATGAGATGATCAATCACTCAAATTGGGTCAAACTAAGTCAAACCTAAGGGTTGACCAGGTCAATACTTAGCCAAAATGAAACTTAAACTACTTAAAATCCACCATAGGCCAAATTGATTGAAACTATTGATCAAAACCAATTCATGATCAATGTTTGAACTTGACCAAGTCATCATTTGAGCCTAACCTAGCCCAATTGGCCACTTGACCTAAAAAGTAAAAATGTGTCAAATCTTGATCTAAGCCAAATTGATTGCAACCAATGGGTCAAATTTATTCTAAACCACTTCTTGAACTTGTCCAAAGCCTCAATTGGCCAACTAGACCTAACCTAGCCCAATTGACCATGAACCCAACTTGACCTAAAAGGTCAAACTGAGCCAAAATCAACTCCAATTAAAATTGATTGAAACCAAAGCTTACAACATATTTCAAATGACCAACCAAACCTAAACCAACCCATGACCTAACCCAATTGGGTCAAATGGGTCAAATCGGTCAACCTGACCCATTTGACCTAAATAAAATTAAATGAATTAAAACCAAATTGAATAAAACCAATTATGCCAACACATTTCAAATAGTCATATGCACTTGAACCAACCCTTGGTTTGACCCAATTTGACCAATTGGTCAACTTGACCCAAGTTGACCCAATTTGACCAATTGGTCAACTTGACCCAAGTTGACCCAAATTGGTTAACATGGGCAAATGACATCAAATCAACTCCAAATTCTTTGAAACTTGGCCCAACCTAATTTTAAACTATTATAAATCTGCCCAAAGTGAAATCAAAGCCAAATGATCATTTTACCCCTCAGGTAACCTGGCCAATTCCACTTGGAATTTGATTATATCCTTTTCATGGCCCCTTGGCACCCTCTTAGTGGACCAAGTGGACACTAGTGTGTAATGCACATGAACCAATAGGTTTGGGTCAATACCAAGCCCAACCCAAAAAGGACCACCCCACTCAAAATGAGCACATGGGAATCACTCATCAACCTCATTTAGCACATGGGAGCTTTACCACTCCACTCCAAACCCAAAACCAAATCACATGCCACTAAAAACAGCCTAACTAACTACTCTGCATAGGATCAATTTGATCAAAATGGCAAAGCCATGCTTGGTCATCCGATCCTTCTAGGGGAAGATATACTCCCCCTAATTTCACTTGAATTGCATTCATTCACACTCAATTGAACTTAAGGAACTCAGAGTAAGCTTCTCCAAGTTCATCCAAGCTTTCTCAGCTCATTGGGATTTTTCCATTCTCGATTTCTTCAAGCCAAAAACAGGGGAGCTCAATGAATTTTCCAACTCATCCAATACCCAGCTTCAATCCAATTATTCTTGCAAGCACCCTCAGAGAACCCAATCAAATTGATCCAAAGCTTCTTCCAAGCTTCCAAGGCAAGGGAGGGGGGAGCTAGACTAAAGTTGTAAACCTAGGAGGAGGAGTTTGGTCATTGAGCAATCCACTTCATCTTAAAGCTTGAAACCTTCAACAGGGCTTTGTCTCCACTAGATGAAGTTACCTCGATGGTTGGGAGTGCTGGTGATAGCCTTCAGCGAGGAATGGATCAAAACTGAGCTTAGGTGTAGGATTCTTTGGTCCTTTGTGAAAGAAAATTTCATCCCACTGTAAATTGGTCGTTAGATCTTCTTGTGCTTGCTCTTAGATGGTGTGTGATCAATATTAGCTCAATCTGAGCTCGAGCTCTGATCAAGCCCTAAGGGATGGATGGTTTCCCTCTCCTGTAGGTGAGCTCAGAGATGAATCATGGACCGTCCATCCCGCATGTTTTGGATGGACGGCCCTAATTAATCCGATTAGATCCCACATTTTAATCCCCTCTTATCCACAGGTTTAATCAGACCAAAGATCGAACAGTTCAAAGAGAAATCACATAGCACCGTCGGCTGATGCGACACTTGATTTGACTACTTAAATAGCAAATCTCATGCCACATGGAAAATGCAGCCACTGGTCGTTAAGGCGGAATAACTATATAATTAGAGATTTAATTAAGTTTTAATCACAAAATTTTCAAAAATACATAACTAAATGTAGAAAATTAAAAAAATACAAACTCAAATGCATTTTGAACATATTTCAAAGGGGAATAATATAAAATTAAGTTTAGTTGATTTTGAATAGTAAATTTTCTATAATTTGAATTTTATTGGGAATGTAATTATGTTAATTACTCCCTAATTATTTCATTGATTAATTCCAAACTTCTTACGTATGTTTAGTGGGATGACTTCTGCCTCCACTAATTTTCTTGGAATTTATTAATCATTTAATTAAGGTAATTGCTTAATTCGCTTCTAATTACTCTCTTAATGAATTAAATAATTAATTAACCTATTAAATAGTGATGAATTCATTAATTAAGTTGATAATCACCTTAGAATAGTGAATGGACTTAGGGAATGAGATTAGGAGTTGTCTCCCAAATCTTTTCCCCTAAGTTTATTTCATTTGGATAAAAATCTAATTAAGGTGCAAATTAATTAAATAGTTTAATCACTTTACCAAATGGCTTAATTAATCAAAATTTCAAAATCAAATCAATCTAAATTTAATCATTTCCTTTTTGGGTAGATACTTAGGTGTTCAATAATCTAAGTAACTTAAGGAAATCATATCTAACTCATGTGTGTGGGAAGGGTTATGAAAGTACTTAAATTATACCCTTTAGCTTAATTAATTATTAATTGTGAGCCAAATGCATTAGGCCCCTTTCTTTCTTAGGTGCATTACTGATTTAAATTCCTTGTGGTTTTATGTCATACATTGGCTTATAATTATTTGGTTAAATATGTTAAAGTGGTATAGGTAAGGGGTAATTAATGGACTTAATGTACACCTTAACCTAAGCAAATATAAAACTAATCTAATGGTTCTAAAATTAAACTAAAATAACACACACATATGGAAATGGGTTAGGACTAGTAAACCTTTTTTCACATTTCTTAAAATCAAATTAAACTCAAATCAAGACTAAACATTTCTTTTAACAATTTTGATTCACTTTAAATAATCTTATTCCATAGGATTGTCTTTAGAATTAATTAGGGTGAATGAATTTACATGCTTTCATCACTTTATTTCTTTCCTAGCATGCTAAATGTGTATGTCATATGAAAATCATGCATTCACATCTTTTAAAATATCAAATTAAAAATGAAATGTTTCCTTTATGTCAAATTGCATGTTTTGGCTAAAGTAAGAATATGAATGGCTATTATCACTATTAAATACAAAATTATTTTCAAAATTCATGAATCAAACATTACAATTGAAAGGTGTGCTACTTATAATTATTTATAAGCTTGCATGTGAGTATAATATAATGTGTGCATTGTTTGACTTTCATTCTCTTCTCTTTTAACATAGTTTTGAATAGGATTTGCAAAGTGTATAGTTCATTTGAAACAACATAACACTTGCTTAATTTCATTCCTATTCACTTCTATGTCATCAATTAAGAAGAATATTCATACTTGCACACATAAATTAAACAACTAACAAATTAAACAAACATAGACTTTTTGCATGACTCTTTTTCCATTCATTTGCTTTTGTACATGCATATGTATTTAAGAAAACTGGTATATTAGTCTAGACATCCCGGGATTGCGAGGCTTTAATTAGCCCCAAGTAGGTCTTGTACCTTACACCCCTGGTATAGAAAATAATGGCGTCGTACTCACTTATTATCTTTCATACATGTAAATGTGCATATGAATAATGGATAAAAGAATCCCTCCTTTCTACTTAACAAAATCATGCATCATAAAAACATCCAAATTTTTTTAAACATCTCATAGCATTCATCATTAAGGTGTGCTAACATTTTCATTTGCATGTATAGATATGCTTAGGGTTCATCCATATGCATGCTACACATGTTGGAAAGAAATAAAGTGTTATGTATTTTGTGATAGTAATCCACTTTACTTAATCTTAAAAATGTCTTTCTTATTTGAATTGGTTTGTTTAGGAAAAATCTAAACTTAGAATTAATTAAAACACATAATAAAATATTTACTAAACAAAAATCCATTAATGAATCTACCTTAGAAATTACTTAAGGTAGGGAGGAAAGAGAAGTTCTCTTCTCTTTCTCTCTCTTTACAACACTTAGTAATTAAGTTATAGGTTCATTCAAACCAAATCAAATCATGAAATAAAATTTAACTAAATCAACTAAACCACTTGAATGAAACCTCCCTCTAAGTTGAACTTTTCATACTTAGAAAATTCTGCTCTGTAGTGATCTTGTTACCCAATGTTATCCTTAGTGACGAGAGTTGAACTTCTAAAGGTAGAACGGCTTCGGACCCGTACACTAAGAAAAATGGGGTAGATTGAGTTGGAGTTCAATATGTGTAGTGCGGTAGGCCTGAGGCTTCAACTCATTCCACTACTTGCTTGTTGTCATCAAGAGTCTTCTTTAGTATTTGGATGAGAGTTTTGTTGAATGCTTCTGCTAAGCCATTTGCTCTAGGGTAATAGATGGTGGAGTATCTCCAATTTATACCGTGTCTTCTTGCAAAGTTGTTGATCTTGGTACTTTTGAATGTAGTACCATTATCGGATATAATTTATCGAGGCACCCTGAACCTATATATAATATGGTTCTTGAAAAACTAAAGCACATGCTGAGCTGTGACCTCTCTGAGTGGGATTGCCTCCGCCCACTTAGAAAAGTAGTCGATGGTATAAGATGAACCAATGACCCTTGGAAGAAAGAGAATCAATTGGACCCACAATGTTGGTACCCCAACACTCGAATGGCCATGAGGCTAATGTAGGGTGTAGAATGTTAGGTGGTTGATGTAAGACCACACTGTACCTGACACTAATGGCATCTCCTAGCTACATCCATGCAATTTTTAATCATCAAAGGCCAGTAGTATCCTAGTCTCTTGATATTTGTCTTCATCTTCGGACCGGATTGATGTGCTCTATATAGACCTGAATGCACCTTGGTTACAATGCCATGGGCTTCGTGTTAATCTAAATAACGTAATCACATCTAGTCAAAGGATGTGCGGTACAGGTGCCATCGGCAGAGCATAGGAGAGCTCTATTTCACGATGGGCTTGTGACTTTTCTTGAGGTAGTTTGGTGTTCAAATAGTCTATGAGCGGTTGCCTCCAACCCACTCCTTGTCCTTATAGCAGCGATAACCTCCCTTCTAAGAGAAAGTCTCTCAATGAGTTCAACATCAATAAGGGATATGACTTATTTATTTTGGACCCTTATTGGAATGGTCTCATCTTAAGGACATACCAATTCTTTGGCAAGTTTGGCCAAAGCATTTACTACTGCATTCTCTATTAACCTTGTAGATGGTGGCTTCGGGAATCTGAGCCAACAACTTCATGGTATACTCATGGTAATGACGAAGCTTGGGTTTGAGAACCTTGTATGACCTGACAATCTGATTAATGACCAACTGAGAATCCCCAAAGATGTTGATGCTCTTGACATTAACTATGATGGCTAACTCTAGACTGACAATTAAAGCCTCATACTCAGCTTCATTGTTAGTGCATGGGTTGGAAAGATAGTATGAATCTCATCACATCGCGGTCTGGAGTTAGGAGAACTATTCCTACCTCTACCTTTCCTGGAAGAGTAGATCATGATGCTTCCCCTTTATAAAAAGAAGCTACACCATCAAAATACATCTCTTATCGGTGGTTGTCGACCTCCCCTAAATTCATGATTTATTCATCAGGGAGATCATTATTAAGCGGAGAATTAGTAGAAAGCGGGTGTGCTGCTAAGAAATTCACTAGTGCTTGTCCTTTTACAGCATTAAGGGGTACAAATATGATATCAGACTACGAGAGAATCACGGACCAACATGCCAAACGTCCGAATAGTGTGGCCATGTGATGAGATACTATAGTGGATTGGTTCTGGAAATCAAGTTCACCTTATGATAAATCATATAGTGTCGTAGCTTTTGGGATGCGAAGATTAAAGCTAGCCAATGCTTCTCAATAAGTGGGTAGTCACTTCAACAGGGATCAGATGATGATTGAGGTAGTAGAGAGCACTCTCCTTCCCTTCATCATTGGCTTGGGCCAACAAAGCATTGAGAGAGTCATCCAATGCAGCAGTGTAGAGGATGAGTGGCCTGCTCGGGATAAGAGCTGCTAGAATTGGTGGCTTCACCAAATATTGCTTGATGTCTTCAAAGGCATGCTGGCACTTGTCATCCCACTTGAACTTGGCATCCTTTTGACAAGTCCTGAGAATAGCTTGCATCTCCCGATAGGTTGGAAATAAAGCATCTTAGATGCCAACCATTCCTTGGAAAGATCACGAGTTGAGTTAAATTCTTAGGAGGTGGCATTTCTAAGATAGCTTTGATCTTTTGGATCTATTTCTATTTCCCGATGTCGAACAACAAATCAAGGAATTTCTTTGAAGCTACTCAGCACACTTGATTCATTTTGAGGTTATATTATTTTAATTTGAAAACTACTCTCAAGTCAAAGAGATGGTCTTCCTTTTCTACTTTTGACTACTAGATCATCAACATAACACTCAACGATGATGGATGAGTTCGTTGAAGATCGTCATGGCCCGTTGGTATGTAGCACCAACATTTTAAGGCGAAGACATGACCTATAATAATAGATTTTTGATCAAAGTTTGGCGGTGTTTCTCATCTTGGGACATCTTGATTTGGTTATAGCGGATGACCATCCATGAAAAGAAAACTGAGATAAGGTGATGTCCACCATTAGTTAGTATAGGAAGGAAACTCATCCTTAGGGCATGCCTTATTTAAGTCCACATCGGACATATGCGAATTTGGCTCTTGATTAGGATGACACTAACTAATCAGGTATGATATTTTTCTTCCCTGATGAAACCAACATCGATCAATTTCTAATCCCATGCATCTAGGAGCTTGCTTGATAGAGTTAGCACTAGGTTCTATTGCTAGCTTGTGGACTGCTATGTCAGGAGATAATTCGGGCCTTTCTTCATAGCTCCATGCAAAGAAGTCTTTAAACTCAGTTAATAGCCTAACTAAGTCATTGGTTTCTTCTTTATTCAACAACGAACTGATGTACGTGGGCGTGAATTTTCTTCTATCTCGAGGTTGATTTCTTTAAGTTTGTCAATTATTGAATGGATCTCCTCTTCAAATTATGGAGGTGCATCTTTGATTTGGAGATCATTTGGATCATTTGAGATTTTCTAGCCACACATTCTCATAAGAGTTGGTGTTGTGTGAAAAGAACTTATCAGACTCCAAATGATTGGTAATAACTAAGCAGTAATAATCATCATCGATTGGACCCACTATACCGAATCCTAGTCCTGATCTTGATTGTACCTCCCTGCCTGTGTTGTTCCATAGCTTTTTAAAATACTCTGACCTATGTCTGAATCATGTATAAGGAACCAAACCTTTCTGTATAAGATTATGAACACAAGATAAGTAAAATTCAAACGGTAATTTCATTAATTCCTTAAAAGAATCCTCCTCAAGTTTTACATCAACTTCAGGACTTGAGGATGATGATCCAAAAGAATCTCTTCGACTTCAAATCATGGGAAGACTTAGGGGCTTCCTTAACTACCAAACCTTCAACTTTTTGGGATAAAAGTGAGGTTAGAGCTAAGGTTCTCAACTAATGCCTGATAATTTTACATGCATCTAATTCAAATACTTTGTTTTGTCTTGAGGTCTAGTCTTCATTGCTATCCGGCTCAAGTGTCACCTCTAATGAAACCCACTGAGAGGGGTTGGCTAATATGCTAATCATGTTAGACTCATCCTCTAAATTGGATTCCAAGTCTATGTGAATAGTAAGGGTACTCTTATGAACTGGAACATAACCCCTATTAGCTGATGGCCAACTAGGGGGTCTTCAACCTCTAGAACTACCTCTGTTTCTACCTCTGCCTCTGCCTGGTAGAGGTTGAGTCATTCTACCCACATGTTCATATGATGTAATGAATTGTGGGTAGAATGTGATATGCAGATCAATTTCTTCTTCAATTTCCCTTTCTTGTTCACTTGGATTTTCATTTTTCTTTTCTTTTTTCTTTTGCCTTTTCTTTTTCTTCATTTTCTTTTTCTTTTGAATTTGAGTTATTTTCAAGTTCACAAGAAAGGGTGTTTTGAGAAAGATAGTAGGTTGCATCCTCATATATCTCAACCTATCTAACTAAAAATGACTTTTCATCTCCTTTGGCATAGTACTCAATCCCATCCTTCTTAAACTTGATGCACCTATGGAGTGAGGATGGAATTATCTTATTCTGATGTATCCAGGGCCTACTGAGCAAAGAGGTGAATGAAGTGTTTGAATCAATGATATAAAACTTGGCTTCAGTCTTCCAGTCACCTATCTCCAAAGGTAACATTATAAAACCTAAAGCTCGCACACCTTGTTCATTGAATCCTCTCAACATTATCCGATCTCCTCAGAGTGTGGAGATGTTGATCCTCAAATAAGCAAGGGTCTTTAGACTCATAATGTTCAGCATCTAGATCGATGAGAACTCAGCAAGTGAATCGCCCATATCAGCTGTAATGTAGGGGATGGTTGTGCTCCATGTCCCCAGAAGAGGATCTTCATCATGAAAGTGATCCCCCGAGCTTCTTTGAAATAATGTACCTCCTCATGAATAGCGGTCAGCTGAGCTAAGCATATCTCAAGATCAAGGAGAGCCTTGATTAATGATTCCCTCATTTCTTTGGATAAAATAAGGGCATCGTATATGCTTAGCTTAGATGGAAACTTTAGATGAGAGAGGACATTATAGTCCACCTTGGGCTGATCCTCCACAAGCATATCTAAGGATGGAGCATCCTATGGTGGGGCTTCTTGATGATCTAAACTAATGATTTGTTTCCCTCTATCTTGAGGTGCTGCCCTAGGAGGTAGAACATTACCACTACGGAGGTTGACTTCAGTGATCTCTTGTGGCAAGGTAATGAAAGGTTCTACCTGCACATCAGGCTCACCTACAGCTTCTCCTATGGGACCCTCGGAATTGGATGATTCCAAGCCTTTCTCAAGAGGTGAACCCATAGTATTCAGAGTAGGAAACTCTAACTCACGAATGAGAAGAGGAAGATCAAAATTGTTATAGTTGTTGTTTAAACTTGAAGAGTTATTAGGAATATATTCAAACAACCCATCAGAAGTGACACAGATGTAATTCAAGCTAGTTTTATTCTTTAATTTCTTGGATTTAATAGGAGGTACGAAGTAGAAATCAAGTAAAGTAAGATTGGTGAGCGATTTGATGCCCTAATCCATCGATATAAGATGTCTACTAGTAGAAAAAGAACAGCTGAAGTAGTGGTAGTTGCTGATGTGGTAGCTACAACGGTGGGAGGCTAGATTCGATCGTTGGTTGCCTTCTTGGTATCTGGCGGCACATCTTTGCTGCTCTTCTTGAGCTCCCCTTTCCTTGAGTTGGACTCACGGCAACTTGCAAACCTTCTTGATGTTGGAGGTTTGAGCTGACTCAGGCACCTGTAAGGAAAGTTTCTTGATCTTCTAAATAATTTCTTTAGAGGTTTTGGATAAGTAGATATCCCAACCTTCTTTAGTTTTGGAAGGATCATAAGTATCCCCAAAGATTACCCTAATGGAACTAGATGGTTGTTCCACAAGTTATTCCTTCGGGATGACTATAGCACTAGTCTTGAAGCTATATTCAAATCAGCCCTTAAATGTGAAATAATCCACTAAAACATGATCTAGCATACGGTAGTAGGGGCAAAAGTTAGGATCATGGATTTTACTCACTTCCTCTGGTCTCCAAGGTTCGGATAGCTAAAAATCAAGCTTCTTTAAGAGATTCTTAAAAGTCTTCCTAATTATCTCCTCTTAAATGAATAAGGCTTATTAAGTTTATCCAAAGAGTAGGTGGACCATAGCTACTTGGCGGTATGTGTCTTCGCTGGCGATGATAATGGAGGAGAGGTGTAGGTGTGGAGGCTCATGGAGGGGCTATGGTAGATAGGGCTACCTCGGTGGTGGTAGAGGAGGTGGAAGCATCAGCTGTTGAGCATGAGGTCTCTCAAAATGCTCTCTAGCCAACTATTTCCCCTTATCCACTACTATCATTGCCTAGGGCTTCTTCTCATATACCTTCTATGGCTTTGTCTTTATTGATACATCTAGAGAAGGTAACTGTTTGGCTTCTCCTTGCAAGCTAGCTGCCTTGTTGATTAATTTCTTAAATATTTTGATGGTGAAGCCCTTAACCATGAAGGTGACTGGGCCATGGATATTCTTTAAAAGAATCTCAAAGAAATGTTGTTCATACAGTTGCGGTTAGCATTTCATACTCAGGTTACGCCATCTGAGAATGTAGTCAATAAAGGACTCACCTGGGTGTTGTTGTGATACAACGAGATTGCCAACAGTAACCCTTTGTTGAGCTCTAGTAAACCTTTTGATAAAGGGTTGCTTCAACTCAGCAAAAGTCTTTACTAAACTATTGGGAAGTTCAGCATACCAATCAAAAGTGATCCCTGCTAGGCTACTAATGAAGAGATGAAAAAGTAAAGTGTCACTGCCATCAATGTTACAACAACTAACTCTAAAATGGGCGATGTGCTGCCTCGGGTTTCCATTACCATCAAAACTTTTGAAGGAAGGTGGCACTAAACCCTTAGGATATTGGGTCAAATTCCTCAGTATAGTCTACCCTTTGGGCGATGATTCTCCAGGCTTGAGCCAACTCTTCCTTCACTGCTCAACCATGGACTTGATATCTTTTCTCATGTATGGAGGTACTTTCCACTACCTTCTATACATGTTGGTCTTTGCTCTCTAATGGAGGTGGTCTTGGTTGGGTCCAAGACATGCACCAACTCACTAGTCATTTGTGGTAGGATGGGCTGTGGGCTTTTCTGCAATGCTAAGATAGCTGCTAATAGATCCTCGAGCCTCTTCTCCATCCTATCTATCTTTTCATCCTTTTGCTTTATTTATGCTAGGAGGTGTTGGACCGAATGGATGTGTCTTCTTGCTCATCCTCAACACCTTCCATAACTTGATGCTCTTAAGGAGGGAACCCTTGGTATCAACCATACAAACCCCTGCTGAGTCTCCCAATAAATCATCTTCATTGGGATCAAAGCTGATCTTCTCCTCATCAGACCAATCATATCCTAGTATGTCCTTCTTTTCCATGAAATAATGAGCTACTATGTCATCTAAAGAATGATCCATTGAGATTGGCACAAATGACAGGCCGGTGGGTCACATGTGTACTATGAGTAGGACCTCCCCACTTTGAGAATCAACCCTTGAGGTTGTACTGAAGATATACACTCACACTACATTGACTCTATACGGGGTGACACTCGTAGGAGATTCTATGATCATGGGTGCAATTGGGTTGCCACCTTCTCCCTCTACAACTACTGTAACCATCTCCAAATCCTACTGCGATGGTGATGGTGAAGGGATGACCACTATGCTTCGGGGTTGCCATTCCTTCCACACAACAACTAGGGCAGGAGGTCAAACAGGTGAGCTTGGCCTCGCCACAGTAGGTGTAGATGGAATAAGATCCCTTGGCCATAGCTGGATCACCAACGGGGTCCTCTTCTCCTTAGTTGTGGCCTTCATGGCCTTGGGAACGGAATCTTTGAAACATGAATGGTGATGATGGATGGGGGGGTAGGGTGTGGAGACACCAGACTCTCTCAAAATAGAGCTCTCTATGGTGAGTAGTCCCTATAAGTAGAATATTATCATGATCGACATGGGTGGCACGATTAAGAAAATCAATGAGTCGAGGCGTTGACTGACTAAACCTCGCCTCTCACTGGTGATATGAACTGTAGTATGGGCCTCACGGCCCTCTCGCCATAGATGCTTCCCTGCACGTGGGGATAATGGATCTCAAGTCAAATTGAGTCTCTTAGAGCATGTAAACTTCAGCCAACTTGGCATGAAGAGCGGAGGCCAACATATGACCTCTACTCACGACTAGCAGTGCTAAATTGAACCACTAGTGGAGGTGAAGTAAGGATCCTCCTAGCATCCTCTCTGTCAGACCCAGAGAGAGGATGAAATGGGTTCGCTGTAACCAGCAGGAAAAATTAAAGCAGGTAACTCCTCCACAATTGACCGTGTAGTTGCCTCCATCTCCCTAGCAATGCATGTATGTACCACTTTATCATGCGATTTTTGGTCCTCCTCTGAGTCTTGGTGGGGTGAGCGGTGTAAGAACTAGACCTGACCTCAAAAGTAGGGGAGACTATCCCTGGGATTACGAGAGCCTTCCCCTTGGAAGGTGCTAATGAATAGGTGCTAGCCCACTGGGGACACGGAAATAACAGCTGCTTGTCACTATCCGCGACACTGCGATCGTATGCTGTAGAACTACCTCCTTCCTCTTCAGTGAGGGAATGTCAAAGTCCGTGGGCATATCGATGACTTACGCCTGTCACTTTGGTCCTAGCAGTGAGGGAGTGCCCTCACAGGTAATCCTCCCACCTCAAAACCTCATCCAAAATGAATGAGGTGGGCGTAATCAGCACGAGGAAGGCTTTCCTAATCCAAGGCCAAGTCCATCCCATGGGGAAAGGTGAAAATATATTTCTATGCAGCCATCTCTCATAACTGAAATTATCGCTGAACGAGAGTCTGTAATGTTGAAAATAAATTTGGATCAGATTCCTGTTGACTTTGAATTTTGAATTTTGAATTTGAACCCATACTCAATATTTTGAGAATGTTAAATTGAGTTCAAATGATTTAGAATAGATTTTGATATTTTGAATAGAAAGAGGAATTGTTTAGATATAGAATCCACTTTCAACAAATTTGGATATGTTGAAAATGGGTTCAAATATTTTTGTTCAGAGATGCTTCCATAGGTTCATATCTGAATTTAAATTTTGATTTTGAAGACCCTTTACTTAACAAATTTAGGTATGTTAAAGTAAATTTTATTTTTTTTTTTTTTTATTTGAGATTTTTGGAATTTATCCACTTAGTAAATTTGGGTATGCTCAGTGAGATGTTTGAAAAAAAATTCTTCATTTTGTTTCTTTGTTTGCTTTGCTTTGTGAATCATTTTGTGATTTGAGAAATGGAATTCTTATTTAGCAAATTTGGGTATGCTAAATGAGAAAATCCAAGTGTGTTTCATTTTGAAATTTTTTTTGAAAATAGGATTCTTAGCAAATTTAAGTATGCTAAGAAAATCCTAATATGTTTCATTTGGTTTTGATTTTGAAAAGTAGGATTCCTAGCAAATTTAAGTATGCTAAGGGAATCCTAATGTATTTCTTTTGCTTTTGATTTGATTTTGAAAAGGTAAGATCCTTAGCAAATTTAAGTATGCTAAGGGAATCCTAATGTGTTTCTTTTGATTTTGATTTGATTTTGAAAAGTAGGATCCTTAGCAAATTTAAGTATGCTAAAAGGGAATCTAATGTGTTCTTTTGATTTTGATTTAATTTTGATGGAGACTTCAATTTAGCAAATTTGGTATGCTAAAATGAAGTTCCATTTAATTTTGTGAAATGGAAATTTCACTTAGCAAATTTGAGTATGCTAAATGAAATTCCAAAATGCGTTTAAAATTTTGGTTTAGAATTTTGAAAAAGGGAGACTTCACTTTAGCAAATGGGGTATGCTAAATTGAAGTTCCACATATGTTTTGAAATTTTTTGTGGAATGGAGATTTCACTTAGCAAACTTGAATATGCTAAATGAAGTTCCAAAAGTGTGTTTTAAATTTTTATTTTCGAAAAAGGGAGACTTCATTCTAGCAAATGGGGTATGCTAAATTGAAGTTCCAAATATATTTTGAAAATTTTTGTGGAATGGAGATATCACTTAGCAAATTTGAATATGCTAAATGAAATTCCAAAAATGTGTTTTAGATTTTTGTTTTTGGAAAAGGGAGACTTCATTCTAGAAAATGGGGTTTGCTAAATTAAAGTTCCAAATATGTTTTTAAAAATTTTATTTTTTATTGATTTTTAAAAAGGAAGATTTCCATTTAACAAATTTGGGTATGTAAGATGGAAATCAATTATGTTTCATTTTTCCAAAGATGTATTTTGTGTGTGATTATTGCTTTTTGAAAGAGAAAATCCCAACCTAATCATATATGTAATATGCTAAGTAGTATTTCAAAATGATGTTATTTTAATTTGGAAATGAAATTTTCATTCAAGAATTTGGGTATATTAAATGGAGATATTCATATGTGCTTTTTGAAAATTTATTTTTTTGATTTTGTTTGAAAATGAAACCTCCACCCAATAAGTGTGGGTTTATTGAATGGAGAGGTTTTATATGTGCTTTTTGAAATTGTGAAAATTCCAACCTAACACATGTGGAATGTGTTAAGTGGAATTTCAAAGTTGTGATTTTGCTTGAAGATGTAATATCCATTTAACACATTTGGATGTTTTGAATGGAAATGCCCATCTTCAAATTTTATGCTTTTAAAAATACGACTGTTGAAAATTTAATTTTGAAAATGAGGATTTCAACAAAAATAAATTGGGTGAAGGAACTCATTTGTGTTTTAAGAAAATGTAATTGTTGGAATTTTATTATTATTATTATTATTATTATTATTTTGAAAATGAGGTCTTCACCAAAAATGAATTGAGTGAAGGAACTCATTTGTGCTTTTAGAAATGTGATTGTTAGAAATTTATCTTTGTAAGATGATCCTACATATAACAATCATAAAGATTGTTAGATAAAGATAATTTAGGAAAATTTGTGTGCAAAATATTTTATTATGTGCATTTTTTTTGAAAGAGTGGTTTTTTTGAAAAGCAAGATTTTTATGAATGATTTATTTTGTCTTTATTATTTTAGAATGAACATTTCCTTACAATAAAAAAAAAATGGTAAGGAGGAAGTCTTTAATTAATTCATTTTTTATTAAACTTTTTTTTTTACCCATTGGGGAACCCAACGGAGGTTTTAAGACCAACACGGGGTGAGGTCCTAAAACCTAAAGATGTTGGCTAGCTTAACTTAAGGACGAAATAAGCTAAGTTTGGAAATAAGATAGTCTTGGATTCATACCAAAGTACAAACCCACTATCGATACTTAGAGACAACGATCATTTACCAAAGATGGAGAGAGGAACCTTTCCCCAGCGAGTCACTAGAAAAATCTGTGCTAAAATTTTATATTTCTAAAGAATGCATACTTCCATCTTCAATCTATGCGGGATAAAATGAAGATAGAAATATACTTTATTTTATGCATTTTTGACACCACGTAGATCTGCAGATGTTCTTATTGAGGGTGATCAAGTATGACATTGAGGAGAGGTGTACTATCTCGAAAGATAGAAGTCACCACCCTACAATGGACCTAATCACCAACAAGACTCCTAAGGATAATGGGTGCATATGTACAGAGATTCTTCCCCACTTTATATGGAAAAGTAAAGCAGGGTTTATTTTAAATTGAGTTCGTTAAGTTCCCTATAGGGGCAAGCCCCCATAGTTAATTACATCTTAGGAAGGGAATTTCTTAGGAATACTCTCAATTAAGGTAAATGATCATCGTCTCTAAAGATTTTAATAAGTAGGACTATCAATCGATTAATTTATTTTGGAAGATCAAATGGGATTAATCAAAGATAGAGAGTTATTATCAAAGCTAAAGAAAAATAAGTAGGAGATGCTCATGATGTTAGAAAACCTAGCGAGCATCTCAAATTATCCTATGGTTGGGCTTTACATTTTTGAAATTAAATTATTTATTTGAGTTGAATTTTTATTAGAAGTTTAGGGCTTATAATTCTACAATACAAGGTCATGGAAATATCTAAGAGGTAAGGATTTATGTTTGTGGCCCATAGTAGGGAGAAGCAACCTCAGAACCTAAATCTAAGGAGCTTTGGTGAGGGCCAAAAATGCAACCTAAATCTATGGAAAAAATACGTATTTGGTTTGCCTCCACAAGAGAGGATAAACCACCCGACTGCTTGGACTTATAACCTCTTAGGGGTGGTTGCCAACTAACTCCTCCTACGATTTTAAATTTATATAGGCAAGTCTTATGCTTTATGCAAGATAGCTAAGTTATTATTTATTTTAGAAAGAGACTAAGTCCATAAACTTACTCCCTAAGAGACTAGATCATGTAAAGGCACAAAAAATGACCTATATTTAATGCAAAACATATTACATATTATTTTTATTTTTGGATAATCATTTAAGTCAGGCTTGTAGGATTCATATGCCTAATGCATGAGAAGTAAGATTATTGGCCAAAATTAGCGAGGAGGTGTGTCTCTGCCATGGCTCTCAAAGGTCAATCCAAGTTCTCTAGTAAAGGTGGAAGCTCTCCAATCAAGAGTGTAACAATATGCTTTTATGCATGATGTTATAAAAAAAATACTCATCTAGCTAAAGGGTTACTAATTCTTTTATCTTGATTTTAACTTAGGCTTTAAATGAGTTTATGAGTTATTTATTTTTAATTTTGAGTTGATTAATTTGGTAGAAGATTTATTTTTCTCTAAGAGCCCAATCATCATCCAGGTCATACATTAAAGCAAGGAAGAAACTAGAAAAACACATCATCTTAATGCACAAGCTAAACAAAACATCAAACATTTTATAAAGCTAACGCAAAAGAATAAAAGGCCATTTGTGGTCGGGCACCGCCGCATAAACCCGAAAATAAATTGGGTAGCTGAGCTCTACCCTTATACAACCTGATTACAAATGAATTAATTTACAATCAAGTAAGGAAATTCATGTTATGGGGGTCTTCATTTCTTCTTTCTTCTTTCTTCTTTTGGTTCCTTCTTTTGGCTCCTTCTTTTGGATGATTGGAAGGTGGTTGCTCCAAAGGCTTCACATTATACATAAGATGAGATATTATGCCCAATGCTCATTCCAATCCCCCATAACATTCATTCCAAAATCCTAATTGCAAAAATACATGAAAAGGAAAAGTAAATATAACTAACACCTGTAAAATAGAGATTAACTAAACAAACCATATAAATTTCAAGCATGTATATTAGACTTTGCACCCCACATATGGGTAACCAAGTCCACTATATTGAATTATGCTTAGGGGTATAGAACTGCATGAAAGAATTTATGTTTTATTACTTAAATCCTGCATAAAATAATTGTTAGACTAAATCATCTACATTCATTTACATATTCATCCTAACATCCAGACTAGAAATAATACATCACAAAATAAAAGTGAATATCAAGCCATGCACCATCCTAACCTAAAGCTAGAAGTGGTGACTTAACCTAATGTGTATACAACAACAACAACAACAACAACAACAACAACAAGCCTTAATACTAGGTGGGGTGATTTAATGAATCCTTCATCTATTGTGTTATGTGTCAAATTTCATTTAATTCAAGTATACTAAGATCATTTTTTATACATCTTAACCAAGTCTTTTTAGGTCTACTCTACCTTTCTTAACATAAGGCAAATCTAATGCATCTACTCTCTAATAGTCATAGTAAATTTTATGTGGCCAAACCATGGCGACTCTTAATCTTATCTACCAAGTTTAACTTTTCCCGAACATACTCATTTTGCATTCTATCTAAGTAAAATACTCATCCACTGAGCATTCATCTCAACACTTAACATCTTATGCTTCTCTTTTTTCCAACATTCGCAATAAGTCATTTGGTCTTACCACCATCTTATAAAATTTTTCCCTTAAGTTTAAGTGGAACTTTTCTATCACATAATAGGATGCATTTCCATGAATCCAACTTGAATTCTACTAATAACATCCCCATCTATTTCACCATCATTTTGAACAATAGAGCTAAATATTTGAATCGGTCACTCTTATTAATGACTTGATCACCTAAAGTCACAACACTATCCTAAAACTTCTACAACTAAAATTACACTCCATATATTCAGTTTTAGATCTACTTAAATGAAAACCTTTAGACTCTAAAGTTGATCCATAATTCAAGTTTCTATTGGACTCCCTCTCTAGTCTTATCAATAAGAAGAATGTCATCAACAAAATCATACACCAAGGTACATCTTGTAAATGCCTGTAAGAACATCCATAACTAAAGTAAAAAAAAAGATAAGGCTTAATGTTGATCCTTGGTGTAATCCAAGAAATAGGAAAATATTTTGTCAATCCTCCTTGTGTTTGGACACAAGTAGATCTAGTATACATATCCCAATGACTTGAATATAACCAATATTAACTCCTTTTTTCTAGAACTCTCAAAGAACATCTCTTGAAACTTTATCATAAGCTTTCAAAATCAATAAATATCATATAGATCCTTCTTACTTTCTCTATGCTCCATCAAACCTCTTAACAAATGTATAGCATCCATAGTAGATCTACGGCATGAAACCAAGTGATTGAGAAACTTAGTATTGTTAATTGTTTTCATTACTCTCTCCCATAATTTTAATGTATGGCACATTAACTTTTCCTCATAATTTTACACTCTTGTACCACCTTTATTCTTAAATAAAGGAATCAACAAACTCTTTCTCCACTCATGACATCTTTTAGTCTTTAAAATAACATAAAAGATTTGTAAACCAAAGAATTCCTTGATCTCTAAACATTTCCATATCTATTAGAATATTATATTTTGCTTTTACATTTCATTTTCTTAAAGCTTCACTAACTGGTTACTAATTGATGATAAATGAAATTTTATTTTTTTAGGGTATTAAGGTTGCTAAAATCAATGGTACTTTCGGATCCTTCATTGAAAAGTTTATCAATACTCATACCTAAACAATATCTTTTCTAAGAAAAGCACTTTATTTTCATCCTTAATACCCCTCAGAACTATGTCTTTACTTCTCTATCTCTTTGCTTGGTAACTTATACATACATCTTTCACCTTCTTTTGTATCTAATCTATTGTATAAATCACTAAAATAAATTTTTTTGCATCATATGTTGCTTTCTTAGAATCTCTGGGACTTATATCTTTCCCAATTCTCAATTTTACATCTAAACTAAGTTTTATAATAATGCTTCTTATTTTTTTATCTTTTCTTACTCGACTCCACCACCAACTATTCTTATTAAAAGCTTTTCCTTTTGATTTTCCAAAACATCTTTAAAAATGCTTAATTTAGATATTTTTTCCTACATAATGTTAGCTTCCTTATGAACATCTCAAATTCTAATTTCTTGTATTTTTAAAATATTTTTATTTGTGTTCTTTAATTTCCTCATCTAATTTGATAATAATTTAGTTTATTTTCTCTTACAACCTTTCATCTTAAAATCTAAAACTAATAGTCGATATTGTAAAATTTCACTTTGAATGACCTTACAATTTTACAATCTAAATGATCTATTTTTCTTATCAAAAATAATCAATCAATTGTTTTACTAAATCCATTTTTTTATAAGTAATAATATGTTCATCTCTTTTCTTAAATAAAGTAGCAATACAAAATCATAAGCTAGGAAAAATCTAATATAATCTACCTTCTTCATTAGTCACTCCAAAACCATAACCACCATGAATACTTTTAAAATCTTCTACCACTCTCAACATGTCCATTTAAATCTCCCCAATAAATATTTTTTCTTCAAGAGGTATCTTTTGTATTAATCCTCTAATTCATTCCAAAATTTTTTCTTTTAGCTTACCACCAAATTTGAGGAGCATAGACACTTATAACATTGATAATCTTAGTATTAACAATAATCTTTAGAGCTATAATTCTATCTCACATCTATTAATACTTATAACATTATCCTTCAAACTTTTATCTATAGTCACCTACACCATTTCTAGTTGACTTTTTAGAATACCAAAGTTAAAACCTAAACTATCAATCTCCGCCTTCTCACCAACCCATTTAGTTTCTTGAACACATAAAATATTTATCTTTTTTATGAACCATAATATCTATTAATTCCATTAATTTTTGTAAGAGTACCTATAGATCTAACCTAATTTAGTTTCATGGACTAACTTCTTTGAGCATCCATCCATAATGTGGGAACCCTTATTTAACATGAATAGATCATGCTCTAGCATTTTTTTATTATTGAGCCATACAACCGTCGATTCAAGGGCCTAGCATTAACACATTTAAATGATTCATGTCATGATTATTTCAACAAATTTTACGGTACATATGCAATCCACTTTTGCATCCTTAAACCTAATGTGTGTATTTTAAAAGGTTTTTGTGGTATGCTTATCTATGGCTTTAAGGTTTAGATTTCCTAAGTGTAAAGATGTTCAACTTAGAGGATGGTTTCATTTAAGTTTTTTAGTTGATTTGGGTTAATTTTATTTTATATTTTGGTTTGGTTTAAGTGAATCCTACAATTAATTACTAAGCTTTAAAGAGAGGGAAAAAAAGAAGAGAACTTCTCTTTCCTTCCCTACCTTAAGTAATTTCTAAAGTGGATTCATATTTGATGTTTAGTGAATGTTTTTATTATGTATTTTAATTAATCCTAAGTTTAGATTTTTCCTAAATAAATCTATTCAAAAAGAAAGACATTTTAAGATTAAATAAAGTGAATTAAGATCACAAAATACACACAACTTCATTTCTTTCCCAACATATATAACATGCATATGAATGTATCCTAAGAATATCTATACATACAAATGAGAATGTTTGGCACACTTTATGATGAATGCTAAGAAATGTTACTTAAGAAAATTGAATTCTTTATGATGCATGATTTTCATTAAGTAGAAAAGAGGGTTTCTTTTATCCATTGTCACATGCACATGTATGTATAAAATGCATAAGTGAGTCACATTGTTAGAACCAAGGGTGTAAGGCACAAGACCTTCTTAGGGCTACTTAAAGTCTCGCCACCCCGGGATTATCCAAACTAATATATCACTTTCCTTAAATACAAACACATGTATAAAAGAAATGAATGGAAAAAAGAAAGATGAAAAAAGTTTGTATTTGTTTGTTTGTTTCATTTATGCAATTTATATGTACAAGTATGGATATCCTTCTTAGGTAATAGCATAATAATGGATAGGAATGGGGTTAGGCAAGTGTTGTGTTCTTTTCAAATGAACTATACACTTTGCCAAATATCAAAACTATCCTAAAGGAAGAGAAGGAAAATACATTCTTCATATTTATATTCATGCAAGCTCATAAATAATTATAAGTAGCACAATTTTAGATGTTTGATTTATAGATTTTTGAAAATAGTTTTTAATTTAATAGTGATAATAGCCATTCATATTTTTTACTTTAGCCAAAACATGCAATTTGACATAAAGAAAATATTTCACTTTCATTTTGATTTTTGAAAAGAATGAATGCATGAAATTCATGTGACATACACATTTAGCATGTTAGGAAAGAACTAAAGTGATGAAATCATGTAAACATATTCACCCTAATTAATTCCTAAATACAATCTTATGAAATAAGAAAGCTTAAAGTAAATCAAATTATTTTTAAAAGAAGGTTTGACTTTGTTTTGAGTTTGATTTAATCTGAAAAATGTGAGGTGAGTTTACAGCTCCTAACCCATTCTCACATATGTTTGTTATTTTAGTTTAATTTTTAGGTGATTAGATGATTTTTTTATAGGTTGATTAGGTTAAGTATGAATTGAGTGTGTTAATTACCCCTTACCTATACCACCTTAGCATACTTAATCAAATAATTATGAACCAATGAGATGAAATAAAACCACACAAGGAATTTGAATCAACAATGCACCTAGGAAAGAAGAGGATCTAATACAATTGGCTCATGATTAATGATTAATTAAACTAAAGGGTTTAACTTAAGTTTTCTAACCCCACATGTGAGTTGAATTTTGATTTTCTTAATTGTACTTGGGCTCTTGAACACCTAAGCATCTACCCAAGATAGATTAATTAAGTTCTAAAAGTTTTAGAGTTTTTATGAAATTAATGTAGTAGTGAATTAAATTTAAGGTTAGATTAACAAGAAAAGGGGTTTAAGGAATATCTTAAGGAAAGTATCCCAAAATTATTCCATAAACCTCATATTCACTTAATCAAAACTTAATTGACTCAATCAGAGGGTTAGATCACTAATTATATCTTTAATTAAGCTTAATGATATTAAGGGAGTGATTAAGGAATGAACTAGCAATTCTTCTAATTAAGCCACCAATAAATCTCAAGAAAATTAAGGGAGGCAGGAGTCATCCCACTAATTATGCACAAGAAGTTTGGGATTAATTAATGGAGTAATTAGAGGGTAATTAGCAAAATAATATTCCAAATAAAACTTAAATTTAGAGAAAAGTACTATTCAAAATCCATTCAAATTATTTTTATAATATCCTATGTTCAATTATCTATCCATTTCAATTTATTTCATATTTTTTTTGTTTTTCTAGGCTTAGATATGAATTTAGGAAGTTTTCATAGTTTAGATTTAATAGCCTAATTAAATATTTAATCACATTATGGGCGTATGACATGCTTTTCGTGGCATGACTTGATTTGATATTAAAGTAGTCACATCATAGCACCGCATTAGCGGCGGTGCTACGCACTTTCTTCTCAACCATCCAATCAAGGATCGAACGGCTGAGGTTAAAGCCGCGGATCTATGGGATTAAACGTGTGATCTTATGCTTCTTAATCATGGCCGTCCATCCAAAATGCATGGATGGACATCCTATGATCCTTCCCTGTATTTCTCTATGAAGAATGATACTATCCATCTTTTAGGGGATGATCCAAGCTCGATTGAGCTCGGATTAATCCCAAAATTTACCCACACCATCTAAGTACAAAGGCAGACACATCTAATGGCTAGAATTTCATGGGATTAAAACCCATATCTTAAAGCTCCAAACAATATTGAAAATGTGCTCGGTTTAATGGCTAACCTCGCCAGAGGTGATCACAGGCGCTCGATTCCCTTGAAGAAGCTTCACCAAGTAGAGACGAAGCTTTGTTGAGAGTTTAAGGTCTTGAGAATGGGTAGATCCTCCTATGGGCCAACTCCTCCTTAACTTGAGCTCGGTGTTGATCAAGGTAGCACCTCCCTTACCTTTGGAGCTTGGGAAAAGGCTTGGGCAAGTTCGATTGAGCTCACTGATGGAGCTTGCAAAGGCAATTTGATTGATATTGAGTGTAAGCTAAGTTGGATTTTCAGTGGAGGTCCCCTATTTTCAAGCTATGAAAATTGAGAAGATGGAGTTTGGGAAATGCTTGAGAGAGCTTAGAGAGGTTGGGAAATGACTTCTCTGGCTTCCTTTCACTCAATCAAATTAGGGAATGTGTAAATGAAATCAAATTAGGGGGAGTATATCTTCCCCTTGAAGGATCAGACAATCATGCCTTCACTTTCCATTTTGATCTAATTGAGCTCATGCAATGAGTTGTTAGGCTATTTAGGGCTTACACATGGGTCGTTTTGGCCAGAGGGGGGTAGTGGGAAAGTTTCCACATGTTTAATTGAGTGGAGGAAGGATTTTTCATGTGCTTAATTTGAAGGAGGTGGTCGATTTAAACCTTAGGCTAGGTTGGGCTGACCCAAACCCATTGGGTTGGGTGCACCACACTCCCTAGTGTTCACTTGATCCACTAAGAGGGTGTCAAGTGATTATGGAGAGGATTTAACCAAATTTTAAGTGGATTGGCCAAAATTTACCCTTTGAGGGGTAAAAAAGTCATTTGGCTTGGATTTTAATTTTGAATATATTTATTATGTTTGAAAATTGGTTAGGCCAAGTTTCATTGAATTTGGAGTTGGTTTGATGTGATTTGGCTCATGTTGATCCATTTAGGTCAAAAGTCAACTTAGTCAAGTTGACCAATTGGTTAAATTGGGTCAAACTAAGAGTTGGGTCAAGTTCATATGACCATTGGAAATATTTTGGTGGCTTTAATTTGATTCAATTTGGTTTAGGCTTGAATTTGATTCATTTGATTTCATTTAGGTCAAATGGGTCAAGTTGATCAAATTGACCCATTTGACCTATTTGGGTTAGGTCATGGGTTGGTTCATGTTTGGTTGGTCATATGAAATGGATTGGTATCTTTGTTTCCAATCAATTTGGTTTTTATTTGAGTTTGGCTCAATATGACCCTTTAGGTCAAGTTGGGTTTAAGGTCAATTGGGCTAGGTTAGATCAAGTTTTGGCACATTGAAGCTTTGGTCAAGTTCCACAATTGTTTTGGAATGAACTTGACCCATTGGTTTTAATCAATTTGGCTTAGATCAAGTTTTGACACAATTTGACCTTTTAGGTCAAGTTGGGTCAAGTTGGGTCAAGTGAGCCAATTGGGCTCGGTTAGGCTCAAATGTCAAATGTTGACTTGGTCAAGTTCAAACATTGATCATGAATGAGTTTTGATCAATAGTTTCAATCAATTTGGCCTATGGTGGATTTTGGTTATGTTGGATTTCATTTTGGCTAAGTGTTGACTTTGTCAACCCTTAGGTTTGACTTAGTTTGATCTAATTTGAGTGATTGATCATCTCATGATGATTGTTGATCATGATGAGAGGCTTAGGTGGGCTTAGTTCAATCCAATTTGTTAGGATTAGAATTTGGCTCATAAGGGTACTTTAGGTCACTTTGGGTCAAGTAAGCCTAAGTGGGTCAAATGGCTTGGTCAAAGCTTGATTTGAGTTTAATTGAACTCACATATGGACTTATGATTGAAATATAAATCCATTTACAAGTGGTTTGAAGTCAAATAGATTTTGATTCATTTGACAATTTCAAGTTCAAAGGGTGAATATGAGTTTGACTTAGGTTTGATTTTTGAATTGAGTTTTGATTTGGTGATTGAAGTTTGTGTTTATATTTGGATTCATGATTGAAGGATTGATTGAATCATGAAAAAAAAAATCAAGTTTGTCTTGATTTGAAATTGATTTAAGTTCAAGATTTTGACTTGAAAGGCTTAGGTTGGATTTTGATTGAATTTGAGTTTGATTTTTTGGAGTTGGTTTTGGTTGTTTTATATTTCATTTATATATGTGAATATAAATGAGAATACAAATGGTTATGAGAAAATTTCAAATATTTGAAATGATTGAACATGATCTAGGCTAAGTCCTTAAGAGGGGAAATAAAGGACTTAAAATGTTTTGAACTTGGAATTTCTATTTTAGATTTAGTTTGATTGATTTAAATTTATATTTCATTTATATATGTGAATATAAATGAGAATATAAATGAGTTGTGAGAAAATTTCATGACTTAGAATTGATTTGGATTTGATTTAAGCTAAGTCCTTAAGCGGGAATTAAGGACTTAGGAAATATTTTGAATTTGACCATGGATTTTGGATTTGATTTTGGATTTAGGTTGATTGATTTAAATTTATATTTCATTTATATATGTGAATGTAAATGAGAATATAAATGGGTTGTGAGAAAATTTCAAGGATTTGAGGTGATTTGAACTTGATTTAGACTAAGTCCTTAAGAGGGAATTAAGGACTTAAGAAACATTTTTTATTTGGATTTGAATTTGAAATTTGATTTGATTGATTTAAATTTATATTTCATTTATATATGTGAATATAAATGAGAATATAAATGAGTTGTGAGAAAATTTCATGAGTTTGAATTGATTAGGTTAAGTCCTCAAGAGGAGATTAAAGGACTTAGGAAATATTTTAAACTTGGAATTTTAATCATGGGCTTCAATCATAAGGAATTGATCATGGATTTCAATCATGTGGGATTGATTTGGGTTTGGATAAAATCAATTAAGCTGGAATTGATTTTGGTTTGATGTTGATTTGATTTGGAGTTTGACTTAAAGGAAGGAAGTGAGGAATGTGGTTCAAGCTATAGGGTAGGCGAATTTTCCTAACACCCCTAAGGCATGACATATTCTTATGGCTAATTCTTCTAAGTCTCTAGGGCTATGTTGAGTGTCCACCTAATCACTAGATGTGTCTTAAGACTATGGATCTCTTAAAGTCTAAGATGAGTCCTATGTCTAAGATGGAGGGGGTTGAGAGCTCATCCTAAAAATGAGGTCAACATCATCCTAATAAGAACATCTGTGGATCTATGTGGGGTCCCAACAAGGGCGTATATTTTCTTATTTTCATTTAACCTTTTCAAAAGCAGATAGATAAAGATGAAAAAAATTTTCACCACAGTTAATTAACCGAATATGATGGTACTACAACACACGGAGATTCCACGTTTAAACACCCACCATAATAAACTTAAAAAATTTGTAAATAGTAAACACACAAATCATTTCTTTATCATTGACTATGATAACTTTGAATGAATGTCAGTTTGGGTTCATCAGATGTTCTTTCCAATCTAAACACAATAATAAAACTTTAACATCTGCCAATTCCATAAAAATCTTTCTTTTCATATAACTGGAAATGCATTCACATAAAAAGGACCCATCCTCATTTTAGTATAGTTGCTTAAGTTATTTTCCTATTTCAGTTGGATTACATAAAGAATCAGCTTTAAGCCCTTATCTTTTTTATTTTAGTTATGGATGTTCTTATGAGACATTTACAGGAAGATGTACCTTAGTGTATGCTTTTTGGTGATGACATTCTTCTTATTGATAAGACTAGAGCGGGAGTCCAAGAGAAAATTGAATTATGGAGGTCAACCTTAGAGTCTAAAATTTTTTGTTTAAGTAGATATAAAACTAAATATATAGAGTGTAATTTTAGTTGTAGAAGTTTTAGTGATAATGTTGTGACATTAGGTGAACAAGTCTTTAAAAAGAGTGAGTGATTGAGATATTTAAGCTCTATTGTTCAAAATGATGGTGAAATAGATGGAGATGTTATTACTAAAATTCAAGTTGGATGGTTGAAGTAGAGGAATGCATCTAGCTTGTTGTGTGATAGAAAAGTATCGCTTAAACTTAAGGAAAAATTTTATAAGATGGTGATAAGACCTACAATGATTTATGGTGCAGAATGTTGGCCAATAAAAGAGAAGCATAAAACTAAGTTAATTGTAGCAGAGATGAGGATGCTTAGATGGATGAGTGGCTTTACTCTAAGAGATATAATGTGAAGTGAGTATGTTGGAAAAAGTTGGAGTAGCTTCAGTGGCAAATAAGATTCGAGAGAGTTACCTTAGATGGTTTGGCCACATAAAGCGTTGACCGTCCGATGACCCGGTTAGGAGAGTAGATGCATTAGATTTGCCTTATGTTAAGAAAGATAGAGGTAGACCTAAAAAGAGTTGGTTAAGATGTATAAAAAATGACCTTTGTATACTTAAATTAAATGAGACTTTGACACATAATAGGACACAATGGAGAAGAAGGGTTCATGTAGCCGACCCCACTTAGTGGGATAAAGGCTTGTTGTTGTTGTTGTTGTTGTTGCTTACGGTATCTCTCAATCCCTGATTTATTAAAACAGAGAAGCAGAAAAACTTTAATAGACAAAATAAGTATTATTTATACGCGAAGTAAGAAAATATATCATATAAGGAAATACCACACTCATTTATCCACCAAGAATCTAAGATCATGAAGGATGAACTTATGCACTTAGATGACACCAAAATTTAAAAATACAACAACAGCCCTGCCTTAATCGATAGATTTTGAGCATTTTGTAATTCAATGCTATTTTTTAAATGTTTGAATGTAAAGCTTGAATTAAAAGCTTACATGTATTACTATTCTTCAATTTTTCATTTGCTTCAGCTTACATCTCCTCCAACCTTTTCTTAATTAAGTCTTCATCACATTCCATATGATTCATGACTTTAATTTTACCACTTAACTGTTCAATTTTTAGCTCAAAATTTTGTTTGCAATCAATTGTCTTTCAAATTCTAATATCTTTCTAATAGAATTATCATTTTGTCTCTATTCATTCAACAACCAGTCATTAAAATGATGCCGAGGAATATGAGATTTCAAACTTTAGATTTTGCAAATATTTTGTTCTTGAAAAAGCTTTAAACTCTCTAATCTATTTAGCTATACTTCATAGTTGTTAATTCAAGTGAGTTGCTTATTATAACATTCTGAAAAAATTTCAAGTAAAATCAATACAAAACATCAAATATTGTTAAGCAATTTTAATATGGTGGTACAAATTGTCCAAAATTGATAATGGCTAATTGAAAAACGAGCAGAAATAATAACATTCTTTATAATCAAAACATATTGCAAAATATAGCTGATGAATTTGAAGGTATACACTAAAATCTAAAAAAAATTTAATTGCAATAGTATCACATCAAAGATTAACAATAGGTTTGCATAATTTGTCTTGATTGATGGTGATATTTATAAAAGATATTCAAGATGACGTGTTTAGAGTATATTATGTAAATAATATAGATATTGAGAGAAATCTCTGAACATCGAGAAAAAAATTAAAAAAAAATTAGAAGAAAATTAACTATATATATATATATATATATATATATATATATATATATATATATATATATATATATATATATATATATATATATATATATATATATATATATATATATATATATATATATATATATATGTGTGTGTGTGTGTGTGTGTGTGAGAAAGGCGTCCAAGAGATAAAGCAGAAAAATAGTTTGAGGAAATCAAAGCCAAATAATGAATAGAAATAACCAAAGCACAAAAGTACAAGAACATAGAGAAATACCAAATTTACATAGAAAAACTTGAGAACAGGAACAAAATTTGTGAAGTTACACCACAAAGAAATCAACTATAAAGAAAAATCGAAGAGTATAGTATAGAGTACACTTATCTAAAACCTTCTTCACACTTCAATCACTCTAGGACACACTTCCTCTCACACACTAGATACTACATTGAAAGACTTATAAAAATTGCAGAAAAAATGTCTAAAGGAGAACTCCCGTTTTGTAGTGTCACGATGATGCGACCCTAGCGTAAGCATTGACACGACTATCTTTCAGGCTTTTCTAAAGCGTTCAGGCATCACGGCGCTACTCTACAACTCAAGGTGCTGGCCTCTCAATTTTGAGCATCTAATTCCACAATTTTTTTAGCATCACAATGCAGCCTCCCTATAATTTTGTCATTTTTTATCCAACCTGCTGATCCTAAGGCCATGGCGTATCATCTAGCACCAAGGCCCCGCCTCCTCTGTCTCAACAACCAAGACAATTAGCACCTAGCGCCTAAACACTACATCTGTAGTGCCAAGGTGCTGCACATCAAAAAAATTTCTTCAGGGGAGATGCCTTTGAACCACAGGCGGAGTCTAAAGACCACCAAGCTCGACTAGCGTGATGGATAGGAGGTTGATTGATAAAATAAAGCTCCATCATATAATAATCTCCTACTTGGAGACTGATTCCAAGCAATTTTGCTCCTCCATAACTGCAATCATCCATCATAGCCCATGGTTGTGGTGTGGCTCGCCCCTATCATAGCTTTCTTGAACTCCAACGAAGTTAAGCATAGCTTCAATTTCTCCTGAGTTACCACTTTGGTCAGCATATCTATAAGGATTTCTAGTAGTGTATATCTTCTCCAAAGATATTGTCTACCTCCTGAGTGTGCATATGAAGTGATACCTTAACTGTACGTGTCTTATCTTGGCATGAAAAGCAGTGTTTCTAGCTAGATGAATGGCACTCATATTGTCATGTGAAACCTGTCATTTTCTTGCCCTTTTTCTAATTATGTCAAAAAATTTTGCAGTCAGATCATCTCTTTGTTGGCTTACGTCATCACTACATACTATGCTTTTGTGATGAAGAGTGAAACTATCTTCTACAACCTAGAAACCCAACTCATTGTTGTGCTTTCCAATATGAAGATATGACTCATTTTAAGCCACATGCCATCTAAATCTCCTAAGTTTGAATATACATAGCCCTTTAATTCAATTTTTGTAACTCCAAAACATAATGTCATGTTGACCGTTCCCTTTAGGTAACTTAGAATCCACTTCATCGCCTCCCAATGTTGGTTGTTATGATTGCTCATGTACCTACTGACCACTCCCACTACATATACAAATCCGATCTAGTACATATCATGGCGTACATTAGGCTCCCAACTACTGAAACATATAAAATTCTCTTAATATTCTCTTACTCCTCTTCAATTTCAGGCGATTGATCCTTGAATAATCTAAAGTAACTAACCAAATGGGTGATAACTGACTTTGTCTTATACATGTTTATCCTTTGCAGAACCTTTTCAACATATTTCACTCAAGACAACATCAACTTGCCTACACTCTTATTCATGCTGATTCTCATACCTAAAATTTTCTTCATGAGACTCAAATCCTTCATTTCAAATACCATTGAAATTGGCTCTTTCAAGTCCTTAATCTTCTTCATTGATCCTGCAATCAACATATCATCCACATATAGAAGAAGAATAATGTAATAGCCTTCATACCTCTTAATGTAGTAGCAGTGATCAGCCTGACACCTTTAGTACCCACTACCTGACATGAACTTATCAAATCTCTTGTAGAACTATCTCAATATCTATTTCAAGCCATATAAACTTTTTTGAGCTTACACACCATGGCTTCCTTTCCTAGAATCACATAACCCAGTAATTGTTCTATGCACAACTCCTCTTCCAAATCCCCTTGCAAGAAAGCTGTCTTCACGTCCATCTACTTCAAATGCAAATTATCCACTATTACTATATGACATGAATGTTGTGAAAAGTATGCAAAAGTCCCTGCATTGATGCTCATGCGGTGTTAAATAAACAAGGGTGATGGATATAGGTAAAGAAGCTAGTTCATGAAACTAGAATTAGAATAGAAATTTATAATATGAATGCTCATATAAATAAATTAATTAAATTAATAGATATTAAAATTCATAAGAAAACAAATATCCTTTGTATTAAAAAAAACTAAATGGGTTGGTGAAATATTAAAAAAATGATAGTTTAGATATTAAAGTTTGATATTTGGGTGGGATTATAAATAAAGGTTGAAGAATAATGTTGTAAAAATTAAAAGAGTTAGAGATAGAATTATAGCATAAAAGATAGTTGTAGATGTTAATATTATTAAATTTATAAGTGTTTATATTCTTCAAGTAAGTTTAGATTTATTTTTTTTTAAAAAATAGAATAACCTATAAGAATTATACAAAGAATATATCTTAAAGAAAAAGAATTTATTAAAGAAGATTTAAATAGACATGTTGATAGAGTGGTAAAAACTTTTTAAAACATTTTTAGTGATTATAAATTTGGAGTGATTAATGAAAAAGATAGGATCATATTGGATTTTATTTTAGCTTATGATTTTGTAATTGATAATACATTAATTAAAAAAATGATAATATTATTAATTATAAGAATGAACCTATTAAAATGCAGATTGATTATTTTCTTATAAGAAATTTTGATTTTTAGATTATAAAGATGATAAGATCATTTTGAGTGAAAGTTTAAGCACTCATTATTGACTACTCATTTTGAATTTTAAAATGAAGTGTTGGAAGTTAAAAAATAAAATAAAATAAAATATTATCATATGATTAGATGAAGATATTCAAAGAATGCTAATATGAATATTTTTAAGAGTAATTTATAAGATCTTAATATTTGAATGTTTATGAGAAAGACAATATCGTGTGAAAAAAATAGCAAATGATATTAAATAAGTTACTAAAAATGCACTTACAAAATTAAAAAGAAAAGTTCTTACTAGTAAAAATAACTCGGGGTAGAGTTACAATATGCAAGAAAAGATCAAAAAATGAAAAAAAAAATGTTATAAAAATTCGTTTAAATGTAAAGCTTAGAGAATTTTGAAAAATATATAATAACTTATAGGGATTTTAGAAAAGAAATAGGTGATACAAAGAATTTAGCATTTATTGACATATTTAATAAATTGAATACTAAAGAGAATGAAAGATACATATATAAGTTAGTAAAGCAAAAAGATGAAAGAAGTAAAGATTTAATTCGAGTGATATGTATTAAGAATGGAGATTAAAAAATGCTTTTTTAAGAAGATTAGCAACATAGGTGGATGAGCTATTTTGAAAATTTTGTAAATAAAGATTGTGAGAATATAATTGATTTTAGTGATCTTAGCATCCTAAATAAAAATAAAATTTTTACTTAAATTATCACATTACAAAAATTGAAGTTAGAGAGGCTTCAAAGAAAATGAAGTATGAAAAAGCAGTATAACATGAAAATGTTTAAAAGATCAACAAATCTTTGGCTTACTAAACTTTTTAATAGTATTTTAAAGGCTAAAAAGATGTCAAATAAATGAAAAAAGAGTGTGTTGGTTCCAACTATAAGAATAAAGGGAATGCACAAGAGCATGCAAATTATACAGAAATCAAGTTAATGTGTCTTACATTAAAATTTAGAGAAAGAGTAATTGAGCATAGGTTATGATGTGAAACAAAAGTTTCTCAAAATCAATTTGGATTCATGTCTAATTGGTCTACTATGGATGTTGTACATTTGTTGAGAAATTTGATGGAAATATATAAAAAAAAAAAAAGTAGAGAGAATCTACATATAATATTGTTGCTTTAAAGAAAGCACATGATAAAGTTCCAAAATAAGTGTTTTGAAGAGTTCTAGAAAAAGAAGAGTTAATATTGTTTATATTCAAGTCATTAAAAATATGTACACTATGGATGTTAATTGTGTTCAAACACAAGAAGGAATGACCAAGTATTTTTCCTATTTCAATTAATTTAATTATTATTATATATTATCTTCTTCATTAATTTTTTTACTAAATCTCAATGTAGAAATCTATTAATTTATTGACTTCTCATTTTCAATATTCATAATTTGTTTCAAATGCAGTTTTATATGTAATAATAATAATAATAATAATAATATGTATTATTATTATTAATATTATTAATATTAATATTATTATATTATTATTATTATTATTATTATTATTATTATTATTTTATCAATTACTGCAATGCTTGATTATTCATGTAAAAATTTAACCAAAATATATTGCAAAGTTTTTATACTTAGAAATAAATGTGAAATAAATTTTGATTGATTATTCGTGTATTGTATTTATTTAAAATTAAATCTATTGATTTTGAGATATATTTTAATTAAATTTTAATGAAATATCTAAAATTTCTCACACAAATTATATTATATAAATACATAATTTTTTTTAGGCTTAATCTTCACTTGAAAGGCATCACTCTATTTAACTGACTTAATTTATAAAAAAACGTTTCTATAAAATGTTTATATTATATAATTCCTATTTGTATAAAAGGTTTCTATAATATATTTATATTTATATTAATGACAAATATGCAATTAATATATTTACTATTATATCTTTCAAGTTCCTATATAGGGTTTACTATTATATCTTTCTAAACTTAAACGGATAGTAGCCTTACACTATATTGTCGTTCGTTTAATCCACACATTCAAATTAATCTTTCAAAAGGGATATATTTATGCAATAAATTATACCTCATCCATGTATCTTTGATTTAATCTATGTTATCAATAAATTATTTCTTTCTCTATAATTGCAAGTGTAAATTTTTAATTGATTATTTTATCAAAAACAATTTAGTATAGTTAATACATACATACATACATACATACACATACATATATATATATATATATATATATATATATATATATATATATATATATATATATATATATATATATATATATATATATATATATATATATATATATATATATATACTTAAAATATAAACTAATTTTAAGCATAATGTCTTAGGAGCTGTCTTAGCTTATATGGTAAAATTATAATAATTTAATAAAATGTATATTTTAAACATAAAACTATTTACTAGAGTTCAAAATATCTATACTACTTAAAAAAATCCTCTAACCATAAATAAATCGTTTTATTAATTTTTCATAAAAGATATTTTACACAATGTTAGAAATATAAACAAATGACATTATATATTAATTATAAAGCCAAGAATAAAAAAACTAATTTTACATAAATTTTTCTTTTTTAAAATAAATATGTATAAATAATTGTAAAGATAATTATTTTATACAACTCATTAATTTTATTTTATTATTTTATTCTTATTATTTTTAAAATTTTATTCACGTATATTTTGTGCATGTATAATTAAATTAATATATTAATATATAATAATACATAATATTTTATAATTAATATGCAACATTTATATAGATAAATATCATATAGTAATATGCTATTAAAGTCAGAATATAAAAATATAGGGCACATAATAATATCTCAACTCATTAAGATCTAAACCTTCAATTTAATGCATAGACGGTGCAGGTGAGAGAAATATATGGGGTTTTAAAATGGATAAAAAAAAGTATGAGTTATCATTCAAAAATTTTCTAGTTAAAGCACGAATCTTGATATATGTGTTATTGAACATCACTTAGAATCAAAATCTTAAAATTTCAAACTCTCTTTTGATTATCATAAAACTGATATAAAATACCTCGATTAGATCAAAAGCAATCTGATCCTGAGTTCAGATTAGCTCAAATCAAGAACTAAAAATATAATTGAAAATTTTATGATATCATCCAAATTAATGAATAGTTTCTAAAAAAGGAATGTTTATAATCAAATCGAACATCTTGATGAGCCAAAAGCCGAATTTAACAAGCCTAAGATTCCTTAATTTTAACTTTATTTGAGCATTCAAATACTTAAAATTCATTAGATGATCAAGGAGATCATTTTAAGCGTACGATTGAGTGATTTAAATTTTGCCTATATTTATAAGAAATGTCACTCCCATAATATATAAATAGCTCATCATTCTTCACATGAGGGGACATAAACTGAAGAAGAGAGAGAGCTCGCATACTTGAATAATCTTGAAGCATAATTGGGTCATCACCGTACAGTCGTCGGATCACCGCTGGCTATCACTATTGGTCATCGTCGGCCGCTCCGCCAAGCACCACCACTGGACCACCATCTAGCCACCATCACCGGTCACCACTGGACCACAGTTGTCGATTGACTTCATCTAGCTATCGAGACAAAACCACCACCACCCAATCACCATTGCCAAATTGATGTCGATCGCCACCCGACCATTGCATGATTGTTGTCATCGCATCGTCAGACTACCACCTCAAGCAAAGCCTTCGTCGTTGATTTAGTGAAGCTTCTCACAAAATCCACTCTTATAAGCTATCCTTACTTTGATAGTAATTGTAACAAATACTAATATAGTGAAATTTCTAAGTGGGCTAGGCCCCGTAATTTTTCCCTTTTTGAGTTTTTCACGTAAAAATCCTAGTGTCTCTCAAACTCTTTTACTATGTGTGTGTGGAACCTTCATGCAATGCTAAGACATCAAATTCTCTTACTCTACCAAGCCAAATCTTCATGCATAGTTTGCCCAATCTATGGGCAGTAAGACATCGAACCATTATGCACATCCAATAAGCCACTAACACACTACTTTGTCAGGTTTTCCCAATCACCCTCAAGGGTCAAGCTCGCACTTGGTTCTACACTCTTCCAAGAGAATCTATCCATTCCTTTGATGAACTTGCTAAGATTTTTGTAGAAAAATTCATTACAAACTGAAAGATCATTAAAAATTCCTCTCATCTCTCTGGAATTCGTCAACATGAAGATGAATCACTTAAGGAATACTTTTAGAGATTCCTCTTAAAAGCTCGCCAAGTACCAAGGGTAGACCCCAAATTACTAAAAGGAGTTTTCCTTGGAGGGCTATGTCCTTGTCCTTATACTCATCATTAATGCATGATATGATACATTCATATATTGACTTAGTTCATCATGTGGAAGCACATAATTTTGTTGATGATGTTATCAATGCTCATCGAAAGTAGTTTGAGCAATCTATGAAAAATAATCCTGAGTTGGGGCAACCTTTATAATAACCTCGAAAGATTGTTCATGTAAATATGTTGGGAATGGTTATAAGATAGAATTTCATTGTCCAGCTACTTGATTGCAAGTCCTATGATAAGCAAGCCAACATTGTGGAGCAATTCGATTACAACATTCAAATGATGATATCCTAGCATAATTATGATTATGAAGCTCATTTCTTCTATCATTAGATCTTTGACAAGATCAAGTAACTTTTAGAATATATATATATATATATATATATATATATATATATATATATATATATATATATATATATATATATAAAGATAATTGCTCCATCCAACGTGTTTTCATCTAAAATGATGTTACTATCAAGTATCCTTTTCAAGGCTTTCTACAAATATATAAGATGTCATAAGAAACACTTGGGCGATATCAAAATTCTACATACAATATTCAGCTAGACTTCTAGTCTTGGGCAAGACAGCAACTATGATCCCGAAAGGAAATAATGGTCTAAATACATATCAAAATTTCACCTTTGATTGAGATATACGTGACAATCACCTCATTCCAATCAAAATATAATCGAATCTTAGGGAGATTCGATTCGACCCATCTCATACAGGTTAATGTCATGAAGTAACACTTTGACAAATAACTTTGGATGTGTCAAAAATCTTTAACGATTTCTTTTGACCTAATCTATATCGATAACTTCATCGAATAATACTGCGACAAACAACTTAGGATAGGTAAAGAATCCTTGCTGGATTCCTCTCAACCTTATCCGGAGGAGTTAATTTCATTAAGTAATACTTTGACCAACACTTAGGATAGATCAAAAAAGTCATTGGTGGACTTCCCACAACCTCTTCCATATAGGTTATTGCCATTGAATAATATTTTGACCAATCATCTCAGGTCAAAAAAAAAAAGAGAGAGAAAAAAAGAGAAATCACTCAAAATTTTTAGTTTACTAATGCCATAAATAGCTATAATATGATGATATTAAGAAGAATTTAAATTTCAAGTACAAGAGAAAAAAAAATGGAAAGAAATGTCTCCTTAATTGATATATATATTACTACATGATATCAACATCCTCCTCACCTCTAGAAGATGGTCCCATAAACACACTTTTAACCCCTTCATCTTTTGAATCTAGCAAAGAATCTTCAGATACTTTGCTGGGAGATAGATTCTCAATACTAACACCAATTTTATGATGTACTAAGAGAACTCCTTTTAGGAATCCTCGGATAAAGACTTCCTCCAAAAATTGGTGCTCTAGGTCCTTCACATCAACATCAAGAATATGATTACAAGCTTCTTGGATATGATCATCGATAGCATCATGATAAGGTAGAGAGTTCTTAAACTCTTCCACTACCTTCAAGGATATGAAATTTGTTTTAGCTTTTAACATAACAAGCTCCTTCTCAGAAAGATGATCATGTAATGCTTTCTTCTCCATTTCAAGGGTCTTCTTCTCTATTGCAAATGCCTTAAGTCTTTTCTCTTTCTAATTAGTCTTTGCCCTCATCTTGATCATCTCATCATAAGTACGCTCCACCTCCGATTGGAGAAAAAAAAACTTGACATGTTCGTTAGCTCAATCCTGCACCCAGTTAGTTGATCCTTCAAAGTTGTTACTTCTTTGGCCTTAGCATTCATTATTTGCTCGTACTCTCCTTGAAAGTATTTTATCTTCACAAATTCAACATTCTCTCATATAGAGCAACACTCAAATGAGTCATAAGCCCTAATGCTTATGTTACCTACAATCAAAAAATCAAAATATAGTAGACTTGAAAAGACAAAAAAAGAAAAAGAAAGAGAAAACGAAGATAACATACTAATCCGTCTACTCGTTAACATCTAGTGCATATGTGTTTTAACACCTCCTTAGAAATATGCAGATTCGATGGACGAATCCCCCCATTACGGATCGAGATAGTTAAATTCTCATAGGCCAGCTATTATTTAACATAATTACTCGAGCATATGTCTTCTTTTTCTTTAGAGAAAAAGCATTATTGTCACCATGACTTTGTAATATGCTTTTTGAAAGAATTTTGTGAATATGATGAGATATTTCATTATCTTTACTTGATCTCTTTAGTGGAAGAGCATGAGACCTCCTTGCTTGGATAGAAAGACCAACCTTGAATATTTTATCTTCAATTATATACTTGCTAATGTGATGTAGCTAGTGCTACAAACTTCCCATATCAGGAACATTAAGAGTTTTTAATATTTTACTTCTCTTCAATCAGTAATGGATATAGAAGGTTGTTCAATATTCTCCATCTCTCACAGAGACCTTACTCATTTTCACAAAAAAGAATCCATTATACCAACTTCTAGATGGATCTCAAGATGAAAATTCTATCTAATTTTTTATCGCTCAATATAAAATACGTCTCTAGCATCACATATGAACATACATATTCTACATAAGTATTGATGTTCAAAGTCACTATACTATGCTAAAGAAGATGGTCAAACCGATATTGATCACTAGAGCTCAAAATGAAAAATGTGATAAAGCTACACCGCATATTTTAAAAATCTCAATCAATTTGAGAGCCAAAGAGAATCGTAGTCCCACATAAAGAATCATCTCATAAATAGTAATATGTTATTGCAGAGGAAAACGTGCTCAATCAGATTTTTTAGTAACAAAATCCACCAACTCATTTAAGAAATAAAATTTCCTACGACATCATTAAACTGTTAGATGATAGTGGATGTTATATCATCTATAGCTATATGCTATCAAATTTTTTATGGCCACCATTCTATGAAAATGCATAATAAGTATGAAATAAAAAAGAGAAGAGATGGACAAAGATCTGAGAAATGTATAAAGTAACTCATTTTCTTTAATACTTAAACACATCATCTCCTGACTTTGTCCTTCAAGGATAGTTTTAGATATAATTATTTGTCTACGATTTGATTGAAAAATATGTCACAAAATAAGTTATTTTTTTCTAACAATACTTTGAAAGTACATGCCAGATTTTCTAAGTTTTTTTAAGAATGGTTCCTAATCAATGCTTCTCCACTACCTCGATAGTTGTCAACTGTTGAAGCATCTATTGCAGTTTCAAGAAAATCAATTTTCTATAAGAAAAAGTAGAAAATATGGGCTTGATCGCCTACAAACTCGGTTGGCCCAATGATGACACTTAATATCTCTTTCGAGAGAAAATAAGAGCCTCTCCTTATAAATTATAAGTTTTGATCTTCTCAAAACTTGATCGGTCCAACGAGGACAGTTGACGCCTCTTTCAAAGAAAAATTAGAGCATCATATGAACTACAAATCATGATCACCTCCAAATCCGGTCGGTCCGATGACGACAGATGATGCCTCTTTCAAGGAAAACTGGAGTCACGCCATATGATCTATGAGCTTTGATCGCCTCTAAAATTGGTTAGTCCAACGAGGACAGTTAACCTCTTTCGAGAAAAAACTGGAGTCTCGACATATGAACTACTAGTCTTAATCACTAAAGTAAATAACATTCTTTTCAAAAAAAAAAAGATAAAGCCTTGTTAACAAAAGAAAAAAATTATCACCCTTAGCCCCTGAACTTCTGCTGGATAATTTCACATCCAATGTAGGAGAACATTGGAGCATATGAGAAAAAATTATGTACACTCACTTGACTCCAATAGGGGTATCTATTGATCAACAATAGTGGCAAAAAGAAGAGAAATTTTTTACAAAATTTAAAAATATTTTGATAAATTTTGAAATTCCTCATATATATTTTCCCTTTTAAAAAAAGTAAAAAAAGGAAAGAAAATCAATGAAATTTGATTAAATATCAAAACGGTTCAAAATTTCTGTTGTCGGCTCATTGGCATGTGTTTGCACACATGGGCAAGCCCATAAGAGCGATATCCATGCCGACCCCAAGTGCCCGTGGCTCTGTAACCCTACATCCAGCACTCACGTCGGTGCCACTGATTATGCACGCGTGGTGCACAACTCGGCCACCAATGTCTTCTCAGACGCCGCACGCGGCGGCTCGCACCTTTCCCATGGCCTCGAAGGCCCGCTTTGCTTGTTTACGCGCACGTGGCCTCATGCACTCGTGTGACTAGCCTCTTGCGCCTGCTCCCGTGATCATAGCCTTGTTCGCCCATGAAGATCTATTCTCTCAAATTTTGATATTTTTTAGTTGAACAAAGACTTCATAACTAATTTTGATATTCTAACTGTTTCTAACACAAATGTTAATGAACTTGCAAATTTTGTTAAGCATAAGGATGTTATTAGCTTCATAATTTTCTTAAAATTATAATCAAGTATTAGAAATATATTCATTGATTTGACATATATTTTTGGATGATTAAGATGATATCATCCAAAAATAGTAGTGTAACTGATATGCTATTGAAAAATCTTCTAGTTAAAGTACAAATCTGATGTATGTATTATTGAACATCACTTAGAATTAAAATCTTAATCTTTCAAATTCTCTTTTGATCATCATAGAGCTGATATAAAATGCCTTGATTAGATCAAAAGAAATATGATCTTGTGTATAGACTAGCCCAGATCAAGTACTTAAAATATAATTGAAAACTTTGGAATATCATTCGGATCCATGAATATCTTCTAAATTTTAAATGTTTATAGTCAAATTGAGTGTCTTAATGAGTCGAATCTAACAAGCCTAAGATCTCTTAATTCTAACTTTATTTGTGTATTCAAATATTTAAAACACATCAGATGATCAAGGGGGTCATATTGAGTCGATGGAGTTGTTCAAATTTTGACTATAACTACAAGAAATGTCACTCCCATAATCTATAAATAGCACCTTATTCTCACATGGGGAACTAAGCTGAAGAGAAGAGAGATCTCTGATAGTTGAAGAATATCAAAGCCTAATCGAGTCACCGTCGCCGGATCATGTTGCCACACTGTATTACCGGCCCACAAATGGCCACCATTTCTAATTTGCCTAATCGTTGTCGATCACACCATCATCGTTGGTCACCGGACGCGCCGTGATGTCACTACTACCGGATTATTGATCACCGTGAAGGCGCGGCGGCTACTACCGCTCGACCCGTGCCGGATCACCGTCGTTATCACTATTCACTACCGCCATCGCTTCCGGTACCGCGCCGTTATCGTCACCAGGATAACCGCACCACCACTATTTATACCACCGCCGCCGCCAGCACCACCACTAACTACTAACTGGATCCGTTGGACGCTGCCACCACTTGGTCACCGCTATCCCCCCGCTGCCTCCGATCACCATCGCCAGCTATCACCATCAATCACCACCACCATTGCCGGATTGCCACTGGCAACCACCGTCTAGCTACCACCACCGTGTCACTGTTGGACCACCATCGTCAGTAAACGTCACCTAGCTGTCGTGACCAGACCACCACCGCCCAATCACCATCATCGGACGGCTGCCGACCGCCATTTGACTATCGCTTAATTGTTGTCATCGGATCGTGAGACTGCCACCTCAAGCGAAGCCTTCATCGTTGATTCACCAAAGCTTCTCACAAAACCCACCTTATAAGCTATCATTCTCAAACCGTGGAGATATGATAATAATTGTAACAAATACTAATATAGTTAAATTTCTAAGTGGGCTAGGCCCCGTGATTTTTCCCTTCTTGTGTTTTCAACATAAAAATCTTAAGTGTCTCTCAAACTCTTTTAGTGTGTGTGTGGAACATTCGTGTAACGCTAAGACATCGAATTCTTTTACTCTACCATCTTGAATCTTCTTACACACAATAATATTTAAAATTAAGTCACTAAAATATTAGATGAATTTATTCTAACCTGATTTTTAAAAATTCAGATTTATTTATAAAATAATATAATACTTAGTTAATTTTTATATTATATAGATTGTAAAATAAATCAAAAGTTTTAAAATTCATTGCAATCAAAATATTCTTTCAATTTTTTTTTCAACTATTAATTATAATGATGGATAATGGATTAGCACAACTTACATAAATTGAAGATGAAACTTTAATTATATTTGTCTTTGAGGAGACATTTGATTTATTAGTAAAATATAAAATAAAATAAAAATATTTTACATAGCACACAATTCATATATATATATATATATATAGCACTATCATTATTTTTAAAAGTAAAATATATCTCTTTATGCATAAAAAATATTATTTTATAAATATTAAATTTTATGTGTTATATATATAAACCATAAGAATTGTGTGCTATGTATGTAAATTTTTCAATAAAATAAACACAAAACAAATTTAAATCCAATTTCTCTATTGGATGAAAAAAAATGTAAATTAACTTATCAATAAATTTAAATTTTAACTTTTAATTTAATTTTAATATATTAAAATTTTAATGCATAAAGTAAAATTTTAAATTCATCACATTTATAAAACTTCACCTGCCGCCGCCACCAAGAAACCCTCATTATCATTATTTTCCACCAAATTTTACATTGAGTTTATTTTATGTCAACCTGAATATAAAATTTTATTATTGCGTAAGAGAATTTATCTTGGTGACCATAGATCTTCGTCAGCTCTCAAAATTATCCAACACACAAGTGGATATGAACACAAGGGTTATACGTGGAAAACCCGCATGGACGACGCCCGCCTCAGAACTTTCACTATGTGTTCAAAGATACGTCCTCGCTTCGTTCTGAGAAGAAGGTGTTTACAGGCGGAAACAATATTAGTGTAGAAAATACAATATCGGTCAACTCCAACCCGGAGAAGTTTCCCAAAAGCGGCAGAACGGATCTTCGGGAGCAACCTCTTGATCTGTGAAAAGAAAGAACTGTCTTTTCTAGTCCTCCTGGGCGATCTCCTAGAAGCGATCTTCGTGCACTACCGGTGGCACTTGGTGATAGATCGTCGGTCGTCGACCGGTGGTTCTCGAGCTCTCGTCTTCCAATCGATTCCGCCCTCTAAGGTGAGAATGAGGCTCATTTATAGATTTTGGGAGTGGCGTGCCTTGTAAATTGTGAAAACTCCAACCACTCCCATCTGACCCGCGATCCCCTCGACGGATGGTGTATTTTGATGATCCGGTGCCTTAATGATGTAATTGGGTGATCTTGGATTCGTTGGATTCGCCTTGACGAGCCGCCGACCGACTATAAATATGGTGACCATTTACGAATCGATCCATTTTCATCCGATACTCATCCGAGTCGATTCGAGCTCGGATCGACATGCTTGATGTTGCTATGTTCGCCTTCATCGACGGCCGCTTTGAGAAGTTTGCTAAATCGGTGATTAGATCAAGCATTTCAAAATGCCTTGAGATTCGCTTGATCGATTAATTTTCGAGGATGTATCGTTGCTATTTTTGGGTGACATTATCTCCATCCAAAAATATATGTCAAATACTTGAAAATAGCAAATTCTTCAATGAAATTTGAGAGTCCATCAATCAGATTTTGAGAGAACAAATCTTCATAGTACAAGATTATAACTCTGAAGGAGAGGGCCGCAAATGCGCATAGTATGCAGATTTCGAGGTTACGATCCATCCGGTGCAAACAGAGTTCATGGCACCAGGGCGATGGCGCCTGGCTGCAATGCGCTGGGCTACCACGGGCATCATAGCGGTCGCGGCGCCATACTCACGGGCGGTGTGGTGGGTCGGATCTCGGCTGGTCGCGACGAATGGCGGAGCTGGTCGCGGCGCTGAGTCTGGAAGGCTGGTCTACGGTCGGTGCAGCGGTCCGTGGGTCTTGGCCGGGGTTCATGGGTCGCGGCCCGAGGGCTATGCACGGCTGGCGGTTATGTCTGCTGGTCGGCGCCGAGGTTCGAAGCTGACTGCGGATCTCAGGCTTCATGGCTACGGGCGAACCGGAGGCCGCCACGTCCGAATGATCGGTTTTGAGCGGTTTTGAGCTGCGTTTTTTACACTTTACCCCTAGAAGGTCTATAAAACCCCTAGGGGAGAAGGCACACCTTTCTCATCTCCTCTTCTCCTCTAGAGTGCATGCCTCCTGGTGGGAGTGCACTCTTGGATCCACCTCACCCCAGCTGGTGCATAGCCTCCCTTGGGAGTTTGGGCACTGATCAACCTCTTCCTCCTCATCTCCACCAAGGAGTGCATGCCCGGTGGGAGTTTCCTTCGATCAACCTCACCACCTCATCTCCACCAAGCTGAGTGCATGCCCCTCCCCGGTGGGAGTTTGGGCACTTTCTTGATCAACCTCTTCCTCCTCATCTCCACCAAGCTGAGTGCATGCCTCCCCGGTGGGAGTTTGGGCACTCTTCTTGGATCAACCCTACCACCTCATCTCCACCAAGCTGAGTGCATAGCCTCCCCCGGTGGGAGTTTGGGCACTCTTCTTGAATAATTTTCATCTCGATGCACGAGTTTGGGGGATGGGTGAGAATCTTTTGAAAGAGACACGTCACCCTTGTAACTGAGGCGAGGGAACCTTCTAAAATGGGAGGATCAAGATTCTGGAGTCGATCACGGGAGACACATTGATCGTCGGAAAAATATTATTTTCAATGATTTGGTTCTTAAGTGTCCAAGAAGTCGACAGCTCCACCGGGTATTTCACCACTTACGATGAGTTTGCGCTGGATTGGTTTCCCCATCCCCGAGATGATCGCCATTTTGTCAAGATGCAGGTTTGCATTTCCCGCTGAAAGGTGGCAACGATGACGCGATGGGACTTATAGTCTTTTCACCTGACTATCGACACTTACGGATGTGCAAGTTTACTATGATGCACATGGTCGTATCACCTGCAGGAGTCGGCTACTTGACCTCCGGACGAAGGATTCTCCCAAGAATTGGGCAAGCAGATTCTTTTTTGTGAAGAATGACTGGGGTCTTCGCGAGAAATGGGGAAAGCTGAGAGATTTACCCATTCCCTACGTTGGTGATGAAGATATCGACGCCGAAATTCCGTAATATTGAAGATCTTCGATTTGAGATTCGATATATCGGCGATTTGTGAGGGAGGAATCTTTGTTCGGGGCTTTCTATTCATCCCTCTTATGCTGCGTTGAGAAAGCCCAACAAAGAGGTTTCCAGATCTCCTGCGTCCCGGCTTCTTCCCGCCAGGGACCCGTCCAATAGAGAAGAGGAAAAGGAGCTAAGAGGTGATGGTGATATCGACACCAAAAGAGTCGCCCCTTCGAGTAGTCGCCCCCAAGGATCTTCATTCTCGAGGCTTGTTGAATCATTCTGCAGGTCGCCGCGATGTCAAGAACCGGTAACAATCCTTCTTATGCTCATCATCTTTTATTTCCCATTTCCTGTTTAACGTAATTTTTCTTATTTCGATATGAAGAAGCAAGAACTTGACTTCAAAATGAACATGTCAATGACCGAATTCGAGTTCGGAAGGTCAAGTTTCTCCATGGTGAATATAAGCGGTATGTGGAGAAAGTAAAAGAGATGTCCGTGTTGGAGAATCAACTTGATGAGTGCAGGACCGAGTTGGCGACTCGCGACTTCTCTTCTTTTCGCCGTGAAGTTGAGCGGACTGGATGAATTAGGAGGCTGAACAGAGGTTGGTTGTTCAAGGATCAAGATCTTTCTCGAGATTTCAGTCTTGAGGCAAAGAACCGAGTTACGCCGTTTCGAGAAAGAGGTCGCCTTATCTCGTAGAAGCGGAGCGGATCACAGTCGCGGAGGACTTCAAGAACTCGACGCCTTCAAGAGTATCATACAGATCACGCGTGAGGCCGGAGACCACGTGTATGATGTGAGGTGAAGGCTTTGAGCGGCAGGTTGATGAAGGCTTCATCCGAGGTTTCAAGGGGACACGCTATGATCGCAAGCTGGAGTCGGTGTTGAGGTCCTTTCCTCCTAGCTTCCCACCCTTCTAATGACGACGAGGATGACTCGATAGTTCTTCATCATCTACGATGAGACCATCAAGACGTAGTTGTAGTTCCTTTATCGTTTATTGTTGTATATTATTTCGGTTGATTGTACTTGTATTCTCGAGAAGTATTAATAATATCTTTGTGAATATTTTCTGAGTTGTGTCAAAGCATCGATGATAAAGATTCGCGTAGAAGAGATCATCGGAATCCCTTTGGGTAATTGATCTATTCTAAGATCATTACCAGCATTACTGATGACAAACTTGCACTAAATATATTTATGAGGTTCTCGTAACCTCTCTCGATCTATCCTAGGTTGTATCTGAGCTACTCGATGATGTTAACCCGTTATGGAGAAAGTTGTCGTCATGAGGATTGCCAACTTATCCAAGGTTGTTTATCGAGCGTTACTCGATGATGTTAACCTCAGATAGAAGATCTTGAATTGAATCGGGATTTTGACCTATCCGAGGTTGTTTGTCGTGGTGTTACCCGGCGACGCTAACTGTATGGAAGAGGTCGGGAAGTCCACTCCCTCGATCTATCTGTTGTGTATCGAGCGTTACGATGATGTTAACTCGTTATGGAGAAAGTTGTCGATATAGAGGATTGCCAACTTATCCAAGGTTGTTTATCGAGGCTACACGACATGTTAACTCAGAGGAAGATCTCAAATTGAATCGAGGATTTTGACCTATCGGTTGTGTATGGAGCGCTTACTCGATGTTAACTGTTATGGAGAAAGTTGTAGGCGTATAGAGATTGCCAACTTATCCAAGGTTGTTTATCGAGTTACTCGACGATGTTAACTCAGATAGAAGATCGATCAATTCCCTGGGATCGATCTTACTCGAATGAGATACAACAATAGTATGCATCTCTTGAGTGGTGTTTTAAAATGCAAGCATAAGCAAGAAAAAGTCACAATAAGTATGAGAACTTTAACATAGATAGAAACATAAATCCAAACAACTTGATGCCAAGGTTGGACAATAAGTATGACAAACAGAGTATCGATAAATGTTTAATTCGATAACAACAATTGCAATACAAACATACACGATGATAATGTTTTCCGCATTAACTAGAATAAAAAAGCTGATACGTCACTGGTAGTACTTCTGGAGGTTTGTAGCATTCCAGGTACGTGGGAGAGTCTTCCCCATACTATCCTTAAGCTTGAACGTGCCAGGCTTGATTTTAGACACCACCACATACGGGCCTTCCCAAACTGGTGAGAGTTTGTTCTGGGCCTTTTCCTGCTGAGTCGAGACCGGGACGAGAGGTCCCCAACAGATATTGGTCGGCTTTACCCTTCGTTGAAACCTCGAGCAATCCTTGTCGATAGGAAGCCATTCTGAGGCCGACATGTCACGGTCTCTCGGAGATCCGATGGAATCGCTTATCGCCGCTTCGCGTGATTAAAGTTATGGGTTCTAGGCTCGGACCGGCGTCGACCGAATAATGTACCGCCCAAACAATTGCGGCGAGGGGGTCCGATGGGCGGTAAGCCCAAAGAACATTGGATAGTTCTTCGCCCATTGCCCCGCTGGGCCGTTCTTTGGTCTTTACTATTGCCCTATTGGTGACTTCACCCGCCCATTTGTGGATGGGATACAACAGGTGGATTAACCGGATATGCAGCCGCGTAAAGATGTGAATGTCTTTCCGTGAACCGGCCCCATTATCGGTGATGATTTTCTGGAATGCCGACAAATAATATTTTTCCGCACAAATTGCTTGGCATTTGTTTGATTTTGGCCGGCTCACTTCCACCACTTCGTGAAGTAATCAACGGCCAAGATTATGAATTTTCGCTGCTGGCAATGGGAAAGGGTCCCATTATATCGATCCCCATTGAGCAAAGGGCCAGTGCTGGATTGTGGTGAGTTCTAGATGGTGTATGAGTGAGATTGGAATGTAACTGACACTTGTTACACTTCTTTACAAACTCCAATGCGTCCTTCTTCATTGTAGGCTAGTAAAAACCTTGCCTCATGATTTTGAGGGCGAGGGCTTTTCCTCCCAAATGTTCACCACAAATTCCTGAATGAACCTCTCGCATTGCATAGTTAGCCTCCGAAGGTGGTAGACACTTTAATAGGCCCTAAGAAGGACCGCTTGTAGAGTTCATCACCGACATTATGGTGAAGTTCTGCTCTACGCCGAGACGGATAAAGATCGGTGGTCTCATTGGCAAGGCCCCGCTTTGAAGAAAGGACATGATCGTCAATCCATGAAGATTCTTTTGGGTCCTCCAGATTGTATCACCCAAGGGCCTCAATACCGGGAAAGTGGATGTCCTCTATGTATTTTCTCTTGAAAAGATCTCCGTGTGGCTAACTTGGAGAGGGCATCCGCCGCTGTTCTCGCCTCCTTAGAATATGAGTTATCTGATGGGTCTCGACGCAAGAAGTGACTTTGCCAAAAGACGCATCGAGCAAGTCATGGATGATGTATCAAGTCTCCTTCAACTTGTGAGGCCACAAGTGAGTGTAGATGTTCGACCTCACTCAATGGCGCCTTAGTCCCGCTAATAGGGCCTCGTGACTCTGATATTATGGTCGGAACTTTAGTCTCGCACTCTAAAGTTATTTTACTTGGGGAGATAAGCAAAATTCGCCTCCCGCACCGGAAGTACAAGCTCCATCAACATACAATGTCCATTGATTTGTCATGGATGAATGATTGTTCGTGGTGATGGGATGGTACATTCTACAATGAAGTCAGCACTTGTGACTTTATATCGACGCGGAAGAAAATGGATGTCAAACTCTCCAAGCTCAACCACTTCATCAACCTTCCGTGATACATCGCTTTGCGAATAGTTCTTAATGGAAGATGAGTGTGACGCTTGATGGTGTGGGCCTGAAAGTACGGTCGTAATTTTCGTGCAATGCACTGGGCCAACGCCGCCTTATCCGCTGGATAGGCCCTTCAGATCGAAAGAATTTCGACATAATAAATGGGTCGTTAATGAATTCTCCTCAGACGCGACGAGCTTACGGCATGAAGAAACAAAGAAGATATGCAGCCTTCTCTCTTGGATAGGCTTTGATAATGAGGGGAAGCTAAATAGACTCGTTGCTCAAAAGCGCCCGACATTCGTCGTCCAATCGGAATCCATTTCTGCGCACCCCTTAAGATTTTGAAGAATGGTAGATACTTATCTCCTGAGCGGGCCAAGAATCGTGATAAAGTCGCAATCCTCAAACGCTGGACTTCCTTGATCGTTCTTGGAGGTGACATGTCCTTGAGTGCTTTTATCTTCTGGGGTTGGCCTCATCCCGCCGAGTGACCATGAAGCCTAGGAATTTCGAGGAAACTCCAAAATGCACTTGCTTGTTGAGCCGCATCTTGTAGTGTCGAAGAATGTCAAAGCATCGTTGATCAAATATTCTGATATTTCCTCTTCACCAAAGATATCATCAACATACACCTCCATATTGTGCCTATAAGATCCTTAAAGATCTTATTCATAAGCGTTGATATGTTGCTCCAAAGATTTTTAGTCCAATGGCATGACGATAGCGATAGTCCCTTATCCGCTTGGAAGGATGTTGCTTCCTCACTGCTTTTGTTCATCCCGATTTGATTGTAGCCAGAATAGGCATCCATGAAGCTCAGCATCTGATGTCCTGATGTCATCAACTAGTTATACGAGGAAGGGGAAGCTATCTTTGGGCATGCACGATTAAGGTCGGTGATGCACATTCTCCCAGAACGTTGGCCTTCGACTAACACTACGCCAACCGTGTGGTAGTAGACTCGAATGAATTTGACTTCCGTAAGTTTGGTGATTTCTTGTTCTATGACCCGCAATCGCTCGGCGAAGGTTCTTTTCTGTATCACCGGCCAGGTTGAGTCAACTTTGGGAGTGCGTAATGACTTCGTCAATGCCCGTAATATCGATGCTCCGTGCAAAGATATCTTGATTTTACGAAAATCTAATTACGATTTCGACGCGACAAAGAACGATCCCACCTTCACCTTTCGCGATGGATCAACTTCTGAGATAGGAAGACAAATTACATCTTCAACTGGAGAAGCCCTTTCAAAGGCATCCTCATCTCATAGGTCGAAGTTCTCGATGTTGAGGGTTACCGACGAAATGGTCGCTTGCTTGATATAGACGCCAGGTTATCTTTGATTCCCACTTACCACGCCGATGCCTGGTGTCGGAATTTCTTGAGGTGAGTACGTGATGTGACCGCGCAATATAATCGGAGAGGTCTCCCAAATATTGCATCAGACGGACTCGTGACTTAATAAATTGTATCAAGTGGGTTGCGGTGTCGGGAAATTCTCAAGAGTTACGGAAGACCGATTGTCCTTCCACTAATACCACCGATTATCAAATCCATACAAGGACCGGCCGCTGGTTGAAGCTTCTCTTCTATACCCATGCGAGGAAAGTGGAGTAAAAAAGAACATCAACCGAACTCCCATTGTCGATCAATATCCTTTAATATTGAAGCACGGATCACCCATGATGTGGGGATCTTGATGTGGGATGCTAAGCCCTCTAGATCTAAATCATCAAAGGTGATAGAATGGTCAACCCGAGACTTCTTCGCTCGCTCTTGAAGCGGCAATGAATATTTGGCTGATAACACCGCCCTCCCGCAATTGTTTCTATCTCACCGCTTGGCGTTCCTGAGTCTGCCCCCAAAGATTTGGGACGAGTGGTTGGTTTTGTATAAAAGATACCGACGATTAGTCTTTCAATCTCCTCCTTCGGTGGCACTCTTCGGTGTGCCCTCGGTGAAAGTGGCGTTTCTCTTGATTTCCAATGTGCTTTAAAGGTCGCCACACACCATCCTCTTCCAATGTAGGATGTTCGCATGACGGTTGAGAGTATATTTCCTCTCGGTCGAGTCAGAGGTCAGCCGAGGAGGTTTTGGGGAGGTTGTCGCCTCTTCTTTTTCTAGATGTTTGAACATCATCTTTGGGAACCTTCTTCCGCTTGGTGGTTCAAACTGTCATGAGCACCGATAGTTGGCCGGAGATTTGTGCCTCTATTCGTGGACCAGTTAGCATAGAATGGACCTGCTCCGCATAATGATGAATAAGTATCACGCCGAGTCCTCAGAAGCACGCCTCAAAAGTTCGGATCTACTCGGTATCTGCCGTGAGGAGAACCTCGGAAGTATTCTTTGAGGGACTCTCCATCGCTCGCGATTCAGAGATGTGATGAACTGATGATTCTCTTGTTCGTGAACTGCTCTACAAAAATCTCTCTCCAAATGATCTGACGGACCCTTACAGTGAATAGAACCAAGTACCGTCTCCTTGAGAGTCGTTGGGAATACGACACAACAGAGTCATTTGCACGAATGTGCATGATCGTCAAAGTGATCGATATGCTCGCATGACGGTTGTGCCATCGTAGGGTCCATGCCGGAAGCTTGAATCTAATCGGGTATTGCGAGATGATCTGAAGGACGAAGTTTTGGAAGAGGCGGAGAATGGATCATTCGATTGTTCGGGAACTCTTCCCGCACCGGCCGTCGTAGTTCATCGCAGATAAGTGACGCGGAGTTTCACCGATACGGTCGAGCCATTCGTGGGGTGAGTAGAATGGCGGCATCCGTAAGTTCAGATCTGGATGTGGTGCCAAGGGTTCTCTACTTGTTGATCCGCATTCCTGCAATCATTCTCGAAGAAAACTGGATTATGCCGGGTCGCGGAACTCGGCTCTTCCAGCTGTTGGAACGCTTTGCCGCCTCGCAGAGTCAAGAATGCTCGGGAATCCTCCATCCTTGAACGCATCTTCCAAAGAGGGCCCACGACCTCACCCGGGACGTAAGTCTTATGTAGAGAAGTGTTGGAGACTTGGCGTCCTTGATCCTGAGAATGAGGAGCGTTGGAGCGCAAACCCCGTTTACCAACCATAGTGGAGATATAGCAATGGGGGAACTGTTGTTCCCACAGACGGCGCCAAACTGTTGCGTGCTAGAGAATTTTATTCCGGTAGATGCTAGATCTTCGTCGTAGCCCAAAAATTATCCAACACACAAGGGATATGAACACGGGTTATCGTAAAACCCGTTAAGGAAAACCACGGCCTTGTCAGAACTTTCACTGTGTTCAAAAGATACGTGTCCCCGCTTCGTTAGTTCGAGAAGAAGGTGTTTCTGCGGAAATAATATTCCAGTGTGTAGAAATAATATCGGCCAACTCCAACCCAAGGGAGAAGTTTCCCAAAAGCGCGAGAACGGATCTGGGAGCAACCTCTTGATCTTCAGGAGAAAAGAGCGGCAACTGGTCTTTTCTAGTCCTGGGGCGATCTCACAGCTCGATCTGTGCACCACTGGTGGCATTGGTGATAGATCGTCGGCCGTCGATCGGTGGTTCTCGAGCTGTCTTCCAATCGATTCCCCCCTAAGGTGAGAGAATAGGCTCATTTATAGATTTTGGGAGTGGTGCCTTGTAAATTCGTGGAAAACTCCAACCACTGGACGGCCGGATCCCCCGACGGACGGTGTATTTTGATGATCCGGGTGCCTTAATGATGTAATTGGGTGATCTTGGATTCGTTGGATTCGCCTTGACGAGCCGACCGACTATATGTGGTGACCATTTGGGTCAGATCCATTTTCATGCCCGATAGTTGATCGAGTCGAGCTGATTTACTATGTTGATGTTGATGTTGCTCATGATCGCTCTGATCAGATTTTTGATCGGTGATAGATTGAAAGCATTAAAATGCCTCAGATCGATCGATTAATTTTCTTCATAGGATGTATTATTTTTTTTACACTCAATTAACCATCTAAAAAACATTTCAAATATATTTTATTTATTTTATATTACATTTCTTTCAAACCTACAATCCTTTTAATGGCCCTTCCTCGACCTTCATTAGATTGATCTATCCTATTTGACCTAATGAACCCTATGTTCCAAATAAATTTTAAGAATCTTAAGAGTTAATTCTCAAATCTTAAATCTTAAGAATCCAACATAAAAACTCTAATTTAAAACCAAAAACCTAAAGAGTTAATATTAGCTATATTCAAGTCATTAAGGATATGTATAATAGAGATGCTATTTGTGTTCAAACATACAAAAGATTGGCCAAATATTTTTTCTATTTTAGTAGGATTACATCAAGGATCAACTCAAAGCCCAAATATTTTGCTTTGATTATAAATGTTCTTACTAAGCATTTATAGGAGGATGTACTTTGGTGTATGCTTTTAGCTGATGATATTCTTCTTATTGATAAGACTATAGAGAGAGTTCAAGAGAAACTTAAATTATAGAGATCAATCTTAGAGTCAAAATTTTTTTAAGTAAATCTAAAATTGAATATATGAACTATAATTTTAGTTGTAGATGATCTAATGATGAGGTTGTGACAATAAATGATCAAATCATCAAAAAAGAGAACATTTTATATATTTGGTGTCTCTTGCTCAAAATGATGGTGAAATAGGTAGGATTCAAGTTGGATGATTGAAATGGAGAAATGCATCAAACCTATTGTGTGATAGAAAAATACCAATTAATCTTAAGAGAAAATTTTAGAAGATAATAATAAAATTTGCAATAATTTATGATGTAGAATGTTGACCAATAAAAGAGAAGTATAAAATTAAGCTAAGTGTTGCGGAGCTGAGAATTTTCTGGAAGATGAGTGGCTTTATGTAATAACCGAAACAAATAAAAAGAAAATGCAATGTGTAGCCTAAGAAATTTGGGGAATCTTTTCCCAAAAAGAGAGGGAGAGAGAGAGAAGGAGAAAGGGGAGACTCTACCAGTTATAACTGAGACCGCATAATGACAGGGAGAAGAAGAAGAGAATATTAAGTCTGTTTTAGCCAGGCCAACGCGGCCATCAATTAAGGAAGGAGAAGAGAAGGCGCCAGACGCGAACCACTCGAGGAAGATGAAAATGGAGGAAAGGGAGAGCCTCAGGCGAGTGAAGAATAGTCGCATGTAGTGCAAAACCGAGAAATGTAAGTATATAATTTATAAAATGATGTTTAATTAAAATTTTATGTTAATATTATGATCTCAAACTTTGATTTAAAGTTTATAGTTTTAACTTAAGATTTATTAATTTCAACAAAAGTTAAATTAGAAAATTAATCCTTGAAAAGAGAATAATGGAATATATTGTGTATGTACATAATTTAGTAATTAAATTACAAAATATAATAATAATAATTATTATTAATTGAAGATTTAATTTTAACCTAAAAATAGGTAATGAATATGGATGATGTGCTAAATTATAAAGCTATATGTAGAGGTTCAAGAGATTGATTAAATTAATATTTGATATAAGAATTTCAATTATGGAAGTTAAAGGAAAGGAGATTCAAGAGAAATCAGTTAAAGTAATTATATTCTTACATGATAAAAATATCTTTAATTTCAATTAAATACGTCAATGATTACGACTTTTCTCACTACAAGTTGATGATTTTCCGTTTTTCATAAATTGAATATAATACTATTTCTTCACGTAGATAATAATTTAAATGTTATCATATCACACCATCACATATAAAGAATTTTTATTGTTATTATGATTTCATATGATATGTATCATTGTATGTTAGAAAATGAAGAAGTCATTTTATATCACGACGAATCTACGTAATGATAAAAAAGGCCAATGATTTGGAAAGAATGGTAATAATTTATCCTCGTGATGAGTATTGATTTTGACGATGACTCCAAGACGGGTGATAAATAAAAAGTCATATAAAAATTAAAGTTTATATACATATATATTTGATTTGAGCAAATTTATTTTATATGACAACAAAAAAGAATACTGCTTCTTTCTTCTGTACATGTAATAGATAATCAACATAAATTATATTTTCATGCTAAATCTGTGAATCCAATTAAATGAGAAGGAAATCGTTAGTAGGGAAATGAGATGTATTTATGCAATCAATTATATGATTTAAAAGATATTTTCCGAATCTTTTAGAATATTTATGTATCACAATTGTTAAACCATTTGTGAATTATAAAGCCTTTTATGATCAGATGATTGAAAATTTTAATTAATATTGAAAATGTGATAAGTTTTTATTTTATCCGTGATCAGTCAGATTCCAAGCTCGCCATACACTTTACTCTTAGAGATAAAATATGAAATAATTATAAACATGACAAGGTTGAAGTATCTCCAATGACAAATAAGATTAGAGAGAGTTTCCTTAGATGGTTTGACCACATAAAACGTCGGCCATCTGATGACCTAATTAAAAGAGTAGATATATTAGATGCACCTTATATTAAGAAAGGTAGAAATAGACCTAAAAAGATTTGATTATGATATATAAAAATGATCTTAATTTATTAGAATTAAATGAAAATTTAACACTAAATATGACACAATGGAGAAAAAAAATTCATACAGTTGACCTCGCATAGTGGGATAAAGGATTGTTGTTGTTATAACCAAAGAAATAACTATACCGTTGAGAATAAGAATGATCATCCCTTCCAGTTGGAAACAAAACTGAAACAAAACAAGAAAAAATCATCATATGTACAAGAAAACCAAGTTCGAAGCTTACCATGGCATTCGATAAAATGGGCAAAGGGAAAACAACCCTAGCCACACGGTTTCCTACTTAGAAACAAAGCAAATGAGCAGTCGATCTTCATAAGAGCAGTAAAAATACAGTAACCCATCAGGAATATTGAAGGATCAAGGTCAGTAGCAGCTTAAAAAAAAGGAAAATATGGATACACATATTTCATCTGCGATTTTGAGCTTTAAATTGTTTGACGATGTAATGGATGGCCCCTTCATCGTCGCCTTGCGATCTTCCTTGCAATTCCATAGCTCAGATACTGGATATCGACCACTTGGATTATACTCATTTAGCTCAAGGCTTTCTTCACGGCGTTGTACACATCATCCCCATAATCAATCCATAGACTCTTCAGTTTAGGATCATTTTCATCAATTACTTCCTACATCATCATCATCCAAATTTAGGAACAAATTGATAACGAGCCCTCAATCTGAAATAAGATTGCATATCAATTTCAAATCAATACCTGATATACACCTTCATGTTCGATGATTTTAAAAGGATGCCATGATGGATTGCGAATCTCTTCATCCCAGCTAGAACACAACTCAGAAGCTTTCATGCCAGCATCTTCAGCTTGGAATTTCTTCTTGCATGCACTTTCGAAAGGTTTGATATTAAGATCCATTCTTTTATTCCAATCAAGGTTGGACCTTTCCATAATTTTGCAAGACCTTGAAATTTTATGATAGAAAAAAAAATCAAAATGTTAACGCATGATAGTTGTGAGAGAAAAGTATCCCCTTATATCAATTCTGCGCGAGCTTCACTGAGTTCCAGATTGGCCTCACGTTCCTTCATTAAAGAGTGTTGTGCAAATCTTCTAAATCTTCCCTGTCTTCTTCCAATCTTTTATGAACTACTTCTATTTTCTTGTCTATATCTTCTTCTCCTTGCAAATGCTTCAATACTTTCAATTTACCTTTCAACTGAGCAATTTCAAGCTCCAATTTATGTTTTTGATCCAGTTCCCTCTCTAGCTGAAGTATTCTTGCAAGAGCAACTTCTAAGAATCAGATTATTGGGCAGAGAACAAATATGAACAACAAAGTATCATGCGTGGTTAGATTACCTTCTGTTCCTCCATAAGGTTCTTGACATCTTCATCAGCTCTCTCTTCGATTGTTGCCAATTCAAGGTTAGTATTCTCTAAAGCAGTCTAAGAAATAAAATATATATTATAATTGCCATATGATTGCTTATGCAAAGGAAAATAACCTGATTATTATATTAACCATGTACATAACATCAATTTGGCCTAGAAATAGCAAAAGTAACATTATCTCCTACAATCTAGACCTCTCACATTATTCCATAAATTACCTTTTCTTTCTCTAAGTCAATGTTCCTTTTCTCAACATCATTTTTGGCCTCATATTTATTAAGTTCTCTGCACCGTTGTTCGATCTCTTTCTTCTTTAATTCCAATTCTAGCTTCAACATATCATTCTTCTTCACAATGCTTTGCGCAGTTTCACGTGCTTTCCTCTGAATATTACGCATTTCTGGTAGAAATATTTCCAAAAAAAAACACAAATATTACACATAACATATGAAATATAATATGAAAAGTGCAAAATAGTCCTCTGACTATTCATGTGGTCAATTTAGTCAGAGAATAATACATTTCTCCAAATTAGTCCCACAACTACATACAATTGATCTCAAATGGTCACACAGAGAGAAATTGATAAAAACTTAGTTACAAAATTGATACCAATATAATCCCTCAACTATAAAGATTTATCCCAATATAATCCATGAGATCATTTGGAATCAAATTTCTATAATCGAAAAACTAAATGAGAGAAATGTGATACTTTTATAACTAAATTTATCACATAGAGATAGTCAAGGAACTATTTTAAGCTTTTTCTCAAAATATAACCATAAATACGAAAATTCTATATAGTTGGTCCGCATATTTTTCATGCTAATGCAAAATGTTGTGAACAAAAATACATTTATCTATATGATGATTACATCTTCAAGACTTCAGCACCATCAGTATGCATTAGAAAGACCAAAATCAATAACAAAAAATTAGAATAACGATTAAACAATAATTGGTCTCGTATTTCAATTAAATTGTCGGTCTCAAGGAAATCTATCCAACTTAAAAGAGAAAATAAATATTTGCCAATTTGATTCCTAAACCACATTCATAACCAGGTTCCCACTTGTTCGATGGTCACCAAAGCCAGCCATGCAACTTGTTCTTCTAACAATCTTCGCTTTTTATTCCTCAGCCCACTGGAAAATGATCCCACAAGTGGAAACCTCTAAGTTGCTCAATCAACTAGATGAAATATTAATTGGGATAGTAAAAAAATAATAATAAATGATGCAAGTAAATAGAATTGGAGAAGTTCTAATTATACAAAAAAACAACTTAACAATCATGAGATTCAAAATTACAATCCTACATTTGATGGGAGATATAAAAGGAATTTTTTAGGTGGTTGACAGACCTTTTTGAAGTTTGAACACTATCATCAGCTTGATTCTAAAAAGTAGACTTCATCCTCAACTATTTTGATGAAGTGCCACAAGTGAAACAAAATCAGCATAGGTTAGTTGAGACATAAACTTAAAGAGCAATATCTAGTCTTAAGTGAATATAATGAACAATTGTATAAGCAATTTAACAGTTGTGAATAAAGAAATTCTATTGTTTTTGAATACTATACGAAGTTTACATGCCGTGTAGCTACAAATAATTTGTTTTAAAACCATTTTACTACCACTATCTATTTAATTAAAAGTCAAATTAGAAATTTAGTAATGAAGTTACAATTCATCACAAACACTATGTAAGGCTTTGAATAGATCGTTAAATACTGAAACATAATAAAATCAACATTCAATGTGATATTCTAATTGCATTGGAAAACTTCAATCCTTAAGCATCCTACATCAAGATGGGTTTATGATCGCACACCCAACGACTTGGTATCTAACTAAAGTGCCAATTTTTTAATCCAATCCTCTAAAACATACATCACAAAAAAAAAAAAAATCAAATCAAATCAAATCATTAAAATAATAAATCATATAATAGAAAATGAAATGTCAATTATATGGGCTATCAAAGTGACAATGCGATGACCAAAATGCTAATAGTATCATACAAGAAATGAAGAATTATGAAGAATTTTCCCAATAGTCTATACTTACTGCACCAAAAAAATTTCTTCCACAAAATTAGGGCTAATAAGCCTATATGATATGAACACATATCCCAACAGAGACAAAAGAATCAGAAAAAGGCCAAATTGGTTGAAAGACTTCATTAACAACTACAAGAAGATCCACAATAAAAGAGAATAAAACTATAGGTAAATAAATAAATAATTAGCTTTTACAACGAGATTTCCACTACATAAAGAAAATATCACAAGACAGACAGAAAGACATAAGAATCGAAGTATAACATATAGCCAAAGAGATAAACAAAGATTAATAAGATGAGATCAAGAAATCTAATCACAAAGACAAAGATCTAAAAGTAAGATTAATAGCATGAAGATCAAGAAATCTAACTACTACGATAAGGCAAGACTCTATGTTACAAAGAACCAACAAGAACATTCTAGAAGAGCATCAAAGACTATAAATAACGAGGAAATCACGAAAGGAATGAAGAATTATCTCAAGAACTCTCTGTCAGCTTCTCAAGTCTCCTTCTCCTTTCTCCGGTCTCCTCTTCCCTAAATACTACTCACGGTGAAAACCGAAAACTGAGTTCCTCCACTGCCTCAAGCGCTCCTGATCCTCGTAACATTCTACGGTGGATCTTCACTGGATCGACCATCGCCGTAAGGATCTTACCCTCTCCCTCCGATCCCCTCGAACCTAGACGAATGACGAGCTAAACGAAAACAAAGAATAAAAGGTTAGGGCAAAAAACAAGCATCCAACGATCCAATCACCACGCAATTATAATCAAGGGTCGAAATTCAGATAGAAAAAAACCAACATCAATCCACTAATCCGAATTAACACCGCATGATAAAGAAACAGATCCAATGTCAGAGATTAACACAAGGCAATCCAACGGCTTCCAAGCAGCGCAAGAAAGACCAATCCGAGTGAGCCCATCCAACGGCAGAGATAAAAAGACGCGAGATCCTACGGACCAAGGCACCCAAATCCTTCTAGACTCAATTAGATCAACTTTTAACTCAAGATAATTTCCAAGTCCCCAAAAGTCCAATTCCGTGAATTAAGCCAATGTAACCAAAGATTATCTCAAACAAATAATCTCTCAATCCTCAAGATCAATTTACAAATAAATCACTCTCTCGATGAAATACGACTTTAGATACATATCATTGCTCTCGCTGATTCACAACTTACATCTACATCCTCAATCGAAAACATGGCAAAGCACAAGGTACACATCCAAAACCCTGATGTGTTGACAACAACAATGAACAAAGAAAATGACCTCAATCACTAGATGAATGAATGAAGAAAGAGATTGACATCAATAGAAAACGAATAAAAACAACCTCAAAGTGTATGTGATTCATCCTCGATGAATCTATTCTCCAAACATACCACATATACACACACCTATCAATGCCTCTTAAAATAGATATGCTTGATGGGAGAAGACCTAGGATGGCTCTTGAAAGCGAGCGCTTTTCAATATTATAACCTCGATGATCGAAATTTTTAATACTCAATATACATGGATGACGATGATCAATGGATGCAAATAAACAATTGCATTCTTGCCACAATTTAAAGAACAAGTTATTGAGATTCTATCTTTATTGAGATTTAAGAGGTGAATCAAACTCACATTACACCCAAATACTAATATGCATAATCAATATGATGTAACAATGTCAAGAAACTACAAGATCAAACCTCCAACAAGAAAACAACAACAGCCATATGCTCCCACAAACACCAATCAACAAAACAACAATCCAAATAAATGACCAATAACAATTCGAGGATAACACCTACACAAATAAGAAAGAAGAAAGAAAGGATTGTGTTTCAATTGTGAGGAGAAGACCATAAAGAGCATATATGTAAGGTAAGAGCATATTTCACAATGATGACCAAAGAACATCAACTACCACATGATAATCCCGACAAAAATGGGTCCAAGAAGAACAAGAAGAACAAGCTTCATCTATCAACCATTCAATCCGGCTAAAAACGACATAAAGATTGATATGTATACACATAATAAATAGTTCTAACCTCTAACCTAGCAGATTTTATGTCGATATACCAATTATATATAATAGATAGTCCATAGTAGTAAATCACCACATATCCTTTACATTTTAATGAAGAGGGACAAACAGAGAAGGATTCCCATCCATTTCACAATTTAGTAAATTCTATAAAGCCAACCAGAAGACTCGAAATTAAATTTTAGCCACCAATTAAAGAAATATCGAAACGTATGATTTCTAGCCACGTAAGTTTCGATATCAAGTAAAGAAATACGAAGCATATCAGAATTTTTTGACCTCGAGAACAAGGTCGGTAGGAGAGTAATGATAAACACATATCCCAACAGAATGAAAAAGGCCAAATTGGTTGAAAGACTTCATTAACAACTAGGGAAGATCCACACAAACAGAGAATAAAACTATAAAAAATAAATAAATAATTAGCTTTACATGAGGATTTGCACTACATAAAAGAAAATATCACAAAGAGAGACATCAGCCGATTACAAGAAGAATCAAGAAGTATAACATTTAACAAGTTTTAGCACAGATAAACAAGATTAATAAGCATGAGATCAAGAAATCTAACCGCCAAAGACAAAGATCTAAAAGAAGATTAATAGCATGAAGATCAAGAAATCTAACTAACTACAGAGGCAAGACTCTACAGAAATTAGTTACGAACCAATGTAAGAACATTCTAAGAGCACAAAGACTATAAATAACCGAAAATCATGAAAAGGAATGAAGAATTATCTCAAGAACTCTCTTTAGCTTCTCAAGTCTCCTTCTCCTTTCTCCGCCTCCTCTTCCCAGCCACTACTCACGTGGAAACCGGAAAAGACTGCTCAAGCTCTGTTCAGATCTAACATTCCTAATGGATCTTCATTGGATCGACCATCGCCGGTAAGGATCTTACCCTCTCCTCCGATCTCCCCTCGAACCCTAGCAGACGACTGAATGACGAAATAAACGAAAGAAAGAATAAGGCATAAGGTTGGGGTAATTCAAAACAAGCATCCAACGATCGAATAACGCAATTATCGATCAGGGTCCCATTCAGAGATCGCACAAAACCAACATCCGGAATCCACTCAATCCGGTAAGAATTCCGCATGATAAAGAAAGATCCAATGTCGAGATTAACACAAGGCAATCCAACGGCTTCCAAGCGAAGAAAGACCAATCAGGAGCCCATCCAACGGCGAGAGATAAAGAGAGATCCTACGAAAAGGCACCCAAAAACTCAGCTTTCTGAAATGCGTTAGATCAACTGGTTTAACTCAAGAACGACTCAAGTCCAAAAGTCCAAGTGAATTAAGCCTAAATGTAACCAAAGATTATCTCAAAAAATAATCTCTCAATCTCAGATTAGATCAATTTGAAATAAATCACTCTCGGATGAAATAGACTTTAGATACATATCACTATAGCATTCAACAAGCTATTTCTGGCTTGACTCAGTTAGAGCTTCTTCATGATTGTTTGATTAACAAATAAAACAAGCTTAGACACTTTCGTAAATAATGAAGAAACTTGAATTACTTGTTTTTTGGTTCGTGAACAAGCTCACTAAGACTCAATTAAGGCTCTTTTGTGAACATTACTTTTTAATAATTTTTTTAAGCCCAACAAGTTTTATTTGATACAATTTATTTATTTTTTTAAACAAATTACTCATGAACAAGCTCAATTAAAGCTTGCCTAATGCTCAATTAAGAGTCATTTATTTTGTTAAACAAGATGCTCATTAATATGCTCAATAATCTCAATATGAACAAAGCTCAAATGCTTCAGCCAAGCTTAACATGATTTTTAAAAATGACCTCGAGCTCGAATACAATCCTTTGACAAACGAGCTTAACCTTGAACAAGCACTTACATGACTCAGCTCGATTCATTTGCAACCCTAAATAAAGTTAATGATATGAAGAAATAAATTCAAAGCATCATAATGTGACAACAATATGATTTTCTTTGAGTTAATTATTTGAACTCTAAATTTAGGTATAGGGCAAGTCAAGCTAGCTTAAATTAAAATGATCATATGTGAATTTATGTCCAAACCTAAACCATTTAACCATGCCAAATAATCAAGGTACTTCTCTCACCCAAGGTAATTTATCTAATCCTTCTTATTAAAGACAATCATCTTGACTAGATTAGAGTGCAACAAAATTTTTAATTCATGCTAACAAAGATATAACACAGGTCTATTCTTATTGGTTCTAAACAAAAGAGTGCACATATCTAATCCTAACTGTTTCCTACTTTTCATAAATAAATCCAAACTAAATTGATCACAACTTCAAGTCAAGTTGAGTCCTTAGATTTCCCTCAAGCTCGATCATCATTTTTTTCCATATAGACTATCCCTATAGGAAGAGAAGAGAGAAGGAAGCTAAGGAGAAGGAAGGGAGGTATAATGTGAAGTTGTTAGCTGGTTGTGAACGCATTAGGTGGCAACAAATGTTGAAGGTGAGGTGAAAGCCTATAAGCTGGCAAGTGAGAGCAACAATGATTGCGAATGTGATGGTGGCAGTGATGCCAAATGTGAAAATAATGCCAAGTATAAAATTTTGTAGCAAGGCATCATGACAATTAAAGCAATGATTTATGAAAACAATGCTAGCAATGAAGGCAAATGCAATAGGAAATGGCAATAGGAATAACAAGTGTAAGAGTGATAGAAAGAGGAGAATGCAGTAAGAAGCGGTAAGTTCAATAGCATGAGCAAGGAGTTCTAAAAAAATAAATAATACTTAGAATTAGATCAATTATAGGTACTTGAAAGTGTAGAAGAAAGAATATAATGTATATTTAGTTATAAGAACTTAAAACGGAATACAAATTGTGAACAATTAAAAAGCAAATCGAATCAACTCATTCAAGATGGCTCTTCAGACATTCTCACACTCCAATAAGCAAGGCAATAATTCATTCATTTAAACAATTATTGGGAAACACAAGACAAGTGACTACATGATCCTACTTACCCTGATATCCTTATTTAATCTGTCAAATTATTTCCTCCCCCAATCTAGAGTAGAACAATTAGCAACTTTGATCAGATGGAAGAGACAAATGCATTCTAAACACAAAAACTGAATATCAATAAAAGCATGACCAACACTAGGAACATAGTCTATACATACATACAAACATATATACATTATAACTAAATATACATTATATTCTTTCTTTTACATTTTCAAGTACCTATAATTGATCTAATTCTAAGTACTAATTATTTTTTTAGAACTCCTTGCTCATGCTATAAAACTCACTACTTCTTACTGCATTCTCCTCTTTCTGTCACTCTTGTGCTTGTTATTCCTAAATAAACAACTTTAGTAAGGAAGCTAAAAAACCTGAGAATTAAAAGAGCATACATCAATGCATCAAAAAAATAAAAAAATCAAAATGCAGATGCATCGACTATATACTAGCTGACACAAATAGAGATGACCAATAATAATTTAACAAACTAAAAAGCAAAGTTCTCATCAGGTCAAAACATGAATTTTTCATCAAGATTCGACCATATAAAATAGGCAAGCATGATTACTAACTCACCTTCATTGTACTCCTGTAAAATTTTAGCTTTTGAATCCATCATGTTTTTAAGTGATATGCTCCGCTCACTATACCTGCATTCCAATTCCTGCAAGTATTTATTCCTCACTTCCATCTTCTTCGCAAGAGCAACCACCATCATACGATTCTCCCTCGCCTCCTCCTCTGTCACATCAGCCACGGTCTTCAATTCACCATACTTCTGCAGAATCCTTGCAACCAGCCTATCAGAATTATAATCATCACGGCGAGCAATCCACCCATATATCCCAATCAAGTTCACACCTTTCTTCTCAATCCAAGCCTTTTTCCCCAACCGCCTTGTCTCAAAGTGATTTTCAAATGCCATTGCATCCTTGAACCCTCCCCAATCCCTATTAAACCAAATCACAGCCTCACCTTTACCAGATTCAGGTTGTCTCTCAGGTGAAGGAATGACACTCACGGGATTAAATTCCAAAAATTGCTCTTCGAGAGGAACACCTTCATCTTCCATAGGCAAATTGACAAGCAATCCTGCCCAAGGCCATACGAAGAGATCATCAATGCTCGAATTAGAACTGAATGATGCTGGCTCGGCAGCAGGCGGTGGAGGAGGAGCATCCACGAGGCCTGCAGCGAGGGCGAGGTCATTTTGGAGGAACCGAGCAAAGCCAAGGTGGTTAGCCTTCTCCTTAGCCTTTCTCGAGGTCGAAGAACCTCTTCCAATTGCGTGCTGAAGGAGGTCCTTGTATCGATAGTCCTGCTTCTTCTTACCTGCACAGAAAGGACAACGCAGGGTGCCATCGTGGTTAAGAATTCGGTGATTTCCGGCCTTGAACTTCAAATAGGCTTTCTCAGCGTAGTCGTCGAGCTCGGATTCGCTGAACTCTGAGTCCTCGGAGGAGTGACTGTCGGCTAGGAAGAAAGCACGTTGCTTTCGCGACGGGGGTTTATAAATTAAGAAAATATTATAGAGTACTAAAATTTTTTTTTCACTTATAAAAAATTGAGGCGAAGTCATTACAATATTTGATATTATCAAAAAAAATTAAAAAAATTCAATTATATTATAAGCAAAAAAAAAAATTTATTATATCTAAATAATATAATATTTATTTATATTTTATAATGAACATAATATCTTTATTAAATGATAAATTTTAATTCAGAATCTCAAATAACTTATCAAATATCTTTCTGGATTTTGTAAAATTTAATAAATTTATTACCAAACACTTTTCAAGATTAGTAGCTCCGGATTTACTAAATTCAGATATACTGGATTTAATAAATCCTACTTGAAATAAATCCAATCTGTTGTCAAACACCCATTTAAGATTTTGTGAGAAATTTGTGAGGAGAATGACTCTGCGGAATGTGGGCAACAGTGAAAAATTCCTCTTCGAGTTTGATCTATATGACTTCTAGTTTAATTTAAGCTTAAAAAATCAGGATCATTCAAAAAATGAATCAAAATTTAGATGATTCAAATCAATATATTAAATTGAGCGGAGTTATAAGCCAGAGATTTGAATCAAACTTTTGAGATCTCGAGGCACAAATCGGTTGCTCTCAAGATCATATCAAATTTATCTAAATAATATATATAATAGTTTGTAACAATAAAATATTTAAATTTATATATAATAGTATTAAGTTTGTAAAAATAAAATTATTTCTAAAATTAAGTTTATAGAATTATAACTTATAATCTTTAAAATAAATATAATATATTTATATGTATAAATATTATTTCTTTGAAAATAATAATTTTTTTTCATTTCATGCACTTAATTCAATTTTTTATTTTTTTTAATAATTATTTTTATTAAATTCAAGCTACTCGATCAAAATGATCCAACTCCATTCAAATTCAAACTAAAAAAAAGTTTAAAATGTTTAATTCGAGTTGGCTCAAAATCAAAATGAGCTACCTCGATATCGATTAGAAAACGAACCGAGCTAGCTCGAAATTGAATGGTTCAAGCCATGTGTTAATCTTGAGCTGCTCAAAAATATTTCAAGCCAATTTTGATGATTTCAGTCTGATAAGCTAAAACCGCTTGTTAACAAACTCTATGGGGTCGTGGAGAATATATTAATAGCCCATTTAGGGCCGCATTACGGGTTTGTTGCATCGTTAAATGAGACGTGATGATGTTTGTTTACTGCAACACTTCTGCTTTCGGTTGAGCTTCCGGTTCTAAAACAGTGTTTTCTAACCCCTTGTCTTCGATCGTGTCCGCTATTATTAACATTTTGTCCCTGGGATTGCCTCAAACCTGGACAAAATTTTTGATCACCTTCAATTCTCTTTACGTGAAAGTCCCTAAGCGTGTGTTCTAGTTGTTCACTACTTTACAATATCACATATGATCTATGACTGCCTTCTTTTTACATGGTTTCACTCTTACAATGTGTTCTATGTCATCGTTTCCTCTATTTCGCCCTACATTTATGTTTCCTAGTGAACAATATGTTCTTCTCTTCTTTCCCCTATATTACATTGATTATCAAGTGAGCACTACCTATTTCGTTTACAATTTTGATTATTTGTAATTGAGCTGACCTTTTGTCACTGGATTTGAGAGATCTGCATATTTCGATCTCTTCTTTGTGGGTTTGCACTTATTACAACATTCTTATTGTTGCTCTCATTTGGATATGGAGAATATTTTTTAAAAGTATTTATTAAAAGTTTAATTAGAACATGGTTTAGGGATGGAGTCTCTATTTCGTTTTTGGTTTTGGATTTTCTTGTTCTGGGCTGAGCTATAAACTCCAAATTTGAGAGCTCTGCATACTTCGATATCTTCTTTGTGGATTTAGGGTGACTACAATATGCTTCATATTAGGCACGTTGGATTTGGTTAATGTTTTTCTTTAGTTTTGATATGACATTCAAAATTCCTCTAGTCGAAGCATGAATCTTAAGGGCAAAGGCAAGCTGATCCCAAGTCGAAATCAATCAAGATCAAGCACCTGAAACATCATCGGAAACTTTGGAACATGAATTAAACCTCTGAATGATCATCAAATATAGAGTATTTATAGTCGAGCATCTCGACGATAATCTAACAACCCAAGATCTCACACCGACCATTTGAGCATCAATTCAAATACATCAAATGATCAAAAGGAATCAACCGATGGGGAGGAGTGGTTTGGATTTTCCATGTATTTACAAGACGCCACTCTTCCAAATCTATAAATAGCTCATTCCATATGAAGGAAGACTTTTGAGACCAAGTGAAGAAGGAGAGGAGCCCAAGAAGAGGAGAGAGCTCAAGCTCAAGATCCCAGCAAGATCGCACCACCGCCTGACGTCAACCACCACCGCCACCGCCACCGTCCCATCGCCAATCACCCAATCGTTCATTACATTTCGCAGTTGTTCCCTATATTTCGCCAAATTGTTCCTCCTTTTCCACGTTCCTACACGCAGCCACCATCACCGCCACTAAGAACTATTACAACCTCAAGACATCGTTGTTCCTTTCTTGTATACCATCTTGTAATATCGTCATCGGGAAGATTCTATACTTCGAGGCATATACATAGTGGAACATTTTTGTTGGGCCAGGCCCCGTGATTTTTTCCCTCTTTTCGAGGTTTTCCACGTTAAAATCAAGTTCTCGCCACTCTTTAAATACCTGTGTGTGTGCTGGACTAATCAACAAAGCTAAGGCGTAAACTTTCACTCTACCGCAACTAGTCTTAAGACGCACGCTGCCACTGGGATGAGACTTCAATCATACTTTTGAACACCTACATCATGACCAATAGCAATCTTTGTAATAACCTGAGCCTCTAACTCCGCCACTAAAACCAATCCTTGAATCGTGGACGCCAAGCTTCACTTCCCACTTCCCATAGGGCATGACCAAGAAGGCACGACAGGAATCTCTTTAGAAGAACGTATGCGCCGAATGGAAGAGTCTCAAAATGAGATGATCTGACTTTTACGAGAAACACAACAACCTCCATCATGGCAAACACACCGCCCCCAAGATCGATTATTACTTGCAGGAGGACAATATCGCTTTCTTAGACTGAAGTTCCACCATCTCCAAACCGTGATCTTGAACTTCGACACCGGTTCCACCCATCCATCACGCAGCCAACCACCCAATCCACCGATTATTGCCGGTAGCTGGCATTCTCACCTGTTGACCCTACTCATGTTATACATGTAACGCTTGGTACGAAGAACTCCATCACAAAGACGGAATCATATCTTCTCTCACCGTAGTTATCAAGAGTCTTCCCTTTCAAGCTATTCTTGACATCCTATCCGTAGGTTTAAGCTTCAACATTGACCCTTATGATGGAGTTCGACCTGAACACATCGACATTACAGACCATCATGCATATCCATCGAAGCTCCACACCGCTTTGTCGGTCTTTCCAAGCATTACCTCAAAGGACAAGCTCGCACTTGGTTCTACTCCCTTCAAGGGAATCCATCCATACCTTTGATGAACTCGCCAAGATGTTTGTACAGCTTCATTGCAAATCGAAGGATCATTAAAGATTCCTCCCATCTCTCCCATTCGTCAAAATGAGGGAATCCCTTAAGGAATACTTCCAGGTTCTCCTTAGAAGCTCGCCAAATACGAGTAGACCAACTATTAAGAGGAGTTTTTCTGAGGACTCCAGACCTTTTACTGCCACTAACAGACACGGTCCACTCATATGCCGACTTGGTTCATCGGTGGAAGCACAAATCTCGCCGATGAGGCTATTAATGCCCATCGCAAACAATTTGAGCAATCCACAGGAAAACATAAAAGCACCCTAGGAAATGCGGTCCAACACTCCTATCAAAAGAAGCAACAAGTGCGCGTGATCTCCTCCACGACCCCATATCAACAAGTGAACCACGACTTGAAAAGAATACACGCCACGAACACATCTCGTGTTAACCTCCTAATGGCCATTCGAGATGAAGAAAATATCAAGTGGCCGCATCCATCAAAACCAAATTCGTGAAATCGAGCAATATTGTCACTTCCATCAAGTCGGACATACTCGAGGCATGCAAACAACTCAAAGAAGAAATTGAGAGGCTCATTCAAAAGGATATCTACGCCGATGAAGAATTAATCAATCACAAACAAACATGCCTTCCAGCAACAAGGACAATCATCACAAAACAACAAACAATCAGAAACAATTGGAGAGATTGAAACAATTGCGGAGGACCAATACTATCTAATCAAGTTCTCATCTATCTCAAGAGCCGTTAAAGAAGTCTCGCATCGATCATTCCATCACTTTTAATTTTAACTAAGGAATACATGTTCCTCATCAAGATCCACTTGTCATCGCGGGATCGGTGACCCATGCTATAATGTTAAAAGGATTTTGTTGATATGGGAGTTCGATGTCCTATTTTACTCCATGTTTTAGCATGGGCCTCGGGGAAAAGCTCCAACCGCCGCAGACCATTGTACGGGTTTGACAACCTGCAAGTAGAAGGGAAGATCACTCTTCTGTTGTTCCGAGAATTCCCAAGTGACTCATTCAATCCAATTTATGGTGGTCAAGTCTGCCTATAACGCTATATTTGGAAGGCCCCTCCGTCAATCTTTGGTGCAATCACTTCAATATCTCATCTTAAGATGAAATTTCCAACCCCGTTGGAGTTGGAGTAGTTTGTGGAAATCAACGTACAATCATGTTACCTCAGACAAGCTCAACCACGCCCTTCCGTGACCTTTAGCATTGAAGATTTTAATTTCCGGGATGAAGGAGCACCCCACAAAGTATCACCTGTAGAAGACTTACTCTCCATTACATTATCGGATGACCAACCACTACACGTGCAAGTAGGATCCTCGCCAACGAATAAAAGAGAAAATACGTAGATTTCTCACGTAGAAATCAAGACATCTTCGCATGGAGTCCGACTGATATGCCAGGGGTTGACCCCAGAGTGATCATGCACTCCCTCAAGATTAATCCAACATCCAAACCGATCATCCGTAAGAAGTTTTTGCACCGACGCCTCCGTGCTATTGAGCAAGTTAACAAGCTCCTTGAAGGGATTCATACGAGAAGTATATTACCCTATATGGCTAGCAAATGTTGTCATGGTTAAGAAAACAAATGGAATATGGAGGATGTGTATTGACTACACTAACCTTAACAAGGCTTGTCCAAAAGATATTTCCTCGAATTGACCAATTGGTCGACGCTACGCCCCGCCATCAAATGCTCGCTTTTGACGCTTACTCCGGTTATAACCAAATAAGAATGGACCCTATAGATGAAGAAGCCACAGCATTTCAAACATATAAAGGTTTATACTGCTACCAAGTTATGCCATTGGTTAAAAATGCGGGTGCTACCTATCGCCTTATGAATATGGTTTTCAAAGGCCTATTGGCATGGAAGTATATGGACGACATGTTGGTAAAAAGCGAAGAATCACAACATATCTCGACTTAGAACGTGCTTCAATCTTCTTGATTATAACATAACTCAACCCCACCAAATGTGCCTTTGGGGTTACATCGGAAAATTTCTTGGGTTTATGGTAACCATCGCTGAGTAGAAGCCAACCCCGAGAAAATTAAAGCTCTAGATATGACCCCTCCAAAGAATATCAAGGAAGTTCAACGTCTAAATGGGCTGACGCCGCCTATCTCGCTTCTTAGCTCGCTCGGGGACAAATACTTGCCATTCTTAATATTAAAGGAGCAAAAATAATAATTTTCAATGGACCGAATGTCAATCGCTTTTGAACAACTAAGAGAGTATTTAGCATCTCTCGCCTAAGCCTATTCAAGGAGAAATATTATACTTATATCTTGCCTTCCCCCCACGCAATAAGCTCTCTTGATGCGAAGTAAACGGGATACAACGACCAATTTACTACGTCAGCAAAATACTTTCGATATAGAAAGTTATCCACTGCGACAGATGGCATTAGCCCTAGTTTTTCAAATAAAATTGGCCCATACTTTCAAGCTCATACTATCTGTTTACACTAATCTACCATTAAGAGCTATCCTACATAAACCAAGCATCCGGAAGATTAATTATAGGAATTGGGAGAATTTGACATTAATTAATAAAGTCTCAAATACCAGACTTCATAGTGGAATGCGCCCAACTCCAAATGATATGTCTATCACACGCCTTTATTTCCTCAATGGACTCTATGTTGATGGAGCTTCGGAAATACTACTGAGTCGAGTTTTACTTATTTCCCCGAGAATACCTTAGAGTATGGACTTCGCTTAAAATTTTCTGCACTATGGTCAATACGAGGCCCTCATCGCAGGTTGAGACTCCATCGAGCCAAGACTTAACGATCCATAATGACTCGCCTTGTCGCTCTCAAGTCGAGGGTGACTACGATACCCATAACCCTCGCGCACAATACTTGGTGAAGTCTCTCTGCCCATCTTAAGACATCAAATCACTCACATACTGGAGAAAAAATACCGAGTGACGCCTCGCTAAGCTTGCTACGTCCACTGGAGATCTATTCAAGAGAAAGCATATTGAAGAAATATATTTTCCGATTCGTGGACCATGGGTAATACAAACGATTGATGAGGTGAAGGAACTCATGGATGGACCCCATCATGTCTTTCCCGCAAGAAGGAAGCCTCCCAAGACCTTCCGACGCCACCTCAAGACAAGCGCAAACTTTGTTATTATTGGAGGTGAACTATATAAACGAAGCTTTCTGGCCATACCTCAAGTGTCTTCCACCATCGGTACCCGCTTAAGAGAGGTTCACTCAAGAATATGTGGAGAACACCTAGGAGGAAGGGCGCTAGCCCTTAAAATTATAAGGCAAGGATTCTATTGGCCTACAGTGAAACAAGATGCCCTGGAGTTCACCAAAAAATGTGCTAGTTGTCAGTTGCATTCAAACCTTCCTCACATGCCGCACACAGAGCTCTCATCTCTTCAAAGCCCGTGGCCTTTTGCTCAGTGGGGAATTGATATAATGGGACCTTTTCCGATAGCATCAGGACAAAGGAAGTTCATCATTCTAGCCGTCGACTACTTCACTAAATGGGTGGAAGCCGAACCACTCGCCAAAATCAAGGAGGAAAACGCTATACAATTTGTTTGGAAAAATATAATGTGTCGATTCGGTCTTCCTGTGAAGATCATCACTGATAACGGGACTCAATTTACTGGAAAAGTCTTTACGTCCTTTTGCAAAGATCTTCACATTCACCGCCGCATACGGGCACATCCACAAACTAACGCATGCTACCAATAGGACTATACTCAAAGGATTAAAACACGCCTCGAGAAGGTCGGGGCAATGGGTCGATGAGCTTTCCAATGTTCTCTGGCATCGACTACATCGCGCACCAACCGTGAGACGCCATATAACTTGTGTTTCGCATGTAAGCTATTATACCAAGGATATCGGGGTTCCAAGTCCAAGAGTCCAATTTTCGATCATGGTAGCAATGAAGAAAAACTTCGGCAAAGACCTGACCTACTCCCTCAAACTCGACATGGCCCCTACTTCGACCGCTTCCTATCACCAAAGGGTAGCTCGCCACTTCAATGTAAGAGTAAAACCTCCCAATATCTCGTGACTTGGTTCTACTAAGTCTCGCTGCAGTGCAAAGGCCCTCAACGCAATAAACTCTCACCTCTGGGATGGTCCATATGTGGTTATAGCTACGCCAAGCCAGAACATTCAAGCTCAAGGATCTAGAAGGAAAAACTCTACCGAACTTGGAATGCTAAGAATCTCAAAATATTATCGCGAACTCTTATTGCATAATTATTGCAACTTTTAGTTTATCCCGCCTATCACTTCATCCTCAGATACCAACCCCACTTAATGGGATAGAGACTTGTTGTTGCTGTTGTTATTGTTGTTATTGTTGTTATTGTTGCTTTCATTTTCTCTTGAAGCTCATATCCTGTCTTATGATTGTATCAAACTTATCAAAGTAAGTGAATTTGTAGTTTTGTTCTAACCGATGTTTTTCTTTTTCCCCATTTGAGAAATATACGACTCAAGTTATATCTCAATCCAACATGTTCAATCCCAGGGGACTTGATAACCTCTTCCATACGTTAATGTCATTGAGCAAAACTCACAAACAACCTAGGAAAGGTTATATCAACCTCTTCCATACATTAATGTCATCAATCGACAAACAACCTAGGAAGAAGTCTTGGATCAACCTCTTCCATACGTTAATGTCATTGAGCAAAACTCGACAAACAACCTAGGAAAGGTTAAGAGGTCCTTGGTGGACTTCCCACACCTCTTCCATACGTTAACATCATCGAAGTAACACTCTGAACAACCTTGATAGTCAAAAAATTCAGTGGATCCACTACATATTAGCAACGCCAAATGATATTCTCGACCAATCTGGGTAAGAACAAGACAAGTGTATAAAAATAATAATCATAATAAAATATACATATATATCATCAACATTAATACGATACTATAAGAGGATCAAGATCACGATACATGTAACATTACATAGAACAAACAACAAAGAAAAGACATCTACCCGACTACATGATATCAGCGTCCTCCTCACTACTAGGAGATCCTCCACAGCCACTCACAACTCCTTCATCTTCTGAATCTGGCGAAGGATCTTCAGATGCTTGGCTAGGAGATATATCCTCAATTCTAGCTCCAGTTTTGCGATGTACCACGGACTTTCGTGAACCCTGGATGAAGCCCTCCTCTAAACATTGGCGCTCCAAGTCCTTCACTTCAACATCAAGTATATGATTACGAGCTTCCTGAACATAGTCTTCGATCAATGATAAGTGGAGTTCTTGAAGTCCTCCACCGCCTTCAAGGAGATTTCATTTGCTTCCGCCTCTGACACTGTACGCTCTTTCTCCAAAAGACGATCTTGTAATGCTTTCTTCTCCACCGCAAGTACCTTGAGCCTCTTCTCCATCTGGCGAGCCTCTGTCCTTGCCTCAATTAGCTCATCACGGGTGCGCTCCACCTCCTGACACTGAAGAGAAAGAGAAGTCGACATGTTCGCTAGCTCAGTCCTACACCGGTCAGCTGATCCTCCAAAGACGCCACTTCTTTGGCCTTAGCATTCATCTTTCGCTCACACTCGCCTTGCAGATACTTTACCTTCACAAATTCACTGTTCCACTCATCTAAGGCAACACCCAGATGAGCCATCAATCCTAACGATTGAGTTACCTAAAAAAAAAAAAAAAAAAATCAGCATCAATGTTACATAAGGAATGAGGGAAAAGAAGAAAGGAAGAAAGAAGTAAAAATAATGTAATTCATCCGCCGCTGACGCCCGGAGCATATGTGATTTAATACCTCTTCAGAATTTTGCTTCGAAAACGAACTCCCCATCGTGAGTTAAAACAGTTAAACTCGAGCCAACTGGGGTGAGCATCTTCTCCGCAGATATATGACGTGGTCATTTCAAAGACAAGTCTTCTTTTTCCGTAAAAGATGAATCATCATATCGACGATTCGCGACGGGCTTCTCGAGAGAACCCTATGAGTATGAGGAAATATCTCATCACCTTTACTCAACCTCTTCAACTAAGAGCGTGAGATCTTCCCCGGCGGATGGAAAGACCAACCTTGAACATCCTATCTTCAATTGTATATTTGACAATGTGACGTAACTCATGTTGCAAGCTTCCTACGTTAGGAATATTAAGAGTTGCTAAGATATCATTCTCCGATATCAGCAATGGATCTGGAAGATCATTCAATCTCCCCATCTCGTGAAGTCCCCACTCATTCTTCACAAAAAAGAATCCATTGGACCAATTTCTAGATGGATCCCGCAAGTAAAATTCTATCCAATTCTTTATAGTCCGATAAGAAACACGCCCCTGAAAGTAATGTGAATCTACACATTCACAAGTATTGATGTTCAAAGTAACACCACGCTCTCAAGAAGGTAGTCAAACCAACGATGACCATTAAAGCTCAAACGAATCGACAAAGCTACTACGCTTTTGAAGATCTCAATCAACTGGAGCCAAAGGGAATCGCACCGCATCTAAGAGTCATCTCGTAAATAGTAAAGTACTGAACGGGCTCGATCAAATTTTTTGGCAACAATAGCCACCAACTCATTTGGGAAGAAAAATTTTCTGCGGAACACCATTAAGCTATCTGATGTGACAATGGATGATATATCATCCGTAGCCGCCACACTATGAGTTTTCTTCCGGCCATCACCCTGTAAGAATACATAATAAATAAAGAGAGAAATAATAAAATCAAGAATTTTGTGAAGCACTCACTCACCTCAATATGCGCATCTTCTTGTTTTGACCTTCACGCTTTGGGATAAAATTCTTCTCCTAATGACAAAGAAACACATACATATGAAGGGGAGGGAAAGAGAAGAAGAAGGGATATATATATAGAGAGAGAGAAGCTATCCCCTCTAATAAGGCTATGAAATTACCAAACTTTCTGAAGTCAACCGATGGCTCCAATGTGTGCTCCTCGCCATCTTGGCAACCGAACATCATCCAAGTTGAAAGAAAGCTAATTTTCTACAAGAAAAGTAGGAACCGCGAGCTTTGATCGCCTCTAATCGGACGGTCCGACGAGTCGGCTTGATACCTCTTCGAGGAAAACCGGAACAACGACGATACCGTGGACCTTGATCCCTAACCCGGACGGTCCGACGAGGCCGAACCACGACATACCGTCTTGATCGCCTTAACCCGGACGGTCCGACGAGGTCGGTAACCGGAACCACGACGAGCTATACCTTGATCGCCTCCCAACAACCCGACGGTTGAACCGGAACCACGACGATACCGGGCCTGACGCTTCCAAATAATCCTAACTCAAGAAGAAGAGGAGAGAAAAGTGTACATTTTCCTCTTACCCGGGGTTTTATAGACCCCATAGGGTAAAAGGGTAAAACCCCAAAAGACCTTCAAACCCGCCAAAGTCTCAATCAGTCTCGAGCGGCGTATGCTAAGGCCACATGACGCCGCCAGTGCGCTTCCCGCTGCTTTGCCCGCATCCCTGACGGCCGCTCCTCGATTGTCGGACGGGTTCGCGACGTGTTCGCAGCGCTGAATCGACCCGCAGATGGCTCGACGTTCAAGCGCTGAACCGCTTCATGCGGTTCGCGACTTCGCTGGGCGCTCTGTTGACTCCTAACCTTCCCTGACGCTGGGTCACGCTGTTGACCCACGCCACACGGCTCGGACCCATTGGAGGGACGCAGCGCTGCTGAAGTGGCCGCTTCCATGCCATGCCAAGGCATGGCTGGCGCCATGATTCTGGCGCCCATGGAAATGCCTCAAAACTTCGTAAGTGTCCAACAGTCCATAACCTCAAAATATCACCTACGACCTTACATCTACTTCCATAATCAAGATTGTACTTTTATGAAAATTTATTCTCCCAAAATGTATGATTCATGGACTGCAAGTTTCATTAAAGAATTTGTTATTTTCAAGTATTTGATGCATATATTTTTGAACGATCAAGATGATGTCATCCAAAATAGCAATCGATATGACATTCAAAATTCCCAATAAGCATGAATCTTAATAAAAGGCAAGTCGATCCCAAGTCAAATCAATCAAGATCAAGCACCAAAACATCGAAACTTTGGAACATGAATTAAACCTCGAATGATCATCAAATATAGAGTATTTATAGTTAAATCGAGCATCTCGACGAGAATCTAACAACCCTAAGATCTCAATTCGACCTCATTTGAGCATCCAAATGTTCGAAATACATCAAATGATCAAAAGGAATCGTCCAGAACCGTCCGATGGGGAGGAGTGGTTTGGATTTTCCATGTATTTACAAGACTGCCACTCTTCCAAATCTATAAATAGCCCTCATATTCCATATGAAGGGAGACTTTTGGAGACCAAGTGAAGAAGGAGAGGAGCCCAAGCAAGAAGGAGGAGAGAGCTCAAGCTCAAGATCCCCAGCAAGATCACCACACCTCGCCACCACCACCGTCACGCCACCCCATCCCCATCGCCAATCACCTAATCGTTTTGTTGTTCCTATATTCGTAAAATTGTTCCCCGCTTTTCCACTGTTCTTACACGCTACCACCATCACCGCCGCCACTAGCAACTATTACAACCGACCGTTACATCGATGTTCCTTTCTTGTATACCATCTTGTAATCCCGTATCGGAAGATTCTATACCGAGGCATATACATAGTGGAACATTTTTTTTGCGCGGTGGTTTTTCCCTCTTTCGAGGTTTTCCACGTTTCTGAGTTCTCTCGCTCACTCTTTAAATACATGTGTGTGTGCTGGACTAATCAACAAAGCTAAGGCAAACTTTCACTCTAATGGTCTTCCCAAGACGCAACAAGTTTCATTAAAATATTGTGTATTTAGGAGTTCCCATATTCGGTGGTAGCTTTGAATATTGCCTATTTGTAGCAAGCCCGTTGGATCTGGTTCCCATTTTCTCACTTCTTAATAGCAGCTATCCTCATTGTGTTTAGGTTCTTTCGTATTATGGCAAGCCCATTCTCATTTCGCAACTTTGGAATATTGCTTATTTGTTGGTTGGATGAATTTCTTGTAGCTGCTTGCAAATGGTAACATTATTTTTTCTTCGCAAACAAGTTTAATATGAAGCTGTTACATGTCGATTGATGAACTTGTTGCATTTATATGTTATTGAGGGGAATTGGATTCTGATTGGTAGTGTGGTAGCTTGTGTTAGTATTTGTTGATAAGGAAGCCTATGAAAGAGATTAAGGGCATGGTGTTTTGTTATAAGAACACCAAAGTTGAAGCAAGTGGTCAATCATATGAATTTGTTGTATTTTTATGCATACATTTGTTGTAATGATTGCAAGCACCGGGTTGTTGTAACAGTGTCTCATAGCTTGGAAGAAGTCATTATTAAGCCCGTATTTACTAATGATGACACTTTATAGTTGAATTTGAGCCGCAAGATTCTTTCCCATTGGCTACTCATAATAAAAGTGTCATTACATCTTCAACATATAGTGTTTGTAATCTCTGTTAAATGACTTGCATCTAGTTTTGAAATTTCGGTTTATCTATATGAATGAACTTGAGAAGTTGTTTTTTCTATGATTAGAAGAGAATTTTCCATGGTTGCTGAAACTTAATGATAATCATCTGAAGATTGTAGTATTTCTAGAGCTACCTTATCTAATTTCATATATGTAGCCAAATTATGCCAAATATTTATGTGAAAGGTTTGAGTGCTTCTTGTTATTTCTCTTTTGCTTTTTTTTTTTTTTGGCGATGATGAAATCCAGTCCAAATGGGACTCAACCGGCTATCATTTTGTTTTGCTTTTACATATTGTTTCTTGATTGTGAGCTTTCATGTACTTTAGTTGTTAATATGGTTAAACTTGATAGTGCTTTGGGGCAATTGAATGGACTGCTACTTCTTGGTTTTTCAACTGTTGGTTGTTCTTTTTACCTTGGGGTTTTCGTTGCAACTTTGGTGTTTGAGATGGTTGGAGTAGTTGTGTTGAACTTGATAGTGTGTATAGTGTGCATTACAACTGGTAAAATTAATATGGTTTTTTTAATACATTGAGATATGAAATATATTGCATCTGAATTGTAATGTTTTGATAGCCTTGGGTGGAGTCTCACATTTGTAATATGAAGAATAGATTTCCTAAGCTATTTTTCTATCTTTTAATGTCCACGTTTCAGTGTTTAGATAATCAATATTTTTAAAATTTTGCTTTTAACTATTATCACTGTCATGTTCTTTTGTGATATTACTAATCACATTTTAATATATTTATTATTAGTATAAATTTATCTCAAGAGATATGAGTTCAAGGATCTCAACTACCTCTAGAACTGTTTATTGCAACTGCGATTTGCAATGTTATATATTCATCACTTCAATGCAGGTAAAGTGGAATTATCTTTAATAGCAATACGTAACTGAACGAAGTACAATGATCATGGGTGGATGAATTCGAGGATGATAATTTAGACTATGATCATGCTTAGAGGGTAACACCGGAGATAAAAATTTTAATCGCTTTGATCAACAGTATTACAAGCTGAATATTTTGATCGCACTAGTTATTATACTTATAATTTTAATATTAATGTTATTTATTATGTGATATATAATCCATTAATATGATTTAGTGGACTTATGCTTATATAAGAAAATCAGTTATCTTATTTTTGTTCACTCTATTTCATAACATTCAGCACAATATAAAGATATTTTAATCTTTTCTGAATAAATAGCTACAGCACAATATATTCGAGCGAGTTTTAAATAGAATCATTAATACAATGTAACTCTCTTGCTTTAATCTTATAATCATAACAAAAGTAAATGTAGCTTTTTATCTGAATTCTAATAAAAATAGACTGAGGGGCAAGAGTATTTTTCTAAAAATTGATAATGATAGAGCATAATTTGAAAATATTAACGAGCACGATCTGACCCAACTCAAAATCGATAATATTACAGGACACAACGTTTGAAAGCATGGGAGAATTTTGAATTTAATATAAAATAAATTTATATTTTTTAAATAAAGAAGAGAAAGAATAAAAAAATTTAACAGTAATTCTGAAGAGAAAAAAAAAGCTAAAATCTCTCATTTCAACTGAAATGAAAAATTATGAAATGGAGAACAAGCAGCAAAGTGGTATACAACATATAAAAATTAGTTTTGCGAATGATATTATAAATTTGAATGCATTGATAAATTTCTTACACAATTGTATAAAAATATTTATTTTGTACCAATTATTTGGTGTTTTTCTTTGAACTTTTCTTGCTAAATGTTAAAGTTTGTTTTTCTAAAGACTTCATTGTTGGCATTTGTGTGGAATATTTTGTTCACAAATGGTTAAATGTCAGGGTGAATTATCGGACTATTATAAAGAGGTACAATGCGTGAGTATTGAAAGCATAATATGTACAATGCATGCGTGCATATGAATGTACAAATTATACAATGTGTATGATGTGCATCACGTGCACAATGTATACATAATATACAAATGTGTACATGTTGACCTCTACATCATGCACCCAGTCAATTCAATTCTTAAAGATGTCTATGATGAGCTCAAATGCTGATGTCCCAAAATGGTCGAAATGATCTCCGATTAATGAATAGACTTCGTCGTTTGATCAGAATATAAATATTACAAAATCTAATGATTAATCGATTAAGCGCTCGAGCTATCAATATGTCGGCACGCATATCAAAGTCAAGAAGCTGTGACGATGATCGAACTATCTCAGTTCATGAAGTTGATCGTTAGACATCAAAACTATCAAATAATCTCCGCTCTGGATGAGTCACTGTAAATGTTGAATGATTTGAAGTGATAGCACAAAATCAATTTGAAATGTGGCGTCATCAAAATCAACTCAATGATCTTGTCGATGACGGACTTTTCATCGCATTCAAAATATTGAAATTGGTCGGTATAAATATAAACAACTTAATGTTGGATCAAACGATCGAGTCGTCAACATCTTTTGCGCATATCAAAGTCGAATGCCGTCAAATAATCATTGTTTATGAAATTGATGTTTGAACAGCATCTATCACTAAAGCTCATTGCTTGGACGAGTTTATAAATTGAGTGGTGAAAATTGAGCGTTTTGAAATGAGAATTCGATTTGGCAAATTCACAAATGGCTCGATGTGAGCGATGCTTATTAGTTGAATAAAAATTATCCAAATCGATATATATATATATATATATATATATATATATATATATATATATATATATATATATATATATATATATCAATTATATGCATTTACCAATGTGAAATTCACATTTAAAATATTTAATAAATTCAAAATTTATTTAAAAAATTCCTAAATTAACCCTGCTCAACCGTTTCTCTGTATTTTCAATTTCCTGAAAAAGAAATAAAATAAAATAAAAAAATTGAAAAGAAAACCACTCCCATCACTTTCCCTCTCATTTTGCTCCATTTCTCTCTCCTGCATCCCTCTCTCACGTTGGAAATTCCTCTACACAAGGTAATTCCTCTCTTCCTCTCAATTTCCTCCGTTCCAGCAAACATCCACTGCTGGAAACCCACATTCCGTGCGCCGTTCCGTCGCCACCGGCCCGGTCGGCCTAACGCGCAAAGCCTGCCGCCGTTTGCTCCGCCTCCGCGCCAACTATGTCGGCTATCTTCCGCGAAGCGGCAAAGCCCGCGCACCCGCCAATCCGGCCAACCCTCCGTCGTTCCGCACCGGCCCGCTGCACGGACCCGCGCGACCCGCGCCACTCCGGCCCGCACCTGCGCGCGACCCCGCTACCTGGCCTCCGCTCTGTTCCAGCCCGAAATCGCAGCTCGCCATACCTGTTCTGGCCCATCCCAACCCGCGCAAACCCAAAACCGGCCCTTCTACGAGCCACCGACCCGCTTTCCTGTTCCAGCCTGCCAGCCCACGTGCTGCACCAGCCCAGTCAGCCAGCTCGCGCGCTGCACCAAGCCCAACCTGCCAGCCCACTGCAACCCACTTCCTACAGCCCACTAGCCCGCCTTCCTGTCTGTTCCGGCCGCTCCATAATCTAGCTAGGGTGTCGTAAGCCGAGTACTTATCGGATTGGACTTGGCTTGGATAAATTAAAGTTGTTCATGTTCGAGTTGAGCCGCTTTCGCGTGGATGTTGAGCAGCCTGCTTAATTTCTCATGTTGAGCAGATTATGACTTTGTTTGAAATAAGAACAATTATATAATCAAGTTAATGAATAAGTTTTATATGAGTTCTAAAATTTTCTCTAATTTTTTTGTTTGGATTACTTTCTTAAATCTCATATAATGAATCGATATAAGTTCTCACACAATATAAAATCTAGATTCTTAAAAATAAATAAATCATGAAAAATTCTATAAGGGGTAAAACACTAAAATATACATAAAATCAAGAGTATTTAAAATTTTATGATGCATATAAATTTATAAAAGAAGATGACACATAGGTCATTTTAAAATATAAGCAACTATCGATTATTCTTTAAAATAAATATGACTTTAAAAAAAAACTAAGAAGGCACATACTTTTATAAAAAAAAAAAATAAGGCACTAATTGACCTTTAAAAATATAAAAATATATTATCAAATTTGTACATATCTTTATTGCTCCCAAATTACATAATTTCTCTAAAACAAGACACATGTAACAAAAAATAATAATAAATAACTTAATTTGAAGAAAAAACTCAAAAATAAAGAGTGCATACCGGATATAAAGCATTATATATGAAACAAGTTCATCAACCTCTCAAAATAGAAAAGTGCTTCAAATTCATAAGAGAGTGAAAATATATTGTTATTTTTCTCAAAAAAAATATTGAAAACACCTATTTATAATGATTCAAAAAACATTCATTGTTCTATTCAAAATTTGATAATAGTTATTCCCAAAAATATACAATCATTCATATATTTAGTGGATTAATAACATGACTATTCTTTACATTGAATGGTTTAACAAAAATTTTATAATATCACCTTCTAAGACTCCTTAAGAAAGATTAATGACTTTGATGTCTTCTTTATTAAATAAAATAGAATTAATATAACTCTTTTACTATAAATATATTATCAACTTAAAAATAAAATGAACAACATACTATTGATTTTTCTTAATCCCATAATAATTTCTAAACCAATCACTTCCACACATAAGAACTTGAGTGTACTTGAGGATGAAGCGATATGTATCTATAACTCGGCCACCAACACTGAAAGTGGATTCTAATGCAACAATAGTAATAGGTATTGATAGCATATCACAAGCCATTTTAGATAGTATTGGAAATTTTAATATGTTTGCTTTCCACCACTCTAAAGCATCAAATTGGTATTGATCATTACTCTTATCAGGAATATGAACATCATTTTCTAAGTAAACATCAATTTCAAATTCTAAGATAATTTTCAAAGATTTCTCTTCCAATCTCAAAAGACTTGCCTCTTAAAGTGAAAAGAGTGTTAAGCCCAAAGTGACTAACAACTTCTTCATTCGAAGTTGTATTTCTTATGATATTTGAAGCATGAGCATTTGCATAATCATTATGCAATAGTTGTAGTGACTCACGAATGGTTTTAACATGCTTAGTTGCTTCATTTGGAGAATAAATTTTAGAAAAATAAAGTTAACTAACTTCATCTTATTTCTGGATCAATCGCGAATAGAAATTAGCAGTTACATTCTCCCCGATATTTGTCAAACTTCTCTTTCATGTTCAAGGCCATCAATCTCATATAATCAACACCATTTATAGAAACTTCATCCAACACATCCTTGATTCTCCAAAGATCAGAAAGAAATAAATTTGAAGTTGGATACTCCGTTCCTACAAATAAAGTTTGCATACTTACAAAATAAAAATAAAAAATATGTAATGATAGATAAATGAAAGAAGATATTTAATATAACCTAAAATTATATTTGTAACTTGATTAAATAAACCCAAAAATGAGCAAACATCTTCAGCTTTATTCCAATCTTCTTCACATGGGCAATATGTGTAAGATGGTTCTCTATCTTGATAGCGAGAAAATACTTCTCTAAGCTCCAATGCACATGAAAGCATGGCATATGTTTCATTCCATCTAATGCAATAATCAAGTATTAGCCTCTTGTTATGAAGTTTAAGTTGCTTTGAAATTTCACTGAACAGATTTAATCTTGCGGTGGAAGATGAAATATATTTCACACTTTCTCTTATATTATAGATAATATGGCTTATCATAGAAAGACCATCTTGCACTATGAGATTTAATATGTGTACAACATCGTCGTGAAATAATTTTCCATTCAATGGAAGCTTCTTTTGAAAGTTTATGCTATCACGCAAAGGCCAACTGCTTTGTCGTTATATGAAGCATTATCCACTCACACTAAAAACTTTGCCTTTAATTTCCCACTCTTTCAAACATTTATAAATAGCATCATGAATATCATGTGCTCTATGTGGTGGATTAACATCAACAAAATTTAAAACCCTCTTTTGTAGACACCATCTTTATCAACAAATTGCCCGTGATAACCATATATTGAATTTTTGTCATTACTTCCATAAGTCACGTTATGCTTATCATCCCTATTGAACTTAACAAACTTTTTAATCGTTTCTTCTCAATTTCATAACTGCTGATACAATCTTGCTTTGCCATTGCACGTGAAATTTTCTCATTTTGTGAACTTCATCAAAATATTAAACACTTCATACTCTGTAAAACTGAAAGGTAACTCATGCACCATGATCATATGAGATGTAATCTCTCTAATTTTAGCATGATCATACTTCCAAGTTTGCACGCTACTCTCACTATTAGATGTAAGTGTTGATTTTCCCATAGTGATAAGTAGTTGTCCCTTTCCTAAAATTTTTGGACAAGTTTGAAGATGCCTTTTATATTGTGTTGTTGCACCATCCTTATTTGTATTCATGTATAACTTGCAATGATTGCATTGCACTTTCTGAACACCACTTTTTAACTTTACAATAGTGAAGTCTTTCCAAACATCTAAAGTTCTCTTTCTTTTCCTCTTTTCAAAAGGGTTTTCTTGAATATCATCGATAACAAGATATTCACTTCTTTTAGTGGCACTTATAATAACATTAACATCTACATCTGCTTGAGTCTCATTCATGATTTCAACACTAGAAAAAGGAAAAATAATAATCACTCCAAAAAAAGTCTACTACATCATTATTAAATTAAAACATTTAATACAAAAAAACTTTATAAAGGACAAAAAATGTTATAGGCTCATATAAAAATGCTTTATTAGTGCCATCATAGATGAGAGATATTAGGCTTGAATCTTCAAACCCTAAACTAAAAGAAGAGGTCGTAAAATGTTGAAAATAACGCTCAACTTCCAACAAACTAAGATTTATAATAGTAGCCAAATTTGATATATATATATATATATATATATATATATATATATATATATATATATATATATATATAAACAAGCTATAATCAAATTAAAATAAACCCAATCTAGAAGAATATCAAAGACCAAATAGAGCTCACATCAACTAAGTTGCACTAAATGAAGCAAAAAGATATAATCATTGCCTTTAAAAAAAAAACTATCTTTCAGGTTGCCACTTGCTAGTGGCCTTCTAATGAAAGATAGACATTAAATTTAATAAAATAGGAGGGATCCATAACTCTTTTTATATCACTTCCATCAATGTCTCCATAACTCTTTTTACATAATAAATAACGAAATTGAAATCCTCAAATAGAATATTTTGACATAAGTCAAACACAAAATATCCATAATATTTGAGTTAACAAATACATGAGAACAACTACCAATAGACAACAAAATAATAAATCAAAATCAAAGCGAGAATGCGAGAACAAGGCTTACATCATAATATTATGACACTAGCATAGAATCAAGTTGGTATTACTAATACTCTTGGTGCATTATAAAAATAAGAAGGTATGAAGCTAATTGTGAATCACACTCATAAAAGCGGAGACAAAAAAAGAAAGTGAAATAGTAGTTAAAATGAAACCCCCCCTCAGTATAGCAGTGGCTAGATTATTATAGAAAATGATATTATGATAGAGTTCCCAATGGATATTTAAAGATCACCAAATCATAATATTGTCGGACTCAAGCGAAGAACCTTCTTAAGCCTAGAATCAATCAATGCATAAGAACTCTATTATCAACGCACAAACATATCAACAAGTGAGAGCATTAGCATACAAGTAGACAGGTGATAGAGCATTAGCACACAAGTAGACAGACGATAGAACTTCATTATCAATCTTAGCAGTTAGCACAAAATTATTTAATGCCATACCTAAGATGACCAAAGATTCAGAACCTGAGAGAGAGAGAACTAAGGAAGAAGTCGAAGGAAAAGACTGAAAAGAGAGGAAGTCGAAGAAGAAGATAGAACGATCAGTTCAAGCCACCGTTTCCTCCGATTTACCTTGTGAATCAACTGAAATTGATAAGAAGATGAGAGAATGCCGACGGAAGTTGAAGAGAAGACGAGTGAATGCCTACGGAAGTCGATGCCGGCCGTTGTGGCTTCGCTTCAAGGGACTAACCGATGAGCTTAGAGTAAGGCGCTAAAAATGCTAAAAAAATGTGAAATGCTAAATGCGAGCCTTGACATGGCAGGCTTAAACAGCTAAGCACTTCATTTCAATTTGGATGAACCGACGTGGGAGGCATAGAGGCATGAGCTTAAGTTTTAACTTTAAGTCACCCATTTCATCATTTATAAATTAAATAAAATAATTTATTAACTTTAATTAAATATTTAAATAATTAATATGAGTTTCTTTTATTTTTTTGTGTATTTGTCTTATAATTTACAAACTATAATATTAATTATATTTTATAAAATTTAATTAAATATATCATATATTTGTATAGATTATACTAGTAAATTTAGTAAATTATAATATTTTAATTAAATATATAATTAAAAATTATAAGTTATATTTACTTATATTTTAAATATATGAATTATTATCAAATTCAATATCAATTAATTAATAAATTACTTGTCAATATAACTAGTATGTCATGAACATAAACAAAAGTAAGATCATGCCTTCACATTTAACATCCAAGTTTTCAAAACCGCTCAAGCTTGTTTATTTATTAATGAATAAACATGAACGAAAGCATTAATTGAGCCGAAGTTTGAGTAGTTCAACGTGCACTACTCATTTACGTTCTAAATCTAGCACACAAACTGCTCATTCACAAGAATCCTTCCCGCAAGCCCGCAACCCATCCAAATTTCACCGTTTTCGCTGCGCCATAAATCAGGGAAGATTATCGTCAACAGTCGAATTCTTCTTTTGATTTTTGGTGCACCCCTTTTTTTTAGCCGTCCATTTTGGCCGCAAATCGGGAAGAACATCGTCACAACAGTAATTCTTCCTTCGAGCACCGCACCTCGCTTTACGTCTGTTTCCCGCTCCGCAAATCGGGAAGAACATCGCCAACGCGAATTCTTTTCGATTCCAGATCGCATCCCTCGCTGACAGCCTGCTTTCGGCGAAATTGGGAAGAACATCATCACAAGTGAATTCTTATTTTGATTTTCGGCGTCGCACTCCTTACCTTACATTCTCAATCGCATACCTAACCCTGTTCCTCTGTCGAGCCTTACAACGTGCCAAAAAATGCGTCAGAACATGTGTGATTTGTGAATGTGAATATATATGTATGCTTATATTTTTTTATAGGTTTGAAGACCTCGCCAGGCTCAACACGACGGATGAAAATAAAGCGGTGTCGCAAAGACACCGCCACGCTCAAAAGAACGTATCGAGTAAGCCACCACTTGTTAGATGTCGCTCCCCCTATACGAAATATTGCTAAAATTTTGCCTAATTTTCAGACTTAGAAAAAAAATGGAGAAGAAATATATATTGCATTGTAGTCTTCTTTCAAGTCTGAAGGCCTCACAGCTCAATAGGCATGAAGATGAAAACTCAACAGCGTGAAGACACCACTCAAGGCCAACAGGCATACCGAGTAGTCAAAACACCTCCGATGCATATGTGACGATGACGAGGTCGCAATTTTATCTAAATTCCAAACTTAGAAAAAGGGAGAGGATATATATATTATGTCTTCTTTCAAGTCGGCCACTTACTCAAAGGCGCTGACGAGATGAAAACCCACTGCAGTGTCAGTATCACTCGCTACTCAACATGCACTGTAGGCCAAAATACCCAATGTCACAAGGGGATGACGTCGGGAGGCTGACAAAATTACATCAAATCTTTTGACTTAGAAAAAAGAGGAGGAAAATTAAATTTGAATAAAAGAGGGGGAAAATAAAATTTGAATAAAAGAGAGAGAAAATAAAATTGGAATAAAAGAGGGGGAAAATCAAATTTGAATAAAAGAGGGTGAAAACAAATTTGAATAAAAGAATAGTAAAATGAGAACTACTTTTAGGAATAAATCTTCTTCTTAAAATAACAAATTAAATTATTCTTTGAACATATAGCTCCAAAACACCTTCTTTCCCACCAAATCTGCAACTCTTTGTACAAGCAGACAGAAGGTGATACTAAACCAAAATCTACAAAAATCATAGAGCTCTCGTTCAATACAAATATCAAGGAATTTCATCCTAAACTATGATTTTCAAAATCAATGATTTTACTTATTAGGAGAAATTATCCGTTATAAATTCTGATAAAACATAGATATTTTCAAGTGTAAATTTTAATGTCAAAGTCGCAGTGCAAGGTTAATAAAATGAAAATACAAAATAAATCTCATAATTCAAACATAAAATTACCTAAAATTACTATACACCCGTATGTCACACTTAATCAATGTTTAAATTCAAGTGTATGAGGATCGTAGTTATTTCGTTTAGTCTTATGATTGGGTGTTAATAAAACCTAAAAACTTATAATAAGAGTTTCAAATCGGAAATATCTTCAGTGATAGTAGATCTAATCCTTACTAAAAGAGTTGTGAGATCTAAAGCTCTTAAACATATTCTAATTAATCAATTTTTAAATAACAATCTATAATCAATCTCATAACTCAAAAATAAAAACTACATAAGGTCTTAAATAGACCCGCATGGGCCCCGACACTATGCTGAATGCCTAAATTCAAGTGTCTGAGGATGATGCGTGGGTTATTTCCCTGTTTAGTCTTATAACCGGGTCCCGGTTAACAAAACTTAAAAACCTATAATAAGAATTTCAAATCAATGAAATATCGAGAAAACTAATTTTTAATGACGATAGATCTAATCCTCTAGCAAATAAATGGAGTTGAGATCCAAAGCTCTTAAATATATTCAAATTAACTAATTTTTCAAATCAAATCAAATATCAATCTGAAATTGCTTAAATAGAATTCTATCATTAAAACTTAAATCAAACCCAATCTATCCATCTTCTGCAACTGTTTGTCGGGGGTGACAAACTAAGAAAACTCTAGCTCACAAAGGAGCCAATGTCAAATCAAGTGTTCTGCTATATTCACTCTCAATTAATCTCTTGTTAGTAAGGACATGGTTTGTGTCCCTTGTGTGGCGATGAGCTCCAAATGAAGCATTCTGATCGAGTCCTCCGATGGTTTGGTTTACTCTATTATATTATAATCATGACCCGCAGTATGCTCCCTGGCTCTTTGAGTTATGAATATCATGGGTATACTTGATAGGAAAAATAGCCTCTTCTCATGGGTAGACTTAAGCTTGTCTCCTTAGACAAACACCACCCCAGTTTACAAGGATTTCTTGGGACGTAACCCATGTGTTCGATGAGGATCCTTCACGTTGGTCATACCTCCTCACTAAATAGACTTGTGACCATGATGATGATGAACCATGGGATCTTGATCGGACGTCATCATCAACCACCATCCGGTTTAAGAAATGATGAATTTCATAATATAAATTCTAAAATTGTACATCTTTCTACTATTGGTGATATAACAACTCAAAGTAAAGTTCTTATTGGGAGGTAATTAACTATAGGGCTTGTGCCCATAGAAACTTGGAACAGATCTAAAGTCCTCACCAAATGAGGATGAAATCTCAGGTAGTGTCTTATCTACTATTCCATCCTTAATTGCACATTTTAAACTACTCTTTTCATCGAAGAGTGTTTGAGCCCACAATTTTTGGCACTCTGGGGACAAGATTCTCTTTTTATCTTTGGCTAGTCATATATGTGCTATAGTAGCAATAATATCTTTAAAAATTCAAAATAATAAAAATGATGATTTAAGTGTGTAATAAATTCAATATTAGGCTCTATGTAGAATGAACCATTCCGTAGAGTATATCTTTATTACACTATTATTTGTTCTATAGTACCTCTACATCTTGAAAGTATGGGGTGAAATAATAATTACTAATTACTAATCCCCATCTTTCACTTTTGCAGAAATGGATCTACAAAGTACTCCTTTCACCGTTCAGCTAGGTTGTGGTGCGAACATCTGCCTAGCCAACGTCATCAACATTGGAGATGTCGGGGCTACCATCCAATTTGGTAGCTTGAATTTCCTGGCTATCATAGCTACAACTCTTGAAGTACCCACCCGTGGTACATTTGTCCGAAGCCATGTTGGAAGGCCTCAAGTTCAAACTCCTACTAGCCATGCCAACCAGTTCAACAACCAAGGAGTTCTCCCAATAAAGAACTTCAGTTTTCAAGAGGCTAGGTCAATCTGAAGCTCCTGTGATGAAAAGAATCATCAAGGGATAAATTGTGTCTTTAATTCCTTGTGGTACAGTTGTTGTGTCTACTGAACCTCTAGTACCTGGAAAGCATGATCATAAAGCTTCCTCATCAGGAAGCAAATTAACCAGAAGGAAGAAAGAGAAAGAAATCGGAGAGCTCAAAACAAATCTCTGAAACTAAAATAAGCAATACTAAGAGTATTCCTACCCACAACAACTTTGACAATCTAAAGTGGGTAAAGAGGAATAGCTCTTGGCAAAATAAAGCGCCCCAACAACTGCTCACCACCCTAGAGTAGATAGCTGAAACATCACTGAGATACATAAAGTTCTCAAAGTAGCCAAGGATAGAGGTTTAATAAAAAGAAGATTTCAGAGGCCTGTGGTGATGGAAAATACCGAAGCTCCACCAAGAAAGTTATCATCTCTTCTTGAAGCGACGATGCAGCTTTGCATGGTGAGCATCAGAGCATGACACTTGGACCGCATGTTCAAGAATCCCCCGATGAAAGGGTAAGAAATATGGAGGCCAAGGCCCCATAATGAAACTTTGAGTAATAGAGTGTGACATCGATACATATACTCAAAATTTGCCTCAAAATCAACTCATCAGAAGTAGATACCTAAAAGAAGGGATATCAATGATGAAAGATATAATGATCGACACCCTGGAGAATCCTCTAGGGGATCCCATCGCCGATCAGTTTCACCCATACAAGAGAAGGTTGATGTTGATCGTGGTCCTTTAATAGAAGAGGTGGTTGTTCCGCACATTGAACCAGATCCATTGGAAACGCGTTGATCAAATTCATGTGCGGGGAAAATAAAGAAGATTCTATGGAAGTGGAAGTTATCTATATGGTTAGAGATATAGATGAACTCCCCACATCAGCAAAGCTAAGGAATCGAACTGAATTTGGCTTATGAAGAAGAAGAAGCAAATAGAGATGGATCTTCAATATTTCTTTGATGAAGAAGAAGAAGACCAGAATAAGAAAGATATTATGAGTGTCGAAGTTGTCTATATGGTTGAACCAGGAAATGATCAGCTTGGTGCACGCTTTTATAATCAGCATCGTCGTACAACCCCAACAACAACTATCTCTGCAAATACACAAGGAGAAGGGCGTTCTCCCCGAAAATGAGCAGCAGAAGCAACAAGCAAGAAATAGAAGAAGAGGAAGAACCTATACTAATTGATGCCATGGCACTAGATAGAGAGCAAAGAGAAATGCAGCGTCAAATGGAGGCCAAAGATAAGGAGATTGCACAGCTTGGTGCCAAAATGAATGATATGATAATACATGATGAAGATGTTCTGAGAAGAATATCATATCAGACCTATTTATCTACTAACCAACAGGTATCTAACAATGCAACTTCTATACTACTAGTTACTATGGTACCTCAAGCTTTTATAGTACATGCTATGCATGAAGCAAGGGATGAAGTTAACCAAACACCTCTCTAGCCAATAATTCAAAATCTAGCTAGCACATGAACTATATACTAGAAATAATAATGAAAAGATAAAGGCGTCATAGCCTAAAGCAGTGAAAAGCGGTGAATAGTTGCCCTTACCCAACTAAATATGATCAAGTGTCATACCCGAAAGGTTACTTAGTATCAAAATTCAATACTTCGTGGGCTTGGTAATCCAACATCCCAATTTAAGGCTACTTGATAACAGAGGGGATGCATACTTTTCCATTTGTTAGTAGCTTAACTTAAATGATCAAATGGTATTGAATTAGAGGCAATATTTGTGAAGAGGTTCCAAGGTAAATCGAGAAAATCACAATTCCTTGTTGAAAGAAGGAAAGATGAGTGATGAAATTCATAAGTCATTGTAACTAAGTATGAAGTCAACAATTGGAAGAAGAACATCGATCCAATTGCTAATGGGCAATATGGATGATAAAATGGCACCATTTTATGCATGACATTGATTGTAACATTCAGACTTGCTCGATAGAGTAAATTGAAAAGTTGAATCGCCCTAAGCAAGTCTATCTATAAAGCAAAGAGAAACAAACCTTCGACTCAAGAAGAAATGAAACTCATCGCTTCTATAGCAAATGGTGAAAAAGGGTGATATACAATGTGGATAAAAAAGCGATACAATGATGATAAGGGTAAAAAGCATGTTTATTCTAATCCATAACCAAAATTGGTATTATGAGATAATGACAAATCTCGAACTTTTCCAAGTGGTGGGGAACGTCCAAAATAGGCAACAAGAGATGATGAGTGAATGTGGCCATCTCTTAAGAAAAAGATGAATAAAGAATATTCTTTTAAAAGAGACAGTGTGGCCAAATTATTTCAGCAAGTAGTCAAAGCTATTCTACAGTTACTAGAAATTAAAAAGCCTGAAGAAGTTGATCAAGTCAATAACCCAAATTACTGTCCCTATCATCGAATGATCAATCACCCTATCGAAGATTGCTATGTCTTCAAAGATTGGCTAGAAAGTATCGAGGTGAATTTACATCTATGGTAGTGTTCTATAAAAGAGAGTCTACAAGGATGATTACGTCCTCTTCCATATCATCCAAAGAAGACAAAGAAGGAGAAATCATTTCGAAGAATGACAAAGAGTTTCTAAAAAAGAGCGTGATGCTAAAATAGCTAAAGACGTCCCTGTCAAGTGGAAATCACCGCTTGAACCTATATTGGACTTAAGAGAGATGCCTAAATCAAGTATTTAGGCTTCTTAATGGCATTATGATAAGGCTACTTCATCACGGCATGAGAAGCAATCGACCAAACGCAAGCCCTATAAATCAAAGAAGTTGGCTAAGAAAAAGAAGATCAAGAAGAGAACTAAAACTCAAAAGATCATTAACAATCTAGGAGTATCACCGCAAGCCATTTAGGCTTGCAGACTTCATGCCTAAACTTCATATTGCTAAATCAGATGAAGAAGATAATGGTGAGTATTGTTCGATAGAGACATGCTAAATTATCTGCATGATGTCAGATATTCTTCAACATCAGTTACTCCAAGATGACAAGGGTAGTCAGACAAACTTGACCAACCCGTCAAAATTTTTATCAGGAAAGTAAGAAGAGCAGAAATGTCAATTTTGTTTAATGACCCGACAATAGTTGATGAAGATCTATATTATTTTACGGAGAAGAGTCGACTCATCGATATCATCATGTGAAATGTATGATGTTGAAAAATGAGTCTAACCCTTTTGGCCAATCTTCCATAATAAGAAGGAACTTGAAGAAACTATCTCTTGAAGAATCAGAGATAAGGTGATTCAAGTTCAGTTGAGAAGTGGTAAAATCTTATCACATTCATCAAAGAAGGGATATGCAAATAAAGAGAAAGACAAACTAATTGAAGTTAACGAAGATATCGTTCCCAGAAATCCTAGAGTGAAGCCTAAATCAAGCGAAAAGATAGATTATAATGTTCTATCACAGAAAGATCCCACTTAAGTGTATGAGGTTCTCTTGATATCAAAAGACCTCCGAGAAACTTTGATACAAGCTCTCAAAGATCCGGAGAGTTATGAAGCTTACTTTGCTTAGAAATGCTTGATCAAAGCATTACAAACTCAAGATCTCCCAGTAATCACATTTTATAAAGGAGATCTTATGTTGGGAACCACAGATCACAACCGTCCTCTTTATGTTACTACAGAGAGTGATGGAATCTCGATCAGCTGCATATTGATTAATCTAGGTTCTTCTATCAATCTCATGAGTCTAAAGGTATTAAGAGGATTATCACTCGATATCCAACATCTTGGGAGAGATAAATTGATGGTTTTTGGATTCAATGAAAAGGGGCAGAAAACTTTGGGCTCTTTCATTCTCCCGCTCAAGTTTAAGAATTTATATACAGAAGCCAAGTTTCATGTAATCGATGTCGATACATCATTTAGAGCTCTCTTGGGATGGCCGTGGCTACATGAGTATGGCATGGTCCCATCAACTATGCATCAATGTATGAAGTATGAAAGATGGAGAAGAATTCAAAAGAACTACAACCATTCCTCAATGAAGCAAAATCTATGAAGATGCAAAGTACTTCATCCTCAAAGAGCCTAAGCCAACAAAACCTCTTGAAGCGGTAGCATCCACTTCAGGAACTAAAAAGTAATTTTATAAAGTGAAAGAGCAGAAACAAGGAGAAAGAAAGAAGGTAATGTCGACTCTCCCTAAAGCACTTGATTATGCACATAAGTCAAGAAAATCAGTTCCTCATTTGGGAAGTGACACGGAAGAAGAAGAATATGTGCCTGTCGATCCTAAGGGAACTTGTAAGCTCTCAAGAAAAGTAGAGTATGAAATAAGTGATTCTAATTCAGATTATTATTTTGAATCTACTTATGGAAATAGAGTTTAGATGGTTGCATCAAGGAGGATAGCTTCCTTGGCAGAGTCAGATGACTCACTCAAAATTATACCCATCCCAAGAGTGCTTCAAGGAAATCACTCCACTGGAGGTTCATAATATTGAAGAATTGGTAACATTCTATGTGTCGTCGTTGAGTGAGAGTGGTAGAACATGAATCTATTTTACAAATCTGAAGAGTCTCAGCCTCAAAATTTTGAGTAGCCTACTCAACATGAAAATTATGATGAGGTAGTGCCAATAAGAATACCAATATACTATCCGTAGAAATTACAAAGAATGATGCATAAACTTGAAGTTCATATTGGAACTACTAAACATATGACTCAAGTCTTTAACAAGATGTGGAGTCAAAGAAGTCCTCAAGCATCATGAAGAAGTGATAAGTTTATCACTAAAGGTATGGGGTTCATCCACAAATCTCATCAAGATAGAGCCATATAATATAATAATAGAGGCTAGAAACTCATAGTGATGAAGAAGATGATTCCATGAAATTCTTCTTAAAATGATGAAGTGGAAGCCAAGCACACAAGAGCTTGAAGATGGTGGACAAATAACTACTATGGATGAACTTAAAGAAGTCAACCTAGGAGGATGATCCCGTCCAACTTTCGTCATTCTTATACGCGATGAAAGTTGAAGAGCTAAAAATGCTACTTTGAAGTGAGCTTTGCGACATATTCAAATGACTTATCCCATGATGTAGCAGTTCATAAACTAGCTATTAAACATGCAACTTGTTAAGCAAGCTCCTGGTGATTGGGGATTGAAGAATAGGTAATTGCAAATTAAGAAGCTAATCAAGAAAGCTTCATCGAGAGAAGTATGCGATTGGATAGCCAACATTGTCCAGTTAGAAAGAAGAAATCCATCTCTGCATTGACTTGGGACCTAAATAAGGTATGCCCAAAAGATGACTTCCAATATCGAAACTATTGGTGGACAACACTTCCAAATGACATGTTCTCATTCATGGATGGATAAGGTACAACCAAATCAAAATTACACACAAGATGAAAAACATATATTCGTAGAACACCTATTGGCATCTTTACTATCATGCCCTTTGGCTTAAAAATCACGGAGCTACATACCAAAGAGCCATGACATGTATTTTTGATGAGTTGATTCATCAAAAGGTAGAGTGTTATGTCGACGATTTGATGGTGATGAGCTTAAATCGTGAAAATCACTTTGAAGACTTGAGAAATATACTGGAGTGAATTAGAAAATATGATCTCAAGATGAATCCTCTAAAATGTGCATTCAGGGTATGCTCTGGAAAATTCTTGGGGTACATTGTATGTCATAGAGGTATTGAAATTGATCCTGCTAAAATCAAGGCAATTGTGGAGATGCCTCCACCAAAGAGTTTGCATCAGCTTCATTCTTTACAAGGATAACTCGCATTCATCCATCGATTCATATCAAATCTATCAGGACACTGTCAACCATTTGCAAGGTTAATGAAGAAGGATGCTCCATTCAAATGAGTCAAGGAGTGCCAAGAAGCCTTCAATAGCATTAAAAGCTACATATTAAATCCACCAATCCTAGCAGCGCCTATTCCTAGGAAGCCTCTTATTCTATATACAACTGTATTAGAAGAGTCCCTTGGAGCATTATTGGCACAACACAATGAAGAAGGCAAAGAGAATGCTCTTTATTATATCAGTCGGAGGCTGATTGGAGCAGAGATGAGATACTCTCCGATAGAGAAGCATTGTTTAGCATTGATCTTTGCAGTCCAAAAGCTTCATCATTATATGTTATCTTACAAGATTACACTCATTTCAAGGATCAATGCACTAAAGTACTTGATGACAAGAAGCTTGATGATTGGCAAGATGGGTGTACTTTGTAATTTGATATCACATGTTCCTAAAGCGGAAGGACAAGTCTTAGCGATTTTTTGGTTGCACATCCCATCCTGGACTCTTCTCTTAATGATGATTTACCGATGAGCAAATTATGCTCATTCATGAAAGAGAAAAATTAAAAATTTGGGAAAATGTACTTCTATGGAGCCTCATCGATCAAAAAAGTCCAATCTCTAAATTTTCCAAGAGCAAGAGCGGGAATCAGCATCATCTTCATAACACCAGAAGGAGGGATAATGAGACGATCATATGGATTGACCGAGCCAAGAACTAATAAAGAAGCTGAATATGAAGCATTAGTGGCAGGTTTGGAAGAAGCTGTTTTCATAGGCATTCAAAACTTGCATTTTTTTTAGTGATTCTCAGCTTATTATAAATCAAGTACTTGGCATCTATAGTAAAAATAAACTTGAGTTAGCTTTCTATCACAAGCGAGTTCTCGAGCTTATGAAGCAGATACTAAATATCACACTAACTCGAGTCTCCCGATCCAAAAATAGTAAAGCTAATTGCTTGGAAAAATTAGGTAAGGAAATGAAAAGTATGAATGGTGATTATGTCATGATTGACATATTTACTCGACGAGTTCTAGAGCCGATAAAGTATCAATCCCCGCAAGTAGAGGGGTTACCAAATCTGACACAACAGGATGTGACTCAGGTTGTTCCTCATACTCCCCAAATCAATAAGAAGTTATACTAAGAAGAGCTAAGAATGACATTGCCTCAGAAAAGCAGTGTGAAGCCTTTGTTGTAGAAGAGTCACGTGATTGTAGGCAAGCCTTCATCGACTACTTTAAAGAAGTCAAATTGCCAAGTAATAAATCACTGGCGGCTCAAATCGAAAAGAGAATGTTACATTATGCTTTTGCCAATAACACTTTATATCGTAGATCCTATGAATAAATGTGGCTAAAATGCCTAGGTGTAGATGAAGCTAGTAAAGTGATAGTTCATGAAGGACTTTTATGGTGCACATCAGTCCCAAGATGGAAGTAAAGATCAAAAGGATGGGTTATTATTGGCCATCTATGGTGAGAATTAATCACTCTAAGAAGTGTCATGAGTGTCAAGTATATGGGATCTCATCCATCAACCTCCAAATCCATTACACCCAACAATAGCATCACATGAATGTTAAGGTACATATATGTAATTGGACCAATCAATCCATTGTCAGCTGGATATTGCTTCATCCTAGCAGTGATTGATTATTTCTCTAAGTGGGCTAAGGCTACTCCATTTAAAGAAGTTACTACTGACTGACTGATCAACTTCTCCATGCATAATGTAGTCTATAGATTTGGAGTGCCACACCGAATAATTTCTAATAATTGCACAACCTTTAAATGTGTAAAGATTTATAGATTTTTTGATTGACACAAAATTGATTGGCGATATTCTTCAATATACAATCCAAGAGCAAATGGTTTGGTGGAGGCCTTCAATAAGACATTAGTCAAATTGCTCAAGAAGATTCTCACCAAAAATAAGAGAGAATGACATACCAAGCTAGTAGAGGCTCTATGGGTGTATCAAACTACCTATAAGATGTCGACTAAAGCCACTCCCTATTCGTTGGTATTTGGAACTGGCGTTCTTCACTTGAAGTTGAGTTGCCTTCACTTGAGTAGCCATCCAAGCAATCTAATTGAAGATCAAAATGCTCTGGGAGGAGCTTGACGTGCTTGATGAAGTTAGATTACAAGCTCATCAAAATCTGGAAGTCTATCATGCAAATATTTCCAGGGCTTTTGACCATACGGTGCGGCCCGAACATTCCAAAAAGGAGAATTAGTCCTGGTACTGAGAATATCAATTATTCCTAATCAAAAATTTGGTGGAAAATTTGAACCTAACTGGGAAAACCTTTTTATCATTAAAAAAGTATACCAAGGAGGGGCATACCAACTCATCAACCTAAAGGGTGAAAGACCAATGCCGCTAATTAATGGCCGATACTTGAAAAAGTACTATACTTGATGACCACATTCTCGAGGTACAATAGAAATCCCCCTACAAGACAGGGACATTTTTTTAGTAGATCTATTTAGGCTGACATCGTGCTTCATGCCAAGATCCCTAAATAAATACACTATAGATGGAAAAACTTTTCCGTGAAAATTCTCCTGTTACACAGGGGCATTTTATATATTCAATTCACAGATGAAATCAATGTTGGATGTCAAAATCTCCTTTAGAGTACATCAATTTAAATATGAATGTATTTGTAAATTTTCATCTTGAAAATTCTTCATAAATGTATTTAGAATTCCCCCTGCAAGACAGGAGGTATTTTTTTAGTTTATATTAAATTGATTTGAGTTGACATCGTGCCAAAAGATGAGATCCTCAAATATATTCTTATTCAGGTTGACTTCGAGCTTTATGCTAAAATCCCTGAATATATCTATAATTATCATTGTTAAGTTGCACGTTCTTGCAAAAATAAAAAAGAATCTATTTCTATGCATGAAAAGATAACCCTAAATGTCAAGAAATTTATCTCTCATATTTGCCAAATTCTGGAGATCAAGTCAAGAACTCCTAATTTCGGAAGCTTCAATCAACTGAGTTGGAGAAACATCAATCTCTTCTTGAAGTCTAGACATGATGGGTTCTAAAGGTCGAACTTAATAAGCCCACAAATGGTCGAGTTGGCTCTCTCCTCACCAACAAACAAGAAAAGGCCGCAATGAAAGAGCCCCCATTCGTCTGTCTGATGACAAAATCATAAACCCACTATAGCTTAAGTCGAATACTTGAGTAGGTTCTAAAGGTTGAACTCAACAAGCTCAAATATGGCCAGTTGATGCTATCCTCACTCAACAAGCCATAAGAAAAGATCGGTGAAAGAGCCTCCCTCAGGTTGAATGATGATGTTCAATCTCAAACTAGATCAGTGATTATAAGCAACCTGATCCGGATCTCTTTGATTGATAGATCAAGGCAATCTAAAGAAATGTTCAATTCAGGGCTGCCTCAAATCAATCTTCATATTACCTCAGGTGATATTTCAATCTATTCTCAAATGATCGATCAAGCTCTCAAATCCTATCTCCTCATCAAGTCCATCAAAGCAAAAGGACCGAGTAATTCCATAGTTCATACAAAGTCGATGGTCAACTAAAGGAATTTTGATTATTCGCCATTAAAGCACACGTTGCTAGACTAATAACTCAACATTATATATAAGTTTGGAAGGTCATCTATACATCCTTCAATGAATCCATCAAAGCGGTAGCACGGTTCATGGAGTGCATAAACCGCGACAAATCAATATAGATGTCCTTCATCAAGTCGTCGGCTCAAAGCTAGGATAAGAATTTTAAATCCACCAAGCACAAATAAATCGATTCTCGAGTCCTTCATCAAAATAAGCACCAATTCCTCCATCAAACCCAAGCAAAGCATGAAGGGTGGGAGGAGGCTCAAATCAGAATGACATAAAAGAAAAAGATCTTCAAAGCCATTGAAGTAGATAGTATATGGTGTAAGAACTCTTATCTATCTGACAAGTCGATTCTAACAAATCGGTCAAGCCCGTCATTTAGCATGTCCTGAATAAGGCAACATACTAATGATAAATCCTAACAAAGCCCCGTAAGCTATTACAATCGAAGCTAAAATGATCCAAGCTCTGTGGCCAACCCAAATGGTCAACCAGTTTTTAATGACTCTCCATGACTCACATTTGTGATCTACATATATGTCATAAGTCAAGACAAGCCCACAAGTCAAATTCAGGACTTGGTGGATGCACAAATTGAGGCTCAAAATGCACTAGATGTCACTGAAAATGGTTGAAACGATCTCCGATTAATGAATAGACTTAGCCATTGCATTTAGAATTTTGAAATTGATAAAAATATAAATATTACAAAATCTAACAATCAATTGATTAAGCGCCCGAGCTATCAATGTGTAGACATGCATATCAAAGTTAAGAAGCTGTGATGATGACTGAATGATCTCAGTTCATAAAATTTATCATGTCGTTAGCTTCAAAATATTGAAAACTATCAAATGAGACTATCCTCGCTCAATTCAGACGAGTCTGTGTAAATGTCAAATGATTTGAAGTGATAGCACAAAATTTGAAATGCGATCAAAATCAACTCAAATGACCTCTTCGATGAATGTTTCCATCACATTCGAACATCGATGGTTGTAAAATATAAACTTAATGATCTGATCAAGCACTCAATCATCAATATGCCGCATATCAATCAGCGTCGCGACCTTCGCTTATGAAATTACCATTTGGCAACATCTATCAAATAAAATTTGCACTCAATTGGATGAGTGCATGAAAATCGATGGTCAAAAGTGAGCATTTTAAAATTGACTCAATTTTCAATCAAAATCTTCAATCAAACTATTTCATTGTGTTAATAATAAATTACCCTATATACTATGTGTGTGTTTACTGCGGAAATTCCTTTAAAATATTTAATAAATTCAAAATTTATTAAAAAAATTCTTAAATTACCCCTGCTCAACCGTTCCCCTATATTTTCAGTTTTCTGAAAAAGAAATAAAATAAAATAAAAAATTGAAAAGAAAACCACTCCTACAACTTTCCCTCTCATTTTTCTCCCATGTTTCTCTCTCTTGCATCCCTCTCTCATGTTGGAAATCCCTCTACACAAGGTAATTCCTCTCTTCCTCTCAATTTCCTCCGTTCCAGCAAACATCCACTGCCGAAAACCCATGTTACGTGCACTGTTCCGTCGCCTATGGCCCAATTGGCCTAACATGCAAAGCCTTTCGCCATTCCCTCTGCCTCCGTGCCAGAATTCCATTGGCTATCTCCCGTGAAGCTGCAAAGCCCGCGCACACGCCGTTCCGTCCGCCTGTACACCCACCACCCGCCACAGCCTGTGACCCCACCGCTTTTTCTTCTGTTCCAGCCTAAATGCTGTCGACCCATTTCTGTCCTGACCCGCAAACCCAAAATCGACCCTTCTACCAGTCGTCGACCCGCTCTCCTGTTCCAGCCTGCTGTGCATGCCAGCCCCAGCCACGCACTGTACCAGCCTGCCAGCCCACTGCATTCCCACTTCCTACAGCTCATTAGCCAGCCTTCCTACAGCCTAGCCCACTGTTCTGGCCCATTGCAGTTCCAGCCTGGTTTCGATCCTTCCTGTACCAATCCATCCAATTTTTTTATCTCTATCGGGGAAAATATCATCAACAAATTCTTTTGATTTCTGGTGCCACACCCCTTGCTTTAGCCGTCCCGTTTTTGCTCCGTTGCAAATCGGGGAAGAACATCATCAATAGGCGAATTCTTCCTTTGAATTTCAGCTTTGTACCTTCACGTTAGCCATCATTTTACAAATCGGAAGAACATCATCGGAATTCTTCTTTCGATTTTGAATTAGCATCCCTTTGCTGAGTGGGAAGAACATCATCAATAGATAAATTCTTCTTTGATTTTTTGTTACTCTTTACATTCCCAATCGATATCTAACCTCGTTTAAAGCACGCGAAAAAATAAATCGTATGTGAGATTTAAGAATGTGAATATATATGTATGCTTGTGTTTCTTTGCAGGTTTGAAGACCTTGCTCAACGAGGGGATGAAAAATAGGCTCGTGTCGCATATACCGATTTCACGTGCAGTATTGAGTAAGTCACCACTTGTTAGAAGTCGTTCCCCTAGACGAAATGCTACTGAAATTTTGCCTAATTTCCAGACTTAGAAAAAAATGGGGGAAGGAAAATATATTACATTATATGTATTCTTTCATGTATGAATGCCTCGTTATTAAAGGCGATGAGATGAAAACCAGTCTGTTAACAACATAACTCTCGCTTCAATGAGGCTAAAACAAACACCGATGCAGCCCACACGGGGATGATCGGAGGCTATAAAATTTTGTCTAAATTTTAGACTTAAAAAAGGGAGAAGGAATATATATTGCATTGTATCTTCTTTCGGTCAAGGCCTCGTTGTGCTCAAGGTGAGATGAAAACCAATGTGTTAAAGACACCACTCACCCTCATACTGCCTGTAGGCCAAAACACCTGATGTAGCCCCACATGGGATGATCATAAATTATGTCAAATCTTTTGACTAAGAAAAAAGAGGGGGAAAATCAATTTTGAATAAAAGAGGGGGAAAATAAAATTTGAATAAAAGAGGATGAAAAAAAATTGAATAAAAGAATGGTAAAATGAGAACTACTTTTTGGAATAAATCTTCTTCTTAAAATGACAAATTAAATTATCCTTTGAACATATATAAAATCTTCATTAATATCACTCTTTGTCAAGCACAAGCGATACTAAACCAAAATCTACAAAAATCATAGAGCTCTCATTCAATACAAAATCAAGGAATTTTATCCTAAACTATGATTTTCAAAGCCAATGATTTTACTAATTATGTGAAATTATCCAAGCTATAAATTCCTGCATGTGCTCGGACATAGATATTTCAAGTGCAAATTTTAATGTCTGAAAAGGCTGCGTAGACTAAGGTTAGAATAAAATAAAAATACAAAATGAATCTCATAATTCAAACATAAAGTTACCTAAAATTACTATACACCTGCATGTGCTCCAACACTGCGCTGAATGTTTAAATTCAAGTGTATGAGGATGTTGCGCGGGTTATTTTCTGGTTTAGTCATATGACTGGGTCCGGGTTAACAAAATTTAAAAACCTATAATAAGAGTTTCAAAATCTAAGAAATTGATTCTATCAGGTGATAGTAGATCTAATCTTCTGTTAGCAGCTAAACAGAGTTGACAGGATCCAAAGCTCTTAAACATATTCAAATTAATCAAATTTTAAATAACAATCTGAAATCAATCTCATAACTCAAAAATAAAAACTACATAAAGTCTTAAATAGACCCGCATGGGCCCCGATACTATATTGAATGCCTAAATTCAAGTGTCTGAGGATGCTACGCGGGTTGCTTCCTGGTTTAGTCTTAGGACTGGGTCCGGGTTAACCAAACCTAAAAACCTATAATAAGAGCTTCAAATGAGTGAAATATCTAAGAAACTAATTCTGTCAGGTTACAGTAAATCTAATCCTCTATTAGCAGCTAAATAGAGTTGATAATATCCAAAGCTCTTAAATATATTCAAATTAACCAATTTTTCAAATCAAATTAAATATCAATCTAAAATTGCTTAAATGGAATTCTATCATTAAAACATAAATCAAACCCAATCCATCCACCTTCTGTAACTGTTTGTCGGGAGTGACAAACTAAGAAAACTCTAGCTCATAAAAGAGTCAATGTCAAATCAAGTATTATGCTATGTTCACTCTCAATTAATCTCTTGCTAGTAAGGACATGACATGTGTCCTCGACGGCTGGCAGCTAGAGGCTCCACGAGATAGTAGTTATGATGAGTCCTCTTCGAGTGGTTTGTCGTCGCTCCATTATATTATGATCAACATGTAGCTATGCTCCCCAATGGCTCACGCCCTCACAAGGTAGACTTAAGCATGTCTTAAACACCACCCAGTCTACAAGAATTTCTTGGACGCATATGTTCTGATGAGGATCCTTCTATCAGGTTGGGTGACTACCTCCTCTGACTAAGTAGACTTGGGACCGTGATTGCCCAGATGACAAAACCATGGGATCCAGATGGGGCACGTCATCATTCCCCCAACCAACCGGTTTAACTTGAAATGATGAATTTCATAATCTAAATTCTAAAACTCTACATGTTGCTACTATACGCTATACATTCAATGATATAACGACTAACCTTAATCGAAAGTTCTCTCTCTCTCTTATTGGGAGGGGTAATTAACTATAGGGGCTTGTGCTATAGGAAACCTGGAACCAGATCTAAAGTCCTCACCAAATGAGGATGAAACTCTGGGTAGTGTCTTATCTACTTTTTCATCTGACTTCTGAAAATTACATAGACATTTTAACCTACTCTTTTCATCGAAGAGGTTGGTGGAAAATTTTTGGAGCCCATAGTACAACTTGAACAATGTGTGCAATTGATAGTGCAATATGTACAAAGTTGTTCTTATTATATACATGATGTATAATAATATTTTTAGACTATCATTACATAATATCACCTATATATATATATAATTCAATGAGCAATATAATGATGAAATTCTTATGTCTCATGAAACCTATTGTAGACAAACTCTTTAACACCATTATTCACAATGAAAAAAAGGCATATTAATTGTATTGTTCTTATACATATCAAATTGGATTATGTATTTAGAAGATTATATTAGTTACTAGTCAAACTCGAAGAAGTTAAAATCAAATGATTTTTTATGTGCAAAAGCTTGATTAAAAAAAAAAGGTCATAATCTCAATTCTACAGTGAAGTTTCAAAAAATAGATCTAGGATTAGTTGTTCTGCCATGATTAGATTTGCTATTATTCTAGATGAGAATTGGAAGGTTAAAAATAATATAGAAAATTGTAACCATTCATTAGCAAAGTCAAGTGATCAACATCTTCTGAGATCTTATCAAGGCAATAATGAAGAAAAAGCAGCTATGTTGAAGTCAATGATAAAGACAAGAATTAAGGCGGTGCATTGACTATCTTGTCGAGGAAGTAGGTGAAATGGAGAATGTTGGATTTAAAAACATGAATGTTTTCAATTATATTAAAAAAAAGAATAGCGAAGATTGATAATGGTGATACTAATACATTAGTATAAATTTTAAAGGAAAAGTAAGCCGAAGACAAAATGTTTGCATGGGATGGCCAAATTATTAAGTCAAATAGGTTGGCTAATTTTTTTTGAAATGACATGACAAGGATTGATTATGATTGCTTTGGGGATGTCATAATTGTTATACAAGTTTTCAACTCAATAAATATAATTTAGTTTATGTTGCTTTTATTGGAGTTAATCATCATTGGAAAAATAATTTATTTAGAGTTGCATTTGTCAGAAGAAATAATTGAATCATTCATATTATATTCAAAATATTTCTATGAATAATGAATGAGAGACATCCTATAATAATATTAACTGATCAAGATCAAGAAATGGTGAGAGCTATTAAATTTACATTGCCTCAAACTTGCCATATATTATGCCAATGATATATTTATAAGAAAGTTCTTTCAAAAGTACACTGCTTCAATAGTAATAAGATCATACAAAGTTTCTTTTATACATCCATGAATAAATGTGATTTTGAAGAAGAGTTTGAGCAGGAATGATAAAAAATGCTAGAAGAAGGAAATCTCCAAGATCATGCTTGGCTAGTTGAGCTACATGGAATCTCTAAACTAACAAGCTTTATCAATGATTATTTTTTTGAGATTGAAGAAGGTCATGGATACATGACAATAAAATGAATATGATGAAGATTTCAAATGTAGCCAATCAACAATCATTCCGGTTATTAGAAGTAGTTTTATTTTAAAGCAAACTGCTGAGTTTTATACAAGAAAGTTCTACACTTTTTTTTTTGAAGAATAATTTTCCATGTGATAGATTAGTAGTAGATGTTTTGATGATAATCCTATAAAATATTTGATAAGAATTTTAGAAAATAAGAAAATGTCCAAGACATGGACTATTCATTTTGACAAAACATGTTTAAGTATATCTTGTAGTTATAAAATTTTTGAAATAATATGATTACTCATGTACACTATATTAGAGTTTTGAGTCAATAAGTTATTATGAGAATTCCAGAGAAGTACCTTCTCAAGTGATGATCTTCTAGAGTAAAAAATGATATGAAAATGGCTATAAAGACTTGAAATATTTATGAGTTAAGAGTGGTTTTCCTATTAGTATCATTTTTCAAAATCATATCAGTAGATATTCATATCAAATAAGCATCAGAGTCCAAGGCAACAAGAAAGTTGAGCAGTATATGTTGGATTCGTTAAAAAAATTATCCAATGATTTTAACTTAATATTAAATGGTAGCTCACCTCCATCAAACTATATAAATAAGAAAAAGAAGGCCACTGTGAAATATTTCAATTGTAATGAATTACTCAAGGACCCAACTGAGATGTGATTGAAGGGTGTTTCAATGCAAGATTAAAGGGATATTGGGAAATAAAGAAGAAAGCTAACTATTAGTTCTTAAAATATTAAATATTATTGTATTATTTCACTTATTATATTTTTTTATTTACAAAGAAAAATGAACAAGTTGTTGCAAAAGTTGGAGAACACAGAGAGTTACCTATTGTCACCCTTTTTATTATAACGTATGAATGCTTCTCAGATGTATGCAAGTCAAAATATTTTATCTTTAATATAATTTTTTATCAACTAAAATTATGTTTTTTATATATCAGGAATTACAGTTAAGCTCAACTGCAAGTCACCGACAACAGGATAAAATAAGATGATGATGGACATTATTAGATAGATAAATTCATGATGCCTGGAATATATTGAAAAAAGTATATTTATATTAATTTTTGATGTTCAATTCAAATTGATTGAAAGCATTCGACTAAATAGTTAACGGATTTATAATCCATAAAAGTTATTTTTTTACTTAGTTTGAATGCTAAATAAATAGGTGGTGTGCTGCTTTATAATCCATCAAATTGTATATAATCATACTCCAATAACCTTAAAATGATTTCTGAATCTAGAATAGATCATTTTAGAACTCCAACAAGCAGTATACTTACAGTATGCTACTGTAATACGCTAGTATATCATAAAATAAAATATACATAAAATCATGTACTGTACTAACATAAAGCTAGAAGTGGTGACTTAATCTAAAGTGTGTGTTAAGGCTTATGTGGTATGTCCTAGCTAGGCTTTTAGAGTTGGGATTTTCTAAGTATGAAGGACATTTAATGTATAAAGGGATTGATTTCTCTGTAAGTGATTTAACTGATTTACAAATTTTACTTAATATTTTTTCTTGTTTCATTTGACATACACTCAACAAAGTGTTATAAAGAAAATAAAAGAGAGAATCACTTTCTTTTATCCCTACCTTAAGTCACATCTAAAGCAAATTAGTTAATCAATTCCCTTTAGTGAATGGCTTATTATATGTTTTAATTAGTCCTATGTTTAGGTTCACTTTAAATAAATTCATTCAATAAGAAAGACATCTTAAGATTAGTTGGAATGAATTACTATCACATAATAAATGTTTATTCATTTCTTTTCATCATGTATATCATGCATATGATTAAATCCTAAGTGTAGCTATACATGCAATTGATATCTTAACACACTTAAATTATGAATATGAGTAAATGTATTTAGAATTAATATTTCATTTGGTTGAATGATTTTGTCTTATTAATTTAAAGTTTTATCTAAATTCTTATGTAAAAGCATAAGAAAAGAACCTTAAGTCACATGAATAATCGACTCAACTAATTAAACAAAGTATGAATGCATGTATTTTTTAATAGAAAAAGGGGGTTTTCATTCACTAGCTTAGTACACATTCACATGTATAAAAGTTTTAAGCAAGTATGTCGTCATTGTTCAACACCAAGGGAACGAGGTAGGAACCTCCTTAGGGCTACTTAAAATCGTGCATCCCTGGAATGGCTAGACTAATATACTGCTATCCTTAGATACATATGGATGTATAAACAACTACAAGAATAGAAAGCCCTGCAAAAATTATATTTTGATTTATTTGATTTATTTGTGTAAATGAGTTAAAGCTCTATCTAAATTTTAATGTTAAAATGAATAAGAATGAAATCAAACAGGTATGCCATTGTTTCACACCAAGGGAACTAGGTAAGAACCTCCTTAGGGCTACTTAAAGTCGTGTGTCCCTAGGATGTCCAGACTAATATACCCGCTAACATTCTTACTTATACAAATCAACACATGAACATAAGAAAGAAGTTTTATCTCATACACTAGACTTATGTTCACTTGCATCTCCTATGTATATATAACTAAAATCATAACATATAATGTTATTTCTCATTAATAAGCTCTTTGAAAATATGTTTGAGATTTAATAGTGATAATAGTCATACATATTTCTAATTAAGCCAACACATGTAAATTGACATTAAGGAAATCATTTTTTTTTATTTGATTAATTTGAAAGACATGAATGCATGAATACAAGTGGTATACAACATTTTAGCATGATTAGAAAGAAATAAAGAAACATAAGCATGTGATTTCATTCAATCCAACTAAGTCCTAAGGAGAATCATACTAAATAAGATAATTTAAAATAAACTAAAGTTCTTTAATGACATTTCATTTTTATGTTTGATTTGATTTAAGAAATATGAGAGAGGTTTGCTAATCTTAATTCCATTCTCCATGTGTGAGTTAATTTGATTTAATTAAGAGCAATTAGGCTGATTTTATGGTTTAATTAAGTTAGGGTATGAATTAAGTCAGTTAATTAACCCTTACCTACATCACCTTAAGCTAATTAACTAATCAATAATGAGCCAATATTATATGCAATCACATAAAAAGTAAACGAGCAATGCTCCTAAGAAATGAAAGGGGTCTAATGTAATTGGCTCATGATTAATAGTTAATTAAGCTTACAAGATTTAACTAATTACTTTTATGATTTTCTTATACATGTAAGCTAACCATAATTTCATTAAACTCCTTTAGACTATTAAACATCTAAAGGGCTACCCAAGATTGATTAAATGTAATTAGATATGAATTGGATTTTAGATTGAGTTAATTAAGCGCATTAATCCATTTGGTTAAGCATTAAGCATGTTCAATTGATGAAATGAAATTAACTTAAGTAAAGAGATCAAGAAAGAGGCCTTAATCTCAATCCCTAAGTCACACATTTGATCACTTGAGCTCTGATTTTATCTTGAGGATTACTTAATTAATTAGCGATTAATTACCTCATTAATCATTAATTAATTTGATTCCAAAAAGTAAAGAAAACTTAGGAGATGAATTAAGAAAAATACCTCTATCACATTCCCTAAGCTCCCTTATTGATCAACGGAGATAATTAGGCTTAAATAATTAATTAATGCACTATTCTTTCATTGATTATCACTAATTAAATTAAAAGAGTGATTAAGGCTAAATCAATTAGTTTTCCTAATAAGCAACCAATAAAATCCTAAAAATATAAGAGGCAGAGGTTATCCCCCTAAACAACCACAAAAAATTTGAGATTAATTGGGTGATTAATTAAGGAGTAATTAAGCTAATTAAATTTTTAATTAAATCTTAATTAAGCTAAAATCACTGTTCAAAATTAATTAATAATAATTTTCCTAGATTCTATTCTAAAATATATTCAAAATGAGCTCTCATTTGTATTTTTTAAATTTTTTCAAAATTATTTATAATTTCTAGAAGTTTCAACTTTAAAAATAAATTATTTAAGCCTAATTAAAGCCTTAATCCCATCGGGCCACATGGTAGCTACGCGACATGCTTTTCACGCGGCGTGATGGGATTGGCTATTTAAGTTGTCACTTCGTCATGCTGACTCGGATGGTGGTGAATGCGCTATCTCCGTGGGCCGTTCGATCTAAGTTCGGATGATAACAATTCAATCTGTAATTTAGAGGAGAAATCAGAGCGAATCTAAAGCGATTAGATCATGACCATTTGTTCCAATCACATGGAATGGACGGTTTGTAATCTATCTCGTTTGTGAGCGGTGAAAGAAGGATGTCGTCCATCTTTCCCAGTTCGATCTGAGCTCACCTAAGCTCGGATTATCTCCAAATTCATCCCACACCTTCGAGGGAAGGAGACGCACACATCTAACAGCTAAGATCTAATGACATTCACATTTGTTTCACAAAGGACCAACCTATTTTTGCTAGGGAGCTCAGTTTTGCAAAATTACCTCATTGGAGCTAATATCTGGCAGTGGGATCGACGGAGGTAGCTTCGTCTAGTAAAGACAAAGCCCTATTGAGAAGATTTGGGTTTAATTTGATGTAGAGCTCTCGGTCGACCAAGCCACGCACGTAAGAGCCTCGACTTCGATCGAACTCCAATCTCCGGTGGTCGGGAAGGCTCGGGGATGATTCGGTTGGCTTCGATGAAGTATAAGAATAGTGTGGGTGCAAGGAATTGGTATTTGACTGAGTGGAGAGGGAGTATTGCATGGGAGAAGCTTGTCCTATTTTAGCTTTGCTTGGGGAGAGGAAATTTGATCGAGGGAGGCTTCAGAATACTTGGAATTTCTCTCTAGAATTTCAAAAACTTCTTTGGGACTCACATGAAGTGAATGGTGAAGAATCCCGCTAGAATTGAGGGGTTATACCCTGTCAGACTTGATGGACGGATGAGATATATTTTAGCTTCACCTACATGCGAGCTATCTCCCTCAACTCCACTTGGCACGTCTTGGTTGGAGGAAGTTGTGGCAGGAGTCTCAAAGCTTTATTTTAGGAGATTGAGTTTCCCTTTTTCTCCCTTGCACCCATGGGGTTTGGTCATGGAGGTGGCTGCCATGGGAAATTTCTCTTGATCCATGGCAAGGGCTAGGATGGCTTAGGTTGGGCTATGAAGGCTTAGGCATGCTTCATTTGGCAAGTGGAGGGCTGCCATGGGAGAGGCAAAGTGGACTTTGTCACTCATGGAAAGAATCCTATGCAAAGAGCTTTGCACATTGGTCAATTCCCTTAGATTGGGTCCCACTTGGATTTTGCTGGCTTGGGGCTGACCTAGGATTAATTTGGGTCGTGTTAGGTCAGCCACCAATGTTCCATAAGGTGGCTTTGGGTGATTTGGCTTCATATGATAAAAATGGGCTCATTTGGGTTAGGTTTAGTTGGGTTGACTAATTGGTCAAATTGGGTCAAACCAAGGCTTGGGTTAGGTTCATATGATGATTTATGTTGTTTTAGTTCTAGTGGTTTTGATTAATTTGGCTTAGATTTGAATTTGCCTCAACCGATCAAGCGATCAAGTCATCAACGCGTCTGTACGCATATCAAAGTCAGGAGGCGCCGCCGCAAGCCAAATGTCCTCCGTTCGTAAAATTGATTGAATCATTAGCTTCAAAATATAGAAATTTATCAAGTGAGACTGCTCGCACTCAATTCGGACAAGTCTATGCGAAAATCAAGTGGTCGAAAATGGTGACACGCATTTTGAACTGAAATTGACTCAATTTGACACCGACTCGAACCAAACGGCCTCCAATTGTGAAAAAGGCTGCGTCGTTGTAATTGGAACAACGGAATAACCTTGAATTGATATATATATATATATATATATATATATATATATATATATATATATATATATATATATATATATATATATATATATATATATATATATATATGTATATATATATTGATTATTTAATCGTGTCGGCATAAAATTCACATTAAAGTCGATTAATTAATTTTAAAAAAACCTAAATCTAACATAACTCCTTAAAATCGCCCGATTGAGCCCTAATCCATCATGGCCGACCATTTCTTCACACTCGACCCGTTCGATTGGTTCTTCCTCCCTTCATGGTGAGCTCCCCATTTGAGCCGCTGGTTACTCCTTGGCTCCCCGCAAACAAGCCGTTCCCATGATCCTCCTCCCTCTCTTCAACCGCACACAAAGAGGGATTTCCCCCATTTTTTTGGTTTTATGGTCTTCCCCTTCAAACCGAAGGAGGTGCTCCATCTTTTCCCCTCTTCCTTCTCCAAAACCGTAAGGAAGCCCTCTCTCTTTCACTTCCTCCCTCCAAATCGAAAAGGTAAGCTTCACTTCTTCCTCCTTCTTCCTCTTCCCTTTCTTCTTCTTTCTTCTCATTCTTCTTCTTCCTTTTCCCTCTCTCTCTCTCTCTCTCTCTCTCTCTCTCTCTCCTCTCTTTACAATAATATAGATAAACACCATTATTACGCCCTCTGTTGCCCTCCATGCTCCACATCCTCTTAGCCTCTTCAATGTCTCTGATATGAACACATATCTCCAAGCCAACAACAGAAACAAAAGAAACAGAAGAAGGCCGGATTGGCTAAATGATTTCACAAGTATGGAGAAAATAGAAAACAGAGAATAAATTATAGCCATAGAACAGAGAGTAATAAAGAAATAAATATTAAGCAAGTTATTACAAAACAAGAAATAATTACAGATAGAATAATAAAAGTTCCCAAAAGAACAGACAAAGAAATACATCAAACAGTATAGAATTTCTCAGGAACCATATACAACAGAGAAGTTGCTCAACACAGGCAAGGGAAAGACTCACCCAAGACATAGAAATACGAGGAAGGATTAGTAGAGCAGTGCAAGAAATCAAGAAATACAAGAATACACAGGCAAGAACTATAACTTAAATTGGCAAATTAGTTACAAAAGACATAGATGAACCTTCTAGAAGAGCAATCGCTATAAATAGAGGAGAAGCAAACAAGAAAGGGTGGGAAAATTTATCTTAAGAACTCCTCCTTCTCTGAATAGTCTTCTCCTTCTTCCTCTGAACCTTCCTCACGGTGGACGCCGCCGAAATCCTTCCTTAGGCAGACACAGGTCATCTCCCTCGATCGCCTCTTCCTCTCGAGCTCTCTCTGAACCCTAACCTTCAATGCCAAAATGACTCCAGAGCCAAACTCTTCCCAATTCAACGAAGCGTCCTGGGAAGCTTCATCAAAGCGGGGATAAGATCAATGCCGCTCCTCCATTTCATCGATGATCCATAGTCTTCCCTACATCAAGCTTCGCCACCACACACAATCCACTCAGAATAACAACGATCAGGAACCGCAAGATAGAATAACACATCCAAGGGTTTACAAGAAAGTAACTCCATCCGACGGTTCAAGAAACAGCTCAAGAGAAACACCATCCAAGTGATCCAATCCAACGGCTGAGCTAAAAGGCGCTAAATCCAACGGATTAGGAAGCTCTCGCAATTCCCTTCCTCCTTTCGACTTCGGTGGGTTCGAGACCACTTTCGGTCAACTCAGTGAACAGACTTAAGCCAAGCCGGTGCAGTCCAATCCAGGGAAATCTGACCCAATCCTCACTGTACCAGATCTAATTCTGAAAATAGATCTTATTATTGGTGCTCTCGTTGAGTCCCACAACTCAAACAATGGCAGATGGCACAAGACATACAGCTAAAACTATTGATGAATGTGTAAACAGGCTGAACAAAAATGATGAGCAAATGCAATCCATTACTATGATATTAAATGAAGTATCCAGAAGACTCTCATCAATTGAAGAAAAATTGGAAAGTACTCAGCAAGAACAACAACAATCACAGGTATGTACCCCTCACTGAAATTTCCTTTCCTCCTAGACAACAAACTCAACACAACAATAGGCCTGAAAGTTGATATGCCAAAATTCAATGGAGATAACCCTAGGGTTGGTACATTTAAAGCACCAATTTTTCAATATTATAGCCTCTCGAGACCAAATTCTTAATAGCATCCATGCATGGGGGACCACTAAGTTGGTACCAATGGATGCATATTAATCACCAATTACACTCATGGATACAATTTAAAGAGCAAGTTATTGAGATTTGGCCCCTCCTTGCAGAGATTTAAGGGTGAACTTGCAAAATTACAACAATCTGGTCGCGCAATTTTATAATGAATTTGAGGAATTAGCAAACCGGATATCGTATTCCACAATTCTTACGAGTTGTTTTGAATCGGTTTAAGGCAAGATATAAAAGGGAAGTAAGAGCATTACAGCCTAGCTCACTACAGCAAGCCTTCCAGTTAGCTAAATTGATGGAGGACAGGCTAGATATAACAATGCCAAGAAACTACAGAACACACCAAGCTCAACAGAGTAAACAAAATCAAAACTATCAACCACCTTCACTGCCATCACCTCCAGGAATTTCAGCATTCAACCAAAATAATGGAATGCACAATGACAAAACAACCCCATCTGACCAACAAATAGATGAAAGAAGAAAAAAGAGATTATGCTTTAATTGTGATGATAAGTATCACAGAGGACACATTTGCAAATCAAAGCTGTTCAATCTAATAGTCAATGAGGATCAAGAACTATGTCAGTGACTCACGAATCGAATTGCAAGAGCTACAAGAAGAATTCCACAAATCGGTCTCAATGCATTTTGGTCGGTCTAACCTAGAACATTAAGATTACAAGGAGTAATTGGTAACAAAAGATGCAATTGATGGTGGCTCAACCCACAATTTTATCCATCTAAACTAGCCAAGTTCATAGACCATACGGTAACTCGCCGGTGTTTAAAGTGTTAGTAGGAAATGGAGAAACATTAAAGTGTTGGGAATATGCTCAAATATTCCTATACAAATACAAGGATACACTTTCACTCTTATCTTCTTCCTATGCAAGGAGCGGATGTAGTGTTAGAATTCAATGGCTAGAACAATTAGGTGAGTGTACAACTGACAATAAAAAGCTCACCATGAAATTATATCACAATGACAAGTTAGTGCAACTACAAGGAGATACCTCATCCAAAGTGGATAGCATTACATTCCACCAGTTTACTAAATTACAAAACAAAAAGAAATAGTTTCATACTTACAAATCAGAAAAATACCTGAGGAAGCAGAACACACCACAAAGAAATTCAGCAAATTACCTGAAGGCATACAACAAGTATTAACACAATACTAAGAATTATTTAAGATCCCAACAAGTTTACCTCCCAACAAGAAGATAGACCATAAAATATAGCTGCAGCCGGGAACTCAACCTATCAAAGTAAAAAATTATAGATATCCCCATTTTCAGAAGACAGAAATAGAAAAGCTAATTAAAGAAATGTTAGAATCAGGGATCATAAGAGAAAGTACCAGCCCGTTTTCATCTCCAGCTTTGTTAATAAAAAAAAAAGATGGCACTTGGCATTTTTGTGTGGATTATAGGGCTTTGAACAAAGTCACTATACGATAGGTTTCCCATTCCAACCCTGAAGAACGATGGATGAGTTACATGGCCATCTTGTATTTTCTAAATTGGATTTAAGATCGGTTATCAAATCGAATGGCAGAGGAAGCCATCTATAAAATGGCTTTTAGAACTCATGAAGGTCACTATGAGTTCTTAGCAATGCCTTTTGGATTAACCAATGCCCCCTCAACATTCCAAGCACTAATGAATTGATTAAGCCATTTTAAGGAAGTTTGCCCTAATTTTTTTGATGACATACTCATATCTGATCAAACATTGGAACCAAGGTCATCTACAAGCTATTTTAGAACAACTGAAACAACATACACTATATGTCAAACCCTCCAAATGCTATTTCATCCAAGATAGAATAGAGTACTTGGGTCATATACTCTCTGCACAAGGGATAGAAGTGGATCCCTCAAAAATCAAAGCAGTACAAGCATGGCCTATGCCAAAAATAGTAAAACAATTAAGAGGATTTTTGGGCTTAACAGGATACTATAGAAAGTTTGTTAAAAATTATGCAGCAATGGCATCTCCCTTAACATCAATGCTTGCTAAACAACAATTCCAATGGACAGAAGAATCCATAGCAGCATTCAAACAACTGAAAGAAAAAATGACCTCATTACCAGTATTAGCCTTCCCAAATTTTACTATACCCTTCATTTTAGAAACAGATGCCTCGGGACGACAATAGAGCTGTAGCTCAAAACAATCACCCTCTTGCTTATTTGACAAAAGTTATCTCCTACAATGAAAACATCAACATATGCGAGAACTTTATCTTTAGCGTGTGGCCAAATGGACAATACTTATTGGGAAACAAGTTTACAATCGAGCAGATCAAAAGAGCATTAGAGAATTAATACAACAAACCATTCAAACTTAAAGAAAGATTTCTAATTAAGCTCTTGGATTTGACTATTGAGCATAAACCGGGGACATCAACAAAAGCGATGCCTATCTAGAAAAGTGCCCAATCTGAGTAAATGCTAAAACAAATCGATTCAGTTTCAGTACACTTATATGCTTATACTCACACTTACAAATTTGCTCCAACAAATTAAAGAGGAAACAAGCACCAATAAGGAACTCCACAACAATAATAGATAAAACAATCCAATGAATTTTCCCAAGTATAAAATTGCTAATGGATTGCTTTATACAAAGAGTTGTAAAAATTGATATCAAAAATACTCTTATCGAGAATTACATTCAACACCCGGTGGGAGGGCATGGAGGTATCCAAAAGATTTTGACGCCAACAATTTCAGATGAAAAGGATATAAAACATTTTGTATCAACACCTATCGTCAAGTCAAGTATGATACTCGAGGATTACTACAACCCTTTCATACCAAAAGCCATATGGGAAGAAGTATCCATGGACTTCATTACGGGTTTACCGGTCTCATAATAAAACAACCATATTAGTAGTGGTGGATAGATTATCCAAATATGCTCATTTTTACCCTACCAAATAATTTTTCTGCTGTCTATATAGCTCAGATCTTTATCACAGACATTATTAAACTCCATGGTATCCCACAAGGAATAGTATCGGGCAGATCCGGTGTTTATGAGCAATTTTTTGGCAAGAATTATTGAGATCAAGTGGGACTACTTTAAAAATGGTCTACCACCCGACGGATGGACAAGCAGAGGTAACCAGATCCTAGAATAATACTTGAGAAGTTTTGTGTTGGAAACACCTAAAGTATGGTTATAATTCCTACCCTGGGTAGAATTCTCATATAATACTTTAATCAACACATCAACAAAGATGACCCCTTTTCAATTATATATGACAGACTCCCCCCTAATGTAATACCTCATAATGAAATTCCAACATCCAACACAGAAGTGGAAAGCATGTTACAACAGAGAGACCAGATGCTTCAACAAATGAAAACCAATCTACAATAAGCTCAAAACAAGATGAAACAAATTGCTGACAAACACAGAAGAGAGCTTCAATTAGAAGTTAATGATTTGGTATTAGTTAAGATACAACCCTACAGACAGACTTCAGTGACAGGGAATCAATATACCAAACTACAAAGAAGGTATTATGGGCCTTTTAAAATACTACAGAAAATAGGAATGGTGGCGTATAAAATTGAATTACCTGCAACAGCAAGAATACATAATGTATTTCACATATCCAGATTAAAACCATACAGACAAGACTCTAATATCCATCCAGCACAGCTATCAACCCAATTCAGAGATGGACAAATACTTATTAGACCTTTCAAAGTCCTGGACCACAGAACTATACTAAGGGGAGATCAACAGATCAAAGAAGTACTAATCCAGTGGGAAGGACTACTAGAAACAGATACATCTTGGGTAACAGAGAAAGAAATGCAGGAAAATTTCCCTGATTTAGACCTTGAGGACAAGGTCAGGGTGGGGGAGGGGAGTAATGATATGAACACATATCCCCAAGCCAACAACAGAAACAAAAGAAATAGAAGAAGGCCGGATTGGCTAAAAGATTTCACAAGTATGGAGAAAATAGAAAACAAAGAATAAATTACAGCCTTAGAACAGAGAGTAATAAAGAAATAAATATTAAGCAAGTTATTACAAAACAAGAAATAATTACATAGAATAATAAAAGTTCCCAAAAGAGCAGACAAAGAAATACATCAAGCGGTATAAATTTCCAGAACCATATACAACAGAGAAGTTGTTCAACACAGGCAAGGGAAAGACTCACCCAATACATAACAGAAATAACGGCCAGAAGGATTAGTAGAACAGAAGACTGATATGCAAGAAATCAAGAAATACAACTGAATACACAACAGAGGCAAGAACTATAACAGAAATTAACTGAAATTAGTTACAAAAGACATAACAGATGAACCTTCTAGAAGAGCAATCAGAAACTATAAATAGAGAGGAGAAGCAAACAAGAAAGGGTCGGAAAATTTATCTCAAGAACTCCTCCTTCTCTGAATAGTCTTCTCCTTCTTCCTCTGAACCTTCCTCACGGTGGACGTCGCCGAAATCCTTCCTTAGACCAGAGCAACACCGGTCATCTCCCTCGGGATCGCCTCTTCCTCTCAGAGCTCTCTCTCAGGAACCCTAACCTTTCGAATGCCAAAATGACTCCCGAGCCAAACTCTTCCCAATTCAAACGAGAAGCGTCCTCAGGAAGCTTCATCAACTGAGGGATAAGATCAATCGCTCCTCCATTTCATCGACGATCCATAGTCTTCCATCAAGCTTCGCCTGCCAACACACAGTAATCCACTCGAATAACGATCGAGGCGCAAGATAGAATAACACATCCAAGGGTTTACAAGAAAGTAACTCCATCAAACGGTTCAAGAAACACTCAAGAGAAACACCATCCAAGTGATCCAATCCAGCGGTGAGCTAAAGCTAAATCCAGGATGAAGCTCCAATTCCCTCCTCTCTTCGTAGGTTGAGACCACTCGGTGGGTCAACTCAGTGAAGCAGACTCAAACTGCGGTGCGGTCCAATCCAGGGAAATCTGACCCAATCCTCACTGTACCAGATCTAATTCTAAAGATAGATCTTATTAGTCTCCCTCAATATAATTTATTATACATAGATGGAGAAAAAAATGAATATCAGAAGCAATTAAACTAGTAGATCATTATATTACCAAGACAAGCATAAATCCTTCCATGCTTTTTGACTTTAATGCAAAAAAACCTTTTGGTTCTCCATTTCATCCCTTCTTCCCCTTTCCTATTTCCTGCAACTTTCTCTCTTAAGCCACACAACTCTAAAAGAAGAATAAGTACACTTCCCCACATTCTTATTCTTCTCCCTCTTCTTCTGAATCTCACATCCCTTCTTCATAAGCTTATCCGCCATTATTCCTGTTCTTTAATGCTTGATTTCAACATGTTTGAGAAGTAACCATACTTAGATCAAACGTATAATGCAAGTTCAAAGAGTTTTCCTGGAAGCTAGCTCAATGCCTTTGCCGATCTATCTCTCCACATAAGCCTTCCTAACAGCAGCCCCTCACTTCGAGACCGCACCACCTCTGCCGGCCATGCAAGCATGAGCTTTCTTATTTCCTTCCTTATCCATCTGCTCTTCACTTGAGGAAATCTAATGCAATTACAGCTTATCACTCTTCCGCATTATTCTGATAATCAAAAATCCAAAATAGCAATTAATCCTTTAATTTTCTTGCCGAGCATTACAAATGTGCAGCAAAATGAGTTTGGGTGTATATGAAAATGCGAATGTGTGGAAATATATATGTTTGCATCTCTTTGCAGGTTCCAAGATCCCGATAATGTCTCATAGAGCGTAGCGGGTGCAAGGAAATGTGAATGTGAAAAGATTTATACATATGTGCTTGTGTCTTTCTTTGCAGGTTCATAAACCCCGCTAATGCCTCATAGCACGAGTGAAGACATGGTGTGAAGACACCACTCTTCACTTCAATAGAGGCGTCAGCAAGCCAAAAAAATGTTAGATGTCGTCCCCAGCTATTGAAATTTTAACTGAATTTTGGACTTAGAATAAAAGAAATGAATATAAATATTGTATTGCATTTCTCTTTTGCCGCTAATGCCCATAGCACGTGGTGGGTGCAGAAGAAGGTTGTGTCAAGACGTCGCCACACTCAATGGGGCGTCAAAGTAAGTCACTCTTGCACTCCATGGATGACTGAGGAGCCATTGAAATTTACTCAAATTTTTAGACTTAACAAAAAAAAAAGAAAAATTAACATTAAGTTAAATATAAAATATAAAGTCTTAAATAAAAAATAAATTAAAAATTAAATGTAAATAAACTTGAAATGAATTTGACATAAAATTGAAAGGTTATGATCTAAATAAAATTTGAACTCAAAATAAATCGATTTGATTGTAACTTCTGAGCTCAAACTTATAAATTAATGATGACATCAAATTAAATTCTGAATTGTAAGGCTTGGAGGCAAATAACCTTTATAAGATTCAAATCCAAACTTAAAAGATTGACTGAGTGAAGATGAACGATACTTTACAAACATAAATCTATTTGAATGTATAATTGGATTATCGAAAGCTTGTAATATGATTGAAGTATAGCTTTCAAATGTAAAATTCAAAAGAAGCTAGAATTCAAATAAGCTCGCTTAAAGAAAGTATAACAACTTGCATGAGCGAATATCAAATTTGAATGTTGAATTTATAAAGATCTAATAGGTTTTTAATGAGCATAAGACAATCATTAAAGTTTAGAAGTTCTACGAATAAATAAAATGCAAGTAAAGATACAACCTTTTAAGTGCAAATATAAACATGATTTTATGTACAATCGTCACCGGATCCGCAACTCTTTGTACAAGCAGACAGAAAGCGACGGCAAATTAAAATTCTATAAAAATTATGGAGCTTCTTTCAATCCAAAAATTAAGAAATTTAATTCTAATTATAATTTTTAAAATCAATGATTTCATTAATTAGATGAAATTATCTAAGTTATAAAACTCCTGCATCTGCTCGGACATAGAGATTTAAAGTGCAAATTTTAATGTCTGAAAAAGCTGCGTAGGCTACGTTGAGATTAAATAAATACAAAATTAATCTCATAATTCAAACATAAAATTATCTGAATTATTAAACACCCGCATGTGCCCCGACATTATGCTAAATGTTTAAATTCAAGCATATGAGGATGCTGCACGGGTTGTTTCCCGGTTTAGTCTTAGGACTGGGTCCGGGTTAACAAAATCAAAAATCTATTATAATAATTTCAACTTATTGAAATATCTTAGAAGCTAATTCTATCATGTGACAGTAGATCTGATCCTTTGTTGTTAAAGCGAGTTGACAAGATCTAAAGCTCTTAAATATATTCAAATCAATTAATTACCCCGATGATGGCTGTGTTGAATGATGGTTTCAACCGGAGGGATACTTCTATCAAAAAGTGAATCTATTTTCAAATCAAATTAACTTAAATCAAATATCAATCTAAAAATTGCTTAAATGAAATTCTATCATTAAAAGCTTAGAGCAAAAATTAATCAATCCACATTCCGCAACTGTTTATCGGATATGACAAATTAGGAAAACTCTAGCTTACAAAGAAGTCAATGCTAAATTAAGTGTTCTGCTATGTTCTCTCAATCAATCTCTAGTGAGGACATGGCCCATGTCCTCGATTGGGGGCATGGACTCCACGAGATGATGATTATGACGAGTGCTCGATCGGTGGTTTGGCTAGTAAAGCTTCATTATATTATGATTATGACCGTAGCTTGTATGCTCCCCAATGGCTCTGCCCTTTGAGTTGTGAATCATAAGGTATACTTGATAGGGCAAACAATCACTTATTAGCTAAGGTAGACTTAAGCTTGTCTCTTTAGACAAACACAACCCCAGGTCTACAAGGATTTCTTGGACGACGTAACCCATGTGTTACTGATAAGAATCCTTGATTGGGTTGTTCTACCTCCTCGACTAAGTAGATTAGACCGATGATGGCGAAACCATGAGATCTAGATCGGGCATATCATCATTCCCCCAACCATCCGGTTTAAGCTGAAATGATGAATTCCATAAATCTAAAATTTTTAAAACTTTATATGTTGTTACTATACGCTAAGCATTTAGCGATCTAAAGACTAGCCTTAATCGAAAGTTCTCTCTCACTTTTTGAGAGGTTTAGTTAACGATAGGGGCTTGGGCCTGTAGAAAACCTAGAACCAGATCTAAAGTCCTCACCAAATGAGGATAAAATCTCTGGGTAGTGTTATTTACTATTTCATCTGCCTTCTGAAAATTACACCGACACTTTAAATCACACTCTCTTCAATTCAATTTGTCGAGAGGTCGGTGGCGAATTTTTGGAGCCCATAGATTTTTGGCGACTCCGCTGAGCACAGGATTCTCTTTCCACCTTTGGCTAGTCATATACATGATGTAGTAGCAATAAAATATTTGAAGATTCAAAACATAAAATATTAATTTAAATGTGTAATAAATTCAAATTATTATTATATGAACTATGTCGAATGAATTATTTTATAGAGCATATCTTTATTATACTTTTATTTTGTTCTGTAGTACCTTGGTATTTTGAAAGTATGAGGTGAAATAATAATTATTAATTACTAATCCCCATCTTTCACTTTTGCAGAATGGATCTACAGAGCACTCCTTTCATCATCCAACTAGGGTGTGGTGCGAACACCTACCTAGCCAACGCCATCATCAACACAGGAGACGTTGGAGCTACAATTCAATTTGGTAGCTTGAATTTCCAGCTATCGTAGCTGCAACTCTTGAAGTACCCACCCATGGTACACTCGTCCGAGGCCATCTTTGGAAGGCCTCAGTTCAAGCTCCTACCAGCCATGTTGCAATCGATTCAAAAGCTGTTAAGGAGTTCTTCCGACAGAGAACTTTAGTTTTTAAACTACTAGGTTAATCTGAAGCCCCTGCGATGAAAAGGATCATCAGTGGGCAAACTGTCTTTAATGCCTCGTGGTACAATTGCTTCAAGGATTGAACCTTATGTACCTGAAAAGCATGATCATGAAGCTTCCTTATCATGAAGCAAATTAACTAGAAGACAGAGAAGAAGAAGAAATGCTGAGCTGAGGGCTCAGCAGATTCCATTTGAGTGACCTAGTGAACAAGTAATACTACCGCCAGAAGCGAGTATTCCTACCCACAACAACTTTGACAATCTAAAGTTGGTAAAAAGGAATAGCTTTACTGGTGAAGTAAAGTAGTCCTTCTGGAACCAACAACGTCAAGCTCCACTATCACAGATGAATATCATGATGGAGATATTGTAGAAGAATATCACATCAAATGCAGCACTTGTTTAGTCTGCTAATCAACAGGTGGCTAATAATACAACTTCTATACCACCATTCGTTTTAATGCCTCAAGCTCTTTCAGTACATGCTACACATGAAGCGAGGAATGAAGTTAACCAACTACCTCTTCAGCCGATAATTCAAAATCTAGCTAACACACAGGCGTATGTAGCCTAGAAATAATAATCAATGAAAAGATAAAGGTCATATCTCGAGGGAAGAAAAGGTGAGTAAAGGTCGCCCTACCCGATAAATATGATCAAGTGTTGTACCCAAAAGGTTACTCAGTGCAAAAATTTAATACTTTCAGTAAGCTTGGTAATCCAAAACAACATCTAGCCCAATTCAAAGCTACTTGTGATAACATAGGAGAATGATGTCTTTTTCAGTTCGTTAAATGACCGACCGCTGAGTGGTATGCAGAATTTTCAAATGATTCGGTTAAAACCTTTGCTGAGTTAGAGATGATATTCGTGAAGAGGTTCGTCAGTCTAACTGAGAAAATAACAATCGTTGACCTTGCCTTGCTGAAAAGAATAAAAGATGAATCAATGAAAATTCATAAGTCGTTGGCATAACCTAAGTATGAAATGTGAACAACAATTGAAAGAAGAGCACGCGATCCAATTGTTAATAGGCAATATGGATGATAAAATAGCACTACTTTTATGTATGGTGTTGATTGCAACATTCCAGGACTTGCTCGATATGGTAGCTAAATTTGAAAAGCTAATCACCTTAAGTTTGAAGTCTATGCAGATAAAGGAAAAAGAAACAAACCATCATACTCTAGAAGAAATGAAACTTATGCCACTTCCTACAGCTCAAATGGCGAAAAGCAGGTGAAATATAATGTGAATAAAGGAAAATAATCGATGCACAATGATGATAAGGAAAAGAAGTCAGTCTATTCTAATCCACAGCCAAAATTGGTATTATGAGACAATGACAAACCTCAGACTTTTTCAAGTGATGGGGAGCGACCAAAACAAGCAAGAAGAGATGATGAGCGAATGCGACCATCTCTTAAAGAAAAGATGAACAAAGATTATTCTTTTAGAAGGGACAGTGTGGCTAAATTATTTTAGCAAGAAGTCAAAGTTGGCCTACAATTACCAAAATTAAGAGGTATGAAGAAGTTGATTAAGTTAGTAATCCAAATTATTATCCCTATCATCGGATGAGCAGACATCCTATTGAAGATTGTTATGTCTTCAAAGATTGGCTAGAAAGGAAGTATCGACGGGGTAATTTACATTATCCGACAGTGTTCTAGTTAACCCAAAAAGAGAATCTACAAGGATGATTACGTCCTCTTCCGTAACATCCATCAAAGATAAAAAAGAGAAATCAGTTCAGACTGAAGAATGGAAAATAATAGTTTTCAAAAAGATTGTGAAAATGCTAAATCAGATAAAAGGTGTCCCTAGTGTTAAGTGGAAATCACCACTTGAACCTATATTGGATTTAAAAAAGATACCTAAACCAAATATTTGGGCTTCTTAGCGGCATTCTGATAAGGCTACTTCATCACAGCACGAGGAACAATCTATTAAACGCCGGCCTCATAAATCAAAGAAGCCTAAGAAAAAGAAGATCAAGAAGAGAACTACAACTCAAAAGATTATTAACAATCTAGAAGAGTATCATCAGCCGGCAAGACAACCATTTAGGTTTGCAGACTTTATGCCTAAACTTCGCATTGATGAATCAAATGAAGAAGATAATGGTGAATCTTGTTCGGTAGAGACATATCAAATCATTTATGTGATATCAGATGTTCTTCAACATCAGTTACTTCAAAATGACAAGGGTAGTCAGACAAGCTCGACCAACCCATCAAAATTCTTGTTAGGAAAGTATGAAGAGTCTGAGTAGTTAACATCTGAATTTTGTTTAATGACTCAACAAGACGATAGCAGTTCAAATGAAGATCTATGTTTTCCCGACGGAGAAGAGTCAGACTCATCGATATCATCACACATGAAACGTATGAAGTTGAAAAATAAGTCTAACCCTTTTGGCCAATCCTTTAGAATAAGAAGAGAATTCGAAAAACTACCTCTTCAGAAGAATCTGAGCAAGATAAGGTGATTCAAATTCAGTTGAGAAGTGATAAAGTTTTACCACTTTCATCAAAGAGGGGAAATGCAAATAAATACAAAGGCAACCAAATTGAAGTCAATGAATATATCATTCCCAAAAATCCTAAACTAAAGCCTAAATCAAATGAAAATATAGATTATAATATTCCATCGCATCTGAAAAAGATCCCTACATAACTGAGCGTGTACGAGTCTCTCTTGATGTCAAAAGATCTCCGAGAAATTTTGATATAGACTCTTAAAGATCTGAAAAGTTATGAAGCCTACTTCGCCAAAAAATGCATGACTGAAGCATTGCAAACTCAAGATCTCCCAGTAATCACATTTTCAAGAAGATTTTATGTTGGGAATTGTAGATTACAACCTCTATATGTTACTAGAGTGATGGTATCGATCGAATATTGATTGATCCAGATTCTTCTATCAATCTTATGAGTCTAAAAGTATTAAGAGAATTATCACTTGATATCCAACATCTTAAGAAAGATAAGTTGATGATTCATAGTTTCAATAAAAAAGGGCAGAAAACTCTGAGTTCTTTTATTCTCCTGCTCAAGTTTCAGCATTTATATACAGAAGCCAAGTTTCATGTAATCGATGCTGATACATTATTTAGAGCTCTCTTAGGTTGACCATGGCTACATGAGTGTGGCATGGTCCCATCAACTATGCATTAATGTATAAAGTACCTAAGAGATGGAGAAGAGTTCAGAATTCCTGACAATATACAACCATTGTCCATCAATGAAGCAAAGATCTATGAAGATGCAAAATATTTCATCCCTAAAGAGCCTAAACCAACAGTCTCTTGAAGTGATAACATCCACTTCAAGAACTAAAAAGCAATTTCACAAAGTAAAAGAACCGAAGCAAAGAGGAAGAAATAAGACCATGCCAACTCTCCTACACACAAGAAGAAGAAAATATTCCTATCAAATCTAAGAGAATTTATAAACTTCCAAAAAAGGCATAGTATAAAATAAGTGATTCTGATTCAAACTATTCAGACTATGATTCTGATTCAGTTCCTCACTTGGGAAGTGACACACAAGAAGAAGAAAATATTCCTGTCAAATCTAAGGGAATTTATAAACTTCCAAAAAAGGAAAAGTATGAAATAAGTGATTCTGATTCAGACTATGAATTTGAATATACTTATGGAAATAGAATTCAGATGGTCGCATCAAGAAGGATAGCTTACGTGGCAGAGTCAGATGACTCACTCAAAATTATACCCATCCCTCAGCAGTGCTTCAAAAAAAATACTCCACTGGAGGTTCATAATATTGAAGAATTGATAAAATTCTATGTGTCGCCATTGAACGAGAGTGGCAAAACAAGAACTCTATTTTACAAATCTGAAGAGTCTCAGCCTCACAATTTTGAGCAGGCTACTCAACATGAAAATTCTGAGGAGATAATGCCAACAAGAATGCTAATATATCATCCACAAAAATTACGAAGAAAGATGTATAAGCTTGAAATTCATATTGGAACTACTAAACATAAGACTCAAATCTTTAACAAGATGTGGAGCCAAAGAAGTCCTCAGGCGTCACGAAGAAGTGATAAGTTTATCACTAAAGGTCGGGGTTCATCCTCATCAAAATAAAGCTTGTTATAATAATAAAGCGAGATCAAAAGTAATAGTGACGAAGAAGATGATCTCCATGAAACTTTTCTCACAAATGATGAAAAAGTAGAAGTCAAACCTGCACCTGAATAACTCAGATGATGGACAAATAGCTACTATGGATGAACTCAAAAAAATCAACCTAGGAGCTAAAGATGATCACCATCCAACTTTTGTCAGTGCCCTTCTACCTGATAAGAAAGTTGAAGAGCTAAAAATGCTACTTTGTGAATTCATGGATTGCTTTGCCTGGACATATTCTGAAATGTCAGGCTTACCCCATGATATAGCAGTTCATAAACTATTTATTAAACCAGATGCTGCGTCTGTTAAGCAAACTCCTATGCGAATGAGATTGGAGATTGGAGATTGAAGAATAGGTAATTGTAGAAACTAAGAAGCTGATCGTAGGCTTCATCCAAGAGGAGAAGTATGCAAATTGGATAGCCAACATTATCCCGGTCAAGAAAAAGAATGGTCAAATCCGTCTCTAGATTGACTTCGAGACCTAAATAAGGAGTGTCCAAAAGATGACTTTTCACTTCCAATATTAGAACTACTAATAGACAATACTTCCAACTATGACATGTTCTCATTTATGGACGGATCATCGAGATACAATCAAATCAAGATGGCTCTTGAAGAAGAAAATCACACATCATTTAGAACTTCAATTGGTACATACTGCTACACAGTCATGCCCTTCGGATTAAAAAATAGAGCTACATACCAAAGAGACATGACACTGTTGACCTCATTTTTAAGATGAGCTCTCAATCCCTCCATCTTAGACATAAGACTACTCTTAGATTTTAAGAGTTCCTTAGTCTTAAGACGCATTTAGTGATTAGGTGGACACTCAACCTAGTATAGACTTAGAAGAGTTGGCCATAGGAATAGGTCATGACTTAACAATGTTAGGAAAACTTGTTACTCTTAGCTTAAACCATTACTCAATTTCCTTCCTCCAAGTCAAACTTCAAATCAATCTTAATTGATTTTCTCCAAACTCAAATCAACTTTATATGACTAAAAATCCATAATTGAAATCTATGATTGAAACCCATGATCAAAATCCATTAAAATTCCTAAGTTCAAACTTCCTAAGTCCTTAATCCTTTCTTAAAAACGTTAGCCAAAATCATGATCAAAACCAATTCAAATCTTTGAGATTTTCTCATAATTCATTTATGTTTTCATTTATATTTATATATATAAATGAAGTATAAATTCAAACCAATCAAATTAAACTCAAAATTCCAACTCAATTCATGAAATTCTCTTAAATCTCTTAATTTTTCATTAATGGACTTAGCTTAAATCTTGATCAAATCATTTCAAACTAATGGGATTTTCTCAAAACTCATTTATATTCTCATTTATATTCATATATATATATATATATATATATATATATATATATATATATATATATATAAATGAAATATTAAAAGAAATCAGAAAAATCAAATGCAAAAATTAAATTCTCAATTTGAAAATTTTCCTACGTCCTTTAATTTCCTATTAAATGATTTATCCAAAAACTTAATCAAACTAATTCTAACTCATGGGATTTTCTCAAAACTCATTTATATTCTCATTTATATACATATATATAAATGAAATATAAATATAGATCAATCAAATCAAATCCTAAAATTAAATTCCCAATTTAAAAACTCTTTATGTCATTAATTTTCCATTAATGAACTTAGCCTAAATCATCATCAAATCAATTCAAATTCATGAGATTTTCTCATAAATCATTTATATCCTCGTTTATATTCATATATATAAATAAAATATAAATATAAATCAATCAAACCAAATTCAAAAATTCAAATCTCTATTCCAAATTTTCCTAAGTCCCTTAAATCCTTCTTAATAATCAAACCACTACAAATCCTTGAAATTTTCTCATGATCAATTTATATTCTCATTTACATTCACATATATAAATGAAATATAAATTCAAAAATCAAAACCATTTCCAAAAATCAAACTCAAATCCACTCAAAATCCAATCTAAGCCTTTCAAGTCAAAATTTTAACTTAGCCAAATCAATTTCAAATCAAGTCAAACTCTTGATTTTCTCTCATGATTCAATCAACCCTATAATCATGAGCCCATATATAAATCCAAACTTCAATCAAACAATCAAAAACTAGTTCAAAAATTAAACCTAAAACCCCTTCATATTCTTTCTTTGAATATAAAATTGTCAAATGAATCATAACCCATTTAACTTCAAATCACTTGTAAATGAATTTATATCTCAATCATGAGTCCATATACAAGATCACTCAAGCTTAAATCAAGCTTTGACCAAACCATTTAACCCACTTAGGCTCACTTAACCTAAAGTGACCTAAAGTATTCTTATGAGCCAAATTCTAATCCTAACCAAATTGGATTGAACCAAACTAATATTCGCCTCTCATCATGATCAACAATCATCATGGGATGATCAATCAATCAAATTGGGTCAAATCAAGTCAAACTTAAGAATTGACCAAGTCAACACTTAGCCCAAAATGAAACCTTACATAGCCAAATTCCACCATAGGCCAAATTGATTGAAACCATTGATCTAAGTTCACTCATGACTTAAGTTTGAACTTGACCAAGCCAACATTTGAGCCTAACCTAGCCTAATTGGCCACTTGAGCCAAGTTGACCCATTTTGACCTAAAGGATCAAAATGTGTCAAAACTTGATCTAAGCCAAATTAATCCAAACCAATGGGTCAAGTTCATTACAAATCACTTGTGGAACTTGACCAAAGCCTCAATTGGCCAACTAGACCTAACCTAGTCAAATTGACCTTAGACCCAACATGACCTAAAAGGGTCATGTTGAGCCAAATTTGAACTTAATCAAAATTGATTGGAAACAAAGATATCAATCCACTTTGGGCCGTAGATAGCCTTTTTGAGCCAACTTCCTCTTCACTCAATTTCATTGCAATTTCTTTTGCATACTCCATCAGAGAGGCAAGTCGAGTGTACCCAGACTCTCTTTGAAGTTCCAAAGGCAAGGGGGGACCTAGCTCGATCAAAGCCGCAAGCTAGCTAAGAAGAAGGTGGTCCATATACCAATCCACTCAACCTTAAGTGCCCAAAATTTTAGCAAGGTTTCATCTCAACTAGATGAAGCTTCTCCAAGGGAATCGAGCGCCGGTGATCACCTCTGATGAGGTATGAGATTTTTCGACCATTAAACTCAATGTGGTGTGAAGCTTTATGAAAGAAATTTTAATCCCATGGAGTTTTGATCATTGGATGTGTCGCTCTTTGGCTTTAGATGGTGTGGGTTGAGTTTGGTTTGAATCCGAGCTCAATCGAGCTTGGATCTTCCACTTAATCATGGAAGATCTCTGTTGATCAAGGGGAAAAACTTGGGAGATCTCAGCCATCCATCGGCGCATTTTGTATGGACGGCCGAGATAATTCCCCACGTTTAGAAGTCCCTTATCCATTTTAAAATCGCAGGGAGATCTCTGGCCATCCGATCTTTGATCGGATCAAATCGCATCCGCCATGATGATTTGGTTTAAGTGAATCCCTCACTGCGGCGTGTAAAGCGGCCGACCGCCATGCCATGGATAGTGGATTAGTTAGATGTTTTAATTATTTTTAATTAATCTAGGGATCTTCTGAAATTCATAACTCACTCTAGAAAATTCAAAAAATTATAAAATAAAATCCTATGGAAAGATAATTCAGTCTAAAATATTATAAAATTAATTTCAATGGATTTTAAGTTATATTTTTTCTCTGAATTTGGGTTTTATTAGGAAGATCATTTTGCTAATTACTTTTTAATTAATCCTCTGATTAATCCCAAATTTCTTGAGTATGTTTTAGGGGATGACTTCTATCTCACCTAATTTTTTTGAGATTTATTGAAGGCTTGATTAGAAGAATTGCATATGGGTTTCTTAATTAACCTCCTTATGTAATTAAACATAATTAATGTGTAATTAGTGATTTTAATTCATGATTAGGTGATTAAAGTCAGATCCAGTAAGTAGGAGGTTTATGAAATAATTTTTGGGCATTTCCCTTAAGCTATTCCCTAAACCTCATTTTCTCTCCTTAATCTCTCTTAATTAAGGGTTAATTCATTAATTATCTCCTTAATTAATTTCTAAAAATTCTAAAAAAATTCTAGAACTTAATTAATCTACTTTGGGTAGATGTTTAGGTGTTTAATAGTCTAAGTTCAATTAAAGAAATCAAAACCCAATTCATATGTGTGAAATGATGTTTTGAAATTACTTAAGCTAAACCCCTTAGCTTAATTAACTTTTAATTGTGAATCAAATTGCATTAGGCCTCTTTCTTATTAGGTGCATTGTAAATTTAAATTCTTTGTGAGTTTTTTATGTCATCTAATTGGCTCATAATTATTTGATTAATTCTTAGGTGGTGTAGGTAATGATTAATTAAGTTACTTATACCAACCTAATTAATGCATAAAATGGATCTAATTATCTAAAAATTAAATAAAATCAAACACATATGGGAATGGGTTAGAACAGAAACTCATCTCACCTTTTCAAAATTAAATCAAACTCCAAACTAAACAAAAATCACTTTGAATTCACTTTGATTTATTTTAAACTTTCTTATTCTATAAGAATGTCTTTAGGATTTAAGTGAAATGAACTTGTTTACATGCTTTCATTGCTTTGAATCTTTTCCCAACATGTTAAATTTGTATGTCATGTGGTTTCATGCATTCATATTTTTCAAATTCAAGTTTAAAAATGAAATTGTTTACTTAATGTCAAATTTACATGTGTTGGCTAAAGTAGAAATATGAGTGGCTATTATCACTATTAAATCCAAATTATTTTCAAAACATATAAATCAAATATAAAATCTGAAAGTATGCTACTTATACTTTAATCAAGAGTTTGCATGTAGAAGATTATAAAAGTATGCTTAGCATAGGTTTTCTTTCTTTCTTATGTTGGTATAGTTTTGAATAGGAATTTGGTGGGAGTATGATTCATTTGAAAAGAACCTAACACTCACTTAATTCCATATCATATTCATCTCTATGCTACCACTTAAGAAGGGTTATTTATACTAGCATACATAAATTGCATAAATAAAATGAATCCATTAATACAACTTTTGCATTCTTCTTCTCCATTTCATTTCTTTTATACACATATTTGTATTTAAGGAAAGTAGTATATTAGCTTGGACAACCCCGAGGTTCTGAAGCTTTGTAAAAGTAGTCTTGTATCTTACACCTCACGGTTAACAATGGCTATTTACTCACTTATGTCTTTCTTACTTTTATGTGTGTGTGTGAAAATTTGGATAAGGAAACCCCTTTCTACTTAAAAAAAATCATGCATCTCAACTTCTAAATTTCCTTAAATGGATTAATTAGCATGCATTATAAAGTGTGTTAAAATACTCTCATTTTCATGTATAGATATGCTTAAGATCCATCCATATGCATATTATATATGTTGGAAAAGAAATAAAGTAATGTGTATTATGTGAATTTTGATTCATTTTATTTAATCTTAAAATATTTTTCTTTTGGAATATGTTTGTTTAGAGTTTCTCTAAACTTAGGATTAATTAAAAGATCTAATCAAAATATTCACTTTAGAAATTACTTAAGTTAGGGAAGGAAAGAGAAGCCTCCTTCTCTTTCCCTCTCTTCACAACTTAATAATTAATTGTAGGATCCATTTAAACCAAATCAAAATATAAAATAAAATCAATCCAAAACAATTAAACAACTAAAATGAAACCTTCCTCTAAGTTGAACATGTTCTTCACACTTAAAAAATTTGAACCTAAAGTCATAATTAAACATACCACACAAGTCTTCAAAGCACACATATTAGCCTAAGTCACCACTTCTAGCCTTAAGTTAGGTCGGTGTGTGGTTTGATGTTTGTTTTATTTTGTGATATATATTTTAGACTGGATGGTAAGGTGTATGCTCGTAGAATGAATGAGTAGGACGCTCTTAGTCTAACTATTCTTTTCTGCAGAAGATTGTGCTTAAAGGCTATCATTAAATAAATAAATAAATATATTTTTTGCTTGTAGGTGGTTTATACCCCTAAGCATAATAATCCATGGGTGACTTAGTCATCCATGTGTTGGGTGATAAATCCAATATACATGTTTGGGATTTATGTGGTTTGTTTTAACTAACCTTTGTTTTGCAGTGTTAGTTAGATTTCCACTTTTCTTTTTCATGTAAATTTGTGCAATTAGAATTTTGAAATAATTGTTATGAGGATTAAGATGAACATTGGTTATAAGATCCTATCTTATGTACCATCAAAACATCCAACCATCTTCCAAAGAAACCAAAAGAAGAAAAGAAGAAAGAAGAAATAAAGGTTGAAGACCACCACAACAATGAATTCCTTGCTTAAGTGTAATTTAATTCATTTGTAATCCAGGTTGTATAAGGGTAGAACTCGGTTACCCACATTTGATATTTTCGGGTTTGTGCAGTGGTGCCCGACCACAATGGCCTTTTATTCTTTTTGCGATTAGCTTTATAAATTGGTTGATGATTTGTTTAACTTTTTTGCATTAAGTGGCATGTTTTTCCTAGTTGCTTCCTTACTTTATGTATGACATGGATGTGGATTAAGCTCTTTAGGGAAAAATAAATCTTTTACCTAATTTAACAACTCAAAATAAAAATTAAACAACTCAAAACCTCGCCTAAAGCTTAGGTTTAAAATCAAGGTAAAAGAATTAGTTACCGGATGAGCATTTCTTTTGTAATATCATGCACAAATGCATCTTGTTTCACTCTTGATTGGGGCTTCCACCTTTGCCGGAAACTTAGCTTGACCTTTGAGAGTCACGGTGAAAACTCACCTCCTCCCTTCTCCGATTTTTTAATAACTTATTTCTCATGCATTAGTGAATCCTATTACGAGTCAAAATAATTGTCTAAAATAAAAATAAAAAAATGAAATTTGAATTGCATTAGATTTAGATCATTTGAAGCATGTCCCTTTACATGATCTACTCTCTTTAGGAGTGAGTTTAAAGACTTCGTCTCTTTCTAAATAAATAACAACCTAGCTATCTTGCATAAGCATAAACACTTGCCTACATGTATTTAAAATCGCAGGAGAAGTTAGTTGGTGGCCACCCCTAAGCGGTTATAAGTTCAAGCTGTCGGGTGGTTTGTCCTCTCTTGTGGAGACATACCAAATACCCTTTTTTGGCCTTAGATTTAGGTTGTGTTTTCAGCTCTCACCAAAGCTTCCTAGATTTAGGTTGGGTTTGCCATAAAGCATTCTCACCTCTTAGGCTTTTCCTTAATCTTGTGTTAAGGAATCATAAGCCTAAATTTCTAATGAAAAATTCAAACAAACTAAATCAATTTCAAAAATATAAAGCCCAACTATAAGATAGTTTGAGATTGCTCACTAGGTTTCCTAGCATCGTGAGAATCTCCTACTTATCTTCCATTTTGACTTTGATAATAATTCTCTCTTTTGATCAATCTCATTTGATCTTCAAACATAAACCAATCGATTGATAGTTCTTCCTATTGAAATCTTCAAAGACAACGATCATTTACCTTAATCGAGAATTTTCCTAAGGAATCTTCATTCCTTAGAATGCAATTAATTATGAGGGTTTTACTGAAAATTTAACTCGATTTAAAATAAACTCATTTATTTTTCCATGTAAAAAGGGGAAGAATCTCACATACATATGGACCTTGTCTAGAGTCCTTATTGAAATTAAGTTCATTAAAGGGTAGTGATTTCTTTTGAGATAATATACTATTCCTTGATGACTCGATCACTGAATAAGCCACATATGGATCATATCCTAAAAGATGAATTTCTATAAGTCTTGTCTCTTTCATTTCTCCCCACAGATTTGAAGGTGACTCCTCATTCAAAAATTTTTCACCACAGATTTTTCTGACAACTCCGCTGGGGATGGTTCCTCTCTTCATCTTTGGTACATGATCGTTGTCTTTGAGTATCGATAGTGGGTTTGTACTTTTATGAGTCCAAGACTATCCTTCTTTCCGTTGACACTTAGCTTATTTCATTCTTAAGATTGAAGTTAGCCAACATCTTTAGGTTTTAGGACCGCATTCATCGTTGGTCTAAAAACTCCTGTTGGGTTCTCCAATGGATAAAATTAAAAGATCTAAACAAAGAGAAAATAATTAAAGACTTCCTCATCATTTTCATGATAAGGAAAGGTTAATTCTAAAATAATAAAGATAAAATAAATCTTCCATAAGAACTTTGCTTTTCAAAAAGCACTTTTTCAAAAATGCACTTAATAAAATATTTTTTACAAAATTTTATCACCCTCATTTAACAATTCCCATAATTGTTACATGTAGTAATTTTCAAGAATAAAACTAACAACATTTTCAACAAAAAAAAGCACAAATGAATATCTTTTTTCAATTCACTTTGATGAGATTTTATTTTTAAAATAAAATGAACAATCATCTTTTCCAAAGATCACAATCGTAATCATAAAATTTTTGAATTTTTTCTATTCAATAAACTCACACTTTATGGAAGTTTCATTTGTAAACAAAATTAAACTTTTCAAAAAACATAAACATCTTCATTTAATATACTCAATTTATTAAATGAAGATTTCATTCCCAACTAAAATAAATATCATTTAGAAAATCCCATAAACATATGTTTTAAGAATTCCTCTTTCAAAAGCAACAATCACGTACAAACAAAATTTCATATTTCAAAATAAGATTGATCTCCATTCTACATACCTAAATTTGTTGAATGGAAACTCTCTTTTCAAAAATTAAAACCTCAACAATCATATTTTAAAGTTTTCAAAACACATTTGGAACTTCATTTAACATACCCAAATTTGTTAAGTGAAGTCTCGAAGTCCAAAATTCAAAATTCTAAATACATTTGGAACTTCATTTAACATACTCAAATTTGTTAAGTGAAGTCTCCAAGTCCAAAATCTAAAAAATTTCTAAACAACATTTTGGAATTTCACTTAACATACCCAAATTTATTAAATGAAGTTTTCAAATCCAAAATCACAAAAATCAACAATCATATTTCAAAATTTTCAAAACACATTTGGAACTTCATTTAGCATACTCAAATTTGCTAAGTGAAGTTTCCAAATCCAAAATCAAAATCAACAATCACATTTGAAAATTTTCAAACATATTTGAAATTTCATTTAACATATCCAAATTTGTTGAGTAAAGTCTTCAAATCCAAAATCCAAAAAATTCTTCAAGCACCACTTGGAACTTAATTTGCTAAGTGAAGTCTCCAAAACCAAAAAACAAAAAAAATCTTCAAACATCTTTAGAACTTCTTTCCTTAGTGTTCCAAATTTGCCAAGAAAAAGTTCTCATTTTCAAAACCAAAACAAATCAAAAATTTTCAAACACACCATTTAGAATTTCATTTAGCATACTCAAATTTTCTAAGTGAGTTTTCATTTCACAAAACTAAGTGGGATTTCATCTTTAACATGCCAAATTTGTTAAAATTAAGTTTCCACTTTCAAAACACATCAAAAATAAAATGAAACACTTAGGATTCCCTTAGTATACTAATTTTTCTAAGGATCCTACCTTTTTCAAAAATCAAAACATTCCAAACAAATGAAACACTTAAGATTTCCTTAGCATACCTAAATTTGCTAAGAATCCTATTTTCAAAAATCAAACAAAATACACTTGGGTTCTTCACTTAGCATACCTAAATTTGCTAAGTAAGAATTCCAAATTTTCCAAAATCAAAAGCAAAATTTACAAAAAGAAACAATCACTTTCTTAAATACTTCACTTAGCATACCTAAATTTATTAAGTAAAATTTCAAAACAATCAAACAAAAAAAAAAGTAATTTGACCCTTACTTCAACATACCCAAATTTATTAAAGGAAAGGATCCTAAAATTCAAAATTTTAAATTCAAAATAAAAATGAACCTATGGAAGCATCCTTGTCAAAAATTTTGAATCCATATTTCAACATACCTAAATTTATTGAAGTTGGATTCATATTCAAATATCTCTTTCAATCAATCTTCTCAAATCCATTTGAACCCCACTTAACACTTCCAAGTTGTTGGATGTGGGTTCAAATTTTCAAATTCAAAATTCAAAAATCTATGGAGATAGAAATCTGATATAAGTTCATTTCTCATTGCAGATCTTTACAATTAGTACAGTACAGTTCAGTTTCAATTTATTACAGTTGTTGAAATAGCCAATTTTTAGAAGTTTGTCTTCACCTTCCCCCACGGTATGGATCTCGCTTTAGATTAGGCCAACTTCCCTTATGGACCATACCCACGATTCACTTTTGATTTGAGGGAGCCAGATCACTTGAGGGCACTCCCTCCTACGGTTAGCAGGACCAAGGTGGCGGCGGTCATCGGATTGACTTATCCTCGATTACGATGTCTCTGGCGTACCAGACTTTTGGTTATAGCGGCGTGCCAGTAGTACCGCTCGATTGGTTGCCCCGAGTTGCTCATGTTGCCCCAGGTGAGCTAGTACCCATCTGTACCCTCAGGGTAAGGCTCCCCAGTCTCGGCTTGCCTCCCCACATTTGAGTATGGGTCTAGCTTCCTCCTCCCATCCTACCATACCTGACATAGGAACAAGAACGCATGATCAAGTACCCGATAGTCGGGGAGTTAAAGCGGCCGATCCGTGGATGAGTTTCCATTGTCACTTTACCCTTACTGAAAACCAGTTCCATCCTCTCTAGATCAGGAGAGGATGTTAGGAGGATCCGTTCATCACCTCCTCTAGTGGTGCATTTTCAGCCCGCAGTTTTTAGGAACAAGAGGTTGGATGCCGGCCTCTGATCTATCTTTTATGGATGCATTTCAGTTTGATTTTCGGTTTGATCTTCAATGTTCACCGGGAGAGAGGGAGGCCCATACACATGTTAGTAGGGAGCGGCGGAGGTTCAGCGTCATTAGCTTGATTGATTTTCCGGCTGTACCTCGCCGACATCGATAGTATCCTCCTCCGAGACTAGCCACCAGGAGGCGGTTCACATGCATAGAGTCGGTGGTGTCTCCGCTCTACCCCTCTCGCCATCGCCCGGTCTGTTACAACATCTCCCATTCCATCTAAGGCCATGAAAGTTGCATCCGGGGAAAAGCGCATCTCGTTGGTGATCCGGCTATGGCCAAGGGATCCAACCCCTTCTACACCCCCCATTATGGTAGGGTCAAGCTCTCCTACTCGACCTTCTACCCAAGTGGTGGTGTGGAAGGCGACGAAGCATCGTCGTCTTCATCATACCGGGAATGTGGAGATGGTGATGGTTATTAAATATTCTAGATGGCAGTCCATGGTAGTGGAACATCCTAGGATTGTTACCACTCTCATGCGATAGCGGAGGAGTCATTCATCTAGTGAGTATTACAGGATTGACTCTCCAGACGGTGGGTCGGTCTCTCGGTGCATGATGATCACGGTCGGCTAGATTATTTGTAGCTTCATTTGGATCACTCTTTAGATGAGATAGTTGCACATTATTTCATGGAGAAGAAGGAAATCTTGGGGTATGGTAGATGAAAAGAAAGTCCTTTGATCTGATGAAGATGACTTGATTGGGGATTCATGGTTGACATGGATCTCTTCTTAGGGAACAATAAGCTATGGAAGGTGATGAAGTTGATCAAAAAGACACCGCATAATTAGCCCAGCACCTCCGACATCAATTGAAGCAAAAGAAGCAGATTGATAGGATGGCATCGATTACAAAGTTGTTACGGCATGTGCTTGAAATAAGAGTTCATCTACTATAGTTGACGGTCGGTCGACTAGTGCATGTCTTGGACCCAACCAAGACTCTACCTCTCGTTGAGCAAGATAGCACTAGCCTGTATAGGAAGGTAGTAGAAAGTATCTCCATACAAGAAAATGACATAAAATTCATGGTTGAGTAATAGGTGAAGGAAGCTTTGGCTCAAGCCCGGGGAGGATCATCGGTTCCAAAGGGTAGACCCTACCCAAAAGAATTTGATGCTATCCAATATCCCAAGGGTTTCGTGCCTCCTTCCTTCAAAAGCTTTGAAACCCAAGGCGACATAGCACATTTCAAGGCTTGTTGCAGCAGATGATGCTTTGCTCTTTTGCCTTTTCGTTAGTAGCCTAGCGGGTATTACTTTCGATTGGTATGTTGAACTTCCCAACGATTCAGTAAAGACATTTGCTGAGTTAGAGCAACTCTTCATTAGAAGGTTTGTTGGAGCTCAGCAAAGGGTTACTGTAGGTGATCTCGTTGTAGCATAATACCCCGGTGAGTCACTTATTGATTATATTCTCTGATGGCGTAACCTGAGTATGAAGTTCGAACCACAGCTATCTGAACAACATGCCATTGAGATTCTCTTGAAGAATATCCATGGCTCGGCCGCCTTCATGCTTAAGCGCTTCCCTATCAAGACATTTGAGAAGCTAATCAATAAGGCAGCTAGTCTATAAGGAGAGGTCAAACAATTATCTTTTCAAGATTTGCTAGCGAGAGAAGGAAGGTCCATGAGAAGAAACACGAGCGTATGTGTTGATAAAGGGAAGCAACCACTAGAGATCGGTCAGAGACCATGACCTCGTAGCCTCCACCTCCTTTGCCACCACCAGGCAGCTGTCGGCCTCCACGACCTCCGGCCAACCGGCCACCGCGATACCGCGGCATATCCGCCGGGTAGCTATAGTCCACCTACTCTTTTAGATAAGTTAAACAAACCTTATTCTTTTAAGAGGGAGGTAATCAAAAAATCTTTAAGAATCTCTTAAAGAAACGATTTTTTTAGGAGCCTAGGAGGAGAAAGTAGACAAAAATCATGATCCACTTTTGCCCTTACCATATGCTAGACCACATTTTGGAGGATTGCTTCACATTCAAGGGCGGCGAACACAGTTTCAAGACCGACGTTGTAGTTATCCCAAATAAATATCTTGTAGAACAACCTTTCAGTTCCATTAGGGTAATCCTTGGGGATACATATGATTCTACCAAAACCAAAGAAGGTTGGGACATTTATTTGTCCAAAACCTCTAAGAAAATAATTCAGAAGATCAAGAAGCTTTCCTTCCAGGTGCTTGTGTCAGCTCAAACCTCCAACACCAAGGAAGGTTTGGGAGTTGCCAGTGCTAACTCTAGGAAAGTGGATGCTCAGCAGCAACAGTAGCATGTGTCGGCCCAGGATAGCCCCTTAGTGTCGCCTCGACCTTCAGTTGCAGCTTCCACACCGATGACTTCTTCAATTTCAACTAGCTCTTTTGTTTCTTTTACTAGTAGAACTCTTGTATCAGTGAATAAGGGCATCAAATCCCTTACTCCACTCACTTGACTTCTACTTTGTACCCCCAAATAATTCCAAAATTGAAGAAGCTAGTTTGAATTACATCTATCATTTCGATGGGTTGTCTTCTTCTATTCCTAATGGTAACTCTTCAAGTCTAAATAACTATCTTCTTCTTTCGATTGAGTTGGACCAACTCAATACTATCAACTCTTGAGATAGACTTGGAATCATTCGATTCTGAGAGTCTCATAGGAGAAGCTGTAGGTGAGCTTGAAGTGCAGGTAGAACCTTCCACCATCTTGCCTCAAGAGATCACCGAAGTCAACCTCCGTAGTGGCAAGGTTCTACCTCCTAGGATAGCACCTCAAGATAGAGGGAAACAAGTCATTTGTACTGAAGATTGAGAAGCCCTTCCACAAGATGCTCCACCCTTGGATATGCTTGTGGAAGACCAGCCGAAGGTGTACTACAACGTCCTTTCTCATCTAAGAAAGTTGTCATCTAAGCTAAGTATATATCATGCCCTTATCTTATCCAAAGAGATGAGAGAGTCACTAATCAAGGCTCTCCTTGATCCTAAAATATGCTTAGCTCAGTTGACCATTATAGGTGAGGAAGCGCATTATGCAAAAGAAGCCCAAAGGATCACCTTCACAGATGAAGACCTTCTAGGGGACTTAGAGCACAACCATCCCCTCTGCATCACAGTTGACATGGATAGGTTCAGACTTGTTCTCGTGGATTGGTGCATTGAACATTATCACCCTTATTTGAAGATCGACATCTCTACACTCCGAGAAGATTGGATGATGTTGAGAGGATTCAATGATCAAGGCAAGCGGGTTTTAGGTTCTATAGTGTTACCTTTAGAGATAGGTGACTGGAAGACTAAAGCCAAGTTCTACATCATTGATTCAAATACTTTATTTAATGCTTTGCTTGGTAGGCCTTGGATACATCAGAACAAGATCGTTCCATCCTCCCTTCATCAATGCATTAAGTTCAAAAAAGATGAAATTGAATACCATGTCAACAGGGATGAAAAGTCATTTTCAGTTAAAGAGGTTAAGATTTATGAGGATGCGACCTGCTATCTTCCTCAAAGCACTTATTCTCATGAACTTGGACAAAATTCAAATGCAGAACCAAAAGAAAAAAATGAAGCAAAAGAAAAGATAAAAGAAAATGAAAAAATATAATAAAAGTTCAAGTACACAAAAAAGGGAAATTGAAGAAGTAGATCCGTATATCACATTCCACCCACAGTTCATTCCATCATATGGACATGTGGATAGGATGGCTTAACCTCCACCAGGTAGAGGCAGTTCCAGAGGTGGGAGACCCCCCTAGTTGGCCTTCAGCCAATAGAGGTCGTGTTCCAATTCATAGTAGTACCCCTACTATTCACATAGACTTGGAATCCAGCTCGGAGGATGAGTCTAATGTGATTAGTATACTAGCCAACCCCTCTCAATAGGTTCCATTGGAGGTGACTTTTGACCCAGACAGAGACGAAGACCAGGCCTCCAAGCAAAGCAAAGTATTCAAATCTAATTTATGTGAAACTATTAGGTAGCAGTTGGAAACCTTAGCTCTTACCTCACTTACATCTCGAAAGTTGAAGGTTTAGTAGTTAAGGAAGTCCCTAAGTCTTCCAGTGACATGAAGCGAAGTTCTTTTTTGATCATCATCCTCAAGCCCGAAGTTGATGTAGAGCTTGAGAGACACTTTAAAGAATTAATGGAATTAACTTTTGACTTTTACTGCCTTGTATTCAAAATCTTATACAAAAGTTTAGTTCCTCACACTCCAAATAGGTCAATACTTTGAAAAGCTATGGAACAATACATGCTGAAGCATAATCAAGAGCTAGACTAGATTTGATACGGTGGGTGGGTTGATGACAAAGATTATTGCCTGTTATTACCAATTTGGAATCGATAGTTTCTTCTCACACATCCCCAACTCTCAGAGAATGTGTGTTTAGAAATTTCAGATGATCCAGATGATCTCAAAGTCAAAGAGGCACCGCCAGAATTTGAAGAGAAGATTCATTCAACAATCGACAAGCTTAAAGAAATCAACCTCAAGACAGGAGAAAATCCACGCCCGACATACATCAGTTCATTGCTGAATGAAAAAGAAACCAATGACTTAGTTAGGCTATTGACTGAGTTTAAAGACTATTTCGCAAGAAGTTATAAAGAAATGTCTGGATTATCTCCTGCGATCAAGAGCTAGCAATAGACCCCACCTTTAAGCAAGCTCCAAGGCAGCGTGCGATTAGAAATTGAACAACAGGTCATTTCAGTTAAGAAACTAATCGATGTTGGTTTCATCATCGAAAAATATCTACGATTACTAGTGTGTTCGGTTAAGAAGAAGAATGGCCAAATTTGTATTTTCAATTTTAGGGACTTAAAAAAGGCATGTCCTAAGGATGAGTTTTCTCTTCCTATACCAGAATTAATGATGAACATCGCCTCATCTCATGCAGTCTTCTCTTTCATGGATGGATAATCTGGCTATAACTAAATCAAAATATCTCCTAAAGATGAAAGAAACACTATTTTTTGAACCCCGATCGAAATCTTCTATTATAAGGTCATGTCTTTTGCCCTTAAAAATGTTGGCGCTACATAATGGCCATGAGATCTTCAATGAGCTCATCCATCATCGTGAGTGCTATGTTGATGATCCAGTAGTCAAGAGTAGAGAAAAGGAAGACCACCTCTTTCACTTGAGAGTAGTTTTCGAACGGTTAAGATAATATAACCTCAAAATGAATCCCTTAAAGTGTGCATTCGGAGTAGCTTTAGGGAAATTTCTTGGGTTTGTTGTTCGACGTCGGGGAATAGAAATAGATCCTGAAAAGATCAAAGCTATATTAAAAATGACACCTCCTAGTTCCTCAGATCCTTTCAAGGATGGCTGGCGTATCTAAGATGCTTTATCTCAAACCTATCAGAGAGATGCAAGCCTTTCTCAGCACTTGTCAAAAAGGACACCAAGCTCAAGTGGGATGATAAGTGTCAGCATACCTTCGAAGACATCAAAGAGCACTTAGTGAAGCCCGTTCTAGCCCTATCTGAGGCCACTCATCTCTACATTCTTCTTTGCATTGGATGACTCTCTCGGCACTTTGTTGGCCCAAGCCAACAAAGAGGGGAAGAAGAGTGCTCTCTACTACCTCAACCATCGTCTAATTCCTGTTGAAGTAAACTATCCACTTATTGAGAAATATTTCCTAGCTTTGATCTTTGCATCTCAGAAGCTACGAAATTACATGGTTTCTCATAAGGTGAACTTGATTTCTAGAACCAATCTACTACAGTATCTCATGACACGGCCAACGCTTTTCGGATGTTTGGCACATTGGTCCATGATACTCTCGCAGTTTGATATCACATTTATACCCCTCCATGTGGTAAAAGAACAGGCAATAGCTGATTTCTTAGCGGCACACCCACTTCATGCTGATTCTCCACTTAGTGATGATCTCCTCGATGAACAAATCATGAACTTAAGGGAAGCCGATAATCGCCGATGGGAGATGTATTTTGATAGTGCTGTTTCTTTTCATAAAGGTGAAGCACCACTCTCCCAGGAAAGGCAAGGGTAGGAATAGTTCTTCTAACTCCAAACCGCGATGTGATGAGATTCTCATACTATCTATCTAACCCCTGCACCAACAACAAAGATGAGTATGAGGCTTTGATTGCTAGTCTGGAGTTAGCCACAAGAGCATCAACATCTTTGGGGATTCTCAGTTGGTCATCGATTCGAGTCTACCAGTTCTCAAAAGCTTAGCCATTACTATGAGTATACCATTTGTTGGCCCATATTCTAAGTCACCATCTACAAGGTTCCCCGGCGGAACGGCAGATGTCTTGGCCAAACGTACCAAAGAGTTGGCATGTCCGGAAGATGAGTCTATTTCAATAAGTGTCTAAAATAGACAAATCCTATCCCTTATTGATGCTGAACTCATCAAGAGACTTTCTCTTGAAGGGGAGGTTATCATTGCCAAAATGGACAAGGAGCTGGATTGGAGGCAACCATTCATAAATTACTTGAACACCGACAAACTACCTCAAGAAAAGTCACAAGCCCATCAGGTGAAATAGAGAGCTCTCTCCTACGGTCTTATTGATGACACCTTGTATCGCCGGTCCTTTGACCAAATGTGGTTACGTTGTTTAGACAAACACGAAGCTCGTGGCATTGTAACCGAGATACACTCAGGTCTATGCGGAGCTCATCAATCTAGTCTGAAGATGAAGATGAAGATCAAAATACTTAGATACTACTAGCCTTCTATGATTGCATGAATGTAGCTGAAATGTCATCGTTCGTGCGGTCCTCCACCAACCACCCAACATTCTACACCTTTCTTTGGCTTCATGGTCATTTGAGTGTTGGGGTACCAACATTGTAGGTTTGATCAATCCTCCTTCCAAGTTGCATCGATTCATCTTAGCTGCCACCGACTACTTTTCCAAGTGAGCGGAAGTCATCCCACTCAGAGAGATCACAGCTCAACATGTGCTTCGATTTTTCAGGAACCATATCGTTTATAGGTTCATGGTGCCTCGACTAATTATATTCGATAATGGTACTGCATTCAAAAGCACGAAGATCAACAGCTTTGCCAGAAGATATGGTATATATTAGAGATACTCCATCATCTACTACCCTAGAGCTAATAGCTTAGCAGAAGCATTCAACAAAACTCTCATTCAGATACTGAAGAAGACTCTTGATGACAATAAACGATAGTGGAACGAGCAGTTGGTTGAAGCCTTGTGGGCATCACATACCGAACTCTAACTCAGTCTACCTTATTTCCTTAGTGTATAGGTCCGAAGTCATTCTTCCTTTAGAAGTTCAACTCTCGTCACTAAGGATAACATTGGGTAACAAGATCACTATAATGCAAAGTTGGTTAAGAAAGAGCGTTTGGAGGGCATGCGAACCTCGAGTTGTACAAGGCCAAAATGATTCAAGCTCACAACAAGTTGGTCTACCCTATGTCTTTCCAAATAGGAGAACTTGTGTTAGTCCTAAGGAGACCAATTGTTGTCCATCGAAAAATGGGAGACAAGTTTGAACCCACTTAGGATGGCCCTTATGTCATAGAAAAGGCCTACCAAGGAGGATCTTATCAGCTTATTGATTTAAAAGGAACACCCGATGCTTCCAATTAATGGGCTCTACCTAAAGAAATATTATCCATGAAACAAATCATGTTTGAAAACAATCATTAATAAAAAGAATAAAAATCTAATTCCATTCATCAAATCTTCTCTCCTTTTGAAGTATTATTTGCTTATCTTGCAAATCCATCGTGACGTGTTTAGGGTAGGTGTAGGAGTCCCCCAGTGGCATCCTATCCCTCTTTCATAACACAAACATAATCTCTCGATGCTTTTAAAATAGGTGTAAGAGAACCAGGAGGCATCCTATTTTAGCACAACTAAGTTAGGTAAGAAAACTCAAGTGGCATCCTTTCTTAGTGAAACCTGCTTTGCCATCCATGACACCATTTCATCCCTAGTGTGTTTAAGGTAGGTGTAAGAGTCCCCCAGAGGCATCCTATTCCTTTTGACACACGCACAACAACAAACATAAATATTTTGTCTCTAGCTATTTGATGTGGGAGCAGGCCCCCTGTGGCACTCACTCATTAGTTGCTCTAAGTCGGGTCTACATACTACCTCGCTAGTATGTCACCCTAGTGGTCATTTGTTGGAGCATGTGAGTCCCCGAGCTTTCTTCCTAATTTAACTATTGCAAATGGCCTTGTTAGTATGGTAGACTTCCTTTACAGAAGTTACCTCATGTTGACTTTATTTAAGAAGATGTGAGTCCCTGTGCTTTCTTCTTGAACTAGCCATCATAATCTAATTAAGTCGAGTATACTTGAGGTTTAGGATAAGTCCCCCAGGGGCTCCTTTCCTCTTGACTACTTTTGAGCTGATATAAGTCCTCCAATGACATTTACTCAGTAGTCTCCTTAGGTCAGATAACACATGTCGAGCTGAAGACAGAATATCCCAACAATCAGTTCCACTATAGGAGGATGTGAGTCCCCAAGCTTTCTTCTTAGGCTGATTGTTGCAAACTGACAGGCACCTTAGTTTGGTTGATGTTATATCGACTGACTCACCGGTGAATACACCACTCTTGGCAAATATGAGTCCCCATGCTTTCTCCCTGGGTTGGACATATTGGATATATGACTAGCCATGTCACCTTCTCCAGGGTGTTGGATTAAGCCCTTATCGGCCACATCCCTTATGGGCACTCTATTGGATCAAGTCCTTTGCGACCCCATTTAGACACTACTCAGGTTTCTTTTGGATTGGACATTCCCCTTTCCTAGTAACCAACCATAGGGTTGGAAAATTTATTCAACGGATGCACAGATTCTCTCTTAATTTAGTAAATTTGAGATAGGTATACGCTGATATAAACTCCTTCTCAGTTTGATCCCTTGCAGGTTAACAAGGTTCACGATAAAATAACTAAAACTAAATAAAACAAACAAAATATATTCATTTGTGGATTAGAAACTTAAGCTCCCAAAGGGCCCCTTCTCCCAAGAACGTATCCTATCTTTAGAGCAGTGTCAGCAAAACTCTCTATAGGAATTGCCTAACTACCTAAGTTGAGATAAATCCCCAAGTTGGTACTCACTCCGTAGTCGCCATTAGATCAGGTTCAATCTATTTTGCCACAAGCAGGTTCCCTGGCAGTCATTCTGCTTTGAAAGATATAAGACTATGACACATTCTTTCTAGCATGATTGTTGCAAACCAACATGCAGCCTTAGGTTGGGTTTGGTTTTGTTGCCCAAAGTAACTGATCACCCCAGTGGTCTTTTCTAGTGGAAGATGTGAGTCCTCGAGCTTTCTTCCCTTCAATTGATCATTGCAAAATGAAAGACACTCCTTTGGTCAGATAGCTCTCCCATCGGTCGGGAAACTACTCCTTTTGTTTCAGTAAATATGAGATAAGTCTAGGCTTCTATAAGCTCTTTCTTAGTATGATCCATCACAAACCATTGGAATCCATCAAAATAAAAAAAAACCTAAAAATGAAATTAATCTTTGATTATCCTTGAGATGATTTAAGTCCCCCAGTGACATTCACTCAATAGTCGACCCTAGGTTGGGTTCGATTTGTTTCCCAAAGCAACTGATCACCCCAATGGTTCCTTATTTCTGGAAGGTGTGAGTCCTCGTGTTTTCTTCTTAAGACTTGACCATTGTATGCTGAAAGGTACCCCCTTGGTTGGATAGTTCTACTATGTGGTTGGTAGACTACTCATTTTATATTGGTGAATCTGAGTTAGGTTTAGGCTTCCATAGCCCCTACTCAGTACAGTTCATCCCAAACCAATAGAATCCATCAAAATAAATAAATTAAAAATAAAATTAATCTTGACTATCTTTAAGGCTCTAAGTCCAACTTCACTCAATATCAAACCATAGGTTGGGTTGATCTGTCTTGCCAATAGATTATAACCTGTACTTTGGATGTAAGTCTACTACGCTTTCTTCCTAGTACAGCTGTTGCATACCGAAAGACATCATTTTGATTGGTTAGTCCTACTATATGCTTAGTAGACTACCCCTTTGGATTGATAAATCTAAGCTAGGTTTTAGCCTCCATGGCTCCTTCTTAGTGGAACCCATCGCAAACCACCGGTTTATCACAAAATTTAAACCTAATAAAAATTAAAAAAAATTCAACCATCTTCCCTAATGGAACAAATCAAATCTTTTTCTCCTTAGCGAGATTCAAATCAAATCAAAGCTCTCATCCCCTTATGGATGACTTAAATCTGCTTCCCTAGTGGAAGGTTCACACTCTATCCCTTAGTGGATTTATTTCCTCTCTCTTATGTCTTGAACATAAATAGAGCCACATTGCACTAAGCTCTAGATTCCCTCTATGCCTTGGATTAAGGATAGATTATTTCTATTAGTGTTTGTGATCCCTCGGTGTTGTTGATCATTTCAGTCAACACCAATACGTGCGGTGTTCCTTGTCAGTCACACAACACCTATTGGGCGCCATTTATTGACCTCATTTTTAGGATGAACTCACAACCCCTCCATCTTAGACATAGGAATCTTCTTAAACTTTAAGAGTTCCTTAGTCTTAAGACACATCTAGTGATTATGTGGACACTCAACCTAACCCTAGAGACTTAGAAGAGTTAGCCATAAAAATAGGTCGTGCCTTAGGGGTGTTAGGAAAACTTCCTACCTTTAGCTTAAACCATTTCTCACTTTCCTTCCTCCAAGTCAAACTCCAAATCAATCTTAATTGATTTTCTCCAAACTCAAATCAACTTCATATGATTAAAAATCCATGATTGAAATCTATGATTGAAGCTCATGATTAAAATCCATCAAAATTCATAAGTTCAAATTTCCTAAGTTCTTAATCCTTTCTTAAGAACTTAGCCAAAACCATGATCAAAACCAATTCAAATCTTTAAGATTTTCTCATAATTCATTTATATTTTCATTTATAATCATATATATAAATGAAATATAAATTCAAATCAATCAAATTGAACTAAAAATTTCAACTCAATTCATGAAAATTCCCTTAACTTTCCATTAATGGATTTAGCCTAAATCTTGATCAAACCATTTCAAACTCATAGGATTTTCTCAAAACCTATTTATATTCTCATTTATATTCACATATATAATTGAAATATAAAATATAATCAATCAAATGCAAAAATTAAATTCCTAATTTAAAATTTTTTGTAAATCCTTTAATTTCCTATTAAAGGATTTATCCAAAACCTTAATCAAACTAACTCAAAACTCATTTATATTCTTATTTATATACACATATATAAACGAAATATAAATATAGATCAATCAAATTAAACCCTAAAATTAAATTCTCAATTTAAAATCTCCTTAAGTCATTAATTTTCCATTAATGAACTTAGCATCAATCATCAAATTCATTCAAATTAGATTTTCTCATAACTCATTTTATTCATATTTATATTTCATATATAAATGAAATATATAAATATAAATCAATCAAACCAAATTCAAATTCAAAAATTCAAATCCCTATATCAATTCCTATATCTCTTAAATCCTTCTTAATGGACTTAGCCTAAGTCATGATCAAACCACTTCAAATCCTTGAAATTTTCTCATGATCAATTTATATTCTCATTTATATTCACATATATAAATGAAATATAAATTCAAACAATCAAAACTATTTCCAAAATCAAACTCAAATCCACTCAAAATTCAATCTAAATCTTTTAAGTCAAAATCTTGAACTTAGCCAAATAAATTTCAAGTCAAGCCAAACTCTTGATTTTCTCTCATGATTCAATCAACCCTACAATCATGATATATAAATAAATCTTCAATCAAACAATCAAAACCTAGTTCAAAAATCAAACCTAGAACCCCTTCATATTCTTCATTTGAATATGAAATTGTCAAATGGATCAAAACTCATTTGACTTCAAACTACTTGTAAATGAATTTATATCTCAATCATGAGTCCATATATAAGATCACTTAGCTAAAATCAAACTTTGACCAAGTCATACCCACTTTGACTTGACCCAAAGTGACCTAAAATGAGCAAATTTTAATCCTAACCAAATTGGATTGAACCAAACTCATATTTCCCTCTCATCATAATCAACAATCATCATGGGATGATCAATCAATCAAATTGGGTCAAACAAAGTCAAATCTAAGGGTTGACCAAGTCACTTAGGCCAAAATGAAACTTCAATTCCATGATTCATTGATTGATCTAAGTTCACTCATGACTTATGTTTGAACTTGACCAAACCAACATTTGAGCTTAACCTAACTCAATTGACCCAAGTTGACCCATTTTGACTTAAATGGTTAAAATGTGTCAAAAATTGATCTAAGTCAAATTAATCCAAACCAATGAGTCAAGTCCATTCCAAATCACTTGTGGAACTTGGTCAAAGCCTCAATTAGCCAACTATACCTAACTAAGCCCAATTGACCTTAGACCCAACATGACCTAAAGGGGTCATGTTGAGCCAAATTTGAACTTAACTAAAATTGATTGGAAACAAAAATATCAATCCCCTCCATATGACTAACCTAACATAAAACTGACCTATCTCAAAATAGGTCAAATAATGTCAACTTGACCCATTTGACCTAAATGAAGTCATATGAGCCAAATTCAAAACTATACCAAATTGAATCAAACCAAAGCAAAAAATTTCAAATATTTCAAATGGTCATATGAACTTGACCTAATTTAACAAATTGGTCAACTTGACCAAAGTTGACCCATTTTGACCTAAATGGGTCAACATGAGTCAAACCCCATCAAATAAATTCCAAATCTCATGAAACATGACCAAATCTAGTTTCTCCACATACCCAACATATCCAAAGTGAAAAATCAGCAAAATGACCATTCTACACCCAGGCCATTGAACAAATTTTTGGCCTAATCCATGGGTAATTTGGTCATACCCTCTTCATATCCAATTGAGGCTTTCCTAATAACTCAAGAGGACCTAATGTAGAGTGGTGCACCCAACCCAATGGGTTTGGGTCAGCCTAATTGGTCCCTAGACCAAACCCGACCCCATGGGTCAAAACTCAAAATTCAAACTCCCTCTCCCATGGGTCAAAACTCAAAATTCAAACTCTCTCTCCCACTCAAATTCAAGCACATGGGAGGTTGACAATCCACTTTGGCTCAAATGACCATGTGCACACCCCTAATAGCTCAAACAACCCAAGCTCTCCATTGATCAAAATGAATGAATGTGTCCGATCCTTCAAGGGGAGATATACTCCCCTAATTCATTTCAATTCTAACTTCTCCTGAAAGCTAAGGAACTGGAGCAAGCCTTAGAGAGTATTTCCCAAGCTTCTTAGAGAGCATTTGAAAAACTCCATTTCATTTGAGTTTGAAAATAGGTCTATTGAAGAGCCAATCCTCTTCAATCATTTCACTCCAATGCTTTTTTGCATACTCCATCTAAGTGTGCACCTGTGCTCTCTTTGAAGTTCCAAAGGCAAGGGGGGATCTAGCTCGATCAAATCCGCAAGCTAGCTAAGGAGGAGGTGGTCCATATAATCCACTCAACCTCAAGTGTTCAAAACTTCAGCAAGGCTTCATCTCAACTAGACAATGCTTCTCCAAGAGAATCGAGCGGAGGTGAGGTATGGGATTTTCCGACCATTAAACTCAATATGATGTGGAGCTTTGTGAAAGAAATTTTAATCCCATGGAGTTTTGATCGTTGGATGTGCCGCTCTTTGGCATTAGATGGTGTGGGTTGAGTTTGGTTTGAATCCGAGCTCAATCGAGCTGGAATCTTCCCCTTAATCATGGACGGTCTATTGATCTGGGAAGAACTTGAGATCTCCATCCATGTGTTTTGAATGGAGGCCGAGATAATTCCCCACATTTAGAAATCCTTTATCCATTTTAAAACCGCGGATATCGTCGATCGATCTGACGAAAGATCAAAGCGCCACCGCCATTTTGGATTTGACAATGTTAATCTCATGGTAAGATCGTGTAAAGTGGCAGCCACCATGCAATCGCAGTCGTGACATTTAGGATGTTTTAATTATTTCTAATTAATCTATGAATCTTCTAAATTTCATAACTCCGTCTAGAAAATTCAAAAAATTATGAAATAAAATCCTATGAAAAGATAATTCAACCTAGAATATTATAAATTAATATAAATGGGTTTTGAATTATATTTTTCTCTGAATTTAGGTTTTATTGGAAGCTTCATTTTGCTAATTACTTTTTAATTAAGCCTCTGACTAATCCCAAATTTCTTGGGTATATTTTAGGGGATGACTTCTGCCTCCCCTAATTTTCTTGGGATTTATTGAAGGGTTAATTAAGAATTGCATATGGGTTTCTTAATTACTCTTCTGTCAGACATATCATATGTGTAATGAAGCAGTAAACAACCTGCTCATAAATTGAAAGGCCATTAACTTTGAAATATTGAAATCATCAAGTAAGATTGTAAATCAATTCAAGTTTCTAAAAATGAGTCAAAAACATATATTTATTTGATGATCATTGACAAGCTCAGATTCTAAAAATATTAAGATAATAAATATATATATATATATATATATATATATATATATATATATATATATATATATTGATTATTTAATCGTGTCAACGTAAAATTCACATTAAAGTTGATTAATCAATTTAAAAATCAATTTAAAAAAACCTAAATATAACATAACTCCTTAAAACTGCCCGATCGAGCCCTAATCCCTCACGCAGGCGACCCGAACCATTGCTCTTCACGCACGACCCGTTCGGTTCGGTTCGTCCTCCCTTCACGCGAGCGAGCTCCCCCATTCGAACGCTCGGTTCCTCCCGATCTTGGCTCCCACGCAAGCAAACCGTTCCCACTAGCAATCCCTCCTCCCTCTCTTCAACCACACGCAAAGAGACATTTCCCCCCTGTTTTTTTGGTTTTTTGCTCTTCCCCTTCAAACCGAAGGAAGTGCCCCATCTTTTCCCTCTTCCTTCTCCAAAACCACAAGGAAGCCCACTCTCTTCCACTTCCTCCCTCCAAACCGAAAAGGTAAGCTTCACTTCTTCCTCCTTCTTCGTCTTCCCTTTCTTCTTCTTTCTTCTTCCCATTATTCTTCTTCCTTCTCTCTCTCTCTCTCTCTGTGATTACAATAATATACCCAGATCACTTACCATTATTCTGCCCTCCTGTTGCCCTCCATGCTCCACATCCTCTTGGCCTCTTCAATGTCTCCCTCAATATAATTTATTATACATAGATGGAGAAAAAATGAATATAAGAAGAAATTAAACTAGAAGATCATTATATTACCAAGATAAACATAAATCCTTCCATGCTTTTTGACTTTGATGTAAAAACCCTTTTGGTTCTCCATTTCATCCCTTCTTCCCCTTTCCTATTTCCTGCAACCTTTCTCTCTACTTAAGCCAAACACAACTCTAAAAAGAATAAGTACACTTCCCCACATTCTTATTCTTCTCCCTCTTCTTCTGAATCTCACGTCCCTTCTTCATAAGCTTATTCGTCATCATTCCTGCTCTTTGATGCTTGATTTCAACACGTTTGAGAAGTAGCCATACTTAGATCAAACGTATAATGCAAGTTCAAAGTTCCTGGAAACTAGCTCAATGCCTTCGCCGCTCGATCTATCTCTCCACATAAGCCTTCCTAACAACAGCCCCTCGCTTCGAGACCCCACCACCTCTGCCGACCATGCAAGCATGAGCTTTCTTATTTCCTTCCTTACTTCTATCTGCTCTTCACTTGAGGGAATCCAATGCAGTTATAGCTTATCACTCTTCCCGCATTATTATGATAATCAAAAATCCAAAACAACAATTAATCCTTTAATTTTCTTGCCGAGCCTTACAAATGTGCAGAAAAATGGGTTTGAGTGTGTATGAAAATGCAAATGTAAGAAAATATATATGATTGCATCTCTTTGCGGTTCAAGACATTTATAGAATGGCATGGAGAAAATGTGAATTTGAAAAATATATACATATGTTGTTTCTTGCTAAGACTCCGCTTAACGCCCCATATGAATGGTAAAGATATGTGGTGTCGAGACACCACTCCACGCTTCAATGTGAGACCTGAAAAAAATTATTAGATGTCGCCTCTAACAGAATGTCAAAATTTTAACTAAATTTTGACTTTAAAAAAAATTAAATATATATACATTGAAGAAGTTTCAAGACCCCGCTGAAGCCCATAAAATGAATGGCGAAGAAGAAGTATGTAAAGACTCGCTCGCTAATGTATAATCGAAAAGCCAAAACACTCGACGCATCTACGCGGATGAGAGATCTTGAAATTTATTCAAAATTTTAAGACTTAACAAAAAAAAATTAACATTAAGTTAAATATAAAATATAAAGTCCTAGATAAATTAATTAATTAAAAATTAAATGTAAATGAATTTGAAATGAATTTGACATAAAATTGAAAGATTATGATCTAAATAAAATTTGAACTCAAAATAAATCGATTTGATTGTAACTTCTGAGCTCAAACTTATAAATTAATGATGACATCAAATTAAATTTTGAATTGTAAGACTTGGAGGCAAATAACCTTTATAAGATTCAAATCTATACTTAAAAGATTGACTAAGTGAAAATGAACGATACTTTACAAACATAAATCCATTTGAATGTATAATTGGATTATCGAAAGCTTGTAATATGATTGAAGAATAGCTTTTAAATGTAAAATTCAAAAGAAGCTAGAATTCAAATAAGCTCGCTTAAAGAAACTATAATAGCTTAAATGAGCGAATATCAAATTTGAATGTTGAATTTGCAAAGATCTAATAGGTTTTTAATGAGCATAAGCCAATTATTGAAGTTTAGAAGTTCTATAAATAAATAAAATGCAAGTAAAGATACAACCTTTTAAGTGCAAATATAAATATGATTTTGCGATACAATCATCACCGGATCTGCAACTCTTTGTAAAAGCAGACATAAGACGATGCTAAATTAAATTCTACAAAAATTATGGAACTTCTTTTAATCCAAAATTAAATAATTTAATTCTAATTATGATTTTTTAAATCAATGATTTTATTAATTAGATGAAATTATCTAAGTTATAAAACTCGCGTCGGACATGTAGATTTAAAATGCAAATTTTAATATCTAAAAAAGTAAGATGCTTGAGATTAAATAAATACAAAATTAATCTTATAATTCAAACATAAAATTATCTAAATTATTAAACACCGATCTTGACACTATGAATGTTTAAATTCAAGTCTCGGATGCAGACGGTTGATTCTGGTTTAATCTTAGGACTGAGTCCGAATTAAAAAAACCTAAAAATCTATTATAAAAATTTCAACTTATTAAAATATCTGAGAAGCTAATTCTGTCATATGACAGTAGATCTAATCTTCTGTTAGGAGCTAAACAGAGTTAACAAGATCTAAAGCTCTTAAATATATTCAAGTTAATTAATTACTCTGATGATGGCTGTGTTGAATGATGATTTCAACCGGAGAGGATACTTTCATCAAAAAGTGATTCTATTTTCAAATCAAATTAACTTAAATCAAATATAAATCTAAAAACTGCTTAAATAAAATTATATCATTAAAAGCTTAGAAAAATCAATCAATTCACCTTCCAGCTTATCTTTTTAGGGATGACAAATTAAAAAACTCAAAAGAAACCAATATCAAATGTGTTGTACATGTCACTCAATCAATCTAAAGAACGATGTGTTGATCGGTGGCTTTACCAAGAGGCTCCAATAAAATAATGCTACGACTGAGTCGTGATCGTGATTTGGCCAAGAAGCGCCCATTATATTACGATCACGATCAGCTCGTGATGCTGAATAAATTGGCCCTTGTCATCATTTGTCGGGCCTAAGGTACTTAAGTTTGCTCATTAGACAAACATCACCTCAAGTCTACAAGGATTTCTTGACGACGTAACCCATGTGTTCCGATAAGAATCCTTCGATCCCGACCACTCCTCAAACTAAGTAGACTAGGGACCACAATTGGATGACGAACCATGGGATCTAAATCCCACGCCATCATTCCCCCAACCATCTGGTTTAAGCTGAAATGATGAATTTCATCAATCTAAAATTTTTAAAACTCCATATACTGCTACTATACGTTACGCATTTAGTGATCTAACGACTAGCCTTAATCGAAAGTTCTCTATCACTTATTGAGAAAGGTAGTTAACTATAGAGCTATTTTATAGAAGAAACCGAACCGATCTAAAGTCCTCACCAAATGAAGATAAAATCTGGTAGTGTCTTATCTATTATTCCATCTGCTTTAAAAATTACACCGACACTTTAAATCACACTCTCTTCAATTCAATTTGTCGAGAGGTCGGTGGCGAATTTTTAGATCCCACAAATACACATGCAGTGAGACGAAAAGAACTTTTCTCATGTTCAACTGGTATCCCTACAACTTCTATTAATCTATTGTCTTCTAACCTGATAAATATCAGCAAGATAAATGTATAAATAAGGCAATAAAAAGTGAGCATGTGAAAATTAGGTTATGCAGGAATTGTTGATACAGTAAAATTTAATTTTGGAAAATTGTTGTCATTGATAGAATCCAAGTATGCTGAATTGAAACTTGCAGATTTTTCACCAGGTCTTGGAGGGTTCTATAAATAGCACACCAGAGGCATGCAAAAATAATTAAGTGAAATTTCATTTTCTCTCTAATTTCTTGTGAGTACGCTGATGGTTATGGATTCTTCAACTGATTCACAAATCTTCACGACTACTTCTGAGGGATATATCTTCTTGTAATGGCAAGAGACCTAAATTTCTTCAATTCATAATTTATATCCCTGTTTTGCATCAAGACCTGTTTACGCTATGTTTAGGACTCTATTTTATTTTTTATTATTTTTAAATACAATCAAAATGTTAACAAAATATGTTTGTTTAGTTTTTCTTTCTTTTTTTAAAAAACAATTGTTTTAGTTTACAAAATAATAAATATTTTTAAAACATTATTTTCTCGATCTAAACCTGACTATTGTTCAACTTCCATAAACATGCTCCCGACTCTCTCAAAAAGAACTGCCCGTACTCCATATGCCACCCAAATCACCATTCACTTTTTCTCCTTATGGGCTCTGAAAATTCACCACCAATCTCTTGATGAAGAGAGTATAATTTAAGTGCCTGTAATTTCGAAGATGGAATAGTAGATAAGACACTACCCAGAGATTTCCCTCATTTGGTGAGGACTTTAGATCTAGTTCCAAGTTTCCTATAGACGCAAGCACCTATAGTTAATTACCCTCTCAATACTAAGAGAGAACTTTCGATTAGGCTACTATTGTCGCTGCGGCGAAGCGTATAATAACAACATGTGGAGTTTTAGAATTTAGATTTATGAAATTCATTATATTTAACTTCAAATGGATGGTTGGGGAACGATGACGCATCTAGATCCTATGGTCCATCCCCCGCCGCAGCCTTAGTCTACTTAATCAGGAGTGACCCAACCGGATCAATGATCCTTATCGAACACATGGGTAACGCATCCAAGAAATCCTAGACTGGATTTTGTTGTGATGAAAACCCAAGTCTCAGAGAGTTTTGTCCAATCAAGATACCCTATGGTTCACAACTCAAAGGCGAGCCATTAAAGAGCATACTGCTGACCGTAATATAATAAGTCATTTAACGACAACCACCCATCGTGAGGACTCGTCATAATCGCATCATGTGTGCTATCGCCCATGAAGTCGGACACGTCACGCTGGCCGACATGAGATTGTTTGAGAGAAACATAAGAACACTTGATTTGACCGGCTCCTTTGTGAGTTTTCTTAATTTTCACCTCGACAAACTATTGGAAGGTGGATTGAATGTAGTTTACTTTAAGCTTTTAAATTTCATTTACATTTATTTAACGATATTTTAAATCGATTGAGGCTCAATCTAAGCTAATTTGCTTTGAAATTGTAATCATATTGATGGAAGTATCCCTCCTTAAAGTTTTCATTTAACACGCCATCATCCTGATGGTTTATTATTTCTCTGATCATGTACTCTATTAATTTAATAATAGAGGATCGACCCGTCATATAATTAACTTAGATGTTTTATTAGATTGAAGATATTATAATAACATCATTTGATTTTGTTAGTTAATTCGATCCTAAGACAACCGGAACCCAAGAAGATCCTGACACTTGAATTTAAGCATTCAACGTAGTGTCCCGCGCTGTATTTGATTCAGCATTAATTTAACCTTAAGAAATTTGTATAATATTGCTTGTTTTGACTAAATTTCATTACAAGTAAAAAAAATTTAAATAACATTTTGACAACATTTCGATAGATCTCTCGGCGCCGCCCCCAGATTGTTACGTATGTCAGCCCACCATGCCAAAAAAAGGTATGTATAGGTGGTATAAACACCACGGTCGAATGCGTCATCACACCATGTCAAGAAAGACATGTATAGTCTCTAAAGTACTTATGAAGCGATATTTTCCTCCACGCCAAGAAACGGTGTATAATACTTATATATTTGCAATGTCAAGTTAAAACATTAATTTTAACTTTATTATTGAATTTTATTAAGAATTTATTAATCATAATGTAATTGTAAAATATTTCGACAAAGATCCTGTCATCCCCGTAGGGCTACTAGATCGCACCACGCCAAGAAAGCATGTATGGTATAAATCATTTGAATGAGCCTTCCCACCATGCCAAGAAAAGCATGTATGGGGCTCAAAGGTACTTACTAAAATAGATTTTCTCGCCACGCCAAGAAAGGCGTGTACAGATACTTATACACCTGCAAGTTAGTTCAAATAACAATTTTATATCATAACATAATTTACTATTAAGCTATGCAAGTCCCAGGAAGGGCAAGATTTACAACATCCGCCGTCGTCCCCAGATATGGTTACTGAGATGTGTATTCACCACGCCAAAAAAGGCGTATGAGGTATAAACCACTACTAAATCGCATTCCATTAAGAAACATGTACGGGTCTCTAAGGTATCGAACATATTTCTTCATGCCAAGAAGAAGACGGCACATACACTAAAGATAAATTTCCCGCCATGCCAACAAAGGCAGACGGCACTTATAGTCAACAAGCAACATTGGGTTTCCACCATGCCAAGGCGTAACGGCACTTATGGTCAAAACAGTCATGAGCAGAGGTGTAACGGGAGCTCATGGCCCGAAGATCATAGCTGGAGGCGCTGCAGATGGCAGTGGGTAGTGCACACGGGCAAGGTGCACGAAGTGTCTGAGAGCGGCCACAACCATGTGCACGCTTATGCTAGCCACAAGATCCACGTGAACAAGCCCGCTACAGTCAACAGTGATTTTGTCTTATTACAAAGGTCGACGGGTCATTTTATGGAAAACTCACGAGACTAAGACGCTGAACGGGAGAGAGGGAGAAAGGGACCATACAGGAGAGAGGGAGAGATCGTGAGGGCTGTCGGCTATGGGAGGAGGAGAATAGGAAAAAATAGGGTTTAGAATTTTAGGAGGGGTATTTATAGGATTTATTTTTTTTATTATTTTCTTTGTCATAATTTGAATTTTCGTGCCAACATCGGCACATAGATAATATATATATCGATTTTAGGTTACTCTGATGTTCCGGACGCAACGGCGCAGTCCATTTCGCAATCGGATGCCGTTTGGTTCAAGTCAACGTCAAATCAGGGTCAATTTCAGTTTAAATTTATTGCCGCTCGCTGCCGATATTCACTCACTTGTCCAAATTGAGCGGACAATCTCATTTGATAGTTTTGATATTTCAACGCTAACATGATCAATTTCATGAACGGAGATCGCTTTGGGCAACATCGCAGCTTCGACCTCGATATGTAAGATCGACGATCCTTTTCTTGATCGACCGTAATTATGCAAGATATCTATTCGATCAATTTAGACATTTTGAACGCAATGGCGAGAGTCATCGATCGAACTCATTTCGATTTTGATGTTGTCGAGTCGTTCATTGAGCCGTTTTTTACCATGTGAGCGACTTGACTTATGGCACGCATGGAGGTCAACACTTTTTTACCTCTCCCACTTCTCATCTTTAACCTTATTCTCGATAATATGTAAAAAATAAAAGAACAAAGAAGAACTCTCAAGAATATTGCTTTGGTTTGTATAAGAAGAAAGGTATATATATAATGCCTCAAGAGGCATTGCAAAATAAATATAAATAAAAAAGAGAGAAAATAAGAAGGGATCGATGGCTATGAATAAGACACGTATTGCAACTAATGGTTATAGAAAAATTGATCCAACAGTACAAGGTCTTAAACCATATGCCTCGAGCTTTTTATTATGATTAGAGAATGAGAAAGCTCCACCATGGAATACACAGAGAGAGAGAGAGAGAGAGAGAATACCATAGGAGAAATTCAACAAAATCAACTACTTTGATTTGGATTCAATGCTAAAAACTATGAAAAATGTTTGCTAGTTGAGAAACAGAGATTTGAATCTTAGCTATTCAAAATCCTAACTTAATTCTACACAAAATTAAAATTTGTCGAAATAATCATGGCATGAATCCTTTAAATCATCACTTAAGGCCCCCCGAATTTATAAACAGATGGTTTGAATACAAATAAAAATGTTCCCATCGTGATCTACGTGCGGTTAACAAGGTTCCCACATTATGACATGCAAAAGAAGTTAAAAACTAGAATTAGGTTAGGATCTTGGAATATAGTGTACTAAAATTAATGGAATTAATATATATTCATAAAAGATAAATATTTTATGTGTTCAAGAAAACTAAATGGGTTGGAAGGGAGATTGATAGTTTAGGTTTTAAACTTTGGTATTCGAAAAAATGAACTAAAATGGTGAGGTGATTATGATAAAAGTTTGAAGGATAATGTTATAAGTATTAATAAATGTGGAGAAAGAATTATACTTTAAAGATTATCATTATACCAAGATTATCAACGTGTTTGCCTACGGGTGGTTTCGAAAAATTTGAATGAATTGTATGAACAAAAAAAGATCCTCAAGAAAAAAAAAGTATTTAGGGGAGATTTAAAACATGTGAGAGTAGAAGATTTTGTATTGCATGGATTTAGACTAAGAAAGGTAAGATTATATTAGATTACAAATTTTACGATTAGAATAATAATACTTTATTTAAGAAAAGAGATGAAGATATTATTACTTATAAAATGGATAAGAAACACAGATTGATTATTTTCCTGATAAGAAAAATAGATCGCTTAGATCAGAAAGATCAGTATTCCAAGTAAAATTTTAAGACAACATCAACTATTAGTTTAGATTTTAAAATGAAAGGGAAGAGAAAAATAAATTAAATTATTATCCTGTGATGGGATGACACTTAAAGAACACAAATAAAAATATTTCAGAAGAGCTACAAGAAATTAGAATTTGGGAATATGCGTTTAACGCTACAGAAAAAATATCAAATTAAAGAGTAAATATGAGAATCAAAAGGAAAACTTCCTTTAATAAGAATATGGAGTGTGTAAAAAAAGATAAAAATAAGAAGATTGTTATAAAACTTGGTAAAACCAAGAATGGGAAAGATATAAAATTCAGAAAAGATTCTAAGAAAAGAATATGTGATAAAAAAAATTTAAATTTTATGATGATTAGATACACCAAAAAGATGATTTTACCAACCAAAGAGATAGAGAAGTAAAGATATAGTCAAGTGAGGGATTAAGGATGAAAATAATAAAAGTGCTTTTCTTAAAAAAAAGATATTGAAAATAGATGGATGAGGTATTTTGATGAACTTTTCAATGAAGGATCTAAAGACGACATTAAGAACCTTACACCTAAACAAAATAAAGAATTTCATTTTATCGTCAGATTAGTAACTAATTCAAGTGAAGCTTTAAAGAAAATGAAATGTGGAAAAGCAAGAGATCGATAATATTCCAATATAAGTGTGAAAATGTTTAGAGATCAAGGAATTTCTACTTACAAATCTTTTAATGTTATTTTAAAGACTAAAAGAAAGTGAGTGGAGAAAGAGTTTGTTGGTTCCTATATTTAAGAATAAAGGTGATGCACAAGAGTGTGCAAATTATAGGAATTAAGTTAATGTGTCATACATTAAAATTATGGGAGAGAGAATGAGCATACACGATGTGATACGTAGTTTTTTCACAATCGCTTGGTTTCATGCCGTAGATCTACTATGAATGCTATACATTTGTTAAGAGGTTTGATGGAGAAGCATAGAAAAGTAAGAAGGATCTACATATGATATTTATTGACAGAGAAAGCTTATGATAAAGTCTCAAGAGATATTCTTTGGAGAGTTCTAACGTAAAAGGAGTTAATATTGGTTATATTCAAGTCATTAAGGATATGTATACTAGTCAGCTTGTGTCAAAACACAATGAGGATTGACAAAATATTTTCCTATTTCGCTTGGATTACATCAGGATCAACATTAAGCCTTATCTTTTTACTTTAGTTATGGATGTTCTTACGAGACATTTACAAGAAGATGTACCTTGGTGTATGCTTCTCGATGACATTCTTCTTGTTGATAAGACTAGAGGGAGTCCAAAAACTTGAATTATGGAGGTCAACTTTAGTCTAAAGGTTTTCATTTAAGTAGATCTAACATCAATATATGGAGTGTATTTTTTGAGGTAAGTTTTAGTAGTTGTGACTTTAGTGATCAAGTCATTAATAAGAGTGAGTGATTGATATTTAGGTTCTATTGTTCAAAATGATGGTGAAATAGATGGAGATGTTATTAGTAGAATTCAAGGATGGTTGAATGGAGGAATGCATCCGCTTATTATGTGATAGAAAAGTTCCACTTAAACTTAAAAAATTTTATAAGATGGGTAAGACCGCATGACTTATATGGTGCACGTTACCAATAAAAAAAAAGAAGCATAAGACTAAGTGTTGACAGAGATGAGGATGCTCAGCGGATGAGTGGCTTTACTCTTAGAGATAGAATGCAAAATGAGTATGTTCGGGAAAAAGTTGGAGTAGCTCCAGTGGTAGATAAGATTAGGGAGAGTCGCCTTAGATGATTTGGCAAATAATGAATTTACTATATTCTGCTGTATGGTCGGATGCTGGTAGAAATCAGTATTTATTTTAAACTTTGTTAGCACCGTCAGAATCCATAAAATATGGTATTTTCATTTTCGCACATGAAAATTAAAAAAAAAACAAAAACAAAAGCAAAATCATCAATTTCTAAAACATTTTTTCCATCTAAGATCAACCAAATAAGCCCTGGGTTAAGGAAAAGGAAAGATAGATTGAATGCTTTGACATACTCACAGTGACCGAAGTCTTGGAACTCTTTAGCTCTAGTCTTGTACAGGAGATCATGTAGCTGCTTGCCTCTATAGCTTTTCTAAATCATTATTTTCCAACACACAATAATTATTAACAGATGAGGCTTTGAAGAAAAACATTGACGATGAAAGACTTTCTACGAGACTACTCACCTGGCCATAATCGAGGGCGAGCTGACGGAGCTCCGATTCCGACATGCGAATGAGAAAGCGAGAGTTGGTCTTAGGAAGCCTCGGCGGCGATGTGATGGTGCCGCTACAAGTGAGTGTAGCTGAGCATGCTTGCTGCAGCACCGCCATGGATTAGCTAGCCTCTAACCTACCTTCCGTTTCTCGTCATCCCGGACGCTAGCACAGGGTAGAGGATTTATTTTGCTCATAATATATTTTTGGGATATTTACAAATCAATCACTTAAAATATATGCATTTATAATTTGACCATCTTCATCATTTTTTTGAACTATAAGACTCATACATTTATACATGCCATGATAAATTTCAATATTTGAATATCAATTTAAAATTTTGATGTTAAAAAATGATTAATTTGTAAATATGTAAGAATAGTATGATAGTGTATTTAAAAGCACTTATATTTTTTGTGAACATTTTCACACAATTTTATATTATATCTAACTTTTAAATTTTTATATGCATATAAATAACATTAAAATCTTTAATATTATATTAAAAATAATTATATTACTATTATTTTAAAATAAAATACATATTTTTTTCTTTAAAAATATGATATTTATAAATATAAATTTTTAGAAATTAGATATATAAATACATAAAAATTATGTATTATATATGAAAATTTCTTTAGATTTTAAGACGTGTATTTAGCTCATAATTTTAAATATTTATTTAATATTTTTATTAATGTTATTTAATATTAATACTAAATTAATATTAACACTAAATAATGCAAAAAAAATATTTTGAATGCATGCACACAAACATTTGTAAGCTGCCTATTTTTTAGATTTACGGCCGACGTTTTATGTGGTCAAACCATCTAAGGCGACTTGCTCTAATCTTATCTGCCACTGGAGCTACTTCAACTTTTTCCCGAACATACTAATTTCGCATTTTATCTCTAAGAATAATGCCAATCATCCACCTGAGCATCCTCATCTCTATAACACTTAACTTAGTCTTATGCTTCTTTATTGGCTAATATTCGCACATAAGTCATTGCGTGTCTTACCACAATCTTATAAAATTTTACCTTAAGTTTAAGTGAAAATTTTCTATCACATAATGGATGCATTCCTCCACTTCAACCATCCAACTTGAATTCTATTAATAACATCTCCATCTATTTCACCATCATTTTGAACAATAGAGCCTAAATATCTAAATCGATCACTCTTATTAATGACTTGTTCACCTAATGTCACAACACTACCACTAAAACTTCTACAACTAAAATTACACTCCATATATTCAGTTTTAGATCTACTTAAATGAAAACCTTTAGACTCTAATGTTGACCTCCATAATTCAAGTTTCTCTTGGACTCCATCTCTAGTATTATCAACAAGAAGAATGTCATGAGCAAAAAACATACACCAAGGTACATCTTCCTATAAATGCCTAGTAAGAATATCCATAACTAAAGCAAAAGGATAAGGGCTTAAAGCTAATCCTTGATGTAATCCAACTGAAATAGGAAAATATTTTGTCAATTTTCCTTGTGTTTGGACACAAGTAATAGCTCTAGTATACATATCCTTAATAACTTGAATATAACCAATATTAACTCCTTTCTGTTCTAGAACTCTCCAAAGAACATTTCTTGAAACTTTATCATAAGCTTTCTCTAAATCAATAAATATCATATGTAGATCCTCCTTAATTTCTCTATACTTCTCCACCAAACCTCTTAACAAATATATAGCATCCACAATAGATCTACCAGGTATAAAACCAAACTGATTGTGAGAAACTTTTGTATCACATCGTAACCTATGCTCAATTACTCTCTCCCATAATTTTAATGTATGACACATTAACTTAATTCCTCTATAATTTACACACTTTTATGCATCACCTTTATTCTTAAATACAGGAACTAACAAACTCTTTCTCCACTCATTTGGCATCGTTTTAGTCTTTAAAATAACATTAAAAAGATTTGTAAGCCAAGAATTTTCTTGATCTCCTAAACATTTTCACACTTCTATTAGAATATCCGTTCTAATGTTTTTCACATTTTATTTTCTTTAAAACTTCTAACTTCGGATTTACTAATGTGATGATAAAATAAAATCTTATTTTTGTTTAGGTATTAAGGTTGCTAAAATCAATCGTCTTTCAAATCATTCATTGAAAAGTTTATCAAAATACCTCATCCACCTATTTTCAATATCCTTTTCTAAGAAAAGTACTTTATTATTTTCATCCTTAATACACCTCACTTGAACTAGGTCTTTATTTCTCCTACCTCTTTGATTGGCTAACTTATACATACATCTTTCACCTTCTTTGGTATCTAATCTATTGTATAAATCACTAAAAGCTAAATTTTTTACATCACATATTACTTTCTCAGAATCTCTACCATCCATTTTACATATTTCCCAATTCTCTAAGTTTTACATCTAAACCAAGTTTTATAACAATGCATCTTATTTTTTATCTTTTCTTACACACTTTTACTCCACCACCAACTATTTTTATTAAAAGAAGCTTTTTATTTTGATTCTCCAAGCACATTTTTAGCAACTTGCTTAATTTTACTTGCTACTTTTTCCTACATAACATTAGCTTTCTTATAAACATCCCAAATTCTAAGCTCTTGTAGCCTGCTCTTAAAAATATTTTTATTTGTGTTCTTTAAGTATCCCCATCTAATCCTAGGATAATAATTTGATTTATTTTTCTTCTTATAATATTTCATCTTAAAATCTAAAACTAACAATCAATGTTGGGTACTTAAACTTTCACTTGGAATGACCTTACAATCTTTACAATCTAAATGATTTATTTTTCTTATCAGAAAATAATCAATTTGTGTTTCACTAGATCCATTTTTATAAGTAATAATATGTTCATCTTTTTTCTTAAATAAAATATTAACAACTACAAAATCATAAGCTAAGGCAAAATCTAATATAGTCCTACCTTCTTCATTAGTCACTCCAAATCCATAACCACCATGAATACTTTTAAAATCTTCTACCACTTTACCAACATGTTCATTTAAATCTCATCCAATAAATACTTTTCTTTGAGAGGTATCTTTATATTAATCTCTAATTCATTACAAAAATTTTCTTTTGAGCTTATATCCAAACCTACTTGAGGAGCATAAATACTTATAACATTGATAATCTTAGTATCAACAATAATCTTTAAAGATATAATTCTATCTCCACTTCTATTAATATTCATAACATTTATCTTTAAAGATTAAGTTATTGTATAAAACAAGATAAATATTTCATACAAATTATAGAGTCCAATCAACTTAACTCAACAAAGATTTTAAGACCTATTACCAGTTCAAATGCATTTACTAAAATATCATGCACCTTAAATTTATCCTAAGTCTTTTTAACTACCTTGATCAAAATAAGCTTGTTTAGCTCCTATTGTATTGTGGAGCCTAGTTTTTGCAAAAATGCCTTATGACTCAATGATATTATACAATATTTGGGAATTTCAATCTATTGTTTTGGTTGCACTGACTTTTTTTTTTACAAGAGAGTCCTTGTTGTTAAATAACAACTAAAATATAAGAGCTATAAAAATCTCCTCAATTGAAACCATAGTGAAATGTATAATGATGGGAACAATAGATAGCCATTAATTAGTAAATCTGTGCAAAAAAATATTTATCTGCTTTGTTTGTTGTCCTTTCTTACTCTTTTTTGCTCTTGGTGATTGAATTATGTCTCACTTAAATCCCAATTGCTTTGCCGTTGGGTCATATTTACGTTAATATAAACATAAAAATTATGATCGTGAATACTCCTTCTAAAATGATTAAAACAAAAGAACTTAGTACTCACCAACCGGCAACCACTCCTTATGAAAAAAGTTTCACCACATTACTCAAAGAGATAGCATTATTAGTCAACAGCATTTTGTTCACTAATAGGAGCCCATTATTAATTCATGAGGACACATTGTTTGTTCACGAGAATATCTTATATGAATCCAATTCCTCCAAGGCCAAAATACAGCATACAATATTAAGAATCCATTATAGAAGTTCAGAATAGCCAGTAAATAACAACAGCATTTAATTACATAAGTCCAAAGACAAGAATTATAATATCAACAAAACCAAAAAAATACAAAAGTCCAGAATCAAGAAGACAAAGAATGCGAGGTAAGGCAACATATATCAAGAATGACAATAGAGTTAAGCACTAATGTCTTCGCAAACATAAAGTTAAACGTAAAGTATCCGGAGCGTAACAAGAACACACGGCCAAAAGCAAAGCCGAAATCAAGAAACAAGCTCTCAAGCAAGGGCCACATCGATAAATGAATAACAACCTCAATGAGCTTAAAGAACCGTGGATCCACTTAGTAAACTTAACAATGTATATAACCATGGGAGATTGAAAAAAGTATAAATAGAGATCAAAAGCCAAACAGAGGGAATAATCAAGATTTTAAGAAAGGAACTTATCTTCTTCGCTTCTTCTTCTCTTCCTCCTGCGGATCTTCTTCTAGGTTTACCTCACCGGAAACCACCATCCTTCACTGGAGAACCTAGGTTTCTCCTCCGATCCTCACCGCAACCCTATTTCTTCTCAGGAGTGACGACGGCCGAATAAAAACCAAATGAAACATCAAGAAAAGAATTAAGGTAAGACCAAATATCATCCACGGTCAAGAAACACCACTTAAGATAATACCAATGAATCGATCAATTCCAAAGATCAAGCGTAAAAAATCAACTGTGTAATCCACTTAACTCGGAACCGCTGATGATAGATCGGGCGATCAAACCAAATCCGACGCTCAAGGATCAATACAAGAAGCACTCAATCCAAGTGATTAGATCCAACGGCTCAAGAAAAGGCGCTAAATCCAACGGACGTAGCAAAGAAAACCCTCTCAACACTCTCCACTCAACCGTTGATTCACTGAGTTAACTCATTAAACCACTCGCCAAGCGGATCGTACAAACCAGGGAAATCAACACAAGCGTAACTGAACGTAATGACTCATTCTCTCCAACCAGACCCAATCAGGAAATTAAGAACATATCATTGGTGCTCTCGTTGACTACAACACTCAGAAAATGACAAAAGGAACAAGAAATACATCAAAAATATTAGAAGAATGTGTTACCAGATTAAACAAAACAGAAGAACAAATGACCTCAGTCACTATGGTATTGACTAAAATATCAAAAAGATTGACTGCCATAGAAAACAGACTGGAAAAACAACCTCAAATCTAGGTATGTGATGCATCCCATTCAGAATCCTATTCTTCAAACAGACCACAAACAAACACAACCATGTCAATACCTCTTAAAATAGATATGCCCAGATTTAATGGAGACAACCCTAAAGGTTGGCCGCTCAAAGCACCGACTTTCAATATCACAATTTATCAAGAACAAGTTCATAATTTCCTCCATTACATGGATGGACTGCACTTATGGTATCAATATATGCATCTTAATAAATAGCTACACTCATGGAGAATTTAAAGAACAAGTTATTGAGATTTGGCCCATCTTGTAGATTTAAGGGGTGAACTTGCTAAATTACAAATGTAAATCTAAAGACACAATTTTATAATGAGTTTGAGAATTGACAAATCGATATCTGTATTCCACCAATTCTTAAAGCTTTTGAATCGGTTTAAGACATGATATAAAAGGGAAGAGAAGAAATTAGTTCCCTACGAAGCCTTCAGAAACCGATGGAGGACAAAGCTACGATGATGTAACAATGCCAAGAAACTACAAGATCAGCCAACCTCCAGCACTAAAACAACCTCAATTACAAAGAACATATTGCCTCCTCACACAAACACCAATCAACAAAGCAACAATCAAAGTAAAAATTTTAGAATTGTGACACCTACCCAAATAAGAAAGAAGAAAGAAAGGATTGTGTTTTAATTGTGAGGAAAAATCACAAATGGCATATATGTCAAGTTATTTGCCTTCATGATAATCAATGAGGACCAAGAGTATCAATTACATGATACTCAACCAAAGAAGGCAAGTGGATTCAAGAAGAAGCATTAGAAGCAAGCTTCAACTATCAACCTTTCAATAAAAGGCAAATGACATAGAGATTGTATAAGTATAAACATGATAAATAGTTCTAACCACTAACTTAGCTTAGATTTTATGTCAGATATAACCCAATTATATAGAATAAGATAGTCCATAGTAATAAGTCACCGTATAAAATCCTTTACTTTCAAATAAGATGGACAATGAGCGATCACATAATCCAACATACAAAGGAGGATTCATTTTCGATAGGTTGGACGTACCATATAAATCACAGTGAAGCTCAAAAATAACATGAAACAAATGGAATAACATAAGAGAGCTTCAATCCAAGACTATTACAATACGCAAGCTTTTACACTACAATCAAGAAATTACCAACTCGTAAGATGGGCACTTTTAGCTAAGCATGTTACAATTTCTCATAGACAAGTAATTGTGAAGTCAGAGTAAAGAAACTTTAAAACACGGGAAGGATTTTAGCCACGATGCTGAATGTCAAATAAAGAAATACAGAAAGCATCACCAGAAATTGACCTTGAGGACAAGGTCAGTGTGAGAGGGGGAGTAATGATATGAATCCAATTCCTCCAAGGCCAAAATACAGCATACAACATTAAGAATCCATTCTGAAGTTCGAATGACCAAGAATAACAACAACATTTAATTACATAAGTCCAAAGACAAAGAATTATAATATCAACAAAACCAAAAAAATACAAAAAAGTCCAGAATCAAGAAGTACAAAGAACAGAGGTAAGGCAACATATATAATCAAGAATGACAAAGAACAGAGTTAAGCACTAATCACCGCAAACATAAAGTTAAACGTAAAGTATCCCAGTGAGGTGTAACAAGAACACAACGGCCAAAAGCAAAGCCAGAAATCAAGAAACAAGCTCTCAAGCAAGCAGTGGCCACATCAGCATAACAGAATAACAACCTCAACAGAAAGCAGTTAAAGAACCGTGGATCCACTTAGCAAACTCAATGATCTAACCATGGGGAGATTGAGAAAAAGTATAAATAGAGATCAAAAGCCAAACAGGGAATAATCAAGATTTTAAGAAAGGAACTTATCTTCTTCGGGCTTCTTCTTCCTCTCTTCCTCCGCAAGATCTTCTTCTAGGTTTACCTCATCGAAACCACCATCCTTCACCGGAGAACTGTTTCTCCTCATCCTCGCCGAATCCTATTTCTTCTCAGGACTACCAACGGCAAAACCAAATGAAACACCAAAGAAAGAATTAAGGTAAGTTACATCCAAATATCATCCACGGTCAAGAAACAGCCACTTAAGATAATACCAACGGATCAGATCAATTCCAAAGATCAAGCTGCGCAAAAATCAACAGGTGTAATCCACTAACTTCACGGAACTCGTAACCGCTGATCAAATACTGATCCGTGGCGATCCAAAACCGTTTAATCCGACGTTCAAGGATCAATACAAGAAGCACTCAATCCAAGTGATTAGATCCAACGGCTGAGTAAAAAGATGCTAAATCCAACGGATCAGAAAGCACCAAAAAAACCCTCTCAACACTCTCCACTCGGTTCGATTCACCTGAGTCAACTCATTAAACCACTGCCAAGCCGGATCGACAAACCGTGGAAATCAAAGCGTAACTAATAGACACAGAACATACTCATTCTCTCCAACCAGACCCAATCAGGAAATTAAGAACATATCAATATCTCGTTCATTCATGGGACTTACAAGAGCGATTTTAGCGATCATTGTGTACATCATTTAAAACACCTGTGCAATATATGATGTGCACTATATCAAGTCATTTTATTTGAAAATCACTCACATGAATGTGAAATTATTTGAATTGTGAAAGGCCATTACAATATTTGTCCATGTGTGTGATCGTTATTTTAAGCTCATAATGCTATCTGTCTACTGGCATATTTTAAGCTCATAAGCTCATAAAATATTGACAATGATGCCCATCCAGGGCCAGACAAATAACTCCTCTTGGTCTGTTTTAGAAGACTACTGAGAAACCACTAGCTGCAACGATGGGAATGAATTTTCATTGACATATTTCCCTAAATAACTTGATAAAGCAAGATGGTTAGCCTTCACTTTAGCCTCACGGTTAGAGGAACCAATTCCTGTAGAATGCTGAAGTAGATCCTTGTAAAGATATTCCTGCTTCTTTTTACCAACACAGAAAGGACATCTATACATGCCATTTGCAGCTTTCATCTTATATTTCCTGGATTTCAACTCCAAGTAAGCTTTCTCCTTATGTTCAGGAATCTGAGAGTCACTTATTTCCGATTCATCTACTGAGCTACAATCCATCTATAAAATGAACGGAAAAAAAATTCAAATTATTTCAAATTGCAGAAGTAAATTGCATGTGTGTGTAATAAGGTTCGGTAATGTAGAACAAACCATGAAGCATGTCAAATTAGTCTACAAAAGTCGAAGTGATCAGAGATCATAGCCAATTACAAGAAGTCACACCAAGCCAAAACAGATTATTTAAATTGGGCACAATTTAAAACCTTTATAGAAGCATATATATAACAAGTCAAGTAGGATTTAATAAAGCTAGTAAATCTGGATTTAGTAAATCATGTGAAAGTTAAATCCAGAAAATTATTTGGTATGCTGATAGTTAAATTCAATTAAATCTTGGGTAATTGTTTGGTTACTTGTATTAGGAATTAGATTAATTATTTAATTTAATATTTAAATAATAAATATTTAGAGGTTATTTTTTATTATATTTTTATCACAAAATAAAATTAAAAAAGACTAATTAAACAAATAAGTCAAGAAAACATACGCCAAGTAGTTAAAAATATAATAGCAATGTAGACGATAGTATTCAAATTACACACAAATTGAAACTACAATAAATAGTATCTAATGAATACTCGAATTAAAGTTATAAAAGCACAATAGAAAAAATAGTAAATGGTAGCGATTAATATAGTCTACTCAAATATCTTTTAAATAAAGAACAAAATATATAATTTGCCTGTGTGTTGAGGCAATGATTGAGAATATCTAATAAGTAAATTAAATTATAATTTTTATTTAATTTGTTTACATAAAAATAATATAATCATATTTAAATTAATTAAAACATAAATATCATAACATAATATATCAATTAATTACAAATCTATTAATTAATCACAAAGAAGTAAAGTTTATATTAAATACATCTAATTTCATTAAATTATATTTTTACATCTAATTCATTAAATTTCATTAATTAATCTACAATAAGATATTAATTAATCATTATTTAAATTATTTAAAACTAAATTTAAAATAAATCAAAACAAAAATAATAAACAAGAAAAGGGAAGTGGTTGATGGGATTTTGGTCGAAACCCTCGTCTTCCTAACCCCCTTCCACTCCGCTGCTGCCGAAAAAGAGAAGGGAGACATCACGAAGATAATCCTCGCCTCTCTCTCTCTCTCTCTCTCTTCTCTCTCTCTCTCTCTCTCTCTCTATATATATATATATATATATATATATATATATATATATATATATATATGTATGTATGTTGACTCCATGTAGGTGTCATAAGTCCTTCACAAGTCAAATTCGACGACTTCTAAACGACAAAATGCTAAATCAAGACAAATGTATCGGACGCCACCGGAATTGGTCGAAACGACCTCCATCGACGAACTAACCTACATCGTGATTCGTAACATCGAAATTGGTCAAGATATAAATATTGCATAATCTATGAATATGTCGACGCGCATATCGTCGTGAAGTCGCAACGATGTCCAACGACTGCTCATGAAACTGAGCACGTTGTTAGCTTCAAAATATCGGAAACTATCAAATAAGATTGTCCACGCTCAATTCGGGCTAGTCTATGCAGATGCCAAACAATCAGAAATGACAATGCACATATCGAGGTTGAAATACACAATACGTCACCAAAATCAACTCAAATGACCTCCGATCGACGAACGAACTTCGCCATCGCGTTCAGAACGTCGAAACTGGTTATAATATAAATATTGCACAATTTGATAATCAACTGATCAAGCGATCGAGTCGTGAACGAGTCTGCACACATATCGAGGTCAGGAGGCGTCGATGCAAACCAAACGACCTTCGTTCACAAAATTGATTGCGTCATTGACTTCGAACGTCAAAATCTATCAAGTAAGAACATTCGAACTTAATTTGAACAATTCTACATGAATGTCGAGCGGTCGAAAGCGATGATGTGCATTTTGAGTTGAAATTGACTCAATTTGACGAAGAGTTGAACCAAACGGCCTCCGATTGCAAAATGACTGCGTCGTTGCATCCGGAACACTGAAATAAGCTAAGATTGATATATATATATTAACTATGAGATTTTATCGGTGTGAAATTCATTTTAAGTGCGATTAAGTGCTTAAAGAAATTAAATAAACCCAAATCTAACCTAAATCCCCCAAATTCAACTCCAGTAACCCGAACCGGCCCTATTCCTCCTCGCACGCTGGTTCACGACCTCTTCTTCACGCACGCAGGAAAAAACCGAGCGCTCCGCCCCTTCACGCGAGCCGACGCCGGACGCATGAATCCCCTCTTCCGATCGCTAGGAGCTCCCTCTCACGCGTGATCCGAACGATCCAAGCTCGGCTTCCTCTGCAACTTTCCCTCAAAGGAAACCGTTCCCTCCTCTTCCCTTTTTCTTCTTCCCAACAGCACAAGGGGACACATGTCCTCTCCGAAAACTGAGTGCCTCCTTTTCCTCTCTGTTTGTTCTCCTCTCCAAAACCGAAAGGTTTTTCTCTCTCTTCTTCTTCTTCTTCTCCATTCTTTCTCCAAATGGCAGAAAGGTCTGATAAGTGGGATTTAAATTAAATCCAACCTAAATCATGTTCGAATCCTATAGCCAAATAGCCCCCGACAATTCTTCTTTCTAATTTCCCCGCTTTCTCCTCCTAGCTGAACACTCCTCTTTCCGATTTGAACTAAACCAAACCCTCTTCCTCTCATTCTCTAATCCAAAATAGGGAATATAATTGAAACAAATTGTGGATGCGCTGAAATATAAGTTGCGGATGTGTATAAATGTCGATGTGGAAGTATATATGTATATGTATGCTTGTGATTTTCTTTTGTAGCCCCATTATTTAGAGATACGAGTCTGGCGATCATTTGTGGTGTAAGACACGCATTCTGAAAAAATATTACGTCGAGTCCCGAAGCTTTACGTGCGGACTCAATCCTGGTGACCGTGTCCCGGTTTTTTCCGTTTAGCGATTAAGCAGGAATAATTGCGGTATTTGTAAAGACATTTCCTGGCCGAGGAATGCGTCGATGGCGTATTAACGGGATGTAAATACATTTCAGCCCGACCAGCCGTAAGCGTCGTTGGAATGAGGAATTTAAAAGAATATATATTAGGGTTTAGGGTTAGTTTTTTCGCAAAAGAGCTTAGAAGAAATAGAAAATCTCATTTCCTTTTACAAAAGAATGAAGATGGAAACGTTGAAATAATAATTTTAGGCGATGTATTAAATAGAAATTCATGTAATGTTTGTGCATTTTTTTCTGGTTTGTTGTGCATTTTTTTCACAGAATGTTTCTCTTCTCAGAAGAGATATGTTGATTACATCCAATTAAGCAATTTGGATGCTTTTTTTGTCAATTTATATTTTGAGTGTTTTTTTTTGCATATGTACTCGTACCTCTTTGGAGAATTCTGAGACCATTTTGACCTTTTTTTCCGGTTTATTGACTATGATTGTTTAGGGCATTCAAGGAAGCATTTCATGGCGGTTTGGATGATTGTGGTATTTTGCATCATACTCAGTGTCTCTTTGGAGTACGATCATTTTGACCTTTTTTTTCCCTTTATTTGCCAACCTCTTATGATTATATTTAGGGTATTCAAGGAAATTTATGGCGGTTTGGATGGTTTTGGTGGTATTTTGCATGTACTCTTTGGAGAATTCTGATCATTTTCGACCTTTTTTTTTTATTTTGCCAACTTCTTATGATTATGTATAGCATTCAATGGAAGCATTTGGAGGAAGTTTGGGTGATTTACGGGTGGTATTTTGCATCACTGTGTACCTCTTTGGAGGGTACATTTTGACTTTTTTGTCATTTTATTTTGTCAACTTATGATTATGTTTAGGGAAGAATTTGATGATTTGGATGGTTTTGGGTGGATATTTTCATCAGTATCTGTACCTCTTTGGAGGTACAAACCATTTTGACCTTTTTTTCCGGTTTATTGCCAACCTTTATGATTATGTTTAGAATACAAGCATTTGATTAGCTTTGGATGGTTAGGGGTTTTTGCATCACGTACTCTATGTACCTCTTTGGAAATCTGAATCTTTTGTAGTTTTTTCCTTTTTTTGCCAATTTCTTATGATTATGTTTAGGGCATTCCAAATGAAGCATTTGATGGCGGTTTGGATGGTTTTGGGTGGGTATTTTATCGTACTCTGTCTCTTTGGAGAATTACATCATTTTTTGCCTTTTTTTTGCCAATTCTTATGATTATGTTTAGGGCATTCCAAAGGAATCATTTGATGGCGGTTGGGTGGTTTATGGGTATTTTTGCATCACTCTGTGTTACCTCTTTGGAGAATGATCATTTTTATCTTTTTTTCCCTTTATTCACAATTTCTTATGATTATGTTTAGGGCATTATAATGGAAGCATTTTGGATTTGGATGATTTTGGGTGGGCATTTTATACTCGTACCTCTTTGGAGGAATTCTGGTCATTTTGACCTTTTTTTGCAATTTTTTTTGCCAATTCTTATGATTATGTTTAGGGCATTCCAGAATCATTTGATGGCGATTTGGGTGGTTTAGTGGTATTTTGCATCGTACTCGTGTATCTCTTTGGAGGGTATAGATCATTTTTGACAGTTTTTTTCCAGTTTATTTTGCCAATTCTTATGATTATGTTTAGGGCATTCCAAAGCATTTGATGGCGATTTGGGTGATTTGGGGTATTTTGTATCATTACTCATGTACCTCTTTGGAGAATTTTGATAGTTTTTTTTAGTTTATTTTGCCAATTCTTATGATTATGTTTAGGGCATTCCAAAGGAATCATTTGATGGTTTGGTGATTTACTGGTATTTTGACTCACGTACCTCTTTGGAGTGAGATCATTTTGATAGTTTTTCCAGTTTATTTTGCCAATTTATGATTATGTTTTTCAATATTTTATTTGGTTTTTTATCTATATTCTTTGATTACTTTTGGTATATTTTGACCTCTTCTGAATTGGTTATTTTACCTCTTTGAATAATTTTTTTTTTTGGTATTTTTCTAAATTTATATTTTTTATCTGTTTGGCCGTAAATGATTATGATAATTTGGGAAACTCCTTGTTTTATTGAGAATGAACAGGCGTATGCATTGTCTTGTGATGCACATCAAATTTGTTTCTGTGACCACTGTTATTGGACTCAAAGAAATTGAAATCAAAAGATTTTCTATGTGGGTGAAGAAGTCGCGCCTAAATATTAACAAAATTCCTTGTATGAATTGTCCATGATTATTGATTGATGATTATGTTTAGGGCATTCAAAGAAGCATTTGATGGCGGTTGGGTGATTTTGGGTGGGTATTTTGCATCGTACTCACGTGTACCTCTTTGGAGGAATTCTGATCATTTTGACCTTTTTTCCAATTTTTTTTTGCCAACTCCTTATGATTATGTTTAGGGCATTACAAATGAAGCATTTGATGGCAGTTTGGGTGATTTTGGGTGGGTATTTTGCATCTGTACCATGTGTACCTCTTTGGAGGGTACATATCATTTTTGACCTTTTTTTTCATTTATTTTGTCAACTTCTTATGATTATGTATAGGGCATTACAATGGAAGCATTTGGAGGAAGTTTGGGTGGTTTAGGTGGTATTTTGCATCTGTACTCTGTGTACCTCTTTAGAGGGTACAGACCATTTTTGACCTTTTTTCCAGTTTATTTTGTCAACTTCTTATGATTATGTTTAGGGCATTGCAAAGGAAGCATTTGGAGATTGTTTGAGTGATTTTGGGTGGTTATTCTGCATCTGTACTCTGTGTACCTCTTTGGAGAGTATAGATCATTTTTGACCATTTTTTCTAGTTTTTTTTAGCCAACTCTTTATGATTATGTTTAGGGCATTATAGTGGAAGAATTTGATGGCAGTTTGGGTGATTTTGGGTGGTTATTTTGTATCTATACTATGTGTACCTCTTTGGAGGGTACAGACCTTTTTTGTCAGTTTTTTTCCAGTTTATTTTGCTAACTTCTTATGATAATATTTAGGGCATTGCAAAGGAAGCATTTGGAGATTATTTGGATGAATTCTGGGTGATATTTTGCATCTGTACCCTATGTACCTCTTTGGAGAATCTGAGACCATTTTGACCTTTTGCGTTTATTTTGCCAACTTCTTATGATTATGTTTAGGGCATTCAATGGAAGCATTTGATGGCGGTTTGGGTAGTTTGGGGGGTTTAGTGCATCATACTGTACCTCTTTGGAGGGTCTTTTTTTTTGTAGTTTATTTTGCCAACTTCTTATGATTATGTATAGGGCATTGCAATGGAAGCATTTGGAGGAAGTTTGGATAAATTCTGGGTGGTATTTTGCATCTGTACTCTGTGTACCTCTTTGGAGGGTACAGATCATTTTTGACCTTTTTTTTCAATTTTTTTTTTGCCAATTTCTTATGATTATGTTTAGGGGATTATACTGGAAGCATTTGGAGGATTGTTTGGGTGGTTTAATGGTATTTTGCATCAGTACTCGTGTACCTCTTTGGAGTGCATTATTTTGACCTTTTTTTTGCGTTTTTGCCAACTTTTTTCATCTTTAATCGAATAAATTCCTCTAAAGATATATTATAAAAAAATTTATTATATATAACTTATTTAAATCATTAAACTAATATCTAAAATTTAAAATATATATGCACATGAATAATAGAAATTCATTGTTTTAGCATTATTATAATAAAGACAAATAATAAGGCATTATCACTTTTATAAGGAGGACTTTCTCAATATTTTGAGTTACCATAAAATGAAGTTTTGTAAAACTCGAATAGATTCATAAAAGCATTACATTTATATAATTGTTCAAATTGATTTCGATTTTGATTTAACTCAAAAAAAAAAAGCCCCACTCCATAATGTATTAATCATTATCATCACAATGAATATCAACCCTAATGTGACACCACATAAATTCACAGAACATCCCATAAATATGTTCAAAGTGAGAAAAAACTACGACATGTTAAGCACAACTAACAATCTACCTAATAAATAGAACTACTAATCAACATTTAGCTCACAATCAGAAATATAAAAAATATATATAGGTGCAACAAACCGCACTACGTAATTAAATCATCACAGATATAACTACGCATATCAATGAATATATTTAGCATCATTAATCATAAAACAAACAACAGCCATTTCGGTGAAAAACCTAAGCATTCATTCAAAGGGTACGGTGACTCGAATATTTGATCTTACGAATCGGTGTTCATTTTTATTTTGAAGGTAATTTTTATAGATCCATCTCATAGGCGAACACGAGAATTATCAATCATCACTCTCAAATATAAATAGATCCATATCATATGTGGAAATATACAATCAGAATCACTCTTTATGTCAAGGAAATGCTCAATATTCAAGGAAAATATACAATGCGAATCACTCTTTATGGCAAGGAAATCACTCTTTATTGCATTCTTTATCAATTCCACAAGCATTACTACTAAACAAGGAGGGCGACACACAAAACTAGGCGAGTGAAGGAAGAAGGTAAGAAAACACACTAAATCATAGAATAGAGGAATCAAACACTGAAACTAACAACTATTAAACTTGTTCACCTCCATTCCCAGTCATCTTCTTCTTCTCTGTTGTGTGACTTGCCTGAATATTTTCTGCATTAGTTTTATGCATTCTGCTGGGTAACATTTTTAATTGAAGAGTATCGCCCCCAAATATCAACCTAGAGTAAGATATTAGTGAAATAAAACTATATGAGATCAGAGAAGAGAATTTAAAAAAAGCGTAAAATATCATCCCGTCCATGCACTTGACAAAAAATAGATCTTCAAAGCCACTACGGATGCATTAAACAAAATCTATATCAAACAAAATAATATTGTTCTCACTTTGGATTTTAAGTCCCAAACAAAATGTAGCGTGGCGAACTTCGATAAATATATTCATTTTCTTTGGCCAATCTGTTGGTCTACCCGATCAGGAGGTTTCACGATTCTTTGCCCATGTATTTCAGACAAACATTCCACGGTCGACCTTATTTTCTTGGGCTGGTATACTCACTATATCGACATATTTCCTGATCGCCGCAAAAGCTCGCCCAAAGATCTTCAACAAGTAATTTGATCTAAATAGTAACAAAATCTCAATAAGTTGGACCAGAAAAATAGTTAAGAAGAACCAAATTTGAAAACAGCTTACAATTTCGTGAAGAATGCTCTTATGGGTGGGTTTGGGCAATGAGTCATAAAATACCGCCTCTCGACTTAATATGCCCAACCAGAGTGTCCAGTCGATTATTTATAACAGCAGAAGATTAACCACACACCGTCGCATGATATGCCGATGAACATTTTGCTTTCCATCTTGAGGCGCACTGCATAACTCAGAAAAGAAGAGAACGACATTACATTACAACTTTCATCTAAACAAACAATAACTGAATCGTAATACCGAACATTCCTGTGGGGATACCCAATGCAAGCATGAAATGTACAAATATGGGACATACAAAGCGTAGCGTTTCTCGGCCAAGAAGAAGGTGAAGGCATCAATGTGTGCATCGAGAGATATTGATCCGCCGAACTCATCAATCCGCCTCGCAAATAATGATATTCCCACCGTGAATAATCTATCACCCCTGCAAGTAATAAATATTTTAAAGTGATCTCAACTGAATGAATAGGTTATTTTACGTATGAAGGACCTGACTGAGGCTTGACTTACTTGTCCTCAAACCGGGAGCACGACGTGTCAATAAGATCGAGCATCGGCTTAGGCAAAATAGCTCTGGATGAGAACTCAACAACATGAAGTGCCTCGATGCCCCGCAGAACGAAATTATCGATGACGAAAAGCTAGTGATGAAGAGCTACATTCACTATGAATAAATCTCGATCAGAGATGATGCATACCTGACCGATGCTCCTCCACCACATGATAGTCAGGTCATCGAATTCTATTGGCTCATCTAACCTATAAAAAATTTAGTGATGACGAGTTAGATTAACTATGAATAAAGGATCGATCTGAGATGATTCATACCCGACCGATGCTCCACCACAATAGTACTGTGGGTCATCGACCTTTATTGCCTCATCTGCTAACCTATAAAAAAATTTAGTGAAAACTATTTCTATTATCTCAAATTTAAAGTAACTTAATACACCCTCGCAGCAGTGGAGGCCACCACATCATTTATTCTTGCTCGAGACTTCTGTAAGTGTGTGTGAAAGGGGAAGTTTTTCCTCTTTCTTATCTGAGCTTTAACTCCACGCCAATGCTTCCAATCACGTTTTGGAGCATCCCATGTGTAGTGGTGGCCTCCACAAGAACTTCTCCCACGGTCAATTCCATGGGCTTCCCTCAAGTATCCAACTCAATGGAAGCTCCCAGCCTCCACAAGAGCTTCCTCTGTGCCCTCCTGGGGTCAGACACGGTAGCCTCCCTGCCCTCCACTGGGGAAGCTCCCTGGTAGCCTCCTCAAGAGTTTCCGGTGACCCCGACAAGAACCTCCCGCATTTGGGGTGGTAGACCACGCTCGCTAGAACATCCTCGATAGTAAAGAACCCGAAAATCAAGCCCATCCAACCTCTCTATTGTTGTATGGAAAGACGACATCTGCCTCTCTCAGTCCTTCAAACCTCAGAAACATCCTCTCCACCGCAAGTCTCGTGGGTAAGTAGCAGAGGCGTGCTAAAAATAATGACGGGGAGAATATCGAGGAGAGATATAAGGAGAGTGGGGCACAGAATTGGACTTAAAATGGGACTACTATCTGCTCCACATGTGTAGATTGGGGACTCGACTGAAGGAGCCAATTCTCATCTTCCAATAAGTCCTCGAATGAAAGGCGTACCTGTGGTAAAAGGATAAAAAATTTTGAAGACATACAACATAAATAAATACATTCTTATATGAACTAAGTGATATTATTATATGTCACCCGGCCCTCCCAAACCAAGAAAGCATTTTTTGGAACTCTATTTTAGCCCATCGCAAAGATAATGCGGGTTTGCGTGTTGATTATGATGCTTATGTGCTCACCATATCTACAAATGAATATATTAAATAGAAACTTCAAGACATTATATTTCACAAGAATGGAGATATAAAACATACCATCGTAAGAGTGACAAAGCCACTCATGTAACCAAATGCCTTCAGTTCAATCTTTGATGCAATAACATCAAATTGAAACTAGAAGTCCCAAATGGCACCGCCTGTACTCAAAGAAATCTATCTATATCATCGAAGCAATCAATTCCGATGCCACCTAATTGTGATATACAAAAATAGATTTGAGTAAGAAAACGTGAGTATTCGACAAACTGTGTCGCAGACAACAAATTCTCAATTCAAGTAATTCTTGTAGTCCGATGAGTCAAATCTGAGGATTGCCATACAACCTTCTCCCTCTGCTTGGCATCCCTATCATCAATGCAACTTCATCGTGAAAGGAATGTACGCCCACCCAAGAAAGCTTGCTTTCTATGTCCCAAAGAAGACAGATCGATGTAATGGCAACTGAGTCTTGCTTAATGCCATGGAGTCTAATGAATTGATGGAGATGAAGCCTTTTAAAATGTCTGGCTTCATCAAAGTGTGTAATATTATCGAACACATTTCACAGGTAGGCTCGCACCTCAAGTTATCCTTTTCCCGCATACGATAAACTTCAAAAAGACAAGTAATTAGGTCAAAAATGATCCTCCAAAGAGGTACACAGAGTACAGATGCAAAATACCACCCAAAACCCAAACTGCCATCAAATGCTTCCATTGCAATGCCCTATACATAATCATAAGAAGTTGGCAAAATAAACTTAAAAAAACTGTCAAAAATGATCTGTACTCTCCAAAGAGGTACACATGGTACAGATGCAAAATACCCACCCAAAATCACCCAAACTGCCATCAAATGCTTCCTTTACAATGCCCTAAACATAATCATAAGAAGTTGGCAAAATAAACTGAAAAAAAACTGTCAAAAATGGTCAGTACCCTCCAAAGAGGTACACGAGTACGGCAAAATACCACCCAGAATCCATCCAAACAATCTCCAAATGCTTCCTTTGCAATGCCCTAAACATAATCTTAAGTAGTTGGCAAAATAAACTGGAAAAAAAGGTCAAAATGGTCCAGACTCTAAAGAGGTACATGTGAGTACGTGATAAAATACCACCCAAAATCCATCCAAACTGCCATGAAATGCTTCCTTTGGAATGCCATAAACATAATCATAAGAAGGTGGCAAAATAAACCGGGAAAAAAGGTCAAAATGATCGTAATTCCAAAGAGGTACACAGTTGATGCAAAATACCACCCAGAATCCATCCAAACTGTCATGAAATGCTTCCTTTGCAATGCCCTAAACATAATCATAGGAGTTGGCAAAAAATAACCTGGAAAAAAGGTCAAAATGGTCAGCCTCCAAAGAGGTACATAGAGTACGATGCATAAACCCACAAAACCACCCAAACAATCTCAAATGCTTCCTTTGCAATGCCCTAAACATAATCATAAGAAATTGGCAAAAAACTGGAAAAAATTGTCAAAATGATCTCAGACCTCCAAAGAGGTACATGAGTACGATGCAAAATACCACCTTAAACCACCCAACCGCCATCAAATGCTTCCTTTGGAATGCCCTAAACATAATCATAAGAATTGTAAAATAAATTGGAAAAATTGTCAAAATGATCTGTACCTCCAAAGAGGTACATAGTACGATGCAAAATACCATAAAACCATCCAAACGCCATCAAATGCTTCCATTGAGATGCCCTAAACATAATCTCAATAAAGAAAAAAAACTGGAAAAATAGGTCAAAATGATATGTACCTCCAAAGAGGTAAAGAGTACATATGCAAAATACCCACCCAAAACCACCCAACTCATCAAATGCTTTGTAATGCCCTAAACATAATCAAGAGTTGGCAAAATAAACCTGGAAAAAAGGTCAAAATGGTCTCAGACCTCCAAAGAGGTACACAGTATGCAAAATACCACTTAATCCATCCAAACAATCCCAAATGCTTCCTTTGTAATGCCTAAACATAATCAAGGAGTTGGCAAAATAAATAAAAAAATTGTCAAAATGGTAGACCTTCTAAAGAGGTACAAAGTAACTAAACCCCCAAACTACCCAACCCATCAAATTCTTCCTTGCAATGCCCAAAAATATAATCATAAAAAGTTTGCAAAATAAAGGGAAAAAAGGTCAGGAGAATTCTCCAAAGAGGTACACAGTACGATGCAAAATAACCACCCAAAATCACCCAAAGCCATCAAATGCTTCCTTGAATGCCCTAAACATAATCATAAGAAGTTGGCAAAAACTGGAAAAAAGGTCAAAATGATCAGACTCCAAAGAGGTACAGAGTACGATGATGCAAAATACCACCCAAAACCACCAAACGCCATCAAATGCTTCCTTTGTAATGCCCAAACATAATCATAAAAGTAAAATAAAAGGTCAAAATGGTCTGTAATTCTCCAAAGAGGTACACACATGATGCAAAACCACCACCAACCCATCAACAAATGCTTCAGAATGCCCTAAACATAATCATAAGAAGTTGGCAAAATAAACTGGAAAAATTGTCAAAAATTCTCCAAAGAGGTACAGAGTACGATACTACCACCCAAACCGCCATCAAATTCTTCCTATGCCCAAAACATAATCATAAAAGTTTTCAAAATAAATTGGGGTCAAAATATTCTCCAAAGAGGTACAGTATGATGTAAAACAACCACCCAAAATCACCCAAACCATCAAATGCTTCCTTTGAATGCCCTAAACATAATCATAAGAAGTTGGCAAAATAAACTGGAAAAAAAGGTCAAAAATGATCTACCTCCAAAGGGTACACAGATGATGCAAAATACCAAAACCACCAAACTACCATCAAATGCTTCCTAATGCCCAAAACAACATAAAAAAGTTTGCAAAATAAACTAGGAAAAAAGGTCAAAATGGTCTATCTCCAAAGAGGTACAAAGTTGCAAAATAACCACCCAAAATCACCCAAACTGCTATCAAATGCTTCCTTTGCAATGCCCTAAACATAATCATAAGAGTTGGCAAATAAACTGAAAAAAGATCAAAATGGTCTCAGTACCTCCAAAGAGGTACATGAAGTACGATGCAAAATACCCACCAAAACTACCCAAACCGCCATCAAATGCTTCCTTTGGAATGCCCTAAACATAATCATAAGAAGTTGACAAAATAAAATGGACAAATCAAAATGATCTGCATTCTCCAAAGAGGTACAGAGTACATGCAAAATACCACCCAAACCACCCAAACCTCAAATGCCTTTGGAATGCCCTAAACATAATCATAAGAAGTTGGCAAAATAAACTGCAAAAAAAGGTCAAAAATGATCAGACTCCAAAGAGGTACAGTGGATACGATGCAAAATACCCACCCAAAATCACCCAAACTGCCATCAAATGCTTCCTTTGCAATGCCCTAAACATAATCAAGGAGTTGAAAAAAACTGGGAAAAAGGTCAAAATGATCTGCATTCTCCAAAGAGGTACATAGAGTACTGATGCAAAATACCACCCAGAATTTATCCAAACTTCCTCCAAATGCTTCCATTGCAATGCCCTATACATAATCATAAGACGTTGACAAAATAAACTGGAAAAAAAGGTCAAAAATGATCTGTACCCTCCAAAGAGGTACACAGAGTACAGATGCAAAATACCCACCCAAAACCATCCAAACTGCCATCAAATGCTTCCATTTGAATATAATGAACATAATCTCAAGAAACAGGCTAAGGAAACTGGTAAAAAGAGCCCTAAAAGTTATGTACCCTCTAGAGAGGTACAGAGAGTACAGATACAAAATAACATATAAAAAATAGCCAATCTTTCACTGGACAGTGAGAAGAACAGAGTAAACCCTAAATTCATTCAAGTTCGGAATGCATGTAAATACCTCATGTAGTCACCTACAATACCTCAATTTATGATTTGCTATATAACGAAGGATGTCCCGACGGCCGATCGACATGGAGCTAAGTCGAGAAAAATCCTTCCGAAGAAAGCCGACTTCAGATTTAGAGGAATGTCGAACGCCGAATATTTCTCGCTCTTCTTCTCCTGCGCTTATGGTTGGGCTGGGAAATGTATCGTCATTACGCCATCGACGCTTACGCCGGGCTGTGAAATGTCTTTACTCGCCATTATCTCGCCGTTAATCGCTAAAACGGGAAAAAAATTGGGACACGCATCGTCTGGATTGAGTTCGACGCTTCGCAGACTGGACGTATTTTCTCCTCGCTATGCTCAGGGCGACTCGAGCAAGTCAACATCCGTTGATGTCGCTTCTCCTTAAATGTCTGAAATTTCAATTAAAATTTGGGGCTTAAACAAACTCAAATGGAAATCGCCTAAACTCAAATTAAAAAAAAAAATGCACTATAAATATGAAGATAAACATTAAAACAAAGAGGAGAATACTTAAGGAAACTAAACATTAAAATAAAGAAATATAAAATGTACTTACTTTAAATGCAAGCAAGCTCCATTCCTTTCTTCAAAAATTCTTAAAGGCTATGAAGTTTTCTCTTCAAGCAAATAATGTGAAAGGTAAGACCCTTCACATAGCCTTATTTATAGGAAAGGATAGCTATCTTTGTGGGACCCACTTATAATTAAAATAACAACATATGTAAAACTTATCATAACAACCTTGTCCCATATTTGTTATCAAAATAAACGCAAGTGAAACTTAAGAAAGTTAATACTAAACTCATGACAAAACTTGCAATAAATTTGAAGTTTAATTTTCAAATAAATAAGGAATTTGATATGAAGTTAAAAATGAATCTAAATTGGGTCTAACAACTCTTGTTGTAAAAAATGTGAAGAGACTTTGAATGATAAAATTATAGAGGCTCGAAACTTTTTTGTTGGGTGAACTTCGTACATATAAACTTGTATGAATACAACTGCATGAAGTATGCCCTCACACATATCTTATAGTGGTCACTCCTTTGGGTCAAATATTCCAAAATACATGGAAATGCTTGAATGAAAATAAATTCATTACACATATCTAGAATGAATATATTATTATTCAAAGCTTGTACAAACTTTTAAATGAATGAACTAAATGCCACCGGATTCGCAACACATCGTACAAGCGAACAGAAGGCGTTAATTAAGGCATTCTCAAATACACCCGTATGGGCCCCGACACTATGCTGAATGTTTAAATTCAAGTGTAGAGGATCTTTGCTGGGTTACTTCGGTTTAATCTTTGGGTATGTAGGGTTAACCTAAAATTTATTATAAGAATTTCAACTTAGTGAAATATATAAGAGGCTAATTCTATCATGTGACAGTAGATCTAATCCTCTATTAGAAGCTAAATAGAGTCGATAGGATCTAAATTTCTCAAGTATATTCGAGTCAATCAATCAACTACCCCGATGATGGCTGGGTTGAATGTTGATTTCAACCGGAGGGGATACTTCCATTAAAATATGATTCTAATTTTAAATGAAATTAACTTTAATCAAATATCAATCTAAAAATTGCATAAATAAAATTCAATCATTAAAAGCTTAAAGCAAACTCAATCTATCCACCTTCCATAATTATTTGTCGGCTATGATAAATTAAGAAAACTCTGACTCACAAAGGAGCCAATGTCAAATCAAGTGTTACATGTTCATTCTCAATCAATCTCTTGTTAGTGGGGCGTGGTTCTGTCCTCTTCTTTAGCATTAAGCTTGGCTAGATGAAGTATGATCAAAGTTCTCGATGGTGGTTTTCGGACTCCATTATATTATGATCATGATGTAGTGTGTATCTCAATGGCTCGTCCTTTAGAATTATTACGTAGAGTATATCTTTATTACACTATTATTTGTTCTGTAGTACCTCTGCATCTTGAAAGTATGGGGTGAAATAATAATTAATAATTACTAATCCCCATCTTTCACTTTTATAGAATGGATCTACAGAGCACTCCTTTCACCGTTCAGCTAGGGCATGGTGCGAATATCTACTTAGCCAACGTCATCATCAACACAGAAGATGTTGGAGCTACAATTCAATTTGGTAAGTTGAATTTCCCAGCTATCATAGTTGCAACTCCTGAAGTACCCACAGGTACAGTCCAGAGATGCTAGAAGGCCTCTTCTTGGCTCACTTTAGCCATGTTAGGTCAATCTTTCAACGACCAACTATGTCAAGGAGTTCTCCCGACATAGAACTTCAATTTTCAAAAGGCTAGACCAATCTGAAGCCCCCGTGACGAAAAGAACCGTTAGTGGGCAAAATGTGTCTTTAATGCCTCATGGTACAACTGCTCCGTCGATTGAACCTTTTGTACCTAGAAAGCATGATCATGAAGCTTCCTCATGAAACCAAATTAACCAAAGAGAGAAGAAAAGAAATCTTGGTGAGCTCAATAGATTCCGTCAAGCGACCAGTGAAAGCAATCGCCACTAGAAGTGAGTATTCCTAACCACAATAACTTTGACAACCTGAACTTGGGTAAAAAGGAATAGCTCTACTGGTGAAGTAAAGAAGTCCTTCTGGAACCAATAACGTCAAGCCCCACCACCACAGAGGAGGCAACCTGAAACATTGTGTGCTAGAATACACAAAGTTCTCAAAGTAGCCAAGGATAGAGGCTTAATGAAAAGAAGATTTCAAAGGTATGTGGTGATGGAAAATACTGAAGCTCCACCAAGGAGGTTGCCATCTCTTATGGTAACCAGTCATTGAAACAAGTATGCTCATGGTGAGTATCGGAGCATGACACTCGGACCGTGTGTCCAAGAATCCACTGTCTAAAGGTGCTGGCTAAAGGATAAGTAGATATGGAGGCTAAGACCCCCTGATGAAATCCAAAAAAATAGAAGAGGTGTAACATCTGACACGTATACTCAAAAACTGCCTCAAAAATAACTCATCAGAAGTGGATACCTAAAAGAAGGGATATCACTGATGAGAGACATGATGGTCGACACCCTGGAGAATCCTCTAGGAGATCCCATCACGATCAGATTCAGCCTTACAAGAGAAAGTTGACTTCAATTGTAGTCCTTTAGTGGAAGAAGTATTCGTTCCATACATTAAACCAAAAATCCACTGGAAAGGTTGATCAAAAATTCATGTGCAAAAAGAAGGTGATGAAGAGGACACTATATAGAAAGTCGCCTATGATCGAGATGTAGACAAACTCTCACGGCCCATCGGCAACATGAACTCAGGGAACCTAAACCTGAATTCGACATTCATAAAGAAGAGTCTTCACAGAAGCAAATGGAAGATGGATCTTTAGTATCTGCTGAAGAAGAAGAAGAAGAAGAAGACCATAATGGAAAAGATAGCATGAGCGTTGAAGCTGTTTATATGGTTAAACTAGGAAATGATCAGCCTGGTACACACTTTTATAATTAGTGTCAACGTTCAGCCCTATCAATAGTTGCCCCTGTAAATGCATAAGGAGAAGGACAATCAAGTTCTTCCCCTGAGGATGAGCAAGGAGCAGAACAACAACAAGGAATAAAGGAAGAAGAAGAACTTATACTTGTTGACGCCGTTGCGCTAGCTAGAGAGCAAAGAGAAATGGAGCATCAAATAGAGATCAAAGAAAAAAAAAATTACGACTTGGTACCAAGATGGGTATGATGGTGTAAATGAATATCATGATGAGATGTTTTGAAGAATATCACATCAATTGCTTTTGTTTCATCTACTAATCAATGGGGTAATAATGCAACTTCTATGCCACCAATTGCTCTAATACCTCAAGCTCTTATGGTACATGCTGCACCTGAGGCGAGGAATGAATTCAACCAACTACCTCTTCAACCAATAACTCAAAATATGGCTAACGCACTTAGAACGGTAATAGTTGCTCAGCTAGAAATAATAATCAATGAAAAGATAAAGGTATAGCCTGAGAGCAAAATTTGGTGAGTAAAGTCACCCCCACCTGAATATGATCAAGTGTCATACGAAAGGTTACTCGTGCCAAATTTAATACTTTCAGTGGGCTTGATAATCTAAAGCAACATCTGACCCAATTCAAGATTACTTATAGTAACATAGGAGGGAACGATGCACTGCTTTTTCGTCAGTTTGTCAGTAGCCTAAGCTTAGCTGCTTTCGAATGGTATGTAGAATTTATGAATGATTTAGTTAAAACCTTTGCTAAATTAGAGACTATATTTGTGAAGAGGTTCGCTAGAGCAACCGATAAAATCACAATCACTGACCTTGCCTTGTTGAAAAGAAGGAAAGATGAGTCAGTGATAAAATTCATAAGTCGTTGGCGCAAACTAAGTATGAAGTGTGAGCAACAATTGGAAGAAGAACATGTGATCCAATTGCTAATGGGCAATATGGATGATAAAATGACACCATTTTTATGCATGATGTCGATTACAACATTCCAGGACTTGCTCGATAGGGTGGCTAAATTTGAAAAGCTGAATCATCCTAAGTCTGAAGTCTATGCAGATAAAACAAAGAAAAATAAACCTTCAAACTCTTGAAGAAAAAAATTCACGTCACTTCCTATAGCTTAAATGGTGAAAAGCGGGTGATATATAATGTGGATAAAGAAAAATAACCAATGTACAATGATGATAAGGGGAATAAACCTGCCTATTCTAATTCACAATCAAAATTAGTATTAGGAGGCAATGATAAATCTTAGACTTTTCTAAGTGGCGGGGAGCATCCAAAACAAATGATAAGAGATGATGAACGAATGCGATCATCTCTTAAGAAAAACATGAATAAAAATTATTCCTATATAAAAGACAATGTGGCCAAATTATTTCGACAAGTAGTCAAAGCTGGTTTACAATTACCATAAATTAAAAGGCCTGAAGAAGCTGATCAAGTCAGTAATCCAAAATTTTGTCCCTATCATTAGATGATCAGTCACTCTATTGAAGATTGTTATATCTTCAAAGATTAGCTAGAAAGGAAGTCTCGACGAGGTGAATTTACACAATCCGACAGCGTTTTAGTCAACCCTAAAAGAGAGTCTATAAGGATGATTACGTCCTCTTCCATATCATCTATTAAAAATGAAAAGAAGGAGAAATCAATTCAGAGTGAAGAATAAGAAACTGTAGTCTCCAAAAAGACCATGAAAATGCTGAAGTAGTTAAAAGACGTCCCTAGTGTTAAGTGAAAATCACCACTTGAACCTATATTGGACTTAAGAGAGATGTTTAAACCAAGTATTTGGGCTTCTCAGCAACATTCTGATAAGGTCACTTCATCACAACATGAAGATCAGTCTACTAAACACAGGCCTCATAAATCAAAGAAGCCAGCTAAGAAAAAGAAGATCAAAAAGAGAACTACAACTCAAAAGATTATTAATAATTTCTAGAGAGTATCACCACGACAACCATTGTGGCTTGGCTTATGCCTAAACTTCGCATCGATAAATCAGATGAAGAGGATAATTGTGAATCTTGTCCAGTAGAGACATGCTAAATCATTTATGTGATATCAAATATTCTTCAACATCAATTACCCTGAAATGACAAGGGTAGTCAGACAGACTCAACCAACCCATCAAAATTCTTATCAGGAAAGCAAGAAGAGCCCAAGGAGCTAACATCTAAATTTTGTTTAATGACTCAACAAGACAATAATAGGTCAGATGAAGATCTATGTTTTCCCGACGGAGAAGAGTTAGACTCGTTGATATCATCACGCATGAGACATATGAAGTTGAAAAATAAGTCTAACTCTTTTGGCCAATCCTCCAGAATAAGAAGAGAATTTGAAGAAACTACCACTTTAGAAGAATCTGAGCAAGATAAAGTTATTCAAATTTAGTTGAGAAGTGGTAAAGTCTTACCACTTTCATCAAAGAAGGGAAATGTAAATAAAGACAAAGGAAAATAAATTGAAGTCAATGAATATATCAATCTCAAAAATTCTAGAATAAAGCCTAAATTAAGCGAGAAGATAGATTATAATATTCTATCATATCTGAGAAAGATCCCTGCATAACTAAGTGTGTACGAGGCTCTCTTGATGTCAAAAGACCTCCGAGAAACTTTGATACAAGCTCTCAAAGATCCGAGAGTTATGAAGCTTACTTTGAAAAATGCATGACCAAGTATTGTAAACTCAAGATCTCCCAAGAATCATATTTTCAAGAAGATCTTATGTTGGGAACAGATCAACCATCCTCTATATATGTTATAGAGAGTGATGACATCTCGACATCAATATTGATTGATCCAAATTCTTCTATCAATCTTATGAGTCTAAAGGTATTAAGAGGATTATCACTTGATATCCAACATCTTGGGAGAGATAAGTTGATGGTTCATGGTTTCAATGAAAAAGGGCGAAAACTGGGTTCTTTTATTCTCGCCAAGTTTCGGATTTATATACGTAAAACCAAGTTTCATGTAATCGATGCCGATACATCATTTAGAGCTCTTTTGTTGACCATGACTGCATGAGTATGGCATGGTCCCATCAACTATGCATCAATGAAGTACCTAAAAAGATGGAGAAGAATTCAATCGGTAATACAAACCATTCTCCATGAAGCAAAGATTTATGAAGATGCAAAATATTTCATCCTAAAGAGCCTAAGCCAATAGAGCCATTTGGTGGTAGATCCACTGTGAACTAAAAAAGTAATTCACAAAGTGAAAGAGAAGCAAAGAGGAAAAAAAAGAAGGCAATTGACTCTCTCCTAAAGCACTTGATTCTACACCTAAATCAAGAAAATCGCCTCATTTGGGAAGTGACATAGAAGAAGAAGAAGATATTCTTGTCAAACCTAAGGGAACTTATAAGCTTTCAAGAAAGATAAAGTATGAAATAAGTGATTCTGATTCAGACTATGATTTTGAATCTACTTATGAAAATAGAGTTCAAATGGTCGCATCAAGAAGGATAGCTCACTTGGTCGAGTCAGATGATTCACTCAAAATTATACCCATCCCTCAACAAGATTTCAAAGAAATCCAGAGGTTCATAATATTGAAGAATTGATAACATTCTATGTGCCACCGTTGAGCGAGAGTGAAGGAACAGGAACTCTATTTTAAAATCTGAAGAGTCTCGGCCTCATATTTTTGAATGACCTACTCAACATCAAAATTATGATGAGATAGTGCCAACAAGAATACCAATATATTATCTATAGAAATTGCGCAGAATGATGCATATGCTTGGAATTCATATTAGAACTACTAAAGATGGAACTCAAATCTTTAACAGGATGTGGAGCCAAAGAAGTCCTCAAGCATCACGAAGAAGTGATAAAGGTCTGGGGTTCATCCACAAATCTCATGAAAATAGTGCTTGTTATAATATAATGGAAGCTGAGATCAAAACTAAGAGTGATGAAGAAGATGATCTCCATGAAATTCTTCTGAACAATGATGAAGAAGTAGAAGCAAGCTCGCACTCAAGAACTCAAGATGGTGGACAAATAGCTACTATGGATGAACTCAAAGAAATCAACCTAGAGTGAAGATGATCATCCAACTTTCATATGCCCTTCTACCCACATGAGAAAGTTGAAGAGTTAAAAGTGCTACTTAGTGAATTCGAGGATTGCTTTGCTGGACATATTCGAAATGTGCTTATCCTGATAGCATATAAATTAAACGATTAAATGATGCTTGTTAAGCAAGCTCCTAGGTGAATGAGATTGAGATTGAAGAATAGGTAATTGCAAAATTAAAGCTAATCAGCGGCTTCATCCAGAGGAGAAGTATGCGATTGGATAGCCAACATTATCCCAGTTAGAAGAAAATTCATCTCGATTGACTTAGGACCTAAATAAGGCATGCCCAAAAGATGACTTTTTTCCAATATCGAACTACTAGTCGACAATACTTCCAACTATGACATATTCTCATTCATGGACGGATCATCGTGATACAACCAAATCAAAATGGCACCTAAAGGTGAAAGACATACATCATTCGGAACACCTATTGGCATCTATTGCTACATAGTCATGCCTTTTGGTTTAAAAAAATGATGGAGCAACATACTAGAGAGCCATGACACGTATTTTTGATGAGTTGATTCACCAGAAAGTGGAGTGTTATGTTGATGATTTGGTGGTGAAGAGCTTAAACTGTGAAAATCACTTTGAAGACTTGAGAATTGTATTGGAGAATCAAAATATGATCTCAAGATGAATCCTCTAAAATGTGCATTAGGTATCCTCCAAAAAATTTGTACATTGTATGCATCAGAGGTGAAATTGATCTGCTAAAATCAAGGCAATTGTGGAGATGCCTCCATAGAAGAGTTTGCGTCGACTCATTCTTTACAAGGAAAGCATTCATCCATCGATTTATATCAAACCTATCGGGATGTCAACCATTTGCAAAGGTTGATGAAGAAGGATGCTCCATTCAAATGGGACAAGGAGTGCCAAGAAGCCTTTAATATAATTAAAGCTACAGTTAAATCCATTAAAGCCCCTCATATACACAAACATTAGAAGAGTCCTTGGAGCATTATTGGCACAACAATGAAAGCAAAGAGAGCTCTTTATTATATCTCGAAGATTAATTGGAGTTGAAATGAGATACTCTCGATAGAAGCACTTAGCATTGATCTTTGCGGTCAAAAGCTCCTATTACATGTTATCTCACAAGATTACCTCATCTCAAGGATTGATCACTAAGTACTTGATGACAAGACCCGGCGTGTGGTCACTTTGCAAGATGGGAAAGTATTATAATTTGATATCACATACGTTCCATAGAAAGTGAAGGACAAGTCTTAGCGATTTTCTTGTTGCACATCCCATCCTGTGACTCTTCTCTAATGATGATTTACGATGAGCAAATTATGCTCATTCATGAAAAGAAAAATCACAAATTTGGAAATGTACTTTGATGGAGCCTCATCGATCAAACAAGTCAAACCTCTAAATTTTCCAAGGCAAGAGCAGAATCGACATCATCTTCATAACACTAGAAGGAGGATAATGAGATGATCATATGGGTTGACTGAGCCAAGAACTAATAATGAAGCCGAGTATGAAGCATTAGTGAGGTCTTGAAGAAGCTATTTTCATAGGCATTCAAAACTTGCATATTTTTGGTGATTCTCAACTTATTATAAATCAAGTACTTGGTATCTATAAAATCAACAAGCTTGAGTTAGCTTTCTATCACAAGCGAGTTCTTGAGCTTATGAAGCAAATACCAAATATCACACTAACTCGAGTCTCGATCAAGAATAAGATTGCTTAGCAAAATTAGCTAAGAAAATGACAAGTATGAATGGTGATTATGTCATGATCGGGATATTTACTCGATGAGTTTTAGAGCCAACAAAGTATCAATCCGTAGAGGGGTTATCAAATTGACAAGGATGTGACTCGGTTGCTCCTCATACTCCCAAAATCAATAGAATTATACCAGAAAAGCTAAGTAACATTGCTTAAAAGTAATGAGAAGCCTTTATAGAAGAGTCACATGATTGGAGGCAACCCTTCATCGACTACTTTAAAGAAGGATAAATTACCAAATAATAAATCACTAGCTCAAATCGAGAAGAGAATGTTGCTATGCTTTTGTCAACAACACTTTATATAGATCCTTTGAACAAATGTGGCTGATGCTAAATGTAGATGAAGCTAGCAAAGTGATGGTTGAAGTTCATGAAGGACTTTATGGTGCACATCAGTCAGGTCCCAAGATGGCAGTAAAGATCAAAAGGATGGGCTATTATTGGCCATCTATGGTGAGAGACTATATCAATCATGCTAAGAGGTGTCATGAATGTCAAGTACATATAATCCATCAACCCAAATCCACTACACAACAATAGCATCCATTTATTGTTGGGAATGCGGATGTAATTGGACCAATTGATCGTCATCGGGTCACCGCTTCATCCTAGCGACGATTATTTCTCAGTGGTTGAAGCTACTCCATTTAAAGAAGTTATTGACCGAAAGTGATCAACTTCTTCACACATAATGTGGTCTATAGATTTGGAGTGCCGTTGAATAATTTTAATGGCAAGACTTTCAAAAGTGCAAAGATTTATAGATTTGTTGATCGAAACAAAATTTATTGGCGATTCTCCTCATATACAATCCAAGAGCAAATGGTTTGGTGGAGGTCTTCAATAAGACATTAGTCAAGCTGCTTAAGAAGATCCTTAGTAAAAATAAGAGAGAATGACACTAATAGAGGCACTATAGGCATATCAACCACCTACAAATACCGACTAAAGCCACTCCTTATTCATTGGTATTTGGGCGCTTCTTGAAGTTGAGTTGCCTTCACTTTGAGTAGCCATCAATACATCTGAAGATCAAAATGCTCATGGAGAATGGAGGAACTTCGATGCGCTTGATGAAGTTACAAGCTCATCAAAATCTAGAGGTCTTTATAGCAAAGATGTCCGAGCTTTGCCTATATAGTGTAAGCCTCGATCATTCCAAAGGAGAATTGGTCTTGGTGTTGAAGACCAATTATCCCAATCAAAATTTGGTGACAAATTTGAGCCTAAGGAAGGCCCTTTTGTCATTGAAAAAGTGTATCAAGGAGGGCATACCAACTCATTGACTTAAAGGGTGAAAGACCAATGCCACCAATTAATGGTCGATACTTGAAAAAGTATTATACATGACGAATACATTCTCAAAGTACAATAGAAATCCCTCTGCAAGATAGGGGCATTTTTTTAGTATATCTATTTAGGTTGACATCATGCTTCATGTCGAGATCCTAAATAAATATACTCTCAAGATGAAAAAAAAATGTTTTGAAAATTCTCTTATTACATAGGGGCATTTTGGATATTATATATATATATATATATATATATATATATATATATAATATATATATATATATATATATTCAATGCATGTTAACTCTCTTAAGACCATATCAATTCAAATATTGATGTATTTACGTATTTTCATCTTGAAAATTATTTTAAATGCGCTTTAGAATTCCTCTGCAAGATAGAGGACATTTTTTTTAGTTTATGTTAAGTTTATTTGAGTTAATGTCGTGCTATAAGATGAGATCCTCGAATATATTCTGATTCAGGTTGACATCAAGCTTTATATGAAAATCCTTGAATATATCCATATTATTGTTAAGTTGCAGTTCTTACGAGGAATAAAAACTATTTACTATGCATGAAAAGACAAACCTAAATGTAAGAAATTTATCTCCCAAATTCATCAAAATTTTGGAGATCAAGTCAGAAGAACTCCTAATTTTGAAAGCTTCAATCAATTAAGTTAGAGAAACATTAACTTATATATTCTGAAGTCTAGGACACAGATGAGTTCTAAAAGTCGAACTCAACAAGCCTGCAAATGGCCAAGTTGTTGACGCTCTCCGCACTTAACAAGTTGCAAAAAAAGGCTGCAGTGAAAGAGCCCTTGTTCGTCAGTCTGATGACAAAACCACCAACCCACTATAGCTTAAGTTGAAGACTCGTGTAGGTTCTAAAGGTCGAACTCAATAGGCCCAAATGTGGCCAAGTTGCTGATGCTCTCCTCACTCAACAAGCCATAAGAAAAGGCCACAATGAAAGAGCCCTTGCTCGTCAGTCCAATGATGATAGTTGTTCAATCTCAAACTAGATCCAACTTAGTGATTACAAGCAACCAGGATCTAAGAGATCTTCCTACTTGATCGATAGATCAAGACAATATGAGGAAACTCTCAATTCAGAGCTACCTCAAATCAATCTTTATATTGTAGGGTGATATTTCAATTTATTCTCAAATGATCTGATCAAGCTCAAAGAACAAATCAAAGCCAATCTCCTTAGCAAATCTGTCAAAGCAGAAAGCACAAGATTGAGGAAGCAATTCCATAGTTCATACAAAGCCGATGGCCAAACTAAAAGAATTTTGTGGTTATTCAATCTGTTAAAGCACACATTGCTAGACTAATCACTCAACATAGACTATAAGTAGAGAAGGCTGGGTCATGTATGTCTTCTTGTGAGTCCGTCAAGCGCAAGCACATGATTCATGTCATACATACACTTCCTGACAAGTCAATATGGACAAATCAGGTTAATCCTTCATCAAGTCCGTCAAGCTTAAGGCTAGGATAGAAGGAATTTTAAATCTGACCAAATACGGATAAACCGATTCCCCAACACAGTCCTTCATCAAAACAAATAAATCAATTCCTCCAACAAACTCAACCAAGCACGAAGCTAAGGTTGGAGGAAACTCAAATCTGTAATGACATAAACGCAAGAGATCTTTAGTAAAGCCATTGAAGTAGAGAGTAGATGGTCTCCATAAGCTAGTGCAGTCGAAGATGAAATGATCCAAGTTCTATAGTCATCACATAAATTAAGCCCAAAGAACAAAACATACAAATCAAGCCCAAAGCAAAAATCAAAGCTGATCTCCTCATCAAATTTCCCAAAGACAAAAAGCACAAGAGTAACAGAGGAATTCTAATTTCACTAATACAACAAGATAATACATGACTGATGGAAAAGAAAAGAAGAAAAAAGAGTACATCACGAGAGCTTAGATTGTAGCTCCTGAAGCTATGCTAAATAAGTACATGAAGGCTAGCTCACTCTCAACCTAGTAAAGCGTTAGCTCGATCAAAAGCCTCGGCATCTACCATAGCGGTGGCGTAGGCGATAATGGTCTTTGCTCACCCATAGCAGAGCTCTCTATCTTGCTCAACTTGCAACTCTCTGATCCTGACAGTCAATTTGTCTAACTCAGAAGAAGAATCTATCAAACTTAGACGATCAAGTCGTAGAGCCTTAGCACTCTCCTCAAACTCATCATATGGGGTAGTCTCCCTACGGCGACACCTTAGCTCATGTAAAGTGCCGGATATCGGCGATCTCATCGGTGGATCAAGAACTCTATGTCTCCATAAAGATTCTCCAGATGCCCGAGAACCTGCTCCTCCAAACCAGTTCGAGCTAAAAGATCCATAATGGTGTTCGCATAGGATGTGAAGCTGTCTAGTGACTCTCGTGAGTCCAAAGTAAGTCAAGATACCACGTCCCTTAAAACACAAAGCCGCAATCCTGCATGCCCCTTTCACATGGATTTGGCCTCTAGGGATGTCGATGGTAGATCTCAGACTCATAATCTACATCAGGCACTATAATGAGCAAATGAAAACAATCAGCATAAAGCAGAGCAGTAAATGTAAAGAAGTGCAACTAAAAAATAAAGAGAGGGAGAAAGTACCTGAACATGATGAATTCGACTAAACTGGTGTATCATAAGCGATGTAATCCTCAAGGACCCTCACTATCTGATAAGCTCCAGGATTATGTGCTGGCTCAATAGAAGCCTCACTAGGCACGAGATCCCTCACCTCAGAAGTCTCCCCCGGGCAATGGGCAGAGTCAGATTCACTAGGCACAAGATCCCTCACCTTAGAAGTCTCCCCAGGGCAATGGGCAGAGTCAGGCTCAGTAGAGAAAAGTGGCTCCATAGAAGGAGTAGTAAAATCGTAAGTGGTAGTATCTAAGTCCGGCACACATGACAACTCAACTCTAAAGTCCTAAATAATATCTCCAGTCTTGCATTTTTTGCGACACCTCATGAAGTCATAAAGCGATACCCATGGAACAATCAATTGGAGCATGCACAAGCTTTTTTTAGTCCGGCTACACTCGTCGTGCGGGAGAAGAAATCTCGGCCCAGTAGCAGGAATCTAGCTCTACTCTATGAGGAAGGTGTCCTCGACACGACTGCTCCTCACATGTATATATCACGAATCAAGTTACAAGATCAGATGCATCGAATATATTTTAATGATGCAACAAAGAAGATGGTAGAAGTATTAAAAACTTTTTTTAGTAATTATATCTCAGCTTGTTGTGTCCTGTGGTGGTGTGGCATTGAGAGCCTCGACCTCGAGGAACTTAAAGATCTCACATTTAGTTCATATTTCACGGCACCATGCTCCAGAAGGGCGAAAACGGTAGATACCAGTGAGGTAGGTATAATTAACCCTGTGTGACCAGTGGAACTATCAAAGTGAGCACCGATCTAAACTTAGTAAATGTAATGGCAATTTGAAGCGGTCAGTAACTTGTCTTATAACATAACTATCTAGGCATTATCGAAAAGGTGCCTACTCTCAATGTCTGACGACCATGAAGCAAGGAATATCTGTCATTCTCATTAAGACTATCAATAAGATCAACCCTTATCAAGCGAGATGGTAAGCCGAATATATCCGGCTGGTGAACCAACAAAAATTGAACTCTGACTAAATGAGGATCATAGAAGAACATGCGAATCTGCTTCATCTCCAAAGTAGGCGATCTCGATCCAAGACTATAGGATATCCCTTGAAAAGAATGCATGATACTTAAGCAATGCACCAGCATGTATGTATGTGAGCCCAAAAATCGACATGGCGAGTCACGCTCTTATAACTCTAAACTAGCCCTCACTCCCAATATCACATCCTAAATCTAGAGCCAACACCAGCTAGAGAAATTTGCTCACCTCAAGAAATCTTCGGTTAATAAATCACTTGGATGAATTGATCCCTAATGGGAAGCACAAAATGCTGAGCTATATCTTAAGAACAAATCCTCGCTCAATCCTATAAGGCTGGAGAAGTCGCTCCTGCTAATAAAATAGGCTCCACAGTCTCCTCAGATAAGTAATTGCCATCAGACACATCCAATTGAAAAGGGTCATGTAGTGCTACAGTCTCCTCGAATAGAGCATAATCCTATAAGAAGCTCTAAATCTATGTACTCACAGGCAGTGTAGCTCGTGATCGTCTAGAATATTCTGATGCCCTGAATGCCTGGTTATAATGATTTAGAAGATCAATATAAACAAAAGGCATAGCTAGCCTACCTCGTTGATCACAATCATCTGAAGATCGCCTGTGAAATAACTCTTCATTAGGTGGAGCACACTCCTCATAGCGGTAATCAAGTATTGGGAGACCTGCATAACTTGTAAGTCCCAAAGAGTAACTGTATCCTGGGCGATCCAACAAGTTACTACTAGCATCCCGAACTCACTACTATGAACCCAAGAAGAAGACATACCTCCAAAATCAAATAAAGACACATATCTCATAAATTCCAATATGCGTAAGAAGTGTCTCTCAAGATATATCTAGTCCATGTGATATCCAAGTGGAAGATAAGGAATCCGCCAATGGAGGAATCTCGGCAGTCTAATGAGCTTGTGGCGACGGTGGCTTAGAAGTCTAGGCCTCGTATTCTCAATGCTATTGAAGCGGTGTAAGACATCACAATATCCAATAACACAGCCTTTTATCCAAAGGGTTGTAGTCCCCACACTTCAACTTAATGGTAGCCACCCACTCTGCAATATCTCAAAAGCAAAGGAATCTAAAGTATAATCAGGAATTAGGGATGAGCGTGCGAAGAAACCCTAGTAAAAATCACATCATCGCAACATATCAGTGTGGTGCTCAATCCTATCCTTGATATCAACATCTCTATGAGGATCATGCCTGTTAATCTACGATTAAATAGCCTCCTCACTAGGCTCAACAGATGACAGATCAACAGGTCTCCTCCAACGAAACATTCTCCTGTCAAATAATTAGAGAAATGACACATAAGAATCCAACAAAAAAGGGAGTTACACTAAGAAACAATAAGAAAAAAAGAAGAAAAAAAAAAGAGAGCAAAGAAAGTTGAAAAAGAGTCAACTAGTTTTCAACAAATGTGACTTGCTCCATTCATGAATCACATTTGTTAGATGGCATTTGTTGAAATCCATGTATGTGTCATAAGTCAAGTCAAGCCCACAAGTCAAATTCGACGGACTTTAGAATGAGTGCATCGAGCTCAAAATGCACTATGTCACCAAAAAAAATTGAAAATGACTTGATCGATGAACAATTCACCATTGCTGGATCATTGAAATTGGTCATATATATATATATATATATATATATATATATATATATATATATATATATATACGATATATAGTTTGAATGCGATGATGTCCACGATCGGTTCATAAATTGATCGTTTATTGCTTTAAAATATACTATCAAATAAGCTACGCTCAATTCGTGAATTACAATCTCATGAATAATGGAATGCAAATCGAGGTAAAATACACGATGCGTTATGAAATCAACTCAAATGACTTTGATCATGAGCGGACTTTCCATCACATTAATTAGAATATAAATATTGTACAAGCGATGATCAGCCGATTAAGCGATTGAGTCATCAATCGCGTGCATCTGTATGCTCGATGTCGGGGATCGTCGGCGTAAACCAGCGACTCTTTTTGAAATTAATTGCGTGTTGGCTTTGAAATGCCAAATCTATCAAGTAAGATTGTTACACTTAATTGTCTGTCTACATAAATGTTGGCGGTCGAAGCGGCGGCGTACATTTTGAGTCGACAAATGCATTTTGAGTTGAAATTGATTGATCTTTGAATTAAGCGATCTTTGATTGTAAACGGCGTCGTTGCGTTAAAAAATAAGCTAATATATATATATATATATATATATATATATATATATATATATATATATATATATATATATCAACTATGTGATTTTATAAGCGTGAAATTCATTTTAAGTACGATTAAGTGCTTAAAAAAATTAAATAAACTCAAATCTAACCTAAATCGCCCAAATTTCACTCAAGTAACCTGAACTAGCTCTATTCCTCCACTCGCATGCCCTACTAGTTCACGCGACCCGCTCTTCTTCATGCACGCAGGAAAGAAATCGAGCGCTCCACCCCCTTCACGTGAGCCGACGTCAGACGCACGAATCCCTCATCGCTAGTTCCTTCTCGTGCATTCAACGATCCACTCTTCCTCTGCAACTGTTCTCTCCAGAAACCATTCCCTCCTCTTCCCTTTTCTTTTCCTGCAAGGCAAGGGGACACACATCTCCCTCTTTTCCCTCTTTGATTTTCATTTTTTTTTGCTCTTTCAAAATCTTTTTTTTTTCTTCTTCTTCTTCTTCTTCTTCTTCTTCTTCTTTCCCTTCTTTTTTTTTTTCTTTCTTCCTCCATTCTTTCTCCAAACAACAGAAAGAGCTGATTGATAGGATTTAAATTAAATCCAACCTAAATCCTATTCGAATCCTGCAACCAAACAGCCCCCGACAATTCCTCTTCCTAATTTTCCCGCTTTCTCCTCATAGCCGAACACTCCTCTTTCCGATTTGAACTAAACTGAACCTCTTCCTTTCATTCTCTAATCCGAAATAGGGAATAGAATTGCAAGAAATTGTGGATGCGCTAAAGGATAAGTTGCGGATGTGTAAAATGTCGATGTGGAAGTATATGTGTATATGTGCGCTTGTGATTTTCTTTTACAGGTTTTAAGATCTAATGCCCCATAGAGGTATGGCTCTTGGCGTGTGTCGAACACTCATTATCGATGATCTTGAAGCAACATCCATTAGATGTAAACTCACAAAATCTTTCGAAATTTCAATTAAAATTTGGGACTTAAACAAATTCAAATGGAAATCAAACTAAACAAATTAAAAAATGCACGATAAACATGAAGATAAACATTAAAACAAGGAGGAGAATACTTAAAGGAAACTAACCATTAAAATAAAGAGAAAATGCAATACTAAAGTAAACTACTTACTTTAAATGTAAGCAAGCTCCCTTCCTTTCTTCAAAAATCCTTAAAGGCTATGAAGTTTTCTCTTCAAGCAAATAATGTGAAAAGTAAGACCCTCCCCTAGCCTTATTTATAGGAAAGGAAAGCTATCTTTGTGGGACCCACTTATAATTAAACTAACAATATATGTAAAATATATCATAACAACCTTGTTCCATATTTGTTATCAAAACAAACACAAGTAAAACTTAAGGAAGTTAATACTAAACTCATAACAAACTTGCAATAAATTTGAAGTTTAATTTTCAAATAAATAGGAAATTTGATATGAAGTTAAAAATGAATCTAAATTGGGTCTAACAACTCTTGTTGTATAAAAAATGTGAAGAGTCCTTGAATGATAAAATTATAGAGGCTTGAAGCTTTCTTTTGGGTGAACTTTGTACATATAAACTTATATGAATACAAGCATGAATATGCCATACATATCTTATAGCGGTCACTCCTTTGGGTCAAATATTCCAAAATACATGTAAATGCTTGAATGAAAATAAATTCATTACATGTATTTTGAATAATATATTCTTATTCAAACCTTTTAAATGAATGAAATATCTTTGGATTCATGCACGAGTGAAGCGAAGGCGTTAGTTAAGGCATTCTCAAATACACCATGGGTCCGACCTTCTGAATATTTAAATTCAAATTAAAGATTCGTGTGCTTCGTGGTTTAATCTCGGTGGGTCGGGTTAACAAAACCTAAAATCTATTATAAGAATTTCAACTTAGAAATATCGAGATTAATTACGTCATGTGACAAGAGATGATCCTCTCAGGAGCTAAATCGAGGATCTAAATTTCTCAAGTATATTCGAGTCAATCAATTAACTACCCCGATGATGGCTGTGTTGAATAATGATTTCAACCGGAGGGAAAACTTCCATCGAAATTTGATTCTAACTTCAAATCAAATTAACTTTAATCAAATATCAATCTAAAAATTGGGTAAATGAAATTCAATCATTAAAAGCTTAAAGTAAACTAAATCTATCCACCTTCTGCTTGTTTGTTGGGTGACAAATTAAAACTCTAACAAAGGGCCAATGTGTCAAATGTTACGCTATGTTCTCTCAATCTTGCCAGTAAGGATGGCGTGCGTGTCCTCATTTGTGGCGGTGTTCCGATGAAGCGATTCTGACCAAGTCCTCGACGGGTAGTTTGTCGGTCGACTTCATTATATTGATCGTCCAGATGCTCCCCAATGCTCTCTTTGAGTTGTGAATCATAGGGTATACTTGATAGAAAAACATCCCTGTGTAGACTTAAGATTGTCTCCCCAGACAGCCAGGTCTACAAGGATTTCTTGGATAATGCAACCCATGTGTTTGATAAGGATCATTGTCGGGTTGTTCCCTTTACTAAGTAGACAAGACACGACCGTAATGATGGAACCATGAGATCCGCAGACGCATCATTTCCCCAACCATTAGTTTAAGGCAAATGATTAATTTCATAAATTCTAAATTTTAAACTCCACATGTCTTGCTAATATATGCTACGATTTAATAATTTTTGTCGAAAGTTCTCTCACTTATTGGGAGGGTAATTAACTATAGGCGCTTGTATAGAAACACAGAACTAGATCTAAAGTCTCGCCAAATGAGCGAAATCTCTAGATAGTGTCTTATCTACTATTCCATTTGCCTTAAAATTACATTTTTAATTCTCTCAATTCAAATTTGTGGAAGGTGACAAATTTTGAGCCAACAATATACTAGTAAAATTATATGTGCATCAAATACATATAAATAAATTTTATAAATTAAAAATTAAAAATCTAATATATTATTTAATTATATATAAATACTTTTATAAAGTTTAAAATCAAATTTGTTCAATATTTTATGATATTTTTACTTGTTAGAAAATATTCATGCATTTTGAATCTTATTTAAAATAATTTTGATCTATGAGAGAATGAATAATTTTAGTTTAACTCATTAATTATTTAACTCTATTTGAGAGTCACAAGAAGTTAAATTCTTTTATGAAAAACATATAATAAAAAATAACTAACATCTAAAATTTTGATATCATATTTTTGAAAAGCTTTATTAACTAAGTGTAAACCTTATTGTTATAATACCATATCTAATATTTGTCCATATCTCATATTGTTAAGAATAAAATATATGTGTTTTATCAATACCTTTGTATTATTATGTATTCATGTTTGTACATCTTAGACCATAAAATTATACATAAAAAATCAAATCACATATTCATCCATATAAATTGTGTGATATTGTAATATTCGTATAAATAATTCGATGCAATGGAGTTGATAATTTTATAAAAACAAAAAAATACATATCTATTTTAATAAGAAAATATAAAATAAATATTAAAGTAATTTTGAATTAGATATGAGAAAATATATATAAATAAAATAAAATACATACTTATTTGATGTAAAATATATATTAGATAGAAAATATTCCTGAGAAAAAATAAAAGAGAAAAATTCAATAAATATGTTAGAAAACTAAAGTGCAAATCATATATTGCTTGATAACAAAAATTATAAAATCCTCACATTCATACTAACCTCTAATTATAAGTGTTGGAAGAATTTCTCTTAATAAGAAGATAAATGATGATGCTAATTGGACTAACAAGGAAGAAGACAACTAAAATAGCACAGGAGAAAATAAGATTGTTTTAAAATAACCTTCCTTTCTAACGCTGTTTCCCAGCTGCACTCCTAGGACAAAATATCGGAATTAAAAACGTTTAGATTATAGAATTAATTGAAAATAACGGAAACGTTTAGATTAATATAAAGTTTACGTTGTGGAGGTTAATTAAAATTAAATGCAGATTATTTTGTAAATATGACCGCCAGCTTAATAATATCTTTCAAAATTCAAACGGATGTATTTGAAAATAACAGAAACGAATTAAAAATAGCTCAGCCATTTCTCTCTCCCTTTTAATTAATTCATTGAAAGCTTTCTCAAAATGACGCAGTCCCTGACATTAAAAAAACGGAACCCCTTTGAGCTTAAAATAGTGGTAAAAGGAATTAAAAAATTACAGAATTAAAAATTGAATTAATGTAAACTGACATTAAATGTAAACGTTTAGACTAATATAAAATAATATTAAATTGAATTAAAATTAATTAGAAATCACTGTAATTTTAAAATAATTAATGTAAACTCATTAATTATTTATAATTAAGTTCATTATTTTTTTTAGAATTGATTGTTATATAGTATATGACTAGATTGAAATCATCAAGTCAATTTGAAAATAAAATGAAAGGCTAAGATTTACAATTGGAAGAACACAAACCACTTCTAAATAGTATGTATATATATATATATATATATATATATATATATTGAATTAAAATTAATTGTCACTGTAATTTTAAAATAATTAATGTAAACTCATTAATATTTATAATTAAGTTCATTTTTTTTGCAACATTGTTTAATTTTTTTGAAATTTTCTTTGAATATTTAAGATTTACATTCAAATCACTAAATAGTAATATATATATATGTATATATATATATATATATATATATATATATATATATATATATATATATATATATATATATATATATATATATATATATATATATATATATATGTATATATATATATATATATTCATATATATATATATATATATATATATATATATATATATATATATCAGTTCAATTCTAAGTGTAAAGTCACTCATTCACCTATGCAACCTCATTTTTGCAACATTTAATTTTAAGTTTTTCTTTCATTGGCCAACATTCTAGTCCATAAATCTTAGTGGGTCTTACCAAGTAATATTTTCTCATAAGTATAGTTGGTACTTTTCTTATCACAACTAGCGAGATGCATTCCTCCGCTTCAATCATCCAACTTAAATTATATTAATAACATCCCCATCTTTTGCACCATTATTTAGAGCAATCAACTCAAGATATCAAAAATGTTCACTCTTTTCATCACATGATCTCCAATATCACAACCCCATTACTAGATCTCCTAAAACTAAAACTACACTCTATATATTTGATTTTAAATCTACTTAGAAAGCCTTTATATCATATGGTTGACCTCCTTAACTTAAGCTTTTATTAAACTCTCTATAATCTTATCAACAAGAAGAAGAATATCATTAGCAAGAGCATGCACCAAGGTACATCCTCCTTTAAATTTCTTATAATGACATCCATAACTAAAGCAAATAGATATGGGCTTAAAGTCGATCCATGATGTAATCCTTATATTTAAACTCATATTTTATACAAAGTGCATCAACAAACTATGATTGACTTACATTGCTAAACATTAGTTCAAGTAAAGTTTCAATTAAAGTATTCATTCACTTGCAAGACATCGAAAATGATTGAAAAGAAAATATGTGCATAAACATCTAAATCAAATATGAATTAATATAATAATATAATTTGAAACACATATACTCTTGACAACAAAAAATTGATTATAGAATATACATATATTTAAGTGAAATAACATAGTCAAAACATTGAATAGCACAATGTGTCATCTTGATGTTGTCTATGTGGAATTCCTAGGTGCATAGTGATCAAGTGTGCATGGTGAACGATCATGCAAGTGATGATGTTCTTCTGATGCATGCTCCTCCTAAACCTGTGGAACATCAACATGTGGTGTCGCTCCAAAAGTCTGACTAAGATAGTCTTGTGATTCTCCTATTGACATCCAAAATAGTGGAAAGATGACATATGGTGATGGGATATACTTTGTGAACTAGATTGATAAGTGGATGGATCAAGATCAGTGTACATAGATGGTTTGATACCTAAGTGTTAAGACTACATCGCTCGGGAAAAAAACTCTTGTTATGAGACACTCTTAGTTGACATGGGTAGGTGATAGTTGTCGCTGATATGTATTCATAACATCATATTCCTACAAAACTTCTCATATTTATTTACAACCAATTCCAAGTCAGAATCATCTGGATGGCTGAAAAAGGGTTGGAAGATATGGCTATCGAAAAAGCTTGATGTTCGTGAATAGCTTGTGTTCGGCTCTTTCGTTAAGCAAGCGAGCTGAACACGAACAAATATTTCAAGCTTATTTATATGAAAATGAACAATCTTTTATTCGATCATGTTCGACTCGATTTAGCTCGAAATAAATAGTTATATTATTACTATTATTATTATTATTATATATATTATTATTATTATTATTATTATTATATTATTATATCAAGTTATTCTCTTATACAAGATTTTTGAGCTTATTTCATTTAGAGCTTTGAGCTTATGAGCAATTTTGAGCAATTCGAATATGAAACTAAATTTCTAGCCATCTCAAACACAAGCGAACAAGAAAAAAAATTTTCGCTTGAGACAAACACAAACAAATGTTTGGCTCATTTACACCCATACTAGGAGATGTCCTTAGTGGCCAAGAAGTGTCCCAACTACATCAAATAAAAAGAAAAGATGTTAGACTCATTTAAATAAAGAGTAGAATTAATCAAATAATTATTGTAGTCACATATGCTCACTCTACAGGTGCTCTGTGAGAATATGTGGTGAGAGTATTTATGAGGGCCTTTAACAAATAAAGTGCTGCTCATGATTTAAACTAGGATATGTACTAATTAATTATAAACTATATATCATCGTCCCCATTTGTAATATGAACAATGTGATATCTTCTCTTCTCCCATGTAATTATATGAAGCTGATGATATTCAAACCAGTAGACATTGGCTTTCCACCTCTATCGACCCTTTTGAAGCTAGGATCTACAGGTGTCATATTAAGTCATGTTATGTGTCCAAATTGTTGAAGAACTTTATTTGACAGGTACCACTCCACCCATTTCAAGCTAATAAGTGAAACACATGCTAGTCATATCTCTTCACCTACCAAGCAAATGCCTGATATGCGCTGTTTAATCTGCTTGGTGTATGACTCCTAAATAACATGTTGATGTTACAACTCATATTAGAAAGTACAATGAAAAAATAATTGCAATTTAGTTATTTCATATTTGCACTTGACTCTATAACAAATCATTGAACTCATTTGTGTACAACACTACGTTCCCTATAGGCATTTGTTGCACATATATTTCATTCTACTTGTTGAAGCAACATAATAAGAACAATCATAATTAGATCAAATGAAGTTGGAATATGTAGTATTTATCTGAACCCCAATACTCAGTTCATCCAGCTCTCGTAGATATGTCACATGTAATGTTGGCCTTCTCATATGAAGATGTTCCCTGGACCAAATATGTAGCAAATGTAAGAAACTAACTGTTGACCTCACTTTTAGAGTGAGTTCTCAATCTCCTTATATTAGACATAGGAATCTTTAGACACTAAGATTTTCTTAGTCATAAGACATGTCTAATAATTAGGTGAACACCTAACCTAAGCCGATAGACTTAGAAAGGTTCAACCACAAGATTGGCCATGCCTTGGGATTAGGAGATCTACCCTAGCCTAATCCATGCACACCTTTTAAATTCAATCTAAATCCAAATTTTAAACATAACTTCAAATTCAATTCGAACTCAAATCCAAATACCAAATCCAAAATCCAAATCCCAAATCAAATGATTGAAGCCCTTGATCAAATCCTCCTTAAGCTTTATGATTGGATCCCATGGACTTAGCCAAATTTCCATCAAATCCACTTCAAACTTGATTGATTTCTTCATGAATCAATCATATCTTCAATCATCTTCATAAATATAAATGAAATCTACACTCAAATCATCAAAACTAAATCAAACTAAATTAAAATCTTTCTTAAGCCATTTTGGCCTATCTCCATGAGCTTGGCCTAATTTGCCTCCAAATTAATTCAAATTCAATTGATTTTCTCATGAATCTATCATTCCTTCAATTATCTATCAAAATATAAATGAAATCCATAATCATCAAGCCAAATCAAAATCAACTCAAGTCAAACCCAACCTAGCCAATTTGACTTGAAATATTCAAATGAACCAAAACTCATTTAAACCTGAACCAATTGTAATTGAATTTATATGTCAATCTCAAATCCATATATAAACTCAATAAATCAAATTCAACCCAAAATCAAGCCAACTAAGGGCCCGTTTGGGGCATGCCTTTTCTACTAGGAAGAAGTGGCGAGAAATTCTTTGCTATGATTACGTTTGGAAAACTCAATTCGATCTCTTGTCTTTGGAGCTGTTTATGCAAAAATGACTAAAATGTTCCTATGAGCATATGAGCTGAGTAATTTTAAACATAATGAAAAAATAGGATAACTAATACTCATATATACTCATAAGTTTATGACATCATGTAGCTCAATGATGATAAAAAAAAGAGAATTCATAATACTGACTCAAAATACTTAGGACAAAGATAATGATGATGATGATGAATTTTCTTTTATATCTCCATCTACAACTGAAGATACCTTCATTCTTCATACACCTAGTTTGATTAAAGTGTCAAAATCTCTTTTCTCTTACCAAATATATTTCATATAACTATTTTCCTATTTATTAGCACCTCATATTCTATTTAAAATCATCAAGTCTAGGTTTTCAAGGAAATTAGAGAATTTTATTGCCACAAGAAAAGTACAAAGGCCTTTAAATCTAAACTAATGCTTAGAGAGCTACAAGAAGTCATAGATAAACCCCTTAACTATTACAATAATATAAAAAATAAAGCAAGAAAAACCAAATCAACAATAATAAAAGATCAATTAAACAACAACATCTACTTGGTCCTTTTGATAAAGATTCGCAAGACTCTACTATAAAAGAATTCTACAACATACTTGAAAGGATGAGTACAATTTAGGCATAAAGAGAAAGATCAAAGTAAAAGAAATGGCTCAGCTTGAATGATCATCTAGGAGCAACACTTCGTAAGCATCAAACTTAAGAAGGGTTACAATTACATATAGTGCTACCAACCAAAAGAAAAAACAGAGGGAAACATCAATGCCATCATAGCTAGCATAGATCGTGTAGCCAATCATCCAAAGACCATCCTCCAACAAGTGAAGTCTCAACAAACGAACATCCAAGTACAAAGCCACCAAAACCACCAAGCCAGTAAGGAAGACCAAAAGCCATCCAAGATAACAACAAAATAGTAGGAGAACCACCAAATCAACACCAAAAGAGGTGAAATACCAAACAAATAAGCATCATTAATGAGAACAACATAGTAAAAAGATAGGCAAAGCAAGAACCATCACAAATTATCTCCAAAGCATTATTGGTCAATTGGTAGAATATAAGTTATTAGGAAAAATTGTCCATTTTGATGCCAAAAAATCTCCATTATCTTAGCTAAATGAAACAAAATGTTCACCAAATTAGTGTAGTCTTTAACAAAACATGAAATTTGGAAAGTCATCTCCAGATTTTGTTATAGTCTTAATGTCCAAAGGCAAAACATATTTGGGTTGTAATTGATCAATCAACCATGTTGCAAATTTCTCTCCACTATTTGTTGGGCTTAACACTTATAAAATAATTATAGTTTTGTTTCTCTATGGTTACTAAAAGAAAAGGAAAGAGTAAAATATGACATTTTACTAAATTTAAGCATTCAAGATTTCCAAATGATGCTTCAGTAAAGCTTCATTTTTTTCATCTAAAAACATTTAGGCATAGAACTACAATCAATATCACACTGATCTCACCATGCTATTTTTCCTATAATCAATTAGTTCATGCGCAACATTTTTTTGAGACGGTTTCATTAAATGAAGAAGACCCAGTATATTGCTATTACTACCATTTCTATAGTTTTCATATTTATAAAACCGTGCACATTAGATAATCTAATCTCCCATTTGGAAATAGCTCAGAGGTAAATGGGAGAAATCAAATGGAGGACAGAGAAATCAATTTGGAAATAGCTCAAAGCACACATTTATAATAATCTCCGAGAGCTTCATTAAGAAGATGCTAACATGCTTACCTTAGATGGAAGATGGCAAAGAAGGTTGGAAATAGAAGGAGGAGATCAAGCCTTGGAATTTCGGTTTCGATACAAAAAGAAGGAGGAGATGTAAGATCACAGACGCGGAGACAGAAAGACAGACAGGAAACATTCTTGTCACCCTGCAGGATAGTTTAGATAAACTTTTCGTGGCGGCTCCCTATCGCTTTTGAGCTTGCTTCCCAAATATCCGAGAAACAGGGATAGCGGTTGGAATAGCAATGAAGCTTTTATCTCCTAAATATAATTGGCTTTGATAAAGTGGCAAATTTGGCTATTTGAATCCAATTCAATCCAAATCAAAGTGAATTAAGCCAATCCAAACTTCATGTCATGATTCCTGATCACCTTATGTTGATCAATTGATATAAATTGGGTCAAACTAAGTCAACTTAACTCTTTGACTAAGTCAATCCTTTAACTCATATGAACTCAAACTAGCTAAATTGTAACCCAAACTAAATTGATTGCAACCAATGGCTCAAGTTCATTCCAAATTGACTATTGAACTTGACCAAATCCTCAATTGAGCCTAATTAACTCACTCCCAAAACCATTGAACCCAACTTGACCTTAGGGTCAAATCAACCTAAAACCCAATCCAAATTGAACTTAACCAAAGCCTACAATAAATTCCAAATGATCAAATAAATCCAAACAAAGTCATAATTCAAGCAAATTTTGGTCAATCAACTTGACCCATTTGATCCAAATGAACTCAAATGAGACAAAATCAAATCTAAACCAATGACACCAATACATTGATCATATATGAACTTGATCCAACCTTAGGTTTGACTAATAACCAATGGTCAACTTTCGATTTGACCCAATTTGGCCCAAATAGGTCAAATTGACTCAAATTAAACCAAATGAACTCCAAATGACATAAAATTTGGTCCAACTCACTTTTGACTCATTTTATATCAGCCCAAATTAAATCCAATGCCAATGACCAATTTGTCTTTAGGTTAAGGGAAACCCATAAGAAAAGATACTGTCAAATGCCAAAATAGTCATTTCTCTTCCTTAGCGACTTGATACTCATCCATTAGTCCATATAGGCACTAAAGACACTGACCAACCTGACCCAAGAGGTGGTTGGGGCAGCCATGACTCATGGGGAGGTGAATTCACCTCACATCCATTGGAACACTTGGCATGAAGTACTTCCACCTCCCCTTAGGACACCCATTGGTGTTCATGACAATTCCTTTGCCACTCAAATCAAGCCACCTAAGAGAATCCCAACCACCCCAAGCCAATGACATCCACTAGGAGCCAAAAGCACAAGGAATGAGGTGATTTTCGGTCATTCCAAAAGCACAGAAAAAATAGAGGTAAAAACTCTTCCTCCCACACTCATTTCACTCTTATAGAGCTCCCAAACCAATTAACAACCCTTCCCACTTGGTTTTTTTGAGAAAAAGCAAACAAAATCAAGTGGATTCCGGCGAGGAAGCGACGACATTTGGTGGACAGACCATTTTGGAGCAAAGTAAGGGCCCATATCCATTCCAAAGTCTCCTTGTGCATTCAAGAGCATGCTCGGATCTTCACCACTGCCAAAAAATCATCCCCGGTGAGATAATTTTCAAGAACTTTAGCTAGCCTTAGGAGCTTTTGTTTGTGATAATTTTTACGTGATTTTAAGAATTTCCCTTAGATAAACCTTGCATTTTTTATTTTATATCATCCCCATGCATTTTGGAGTGATTTTCGATGAAGATCACCGAAAAAATTGAGCTAAATAAGTTTTCGTTATTTTTGCAAAATCATAAAAATCCCATTAGTTTTCATTTATCACTTTTTTGCTGATTAAAGAGTAGTAAATGATCTCGTGTTAGATCAAGTCATAATCCATTCATTTTAGCCCGCCGGTGATGCGGTCGATCTGGACCGTCCAATCCACCATCGGATGGTTCGATTCGATCCGTGCGTCGTGATCACTATTCCACCCCCATTGCCACTCCTTTGCTTTAGCGACCGCACTAGCTTGCATGGTCGCGATAACAGAATAGACCAATCGTTGTGGTCTCATGGTTAGGTCTTGGGTAAAGTAAGAATTAGGATAATTTTATCCTTTTAAGAAATATTTAAATCATCAAAGAAGGTGAAAGATGCATGTATAAGTTAGCCAACCAAAGAGATAGGAGAAGTAAAGACATAGTTCAAGTGAGGGGTATTAAGGATGAAAATAATAAAGTACTTTTCTTAGAAAAAGATATTGAAAATAGGTGGATGAGGTATTTTAATAAACTTTTTTAATGAAGGATCTGAAATGATTGATTTTATAATACCTAAACAAAATAGAGAATTTCATTTTATCATCATTAGTTATCGAAGTTAGTGAAAACTTTAAAGAAAATGAAATGTGAAAAGCGAGGACGGATAATATTCCAATAAGTGTGAAATGTTTAGAGATCATGGAATTTCTTGGCTTACAAATCTTTTAATGTTATTTTAAAGACTAAAAGATGCGAGATGAGTGGAGAAAGAGTTTGTTGGTTCTATATTTAAGAATAAAGGTGATGCACAAGAGTGCAAATTATAGAGGAATTAAGTTAATGTGCCATACATTAAAATTATGGGAGAGAGTAATTGAGCATATTACGATGTGATACATAAGTTTCTCAATCGTTTGGTTTCATGCGGGTAGATCTACTATGGATGCTATACATTTGTTAAGAGGTTTGATGGAAGCATAGAGAAAATAAGAAGGATCTACATATGATATTTATTGATTTAGAGAAAGCTTATGATAAAGTCTCAAGAGATGTTCTTTGGAGAGTTCTAGAATAGAAAGAAGTTAATATTGGTTATATTCAAGTCATTAAGGATATGTATACTAGAGCAGTTACTTGTGTCCAAACACAAGGAGGATTGACAAAATATTTTCCTATTTCAATTGGATTACATCAAGGATCAACATTAAGCCCTTATCTTTTTACTTTAGTTATGGATGTTCTTACGAGGCATTTACAAGAAGATGTACCTTGGTGTATGCTTTTTGCTGATGACATTCTTCTTGTTCATAAGACTAGAGAGAGTCCAACAAAAACTTGAATTATGGAGGTCAACTGTAGAGTCTAAATGTTTTCATTTAAGTAGATCTAAAACTGAATATATGGAGTGTAATTTTAGTTGTAGAAGTTTTAGTGGTAGTGTTGTGACTTTAGGTGATCAAGTCATTAATAAGAGTGCGATTGATATTTAGGCTCTATTGTTCAAAATGATGGTGAAATAGATGGAGATGTTATTAGTAGAATTCAAGTTGGATGGTTGAAGTGGAGGAATGCATCGGCTTTATTATGTGATAGAAAAGTTCCACTTAAACTTAAGGAAAATTTTATAAGATGGTGGTAAGACCAATGACTTATGGTGCAAAATGTTGGCCAATAAAGAGAAATATAAGTCTAAGTTAAGTGTTACGAGATGAGGATGCTCGAGGTGGATGAGTGGCTTTACCCTTAGAGATAGAATGCAAAATGAGTATGTTGGAAAAAGTTGGAGTAGCTCAGGTGGTAGATAAGATTAGGAGAGTCTTAGATGGTTTGGCCACATAAAGCGTCGGTGGTCCAGATGACCAGGAGAGTAGATACATTAGATTTTCCTTATGTTAAGAAAGGTAGAGGTAGACCTAAAATACTTGGTTAAGATGTATAAAAATGATCTTAGTATACTTGAATTAAATGAGAATTTGACACATAATAGGACCTGATGGAGATGAAGGATTCATGACCCCACTAGTGGGATTAAGGCTTGTTGTTGTTGTTGTTGTTTGTAAGAAATATTTAAATTTTAAAACTTGATGCAAACTCCAAATTAGTGTAGTGTCCAACAACATTAAAATGACACCTATTTAGAAGTGCCAATTATAATGTTTAAAAAATTAGAGAGAGATGCGTATTCTAAATAATTGAATTAAAATTATATAAAAAATATTTTAAATATAGGTTATATATTCTAAATTATTATAGAGAGTTTTAGAAATTTAGAAAATGATATTTGTGCTAAAAAGAGAGAATAATAAAATATATTTATTACAAATAATTAAAATTATAAAAATTATTATTAAATTTATAAATTTAGAATTAATAATAAATTTTATTCTTTAAATTATTAAAGTACAATAAAATAAATCACTTAATATATATATATATATATATATATATATATATATATATATATATATATATATATATATATATATATTTTTATATAATTAATTTATAATTAAATGACTTATTATTTTTAATATTTTATCTATTTAATTTATACATTCATATGTATTATAATGTAATATTCGGTGTTATATTTTCAAAATATAGGTCTCGTTTGTGTTTATCCATGTTTGCATCATAGCTAAAACTTCAAAATTTATATAAAATAAAATACTTTAAATTACAAATAAGATTGGTTTGTATTTTAAATCAACAACCTTAAAATCCCTAAATTTTATGTAATATTTTAGGCTTAATTTTAGTTTTAGTTAAAATTATATTTCATTAATTAAACTTAAAATACAAATCGTATTGATTTGAAATTTTCAAGGATTGAAATTGAAGTTAAAATGCACGCATCATAAAAATTTCAACTCCAAAAGACGTCTTTATTGGAAGATATTGCAATCTGAAGTTTGAATAGTGAAAATAAATTAATAGACTTTATAAAAATCATGAAAATCATTTAAATTAGCTGAAATTTTGGAAAAGTATAAAAAATCAAAGAAAAATAGAAAAATATAAATAAATACTCATTTTGAAGATATTTTAGAGGCGATTAATTTAATATTAATTCTATTTAATTTTGAATATTAATTAAGGCTTAATTTGGGTTTAATTGAAAACTTATTTTGTTTAATTACTCCTTAATTATTCAAGTAATTAATCCCAAACTTTCTGAGGTTGATTAATGGGATGACCTTTGCCTCCCATAATTTTTTTGGGTTTTATTGCTTGGTTAATTAGAGAATTTACTTATCTTAGCTTTAATTACTTTCTTAATTAATTAGATAATTAATTAACATTCAAAATAGCAAAGAAACCATTATTTAAGCTTGCTAATCATTGTGGAATAGTGAATGGGTATGAGGAATGAGATTGGGACCTCTTTCCCATTCTTTTCCTAAGTTCATTTCACTTGACTTGAAACTAATTAATTTGGGACTAATTAATGGTTTAATTCATTAATTAAATGGCTTAATTAATTAAATTGAAATCATAATTATTTTAGATCTCATCTAATTAAGTTTCTTGGGTAGACTCTTGGTGTTCAAACTAAGATAATTAGTATAATTAGCTCATATGTGTGGGAGAATTTTTAGAGTACTTTAAGTCCCCCTTTAATTAATCATTAATTATGAGCCAATTGCATTGTTTCATTTCTTAGGATCATTGTTGATTTAATTTCTAATGCATATTATATCATGTTGGCTCACCATTACATGGGTAAAGGACATAGAAAGGGGTAATTAATGAACTTAACTCATATTACAACCTAATTAATCTATAAAATCAACTTAATTTCTTTTCATTAAACTAAATTGATTAACTAATATGTAAATGGGTTAGGAGTAGCAAATGATTGAATCTCCTCTTTTCTCTAAATCAAATTAAACATCCAAAAATAACTTAATAAAAAGCTTTGGTTTACTTTAAATGATTATATTTTATATGATTATCCTTAAGAATTAGTTTGATTGAATGAAACATGTGTTTTATGTCTTATTATTCCTTTCCAATCATATTAAATGATGTGTGTTATGTGGTTCCATGCATTCATATTTTTAAAATATTTAAAGTTAAATAAATTTCCCTTATGTCAAGCTTGCATGCGTTGATTTAATTTAATATATGTGTGGCTATTATCACTATTAAATCCAAATATATTTTCAAAAAACTTATGAATGAGTAATAACATATGAAGTAATATATTTTCAAATAGTCGCCTTAGGTCAGGTTTGATTTATTGTGCTATCAACTGATCACCCTAATGGTTCCTTGCTTAGGAAATTGTAAGTATACATTTTCTTCCTAACTTGATCATTGCACACCGAAAGGCACCCCTTAGGTTAGATAGTTCTAAATGGTAGACTATCCCTTTGGATTTGTAAATCTAAGATAGGTTAGGCGATATTAGCCCTTCTTAGTAGATATATGTGGTCCATCTTATCAAATCCATCATCCTCCCTCCAGTGGAGTCCAAATTAAATCCATCTTATCCTCTGTGAATCTGAGCTCATGTCTCCAGCAGGTGTGTGCTCAAAACCAAATTCTTATCCTCCCTAGTGGGTAATCTGAACCTGCTTCTCTATTGGAAGGTTCACCCACCTTATCCACGGATCTAGCTCATATCTCCGCGGATGTGCCCTCAAAAGATCAAATCATCTCTCCCGGTGGAGCCTCAAATCATAAATCAATAAATTAAATCAAATTCTCATCCCATGGATGCCCCAATTAACTCAAATCAAATTTCTCCCAAAGAAATGAAAATCAAATCAAACCTCTATCCCATTAAGAACTTGCTTCCCAGTGGAAGGTTCATGCACTCATCCCCTAGTGGGTCTTTTCTTCCCAGATCACATCAAATCAACTCAAAATTTTATCCTCTCCATGGATAATTTGAACCTGCTTCCCTAGTGGAAGATTCACATGCTTGATCCCTCAGTGGACCATTTCTTCCTCTCTTATGCCCTTGGCATAAGTTGAGTTGTGTTGCACTAAGATCTTGATTATGTCTACACCTAGGTTTAGGAGTAGATCATTTCTGCTAGTGCTTGCGATCCTTTGGACATTGTTGATCATCTCGATCAATGCCAATATGTGTGGTGTGTCTAATCAGTTACACCACATCTATTAGGGGTCCTTTTGTTAACCTCACTTTTGGAGTAAATTCTCAACTTTTCCATCATAGATCTAGGAATCTTATAGATACTAAGAGTTCCTTAGTCTTAAGACACTTGTAATGATTAGGTGAACACTTAACCTAAGCCTAGAGACTTAGATGGTTTAGCCATAAAAGGTATGTTGTTATGGATTTTGGGGACTTTACTATACATGATATTGCTTTATCCAAACCAAACCTCAAATTCAAATTCAAATTCTAAGCCCAAATCATAAATCCAATTCCAAATCAAATGATTGATACCCATGATTGAATTCAAATCCAAAATCTTTTCTAAGCCCTTTGATTTTATCCTTTGGACTTAGCCTTAACCAAATCCAAATCACTCCAAACCTAAGTGATTTTATCATAAATCATTTATATCTTCATTTATATCCCCAAATATAAATGAAATATGAATTTAAAAAGCCAAAACTAAATCAAAAATCAAACCAAAATTCAATTTATACCCTTTTAAGCCATTTTCTTGAACTTAGTCAAATCATATCCAAATCAAATCAGAACCCATGGATTTCTTCATGATTCAATCATTCCTTCTATCAATACCTCAAATATAAACACAAACTCTAATTATTAAACCAAATCCAAGCTAACCACATCAAACCCAACTTAGCCCTTATGATGAAAATTATTTTATATGCTTATCTGCTTTCATCTATCCCTTTTTAAAAGAAGGACAAATGGATATATATATATATATATATATATATATATATATATATATATATATATATATATATATATATATATATATATATATATATATATATATATATATATATATATATATATATATATATATATATATATATATATATATATATATATATATATATATATAATACATCTTATTGGGACACCACGTAGATCCAAAGATGTTCTTATTGGGGTGATGATTCATTGAGGAGAGGTGTATTATCTCGAAGATAGAAGTCACCCCATAATGAATCTTCACCTCAATAAGGACTATGAGTCTTCAAAATACGAGATTCTTACTTCACATAAAAAAGTAAATCATGGTTTATTTTAAATTGGGTTCATTAAGTCCCCTACAGGGGCAAGCCCCTATAGTTAATTACATCCTAAGGAACTTGATTCCTTTGGAATACTCTCAATTAAGGTAAATTATAGTTATCTCCAAAGATTTCAAAAAGGTAGGACTATCAATCGATTGGTTTACTTTTAAAAAGCCAAGTGGGATCAAGAAGGGAGTTCTTATCAAAGTTAAATAAAAATAAGTAGATGATGCTTAAGATGAAGCAGTAAGCTTTTACTACTATGATTGGGCTTTACATTTTTAAATTTAAATTAATTTATTTGAATTGAATTTTTATTAGAAATGCAGGGCTATAATTTCATGATACAAAGTCATGAACATGCCTAAGAGGTGAGGATTTATGCTTAAGGCCCACAAAGAAAAGAAGCAACTTCAGAACATAAATCTAGGGGGCTTTGGCAAGGGCCAAAAGCATGACCTAAATCTAAGGAAAAATGAGTATTTGGTTTACCTCCAGAGGATAACCACTAATGGACTTTGGGGGTGCCATCTAACTCCTCATACAATTTTAAAATATGTAGGCAAGTCATATGTTTATGCAAGATAGCAAGATTGTTATTTCTTTAGAAAGAGACTAAGTCCTTAAACACAATCCCTAAAGAGACTAGATCATGTAGGGCATGAATTCATGACTTAAATCTAATGTAAATTATTATATATATATATATATATATATATATCATATATATATATATATATATATATATATATATATATATATATATATATATATATTATTTTCATTTACAATCTGACTTTATAGTTTTTTTAATACATGAGAAATTAGATTATGGGCCAAAATCAGCAAGATAGGGAGGTGTGTTTCCACCATGGCTCTCACAGGTCAAGCCAAGTTCTTTGGAAAAGTGGAAGCCATCCAATCAAGAGTGAAATAATATACTTTTATGCATGATGTTAGATAAGAAAGTACACATCCATCTAAGGGGTTGCTAATTCTTTTATCATGATTTTAACTTAGGCTTTAGATGATATTATGAGTTGTTTATTTTTAATTTTGAGTCGATTAATTTGATAGAATATTTATTTTTTCCTAAGAGCCTAATCGTCATCCAGGCCATACATCAGGCTAGGAAGAAATTAGGAAAATGATGCCATTTCTAATGCACAAGCTAAACAAAATATCAAATATTTTATAAAGCTAATACAAAAGAATAAAAGGCCATTTGTGGTTGGACACCACCGCATAAACTCGAAAACAAATTGGGTTGCTGAGCTCTACCCTTATACAACCCAGATTACAAATGAATTAATTACAATTAAGCAAGAAATTTATGTAATGGGGTCTTCATTTCTTCTTGTCTTCTTTCTTCTTTTGGTTTCTTCTTTCAGATGGTTAGAATGTGGTTGCTCCAAAGGCTTCACATGGTACATAAGATGAAATCTTATGACTAATGCTCATCCTAATAACCCATAATAATCATTCCAAAATACTAATTCTAAAAGTACATGAAAAGAAAAAGTAAATCTAACTAACACCTGTAAAATATAGATTAGCTAAACAAACCATAAAATTCTCAAGCATTTATATTGGACTTAGTACCCCACACATGGGTAACCAAGTCCACCTGGCCTATTGGATTATGTTTAGGGGTATAAGCACCTGCACCTCAAAAGTATTTATATTTTTATTTATTACAATGCCCCTTAAGCACAATCTCCTAGAGAAGATAATGATTAGACTAAATCTTTCTACCATTCAGTCTACATACATACACCCTAACATCCAGACTAAAATAAAACATCACAAAATATAAGTAAATATTAAACCATGCACCGCCCTAACCTAAAGCTAGAAGTGATGACTTAGCCTAATTTATGTGCTTTAAAAGGTTTATGTGGTATGTTTAACTATGACTTTAAGGCTTAGATTTCCTAAGTATGAAAATGCTCAACTTAGAGGATGGTTTCAATTTAAGTTGTTTAGTTGTTTTGGGATTGATTTTTATTTGGTGATTTGTTTAAGTTTGAATGAACCTTTAATTAATTACTAAGTTGTAAAGAGAAGGTAAAGAGAAGAGAACTTCTCTTTCCTACCCTAACCTAAGTAAGTTCTAAAGTAGATTCATGTTTGATTTTTATTTAGTGAATGATTTATTATATATTTTTAATTAATCTTAAGTATAGATTATCTCTAAACAAGCTTATTCAAAAAGAAAGGCATTTTAAGATTAATTAAAGTGAATTAATATCACAAAATGCATATCACTTCATTTCTTTGCCAACATATATAACATGCATATGAATGAATCCTAAGCATATCTATACATACAAATGGAAATATTTAGCACACCTTAATGATGAATGCTAGGTGGTGTTACTTAAGAAAATTTAGATGCCTTATGATGCATGATTTTCATTAAGTAGAAAAGGGGGTATTCTTTTATCCTTTATTCATATGCACATGAGTATATATGAAAGGCATAAGTGAGTACGATGCCATTGTTAGCACTAGGGTGTACAAGACTACTTAGGGCTACTTAAAACTGGTTGTCACTAATATTCACTTTCCTTAAATATATATGCATGTATAAAATAGATAAATGGAAAAGAAAGGTGCAAAGTTTATGTTTATTTAATTTTTGGTTTGTTTATGAAATTTATGTGTGTAAATGTAAAGATCCTTCTTAAGTTATAACATGGAGATATGAGTAGATTTTAAGCAAATGTTGTATTCTTTTAGAAGAACTATACAGTTCGCAAATCTTATTCAAATCCATGTTAAGAGGGAAGAAAGGGAGCAAACATAAGACACATTTTTATATTCACATACAAGCTTATAAATAAAGTATAAGTAGCATACCTTTCAGTTTTGATATTTGATTTATAAATTTTAAAAATAATTTTGAATTTAACAGTGATAATAGCTATTCATATTTTTTACTTTAGCTAAAACATGCAATTTGACATAAAGTAAACATTTCATTTTAATTTGATATTTAAAAGGGATGGTTGCATAATTTTCACATAACATACACATTTATCATGCTAGGAAAGAAATAAAGTGATGAAAGCAATGTAAACTCATTCACACTAATTAATTCCTAAAGACAATCCTATGAAATAAGAAAGTTCAAAGTGAATCAAAGTTTGTTAATATGATTTTTGTTTTGAATTTGCTTTATGTTTGAATGAGGATATGTGAATGAATGTTTGTTGGTCCCAACCCATTTCCCCCATATGTGAGTTAATTTAGTTTATTCTTAGGATCATTAGGTGATTTTTATATTTTATTTAGGTTAAGGTGTGAATTAAGTGTGTTAATTACCCCCTTAACACCACCTTAGCATACTTAACCAAATAATTGAGCCAATGGATGACATAAAACCACACAAGAATTTAAATTAGCAATGCACCTAAGAAGAAAGGGCCTAATGCAATTGGCTCATGATTAATGATTAATTAAGCTAAAGGGATTTAATTTAGTACTTTCATAACCTCTTGTGAGTTGGATTTTGATTTCCTCAATGTACTTAGGTTATTTAACACCTAAGCACCTGCCTAAGATGAATTTATTAAGTTCTGGAAGGTTTTAGAATTTTATTAAATTAATTAAGTAGGTAATTAATTGATTAATCCTTAATTAATTTTGGATTAAGGAAGAAAGAGGGGGTTTAAGGAATAGCTTAAGGAAAATATCCCAAAATTATTTTTTAAGCCTCATGTTCATTAAACCACTGATTACATACTTAATTAGGCTTAATTATATTAGGATAATTAGAATGAATCAATATTATCTAATTAAAATCATTAATAAATCCCAAGAAAATTAGGAGGCAAGTCATCCCACTAAATACACATAAGAAGTTTGAGATTAATTAATGGAATAATCAGAGAGTAATTAGCTTAATCATATTCCTAATAAAACCCAAAATTTGAAAATAATATTGTTCAAAATCCATAAAAATCAATTTTATAATATTCTATATTCAATTATCTTTCATATGCAATTTATTTCATGTTTGTTTGATTTTTCTATACTTAGATATGAATATTTGAAGTTTCATGATTAATTGGTAATTAACCCTAATTAAATAGCTAATCCCGTCGGCATTGGAGGCTATGCGCTGCTTTCCATGGTCGATGGGAGGCTATTAAAGTTGTCACATCCCGCTATGCGCTTTCTCCCCATCCGTCTGATCAAGGATTAGATGGCTAAGATTAAGCCCGCAGTTCTTAAGGGTTAAAACAATGGATCTACATGTCTTGATCATGGCCGTTCATCCAAAATGTGGATGGGCATGATCTATCCCCATCTTCACGTGAGATGGACCGTCCATCTTAGGGAAGATCAAGCTTGAGAGCTCATTGAATCAAATTCAACCCACACCATCACCATGCAAGAGAGATTGCATCTAACGACTAACTTCTTATGGGATGAGACTTCACTTCACAAAGGCCCAAAAAAATTGAAATTATGCTTGGTTTAATGGCATACCTCGCCTAAGGTTATCACTGGCACTCAATTCCCTCGAAGTAGCTTCATCTAGTGGAGACGAAGCCTTGTTGAAGGTTTCAGACCTTAAGATTGAATGGATCTTCCTATAGGCCAAACACCCTTCAATTAAGCCCAGTCTTGATTGAAGTAGCACCTCTCTTGCCTTTGGAGCTTGGAAGAAGGTTTGGAAATTGGTGAGTCCACTGATGCTTTATAGGGAATTGGATTGAGTGTGGGTAGATTGAATTTGGATTGAGCTCCCTTATTTTGGTTTGAAAATCAAAAATGAGAAGTTGAGAGAGAGGGAGGCTTGGAAATGGTTCCTGGCTAGCTCAATTGAATTGGAGAATGTTGAATTGAAATGAAATTAGGGGGTGTATATCTCCCCCTAGAGCAATCAGATGACCGTGAGTGCTTGTTCCATTTTAATCAAATTCACCACATTGAGTGGGTTGTTTGGCCATTTAGAAGGGCATGGCATTGATTTTGGAAAGAAGTGGAGGCTTGCCATGTGCAAAACAATGTGGAGGAAGGAATCCATGTGCTCATTTCATGTGATTGATTTTGAACTTGGGTTGGGTTTGGCTAACAAACCCATTGGGTCATGTACCATATCATTAGTGGCCATTTGGTCCACTAAGAGGATGCCAAGTGTCCATGAAAGGAATTGACCAAATTCAAGTGGTTTTGATTTTAGGTTACCTATGGCCTAGAGGAAAAATGGTCATTTGACCTTGATTTCAATTTGAATGTTTGGTATGATTAAAAAATGGGTTGGCCAAGTTTCATTGAATTTGGTTGGTTTGATATGATTTGGCTCATGTTGACCCATTTAGGTCAAAATGGGTCAACTTGGGTCAAGATTGATTAATTCAAATTGAGTCAAACCAAGGGTTGGGTCAAGTTCATATGACCATTTGAAATATTTTGGCATCTTTGGTTTGGTTCAATTTGGTTTAGATTTAAATTTGATTCATTTAATTTCATTTAGGTCAAATGGGTCAAATTGACCAATTTGACCCATTTGACCCATTTGGGTTAAGTCATGGGTTGGTTTAGATTTTATTGGTCATATGAAATGGATTAGTATCTTTGTTTCCAATCAATTTGATTTGTAATTGAATTTGGCTCAATTTGACCTTTAGGTCAAGTTGGGTTCAGTCAATTGCTAGGTTAGGTCTTGACTATTGGGGCTTTGGTCAAGTTCAACAAGTGATTTTGGAATGAACTTGACCCATTGGTCAATTTTCTTAGATCAAGTTTTGACACATATTGACTTTTTAGGTCAAGTTGGGTCAACTTGGGTCAAGTGGTCAATTGGGCTAGGTTAGGCTCAAATGATGACTTGATGAAGTTCAAATATTGGTCATGAATGAGTTTTGATCAATGATTTCAATCAATTTGTCTTATGGTGGATTTTGGCTATGTTGGGTTTCATTTTGGCTAAGTGTTGACTTGGTCAATCCTTAGGTTTGACTTGGTTTGACCCAATTTGAGTGATTGATCATCTCATGATGATTGTTGATCATGATGGGAGGCTTATGTGGGCTTCATTCAATCTAATTTGGGTCGGATTAAAATTTGACTCATAAGGGGTACTTTAGGCTTTAGAACATTGTAGGACCCAACGATTTGACTGATGACGAGTTGAGAGGATTCAATGACTAAGGTGAGTAGGCTTTTGGTTCTATAGTGTTATCTTTGGAGATTGGTGACTGGAAGACTGAAGCCAAGTTCTACATCATTGATTTGAGTACTTCGTTCATTACTTTGCTTAGTAGGCCTTGGATACATCAAAACGAGATCGTTCCATCCTCCCTTCATCAGTGCATCAAGTTCAGAAAAGATGGAATTGAATACCTTGTCAACGGAGATGAAAAATCATTTTCAGTTAGAGAAGTTGAGATTTATGAGGATGCGACCTACTATCTTCCTCAAAACACTCATTCTTGTGAACTTGGACAGAATTCAAATGCAAATACAAAATAAAAAGAAAAGATAAAAGAAAATGAAAAGAAAAATAAAAGTCCAAGTGAACAAGAAAGGGGAATTAAAAAAAGAAAGAGATCTACATATCACATTCCACCCACAGTTCATTCCATCATATGGACATGTGGGTGTAGGATCTCAACCTCCACCAGTGAGAGATAGAAACAAAAGTTCAGGAGGTGGGAGACCCTGGTGGCCTTGACTAATAAGGTTGTGTTCCAGTTTATAGGAGTACCCATGATATTCACATAGACTTGGAATCCATTTGAGGATGGTCTATTATTAGTACAACCCCTCTGGGTTCCATTGGAGGTTATTTTCAATCCAAGAGACAAAGATGGGCCTCAGCAAGCAAGTATTTGAATTTGGTTTATGTGAAACTATTAGGCGTGATTTGGGAACCTTAGCTCTTACCTCACTTACATCTAAAAGTTGAAGGCAGTAGTTAAGAAGTCCCTAAGTCTTCTAGTGACATGAAGTAAAAGAAGTTCTTTTGGGATCATCATCCTCAAGTCCTGAAGTTGATGTAGAACTTAAGAAGGATACTTTTAAAGAATTAATGGAATTACCTTTTGACTTTTACTCACCTTGTGTACAAAATCTTATATAGAAAGGTTTAGTTCCTCACACATGATCCAAGCATAGGTTAGAGTAGTTCAAGAAGCTATGGAATACATGAGAGGGAAGCACAATCAAAGTAGATTTGATGCAGTGGGTCTCGATGATGAAGGTATTGCCTAGTTATTTTAATCATTTGGAGTCTAATAGTTTCATCTCACACAACCCCAAATCTTGTGAGAATGTGTGTTTAGAAACCTCAGATGATCCAGATGATCTCCAAGTCTAAGAGGCACCGCCAGAATTTAAAGAGAAGATTCATTCAATAATCAACAAGCTTAAAGAAATTAACCTAGATATAGAAGAAAATCCATGCCCAACATACTTTAGTTCATTGCTGAATGAAGAAGAAACCAATGACTTAGTTAGGCTATTGATTGAGATACTCGGATTATCTCTTGACATAGCAGTCCATAAGCTAGTAATAGATCCTAACACTACCCCTATTAAGCAAGCTCTAGGTGCATGTGATTAAATGGAACAACAGGTCATTTAAAGTTAGAAATTGATCGATGCTAGTTTCATCAGGGAAGAAAAATATCCTACTTGGTTAGCTAGTGTCGTCCCAATTAAGAAGAAGAATGACCAAATTCGCATATGCATCAATTTTAGGGACTTAAATAAGGCATGTCATGAGGATGAGTTTCCTCTTCCTATACTAAAATTAATGGTGGACATCACCTCATCTCATGCAATTTTCTCTTTCATGGATGGTTCATCTGGCTATAACCAAATCAAGATGTCTCTCGAAGATGAAAGAAACACTACTTTTCAAACCGATGAGAATCTTACATTGTATATTATGCCTTTGGCCTTAAAATGATGGTGTTACATACCAGCCATGACTTCATCTTCAATGAACTCATCCATCATTATTAGGTTGAGTGCTATGTTGATGATCTAGTAGTCAGAGCAGAAAAGGAAGAACCTCTTTGACTTGAGTAGTTTTCAAATGGTTAAGATAATATAACCTCAAAATGAATCCCCTGAAGTGTGCATTCAAAGTAGATTCAAGGAAATTCCCTGGGTTTGTTGTTCGACACAAGAGAATAGAAATAGATCTTAAAAAGATCAAAGCTATCTTAGAAATGCCACCTCTAAGAGTTTAACTCAACTTCATCCTTTCAAGGGGAGGTATCTAAGATGTTTATCTCAACTATCGAGATGCAAGCCATTTTCAGCACTTGTCAAAGGATGCCAAGTTCAAGTGGGATGACAAGTGTTGATCCAAGACATCAAGCGTGTTGGTGAAACCTCCGGTTCTAGCTATCAGGCAACTCATCCTCTACTGCATTGGATGACTCTCTCGATGCTATCCCAAGCATGATGGGAAGGAGGCTCTCTACTTCGTCTCGATTCTTGACAAACTATCCACTTATGAAATATTACTAGCTTTGATCTTTACTTCAAATACGACATTATGCTTTCTCATAAGGTGAACTTGATCTTTAGAACTAATCCTTATATCTCATGACACAATTTACTTTGCTTTGTGGTCCATGATTCACTCACTTGATATGTACCTCAGTGCGGTAAAGGAACTAGTAAATTTCTTAGCGGCACACCACTTTTCTGTTGATTAGTGATGATCACGATGAATAAATCATGAATTTAGGGAGATGATGGGAGATGTATTTTGATGGTGCTACTTCTTTTCTTAAAGGTGAAGCACCATGATCTATTCTCCGGAAAGAGGTATAGTTCTTCTAACTCTAGCTGCGATGTGATGAGATTCTCATACTTTTCAACCTGCACCAACAAAGTATGAGGCTTTGATTGCCGATCTGGAGTTAGCCATCACTATTAGTGTCAAGAGCATCAACATCTTTGGGATCTCGGTTGGTCATTAACAGATTTGGGTCTACAGTTCTCAAACCCAAGCTTTATCATTTTACAGTATACCATGAAATTTGTTGGCCCAATTTTGAAGTCACCATTATAAGGTTCCCAGAGAGAAATAGTAGCATATGCCTTGGAAAAACTTGCTAAAGAGTTATGAGTCCATTTCAATAAGGGTCCAAAATAGACAAGTCATATCCATTATTTATTTGGAACTCATCGAGAGACTTTCTTTTGAAGAGGTTGTTGCAAAATGGACAAGGAGATGGATTGGAGGCAACCGTTCATAGATTTGAACAGATACTACCTCAGAAAAGTCACGCATCGGTGAAAGCAGAGAGCTCTCTATGCTCTTGTTGATGGCACCTACCGATCCTTTGACCAAATGTGTTACCTTGTTTAGATAAATATAGTCCATGGCATTATGTGAGGTACATTTAGGTATCATGCGCATCATTATTTGAAGATGAAGATGAAGATCAAACTTGGATACTCGCCTTGATGATTACATTGCATGGATGTAGCTAGGAAATTTCATCGGATTGTACGGTGTGGTCCTCCACCAATCACATTCTACACCCTACATTGGCCTCATGGCCATTTGAGTGTTGATCGACATTATGGGTTGATCGATCCTCCTTCTTCCAAGGGCATCGATTCATCTTAGCCATTATGTTTCCAAGTGGAAGCATCCCACTTTCGAGGTCATAGCTTCGGCATGTGCTTCAATTTTTTTAGGAACCATATGTATATAGGTTGGGGTGCCTCATGAATTATATCGATAATGCGCATTCAAAAGCATGAAGATCAACAACTTCACCAGAAGATACATTTTAGATTGGAGATACTCCACCATCTACTACCCTAGAGCAAATGGCTTAGAAGCATTCAAAAAACTCTCATCCAAATACTAAGAAGACTCTTGATGATAATAAGCGAGCGGCGGTTGGTTGAAGCCTTGTGGGCCTACCACACCACATATCAACTTACCCATTTTCCTTAGTGTATGGGTCTAAAGCCATTCTACCTTTAGAAGTTTAGCTCTCATAACTAAGGTTAGCATTGGGTAGCAAGATTGTTACAGAGCAGAATACAAAGTTGTGGTTAGAAGAGCTCGAAGGTTTGGAGGAGAGTCGCCTATGAGCATGCCAGAACCTCGAGTTGTACAAGACCAAAATAATTCAAGCTCACACAACAAGATGTTTCTAGGTCTTTTTGGTAGGAGAACTTGTGTTAGTCTAAGGAGACCATTATTTCTGTTGAAAGATGGGAGCAAGTTTGAACCCACTTGGGAAGGCCCTATGTCATAGAAGGCTACCAAGGAGGATCTTATCGGCTTATTGATTGTAAAGGGGAACACCCGATGCTTCCAATTAATGGGCTCTATCTAAAAAATATTACCCATGAAACAAATCATGTTTGAAAATAATCATTAATAAAAGAAAAAATGATTCCATTCATCAAAATCTTCTCTTCTTAAAGTGTTGTTTGCTTATCTTGTGAATCATGACATGTTTAGGGTAGGTGTAAGAGTCCCCGGTGGCATCCATCCCTCTTTCATATACAAACACAATCTCTGCTTTAGAATAGGTGTAAGAGTGTGAGAGAACAAGAGACATCCTTTTTTAGTGGGAATCTTTTTTGCCATCATGGCATCATTCATCAAACCAATGTGTTTAAGGTAGGTGTAAGAGTCCCAGAGGCATCTATTCCTTTAACATGCACAAAATAAATATAAATCTTTTATCTTGAGCTATTTTGATGTGGGAGCAAGCCTTTGGCACTCACTCATTTAGGTTGAATACATGCTACCTCTAATATGTCACCCAGTGGTCACTTAGGATGTGAGTCCCAAGCTTTCTTCCTTAACTTGACCATTGCAAAGCAACAAGCCTTGTTAGTATGGTAGACTTGAAGCTACCTCATGTTGACTTTGTTTAAGAAGATGTGAGTCATGCTTTCTTCTAACTATCATATTTTAACTAGGTTCATTTGAGGCTTAGGATAAGTCCCAGGCTCATTTCCTTGACTACTTTTGAGTTGATAAGTCTCCCAGTGGCATTCACTCGTAGTCTCCAGGTGGATAACACACAAGATAGACTATCCAATCGATTTTTAAGATGTGAGTCCCGAGTTTTCTTCTAGGCGGTGCAACCGACAAACCTTTTGGTTGATGTTCCTATGCTATAGTGACTCACCAGTAATACACCACTCTTGGCAATATGAGTCCTTTCTCCCTTGAGTTGGAATACTATTTGATATGACTAGCCATGTCATCTTCTCCAGGGTCTTGGATTAAGCCCTTAGCGGCCCCATCCCCTGTGGGCATTCTATTTGGATCAAGTCCTTTGTGACTTCATTCATACACTACCCAGGTTACTTTTGGATTGGACAATCCCCCTTTTCTAGTAGCCACCATTATGGTTGGAGAAGATGTGAGTCCTCGAGCTTTCTTCTCTTGAATTGATCATTGCAAATCGAAAGGTACTCCTTTGGTCTGATAGTTCTCCCATCGGCTAGAAAGCTACTCCCTTTGGTTTTAAATTGAGGTTCAGAAACTAATATAAGCTTTTTTATCAATGTGATCTCTCACAAGCGGAATCCATTATAATTAAAATTGAAATTAATCTTTTGGTATGTTGATTTAAGTCCCAGTAGCATTCACTCAATATTAGCAGCCCTAGGTGAGTTTGATTTGTTGCCAAGCAACCGATCACCCATGGTCTTTGTAGTGGAAGATGTGAGTCCCAGCTTTCTTCTTTTGAATTGATCATTACAAGCGAAAGGCACTCCTTTGGTAGATTGTTCTCCCATCGGCGAGCTACTCTCTTTGGTTATAAACTTGAGAGGTCTAGGCGATATAAGCTCCTTCTCTTGTGATCCATAAACCAAATCATCAAAATAAATTAAAATGAAATTAATCTTTGACTATCTTTGAGCAAATTTAAGTCCCCCAACGACATTCACTCAATAGTTAGTCTTAGGTTGGGTTTGATCTATTGCCTTATCGATCGATCACCCTAGTGGTTCTTTATTTTGAAAAATATGAGTCCCCGTGCTTTCTTCCTAACTTGACCATTGCATACCAAAAGACATCCCTTTGGTTGGCTAGTCTTGCTATGTATTTAGTAGACTACCCCGTTGGATTTAAATGCGTTAGGTTTGGCCTCATGGATTATGATCATCCTCAAACTAATGGATCCATCAAAACAAATTTAAAAAATAAAATTAATCTTTGACTACCTTTGGTTGTCCCTGGCGGCATTCACTCAAACAAGTTATATGTTTCTTATGATGGATCACCCTTCCTTATTTTGGAAGATGTAGTCCCTGCTTTCTTCTAACTTGACCATTGCACCAAAGGCATCCCTTTGGTTGTTTCACTGTAGTAAGTACCCTTTGGATTGGTAAATGGTTAGATCTAGGCCTCATGGCTCTACTAGTGATCCTTCATAAAACCAAGGGATCCATCTCAAATCAAATCAAAATTTGAAATAAATTCTTTTCTCGGTGGAGTGAAACAAACAAAACAAAATAATCAATCAATCTAAATCAAAATCTTTTGCTTCCCCTTGAGATGATCTTTTGCTCCCTGAATCAATTCTAATCTCTCAGATTTCACAACCTTTCTGATGACTTGAACTTGCCTCCCCAATGGAGAGTTCACATTTCCATCCCTGGTGGAGTCAAAACAAACGCAAATAAACAAATCATCAAATTGATTTTTCTCTCCAGCGAGAATCAAATCAAACCTCTCATCCCCTTGTGGATGATTTGAACCTCCTTCCCTCTCTTAAATCCTTGACATAAGTAGAGTCACATTATTCTAGCTCATTCTCACCTTGGGTTGAATAGACCATTTCTAGTCTTGTGACCTTATGATTTGTTGATCATTTGACACCAATATGTAATGGTGTTCCTTGCCTCACACCACTATTGGCCTTGTTGACCTCATTTTTAGAATGAGCTCTCAACCCCTCCATCTTAGACATAAGACTTCTCTTAGAATTTAAGAGTTTCTTAGTCTTAAGACACATCTAGTGATTAGGTGGACACTAGCCTAGAGACTTAGAAGAGTTAGCCATAGAATAGGTCATGCCTTAGGGTGTTAGGAAAATTTCTACCTTGCACATTCCTCACTTCTTCCTTCAAGTCAAACTCCAAATCTCAAATCAAATTTAAATTCCAACTTTGATTTCTCAAAATCAATCACATGATTGATCCATGATTGAAACAATGATTGACTCATGATTGAAATTCCAAGTTCAAAATATTTCTAAGTCCTTTGATTCCCTCATGGACTTAGCTAAATCAAATCTAAATCAATTCAAATTCAGAAATTTTCTCACAACCCATTTATATTCTCATTTATATTCACATATATAAATGAAATATAAATTCAAATCCAATTCCAAAAATCTTTCCTAAGTCCATTGATTATCTCTCATGGACTTAGCTCAAATCAAATCTAAATCAATTCAAATTCAAGGAATTTTCTCATTTATATTCACATATATAAATGAAATATAATTCAAATCAATCAAATTAAACCCCAAACTCAAACCCAAATTTAATCAAAATCCAACCTAAGCCTTTCAAATCAAATTCTTGAACTTAGCCAAATCAAATTCAAATCAAATCCAAAACTTGATTTTCTTCATGATTCAATCAATCCTTCAATCATGAATCCAAATATAAATACAAACTTCAATCATCAAGCCAAAAGTCAATTCAAAAAATCAAACCCAAATCAAACTCATGTTCACCCTTGGAACTTGAAATTGTCAAATGAATCAAAACCCATTTGACTTCAAATCACTTGCAAATGGATTTATATTTCAATCATAAGTCCATATGTGAGTTCAATCAAACTCAAATCAAGCTTTGACCAAGCCATTTGACCTACTTAGGCTCACTTGACCCAAAGTGACCTAAAGTACCCTTATGAGCCAAATTCTAATCCTAACCAAATTGGATTGAACTAAGCCCACCTAAGCCTCACATTGTGAGCAACAATCATCATAAGATGATCAATCACTCAAATTGGTCAAACCAAGTCAAACCTAAGGGTTGACCAAGTCAACACTTAGCCAAAATGAAACCTAAACTAGCCAAAATCCACCATAGGCCAAATTGATTGAAATAATTGATCAAAACTCATTGACCAATGTTTGAACTTGACCAAGTCATCATTTGAGCTAACCTAGCCAATTGGCCACTTGACCCAAGTTGACCCAACTTGACCTAAAAAGTCAAAATGTGTCAAAACTTGATCTAAGCCAAATTGATTGAAACCAATGGGTCAAGTTCATTCCAAAATGTTTGTTGAACTTGACCAAAGCCTCAATTGGCCAACTAGACAACCAATTGACCATTGAACCCAACTTGACTAAAGGTCAAATTGAAAACAAATTAAATATAAACCAAATTGATTGGAAACAAAGATACCAATCCATTTCAATGACCAAAACCAATAAACCAACCCATGACCTAACCCAAATAGGTCAAATGGGTCAAATTGGTCAACTTGACCCATTTGACCTAAATGAAATCAAATGAACCAAATTCAAAATAAATCAAAGGAACCAACAATGATGCCAACATTTCAAATGGTCATATGAACTTGACCCAACCCTTGGTTTGACCCAATTTGACCAATTGGTCAACTTGACCCAAGTTGACTCATTTTGACCTAAATGGGTCAACATGAGCCAAATCATATCAAATCAACTCCAAATTCATTGAAACTTGGTAACCTTTTTTCAATCATACAAACATATTCAAATTAAAATCAAGCCAAATGACCATTTTATCCCTAGGTCATAGGGTAAATTTTGGCCAAATTCAAATTTGGTCAAATCCTCTCCATGATCACTTACTCCTCTTAGTGGACCAAGTGGACACTAGTGATGCACATAACCCATGGGTTTGGGTCAACCAACCAAACCCAAGGTTAAAAAATGACCACCCACATGGAAATAAGCACATGTGGATCATTCTCCTCATTTCCACATGGAACTTCTCCACTACCCTTCTCAAACCATGCAATGCAAACCTCAAGCTAACAACCCATTGCATGAGGTCAATTGGATCAAAATGGCATCTCTGCTCGACCATCGATTTCTCTGGGGAGATATACTCCCCTAATTCATTTGAATTCAATACTTCAATTGATTGAGCTTAGGAAGCCAAAAGATTCCAAGTTTCCCCAAGCTTCTAGTGAGTTTGATTTCCATTTCTCAATTTTCTTAGACTAAAATAGGGGAGCTCCTTCCATCTCTCAATACTCAAACCAATCCAATTCCTTTTAAGATTCATCAGGAACTCAATCAGTTCACCTTCACACAAGTTCTCCAAGCAAGGAGGGTACTCTTGACCAAGGCCAAGCCCACTTGAAGGTGAACTTGGTCCATGGAAGATCCATCCAATTTCCTCAAACTTCAACAAGCTTAGTCTCACTAGGGCTTCTTTGAGGGAATGAGCAGGTGATCTCGGTGAGGTATGCCATTAAGCGAGCATAATTTCATTCCTCTTGGTCCTGTGAAGTGAAGTCTCATGTGAGAAATCTAGCTGTTGGATATGTTCCTTACTCTTAGATGGTGTGGGTTGAATTTTGTTTCAATCACGAGCTCAATCAGCTCGGATCATTCTAGAATGGATGGTGGCCATCTCCCACAGGGAAGATCAGGATGATCATGAGCCATCCGCATTTTTGGATGGATGATGACCATGATCAAGCATAGATTCATCATTTTAACCCTTAAAAGCGGGCTTGATCTTAGTCAATCCTTGATTGGGCGGATGAGCGGCGTAGCCATCTGGCGTTGCGTGACAACTTAAGTGGCCTATCCCATCATGCCACATGGAAAGTGCGTGCCGCATCAGCCTCCATGTGATGGATATTAAATAATTTTATTTAATTAAAGAAAATCATCTTCAAATATTCATATCTAAGTGTAGAAAAATCAAAAAAATATGAAATAAATTGCATATGAAAGATAATTGAATATAAAATTTTATAAAATTGATTTTGATAGATTTTGAATAGTGTTATTTTCTGAATTTGGATTTTATTGGGAATATAATTAGGCTAATTATCGTCTGATTATTCCATTAATTAATTTCAAAAATCTCATGTGTTTAGTGGGATGACTTTTGCTCCCCTAATTTTCTTGGGATTTATTAATGCTTTAATTAGGGTAATTGCTAGATTCATTCCTAATTACTCTCCTAATGTAATTAAGCTTAAATGTAATAAGTGGTTTAATCCTTGATTGAGTTAATTAAGGTTTTTTAAATGAATAGGGTTTAGGAATAATTTTGGGATATATTCCTTAAACCCTCTTTCTTCCTTAATCAAATTTAATTAAGGGTTAATCACTAATTACTACTAATTAATTTGATAAAATTCTAAAATCTTCCAGAACTTAACTAATTCATCTTGGGTAGGTGCTTAGGTGTTCAATAAAGTACATTAAGGAAAAAATCCTCACATGTGTGAAGGGTTATGAAATTACTTAAATTAAACCCCTTAGCTTAATTAATCATTAATCATGAGCCAATTGCATTTGGCCCCTTTCTTTCTTAGGTGCATTATTGATTTAAATTCCTTGTTTGATTTTATTTCATCCATTGGCTCATAATTAGTTGGTTAAATATGCTAAAGTTGTGTAGGTAAGGGGTAATTAACACACTTAATTCACACATTAACCTAAATAAATTATAAAAAAATCACTAATCATCCTAAGAATTAAAATAAATTAACTCACATATGGGAAATGGGTTAGGACCAGCAAACATTCTTTTACATTTCTAAATCAAACATAAACAAATTCAAAACAAAAAAATCACATTAATAAACTTTGATTCACTTTGAACTTTCTTATTTCATAAGATTGTCTTTAGGAATTAATTAGGGTGAATGAGTTTACATTGCTTTCATCATTTTATTTCTTTCGTAACATGCTAAATGTATATGTCATATGAAAATCATGCATTCATCTTTTAAAAGTCAAATTAAAATGAAATATTTCCTAAATGTCAAATTGCATGTTTTGGCTAAAGTAAGAATATGAATGGCTATTATCACTATTAAATTCAAAATTATTTTAAAACTTATAAATCAAATATCAAAATGAAAGGTATGCTACTTATTTTATTTATAAGCTTGCATGTGAATATAAAATGTCTTATGTTTTGCTTCCTTCTTTCCTCTTAACATAGTTTTGAATAAGATTTGCAAAGTGTATAGTTCTTTTAAAGAACATAACACTTGCTTAAAATCTCTTCCTCTTCCATGTTATAACTTAAGAAGGATCTTTACATTTACACACATAAATTGCATAAAAACCAAAATTAAATAAAATAAACTTTGCATCTTTCTTTTCCATTTATCTCTTTTGTACATGCATATGTATTTAAGGAAAGTGGTATATTAGTCACACCCCAGGGTTTGAGGCTTTAAGTAGCCCTAAGTAGGTCTTGTACCTTACACCCCAGTCTAACAATGGCATGTACTCACTTATGCCTTTCATACATACATATGTGCATATGAATAAAGGATAAAAGAATACCCTTTTTAATGAAAATCATGCATCATAAAGCATTCAAATTTTCTTAAGTAATATTAGCATTCATCATAAAGTGTGCTAAACATTTTTTATTTGTATGTATAGATGTGCTTAGGATTCATTCATATGCATGTTATACATGTTGGGAAAGAAATGAAGTGATGTGTGTTTTGTGATATTAATTCACTTAATCTTAAAATGCCTTTCTTCTTGAATAGGATTGTTTAGGGAAAAATCTAAACATAGGATTAATTAAAACACATAATAAAAAACATTCACTAAACAAAATCAAAATATGAATCTACTTTAGAAATTACTTAGGTAGGGAAGGAAAGAAGTTCTCTTCTTTTTCCTCTCTTTACAACTTAGTAATTAATTATAGATTCACTTAAACCAAATCAAAAATATAAAATAAAATCAACCAAAATAACTAAACAACTTAAATTAAAATGATCCTCTAAGTTGAACATTTTTATACTTAGAAAATCTAAACCTTAAAACCATAGCTAAGCATACCACACAAACCTTTTAAAGCACACACATTAGGCTAAGTCACCACTTCTAGCTTTAGGTTAGGGTGGTGCATGGTTTGATGTTTGATTTTGTTTTGTGATATTTTATTTTAGACTAGATGTTAGGGTGTATATGCGTAGACTGAATGGTAGGACGATTTAGTCTAAATCATTGTCTTCTGATTGTGCTTAAGCTTGTATAAAAATATAAATGCTTTTAATGTGCAGGTGCTTATACCCCTAAGCATAATCCAAAAGGCTAGGTGGACTTGGTTATCCATCTGTGGGGTGATAAGTCTAATATACATGCTTGAGATTTGTATGATTTGTTTAGCTAATCTCTATTTTCTAGGTGTTAGTTAGATTTACTTTTTCTTTTCATGTACTTTTGTAATTAGTATTTTGGAATGATTATTATTAGGGATTAGGATGAGTATTGGTCATAAGATTTAATCTTATGTACCATGTGAAGCCTTTGGAGCAATCACATTCCAACCATTCAAAAGAAGGAATCAAAAGAAGAAAGAAGAAAGAGGAAAAGTAGGAAGAAGAAAGAAGAAAAGAATAAATGAAGACCCCCATAACATGAATTCCTTGCTTAATAGTAATTAATTTATTTGTAATCTGGGTTGTATAAGGGTAGAGCTCTACTACCCAATTTGTTTTCATGTTTGTGCGGTAGAGCCCGACCACAAATGGCCTTTTATTCTTTTACGTTAGCTTTATAAAATGTTTGATATTTTGTTTTGCTTATGCATTAGAAATGACATGTTTTTCTAGTTTCTTCCTTGCTCGATATATGGCCTGGATGACAATTAGGCTCTTAGGAAAAAATAAACCTTCTATCAAATTAAATAACTTAAAATTAAAAATAAATAACTCATAACCTCACCTAAAGCTTAGGCTAAAATAGATAAAAGAATTACCCTTTGGATGTGTACTTTCTTTTCTAACATCATGCATAAAAGTATATTATCTCACTCTTGATTGGAGGGCTTCCACATTTTCCAGAGAACTTGGCTTGATCTGTGATAGCCAAGGTGGAAACACACATCCTTATCTTACTGATTTTGGCCCATAAACTAATTTCTCATGCATTAGGCATATAAATCCTAAAGCTCGTGTCAAATTGATTGTCCAAAATAAAAATAAAATGTAACAAAATTTACATTAGATTTAGATCATTAAAGCATGCCCTACATGATCTAGTCTCTTAGAGAGTGTGTTTAAGGACTTAGTCTCTTTCTAAATGAACAACATCTTAGCTATCTTAAAAAAGTATTTGACTTGCCTACATATTTTAAAACCTTAGGAGGAGTTAGTTGGCGGCCGCCCCCAGGCAGCTGTAAGTCCAGCAGTCGGGTGGTTTATTCTCTCTTGTGGAGATAATCTAATAAAAATTTAACTCAAACACATTAATTCAATTTCAAAAATGTAAAGCCCAACCATAAGGTAGTATGGGGTGCTTATTAGGCTTCCTGGTATCTTAAGCATCCTCTACTTGTTTTCATTTGGCTTCAATAAGAACTCCCTCTTCTTGATCGATCCCACTTAGCTTTCTAAAAATAAACCAATCAATTGATAGTCCTACCTATTTAAAATCTTTGGAGAAAATGATCATTTACCTTAATCGAGAGTATTCCTAAGGAATCATGTTCCTTAGGATGTAATTAACTATGCGCCCTTAGAACTTAACAAACCTAATTTAAAATAAATCCTGCTTTACTTTTCTATGTAAAGTAGGGAAAGAATCTCTGGTATATTATGAAGACCCATAGTCCTTAGGAGTCCTTATTAAGGTGACTAAGTCCATTATAAGGTGGTGACTTCTATCTTTCAAGATAGTACACCTCTCCTCAATGTCATACACGATCATCCTAATAAGAATATCTATAGATCTGCATGGCATCATGACAAGATGTATTTTTATATATTTTTATTTTCATTTATCTATCTTTTTCAAAAGGGAAGGGGATAGATGAAGGCAAGAAGATTATACAAAAAAATTTCACCACATAAACCTTCCTTGCTGTTGGAGGTTTGAGCTACCTCAGGCACCTGTAAGGAAAGTTTCTTGATCTTAGAAATAATTTTCTTAGAGGTTTGGGATAAAGAGATATCTCAACCTTCTTTGGTCTTAAGAAGATCACATGAATCCCCAAGAATTACTCTAATAGAGATAGATGGTTGTTCTAACAAGTATTCCTTAGGGATGACAATGATGTTTAACTTGTAGCTACTCTCAAGCTAGTCCTTAAAGGTGATGCAATCTTACAAGACATGGCATAACATGTAATGGTAGGGGCAGAAGTTAGGATCATCATTCTTTCCAACTTCCTCTGACCTCTTAGGCTCAAGTAACTAAAAATTAGGCTTCTTTAAGAGATTCTTAAAGATTTTCCTCACTACCTCCCTTTTAAATGATTATGGATTATTGAGTTTATCCAAAAGAGTAGGTGGGTAATAGCTACCTGATGGTGGATATGAGTATCGCTGCTGCTATGGAGGAGGCGGTGGCAATTATTGTGGCAGTTGTGATGGCTGATATGATGGCCGTGATAGTGGCAAAGGAGGTGGCAGTGGGGACTGCTTAGCTCACGGCCTTTCATATTGAACCCTGATCGACTGCTTTCTCTTATCAACTGATACAACTACACCTGACTTCTTTTCGAAGATCTTTTGAGGCTTGGACTTGAATGACTGATCTTAAAAAGGTAACTATTTGGCTTCATCTTGCAAGCTAGCCGCCTTGTTGATTAACTTCTCAAAGGTCTTAATTGTAAAGCCCTTGAGCATGAAAGTGATCAGACTATGAATATTCTTGAGAAAAAGTTTTATGTCGTGCTATTCAAATAGTTGTAGTTCACATTTCATACTCAGGTTATGCCACATGAGAATATAATCAATAAGGGACTCATTGGGATTTTATTTTGCCACAATGAAGTCGCCTCCAGTTATGCTTTGCTGGGCTCCATCAAACCACTTGATGAAGAGGTGATCCAATTCAGTAAAAGTCTTCACTGAACCGTTGGGCAGTTCAACATACCTATCAAATGCAGCACTTGCTAAGCTACTAACAAAGAGGTGTAAGAGAAGAGCATCACTATCGCCGGCGTTGCAACAACTGGCTTTGAAATGTGTCATATGCTGTTGCAAATTCCCACTGCCATCAAAGATTTTGATGGAAGGTGGCACAAACCCCTTGGGATATTGGACTACATTGAATTCCTCCGGGTAGGGTCTACCCTTTGAAACATATGAGCCACCTCGGGCTTGCGCCAATGCTTTCCTCACCTACTGCTCCACCATTTGTTTTATATCTTTTTCTTGTATGGAGGTGTTAGCTTTGGCCTTCCTATGCAAACTGTCACTTTCTTGGTCCAAGGGAGAGGTCCTCTTTGGATGATCTAAGGCATGTAAAAGTTTGGGTTGATCGCCCTCCATAGGCAAAGGCTGCGGAATTGAGGCTTGGTTCTGCAATGCTAGGACTGCCGTTAACAAATCCTTGACCCTCTTCTCTATCTCATGATGTGCTCATCCTTTTGTCTGAGCGGCTGAAGGTGCTGGGTTGAGTGAGCTGTGTCATCCTCCTTGACCATAATACCTTTCTGACTGTGCTACTCTCTAAGGAGGGAACCCCTGGTATCAATCATATGAACTCATATCGAGTCCTCTAATAAATCATTCCCATTGAGATCAAAGTCTACCTTAGCCTCATCCTTGTTGGAGTGGTCGCTTACAAGAAGCTCCCTCTTCTCGGCAAAGTATTGTGTGAGAATATCATCCAATAAATGGTCATCTACCTTCACTGGCACAAAGACTCACTAACTAGTAGATGTCAGACTATGCTCAACCGAGGTGATGCATCAGACATTGCTCGCTTGTGGTGTACTCTCCCTAGGAGGGTCAACTGTAATATGAACTATACTAATGTCCCCTACCTTCTTTGTCACTGTCACTATTACTAATGGTGGTGATTGTTGTGGCTACTGCGGATGTGGTGGTGGCACGATCATGACAACTTTGGGTCACCACTCCTTCTTCGCCACAACTGAAGTGGGAGGTCTAATGAGAGAGCTCGACCTCACCTCAGCAGGTGGAGTAGATGGAGTGAGATCCTTAGGCCATAGTTGGATCACCAATGGGGACTTCCTCTCCTCAGATGCAAATCTCTAAACCTTGGTAGGGACAGTGGAAGGAGGAACCTGCACAAGTGATGGTGGGAGAGCTGTGATGAGGGAATCTCATGCCCTTCTGAACTCTCCTCTGATGGTTGGTGGTGCCGGTGAGTACTATACTTTCTATGTGATCGGCCCTGGTGGTCCATCAATCGAGAAAATCAATAAGGAGGCTGGTTAAGCGTACCTCCATCTCTCCCTCTTGCCCAGTATGGTCGGTGGCCCTCTCTCTCTGGATCTCGGAACTAGCCCAGATCATATAGTCGAATAATGCACCTGAGCATTTGTAGGTTGACCCGTGATCTGAGGCAAACATAGGGTTTTCCCTCTCTACCTTATTGTAACCTGGTGGTGGATGGGATGCAGCAATCTTCCTGACATCCTCCTCTCAATCTGAACTGGAGAGGGGGTGGAATCTACTACCACCCAAGAAATGGGAGAGCTCTCGAGGAGAACCCTCCTCAGCAATATGTGATGCGACATCTACCTCCCTGGCCACTCTCTCATGGTGCAGGTTGATCTTCCTATTTTTGTTGCGGCATTGGGTGCGAGAGCTAGAACCAACCTCAAAGGTAAGGGAGACTATTTTAGATGCTAAGATAGCCTTCCCCTTTGAGGGGATAGAGGAGGAGGTAATAGCTGCAGGGCTGAGGAACAACAAAAGTAGACACTAAACTAGCATGGACATGGACCTCCATAGCCTTCCTCTTGAGAGAGGAAATAGGTCATACTCAAACAGCAGAGGAGTGGCTTACGTCACCCTCCTCAAAGTTGTGAGGGTTGTCCCCCTCTCTAATTAACTAAGCCACCAAGAAATTAAATGGGTGGCCTCGATCATGGTGAGATTGGCCATCCAAAGCCAAGTCTACTAGAGGAGAAAAGAAAACATACTTGCCGGATCCATAACAAGCATCTGAACTAAATTTAACTGCTCGATATCTTTGCGTGTGAAAATATAACTAAATTAGACTTTGACCTTCATATTTGCCTTCAATCATTGATTTTTGATTTGAATTTGGAATTTGAACCCACATTCAACAAATTTAAGTATGCTAAGTGGGGTTCATTGATTTGGAGAGATTTAGAATTTTGAAGGGAGACTTTGCCATAAGAATTGGTTTGTTGATTTTGGAACCTTTATCCAATAAATTAGATTGAATGAGGTTCCTCCATTTGGAGAGATTTTTGGAGATGATTTTGTTTTACTAATCCTTTGTTTTGAGATTTTGAATTTGGAGCTTTCACTTAGCAAATTTGGGTATCCTAAGAGAGATCCAAGTGCATGTTTGAAAATATTTTTGAAAATATCTTTATTATTTTTGATGATTGTTTATCATGTATTTGATTTGTTTTGATTTGACCATGAGATCTTTACTTAGCAATTTTAAGTATGCTAAGTGAAGCCCAATGTGTTTGATGTATTTTGATTTGATTTTAAAAAATGAGACCATTACTTAACAAATTTGGTATGTTAAGTAGGGCTCAAGTGTGTTTAATACTTTTGAAAGTGAGATTATTACCTAACAAATGTGGTTTGTTAAGTAAGATCCAAAATATTTGATGTTTTGTTTTGATTTGAAAAGTGAGACCCTTACTTAACCATTTTATTAAGTTAAGTAGGGCTCAAGTGTGTTTGTTGCTTTGATTTGAAGATAGGGATCTTACTTAGCAAATGTGGTATGTCGAGTAAGGTCCAAAAATGTGTTTGATTTTAATTCGAAAGTAGGATTCTTACCTAACAATTGTGGTATGTTAAGTAAGTGTGACTTGGTATTTATTTCATTTTGAAAGAGGTGAACTCTCATTTAACAAATGCGATATGTTAAATGGAGTTCAATTTGATTTTCATAATAATATTTTATTTTATAATAGGAAATTCTCATTTGACAAATTTGGGTATGTCAAATGGAATTCAATTGTGTTTAATTTGTTTGTTATTTGAAAAAGAGAGTTCCACTTAGCAAATGTGGGTATGTTAAGTAGAGTACAATTTATTTTGATTTTTAAAAGAGAGATATTCTCATTTGGCAAGTTTGGGCGTGTTAAATGAAATTCAAATGTGTGTTGATTTTTCATAATTTTGAAAGAAGGCACTCTACTTAGCAGATGTGGGTATGCTAAGTAGGATCCAAATTGTTATGGTTTTTGAAAAAAAGGGGAACTCCACTTAGAAATTTTAGGTATACTAAATGGAGTTCAATTATTTGTGTGTGGTTGCTTTTGAAAATAGAACTCTCATTTGATAAATTTGGGTATGTTAAATGAGATTTAAAATATATATGTTGACTTTGTGTGTGGTATTGCTTTTGAAAATAGGGGAACTCTTACTTAACAAATTTGGGTATGTTAAGTGAGGTTCAATTATATGTTGATTTTGGTTTTAAAAATGGAACTCCATTTAACAAATTTGGGTATGTTAAATGGAGTTGGTTAATTGAATTTATTTTAAGAAATGTGCTTTTTGAAAATTTTTGAAAGGTATTTTGATGATTGTAAATTTTATTTTGATTTTTGAAAGATGACCCTCATTTAATAAATTTAGATATGTTAAATGTGATTTGATTGTCTTTTATTTTAAAGAGATTTGAAAAATTTTATGTTTTTGCGAACTTCATATGGAGTGAATTTAAAAATGATTTTGTTGAGGAAAAGTTCTTTTTAAAATATTTTGCGAAAGACTTTACTTGTTTTAGTTTGAGTTTTCTTAAATGTGGGATAAACTTTACCTCACCAAGCTAGTGGTAAAGAGGTTCAAAAATTTGTATTTTATCATCTCCTTTATTTAGTTAGTTTATTTTTACATATTGGGGGACCCAATAAGGATATTTAAGACCTACATAGAGTGAGATCATAAAACCTTGTGATAAATATATTTTTATCTTCATCTAAAATGAATTAATGAAGATAAAAATAAACTTTGGTTGGACACCACGTAGATCCACAGATGTTCTTATTAGGGTGATCAGATATGATATTGAGGAATGATGTACTATCTCGAGAGATAGAAGTCACCATCCTACAATGGACTTAATCACCTTAATAAGGACTCCTAAGGATAATAGGTCTTCGAATATATAAGAGATTCTTCCCTTACTTTACATGGAAAAGTAAAGTAGGGCTTATTTTAAATCGGGTTTATGAAGTTCCCTATGGAGGCAAGCCCCCCATAGTTAATTGCCTCTTAAGGAATGAGATTCCTTAATAATACTCTTGATTAAGGTAAATTATCATTCTCTCCAAAGATTTCAATGATATGACTATCAACTAATTAATCATTTTTAGAAGATCAAATGAGATTGATCAAAAGGACGGAGTTATTATCGAAACCAAAGGGAGATAAGTAGGAGATGCTCACGATGCTAGGAAACCTAACGAACATCCCAAACTATCTTGTGGTTGGGCTTTATATTTTTGAATTTGAAGGGAATTATTTTTTTGAGTTGATTTTTTATAATAGAAATCTCAGAATTATAATTCCATGATACAAGATCATGGAAATGTCTAAGAGGTGAGGATTTATGCTTGTAGCCCGCAAAAGGAAAAATTAATCTCGGATCTTAAATCTAGGGAGCTTTGGCGAGGGCCAAAGCACAATTTAAATCTAACAAAAAATGAGCATATGGTTTACCTCCACAAGAGAGGATAAACCACACATTGGACTTACACACAGGGGTGTGCCACTAACTCCTCCTATGATTTTAAATACATGTAGGCAAGTCTTATGCTTTTTCAAGATAGCTAGGCTATTATTTATTTAGAAAGAAGACTAAGTCCTTAAACTCACTCTCTAAGAGACTAGATCAAGTAGGGCATGAACTCATGACTTAATCTAATGTCAATTTTATTAAGTTTATTTTTATTTTTGGATAATTAGTTTGACACAAGTTATGAGATTCATATGCCAAATGCATGAGAAATTGGTTATAGGCCAAAATCAACAAGAAAGAGGTGTGTTTCCACCATGGATCTCAAAGGTCAATCCATATTCTCTAGCAAAGGTGGAAGCCCTCCATAAATAAGAAAGTGAGATGATTTTATGCATGATGTGAAACATACAACATCCATCTAAGGGGTTGCTAAATCTTTTATTATCTTGACTTATGTCCTAGGCTTTAGGTGAGGTTATGAGTTGTTTAATTTTAATTTTGAGTTGATTAATTTGATAGAAAATTTATTTTTTCCTAGGGGCCTAATCACATCCAGGCCATTCACCAAAGCAAGGAAGAAATTAAGAAAAATATGCCATCTTAATGCACAAGGTAAACAAACATCAAACAATTTTATAAAGCTAGCACAAAAGAATAAAAGGCCTTTGGTGTGCTCCCCACAAATTTGAAAAGAAATAATGTGGCGAGCTCCCTTATACAACCCAGATTACAAATAAATAATTACAATTTAGAAGGAATTCATGTTATGGGTGTCTTCATTCTTCATTTCTTCATTTCTTCTTTCTTCATGTTTGATTTTATTCTTTCCTTTCTTCCTTTTGGCTTGGTTGGAATGTGGTGCTCCAAAGGCTTCACATGATACATAAGACATGGTCTTTTGACCAATGTTCACCTCCACTTCCCCATAACCTTTATTCCAAATCCTAATTGCAATAATTACATGAAAATGAGAAAAGTAAATCTAACTAAAACCTATAAAATAGAGATTAGCTAAACACACCATACATCCCAAGCAATTATATGAATAACTTGGACTTAGCACCCCACACATGGGTAACTAAGTCCACTATTTTGGATTATGCTTGGGGTATAAGCAACTTAGCAAAAGCATTTTTATATTTTATTACATCTTAGCACAATCCCTGAAGACAATGATTAGACTAAGATCATCCTATCATCCAGTCTACGCATATACATCCTAAAATCTAGTCTAAAATATTACATTACAAAATAAAATTAGGCATCAAACTATGCATCACCCTAACATAGAGCTAGAAATGGTGACTTAGCTTAATGTGTGTGTCACTTAAGGCTTGTGTGGCATGTCTTAGCTAGGATTTAAGATTGGAATTTTCTAAGTGTGAAAGGGTTCAACTTAGAGGGTGGTTCATTTTAAGTGATTTAGTTGATTTGATCAATTTTATTTGATGATTTGGTTTGGTTTGAATGAACCTACATTTAATTACTAAGTGTTGTAAAGAGAAGAAAAGAGAAGAGAAGAGAACTTCTCTTTCATCCCTAACTTAAGTAATTTTTAAGGTAGATTCATTAGTGATTTTTCTTTAGAGAATGTTATATTATGTGTTTTAATTATTCCTAAGTTTATATTTACTCTAAATAAACCTAATCAATAAGAAAGGCATCATAGGACTAACTAAGGTGAATTTTATCACATAACACACAACCATTTAATTCTTTCCAACATGTATACCATGCATATGAATGATCCTAAGCATATCTATACATGTAATGCAAAATCTTAGCACACCTTAATGATGAGTGCAAAGAGATGTTGCTTAAGAAAATTTGGATGTTTCATAAATACATGATTTTATTAAGTAGAAAAGAGGGATTCTTTTATCCATTAATCAAATGTACATTTACATGTATGAAAGACATAAGTGAGTACGACGCCATTATTTTCTACACCTGGGGTGTAAGGTACAAGACCTACTTAGGGCTACTTAAAGCCTTGGAACCCTGGGATGTCCAGACTAATATATCACTTTTCTTAAATATATGTGCATGTATAAAAGCAAATGAATGGATGAAGAATCATGCAAAAGATTTTTGTTCGATTTGGTTATGCATAATGATGAATGCAAATGTAAAGATCCTTCTTAATCCATAACATGGAAATGCATAAGAATGGATTTAAGCAAGAGTCATGTTCTTTCAAATGAACTATACACTTTGCAAATCCTATTAAAATCCATACTAAGAGAAGAGAAGGAAAATCACATCAAATACACATCTTATACTCATAATCATATGCAAACTTATAAGTATCTATAAGTAGCATACCTTCATTTATAAGGTTTGATTTATAGGTTTTGAAAATAAATTTTTTTAAAAATTTATTAGTGATAATAAACTCTCATATTCTTACTTTAGCCAAAACATGCAATTTGACATATAGGAAACATTTCATTTTATTTGATTTTTAAAAAGAGAATGAATGCATGACTTCACATGAAAAACATCATTTAACATGCTTAGAAAGAGATAAAGTGATATAAGCATATGATTTCATTCATCCTAATTAATTCCTAAGGACAATCCTATACGATAAGATTGTTCAAAGTGAACCAAAATTTTTTAAAGAGATTTTTATTTTAGTTTTGAATTTGATTTGATTTAAGAAATGTAAAAGAGTTTACTGGTCCTCACCCATTTTTACCATCTGTGAATTAATTTAGTTTAATTTGTAAATGATTAGATTGATTTTATATTTTATTTAGGTTAAGGTGTAAATTAAATTCATTAATTGCCCATTACCTACACCACTTTAACATAATTAACCTAATAATTATGAGCCAACATATGATATGCAATCACATGGAATTTAAATCAGCAATACACCTAAGAAAGAAAGGGGCCTAATCACAATTATTTATTAATTAAGCTAAAGGGTTTAGTTAAGTACTTTCATAACCCTCCCACACATATGGGTTGGATATGATTTCCTTAAAAGCCACTTAGGTTATTGAACACCTATGTATCTACCCAAGAATTAAGATTATTGAGTTTTGGAATTATTTGATTTTGGATTTTGATTAATTGAATTTATTAATGAAGTGTTTAAGCCATTAATTACAACTTGATTAAATGTTTTCCAAATAGAGTGAACTTAGGGAGAAGAGATTGGAAAAGGAATCCTAAATGCATTCCCTAAGCCCTTTCAATATTTCATAGTGATTAGTAAGCCCAATTAATGGATTCATCACTGTTTAATTGATTAATTACTCACTTAATTAATTAAAGGAGTGATTAGGAATGAATCAAGTAATTATCCTAATTAAACCAATAATAAATTCCAAGAAAATTAGGGGAGGCATAAGAATCCATTAAACATACTTGAGAAGTTTGGAATTAATTAATGAAATAATTAGAGAGTAATTAACATAATTATATTTCTAATAAAACCCAAATTGAGTGAAACATACTATTCAAAATAAATCAAAATTAATTTTATATTATTCCCCCTTGAATTATCTTTAAAATGAAGTTGAATTTGCATTTTTTTTAGAATTTTTGACATTTAATTATGAATTTAGGAAGTTTATGTGATTCAACACCACATGGGATGCTAACGCGGTGCACGCTTTCCACGTGGCATGACGGGATTGGTTATTTAAGTTGTTAAGTTGGATGTTGCGTCAGCTGGTGATGCTACGTGCTTTCCCTTGGACCATCTAATCAAAGATCGGACGATCAGGATTAAACCTATGGTTATAAAATATTAAATCATTAGATTTACTCATTTTAATCAGGACCGTCCATCCAAAACATGCAGGATGGAAGGCCCATGATTCAACCCTGCCTTCGCCTGCGGGAGATAGAGTCCATCTATCTTCTATGGCTTGATCTGAGCTCACTTGAGCTCAGATTGGGTTAGGATTCAACCCACACCATCAAGGAGTATAGAGAAGAAGATCTAATGGTTGAAATTCAATGGGATTACAATTCCCTCCACAAATAACCAAAGATTTTTGAATGGGAGCTCAATTTTGAAGCATACCTCACCGCAGGCTATCACTAGCACTTCCAACGGTGGAGGTAGCTTCATCTAGTGGAGACGAAGCCCTGTTGAAAGTTTAAAGGTTCAATTTGTAGTGGATCTTCCAATTGACCAAAGCTTACTTCAATAGCTTGCATCTTCGATCGAACTCACCCTTCCTTTGTGTTGGAGGCTTGGGAAAAGCTTTGGGTAAGCTTGACTAGGTGCCTTGATGGTGTTTACAGGAGGAATTAGACTTTAGTTGAGAATTGAGTGAGTTTGAAATCTCCCTCACCTCCCCTATTTTCAGCTTAGGAATGCTTCAGGAAGCTTGTGTATGTTTGGCTTTGATCCTCTGAGCTCAATTGAATGCAAGAGCAGTGAATTGGAATGGAATGAGGGGGAGTATATCTCCCCCTACTTGAATCAGATGACCGAGAGACTCCTTGCCATTTTAATCAAATTTCCCTCACAAAATGGGTTTTATTGGTTGTTAGGAGCTCCATGTGGTTTGGTTTTGGCAGTGGAGTGGGAGTGTGGAGGTGCACATGTGTTAAAATGAGGGTGGGAGTTGATTGATGTTGAGAATTTTGAGTGGAGAGGTCAATTTTGGAATGGGTTGGGTTTGGGGTTCAAACCTGGGTCATGTGCACCACCTCCTTGGTGTCCAAATGGTCCACTAGGAGGATGCAAGTGGCCATGAAAAGTATTAACCAAATTTAAGTGGATTTGGCCATATGATACCCTTTGACCTAGAGGTAAAATGGTAATTTGGTTTTAATTTTAATTTGGGCATATTTGGAATGATTGAAAAATGGTTTGTGCCAATTTTCAATGAATTTGGGGTTGATTTGATATGATTTGGCTAAAGTTGACCAATTTAGGTCACATTGGGTCAACTTGGGTCAAGTTGATCACTTGGTCAAATTAGGTCAAACTAAGAGTTAGGTCAAGTTCAAATGATTATTTGTAGCCTATGGGTGTCAATGGTTTGGTTCAATTTGATTTATATTTGGTTTTGGCTCATTTGAGTTCACTTAGGTTAAATGGGTCAAGACCAATTTGATTTATGGTTGGGACATGGGTTGGTTTAGGCTTGGTTGATCATTTGATACATATTGCAAGCTTTGGTTTCAATAAATTTTGGTTTGATTTGATTTCAAGTTGATTTGACCTTTTAGGTCAAGTTGGGTTCATGGTCAATTAAATAGTTGGTCAGTTGGCCAATTGAGGCTTTAGTCAAGTTCAACAAGTGACTTAGAATGAATTTGACCCATTGGTTGCAATCAATTTGTCTTAGATCAAGATTTAACATATTTTGACTTTTTAGGTCAACTTGGGTCAAGTGGCTAATTTGGCTAGGTTTGGCTCAAATGATGACTTGGTCATGTTCAATCATTGACCATGGATTGGTCTAGATCAATAGTTTCAATCAATTTGGCCTATGGTGGATTTTGGCCAATTTAGGTATCATTTGGGTTAAGTGTTGACTTGGTCAAAGGCTAGCTTTGACTTGGTTTGACCCAATTAGGGTGATTGATCATCCTAAGATGATTGTTGTTCACAATGTGAGGCTTAGATGGGCTTAGTTCAATCCAATTTGGGTAGGATTAAAATTTGGCTCAAAAATGTGCTTTAGGTCACTTTGGGTCAAGTGAGCTTAAGTGGGTCAATTGACGTGATCAAATTTTAATTCAAGTTTAGCTGAACTCACATATGAGCTTATGATTGAGATATAAATTCAATTGCAAGTGATTTGGAGTCAAATAGGTTTTGATTCATTTGATAATTTCAAGTTCAAAAGGGTGAATATGGGTTTGACCTGGGTTAGTTTCATTTTGGTTTGATGATTGAAGTTTGTGTTTATATTTGAGTTTATGATTGAAGATTGATTCTTTAAAGAAAATCAAAGGTTTGGGCGATTTGAGAATGATTTGACTAAGTTTATAAATTTGACTTGAAAGGGTATAGGTTGGATTTAGGTTAGATTTGGGTTTGAGTTTTGAATTTGGTTTTGGTTATTTGAATTTATATTTCATTTATATTTGTGAGTATAAATGGGTTATGAGAAAAGCTCTTAAGCTTGAAGTGATTTGAATTTGATTTGAGCTAAGTTCATAAGATGAAATCAAAGTGACTTAGGAATGATTTTTGGATTTGGAATTGATTTTTGGTTTTAGTTTTGAAGTTGATTTGGATTTGAGGTTGTTTTGAATTTGAGGTTGATTTGAATTTGAGGTTGATTTGAATTTGAAGCTAATTTGGATTTGAAGTTTGTTTGGATTTGAAGTTTGACTTGAAAGAAGGAAGTAAGGAATGGGTTTAAGTTATAGGGTAGGCAAGTATTTTCTAACACCCTTAAGGCATAACCTATTCCTATGGCTAACTCTTCTAAGTTCCTAGGGTTAGGTTAAGTGTTCACCTAATCACTAGAAGTGTCTTAAGACTAAGGAACTCTTAATGTCTAGAGGAGTCTTTATGCCTAGGATGGAGAAGTTGAAAGCTCACTCCAAAAGTGAGGTCAACAAACCTAAAGAATGTTGGCTAGCTTTGCTTAAGAATGAAATAAGTTAACTGTCAATAGAAAGAAAGATATTCTTAGGCTTATATAAAATATAAGTCCACTATCAATGCTTGGAGACAATAATTGTCTACTAAAGATGGAGAGAGGAACCATCCCTAATATAGTAAAAATCTGGTTTTATGAGATGTGGGACCTTACAGATCTTGAGGTACTTATTGAAGTGATAATTAAATTAATGATGATCTAAAGATAAAATCACCACCCTATAATGGACCTAGTCACCTAATAAGGACTCCTAAGGCAAGATGGGTCTTTGAATGTACTAAAGATGTTTTCCTTACTTTACATAGAAAAGTAAAGTAGGGTTTTTTTTAAGCTGGGTCCATTAAGTTTCCTATGGAGGAAAGCCCCAACAGTTAATTACATCCTAAGGAATGAGATCCCTTAGGAATACTCTCGATTAAAGTAAATAATTAGGGTCTCCAAAGATTTCAAGGCTAGACTATCAATAAATTAGTTTTGTTTGAAAAATCAAATAGAATTTTTCAAAGAGAAGACTTATTTTAGAAGCCAAAGGGAATAAGTAGGAAATGTTCATGATACTAGAAAGCCTAGTGAGCATTCCAATCTATCCTATGGTTGGGCTTTATATGTTTGAAATTAAAGAGATTGATTTTATGAAAGTTGACATTTTATTAGAAAGCTATGACTTATAATCCAACAACATAAGGTTATGGAAATGCCTAATAGGTGAGGATTTATGCTTGTAGCTCAAAGGAAATAGCTACCTCAGATACTAGATCTAGGGATCTTTGGCATAAGCTAAAGCACGACCTAGGTCTAAGCGAAGATGGGTATATAGTTTACCTCTACAACAAAAGATAAACTACCTGACTATTGGGCTTACAAGAGTGGTACCTAAGTCTCGCTTTAAATCCATGTGGCCAAGTCATATGATTTTGCAAGATAGTTAGGTTATTATTATTTAAAAAGAGAATAAAATCCTTAAACCCACTCCCTAAAGAGACTAGAGCATGAGTAGTATGAGTAATGACTTAGTCTAATGCAAATCTTTTCAAATTTTATTTATATTTGACACTTCATGACAAATGACATAGGATTTTTGTATGCCTAAATGCATGTTGAAATGAGTTATAGACTAAATCAAGAGAAGAGGGTGAAGTTGTTAGTATGCTCAAAGGTCAAGTGGTTCTATTGTTGACCTCACTTTTGGTGAGCTCTCACCTCCTCTTACTTAGGAATCTTCTGACACTAAAATTTCCTTTGTCATAAGACACGTCTAGTGATTAGGTGAACACTTAACCTAAGCCTAGAGACTTAGAAGTGTTAATGATAAGATTAGGATATACCTTAGGACTTAAGTAAATCACCTACCCTATATCCTAAACTCAATCTATATTTACATTCTCAAATCAATCCTAGATTCAAATCTCAAACCAAATCTCAAATTCAAATTCAAATTCCAAATCTAATTTTAAATTTGGCTCCAAATGATTGAAACCCAGAATCGAATTCAAATCCTAAGACCCTTTCTAAGCCATATGAACCACCTTCATAAGCTTAACCAAAACTCCCTTTGGATCAATTCAAATTTGATTGATTTCTTTATAAATGAATTGTTCCTTCATTTACATTCACAAATATAAATGAAATCCAAATTCAAATGACCAAAACTATATCCAAAGTTAAATCCAAACCCAATCTAAGCCTTTTGAGCCAATTCTTTAGACTTAGCCAAATTTTATCCAGATTAAGTCAAAACCAATGAATTTTCTATTGAATCAATCATTCATTCAATTATCTACTCAAATATAAATGAATTACAATCATCAAATCAAATCGAAGCCAACACAAGTTAAACCCAACTATCCCTTTTGACTTGAAAATTTTAAATGAGCCAAAATCCCTTGGACTATAAATTGATTGCCATTGAATTTATATTTCAATCCGGCTCATATATAAGTTCAACTAAATTGAATCAAACTAAAATCAAATCAATTGACCCACTTAGGTCCTTGACCCAAAGTGACCTAAGGACCCATTTGAGCCTAATCCAACCCAAATTGGATTGAACCAAGCTCACCAAAACTCTTCCACCATGATTGTTGATCATCCTAGATGATCAATTGCAATCAATTGGGTCCAAGTCAACTTAGTCATTTGACCAAGTCAACCCTTAGCCCAAATGCCAAAACTAGCCAAAACTCATCCTACATCAAATTAATTGAAACCAATGATTTGAATCAACCCAAAATCAATATTTAAATATTACTTGACCACCAATTGAGCCAAACCAAGCTCAATTGGACATTTGATCTAAGTTGACCCAAATTGGCCTAGAGGACCAAATTGGGACAAATCATGATCTGACCCAAATTGATTACAACCAATGGCTCAAGTTCATTCCAAATTAATTATTGAACTTGACCAAAGCCATGATTGAGCCTAATTTGACCAATTGGTCAAACTTGACCCAACCTAGCCCAAATTAGCCTAAAGGGTCAATTTGGACTAAATCTAAATTAAATCCAAATTGATTCAAACCAAAGACCACATTCATCTTCAATTAGCCAATTGAACATGAATCAACCCATAACTCAAGCCAATTTGGCCAATTTTGGTCAAATTGGTCACCTTAACCCATTTGACCCATTTGATTCCAAATGAACCAAAATCAATTATAAGCCAAATTAAATCAAATTAATCATATCAAAACTCTTCAAATTATTATTTGAACCTAACATAAGCCTTGTTTTGACCAATTTGACCAATTGACCAACCTAACCTGATATGACTTAATATGACCTATATGACCAATATGACCCAAATTGAGCCAAATCTCTTGAAACTAAGCCATGACCGATTGGGGGTTTATCAAACCTGACCCAAACCTATTTGGTATCAACCTAAAATCAACCCAATATATTTAATTCGCTCATGGATCCTCCCCCACATAAGATTCCACCCAACCTCATTTAATTCTCCTCATCACATGCATTTAACACCTCCCTAACATTTACATTCAATGGAGCTAATCATATGGCACTAAGAGAGGATTTTGAAGCAAAAATCCAAAATCCTCAATCAATCCATCATCCATCCCAACCACCCCAAGCAAGATGATAATACTTTGGAGCCAAAAAATTTAAAAAAGGGTGGATTTTTGGCCACTATTAAAGGAACAAAAAATGAGGCTTCATTCCTCTTCCTCCTACCACCATTCAGCCCCCAAGAGCTCCCCAAAGAAAAAAGAAACCCATCCCCTACCTCTTTGAGCCATTTTTGAGCTCAAAAATACAAATAAAAGTTTTTCCAACGAGGTGACGGTGAACATTGGAGAAGACAACATTCCAAAGGGAGGCAAAGGTTAAAAAATCATTCTAAAACTTCCTCAGATACCTAGGAGTTTGCTTGGATCTTTACTGCCACCGAAAACCATCCCCGATGAGGTAAATTTCACCAAACTTTACCCGATCTTAGGATTTCTCACTTTTTGTGTTAATTTTCTTACGATTTTAGGAATTTCCCTTAAATAAACTGCACATTTTTCATTTTATTTGATCCTAATATGAAGTAGAATTTTTTCAAAGAAAATTGATGTGAAAATGATCTCAATTGGACCTCATTTCTTATATGAAGTAGAATTTTTTATATTTCTTTTGTCGATTTTCATTTGGTGAGCAACATCCGTCCGATCCGTTGGTGGATGAGGCCGTCGCGTCAGATCCAAATATGATCCGCTCTCTAATCTTGCGGATTGGATTTGGATCGTTCGATCCATGATCGGATGGTCCGTATCGAACAGTGCATCATTTTCCAAGATCGTGTTTCCGCTCGCATTATTGATCCGCGACCAGCCCGCCGTGCACGCGGCACCATCGCCATCATGTGGCACATGGCGCATTGCCTCCATGGTCCCGGCGTTAAGTGGAAATGCTACCTAATTTTAAAAATTATTTAAGTGTTCCCAAACTTTGAAAATTTATGAAAAATAAAATACTTAGCAATAAATTACAAATAAGGGCTCATTGGATTTGTTTTTTCGAGAGGAATCCAAAGAACCAAAAATTTTCAATTTATGCTAAATGGGTTGAGCTTAATTTAGGTTTTAGTGAAAATAAAGTTTCATTAATTACTCTCAAAATATAAATCGAATTGAGTTAAAATTTTTAGGGATTAAAATAAGAGATAAAACACACCTACCATAAAAGTCTCAAGTGGAAACAACTTCTAGATTGGGATAAATTAAATTTTTAAGTTTAGATTGTCCATTTTAATAAAATAAATCAAATAAAAATTCAAAAATTTACAAAAATCTTTAAAATGGCTTAAATCACTTGAGTTGACATCTATGACTCTTAAGAAAATAATGTAATTTTCTGAATCCTAATGAACCCCAAACAAACACTTAAGATTAAAGTTTAATCAATTAAGAAATTAATTTAAACATAATCTAAAAATAATTTAAATACTAAATCAAAATCAGAAATGATGTAATACCCAAATGATTAATCAATCTTAATAAAAAGCATCATGTATCCCTCAAATGAAATTAAATTTAAACATAATTGAACTAATTGATTTAATGAAATTACTAAATGATTATATTAAAATTAAACTCATGATTAAATAAATCAATGAAACTTTAATGTAAAGTCAAACTAATCTTGTTAAACCAACATCAAGTATTAAATCTTAATATGAAACTACTTAACAAATTAAAATAAATTAAATATTAATTAATCATTAAATAAACTAAAAATCAAATTGATTAATAAACCAATTCAACATAATCATTTGATATTAGTCAAATTAAACCAAATAAAGTTATAGTAAATTTATTTAACATATGATTAAATCACATTTATTTGAATACGATAATTAATTAGCCATTCATACATAAACCAAACAACTAAATCAAGCATGAATGAAATCTAATGAACATAATAAATGAAGTAAAATCAAACTTAACTATGATTATGAATAATCATGTTTAATTGAAATAAAAATAAATAATTAAATCTCTTAATCTAATCAAATGATAATAACAATAATCCTTTAATCAAATAAAATTTAAGTAAAACACTTAACTAAATAAAATCACTCACATGTGGGAAATTAAGTCATTAATTAAATAAATCTTTGATTAATCTAATGATTTAAAAAAAAATTTACCCTTAATCAAACTTAATTAATCATTTAATTAATGTAAACTTAATGAATTAATCAATCATCTTAATGAATCAAATTAATTTTATAAATCACATTAAAATTAATTCAAATCAAATACTTAATTAATCTTAATTAATCACACCTTTATAAACTAATTAAATTAATTAATCATATTAAACTTAAAATCAAACATAAAATGCAATTAAATCTTAATCAAATCTTAATTTAAACTTAAATCATTAAGTCATTAATTACATCATTAACCTAAATAAATAAATATGAAGTCAAATTAAAATTAAACAAATCTTTATTTAATTTAATAATTAATCACACTCAAGTAAACTAATTAATTAATCATATTAAACCTAAGCCAATCAAACATAAATGCAATTAAATACCAATCAAATCCTAAATTAAACATAAATCATTAAGTCATTAATTACATCATTAATCTAAATAAATATAAAACCAAATTAATTAAATAAATCTTTATTTAATTTAATAATTAACTTAAATGCACTTTTAATTAAACTAATTACCTTAAGCTAATCCAATGAATAAACACTAATTAATGCAAACTTAATGAATTAATCCATCATCTTAATGAACCAAATTAACTTTTAAAATCAAATTCAAACAAACACTTAATTAATATTTAATTAATTTGATCACACCTCTTAAATAAGCTAATTAAGTCAAATTAATCATATTAAACTTAAAATCAAACATAAATGCAATTAAATACCAATCAAAATCTAAATTAAACCTAAATTATTTCATTAATTACATCATTAACCTAAACAAATATGAAATCAAATTAAAAATTAAATAAACCTTTATAATTAACATAAATACACTTCTTAATTAAACTAATCACATAATCACATTGAACCTAAGAAAACCCATAGACTAATAATGCTAATCAAATCAAATTAAATTAACTTAAATTAAGAAAGACTCTCATCAATTTAATATGTAATCAAATCAAATCTCATTCAACCTACTTAAATGAGATAAACGAATTAACTATCTAATGTATGAAATCAAAACACAAATCAAACTTTGATAAACATGACAAAGAAAGAAACTCAATTAAAATCAAAATAAAATCTCAATTATTCTAATCCGATCAAACTACAAATGAATGAACCATGATCAAATCAAATAAGCATAAAATTAAGTCACATAACCATAATCAAAGAAAAAAATTAAATATTAATTTAAAAGGATATTGAATTATCAAGATTTAATTAAATCAAAACATCTAATCTAAAATTAATCAATCAAAAACACATGAATTTAAACAAACTTAAACTTCATTAGAGATCAAGGATATTGAATTATCAAGATTTAAACCAAAACATCTAATCTAAAATTAATCAAAACACATGAATTTAAACAAACTTAAACTTCATTAGATATTAAGGATAATGAATTATCAAGATGTAATTAAACCAAAACATCTAAATCAAAATCAATTAATCAAATACTTAAACAAAATCAAATTCTAAATTCTAAATCAAATCAAATGAATTACACAAATTCAAATGGGCTAATTAAGATCCTTAAGGATCTTAGTTAGACTCTTTAGGAGTTAGGATGTAGAATAGGGTGATTTATGTTTACAAATGGAATTCATTCTACTCTTCATTCTTGAAAACTTAAACATCATTTTAACCAAATAAAAGTGAAATAAAAATGAAAAGTAAATCATTAAATCATTTAAATTGAAATCACCCAAAGATAAAATTTAAACAAAGTCAAACTTCAATTGAAACTTAAACTAAAGAAACTAGTAAAGTCTTGCTACACAAGCCTTCCACACATTAGAATACTAAGTCACCACCTAGTTAAGTTGGGTTGTATTGATTGTATGTATGATGTTGTATTTTATTTTATGATGTAATATTTTATGGATGTTAGGGTGTATTTTTAGAAATGTTAGGGTTATTAGCCTAATCATATTTTCTGCAGGGTGTTGTGCTTAAGGGGCTGCTGTAATAAAAATATAAATGCTTTTGATGTGTAGGTTGCTTAGCCCCTAAGTGTAACTCATGTTAGGATAGGTTGGTTTGGTTACCCATGTGTGTAAGTCCAAATTATTCATATAATTGCTTGGGTTGTATGGTGTGTTTTGTTAACATTTATTTTTTGTAGATATTTATTTACTTTCCTATTTTTAATGTAATTTTATAGGAATTAGGATTAGTGTTATGGGGGATTAGGATGAGTGGCTAAGGCTTAGTCCAGGGTGCCTTGATGCCTTTGGAGCAAATCAAATCAAAAGAAGAGAAGAAAGAAATGAAGAAAAAAAGACCCCATAGCATGTATTATTTTTTGTAATCCGGGTTGTATAAGGGTAGAGTTACTACCCATCTTTCTCTTTCTTTATGCGATGGAACACCATTGGACTTTATTATTTTCTTTAGTCTTCTATAAAATTGATGTTATGTTTAGATGTGCACTAGAATTGCATGCTTTTCATAGTTTCTTATGATTGATGTTTGAATGTGTGATGCGGTAGGCTCTTAGGATAAAATTAATTTTTTTAACCCCAATTATAACTCATAATTAAAATTTAAAATAACTCATAACCTCACATAAAAGCCTAGGAATTAAATCAAGATAATAAAATTTTTAGCAACCCTTAGATGAATGAATGTATAATATCATGCATGTCATATTCTTCCACTCTTGTTAAGAGGGGCTTCCATCTGCCCGAGAATAAAGGCTTAACTGAGAGCCTTTGATGGAAGAACACCCTTTCTCTCTTGATTTGGCCCATAATCAAGTTCTCTCATGCATTTAGGCATACAAAATCCCATAGCTGTCAAAATAAAGAGTCCAAAAGAATCAAATAAATTTGATAAAATTTGCATTAGATTAAGTCATGAATTCATACTCATGCTCTAGTAGGAGTGAGTTTAAGGACTTAGTTTCTCTTTCTAAATAACAACAACCTAGCCATCTTGCAAAGCATAAGACTTTGCTACATGGATTTAAAGCATAGGAGGTGTTAGTTGGCACTCCAGGGTTGTATGTAACAATCAGTGGTTTATTCTCTTATGGAGGTAAACCATATACCCATTTTGCCTTAGATTTGGGCGTGCTTATGGTTTGCCAAAGCTCCCTAGATTTAGGATCGAGGTAGCTATTTCCTTTGGGCTACAAGCATAAATCCTCACCTCTTAGGCATTTCCAATCTTATGTTGTGGAATTATAAGTCCCCAAATCTAATAAAATGTCAACTCAAATAATTAACTCTCTTCAATTTCAAAAAATATAAAGCCCAATATAGGTAGATTGGATTGCTCACTAGGCTTCCTAGTATCATGAGCATTCCTACTCATCTCCTTTGGCTTCCAAAATAAGTCTCTCCTTGATCTATCCCATTTGATTTTAAAATAGCCAATCCTTTGATAGTCTTAACCTTGAAATCTTTGGAGATCAAATTGTCTTTAATCAGAGTATTCTTAAGAATTTCATTCTTAGATGTAATTAACTATGGAGGATTGCCTCCATAGGAACTTAATGAACATTACATAAAATAAAACTTTACTTTTCATGTAAAGTAGGGAAAGATCTCAGTATATTCAAGACCCATCATGCCTTAGGAGTCCTTATTAGGTGATTAGGTCCATTATAGGGTGATTTCTATCTTTTGAGATAGTACATCATTCCTAATGTACCCAATCACTTCAATAAGTACCCCTAAGATCAGTGGTGTCCACATCTCAAAATAAACACCACAGATTTTTCTGGTGACTCTGCTGGGGAAGATTCCTCTCTCCATCTTTAGTATACAATTATTATCTCCAAGCATCGATAATGGACTTATATTTTATATAGGCTGAAGACTATCATTCTTTCCATTGGCACTTAGCTTATTTCATCCTTAAGCAAAGCTCGCAACATCCTTTAGATTTTAGGACCTCACTCTATGTAGGTCTTAAAAATCTCTATTGGGTTCCCCCAATAGGTGAAAATTAAAATGAATCAAACAAAAGAGATGATCAAAATTAAGAACCTCTTCACCATCATGATGGTGAGGCAAGGTTCTTCCCATGAACAATAAGAAAATAAAACCCTTATGCAAAATAACATGTCTTTCCAAAAGCACTTTTTCAAAATCCACATAATAAGAGATCTTTACACAAAAATTTGTAAGAAATTTTCAAAAGGCACAAAACACATATAACCAAACCTCATAACAAATCTATGATTGTTACATGGAGGTTCTTTTCAAAATCAAAATCAACCATTTTAATGTCTTTTTTTAAAGCACATTTTCTTTGAAATAGCTATCCCATCCCACACTCAAATTTGTTGGATGGAGATTCTATTTTTGAATAAAATCATGACATAAAATTGAAACTCCACTTAGCATACTTCACATGTGCTAGAGTTAAATTTTCCCCTCTTTTTGAAAAGCAATAAACCACACACATAAAATAGAAGTCAAGACATATTTGAACCCCCAACTTGACATACCCAAATTTGTCAAATGGGAGTTCCCCTTCCCTTGGAGAAGGTAAAAAATTGAATTCTATTTGCATTTGTTTGTTTGATAAAACTCCTTCTTGCAAAGTCTTGGACTTTGAGAATTTGGATCTCATTTGACATGTCCAAGTCATGAGAATTTTGAAAATCATAAGAACAAATTGAACTCCATTTAACATACCTAAGTTTGTTAAATAAGTTCTTTTCTTTCAAAATCATAAACACATTTGACTTTCACTTAACATACCAAATGTTAAGTGAGAGTTTCATTTTCAAAATCATAAACACATTTGACTTTCACTTAACATACCAAATTTGTTAAGTGAGAGTTTCATTTTCAAAATCATAAACACATTTAACTTTCACTTAACATACCAAATTTGTTAAGTGAGTTTCATTTTCAAAATCATAAACACATTTGACTTTCACTTAACATACCAAATTTGTTAAGTGAGTTTCATTTTCAAATCATAACACATTTGACTTTCACTTAACATACCAAATTTTAAGTGAGAATTTCATTTCAAAATCATAAACACATTTGACTTTCACTTAACATACCAAATTTGTTAAGTGAGGGTCATTTTAAAACACATTTGATCCCTATTTAACATACCAAATTTGTTAAATAAGGATCAATTTTCATGTCAAACCACACTTGAGCTTTCACTTAACATACCAAATTTGTTAAGTGAGAGTCTCATTCTCAAAGAAAAAACAAATATATCTCAAACACATTTGGGCTTTCACTTAACATACCAAATTTGTTAAGTGGACTCCATCTTCAAAGAAAAGAAAATCTATCTCACAATCACATTTGACTTTCACTTAACATACCAAATTTATTAAGTGAAAGTCTCATCATCAACACAAATCACATGTGGCCTACTTAACATACCAAATTTGTTAAGTAAAGCCCCATTTTCAAATCAAAATATCACACTATCAAATCTTAACAAGCAAAAAAATATTTCAAATACAATCACAACCTCTTCTTAGCATACCCAAATTTTGCTAAGTAGGTCTTTCAAACTATCAATATTTTCAAACAAGATACACAAAACACAAATATCTCCAAGAAAATCTCTCCTCAAATTTTAGAACCCCACTACCTAAATCTTGAGTATGGGTTCTAAATCAAATCAAATGGCAAAGACTCTCCTCAATATCCAAATCTCTCTTGAACCCCACTTAACATATGAATTATTGAGTGTGGGTTCAAACTCAAACTTGCTTGCATGGAACAAATATTAAGGAAAAAATCTAACATAAGTTATATTTCAACAAATACAGACATACAACTTAGATTAGCTCAGTCTTTCAATTTTCACATATGGCTCAAAGTTGTTTCTTTTCCTTTTGAGATGGATTTGGCCTTGGATGGGCCTCCCATGGTGACTTTGCCCACCTCATTTTGGCAGGTTTTGAGGGTTAGGATCACTTGTGAGGGGACCACCCTCACATGGCTGGTGTGTGGTGATGAGGCAGCTCATCCAAGTTGATATGTCATTTCGAGTTTCCCTCCACGAAGAGAAGTTATTCTACAGCGGCATTGTGTTCCGGCTAGCTCGGTGATTCCCCTTTTTGGGCTAATATGGCTACCCAATGGCTCCTTCAAGGGAGAGGCTTCTCTAATAAAGAGTTACCTGATAGTGTCTCCTCTTATCCATAGAACAAGTTTCACCCCTCATTGGGTTTCAATGGAGGAAGATATTAGGAGGATCTCTTTCACCTCTTCTCTTGAGTTCATTTTGAGGCTCCCCATCAATGAGGAAGATTGTATGTGCCAGATATTTTGCACAGTTGGTGGAACTTATGAATGATCGAGTCGGGATCAATTTCATTTGATTACGTCATCCCTCATGTGGGAAGACACATCAAACAAGAGAGGGGAGGCCGGTATGGTCTGATTACTAGTAGAGACATGGGTATGCCCGGCGTGTCGCCTCAACCTGGATTTTCCCAATCGTGCCCGCATAATCATCCCGATTATTCTAGATGGGTACTACCCACATAGGAGAGTAACTCCCGAGGAGAGCCGTTTTCCTCACCATATCACTCCTGCCCACCATCACTGTTCAGTCCATCATCTACCTAGCCACAAGACATCCGGGAGAGAAGAAAGACTTGGTGATCCGCTATGGCAAAGGATCCCACTTATCTACTCCACCCGAGGTGAGGGAGTTCCCTTTCGACCTCCCCACTTTATTCTGGTGAAGAAGGTGTGGCGACCCAGATCATGGTCGTCACCACACCACCACCATCGAGGAGAAGCATAGCGGTAGCGTAGAAGGGGAAGGGGATTAGTAGTCCCCATGGCGTGGATCTCCCGGGGACTACTCCACCCATGAGTAGCCATGAGCATGTCTCTTCCAGCAGTCGTGACCCTCCCAGAGCCAACACTCCAGAGATGGGAAGTGTTAGGTGCATCTCGTCGTGAGCCCCTCCACAGTTAGCGGTCTATTTATACACATTAGATGGTTCCCTAGAGATGCGGAATAATACTTTATAGAGAAGATAGAGCTTCTAGGTGATGATCATTGTGAGGAGGGAAAGGTTATCTTTGATCCGGATGATAATGATCTCCTTGAGGATTCAAGTCTGGTTGATAATGAGCTCCCTTCTTAGATCGACATAGTCGGGAAGGTATTATGGTTGAGGAAGACAAGCATCCATTCAACCCACACCTCCATGTGCTTAAACAAAGGATGATCGGATCCGATGGAGAAGAGGATGGAAGACTTGTTAGCAACCCTCCATGCACTTCAAAACTAGGCCTCAGTACCACAACATATATTGCTAGAGATAGATCATCTTGAGTTAGCACATGTCCTAGATCAACCCAAAAGCACTTCTCTAGTAGATCAGGATAGTAGTAGCTTGCATAGGAAGGTGGTGGACAACACCTCCATGTAAGTAAAATATATCAAGAAGTTGGTGGAGTAGCAAGTGAAGCATGCGTTGGCACAAGCTCGAGGTGGCTCATCTATTCCAAAGGGTAGACGCTTCCCAGAGGAATTTGATGGTGTCCAATATCCTAAGAGTTTTGTGCCTCCTTCCTTCAAAATTTTGATGTGGGAACCCTAAAGCACACTCGTAGAGGATGTTGTAATCTGGTGATACACTCTTATTCCGTCTCTTCAATAGTATTAGATTTGATTAGTATGTTGAACTATCCAATGATTCAGTGAAAACATTAGCTGAGTTGGAGCAGCTCTTTATTAAGAGATTTACTAGAGCTCAATAAAGAGTAACTATCGAAAATCTCATTGTAGCTCAACCACACCCCAGTGAGTCCCTTGTTAATTACATTCTTAGATGGCATAATTTAAGTATGAAATGCAAACCACAGCTTAAAGGGTTTACCATTAAATATTTAAGAAATTAATCAACAAGGAGGTTAGTCTACAAGGAGAGGTCAAACAGTTACCTTTCCAAGATCAATCAAAGCCCAAACTATGAAGCATTTGAGAAAAGCCGAGTAGTCGCTTGATTGACAAGGGAAGCGACCCGAGAGCTCGGTATGTGAGACCTGTTGCACACCTCCATTGCCACCACCTTGGTCGTCATATCATCCACCTCAATTACCACAATGGCATCCACCGCCACCTGCTCAGTAGTATTCCTATCCACCACTAGGTAGCTACCATTTACCTACTCTTGCTAATAAATTGAATAAGCATTATTCAATCAAGAGGGAGGTATTCTAGAAGATCTTTAAGAACATCTTAAAGAAGCCTGATTTTTAGTTATTAGAGTCTAGGAGGCCAAAGGATGTGGGTAAGAGTCATGATCCAAACTTTTGCCCCTACCACTGCATGCTAGGTCATGTCTTAGAAGATTTCTTTACCTTTACGGATTAGCTTGAGCGTAGCTACAAGTCAGGTGTCATTGTCATCCCTAAAGAATTTTTACTAGAACAACCCTCTAGTTATGTTAGGGTAATCCTTGGGGATACATCTTCTTAAGATAAGAAGGTTGGGATATCTCCCCCAGAACCTCCAAGAAAATCATCTCTAAGATCAAAGCTACCCTTTAGTGCCTAAGAAGCTCAAACCTCCAACTCTAAGGAAGGTTTGCAAGTTGCTAAGACAACTTGAAGGAGGTAGATAACAGCAGTGAGAATCCACCTTACTTGCCGGGATAGCATAGTAGCACAACCATCCCGAGTCATACTCCATTCATATTACTACTTCTTCCACTAGCTCCTCTTTTGCCAGCGGACAAGGGCACTAAACCCTTACGCTTACTTTATTAGATTTCTATTATGTACCTCCATCTAAGAAGAAATCAATGAAGAAATCTTTCACATACATCTTGTCCACTTTTGATACTCTAGATTTTATTCCTCTCAAAACTCTCCAAGTCTACAAAATAATAATGATAACTCTAGTTTGATCATTCCTTTTCTAATTTAGAAATGGATTTTCCATTCTAATCATTGGTTACCATTGAGAGATTTGGAGTCATCCACTTTGATGATCCATAGGGTGAATGAGTGGGTAGAACTTTCCACTCATCTTCTCATGAAGTCATTGAAGTCAACCTCCACAGTGGCAAAGTTCTACCTCCCTCGGGATAAGGGTAAATAAGTCATTGGTTCTAGTGATCAAGAAGCCCTCCACAAGATGCTCCACCCATGGATATGCTTGTGAGGATCAGAGTTGACTACAATGTCCTCGCTCACCTAAGAAAGTTGCCAGCTAAATTAAGCATATATGATGCCCTTGTCTTATCCAAAGAGATGAGAGATTCATTGATCAATGCTCTTCTTAATCCAGAAACATGCTTAGCTCAGCTGACTGCTATTGGAGAGGAGGCATGTTATTCAAGAGAAGCTCATGGAGTTACATTCACAGATGAAGACTTTCTTTTGGGGACAATAGCACAACCGTCCCTCTACATCAGACATGGGAAGATTAGATCTCCAGGTATTAGTTGATCAAGGTGCATCGGTAAACATTATGAGTCTAAAACCCTTTACTTGAGGATCAAATATCTGAACTTTCGAGGAGATGATGATGTTGAGAGGATTCAATGAAAAGGCGAGAGGGCTTTAGGCTCCATAGTGTTACGACTAGAGATAGATGCTTGGAAGACAAGCCAAGTTCTACATAATAGAATTGATACATCTTTCAATGCTTTGCTTGGAGGCCTTGGATACATGAACAACATGGTTCCATCTTTGCACTGCATCAAATTCAAAGAGGTGGAATCAGTGTGTCAAAGGAGATTTGAAGCCATTCTCGCTTAGAGAGGTCAAGATTTATGAAGATGCAACTACTATCTTCCTCAAAAAAAAAAGTCTATTCTGAGCTTGGTGAATGTTCAAAATAAAAGAAAAGAAATAAAAAGAAAAAAGAAAAAAAGAAAAAGAAAAAAGAAAAAGAAAAGAAAAAAGGAAGAGAAAATGAAAATACAAGTGAGTGAGAATTGAACACCAAGGAAGAGGTAGAGCCAAGCTACACATTCCACATTGTTCCTTTATGAACACATGGGTAGGATGACTGACCCCCACCAGGTAGAGGAGATAAAGAGGTAGAGGTGGAAGACCTCCTTCTGGCCAGCCAAGTAGGAGCTATGTTATACTCAGAGTACCCCACTATCCACATAGACTTAGAGTCAGTTGGAGGATGAGTCATGTGGTTAGCACGCCAACCCCTCTCAGTGGGTCCCTTTGAAGGTGACATTCGAGCCTAACAATGATGAAGACCAAGCCTCTGAGAAAAGCATGAATGTATCTGAATCACTATTATGTAGAACAATCAGGTAGCAGTTGGGAACTTTAGCTCTAACCTCACTTTCTCCCCAGAAAGTTGAAGGTTTAGTAGTTATGGAGGCCCCCAAGTCATCCACAGATGTCAAGTGAGATTTTTTTGTTGGGAGCATCATCCTCAAGTCAGAAGGCGATGTAGAACTTGAGGATGATTCATATAAAGATTTAATAGAATTACCTTTTGATTGGTACTCACCTTGTGTTCTTAATTTAGCAAAGAAGGGATTAATCCCACATACTTGGTCTAAACACAGGTTAGACTACTTTGAAAGGCTATGGGACAACCAAACCAGACATCCTCAATCAAGACTAGGATTATGATTCAGCATAGTGGATCTAATTGATAATGAAAACCATTGCCTAGTCATGATAAATCATTTGGAGTCTGATAGGTTCTTCTTAAATCATGCTAACTCTTATGAGGAGGTATGTTTAGAAACTTGATGATAAAAGACTTGAAGTTAGAGATGCACCGAGTTCAAGAAAGATCGATCAACCATCGACGAGCTCAAAGAAATCAACTTGGGAATTGAAAATAATCCACGCCCGACATACATCAGTTCCTTGTTAAATGAAAAGGAAACCAATGACTTAGTTAGGCTATTAGTTTAGTTTAAGGACTTTTTCATGGAGTTATGAAGAGAATGCTTTCTATCTCCGACATAGCTCCATAAACTAGTAATAGAACCTAATGCTAACCTATCAAGCAAGCTCTAGATGCATGTGATTAGACATTGAACAACGGTCACTTCTAAAATCAAGGATCGATGTTATTTTATCAAAAGAAAAATATCTACACGGTTGGCGGTGTCATCCCAATTAAGAAAAATAATGGCCAAATTCGCATATGCATCTATTTTAGGGATCTAAATAAGGCATGTCCTAAGGATGAATTTCCACTTCCTATACCAAAACTAATGGTGGAAATTATCTCATCTCATGCAGTCTTCTCCTTCATGGATGGGTCATCTGGCTAAAAACAAATTAAGATGGCCCTCGAGGATGAAAGGAACACTACTTATTGAACCCCAATCAAAATTTATTGTTATAAGGTCATGCCTTTTCCTTAAAATGCTGCACATACCTGAGCCCTGACTCGAATCTTCGATGAACTCATTCATCATCAAGTTGAATGCTATGTCGATGATCTTGTTGTCAAAAGTAAAGAAAAGGAAGACCATCTCTTTGACTTGAGAGTAGTTTTTGAATGGTTAAGATAATACAACCTCAAAATGAACCCCGAAGTGTGCATTGAGTAGCTTTGGAAATTCCTTGGGTTTGTTGTCGACACCGGAATGATCATCAGAAGATCAAAGTATCTTAGAAATGCCACCCCTAAAGCTAACATACTCATCATTCCAAGGGGTTGACATATCTAAGACACTTCATATTCAACTTATCAGGAAGATGTCAACCATTCTTGGCACTTATCAAAAAGGATGCCAAGCTTAAGTGGGATGATAAGTGCCATCATGCATTCAAAGACATCAAGCATATCGATGACAGTTTTTAGCCTATCGGGAAAAGCTCATATTATATCTACATTAGATGACTCCTTGGCTTTGGCTCAAACCAATGATGAAGGGAGAATGCTCTCTATTACCTCGGTCATCTAATCCCTGGCGAACTACCTATTGAAAGACATTGCCTAGCTTTAATCTTTGCATCCCAAAGCTATGACACTACATGCTTTCTCATAAAGGTGATCTCTAGAATCAATCCACTAATATCTCATGACACGTGACTTATCCGGGCCGGTTGGCACTGATGGTCCATGATTTTATCATAACATTCATACCCCTGTGTGAAAGGACAAGCACTTGCAGATTTCTTAGCAGCGCATCCACTCCTTATTGATTCTTCACTTAATGATAATCTCCCTGATGAATAAATCATGAACTTAGAGAATACTAGTGCTCATCATTAGGAGATGTACTTTGATGGTGCAACTTCCTCTCAAAGATGAGAAGAACCATAATTTATTATCTCAAGGAAGGCAGGGGTAGGAATAGTTCTCCTAACTCTAGACCATGATGTGATGAGATTCTCATATCATTTGTCCAATCCATGCACCAATAATAAAGCTGAATATGAGGCTCGATTGGTCAGGTTAGTCATTACATTATGTCCGAGTATCAACATCTTTGATTCTCTTAGTCATCAACCAAATCTGGGTCTTACAAAGTTCTAAAACTAAGCTCCATCATTACCATAAGTACACTATGGAGTTGTTGGCCCAAATCTAGAGGTTACCATCTACAAGATTCCTCGAGGAGAAAATGTAGTAGATGCATTAGCCAAGCTTGCCAAAGAGTTGGCAAGATGAGTCCATTCCAATAGGGGTCCAAAATAGATAAACTTATCCCTTGTTGATGCTAACTCATCGTGAGATTCTCTCTTGAAGGAGAGGTTATTGTTGCCAAACAGGACAAGGAGTCAAATTGGAAACAACCATTCATGGATTATTTAAATATAGGCAAACTACCTCAAGAGAAATCATTAGCACACCAGGTGAAATAGAGAGACCTTTCCTACGCTCTTGTGGATGGCACCTTATCGGGTCCTTGATCATATATGGTTACATTGCGGACAAACATGAAGCCGTAGGATCATGACCGGTACACTCGTTTATGTGGAGACATCAATCGGTCCGAAGATGAAAGCCAAGATCAAGAGACTAGGATACTGCCTTGATGATCACGAGCATGGACGTAGCTAGGAGATGCCACCAATGTACACGGTGTGGTCCTACATCAACCAAACATTCTACATCCTACATTGGCCTCATGGCCATTTGAGTGTTGGGGTGACATTATGGGTCGATCGATCCTCCTTCTTCCAAGGTCATGGATTCATCTAGCTACTCGACTACTTTTCCAAGTGGGTGAGGCAATCCCACTTAGAGGTCACAGCTCGGCATGTGCTCAATTTTTGAAAATATATATATAGGTTGGGGTGCCTCGATGAATTACATCTGATAATGATACTTTATTCAAGAGCACTAAAATCAATAGCTTTACTTGAAGACACATCATAGATTGGAGATATTCTACCATCTACTACCTAAGGGCAAATGGGTTAGCAGAATCCTTCAACAAAACTCTCATTTAAATACTGAAGAAGATACTAAATGGCATGAACAGTTGGTTGAAGTCTTGTGGGCCTACCATACTACATACAGAACTCCAACTCAATCTACCCCTTTCTCCTTAGTGTATGGGTCCAAAGCAGTTCTACCATTAGAAGTCCAACTCCCATCACTAAGGATGGGTGGTATCCCAGCATAAGTTGCGGTTGGAAGAGCTCGAAGGTTTGGAGGAGAGATGCCTACGGGCATGCCAGAACCTCGAGTTATACAAAGCCAAGATGATTCAAGCTCATAACAAGTTGGTCATCCTAGAGCTTTTCAAGTAGGAGCTTATTTTAGTTCTAAGGAGACCAATTGTTTCCGTAAGATGGGAGGCAAGTTTGAACCCACTTGGGAAGGCCCTTATGCCATAGAAAAAGCCTACCAGGAGGATCTTATCAACTCATAAATTGTAAGGGAGAGCGCCTGATGCTTCCAATAAATGGGATCTAATTAAAAAAAAAATACTATCCTTAAATCTTGTTTAAAAATAACCATCAATAAAACTTCTTTTCATATAAAATTTCATTTCTTATGTGCTTTTGAATCCACCATGATGTATTTAGGGTAGGTATAAGATAACCTAAGAGGCATCCTATCCCTCCACAACACAAACACAAATTACAAATGATCCTCTAGCGCTATTAGGCTAGGTGTAAGAGAACCCAAGAGGCATCCTATTTTGACTAGTACAACTAAGTTAGGTGTAAGTGAACCCAAGTGGCATCCTTCCTTGGTGGAGTCATAATTTCCCACACCATTTCATCCATTCTTTGACGTGTTTAGGATAGGTGTAAGAGAACCCAAGTGGCATCTTATTCCCTCTTTCACAACACAAATAAATACATATCTGTTGTCTCAGGCTATTTTGATGTGAGAGCAAGCCCCCCTATGGCACTCACTCATTAGCTGCTCTAGGTCGAGCTGATATGCTTCTTTGCTAGTGTGTCACCCTAGTGGTCACTTGTTGGATGTGAGTCGCTTTCTTCGACTTGACCATTATGCAAATCAACAGCCTTGTTAGTTTGGTAGGCTTCTACTAGATTACCCTATGTTGACTTTGTTTAAGAGATGTAAGTCTACATGCTTTCTTCTTGGGCCATATGCATTGACTAGGTCGAGTATATTTGAGGTTTAGGATAAGTCCCCCAATGACTCCTTTCCTCCTGACTACTTTAAGCTTGGTCTAGTCCTTACATAGGACTCCTCAGTAGTTCCCTAGGTGATGGCCCTGTCGAGCAGATAGACTATCCCAATGTCGGTTCTCTTTAGAGAGATATAAGCCTACACACCTTCTTTCTAGACTGATTGTCACAAATTTATGGGCTCCTTAGGTTGGTTGGTCATCGCCATGCTGATGGTGACCCACCCAGTGGATACATCACTCTTGATGTGAGTCCACTTTCTCCTTGAGTTTCCGAATACTCTGGGCTTTCTTTTATAGGTTTTGGATAAAGCCCCTCGGCACCTCCTTGTGGGCACTTTATTTGGATCACATCCTTTGACCCCATTTAGACACTACAGTTACTTTTGGATTGGATAGTCCCCTTTCTAGTAACCACTATGGTTGGAGAATTTGTTCAGGATGCAGATTCTCCCTTGGTTGATAATTTGAGATAGGACTAGGCGATATAAGCTCCTTCTCGTGTGGTCCCTCAAACCAATAGGGTCCATGCAAATATAAATAAACAAAATATATCTTGTGGATTAGGAATTCAAGCCCCTAGTGGCCCCTTTCCGGGCATCTATCTTTAGGCGGTGTAAAACTCCATAGAATTGCGACTACTTTGAGTTGAGATAAGTCCCGGTGGACTCTCTCGTAGTGCCCTTAGGTTGGGTTCAACTTGTTGTGCCACCGACAAGTTACCCCGGCAGACATCTTTGCTTTGAAAGATATAAGTCTATTATGCATTCTTTCCGGCATGATCGTTGCAACCGAAGCGACCAGGTTCGATTTGTTGCACAAGCTACCAATCACCTCAGTGGTTCCTTATTTAAGAATATGTGAGTCCCCACGCTTTCTTCCTAACTTGACCATTGCAAACCGAAAGGCAGCCCTTAGGTTGGTTAGTTCTACCTAATGGCTGGTAGACTATCCCTTTGGATTTGTAAACCTAAGATAGATCTAGGCAGATATTAATTTCTTCTTAGTAGATCCATCTTACATTGACATGATCCATCTAAAATTAAATTAATTCTGATTATTCTTGAGTCGATATGAGTCCACGGTGACATTCACTCAAATAGTCACCTAGGTGATTGATTTTGTGCCATCGAATCACCCAATGGCGATCCCTACTTTGGAAGATGTAAGTCTTATGCTTTCTTCTAGTAGTCATTGCACCGAAAGGCACCCTTAGGCGGATAGTCCTACTTGTGGTGGTAGACTACCCCTTTGGACTTGTAAATCGAGAGAGGTCAAGGTAGCCATAGCTCTCTTCCATGTAGTGGGTCCACATAACACACCAAATTAATTAAATTAAATCAAATCAATATAAATCAAATTAATCATTAGGGCTACTCTTGAGTTGGTGTAAGACCCCATGCTCACTTAGTAGTCAGATTTGTTGCATCCAGATCACCATAATAGTGATCCCACTTTGGAAGATGTAAGTATACCTTCCTTCCTAGTATAGTCATTGCACAAAAGGAAACCCTTAGGTTGGATAGTCTACCTTGTAGACTACCCCTTTGGACTTATAAATAAGAGGCCAAGGCCCTGGCTCTTCTTAGTAGTCCATCGCACACCGACAGGTCCATAACAAAATAATTTCAAAACCAACTTCCCCAGTGGACTCAAATTAAACACATCAAATAAACCAAATTTCTCCCAGTGAGCATAAATTAAATTAGCCTCTCTAGTGGAGCTTAGATCTAAATCAAATAAATTTAATCGAGTGTACAACCCTAGCGGATATGCCCTCAATCTAGAACCTTTCTCCCTAGTGGAGCCAAAATAAATTAAACCAACATCCCTAGTGGAGTATGATCAAACAAATTAAAGAATTCTAATCAAATTTTTATCCCCATTAGATAGCAAACCTTCTGGAAGGTTCACATACAATCAAGATTAAACATATCCCTAGTGGATATGCCTCACATCAATTAAAATAAAACAAATTAAAATTAATTGATCTTGATTCCCATCGATTATAGATTCTTATCCCCAACGGATACACACCTAAACTAATCATATTCATAATTAAACTCAAATTCTTATCCCTAGCAGATAGCTTGAACATGTTTCATAATTGGAAGGTTCATGTACTCAATCCCCAACATATTCCTTCTAGTCCTCTAATGCCCCTGGCATAAAGAGAGCAATATTGCACTAATATCATGATTCTATCTACCTTTCGGGTCTATGAATAGATCACTTCCATTGTTTGTTGTAATTTTTTGGATGTTGTTGATCATTTCGGTCAATGCCAATACGTGTGTGCCTTGTCAGTTACACCACACCTACTGTGGGTCCTTCTGTTAACCTCACATTTGGAGTGAGCTCTCAACCCCATACTCTTAGACTTAAGAATCTTCTAGAAACTAAGATTTCTTTAGTCATAAGACATCTAGTGATTAGGTGAACACTTAACCTAAGCTTAGAGACTTAGAAGTGTAATCATAAGATTATGCCTTTGGACTTAAGAAAATCACCTACCCCTATAGCCTAAACTCAATCTATATGATACATTTCTCAAATCAAACCCATTCAAATCTCAAACCAAATCTCAAATTTAAATTCAAATTCAAATCTAATTTCAAATTTGCTCCAAATGATTGAAACCCAAAATCAAATTCAAATCTAAGACCCTTCCTAAGCCATATAAACACCTTCATGCTTAGCCAAAACTCCCTTTAAATCAATCAAATTCAATTTCTTTATAAATCAATTATTCCTTCATTTATATTCACAAATATAAATGAAATCAAATTCAAATGACCAAAATTATATCCAAAATTAAATTAAAACCCAATCTAATCTTTGAGCCAATTCTTTGGACTTAGCCAAATTCTATCATTAAGTCAAATCAATTTTCTCTTGAATCAATCATTTATACAATTATTTTTTAAAATGTGAATGAAACTTACAATCATCAAATCAAATCAAAGCCAACCCAAGTCAAACCTAACCTAGCCCTTTTGACTTGAAAATTTCAAATGAGCCAAAATCCCTTAGACTCCAAATTGATTATCGTTGAATTTATATTTCAATCCAGGGCTCATATATAAGTTCAACTAAATTTGAATCAAACCAAAACCAAACCAATTGATCCACTTAGGTCCACTTAACCTAAAGTGATCTAGAGGACTCATTTGAGCCAACTTCCAATCCAACCCAAATTGGATTGAACCAAGCTCACCAAAACCTTCCACCATGGTTGTTGATCACCCCAAGATAATCAATTACAATCAATTGGGTCGAACAAAGTCAACTTAATCATTTGACCAAGTCAACCCTTAGCCCAAATGAACCAAAACTAGCCAAAACTCATCCTACATTAAATTGATTGAAACCAATTGAATTAACCTAAAATCAATATTTAAATATGACTTGACTACCAATTGAGCCAAACCAAGCCCAATTAGCCATTTGATCCAAGTTGACCCAAATTGGCCTAAATGACCAATTTGGGTTAAATCATGATCTAACCCAAATTGATTACAATCAATGGCTCAAGTTCATTCCAAATCAATTATTGAACTTGGCCAAAGCTATAATTGAGCCAAATTTGACCAATTGGTCAAAATTGACCTAACCTAGCCCAAATTGGCATAAAGGGTCAATTTGTAACCAAATTAAATCAATGATCAAACCAAAGATCACATTCATCTAATTAGCCAATTGAACATGAATCAGCCCATAACCAAGCTAATTTGGCCAATTTTGGTCAAATTGATCCAACCATTTGACCATTTGATTCCAAATGTACCAAATCAATTCTAAGCCAAATTAAATCAAATTAATCATACAAACTCTTCAAATTATCATTTGAACCTAACATACCTTGGTTTGACAATTTGACAATTGGTCAACCCAACTTGATATGACCCATGACCCATATGACCCAAATTAGCCAAATCCTTGAAACAGACCCATTGGGGATGATCAAACCCGACCCAAACCCATTTGGGATCATCCCAAAATCAACCCAACCCATTTAAATCTCTCATGGATCCTCCCCACATAGGATTCCACCCAACCTCATTTTTTCTCCATCACATGCATTTAACTCCCAATATTTACATTCAATGGAGCTGATCATATGGCAACAAGAGAGACTTTGAGAAAAAAAATCCAAAGTCCTCAATCAATCCATCATCCATCCCAACCACCCCAAGCAAGATAATACTTTGGAGCCAAAAAATTAAAAGGGTGGATTTTTACCATTATTAAAGGAGGGGAAATGAGGCTTCATCCTCTTCCTCCCACCATTCAACCCCAAAAGCTCCCCAAAGCAAAAAAGGAACCCATCCATCTTTTGAGCCATTTTGAGCTCAAAATATAAATAAAACTTTTCGGTGGTGTGAACATTGGAGAAGATGACATTCCAAAGAGAGGAAAAGGTTAAAAATCATTCCAAAACTTCCTCATATACCTAAGAGTTTTCTTGGATCTTCACCGCCGCTGAAAACCATCCCCGGCGAGGTAAATTTTGCCAAACTTTAGCGGGTCTTAGGATTTCTCACTTTTTGTGTTAATTTTCTTACGGTTTTAGGAATTTTCCATAGATAAACCTCATATTTTTCATTTTATTTGGTAGAAATATTTCGGAGAAAATCAACGCCAAAACGAGCTCAATCGAAGCTCATTTCACAATTTTTTTATATTACCTTTTAAAGCTAATTCATCCATTGGATCGATCGATCAGATCATACCCTCACATCCTTCAACCTCAAAACACACCATTCGCTCTGTGATTGATCTGACCATCCGATCCATGATCGACGGCTGATCGAACGCCATCATTTTCTAATCCGATTTTCCGCTCAGCCATTAGTGCCACGTGGCCCAACTACATAGCGCCACATGGTACCGCATTTCTCGTCAGCTATTTTAAGTGGAAAATGCATATTTTATTTTAAAAATTATTTGTGTCCTGAAAATTTCAAAATTCATAAAAAATAAAATACTTAACCAAAAATTACAAATAGCTCGTTGGATTCATTTTTGAGAGGAATAATGAACCAAAAATCCAAATTCAGAATGGTTTTGAGCTTAATTTAGTTTTAGTGAAAATAATTATTAATTTTATTTTTTGAAATTTTAGATTAAAATAAGAGTCAAAACACACTCACCATAAAAATCTCAAGTGAAAAATACTTCTAGATTGGGAGAAATTAAATTTTGAAGTTTAGATTGTCCATTTTAATAAAATAAATAAAAAAATCTAGAAATTTACAAAAATCTTCAAAATGGCTTAAATCACTTCAGTTGACATCTAGAACTCTTAAGAAAATAATGTGATTTTTTGAATCCTAATGAACCCAAACAAACACTTAAGATTAAAGTTTAATCAATTAAGAATTAATTAAAACATAATATAAAATAATTTAAATACAAAATCAAAATAAAATGATGTAATACCCAAATGATTAATCAAACCAACTTAAAAAAAATATCATGTATCCTCAAATGAAATGAATTAAATATATGAACCTATGATTTAAAAAAAAATTTGATTAAATGATTAAATTTTTTTTAAATTAAACTCATGATTAAATAAATCAATGAAACTTTAATGTAAATCAAATAACTTGTTAAACCAACATCAAGCATTGAATCTTAATTATATGAAACTCTTAACAAATTAAAATAAATTAAATATTAATTAATCATTAAATAAACTAAAATTAAATTGATTAATAAAACCAATTCAACATAATCATTTGAAATTAATCAAATTAAACCAAATAAAGTTAAAGCAAACATAATTAACATATGATTAAATTACATCCATTTGAATAAGATAATTAATTAGCCATTAATACATAAACCTACAACTAAATCAAAGATGAATGAAATCACAACATAATAAATGAAGAAAATCAAACCTAACTCATTATGAATAATTTTAATTGAAATAAAAATAAATAATTAAATCACTTAATTTAATCAAATGATAATAACAATAATCCTTTAATCAAATCAAATTTAAGTAAAACACTTAACTAAATCAAATCATCACATGGGAAATTAAGTCATTAACAAAATAAATCTTTGATTTAATGATTTAAATTAATTACCTTAATCAAACTTAATTAATCAAACATTTAATTAATGCAAACTTATGAATTAATCATCATCTTAATAACCAAATTAATTTTATAGTCACATTAAAATTAATTCAAATCAAACACTTAATTAATCTAAATTAATTTAATCACACTTAAATAAACTAATTAATCAATCAAATTAATCATATTAAACTTAAGCTTAATCAAACATAAAATGCAATTAATCAAATCCTAATTAAATTTAAATCATTAAGTCATTAATTTCATTAACCTAAATAAATAAATCAAATTTAAAATTAAACAAATTTTTATTTAATTTAATAATTAATCACCCTCAATAAACAATTAATTAATCATTAATCATATTAAACCAAATTAATCAAACATAAATTAATTAAATACCAATCAAATCTAAATTAAACATAAATCATAAGTCATTAAATCATTAATCTAAATAAATATAAAACCAAATTAAAAGATTAAAATTTATTTAATTTAATAATTAACTTAAACACACTTGTTAATTAAACTAATTACCCTTAAGCTAATCAACTAAATAAACACAATTAATGCAAACTTAATGAATTAATCATCATCTATGAACCAAATTAACTTTTAAAATCAAATTAAATCAAATACTTAATTAATCTATTTAATTTGATCACACTCTTAAATAAGCTAATTAAGTTAATCAAATTAATCATATTAAACTTAAACTTAATCAAACATAAATGCAATTAAATACAATCAAAACCTAAATTAAACTTAAATTAAGTCATTAATTACATCATTAACCTAAATAAAAATATGAAATCAAATTGAAAATTAAACAATCTTTATAATTAACATAAATACACTTAATTAAATTAATCATATAATTACATTGAACCTAAGCAAACCCATAGACTAATAAAGCTAATCAAATCAAATTAAATCAAATTAAATTAAATCAAATTAAATTAAATTAAGAAAGACTCTCATCAATTTAATATGTAATCAAATCAAATCTCATTCAACCTACTTAAATAAGATAAACTAATTAACTATCCAATGTATGAAATCAAAATACAAACCAAACTTTGATAAACATGACAAATGGATGAGATTAAAAATAAAATCCTAATTATAAAGAATAAAACTCAATTAAAATCAAAATAAAATATCAATTAATCCAATCTAATCAAACTAAAAATAAATGAACCACAATCAAATCAAATAAGCATAAAATTAAGTTACATAACCATAATCAAAGAAAAGAATTAAATATTAATTTAAAAGGATATTGAATTATCAAGATTTAATTAAACCAAAAACATCTAATCTAAAATTAATCAATCAAAACAAATGAATTTAAACTTAAACTTCATTAGATAGGATATTGAATTATCAAGATTTAATTAAACCAAAACTCTAATCAAAATCAATCAATCAAATACTTAAACAAACTCAAATTCTAAATTCTAAATTAAATCAAATCAAATGAATTACAAATTCAAATGGGCTAATTAAGATACTTAAGGACCTTAGTTAGATTCTTGGAGTTAGGATGTAGAATAGGTGAGTTATCTACAAATGAAATTCATTCTACTCTTCATTCTTGAAAACTTAAACATCATTTAACCAAATAAAAGTGAAATAAAATGAAAAATAAATCATTAAATCATTTAAATTGAAATCACCCAAAGGTAAAATTTAAACAAATTCAAACTTCAAATTGAAACTTAAACTAAAGAAGCTAGTAAAGTCACATAAGCTTTACACACACATTAGTCTTAACCAAATTAGGCTAAAACATTATATGTATGATGTTGTATTTTTTTGATGTAATGTTTTAGATGGATGTTATGTATGTTTCAGACTGGATGTTAGGTCAATTAGCTAATCATGTTTTAAGGGGGGTTGTGCTGCTTAATAATAAAAATATAAATATTTGTCTAGGTTGCTTAGCTCCTAAGCATAACCCATGTTAGACATTTTTACTTACCCATGTGGGGTGCTAAGTCAAATTATTCATATAATTGCTTGTATGGTGTGTTTAGCTAATATTTATTTTGTAGGTGTAGCTAGATTTACTTCTCTATTTTTAATGTAATTTTGCATTAGAATTAGGATTATGGGGATTAGGATGAAAGTGGCAAATTAGTCGGGTGCCTTGTGATGCCTTTGGAGCAAATCAAATCCAAAAGAAGAGAAGGAAGAAATGAAGAAAAGATGGCCCCCATAGCATGTATTATTTTTATAATATGGGTTGTATAAGGGTAGAGCTAGGCTACCCATCTTTTTTTCTCTTTTGAGGGTGTATCGGAACACTACCTTTTATTATTTTACAGTAGTCTATAAAATTGTTTGATGTATTTAGATTATAACAGAATTGCATGCTTTTCTAGTTTCTTCATGATTGATGCTTGAATGTGTGGCTGGATGCTAGGCTCTAATAAAATTAATTTTTAATTACAATTAATAACTCATTAAAATTTAAAATAACTCATAACCTCACCATAAATAGAATTAAATCAAGATAATAAAATTTTTAGCAACCCTTAGTGGATGAATGAATGTATAATATCATGCATGTCATATTCTTCCACTCTTTAAGAGGGGCTTCCATCTATGCGGAGAATGAAGGCTTAACGAGAGCCTTTGATGGAAGAACACCCCTTTCTCTTTTGATTTGGCCCATAATCAAGTTCTCATGCATTTAGGCATACCCATAGTCTGTTAAAATAAAGAGTCCAAAAGAATCAAATAATTTTGATAAAATATGCATTAGATTAAGTCATAAATTCATACCACTAATGCTCTAGTCTCTTAGGGAGTGACTTTAAAGACTTAGTTTTCTTTCTAAGTAAACAACAACCTAGCAATATTGCAACGCATAAGACTTGCCTATATGGATTTAAAGCATAGGAGGTATTAGTGGCCACCCAGCATTGTGTAAGTCCACAAATGAATGGTATCTCTTATGCAGGTAGACCATTATGTCCACCTTTCGCTTAGATTTAGGACATGCTTGTGGTTTGTACCAAAGCTCCCTAGCTTAGGATTCAAGGTAGCCATTTCCTTCAGCCTACAAGCATAAATCCTCACCTCTTAGGCATTTTCACAATCTTATGTTGTGGGATTATGAGTCATAATATTCTAATAAAATGTCAACTCAAATAATTAACTCTCTTCAATTTCAAAAATATAAAGCCCAACCATAGGATATATTAGATTGTTCATTAGGCTTTCTAGTATCATAAGCATTCCCTACTCATCTTCTTTGGCTTCCAAAATAAGTCTCTCCTTTTGATCTATCCCATTTGATTTTCCAATATAGCCAATCCTTTGATAGTTTTGCCTTAAAATATTTGGAGATCATGATTATCTACTTTAATCGAGAGTATTTTTAAGGAATTCCATTCTTAGATGTAATTAACTATGGGGCTCCTCCATAGGAACTTAAAACCGACTTAAAATAAAATCTACTTTACTTTCATGTAATGGGAAAAGAGATGCATATTCAAGACCCATCATGCCTTAGAGTCCTTATTTGATTAGGTCCATTATAGGTGATTTCTATCTTTTGAGATAGTAGATCATTCCTTAATTTCGTACCTGATCACTTCAATAAGTAGCCCCTAAGATCTGCATGGTGTCCTACATTTCAAAAATAAACACCACAACATGCAAGAATGGAGGTCCTCATTTTTGCAAGAGTGGTAGAAGATCCATGCATGATATTAGACATACAACCATACATCTAAGGGGTTGCTAAATCTTATAATTATTATAATTTAATGCCTAGGCTTTATTATGAGGTTATGAGTTATTTAGAAATTTAATGAGTTGTAGTTGGTGAAGATTTATTTTTCCTAAGAGCCTAAATCGTGCCATAACAAACAATCAATCATAGCTGAAAATATGTAATTTCTAATGCAAGCTAAACATAACATCAAATATTTTGTAGCTAAGAGGACTAAAAGGTCATGGTCGATACCATACAACCCAAAAAAAAAAGGGTAGTCAAGCTTTGCCCTTATACAACCCAATAAATTAAAGAATAATTATAATTACAATGAATGAATGCTATGGGGGCCTTCATATCTTGATGTCCTCATGTCTCTTCTTTCTCTTTTGATTTGATTTGCTCCACTTCAAAGGCATCACAGGGCCTCCCTGGACAAAGCCTTTTAGCCACTAATCAACCTAATCCCCCATAGCACTAATCCTAATTTTTAATGCAAAATTATATTAAAAATATAAAAAGTAAATCTAACTGCACCTATAAAATATGTGTTAGCTAAAGATACATACACCCCAATTAGCTATAATTAATTTATTTAGCACTATGGGTAATCAAGCCCAATATCCTAACTAATTATGCTTGGACTTAAGAACCTACAAAGAGAACATTTATATTTATTTTTCTTAAGCATAATTTCTAGAAAATATGATTAGAAAATATAACATCTAAAGATAACATCCGCCTAAAATAATACATCACAAAATAAAATATACATTAAACCATGCACCGTCCTAACATAAGGCTAGAAGTGGTGACTTAATCTAATGTGTATGTATTAAGGCTTGCGTGGTATGTCTTAACTTGGCTTTTGAGTTAAGATTTTCTAAGTGTAAAAAGATTCAATTAAAAGGGTGGTTTCACTTCAAGTGGTTTAATTGATTTGCAAGTTTTAATTTATGTTTTCTTTCATTTCACATGACCTACTCTTAGAAACTAAGTGTTGTAAAGAGAAGAAAAGAGGTTGCCCCCTTTCATCCATTCCCTGAGCTACTTTCTAAAGCATGTTAATTTGATTTAGTTATCTTTAGGGAATGGCTTATTACACATTTTAAATTAATCCAAAGTTTAAGTTCACCTTAAATGATTCCATTCAACATGAAAGGCTTCTTAAGATTAATTTGAGTGAACTAAACACATGACATACAATTTATTCCTATCCATCACATGTAGCATGCATATGATTTAACTCTAAGTATGACTATACATACAACATATTTTAGCAAACTCAAATGATGAATGTAGATGTACATCAATTTATTCCTAGTTTATATTTTTTTTACTTGATTGAATTATTTAATCATGTTAATTTAGAGCTTTGTTCAAATTCTTATACGAAAAGACATAAGAATGAAATTTTAGGCTAAAAGCCTCATGTTTGGATGTCCAAACTATATACCCATTTGCATTCAAACACATGTAAATTTGTATGTAAGAACATAAGGAAAGAGACCCCAAATCAGATAGCTAATTACTTCAATCACTTAGTCTATTATGAATGCATGTAGTTTTTTTAGTATAAAAGAGGGATTTTCATCCTTTAGCCACACATACATACACATGTAAAAAAAAAAAAGTGAGTACATGCCTTTAAACTGTAGAAGTGATTAAATCTCCTCTAGTTAAAGCCTCATATTCTTGGGATGTGCAGACTATATACTTTGTTATCTCACTACACATGAATGTATATGCAAGTAAGGGAGGAAAAATTATGCAAAAATTATATTTTTATTTGATTAGAATATTTATGTATGTGAAATTGAATTTCATCTCAATTCTAATATAGGAACTGTGGTGTTTATTTTGGTAACATGTATGTGTGTGTACATGGGGGGACACCAAGTAGATCTGAGGATGTACTTATTGAGGTGATTGGGTATGATATCAAGGAATAGTGCACTATCTCAAAAGATAGAAATCTCTACCATAATCAATCACCTAATAAGGACTCATAAGACATGATGGGTCTTCAAATATACCAGATTTTCCCCTACTTATGGAAAAGTAAAGCAGGTTTATTTAAATTAGTTCGTTAAGTTCCTATGGAGAAGCCCCATAGTTAATTACATCTAAGGAAGGTGAGTTCTTAAGAATACTCCATTAAAGTAAGAAATTATTATTTCCAAAGAATTCGAAGATAGGACTATCAATAAATTGGTTATATTTGGAATATCAAATGGGATAGATTAAAAGGAAAGACTTATTATCAAAGCTAAAAGGAAATGAGTAGGGGATGCTCATGATACTAGGAAGCCTAGTGAGCATCCCAAACTATCTTATGGTTGGGCTTTATATGTTTGAAATTGAGGAGAATTATGTGTTTGAATTGAAATTTTATTAGAAATCTAGACTACCCTACAATACAAGATTGTGAATGCTTAAGAGGTGAGGATTTATGCTTGTAGCCAAAAGAAACAACAATCTAGATCCTAAATCTAGGGAGCTTTGGCAAAAAAAGCACTAACCTAAAGGAAGAAAGGGGTATTGTTTACCTCCACAGAAAGAGTAAACCATCTTGGGCTTATTATCGCCTGAATGGTGGCCTAACTCCCTATGCTTTTAAATCCATATAGGCAAGTCATATGCTTTTGTAAGATGGCTAGGTTGTTATTACTTAGAAGAAAAGTCCTTAAACCCACTCCTAAAAGACTAGGAGCATGAGGGTATGAATAATGACTTAATCTAATAAATTTTATCAAATTTTATTTAATTTGACTCTTTATTTTGACAGGCTATAAGATTTTGTATGCCTAAATGCATGAGAAGTTGATTATGGGCCAAATCAAAAGGAAAGATGTGTTCTTCCATCATAGGCTCAAAGGTTAATCATTATCTGGAAAGATGGAAGCCCTCTTAACAAGAGTAAAATAAGATGATTATGCATGATATTAAACATACAACATCCTGTAAGGGTTGCTAAATATTTTATTATCTTTATTTAATGCCTAGGCTTTTATATGAGGTTGTGAGTTATTTTAAGTTTAGTTATGAGTTGTTAATGGATAGAAAATTTATTTTATCCTAAGAGCCTAATCATCTAGTCACACAACAACAATCCATATAAAACTATAAGAGGCATGTTATTTTTAATGCACAAGCTAAATAAAACATCAATCAATTTTATAAAGCTATCGCAAAAGAACAAAAGGCCAGTGCAGTCGGGTGTCATCATATAATTTGAAAAGAAATGTGGTAGTTGAGGTATACCCTTATACAAACGAATTATAAAAGAATAATTATAATTAAGAATGATAAATGATATTGGGGTCTTCATTCTTCATTCTTCATTCTTCATTCTTCACTCTTTTGATGTGATTTGGGAGTGCTTGCTCCAAGGCATCACATGGTACATAAAACTTGGTCTTATAACTAATGCTCATCCTAATCCTCATAACATTTATCCTAATCTTAATGCAAAATTTTATTAAAAGATGGAAAGTAAATCTAGCTACACTTGCAAAATAAATGTTAGTTAAACACACCATAGAACCCAAGCAGTTATATGAGTAATTTGGACTTAGTACCCCGCACATGGGTAACCAAGCCCACCTATCCTAGTTTGGGTAATGCTTAAGGGCTAAGCAACCTACACAAAAAAAGCATATATATATTTTTACAATGGCCCCTTAAGCACAACCCCCTGTAGAAAGCATGATTAGACTAATATTGGCCTAACATCCAGACTACACATATACATCATAACATCTAGTTTAAAATAACATATCACAAAACCAAACATACATCAAACCATACACTGTCCTATCATAAAGCTAGAAGTGGTGACTTAATTTAACATGTGTGCATTAAAGCTTGTGTGGTATGTCCTAACTAGGCTTTAGAGTTATAATTTGCTAAGTGTGAGGGATTTAATTTATAAAGGGTTGATTTCTCTTTAAGTGATTTAATTGATTTGAAGATTTTACTTAGTATTTTCTTTTATTTCATATGGCTTACACTTAACAACTAAGTGTTATAAAAAGAAGAAATAGAGGGAATCCCTTTTCCATCTCTACCTTAAGTCACTTATAAAGCAAGTTAATTAATTAATTTTCTTTAATGAATGACTTATTATATTTTTTAATTAGTCCTACATTTAGGTTTATTTTAAGTAAAATCATTCAATAAGAAAGGAGTTTTAAGATTAATTAAAATGAATTACTATCACATAACACATATTTATTCATTTCTTTCCATCATGTGTATCATGCATATGATTAAATCCTAAACATACATACATGCAATTTATATTTTAGCATACTTAGATGATGAATGTGAGCAAATGTGTTTAGATTAAAGTTTCATTTGATTGAATTATTTCCTCATATTACTTTAAAGCTCTATATAGATTCTTATGCAAAAGCATAAGAAAGAACTTAAATCACATTCTAATAATTTAACCAAATAAATGAAATATGAATGCATGTCTTTTAATAAAAAGTGGTTCTCATTCATTAGCTAAGTACACATTCACATGTATAAGAGTTTTAAGTGACTACGTCATCATTGTTTTACACCAGGGGCATAAGGTACAAGTCCTACTTAGGGCTACTTAAAGCCTCGCAGCCACGGGATGTCCAAACTAATATACCACTTTTCTTATATACATATGAGTGTATAGCAAACTTTAAGAATAGGAAAACCCATGCAAAAGTTGTATTTGAATTATTTTATTTATGATTCTTATTCATTGGTCATACCACACATACATATGTATAAGAGTTTTAAGTGAGTACGGTGCTATTATTCTACACCAGGGGCGTAAGGTACAAGACCTACTTAGGGCTACTTAAAGCCTCACCGGGGTGTCCAGACTAATATACCACTTTTCTCAGATACATGTGAATGTATAAAAAGAACCACAAGAATGAGAAGTCATGCAAGAAGTCATATTTGATTTGATTATATGATTTACATATGGGATATGAAATTCTTCTAAAGTCTTAACATAGAGATACATATGAGTAAAGTTAGACAAATGTTGTGTTCTTTTCAAATGAACTATACATTTGTAATCTATGTGAATCCATGTAAGATAAGGAAAGAGACTTCATATTGCATACCTTATATTATCAACACATGCAAACTTATAGATATTGTATTAACATAACTACATCCATTATAATTGATTTATAAGCTTTTGAAAATAACTTTTGATTTAATAGTAATAATAGTCACACCTATTTTTAATTTAAATCAACACATGCAATTTGACATAAAAGAAACCATTTCATTTAGTTAATTTTAAAAGAAATGAATGCATGATTACACATGGAAAGCAACATTTACATGATTGAAAGAAATAAAGGAACTAAGCACATGATCTCATTCATCCCAATTAATTCCTAAAGATAATCATATTAAATAAGGCTATTTAAAATAACCAAAGTTCTTTAATGTTATTTCATTTGAGTTTGATTAATTTAGGAAATGTGAAAGAAGTTTGCTAATCCTAATCTCATTCCCCATGTGTGAGTTAATTTGGTTTAATGAAGAATATTTAGGTTGATTTTATGTTTTAATTAGGTTAAGGTATGAATTAAGTGGATTAATTAACCCTTACCTACATCACCTTAAGTTAATTAACTAATTAATAATGAGCCAATATGATATGCAACCACATGAAAAGTAAATTTGCAATGCTCCTAAGAAATGAAAGGGGACTAATGCAATTAGCTCATGATTAATAGTTAATTAGGCTTAAGGGATCTCACTTAACTACTTTTATGGTTTTCTCACATATATGAGATAACCATAATTTCATCATCTCTCACTTTGGGTCATTGGACACCCAAAGAGCTACAAAAGTTTAATTATAGATTGCTTAAGTATAAAGTAAATTTTAGATTGAGTTAATCAAGCTTGTTAATTAATTGATTGAATTCTTTTATTATATTTTGATTAGAATGATGAAATTGACTTAGGGAAAGGGATTAAAGACAATGCCTCAATCCTTAACCCTTAAGTCACTTCAAACACTCAATTAGGTTCTGATTTTTATCTTAGAGATTAATTAATTAATTAAGTAATTAATTACATCATTAATCATTAATTAATCAAATTCCAAAGAGTGAAGGAAACCTAGAAAATGAATAAGGAAAAGTATCCCAATGATATTCCTTAAGCTCCCTTATTGTTCAACATAGCTAATTAGCCTTAAATAATTAATTAAACTACTATTCATTTACTAATTATCACTAATTAAATTAGAAAAGTGATTAAGGTTTAATCAATTAATTTTTCTAATTAAGCAACCAATAAATTCCCAAAAAATAGGAGAGGTAGAGGTCATCCCCCTAAACATCCACATAAAGTTTGAGATTAGTTGGATAGTAAGTTTGAGAGTAAGTAGGCTAATTATATTTCTAACTAAAACTTAATTAAGCTGAAATCACTATTCAAAATCAATTAATAATACTTTTTCTAGATTCAACTCTGAAATATCTTTAAAATGAGCCTAAGCTTGTATTTTTTTTAAATTTTCTAGAGTTAGTTATGAATTTAAGAGGTTTTAGGATTAAAAATAAATTAATTAAGCCTATTTAGAGCCTTAATCCCATCGAGCCATGTGGTGGCTGATGCGGCACGCTTTCCACATGATACAATGGGATTCACTATTTAAGTTGTCACATCCAAGAGCTGAGATGGCACACGCAAAGTGAATCTGAGTCCATCTAAGATCGACCACTATTAAAGCAGTTTAAAGATTGATGTTCAACATGTGATCAGATCAAGACCATCCATTATGATCATGTGGGATGGACGTTCCATGATCTATCTCCTCCGGTGATGAGCATGGCTCCATCCATCATCGCTGATCACCGGCTCATGGAGATGAATATGATCTCACACCTTCAGGGAAGCATAACAAATAAATCCAACAGTGAAAATTACATGACATGGAAATTTCTTTCACAAAAGACCAACCTATTTTCATTCAAGGATCGATTTTAATGGCATCATCTTATGGCCAAGCAGTTCAATGATGAGGAAGCTTCATTTGGTAGAAATGAAGCCTGAGAGCATGAGCTTTGATTTAGTGTAGTTTACTGGAAGATCAATCCAACACTGTAATTCTTGATGAACTCTACCCTCTGGCCATCGAGAAGCTTGGGAAATGATTCATTTTTACTTGTTTAACTCCAAGGAAGGTGTGTGCAAAGTTAATTACACTTTGGTAGATGTTTGAGCAAATGGGAATCAAAGGTGGCCTCCCCTATTTTGATTTCATGTAAGCGAAAATAAATTTTGGGAGCTTGGGATACCTAAATGGCTCTAGGATTTCTCTCTCCTTTTGTAAGTGTGAGAGTTTGAGTTAGAATGAGGGGTATACCCTTCATTCCTTGAAACGGACCATGGTTGGTTTGTAGCTTGATAAATTGGCATTAGTTTGTGGAGGTCCTTGGGTGGATGATGCTCAATTTGGTTGGGTATGAGGTGTAAGGTGCTTGTCCAAAGTAAAATGGGGTGATTTCACCACCATTTGGGTAAACCATAATCCCAAACACCAAAGTGGACCTTTGAATGGGTGCCAAGTGCCAGGAGAAAATGACCCAATGTGCATGTGTTCTCATGGGATGCCCTAAACCCAAAACAAAATAGTCATTTATATAGTTTGATTTGGGTAGATTTGGGATGGGTCAAAAGTAGGTTAGCCCAAATTTCAAGTGGTTTTGAGTTTATTTGGTTTGATTTGGCTTATTTTATCTATTTAGGTCAAATGACAGTTGGGTCACAATGACCATTTGGTCAAATTAGGTCAAACTAAGGGTTGGGTCAAGTTCACATGACCAATTGGAGCATATTGGTATCATTGGTTTGGTTCAATTTACTTTGGATTTGATTATGGTTCATTGGGTTCATATAGGTCAAATGGTCAAGTTGCCCAATTTGTTGACCAAACCAATTAGTTAAATGTTAAGTCAAGTTCAATTTATTAATTGAAATTGATTGTAGGCTTTGGTTTAGTTTAATTTAGAATTAATTTAGATTTTGTCTAATTTGACCCTTTAAGTCAATTTGGGCTAAGTTGGGTCAAGTTGACCAATTGGTCAACTTGGCCTCAATCATGGCTTTGGTCAAGTTCAATAAGTGATTTGGAATGAACTTGAGTCATTTGTTGTAATCAATTTGGATCAAATCATGATTTGACCCATTTTGGCTTTTTAGGCCACTTTGGGTGAACCTAGGTCAAATGACCAATTAGATTTGGTTAGGCTCAACTGAGGGTTTGGCCATGTTCAATCATTGATTATGAGTTGGTTTGAATCAAAATTTCATCAATTTGCATGGTGTTTTGGCTAGTTTGGGTTTCATTTTGGGCTAAATGTTGACTTTTATTTGACTTTGAAATTTAAGATAATTGATTAATCTATGATGATTGTTGATGATGATATGAGGTTTTGATGGGATTAGTTCAATATAATTTGGGTTGGATCAGAACTTAGCTCAAAAGATCTTTTAGGCCACTTTGGTCAAGTGGACCTAAATGGGTTAATGGGCGTGATCATGGCTTGATTCAAGTTTAGTTGAACTTATATATGGGCTTAGGATGGAAATATAAATTCATTTTCAAGTGGTTTGTAATCATATGGATTTTGGTTCATATGATAATTTTAAGTCAAAAAGGGCTGTTGACCTCATTTTTAGGATGAGCTCTCAACCCCTCTATCTTAGACATTAGACTTCTCTTAGACTTTAAGAGATCCTTAATCTTAAGACACATCTAGTGAATAGGTGGAGACTCAACTTAACCTTAGAAACTTGGAGGGGTTAGCCCTAGGAATAGGTCATGCCTAAATGGTGTTAGGAAAATTTGCCTACCCTATAGCTTGAACCAAATTCCTCACTTCCTTCCTTCAAGTCAAACTTAAATCAATTCCTTAATTGATTTTCTCAAATCAATTAATTTTGATTGAAACATGATTGAAAAATATTTGACTCATTGAAATTCCAAATTCAAAATATTTCCTAAGTCCTTTGATTTTCTTTCATGGACTTTAAATCAAATCTAAATCAATTCAAATTCAAGAAATTTTCTCACAACCATTTATATTCTCATTTATATTCACATATATAAATGAAATATAAATTCAAATCAATCAAATGAAATCCAAAAATCAAATTCAAATTCCTAAAAATATTTCTTAAGTCCTTTGATTCCATCTCATAGACTTAGCCTAAATCAAATCTAAATCAATTCAAATTCAAAAAAGTATCTCACAACCCATTTATATTCTAATTTATATTCACATATATAAATGAAATATAAATTCAAATCAATCAAACTAAATCCAAAAATTAAATTCAAATTCCTAAAAATCTTTCTAAGCATCTTGATTTCATCTTAGGGACTTGGCCTAAATCAAATCTAAATCAATTCAAATTCAAGGAATTTTCTCACATCCCACCTATATTCTTATTTATATTCATATATATAAATGAAATATAAATTCAAATCAATCAAAAGTAAACCCAAAGATTCAAATCCAAATTCCAAAAATCTTTCCTAAGTCCTTTGATCCCTCTTTTGAACTTAGCCCAAATCAAGTTCAAATCACTTCAAATTCATGAAATTTTCTCATAAATTTATATTTTCATTTATATTCACATATATAAATGAAATATAAATTAAACAACCAAACCAACTCAAAATCAAACTCAAATTCAATCAAAATCTAACCTAAGCCTTTCAAGTCAAAATCTTGAACTTAGCCAAATCAATTTCAAATCAAGCCAAACCCACTATTTTTCTTCATGATTAAATCAACCCTACAATCATCAATCCAAATGTAAACACAAACTTCAATCACCAAACCAAAACTCAATTCACAAATCAAACCCAAGTCAAACTCAGGTTCACCCTTTTGAACTTAAAATTGTCAAATGAATAAAACCCATTTGACTTCAAACCGTGTAAATGGATTTATATTTCAATCATAATTCATATGTGAGTTTAATCAACTTTGATCAAGCTTTGACCAAAATGCTCATTTGATCCAAAGTGACCTAAAGTACCCCATGAGCAAATTCTAATCCTACCCAAATTGGATTGAACTAACCTAAGCCTCTCATCATGATCAACAATCATCATGAGATGATCAATCACTAAAATTGGGTCAAACCAAGTCAAACCTAAGGGTTGACTAAGTCAACACTTAGCCAAAATGAAACTCAACATAGCCAAAATCCACCATAGGCCAAATTGATTGAAACATTGATCAAAATTCATTCATGACCAATGTTTATACTTGACCAAGTCATTATTTGAGCCTAACCTAGCCCAATTGGCCACTTGACCCAAGTTGACCCAACTTAACCTAAAAAATCAAAACTAAGCCAAATTGATTGAAACCAATGGGTCCACTTGTTGAACTTTCCCAAATCCCCAATTGGCCAACTAGACCCAACCTAGCCCAATTGACCTTGAACCCAACTTGACCTAAAGGGTCAAATTGAGTTAAATCTAAATATAAACCAAATTGATTGGAAACAAAGATACCAATCCATGTCATATGACCAATAAAATCTAAATGAACCTATGACCTAACCCAAATATGTCAAATGGGTAAAATTGGTCAGCTTGACCCATTTGACCTAAATGAAATCAAATGAATCAAATTCAAATCTAAACCAAATTAAACCAAACCAAAGATTCCAAAACATTTTAAATGGTCATATGAACTTGACCCAACCCTTGGTTTAACCCAATTTGACCAATTGGTCAACTTGACCCAAGTTGACTCATTTTGACCTAAATGGGTTAACATGAGTCAAATTATATCAAACCAACTCCAAATTCAATGAAGCTTGGCCTACCCATTTTTCAATCATACCAAACATATTCAAACTAAAATCAAGGTCAAATGACCATTTTACCCCTAGGCCATAGGGTAACCTAAAATCAAAACCACTTGGAATTTGGTCAATTCCTTTTCATGGACACTTGGCATCCTCTTAGTGGACCAAATGGTCACTAACGGACATGGTGCACATGACCCAATGGGTTTCGATTAGCCAAACCCAACCCAAGGTCAAATTGACCACCCCATGGAAATGAGCACATGGGATTCCTTCCTCCACCTTGTTTTGCACATGGCAAGCTCCACTCCTTCTTTGGCCAAAACCAATGTCATGCCCTTCTAAACTAAAAAACCCACTTAATATGATGAATTTGATCAAAATGGCTAAGCACTTGACCGTCGATTGCTCAGGGGAGATATACTCCCCCTAATTTCATTTTAATTGAACACTCTCCAATTCGATTGAGCTAAGGGAAGTCAAAGGAACCATTTCCAAGCCTCCCTAAGCTCTCTCAAGCTAATTCAACTTCTCCATTTTTGGATTTTCTCAAACCAAAAATAGGGGAGGTCAATCTAAATTTAATCTCACTCCACACTCAATACCAAGCCAATTCTTCTTGCATGCTTCATCAAAGAAATCAATCGAACTTCCCTAAACCTTCTTCCAATCTCCAAAGGCAATGGAGGTGCTACTTCAATCAAGACCAAGCTCAATTGAAGGGAGACTTGGCCTATAGGAAGATCCATTCAATCTCAAAGCCTCAAACCTTCAATAAGGCTTCTTCTCCACTAGACGAAGCTACTTCAAGGGAATCAGTCTTTGGAGTGTATACCATTAAAGCATAATTTCAATTTAGTTTGGGCCTTTGTGAAGTCTCATCCCATGAGAAGTTATATTAGATGTAATCTCCCCTTGCATGGTGATGGTGTGGGTTGAATTTGATTCAATAGCTCAATCAAGCTGATCTTCCCTAGAAGATGGATGGTGGCCATCTCCATCTCAGGAAGATCAGGGAAAGATCAAGGGTCATCCATCCATGCATTTTGGATGGACTGCCATGATCAAGACATGTAGATCCGTTGTTTTAATCCTTAAGAACTGAGGGCTTCATCTTAGCCATCCGATCCTTAATCGGACGGATGGGGAGAAAGCGCGTAGCACCACCGCTGACGTGGTGCTATGATGTGACAACTTTAATAGCCTCTCCCATCATGTCACATGGAAAGTGCACACCGTGTAAGCCTCCATGTGGCACCGACGGGATTAGCTATTTAATTATGGGATTAATTACCTAATTACTCATGAAATCTTCAAATATTAATATCTAAGTATAGAAAAATCAAACAAATATGAAATAAATTGCATATGAAAGATAATTGAATATAGAATATTATAAAATTAATTTTTTATGGATTTTGAACAGTATTATTTTCTAAATTTGGGTTTTATTAGAAATATAATTAAGCTAATTACTCTATGATTATTCCATTAATTAATCTCAAACTTCTTATGTGTATTTAGTGGGATGACTTCTGCCTCCCCTAATTTTCTTAGGATTTATTAATGGTTTAATTAGGGTAATTATTATATTCATTCCTAATTATTATCCTAATGTAATTAAGCCTAATTAAGTGTGTGTAATTAGTAATCCCGATTGAGTTAAAGTTTGTTTAAAAGAGCAGGAGGTTTAGGGAATAATTTTGAGATATTTTCCTTACACTATTTTTTAAATCCCCATTTTCTTCCTTAATCTAAATTTAATTAAGGATTAATCCACTAATTACCTACCTAATTAATTTGATCAAATTCTAAAACCTTCCAGAACTTAACTAATTCATCTTGGGTAGGTGCTTTAATTAGTACAGAAATCAAAATCTAACTTACATGTGTGAGAGTTATGAAAGTACATAAGTTAAATCTTTTAGCTTAATTAATCATTAATTATAAGCCAATTGCATTAGGTCCCTTTCTTTCTTAGGTGCATTATTGATTTAAATTCCTTGTGTGATTTTATGTCATCCATTGGCTCATAATTATTTGGTTAAGTATGCTAGTGGTGTAGGTAAGGTATTAACACACTTAATCTCACCTTAACCTAAACAAAATATAAAAATCACCTAATTATCCTAATAAAAAACTAAATTAACTCACTTATGGGGGAAATGGGTTGGGACCAGCAAACATTCCTTCATATTTCCTAAATCAAACATAAAGAAAATTCAAAACAAAAATCACATTAAATAAACTTTGATTCACTTTGAACTTTCTTATTTCATAGGATTGTCTTTAGGAATTAATTAGGGTGAATGACTTTGCATTGCTTTAATCACTTTATTTCTTTCCTAGCATGCTAAATGTGTATGTTATGTGAAAATCATGCATCCATCCCTTTTAAAAATCAAATTAAAATGAAATGTTTCCTTTATGTCAAATTGCATGTTTTGGCTAAAGTAAAAAATATGAATGGCTATTATCACTATTAAATTCAACATTCTTTTCAAAACTTATAAATCAAATATCAAAATTGAAAGGTATACTGCTTATACTTTATTTATAAGCTTGCATGTGAATATAAAAATGTGTCTTATGTTAGCTCCCTTTCTTCTCTCTTAACATGGATTTGAATAAGATTTGCAAAGTGTATAGTTCTTTTAAAAGAATATAACACTTGCTTAAAATCTATTCTTATCCTCTTCCATGTTATAACTTAAGAAGGATCTTTACATTTACACACATAAATTGCATAAACAAACCAAAAATTAAATAAACATAAACTTTGCACCTTTCTTTTTTCATTTATCTCTTTATACATGCATATGTATTTAAGAAAGTGGTATATTAGTCTGACAATGGATTTAGGCTTTAAGTAGCCCTAAGTAGGTCTTGTGCCTTACACCCCTGGTGCTAACAATGACAACATACTCACTTATGCCTTTCATACATACTCATGTGCATATAAATAAAGGATAAAAGAATACCCCCTTTTCTATATAATGAAAATCATGCATCATAAGGCATCTAAATTTTCTTAAGTAACACCACCTAGCATTCATCATTAAAGTGTGCTAAACATTTCTAATTGTATGTATATACATGCTTATGATTCATTCATATGCTTGTTATATATGTTGGGAAAGAAATAAAGTGATGTGTGTTTGTGATATTAATTCACTTTACTTAATCTTAAAATATCTTTTTTTTTTAAATGTTTTTTTAGTTATTAAACTTAAGATTAATTAAACACATAATAAAGCATTCACTAAACAAAATCAAACATGAATACTTTAGAAATTACTTAGGGTATGGAAGGAAAGAGAAGTTCTCTTCTCTTTCCCTTCTTTACAACATAGTAATTAATTGAAGGTTCATTTAAACAAAATCAAATAAAATCAACTAAATAACTAAACAACTTAAATTGAAACCATCCTCTAAGTTAAACATTTTAATACTTAGGAAATCTAACCCTTAAATCCATAGCTAAACATACCATACAAACCTTTTAAAACACATACATTAGGCAAAGTCACCACTTCTAGCTTTAGGTTAGGGCAATGCATGGTTTGATGTTTGCTTTTATTTTATGATATTTTGTTTTAGTCTGGATGTTAGGGTATATGCGTGTGACTAAATGGTCAGATTATTTACTATAATCATTATCTTCTACAGGAGATTGTGCTTAAGGGGTGCTGTAATAAATAAAAATATAAATATTTTTGTTATGCCTTATACCTAAGCATAATAATAGGACTTGGTTACCCATGTGTGGGGCTAAGTCCAATATACAACTTGATTATATGGTTTGTTTAATCTATGGGTTTTAGTTAGATTTACTTTTCCTTTTCATGTACTTTTTTATAGATTTTGGAATGATTATTATGGATTAGGATGAGCATTGGTCATAAGATTTCATCTTATGTACTATGTGAAGTCTTTGGAGCAACCACATTCCAACCATCTAAAAGAAGGTATCAAAAGAAGAAAGAAGAAAGAAGAAAGAAGAAAAGAAGAAATGAAGACCCCATAATAAGAATTCCTTGCTTAATTGTAATTAATTCATCTATAATTCAGGTTGTATGAGGATAGAGCTCAGCTACCCAATTTGTTTTTGGGTTGTGCTGTGGTGCCCGACTACAAATGGCTTTTTATTCTTTTACATTAGCTTTATAAAATATTTGATGTTTTGTTTAGCATATGCTTTAGAAATGGCATCCTTTTCCTAGTTGCTTCCTTTCTTGTTGTATGACCTAGATGATAATTAGGCTCTTAGGAAAAAATAAATCTTTACCAAATTAATCAACTCAAAATTAAAATAAATAACTCATAACCTCATCTAAAGCTTAAGTTAAAATCAAGATAAAAGAATTAGCAACCCCTTAGTTTGGATGTGCTTCTTTTCTAACATCATGCATAAAGTATATTATTTCACTCTTGATTGAGGGCTTCCACCTTTTTAGAACTTGGCTTGATCTGTGAGAGCCATGGTGGAAACACACCTCTCTATCTTATTGATTTTGGCCCATAATCTAATTCCCCATGCATTAGGCATAAAAAAATCTTATAGCCTAAGTCAAATGATTGTCCAAAAATGAAAATAAAATATATAAAAAATTTGCATTAGATTTAAGTCATGAATTCATGACCTACATGAACAAGTCTCTTTAGGGAGTGTGTTTAAGGACTTAGTCCCTTTCTAAAGAAATAATAATCTTGCAATCTTGCATAAACATATGACTTGCCTACATATTTTAAAATCATAGGAGGAGTTAGTTGGCACCAGCTTTGTAAGTCCAATGTCAGTGGTTATCTTTGTAGTAAACCAAATACTTATTTTCACCTTAGATTTAGGCCGTGCTTTTGGCCTTAGTCAAAGCCCCCTAGATTTAGGTTCTGAGGTTGCTTTTTTTGCTTTTGTGGGCCTTAAGCATAAATCCTCACCTCTTAGATATTTTCATAACCTTGTATCATGGAATTATAAGCCCTATATTTCTAATAAAAATTCCACTCAAATAAATTAATTTAATTTCAAAAATATAAAGCCCAATTGTAGGGTAGTATGGGGTGCTTACTAGGCTTCCTAGTATCTTAAGCATCCTCTACTTATTTTCATTTGGCTTTGATAAGAATTCCCTCTTCTTGATCAATCTCACTTGACTTTCTAAAAATAAACCAATTGATTGATAGTCCTACCTTTTTGAAATCTTTGGAGATGATCATTTACCTTAATCGAGTATTCTAAGAATCATTCCTTAGATGTAATTAACTATGGGGCTTGCCCCATAGGGAACAATTTAAAATAAATCACTTTACTTTTCCATGTAAAGTGGGAGAAGAATCTCTAGTATATTCTAAAGACCCATAGTCTTTAGGAGTCCTTATTGAGATGATTAGGTCCATTCTAGGGTGGTGGCTTCTATCTTTCGAGATAGTACACCTCTCCTTAATGTTATACCTGATCACCCCAATAAGGACATATGTGGATTTGTGTGCATCCCAATAAGACATATTTTAAATATATATCTTTGTTTCCATTTGTCCTTCAAAGGAGATAGATGAAAGTAGAAGAAAATAAAATAATTTTCACAGATTTTCGACTCATTGGGGATGGTTCCTCTCATCTTTGGTAAATGATCATTGTCTCCAAGTATAATAGTGGGTTTATACTTTTGATGAATCAAGACTATCTTTCTTTCCATTGGTTAGCTTATTTCATCCTTAAGTTAAGCTAGCCAACATCTTTAGGTTTAGGATCTCACTATGTTGGTCTTAAAACCCGTTGGTTCTCCAATGGGTGAAAATAAAAAATTGAATAAAAAGAAAATGATCAAAGACTTCCTCCTTAACATTTTTTATTGTAAGGAAAGGTTCATTCTAAAAAAAATAAAGATAAAATAAATCCTTCATAAAGTCTTACTTTTCAAAAGCACCTTTTTCAAAATACACTTAATAAAATATTTTCACTACATCTAATAATTTTCCACAATTGTTACATGTACAAAAATTTCAAAAATAAAACCAACACTAATAATTTTCTAAAAGCACAAATGAACTTCTTCACTTAATTCATTTTGATGAAGACTTCATTCTCAAAAATAAAATTCCAACAATCATGTTTTCAAAAAGCACAAAATTTGAAGATGGACCTTTCCATTCAACACATCCAAATGTGTTGAATGGATATTACATCTTCAAGCAAAATCACAACTTTGAAATTCCACTCAACATATTCCACATGTGTTAAGTTGGAATTCTCACCTTTTCAAAAAGCACATATGAAACCTCCCCATTCAATATACCCATATTTATTGAATGGAGGTTTCATTTCCAATCAAAATCAAAAATAAATTCTCCAAAAGCACAAATGAAACTTCACCATTCAATATATCCATATTTATTGAATTGAGGCTTCATTTTAGATTAAAATCAAAAATAAATTTCAAAAAGCACATATGAATATCTCCATTCAATATACCCAAATTTATTGAATGAAAATTTATTCCATATTTGATTAGGTTGGAATTTCCTCTTTCAAAAAGCAATAATCACACACAAAAATACATCTTTGAAAAATGAAACATAGTTGATTTCCATCTTACATAACCAAATTTGTTAAGTGGAAATCTCTCTTTTCAAAATCAACAAAAACAAATTTTTTCAAAATACATTTGGAACTTCATTCTTTAGCATACCATATTTACTAAAGTGAAGTTTTCATTTTCAAAACAAAATCAAAAACACAAAAAAAGAAAAAAAATTGAAACACATTTTTGGAATTTCATTTAGCATACTCAAATTTGCTAAGGGAAATCTCCATTCCACAAAATTTCAAAATACATTTGGAACTTCATTCTTTAGCTTACCATAGTTACTAAAGTGAAGTCTCCATTTTCAAAACAAAATCAAAACACAAAAATTTGAAACACATTTTTAGAATTTCATTTAGCATAATCAAATTTGCTAAGTGAAATCTCCATTTCACAAAATAAAATAAATACATTGGAAATTCATTTTAGCATATCACATTTGCTAAAATGAAGTCTCCATTTTCAAAATAAAATCAAAAATAAAAGAAACACTTTTGGAACTTCATTCTTTAGCTTACCATATTTGCTAACGTGAAGTCTCCATTTTCAAAATAAAATCAAAACACAAAAATTTTAAATAGATTTTTTGAATTTCATTTAGCATACTCAAATTTGCTAAGTAAAATTTCCATTTCACAAAATTAAAGAAATACATTGGAACTTCATTTTAGCATACCATATTTGCTAAAGTGAAGTCTCCATTTTCAATCAAAATCAAAACAAAAGAAACACATTAGGATTTCCTTAGCATACCCAAATTTGCTAAGGATCCTATTTTTCAAAATCAAAATCTCTAAAAAAAGAAACACATTAGGATTTTCTTAGCATACTCAAATTTGCTAAGAGTCCTATTTTCAAAAAATTTCAAAAATAAAACACACTTGGATTTCCTCATTTAGCATACCAAAATTTGCTAAATGAGAATTCCATTTTCAAATCACAAATAGTTCACAAAACAAAGAAAATAAAGAAAAAAGAAGAAATTGTTTTCAAACACCTCACCTAGCATACTTAAATTTGCTAAGTGAGTAAATTCCAAAAATATCAAATCAATAAATCAAATTGACCCTTTATTTTAACATACCCAAATTTGTTAAATAAATGGTCTTTAAAATATAAATCAAAATTTAAATATGAATCTATGGAAGCATCTCTTCAAAAATATTTGAACTCATTTTCAACATATCCAAATTTGTTGAAAGTGGATTCTACATCCAAAAATTCATCTTTCCAATCAAATCACAAAATCTACTCTAAATCATTTGAGCCCAACTTAACACTTTCAAGATGTTGAGTATGAGTTCAAATTCTAAATTCTAAATTCAAAATCAACAGGAATATTATTCCAGTTTATTTTCACCAAAGCAGACTTTCGTTAAGCATTAGTTTTAGTTTGGGTTTCAGCAATGGCATGCAGATATGTGTTTACCTTTCCCCATGGGATGGATCTACGGATGCCGCCTTCCCAATTTGACTACACCCACCTCATTTACTTTGGATGAGATTTTGAGGGGGACCGGATTACATGAGGGACCTCCCTCATTAGTAGAGCGTGGGGTGAGGGCCATTCGTTGACATGTCATTAGATTGATATTCCCTCACTAGGAAGAGTGCAGTTCTATAGTAGCATGTTAGTGATGGCAGCTGCGCCTTGGTTCCCATCTTTGCCCTTAGAGCTAGCATCCACTCACTAGCACCTTCTAAGGGGAAGGCTCCCCTGATCCCAGGGATTATCTCTTTTTCTTTTGAGGTTGGGTTTAGTTCTTACTTTGCTCGCCCTACCAAGACCCAAAGGAGAAGCAAGAATCGCATGATAAAGCGATACCACACCTGCATCACTAGGAAGATGGAGGCAGCTACATAGTCCATTGTTGAGGAGTTGCCCACTTTGGTTTTCCAGTTTACAGCGAACCCAATCCATTCTTTCTCTAGGTGCAAGAGGATGCAGAATCTCCTTCACCTCCACCATTGATTTCAGCCATCAATCGTAGGAGGTCATATGCTGGCCTCCATTCAGTTCTACGCCAGGTTGGCGGAGCCTACGGACAATCTAAGTCTGGGGCTCAGTTTGATTTGAGATCCATTATCCCCCACAATGTGGGGAAGCATATTCGATAGGAGAGGGCCAGGGAGGCCCATACCTCAATTCATAACGAGAGAGGTTTAGTCAGCGTGCCTCGCACTCATTAATTTTCTTGATCGGCCCACTACCCGCATCAATCATACCGATAGTATTCTACTCATGGTGACTACCCATCACAGGGGGAGAGCTCATGTTCAGAGAGAGTTAGTGGTATCTCCACCACACCATTCTACCCCCCATCCACCATCTCTGATCCATGTTTCATCATCTCCAGTTCCACCAAAAGCCATGAAGGCCACATCATAGGAGAAGAGGTCCCCATTAGGGATCCGGCTATAGCTGAGAGATCCCATCTTATCTACACCACCTATGGCGGTGAAGCTCTCCGACCTTCGCCTAGTAGTGGTGAAGAAGGAATGGTGACTCAAGCATAGTGGTCGCCCCTCACCAACACCACTCAAAGATGACATGATGATTAGTTGTCAAGGGAGAGGGTGACAGCTCAGTTGCACATATGATGATAGATCCTCCTAGGAGTGTCACCCCATGCAGATTCAGTGATAGTCAGGAGCACATTTCTTCCAATGAGTATAGCCCTCACAGGGTTGATTCTCCAATAGGGAGGTGCCTCATAGCATGATAGTGATCCCACCACCGACAACCAATGTCATTTGTTTATGATCATTCTAGATGATATAGTAGGCCATTATTTCATGGAAAAAAAAATAGATTGGATACCTATTTTGATGAGGAGAAGATCGCTTTGATCCCAATGAAGATGATTTATTGGGAGACTCAACAGGGTTTGCATGGTAGACAGATCCTCCTTGAGAGTGACATGGAAGGTGTTGAGGCCGAGGTGAAGACATACCTCACCCAACACCTCCTATACTAAAGAAAGATGAAAAAATAAATATGATGGAGAAGAGGCTTGAAGATTTGTAGCGTATCTTAGCACTTAATCAAGCCTCAATCCATCCTACTATAGAAAAAGCGAGTTGGTGCATGTCTTGACCCCAAGATTTTACCTCCGAGAGCAAGGTAGCACAAGCATATAGGAAGGTAGTGGATAGTACCTCCATATAAGAAAAGATATCAAATCCATGGTTGAGTAATGAAAGAAGCATTGGCTCAAGCCCCGAGGAGGATCATCCCAAAGGGTAGACCTACCAGAATTTGACACAATCCAATCCCTAAGGGTTTCGTGCCACCTTCTTCAAGAGTTTTGATGTGGGAACCGGGCACATTGTGCATTTCAGAGCTAGTTGTTGCAACACTGGTGGCAGTCACGCTTTACTCTTCTATCTCTTCATCAATAACTTAGCGGGTATAGCATTTGACTGGTACACTGAACTTCCCAATATTTTAGTGAAGACTTTGTCGAGTTGAGCAACTCTTTATCAAGAGGTTTTCTTGAGCTCAAAGGGTTATGTGATCTCGTTGTGGCTCAACAAAATCCTGGTGAGTCCCTCATTGATTACATTCTCAGATGGCTTAATTTGAGTATGAAATGCAAACCATAACTATCTGAATAACATGCCATTAAGATTATGCTTAAGAATATCCATGCCCCGGTCACCTTCATGCTCAAAGGTTTTACCATCAAAACTTTTGAGAAATTAATCAACAAGGCAGCTAGCTTGCAAGAAGAAGCCAAAGTTACCTTCTCCAGATTTACCAACAAAGCCACAAAGGTATATGAGAAGAAACTAGTGAGCAATAGAGATAAGGGAAGCAGCTGAGCAATTTGAGAGACCTCATGCTCCACAGCCATCGCTTTCACCTCCTCTACCACCACCGAGGCAGCCCTACCGGCCACCACAGCAATCTCCATGGCCTACACCGCCTCCTCAACCATCATCCTAGCTATACATACCCACCGTAGCTATGGTCCACCTACTCTTTTAGATAAACTTAATAAGCTTTATTCATTTAAGAGGAGGTAATCAGAAGATCTTTAAGAATCTCTTAAAAAGCTTAATTTTTAGCTACCCGAACCTAGGAGACTAGAGAATGTGGGCAAAAGACATGATCCTAACTTTTTCCCCTATCACCATATGCTAGGGCATTTGGAAGATTGCTTCACATTTAAGGACTGGCTTGAACATAGTTTCAAGACCGGTGCTATAGTCATCCCAAAGGAATACCTTATGGAACAACCATCTAATTCCATCAGGGTAATTCTTGGGGATACGTGCGATCCTTCCAAAACCAAAGAAAGTTGGGATTTCTCCTTACCTAAAACCTCTAAGAAAATTATATCAAGATAAAAAATTTTCCTTAGTGCTCGAGCCATCTCAAACCTCCAACATCAAGGAAGGTTTGTTGCCGTGAGCCAACTCAAGGAAAGGGGAGCTCAGAAGAACCAATGTCACTGGGATAGAAGTGCAACCACCGAGAAGCCTCTACCCTCACACTACATTCTGACTACCACTACTTCTTTTCTTCTTCTAGTAGATATCTTATATCGTGATGAGGGCATCAAATCCCTCACCCTCTTACTTTACTTGATTTCTATGTACCTCCTATCACCAAGAAATTGAAGAATAAAGCTAGCTTGAATTATATCTGTGTCACTCGATGGGTTGTTTCTCTATTCCTAATAACTCTTCAAGTCTAAAATAACTATAATAATTGATCTTCCTCTTCTCGATTCGAGTTGATTTTCCTACCAAATAATGGGTTCACCTCTTGAGATAGACTTGGAATCATCCGATTCTGAGGGTCCCATAGGAGAAGTAGGTGAGCTGTGGTAGAACCTTCCATTACCCTGCCACAAGAGATCACCAAAGTCAACCTCCATAGTGGCGTCCTCCTAGGTAGCACCTCAAGATAGGAAACAAGTCATTGAGGATCGAGAAGCCCCTCCACGGATGCTCCACCCTTGGATATGCTTGTGAGGATCCCAAGGTGGACTATAATGTCCTCTCTCATAAGAAAGTTATCATCTAAGCTAAGCATATGCCCTTGTCTTATCCAAAGAGATGAGAGAATCATTAATCAAGGCTCTCTTGATCAATATGCTTAGCTCAGACCGCTATTGGGTGAGGAGGCACATTATTCAGAAGCTGGGATCACTTTCACAGAGGAAGACCTTCTTCTGGGGATGGAGCACAACCGCCCCCCTACATTACAATTGACATGGGTAGATTGGACTGCAGAGTTCTCATGATCTGTGCATCGGTGAACATTATGAGTCTAAAGACCTATTTGATTGACATCTCCACACTGAGGAGATTGGATGATGTTGAGAGGATTCAATGAACAAGGCGACATGAATTTAGGTTATATAGTGTCACCTTTGGAGATAGGTGATTAGGAGACTGAAACCAAGTTTTATATCATTGATTTGAATACTTTGTTCATCGCTTTACTTGGTAGGCCTTGGATACATCAGAATAAGATGATTTTATCCTCCTTCCATCAATGCATCAAGTTCAGGAAGGATGGGATTGATTACTATGTCAAAGGAGATGAAAAGCCATTTTTAGTTAGAGAAGTTGAGATATATGAGGATGTCACCTACTATCTTCCTCAAAACACCCTTTCTCATGAACTTGGACAAAATTCAAATTCAAAAGAAAAGAAAATGAAGAAAAGAAAAGCAAAAAAGAAAAAGAAAAGAAAAAGAAAATCCAAGTGAACAAGAAAGGGAAAATTGAAGAAGAAAAAGATCTGCATATCACATTCCATCCACAGTTCATTCCATCATATGGACATGTGGGCAGAATGACTCAACCTCCACTAGAGGGAGAGGCGAAATGAGGTAGTTCAGGTGGAAGACCCCTAGTTGGCCATCGCCAATAGGTTATGTTCCAGTTCATAGAGCCCCTACTATTCACATAGACTTGGAATCCAGGAGGATGAGTCTAATGTGATTAGTATACCAACCAACCCTCTCGGGTTTCATTGAGGTGACACTCCACAAATGAAAAATTGGGCCTTATAAAAGCAAAGTATTTGAATCATATATATGTTAGGAACCTTAGCTATAACCTCACTTTCATCTCAAAAAATTGAAGGTTTAGTAGAAGCTCTAAGTCTTCCAGGGATGAAGTAAGAGATTATTTTTGGGATCATCCTCAGTCCTCAAGTTGATGTAGAACTTAAGGAGAATTCATAAAGAATTAATGGAATTACCTTTTGATACTCCTTGTGTTCATAATCTTAAAGAAGGTTTAATTCCTTATACATGGTCTAAGCACAAGTCGGAGTACTTCAAAAAGTTATGGAACAATAAAGCAGGAAGCACAATCAAGATCGTGACTAGATTCGATAGTGGGTCAATCGATGATGATTATTGCTTAGTTTTCACCAACCATCTAGAGTCTGTTAGGTTCTTTTCACACCAAACCAACTCTTACAAGGATGTGTGTCTATAAACCTCAGATGATACAGTTGATCTCCAAATCAAAGATGCACCACTAGAATTTGAAGATGAGATTCATTCAACAATTGACAAGCTTAAAGAGATCAACCTTGGGACAGAAGAAATTCCACGACATACATCAGTTCATTGCTGAATGAAGAAGAAACCAATGACTTAGTTAGGCTATTGAAGTTTAAGGACTACTTTGCATGAGTTATGAAGAGATGCCTGATTATCTTAACGTAGTAGCCCACAAACTAGCAATAGATCCTCGCTAACCCTATCAAGCAAGCTCCTAGATGCGATTAGAAATTGAACAACAAGTCATTTAAGTCAAGAAATGATCGTTTTCATCGGAAGAAAAATATCCTACCTGGTTAGCTAGTATCATCTCAGTTAAGAAGAAGAATGGACAAATTCACATTTGGGTCAATTTCAGGGACTTAAATAAGGCATGTCCTAAGGATGAGTTTCCTCTTCCTATACCGTAATGGTGGACATCGCCTCATCTCATAAGTTTTCTTTCATGGATGGGTCATCTGGCTATAACCAAATCAAGATGGCCCCCGAAGATGAAAGAAACACTACTTTTTGAACCCCGATTGGAATCTATTATTATAAGGTCATGCCTTTCGGCCTAAAAAAGGTAGTGCTACATACCAATAGGCTAAGACTCAGATCTTCAATGAACTCATCCATCATCAAGTTGAGTGTTATGTTGATGATCTAGTAGTCAAGAGAATAGAAAAGGATTACCATATCTTTAACTTGAGAGTAATTTTCAAATGATTAAGATAATATAACCTCAAAATGAATCCCTTGAAGTGTGCATTTAGAGTAGCTTCAGAGAAATTCCTTGGTTTTGTTGTCCGACACCAGGGAATAGAAATATATCCAAAAAAAAATCAAAGCTATTTTAGAAATGCCACCTCCTAAAAGTTTAACTCAACTCAGATCTTTCCAAGGACGGTTGGAGTATCTAATGCTTTATTTTCAATCTATCAAGGAGATGCAAGCCATTCTTAGCACTTATCTAAAGGATGCCCTCAGAGATGACTGCGCCAAAGATCCCAAAAAAGCTATGACACTATATGCTTTCTCACATAAGGTGAACTTAATTTGAACCAATCTACTATAGTATCTCATGACATGACCAATGCTATCCGATGTTTGGCATGATGGTCCATGATTCTCTCAATTTGATATCATTTGTACCCCTGCGGAGTAAAAGGACAAGCACTAGTGATTTCTTAGCAGCACACCCACTTCCTGCTGATTCTCCACTTAGTGATGATCTCTCCGATGAACAAATCATGAACTTAGGGGAGGTTGACAACCACCGATGGGAGATGTATTTTGATGGTGCAGCTTCTTTTCATAAAGGGAAAGCACCACGATCTACTTTTCCCGGAAAGAGGGTAGGAATAGTTCTTAACTCTGACATGATGTGATGAGATTCTCATACTATCTTTCCAACCCCTACACCAACAATGAAGTCAAGTATGAGGCTTTGATTTAGAGTTAGCTATCAAATGTGTCAAGAGCATCAACATCTTTGGGATTTCTCGCTGGTCATCAACAAAATTATCGGGTCCTACAAGGTTCTCAAACCCAAGCTTCATCATTACCATGAGTATACCATGAAGTTGGCTCAAATCTCAAGTCACCATCTACAAGGTTCTCAGTGAGAATACTAGCATATGCTTTGGCCAAACTTGCCAAAGAATTGGCATGTCCGAAGATGAGTCCATTTCAATAAGGGTCCAAAATAGACAAGTTATATCCCTTAGATGTTGAACTCATCGAGACTTTCTCTTGAAGGGGAGGTTGTCGCTACTAAAGGACAAGGAGGATTGGAGGCAACCATTCATAGAATATTTGAACACCAAAAACTACCTCAAGAAAAGTCACAAGCCCATCGTGAAATAGAGCTCTCTCTATGCTCTGTTGATGGCACCTTATACAGTCCTTCAAATGTGGTTACATTATTTAGATAAACATGAAGCTCATGGCATTATAACTGAGGTACATTCAGCTCTATGTAGAGTGCATCAATCTGGTCTGAAGATGAAGATGAAAATCAAGAGATTAGAATACTATTGGCCTTCGATGATCATAGAATGCATGGATGTAGCTAAGAGATGCCATCAGTATCAGGTACATAGTGTGGTCCTATATCAACCACCTAACATTCTACACCCAACATTAGCTTCATGGCCATTCAAGTGTTGGGGTCCCGACATTGTGGGTTTGATCGATCCTCCCTCTTCTAAGGGTCATCGATTCATCTAGCCACACTACTTCCAAGTGGAGGCAATCCCACTTAGAGAGGTCATAGCTCAACATGTGCTTCAGTTTTTTAGGAACCATATCATATATAGGTTCGGGGTGCCTTGATGAATTATATTTGATAATGGTATTGCATTCAAAAGCACCAAGATCAACAGCTTCGCTAGAAGACACAATATAGATTGGAGATACTCCACCATCTACTACCCTAGAGCAAATGGCTTAGCAAAAGCATTCAACAAAACTCTAATCCAAATACTAAAGAAGACTCTTGATAATAATAACAAAGGGAATGAGCTTGGTTGAAGCCTTGTGGCCTACCGCACCACATACCAACTCCAACTCTACCCATTTTCCTTAGTGTATGGGTCTGAAGCCATCCTACCTTCAGAAGTTCAACTCCCACTAAGGATAGCATTGGGTAGCAAGATCACTACATAGTAGAATGAAAAGTTGCGATTAGAAGAGCTAGAAGGTTTGGAGGAGAGTCGCCTACGTGCGTGCTAGAACCTCGAGTTGTACAAGGCCAAAATGATTCAAGCTCACAATAAGCTAGTCCTCCCTAGGTCTTTCCAAGTAGGAGAACTTGTGTTAGTCCTAAGGAGACCAATTGTTGCCCATCAAAAGATGGGAGGCAAGTTTGAACCCACTTGGGAAGGCCCCTATGTCATAAAGAAGGCCTACCAAGGAGGATCTTATCAGCTTATTGATTGTAAAGGGGAACACCGATGCTTCCAATTAATATTCTAAGAAGAAATATTACCCATAAAATATGTTTGAAAATAATTATCAACAAAAGAATAAAATCGATTCCATTTCAAAAATCTTCTCTTCTTTCAAGCATGCTTGTTTGTTCTTGACCGCCATGATGCATTTAGGTAGGTGTAAGAGTCCCCAAGGCATCCTATCCCTCTTTCACACAAACACAAAAATAATCTCTTAGTGCTATTATAATAGGTGTGAGATAACCCAAGAGGCATCCTACTTTGATTAGCACAACTAAGTTAGGTGTATGAGAACTTGATCAACATCCTTTCTTAGTGGGAATTCTCAGTTTTCATTCATGGCACCATTTCATCAAAATCCCTAGCGTATTTAGAATAGGTGTGAGATAACCCAAGTGGCATCCTATTCCCTTTAACACATGCATAAAAAAAACACATGCCTTTTATCTCTGGCTACTTTGATGTGGGAGGAAGCCCCTGTGGCACTCGCTCCTTAGTTGCTCTAGGTCGGGTCCACATGCTACCTCATTAGTATATCACTCCAGTGGTCACTTGTTTAGAAGATATGAGTCCCCACTCTTTCTTCCTAACTTGACCATTACAAACTAATGAGCACCTTGTTAGTATGGTAGACTTCACTGCCCAGCCAGTAAGCTGCCTCATATTGATCTTGTTTATGAAGATGTGAGTCCCCGATCTTTCTTCTTGAACTAATCATCATGATCTAACTAGGTCAAGTATATTTGTGGTTTAGGATAAGTCCTCCTAGAGGCTCCTTCCCTCTTGACTACATTTGATTTGATATAAGTCCCCTAATGGCATTTACTCATAAGTCACCTAGGTCGATGACATTTTGAAAAAGATAGACTATCCTAGCAGCCATAGGAGGATGTGAGTCCTCGAGCTTTCTTCCTAGCCGACACAAACCGATGGGCACCTTAAGTTGGTTGATGCTATGCTATAACGACTCACCCTAGATACACCACTCTTGGTAGATGAGTCTCGCTTTCTCCTTGAGTTGGCCACCAAATACCTATTTGATATATGACCAGTCATGTCATCTCCGGTTTTGATCAAGCCCATGCCCCATCCCTGGGCATTCTATTTGGAACATCCTTTGACCATTTACTACTGGTTACTTTGGATTGGACAATCCTCCTTTCCTAGTAGCCACCCCTATGGTTGGAGAATTTGTTCAGTGGATGTGTAGATTCTCCCTTGGTTCAGTAAATCTGAGATAGGTCTAGGCTGAAATAATCTCATTCTCAATTTAATCTCTCGTAAACTAATAGGGTCCACGATAAATAAACTAAACAAACAAATAAATTATTTTCACTTGTGGATTAGGAATTTAAGCCCTAAAAGAGTCTCTTTTCTCAAGCAGGCATCCTATCTTTAGGGCAGTGTCATTAGAACTCCCTATAGAATTACCTAACCACCGAAATGATAATTCCCAGTCAAGACTCACTCATAGTGCTTCTTAGAGTTCAATCTATTTTGCCATAAGTAGATTACCTCGACAGTCATTCTTCTTTGGAAGATGTAAGACTTTGACGCATTATTTCTTGTGTGACTATCACAAATCGACGGTCAGCCCTAAGTTGGGTTCGATTTGTTGCCCAAAGTAATCAATGGGACCCATCAAAACAAATCTAAAAATAAAATTAATCTTGACTATCTTTAAGTTAATCTAAGTCCCCCAATGAAATTCACTCAATAGTCAGCCCTAGGTTGGGTCGATTGTCTTGCCAAGATCCCAACAAGTCCCTACTTTGGAGGATGTCTACTATGCTTTCTTCCAAGACAAATCACACTAAAAGGCATCCCTTTGTCGCTAGTCTACTATGTGAGTAGACTACCCCTTTGGATCGACAAATGAGTTAGGTCTAGCCTCCATGGTTCTACTCATCCATCATGCAAACCAACAGGTCCATTTCATCAAAATTAAAAATCTAAAATAAATTCAACCTTCCTTCCTCAATGGAAAATACAAACAAAATCCAATCAATCTAAATCAAATATTTTGCTTTAAGTGAGAAGCAAATCTTCCTCCCAACATCAATTCTAATCCCCGGAGAGTTCACTTTCTATCAGGAGTCAAAATAAACACAATTAAATAAATTAAACAAATCAAACCAATTTCTCTTCCTAGTGAGACTCAAATCAAATCAAACCTCTCATTCCCTTGTGGATGACTTGAACCTGCTTCCCTAGTGGAAGGTTCACATACTCTATCCCTAGTGGATTCCTCCTTCCCTCTCTTATGTCCTTGACATAAGTAGAGTCACATTGCACTAAGCTTGGATTCTTCTACACCTTGGGTAGATAGTTTTTGTTAGCTTATGATTGTGTTGTTGATCATTTTGTCAACAATTAATGCATCTGTTCCTTGTCACCACACCACACCTATTGGGCCTTTGTTGGCCTAATTTTTTTGGATGAGCTCTCAACCCCTCCATCTTAGACATAAGACTTATCTTAGACTTTAAGAGATCCTTAGTATTAAGATACATCTAGTAATTAGGTGGACACTCAACCTTGCCCTAGAGACTTAGAAGAGTTAGCCCTAGGAATAAGTCATGCCTTCAGGGTGTTAGAAAAATTTACCTACCCTATAGCTTGAACCAAATTCCTCACTTCCTTCCTTCAAGTCAAACTTAAATCAATTCCAACTTAATATATTTTCTCCAAATCCAAATCAATTCCACATGATTGAAACCCATGATTGAAACTAATGATTGAGGCTCATCATTGAAATTCCAAGTTCAAAATATTTCCTAAGTCCTTTGATTCTCTCATAGACTTAGAAATCAAATCTAAATCTCAAATTCAAAAAAAATTTCTCACAACCCATTTATATTCTCATTTATATTCACATATATAATGAAATAAAAAATTCAAATCAATCAAACTAAATCCAAAAATCAAATTCAAATTCCTAAAAATATTTTCTAAGTCCTTTGATTCCCTCTCATAGACTTAACCTAAATCAAATCTAAATCAATCCAAATTTAAGAAATTTTCTCACAACCCATTTATATTCACATATATAAATGAAATATAAATTCAAATCAATCAAACTAAATCCAAAATTAAATTCAAATTCCTAAAATCTTTCTAAGCATCTTGATTTCATCTTGGGACTTACTAAATCATCTAAATCATTCAAATTCAAGGAATTCTCTCACATCCCACCTATATTCTCATTTATATTCACATATATATAAATGAAATATAAATTAACATGAGTCAAACTTGTCATGTCCATGTATAAATTTCAAGTCCTAAAGGTCTTCATCTCAAAGGTGATCCCTTGAGCTTTTGCATAATGTGCTTCCTCACCTAAATCACTGCTTGGTATATTTCAATCAAGACCTTGATTAGTGATTCCTCATCTCTTTGATAAGACAAGGGCATCATATAGCTTAGCTTAGATGACAACTTTCTTAGATGAGAAAAGGATAGTCCACCTGGTCTTCCACAAGCATATCCAATGGAGCATCATGGAAGGCTTCATCATCAATGACTTTTCCCTATCTTGAAGTGTGGCCCAAGGTAGAACCTAACAAGGTTGATTTCTTGATCTCTCTTAGGGTAATGATTCTACACATTCAAAGCTCACTTACGCCTTCTCCTATGGGACCCTCAATCAATGATTCCAAGTCTATCTCAAGAGGTGATTTAGTATTCGAGTAAGTCCAACTCAATCAAAGAGAAAGATTGGAATTATTATAGTTATTTTGACTTGAAGAATTATCATTAGGAATAAAAAAAGATAACCCATCAGAAGTGAAACAAATGTAATTCAAACTAGCTTTATTCTTCAATTTCTTAGAATTATTTGAGGTATAAAGTAGATATCAAATAAAGTGAGTGGTAAGGATTTGCCCAATATCCTCGATATAAGAGTTCTACTAGTAGAAGAAATAGAAGAGCTATAGAAGTACTGTGGAAGCGCAACTATAGTAGATCGGACAACCCTATGCTAAAGGGTTATCCGGCCAACACTGTCAGCTGAGCTCCCCTTTCCTAGAGTCACGACCTTGCAAACCTCCTTGATGTTGAGGTTGACACTCAACTTGCAAGGAAAGCTTGATCTTCCTAATGGTCTTCTTAGAGATTTTGAAGAGAAATATCCCAACCTTCAGTTTTGGTAGATCACATGTATCCCCAAGGATTACTCTAATGGAATTGGAAGGTTGTTCCACAAGGTCTTTGGGATACTATAACACCTCTTGAAAAAATGTGTCAAGCACCCTTGAATGTAAAGCAATCCTCCAAAATGTGGCCTAGCATACGGTAAGGTCAAAAGTTTGATCATGACTTTGCCTACTTTCTCTAGCCTAGCTCAGATGAAAATAAGATTTCTTTGAGATTCTAAAGGTTTTCCTGATTATCTCCTCTTAAAAGAATAAGGTTTGTTTAACTTATTTAAAGGAGTAGGAACCATACATGGCTACATGCCGCCACTGGTAATTTGAGGTAGTGGTTATGTTGGCCATGGAGGCTGCGGTGGAGGCCGATAGAGTTGCCTCAATGGTGGCAAAGGAGGTGGAGGCTACTGAGGTCGTGGTCTCTCAGACTGATCTCAAGCTAGCTGCTTCCCCTTGTCAACCACTACTACTGCTCCATGTTTGTTCTCATAGACCCTCTATGACTTCTGCTTAGGCAACTATTTAGACTATCCTTGTAGACTAGCCCACTTATTGATTAGCTTCTCAAATGTCTTGATAGTGAAGCCCTTAAGCATAAAGGTGTCCGGGCCATAGATATTCTTCAAGAGAATCTCAATGACATGTTGTTCACAAACCAACTTCATACCGTTACACCATCTGAGAATATAATAACAAGAGACTCACCTGTGTTATGTTACAACGAGATCACTACAAGAATCTTTATTGAGCTCTAGCAAATGTCTTTACTGAACCATTGGGCAGTTCAACATACCAATCAAAGGTAATATCCGTTAGGCTACTAACAAAGAGGTAGAAAAGCAAAGTGTTATTGCAACTTGCATTGCACAACTGCCTTGAAATGTGCTATGTGCTGCCTTGGGTTTTCACTGCCATCAAATCTTTTGAAGGAAGGAGGCATGAAACCCTTGGGATATTGGATAACATAAAATTCGTCTGGGTAGGGTCTACCATTTGGAACCGATGATCCTGCCCGATCTTGAGCCAAAGCTTCCTTCACCTGCTGCTCAACCATGGATTTTATGTCTTTTTCTTGTATTGAGGTACTTTTCACTACCTTCCTATATAGGCTAGTGCTACCTTGCTCAATGGGAGGTAGAGTCTTGGATGGGTCTAAGATATGCACTAACTCAGGCTGACTGATGTCGACTGTAGTAGGATGAACTAAAGGGGCTTATTTTTGAAGCACTGAAATTGGTGCTAACAAGTCCTCTAACTAACGTACCATCCTATCAATCTGCTCATCCTTCTACCTCAACTGATGTCAGAGGTGCTAAGTTGATCGCGATATCTCGATCAACCTCATCACCTTCCATGGCTTGTTGTTCTAGAAGAGATCCTAGTGTCAACCATGACTCTAGAAGTCTCCCAATAAGTCATCTTCGTTGAGATTGAAGTTGACTTTCTCTTCATCTGACCAATTATACCCCAAGATCTCCTTTTTTCCATGAAATAATGTGCCACTATCTCATCTAAAGAATAATCCATTTGAGCTAGTATAAATAATCTAGGCTGACCTGTGTGATCACTATTGTACACTGAGAGGACTGACTTCGCCATGAGAGTCAATCCTATGTGGATTGTACTACAGATGAATGAATTCACCGCCACTAACTATGAGAGGGTAAACAATCCTAAGATGTTCCACTATCACTGGTGCAACTAGACTATCTTCTGCAATATCAGAGATAACTATCACCATCTTCACATCTGTTGGGAGTTGTGAAGGGACTAATCATGTTTATCGCCACTCTTCGCACCACCATTGGGGTAGAAAGAGAGAGCACCGCCACAATAGTGTATAAGGGTAGGATCCTTGACCATAGTCGATCACCAACGGTGCACTCTCTGGATATGGCCTTCATGGCCTTAGATGAAATAAAAGATGTTGTAACCTGAACTGGTGATGGAGGATGAGGGGTAGAGCAGTGGGGTGGAGACACCACCGACTCTCTATGTTCAGGAGCTGCCCTCCTGTGATGTCTAGTTCTAGTAAGATAGATGCTGTCGGTATGGTCGGTATGGGTAGCGCGCCGAGCTGGAAAATTAATAAGAGCGAATGTTGCCAAATGATAGCTGAACCTCCGCCTCTCCCTCCTTGTAATAAGTGTTATATGGGCCTCTCAGGCTCTCTCCTAGCAGATATACTTTCCCACGATGCATGGGATGATGGATCAGAGATCAAACTGAGCTCTAAACTCTGAACATCCATAAGCTCTACTTACCTATAAGAAAGGAGGTGAATGAAAACTATTCTGATATGCACACCGAGGAGGTGATGAGCTGATCCTCCTAACATCCTCTTTATCTGACCTAGAGAGAGGATGGAAATGGTTTTTTTGTAACCAATGGTGAAGTAATAATGGGAACTCAAATAGCCGCCTTAATCTCATGATCCCCGGTATGGTACCACTTGATCATGCGATTATGATTCCTACGCTTCTGTGTCCAGGTAGGATGGGAGGAGTGCAAGCTAGACCGATATTCAAATGTACGAGAGGTAAACCCTGAGGCCAGGGGAGCCTTACCCTTAGAGGGTATAGATGAGATGGTGTTAGCCCTCACTGGGCAGATGAGAAACTCATGCATGCAATCTCTATTGTTGGTACTGCTATAATTGAAGCCTGTGAAATTTCCACCACTTTCCTCTTCAGCAAGGAGACATCAGAGACAGAGGGTAAGTCAATCTTGATGACTTCACCTCCTTTTAACTGTATGAGGAGTGCCTCATAAAGTAATCGCTCCCTAATCCCACCAAAGTGAATCAAATGTGTATGGTCCATTTGAGAGAAGTTAGCTTGATCCAAAGCCAGATCCATACCATGGGGGAAGGTAAAATGAACCAATCCATTTCTATAAAAGAAGACAAAATTGAACTATCATCAGATGCTAAAGAATCAAGAATGAAATGAGTTTGTATCATATTTCTATCTTTATAGATTTTTGAATTTGAATTGAAAATTTGAACCCACATCCAACAACTTGGAAGTGTTAAGTGGGGTTCAAATAGATTTGAGAATTTGATTGAAAGAGGAATTTTGAATATGAATCCAACTTCAACAAATTTAGGTATGTTGAAAGATGGATTCAAATATTTTGATAAGGATGCTTCCATAGGTTCATGTTTGTTTGAATTTGAGTTTTATTTTTATTTGAGACCCTTTCTTTTAACAAATTTGGGTATGTCAACATAAGGATCAATTGATTTTGTTTTTGTTTGATGATTTTTTAATTTTACTTAGCAAATTTGGGTATGCTAAGTGAAGTGTTTGAGAAAGTGATTGTTTCTTTTTGTGAATTTTTGTTTTGATTTTGGAAATTTGGAATTCCCACTTAGGAAATTTGGGTATGCTAAGTGAAGAACCCAAGTGTGTTTTGTTTGATTTTTAAAAATAGGATCCTTAGAAAATTTAGGCATGTTAAGGAAATCCTAAGTGTTTCATTTTTTTTTTTTTTTGATTTGTTTTGAAAGTGGAGACTTAACTTTAGCTAATTTGGTATGCTAAGGACGAAGTCCCACTTAGTTTTGTGAAATGAAAATTTCACTTATCAAATTTGAGTATGCTAAATGAAATTCCAAAAGATGTGTTCAAAATTTTTGATTTGTTTTGGTTTTGAAAATGGAAACTTCTCCTTAGTAAATTTGGTATGCTAGGAAACCAAATTCCAAAAGTGTTTGAGAATTTTGGTTTTGACTTTGGAGACTTCTCTTAGCAAATTTGAGTATGCTAAATAATGTTCCAAAAGGTGTTTGAAAATTTTTGATTTTGGAGTTGGAGACTTTACTTAACAAATTTGGGTATGTTAAATGAAGTTCCAAATATGTTTTAATTTTTTTTTTTTGATTTTGAATTTGGAGACTCCATCTAACAAATTTGGGTATGTTAAATGAAGTTCCAAATTGTGTTTTGAAAAATTTTTAATTTTGGGTTTGGAGACTTCACTTAACAAATTTGGGTATCTTAAATGAAGTTCAAAATATGTTTAGAAAATTTTTTTGGATTTTAGATTTGGAGACTTCACTTAACAAATTTGGGTATGTTAAATGAAGTTCCAAATGTGTTTTGAAAATTTTGAATTTTGAATTTGGAGAATTCACTTAACAAATTTGGGTTTGTTGAATGAAGTTCCAAAATGTGTTTAAAAATTTTTGGATTTTGGATTTGGAAACTTCACTTAACAAATTTGGGTATGTTAAATTAATTTCCAAATATGTTTAGAAATATTTGATTTTGGATTTTGGAAACTTCACTTAGCAAATTTGAGAATGCCAAATGAGGTTCCAAAATGTGTTTGAAAATTTTGAATTTTGAATTTGGAGACTTCACTTAACAAATTTAGGTATGTTAAATGAAGTTCCAAATGTATTTATAATTTTGAAAGTATGATTGTTTAAGTTTTAATTTTAAAAATAGGACTCCCATTCAACAAATTTGGGTATGTAGAAATGGGAATCAATCTTATTTTTGAAATGTAAAAATTTTGTTTTGTGTGTGATTATTGCTTTTTGAAAGAGGAGAATTCCAACTTAATCATATGCGGGATATGTTTAAGTGGGATTTCCAAATGATGTTATTTTTTAGTTGGAAATGAAATCTTCATTTAATAAATTTGAGTCTATTAAACGAAGATGTTCATATGTGCTTTTTTTGAAAAATTTAATTCTATTTTAAAATGAAATTTCTATTCAATAGGTATGAGTGTATTGAATGGAACGGTTCATGTGTGCTTTTTGAAAATTTTCTAATTGATTTTGATTATGATTTTTGAAAAGGATGATTGTTCATTTTATTTTGAAAAGGAAATCTTCATCGAAATGAATTGAAAGAAGATGTTCATTTGTGCTTTTGAAAATTTAATTTATTTGAAATGAACTTCCATTCAATAGGTGTGAATATATTGAATGGAAAGATTCATGTATGCTTTTTTGAAAACTTTATTTTTGATTGTGATTTTTGGGAAGATAATTATTCATTTTATTTTGAAAATGAAATCTTCATCAAAATGAATTGAAATAAGATGTTCATTTGTTCTTTTGGAAAATAGATTGTTGTTTTTATTCTAAAAAAAATTCCTACATGTAAAAATTATGGGAATTATTACATGAGGGTGATAAATTTTTGTGAAAAATACTTTTTTAAATGTATTTTTGAAAAGCAAAATTTTTTTTGTAGAATTATTATTTTCTTTATTAATTTGGAATGAAACTTTGCTTAACATATAAATGATAAGGAGGAAGTCTTTAAATATTTTCTTTTTATTTAGATCTTTTAATTTTTACCCATTGGAGAACCCAATGGGGGGTTTTAAGACCCACAAAGAATGCAGTTCTAAAACCTAAAGATGTTGGCTAACTCAACTTAAGAATGAAATAAGCTAAGTGCCAATAGAAGGAAGGATAGTCTTAGATTCATACTCAAGTACAAACCCACTATTGATACTCAAAGACAACGATCATTTATTAAAGATGGAGAGAGGAACCATCCCCAGTAAAGTCGCCAGAAAAATCTATGGTGAAAAATTTCTATAAGAGTCAACTTTCAAATCTGTGGGGAGAAGAGAAAGACAAGACTATCAAAATTCATCTTTTTAGGATGCCACATAGATTTGTAGATGTCCTTATTCAGGTAATCAAGTACGTCATTAAGAAAATAGTATACTATCTCGAAAGATAGAAGTCACTACCCTTTAATGGACCTAATTACCTCAATAAGGACTCCTAAGGATGATGGTCGCATATGTAGAGATTCTTCCCTACTTTACATCAAAAAGTAAAGGTGGTTTATTTTAAATGTTGTTAAGTTCCCTATAGCAAGCCCCATAGTTAATTACATCCTAAGGAATGGGGATCCCTTAGAAAACTCTATTAAGGTAAATGATCATTGTCTTCAAAGATTTTAATAGAAAGGACTATCAATCGATTAATTTATTTTCAAGATCAAATGATGGGATTGATCAAAGAGGGAGTTATTATGAAGCCAAAGAAAGATAAGTAGGAGATGCCCGATGCTAGGAAACTGTGAACATCTCAAACTATCTATAGTCGGGCTTTACATTTTTGAAATTGATTTAGTTTGTTTGAGTTGTATTTTTATTAGAAATTTAGGACTTATGATTCCTTAACACAAGATTAAGAAATGCCTAAGAGGTGAGGATTATGCTTATGGCCCCAAAGGGGAGAAGCAATCGAACCTAAATCTAGGAGCTTTGTGAGGGTGAAAGCACAACCTAAATCTAAGGAGAAAATGGGTATTTGGTTTGCCTCCAGAGAGGACAAAACACTTGGACTTACAACCAGGGTGGCCCAACTAACTCCTCCTATGATTTTAAATACATGTAGGCAAGTCTTTATGCTTATGCAAGATAGCTAGGCTATTATTTAGAGAGACTAAGTCCTTAAACTCACTCCCTAAAGAGACTAGATCATGTAAGGGTATGCTTCAAATGACCTAAATCTAATGCAATTCAAATTTCATTTTTTTTTTATTTTGGACAATTATTTTGACTCAGGCTAATAGGATTCATATGCCTAATGCATGAGAAATAAAGTTATTGGCCAAAATCAGTGAGAAGGGAGGAGGTTTCCACCATGGCTCTCAAAGGGCCAAGTTTCTCAGGCAAAGGTGGAAGCCCTCCAATCAAGAGTGAAATAAGATGCATTTATGCATGATATTATAAAAGAAATACTCATCCAATAAGGGGTTTTAATTCTTTTATCTTGATTTTAAACTAAGCTTTAGGTGAGGTTATGAGTTCTTTATTTTAATTTGAGTTGTTAAGTTGGGTAAAGATTTATTTTCTCTAAGAGCCTAATCCACATCCAGCCATACATAAAGCAAGGAAGAAACTAGAAAAAGATGCCACTTAATGCATAAGCTAAACAAATGATCAATCAATTTATAAAGCTATTCACAAAAAAGAATAAAATGCCGTTGTAATCGGGCACCACCGCACAAACCCAAAAATAATAAATTGGGTAGCCTAGCTCTACCCTTATACAACCCAGATTACACATGAATTAAATACAATTAAGCAAGGAATTTATTGTTATGGGGGTCTTCAAGCTTAATTTCATCTTTCTTCTTTTCTCCTTTTCTTCTTCTTCTTTCTTCTTTGGTTCCTTCTTTTGGATGGTTGGAAAGTAGATGCTCCAAGGCTTCACATGGTGTATAAGATAAGATCTTATGACCAATGATCATCCTAATCCACATAACTATCATTCAAAAATCCTAATTGCATAAATTTACTTTAAAAATAAAAAGAATGGAAATCTAATTAACACCGACAAAATAAAGATTAGCTAAAACAAATCACACAAATCCCAAGCATGTATATTGGACTTATCACCCCACACATGGGTGACTAAGTCCACGATGGATTATGCTTAGGGGTATAAAGAACACAAGTAAAGCATTTATATTTTTATTTATGATACCTTAAGCACAATCCCGAAAAATAATGATTAGACTAAAGCATACCATTCATTATGAGCATACACTAACATCCAATCAAAATATATATCACAAAATAAAATAAACATCAAACCATGCACCCTAACCTAAAGCTAGAAGTGGTGACTTAGGCTAATGTGCTTTGAAAGGTTTGTGTGTATGCTTAGCTATGGCTTTAGGTTCAAATTTTCTAAGTGTGAAAACATGTTCAACTTAGAGGAGGTTTCATTTAAGTTGTTTAATTATTTTGGGTTGATTTTATTTCATATTTTGATTTGGTTCAAGTGAATCCTACAATTAATTACTAAGTTGAAGAGGGAAGAGAAGAGAACTTCTTTCCTTTCCTTAACCTAAGTAATTTCTAAAGTAGATTCACATTTTAGTTTTGTTTAGTGAATGTTTTGATTAAGTATTTTAATTAATCCTAAGTTTAGATGAACTCTAAACAAACCTATTCAAAAAGAAAGGCATTTTAAGATTAAATAAAATGAACCAAATTCACAAACACACATTACTTCATTTCTTTCCCAACATGTATAACATGCATATGAATGAGTCTAAGCATATCTATACATACAAATGAGAATATTTAACACACTTTATGATGCATGCTAAGTAATCCATTTAAGAAAATTTGGAAGTTTACTATGCATGATTTTCTTAAGTAGAAAAGGTTTCTTTATCCAATTTTCACATACACATGAAAGTAAGAAAGGCATAAGTGAGTACAACCATTGTTAACTAGAGGTGTAAGGTACAAGACCTACTTAGGGATACTTAAATCTCACAACCTCGGGTTGTCGGACTAATATCCACTTTCCTTAAATACAAACATGTGTATAAAAGAAATGAATGGAAAAGTGGTATTAATTGATTTATTTTGTTTATGCAATTTATGTGTACAAGCATAAGTAACCCTCTTAAGTGATAGCATAGGAATGAATAGGATATGGAATTAGGCAAGTGTTAGGTTATTTTCAAATGAACCATACATCTTACCAACTCCTATTCAAAATTATACTAACATAAGAGAAAGGAAATCTATACTAAGCACATCCTTATTCTTTCACATGCAAGCTTATAATTAAAATATAAGTAGCACACTACAGATTTGATAATTGATTTATATGTTTTGAAAATAATTTGAATTTAGTAGTGATAATAGCCACTCATATTTCTACTTTAGCCAACACATATAAATTTACAATAAAGTAAACAATTTCATTTTAAATTTGAATTTGAAAAATATGAATGCATGAAACCACATGACATACAAATTTATCATGTTGGGGAAAGAATCAAAGCAATGAAAGCATGTAAACACATTCACTTTAATTAAATCCTAAAGACATTCTTATGGAATAAGAAAGTTTAAAATAAATCAAAGTGTATTCAATGTGATTTTGTTTAGTTTTAAGTTTGATTTAATTTTGAAAAGGTGAGTTGAGTTTGTTGTTCCTAACCCATTCCACATGTGTTTGATATTTTTGTTTAATTTTTAGATGATTAGATTCATTTTTATGTATTAATTAGGTTAAGGTATGAATTAAGCAAGTTAATTAACCCTTACCTACACCACCTTAACATAGTTAACCAAATAATTATGAGCCAATGAGATGACATAAAACTCACAAGGAATTTAAATTTGCAATGCACTAGAAGAAAGGGCCTAATGCAATTTGGCTCATGATTAATGGTTAATTAAAGGGGTTTAGCTTAAGTAATTTCAAAACACCCTTTCACACATATGAATTGGGTTTTGATTTCCTTAATTGAACTTAGGCTAACACCTAAGCATCTACCCAAAGTAGATTAATTAAGTTCTAAAATTTTTTAGAAATTAATTAAGGGGATAATTAATGAATTAACCCTTAATTAAGAGAGATTAAGGAAAGAAAAGGGGTTTGGGAATAGCTTGGGAAATGCCCCAAATTATTCTAAATCTCTATCTATTAGATCTAACCTTAATCAACTCTAATAATGGATTAAAACACTAATCACAAATTAATTATCCTTAATTACATAAGGAGTAATTAGGAAACATTTGCAATTCCCCAATTAAGCCTTCAATAAATCCCAAGAAAAATTAGGGAGGAGGTCATCCCCAAAAACATACCCAAGAAGTTTTGGATTAATCAGAGGTTTAATTAAGAGGTAATTAGCAAAATGAAATTTTCAATAAAACTCAAAATTAGAGAAAAGGATAATTCAAAATCCATTGAAATTATTTTTAAAATATTCTAGGTTGAATTATCTTTCCATAGAATTTTATTTCATATTTTTTTGAATTTTTTATTAAATTCTCTAACTAATCCCTCAGCCACATGCAGCTGGCAACTTTTACATGAGATCATGGGGTGAGCCTCACTTAAATGCCCCATCCAAATGGCGCTGGATGTTTGATCACGCCGATCAAAGATCGACGGCCGGATCCTCCCATAGTTTATAAAGGATTATTAATTCTAAAAAATGTGGTAATAATGTCCATCCAAAATGCTGGATGGACGCCGTTCTCCCATCTAGGATCAATAGAGGTTATCCATGATCTAGGAAGATGAAGCTTGATTGAGCTCGGACAAAAAAATTTACCCACACCATCTAAAGCCAATAAGGAACATATCCAACGGTGGATTTTGCATGAATTGAAAATTCCTTTCATAAAATATCAACACCTCCTATACAAGGTGGTTAAAAAATTTCATACCTCACCAGAGGTGATCACCGACACTCGAGATTGATGAGGTAGCTTGAAGTGGAGAAAGCGCTGAAAGTTTCAAGCCTGGAGTGGATCCTATGGACCAACACCACTTGATATCCCTTGTGATTTTAATCCAATTGAGGCTCTCCTTGCTGTGGGAACTCAAATGGATGCTTGTGTGAACTCAAATTGATCCTCAAAGGAAGTGTGCAAGAGGAATTGGAGTAATTTTGAGTAAGGAAGAAGTTGAAAGTTCAAAGGAGCTCCCCTATTTTTCATTGGATAAAATCGAGAAGAAGCTATTTCAAATCCTCCTTAGAAAGCTTAGGATGGCTATCTGATCTCTCCTAACACTCTCTAAGCTTCAATCGAATGAGGGAATGATAGTTTCAAATTGAATTAGGGGGAGTATATCTCCCCCTATGGAAATCGGATGGTCGACACCTCCCTTTCTATTTTGATCCAATTGACCACATTGGAGAGTTTGTTTAGGCTGTTAGCTCTTTACACATGGTCAATTTGAGGCCTTGAGTGGATTGCTAACCTCCCATGTGCATCAAATTGAGTGGAAGGAGGATTTGGAATGAGCCAATTTGACCCATGGGGTTGGATTTGGCCTTGGGTCCATTTAGGCTGACCCAAACCCATTGGGTTGAGTGCACCACTCTTCATTAGGTCCCCTTGAGGTAGTATGAAGGTATCAAGTGGATATGAAGAGGGCATGGCCAAATTACCCATGGATTAGGCCAAAATTTGTTCTATGGCCTAGAGGTAGAATGGTCATTTTGCTAATTTTTTAATTTGGACATGTTGGGTCAATGAAGAAACTAGGTTTGGCCAAGTTTCAAGAGATTTTGAATTCATTTGATAAGGTTTGGCTCATGTTGACCCATTTAGGTCAAAATGAGTCAACTTGGGTCAAGTTGACCAATTGGTCAAATTAGGTCAAACCAAGGGTTGGGTCAAGTCAATATGACCATTTGAAATATTTTTATGGCTTTGGTTTAATTCAATTTGGTTTAGTTTCAAGTTTGGCTCAAATGACTTCATTTAGGTCAAATGGGTCAAGTTGACTTATTTGACCCATTTGACCTATTTGGGCTAGGTCAAGGGTAGGTTTAGGTTTGGTTAGTCATATGGAGTGGATTGGTATCTTTATTTCTAATCAATTTTGATTATGTTCAAATTTGGCTCAACATGATCCCTTTAGGTCAAGTTAGGTCTAAGGTCAATTGGGCTAAGTTAGGTCTAGTTGTCCAATTGAGGCTATGGCCAAGTTCAACTAGTGATTTGGAATGAACTTGACCCATTGGTTTTAATCAATTTAGCTTAGATCAAGCTTTGACATATTTTGACTTTTTAGGTCAAGTTGGGTCAACTTGGGTCAAGTGGTCAATTGGGCTAGGTTATGCTTAAAGGTTGACTCGGTCAAGTTCAAACATAGTTCATGAATGAACTTAGATCAATGGTTTCAATCAATTTGGCCTATGGTGGAATTTGGCTATGTTAGGTTTCATTTTAAGTGTTGACTTGGTCAACCCTTAGGTTTGACCCAATTTTTGATTAATCATCATGATTGTGATCATGATGAGGCATAGATGAGTTTGGTTCAATCCAATTTGGTTAGGATTAGAATTTGGGTTTAAGGGAAGTTTGGGTCAAATGGCTTGGTCAAAGCTTGATTTGAGTTTGATTGATCTTGTATATGGACTTATGATTGAAATATAAATCCATTTACATGTAGTTTGAAGTCAAATGGGTTTTGGTCCATTTGATAATTTCATATTCAAAGGAAGAATATGAAGGGATTTTGGCTTTGATTTTTGAATTGGATTTTGATTTAGTGATTGAAGTTTGTATTTATATATTGGTTCATGATTGTAGGGTTGATTGAATCGAAGGAAAATTAAGAGTTTGGCTTGATTTGAAGTTGATTTGGCTAAGTTCAAGATTTTAACTTGAAAGGCTTAGGTTAGATTTTGAATGGATTTGAGATTGATTTTTGGAATTGGTTTTGATTGTTTGAATTTATATTTAATTTATATATGTGAATATAAATGAGAATATTAATGGATCATGAGAAAATTTCGAGGATTTGAAATGATTTGATCATGATTTGGGCTAAGTCCATTAAGAGGGATTTAAAGGACTTAGAAAAATTTTGGAGTTTGAATTTTTGAATTTGGTTTGATTGATTTATATTTATATTTCATTTATATATGTGAATATAAATGAGAATATAAATGAGTTACAAGAAAATCCCATGAGTTTGAATTGGTTTGATCATGATTATGGCTAAGTCCATTAATGGAAAATTAAGGACTTAAGAAAGATTTTAGATTTGGAATTTGATTTGAGGGTTTGATTTGATTTATATTTATATTTTCATTTATATATGTGAATATAAATGAGAATATAAATGAGTTTTGAGAAAATCCCATGAGTTGGAATTGGTTTGATCATGATTTAGGATAAGTCCTTTAAGGAAAATTTAAAGGACTTAGAAAAATTTCATGTATTGATTTGGAATTTTGAGTTTAGTTTGGTTGGTTTGAATTTATATTTCATTTATATATGTGAATATAAATGAGAATATAAATGAATTATGAGAAAATCTCAAAGATTTGATTTGATTTTGATCATGATTTTGGCTAAGTCCTTAATAGGAAGATTTGAACTTAAAAATTTCATTCATGGATTTTAATCATAGATTTCAATCATGGGTTTCAATCATATGGAGTTGATTTGAGCTTGGAGAAAATCAATTAAGATTGATTTGGAATTTGACTTGAAGGAAGAAAAGTTAGGAATGGTTTAAGCTAAGGGTAGGAAAGTTTTCTTAACACCCCTAAGGCATGACCTATTCCTATGGCTAACTCTTCTAAGTCTTCTAGGGCTAGGTTAAGTGTCCACCTAATCATTAGATGTGTCTTAAGACTAAGGAGCTCTTAAAATCTAAAAGGAGTCCTATGCTTAAGATGGAGGGGTTGAGAGCTCATTCTAAAAATGAGGTCAACAATGGTTCTTAAGTTCTTTGAGGCCCCCTAAGGAATGAGATCCTTAAAATACTGACAAGGTAAATGATCATTGTCTCTAAAAGATTTCAAGTAGGACTATCAATCATTAGTTTATTTTGGAAGATCAAATGGGATTGATCAAAGAGAGAGTTATTATCGCCAAAGGAAGATAAGTAAGAGATGCCCACGATGCTAGGAAACCTTGAGAACATCTCAAACTATCCTATGATTGGGCTTTATATTTTTGAAATTGATTTGATTTGTTTGAGTTGAATTTTTCATTAGAAATTTTGAACTTATGATTCCATAACACAAGATTAAGGAAATGCCTAAGAGGCGAGGATTTATGCTTATGACCCACAAAGGGGAGAAACAACCTCAGAACCTAAATCTAGGGAGCTTTGGCGAGGGCCAAAATCACAACCTAAATCTAAGGTGGACAATGAGTATTTGGTTTACCTCTACAAGAGTGGATAAATCACCCAACTACTTAGACTTACAACCACCTAGGGGTGGTTGCCAACTAACTTCTCTTACAGTTTTAAATTTATGTAGGCAAGTCATATGCTTTATGTAAGATAGCTAGGCTATTATTTATTTAGAAAGAGACTAAGTCCTTAAACTTACTCCCTAAAGAGACTAGATCATGTAAGGGTATGCTTCAAATGACCTAAATTTAATGCAATTCAAATTTCATTTTATTTTCATTTTTGACAATCATTTTGACTCGATAGGATTCATATGCAAAGTGCGAGAAATGAGATTATTGGCCAAAATCAGGGAGAAGGGAGGTGGTGTATTTCCACCATGGCTCTCATAGGTCAAGCCAAGTTTCTCTGGCAAAGGTGGAAGCCCTCCAATCAAAAGTGAAAATAATATGCATTTATGCATGATGTTATAAAAGAAATACTCATTCAGCTAAGGGGTTGCTGATTCTTTTATCTTGAATTTTAGCCTAAGCTTTAGGCGAGGTTATGAGTTCTTTATCTTTAATTTTGAATTGTTAAATCTGGTAAAATATTTATTTTTCCCTAAGAGCCTAATCTACATCTAGGCCATACATAAAACAAAGAAGAAACTAGGAAAATGATGTCACTTAATGCACAAGCTAAACAAATCATCAATCAATTTATAAAGCTAATCGTAAAAGAATAAGAGGCCATTACAGTCGGGTACCACCACACAAACCCAAAAAAAATCTGGTAGCTAAACTCTACCCTTATACAACCCGAATTATAAATGAATTACATACAATTAAGTAAGGAACTCATTGTTATCGGGGTCTTCAAGCTTCATTTCTTCATTATTCTTTTCTTCTTTCTTCTTTCTTCTTTGGTTTCTTCTTTTGGATGGTTGGAAGGTGGATGCTTCAAAGGCTTCACATGGTGCATAAGATGAGATCTTATGACCAATGCTCATTCTAATCCCCATAATAATCATTCTAAAATCCTAATTATAAAAATTACATGAAAAGGAAAAAAGTAAATCTAACTAACACTTATAAAACAAAGATTAGTTAAACAAATCACACAAAATCTCAAGCATGTATATTGGATTTATCACCCCACACATGGGTGACTAAGTCCACCTGGCCTATTGGATTATGCTTAGGGTATAAGCACCTGTAACAAAAGCATTTATATTTTTATTTATTACAAGCTTAAGCACAATCCCCTAGAAAATAATGGTTAGACTAAGATCGCCCTACCATTCATTCTATGCACATTCATCCTAACATCTATACTAAAACATATATCACAAAATAAAAGCAAACATCAAACCATGCATCACCTAATCTAAAGAGACTTGACTAATGTGTGCTTTAGAGGTTTGTGTGGTATGCTTAGCTATGGCTTTAAGTTAGAATCTTCTAAGTATGATGAATGTTCAACTTAGAGGAAGGTTTCATTCAAGTGATTTAATTATTTTGAGTTAATTTTATTTTATGTTTTGATTGAGTTCAAATGAATCCTACAATTAATTACTAAGTTATAAAGAGAGGGAAAGAGAAGAGAACTTCTCTTTACTTCCCTAACCTAAGTAATTTCTAAAGTGGATTCATGTTTTTGTTTTATTTAGTGAATATTTTAATTAAGTGTTTTAATTAATCCTAAGTTTAGATGAACTCTAAATGAACCTATTCAAAAAGAAAGGCATTTTAAGATTAAGTAAAATGAACTAAATTCACAAAACATACATCACTTTATTTCTTTCCCAACATGTATAGCACGCATATGAATGAGTCCTAAACATTTCTATACGTACAAATGGGAATGTTTAGCACACTTTATGATTCATGCCAAGTAATTCATTTAAGAAAATTTGAATGTTTATGATGCATGATTTTCTTTTAAAAGTTTTTTATCCAACTTTCACATGCACATATGAATGTATGAAAGCCATAAGTAAGTATGATGCCATTGTTAACCAGGGGTATAAGGTACAAGACCTACTTAGCATTACTTAAAGTCTCGTAGCCCTAGGGTTGTCTAGACTAATATACCACTTTCCTTAAATACAAGCATGTGTACAAAAGAAATGAATGGAAAAGAAAGAATGCAAAAGTTTATGTTGGTTGATTTATTTTGTTTATGCAATATGAAGTGTATCCTTCTTAAGTAATAGCATAGAAATGAGTAGGAGAATTAGGCAAGTGTAGGTTCTTTTCAAATGAACCATACACTGTTAAATCCTATTCAAAACTATACTAAAAGAGAGAGAAGGACAACCTACTAAGCACATCCTTATATTTACTCATGCAAAATTATAAATAAGATATATAAGTAACACACTTTAATTTTGATAATTGATTCATATATTTTAAAAAATAATTTGATTTAATAGTGATAATAGTCACTCATATTCTTACTTTAGCCAACACATGCAATTTGACATAAAGGAAACATTTTCATTTTAATTTGATTTTGAAAAGCATGGATGCATGAAACCATATGACACACATATTTAGCAAGTTGGAAAAGAACTAAAGCAATGAAATCATATAAATACATTCACTTTAATTAAATCCTAAAGACAATCTTATGAAATAAGAAAGCTTAAAGTAAATCAAAGTTTACTTAATGTGATTTTTTTGTTTGATTTTGAATTGATTTAATTTTGAAAATATGAAGTGAGTTTGTTATTTCTAACCCATTCTGACATGTGTTTGATATTTCTGTTCAATTTTTAGCTGATTATATTCATTTTATATTTTGATTAGGTTAAGGTATGAATTAAACATGTTAATTACCCCGTACCTACACCACCTTATCATAGTTAATCAAATAATCATGAGCTAATGAGATGACATAAAAACTCACAAGGAATTTAAATTTGTAATGCACCTAGGAAGAAAGGGGCCTAATGCAATTTGACTCATGGTTAATGATTAATTAAGCGAAGGGGTTTAACTTAAGTAATTTCAAAACACCCCTCACACATATGAGCTGAATTTTGATTTCCTTAGTTGAACTTACGCTCTTGAACACCAATGCAGCTACCCCAAGTAGATTAATTGAGTTCCAGAAAATTATAGAATTGTAAGAGATTAATTAAGAGGGTAATTAGTGAATTAGCCTTTAATTAAGAGAGGATTAAGAAAGAAAAGGGGGTTTAAGGAATAGCTTAGGGGAAATGCCCCATAATTATTCCCTAAACCTCCTATCCATTGAAACAAACCTTAATCAACTTCAACAAAAGTTTAAACCACTAATTAAATCCTTAATTAATTGTAATTACATTAAGGGAGTAATTAGGAAATGAATTAGCAATTTCTCCAATTTTTCCACCAATAAATCCTAAGAAAATTAGGAGAGGTAGAAGTCATCCCCCAAAATATACTCTAGAAGTTTGTGAATAATTAGTGAATTAATAGGAAATAATTAGCAAATTATAATTTCTAATAAAACCAAAATCAGAGAAATACATTATTCAAAATCCATTAAAACCAATTTTAGAATATTCTATATTAGATTATCTTTCGGTGGAAATTTACCTCATATTTGTTTGATTTTTCTTTAGAGAGATATGAATTTTAGAAGTTTAGGTAATTAATTAGAATTATTTAAACCTTAATTAATTTCCTAATCCTATGGCGTGACATGCACGTGGCTAACGCGGCTGCACTTTACATGCATTGTCGCCTGGGTGGCCACTTAAATGTCACATCATAGTGCCATGCTAGCCATGCGCTTTTTAGTATCCGATCAAGGATCGGATTAAAAGCCTCCATTCATAAGGGATTAAATTAAATATAAACCATGTTTTAATATTGGCCGTCCATCCAAAACGGCATGGATGGATGGAGATCCTCCTTCTTCCCTGTGAAAATGGGGACCGCCACTTTCAAAGAAGATTCGAGCTCAATCGAGCTCGGAATTGATTGAAAGTCAACCCACACCATCTAAACCTAATGGCAAGCACATCTAATGGTCAAAAATCCATGGGATTAAAATTTCTTTCATAAAGCTCCACACCACATTGAGTTTAATGGTCAAAAATGGCATACCTCATCGGAGGTGATCACCGGTGCTCAATTCCCATGGATAAGCTTTGTATGGTTGAGACGAAGCATTGGTGAAAGTTTTAGCTGTTGAGGTTGAGTAGATGGCTCTATGGACCAACCCCTCCTTGCTTTAAGCTCGGCCTTAGTCTTGGTGAATCCTCCTCTGCCTTTGGAGCTTGGGAAAGAGTATGGAAAAGCTCGATTGACCTCACTGATGGAGTATGCAAAGGGAACTGAGTGGATTTTGAGTGTGGAGAAAGTTGAAAATCCTATGGAGCTCCCCTATTTTCACCTTATGAAAATTGAGAAGATGAAGCTGGAAAGTGCTTGAGGGTTCTTGGGATCACTAGGAAAAGACTCCTCTGGCTCTCTCTCACACTCAATCGATAATGGGGAAGTGAAGATTCAAATGAATTAGGGGGAGTATATCTCCCCCTTTTGCAATCGGACGGTCAACAAGGGAGGAGCCATTTTGATCTAATTGAGCTTAGGCAGTGGGTTTGTTAGGCTGTTTAGGCTATCCTTGAGTTAATTTTAGGCTAGGGAGTGGATTAGTGAAGTCCCCATGTGCTTAAATTGAGTGTAGGAGGAATGCCATGTGGCTAATTTGAGCCATGTGCTTAGTTTTGGCCTTAGGCTAGGTTGGGCTGACCCAAACCCATTGGGTTGGGTGCACCACCCTCCCTAGGGTTTACTTGACCTATTAGGAGAGTATCAAGTAGGTATGAAGAGGAATTGACCAAATTCTCCATGGATTTGACTAAATTTTGTTCCATGGCCTAGGGGTAAAATGGTTATTTGGCTGATTTTTGAACTTGGGTATGTTGGATATGTTTGAGAAAATAGGTTTAGCCAAGTTTCATTGGATTTGTAGTTCATTTGATATGGTTTGGCTCATGTTGACCCATTTAGGTCAAAATGGGTCAACTTGGGTCAAGTTGATCAATTGGTCAAATTGGGTAAAACCAAGGGTTGGGTCAAGTTCACATGACCATTTGAAATGTTTTGGTGGCTTTGGTTTGATTTAATTTTATTTAGGTTTGAATTTGATTCATATGAATTCATTTAGGTTAAATGGGCCAAGTTGACCAATTTGACCAACTTGACCTATTTGAGCTAGGTCATGGGTTAGTTTAGATTTTGTTAATCATATGAAGTGGATTGGTATCTTTGTATCCAATCAATTTTTGTTAAGTTTAAATTTGGCTCAAAATGACCCTTTAGGTCAAGTTGGTTTCATGGTCAATCGGGCTAGGTTAGGTCTAGTTGGCCAATTGAGGCTTTGGTCAAGTTCAACAAATGATTTGGAATGAAGTGGATTTAATCAATTTGGTTTAGAGCAAGTTTTGACACATTTTAACTTTTTAGGTCAAGTTGGGTCAACTTGGGTCAAGTGGCCAAATGGGCTAGGTTAGGCTCAAATGTTGATCGGTCAAGTTCAAACATTGGTCATGAATTGGTTTCAATTAATTTGGCCTATGGTGGAATTTGGCTATGTTAGGTTTCATTTTGGCTAAATGTTGACCTGGTCAACCCTTAGGTTTGACTTGGTTTGACCCAATTTGAGTTATTGATCATCTCATGATGATTGTTGGTCATGATGAGAGGCTTAGATGAGCTTAGTTCAATCCAAAGTAGTTAGGATTAAAATTTGGCTCATAACGATACTTTAGGCCACTTTGGGTCAAGTGATCCTAAGTGGGTCAAATGGCTTGGTCAAAGCTTGATTTGAGTTTGATTGAACTTGTATATGGACTTATGATTGAAATATAAATCCATTTGCAAGTAGTTTGAAGTCAAATGGGTTTTGATTCATTTGACAATTTCATATTCGAAGGAAGAACATCAATGGATTTGAAGTCTAATTTTTGAATTGAGTTTTGATTAAGTGATTGAAGTTTGTATTTATATTTGGATTCATGATTGAAGGATTGATTGAATCATGAACGAAAATCAAGAGTTTGGCTTGATTTAAAATTGATTTGGCTAAGTTCAAGATTATGACTTGAAAGGATTAGGTTGGATTTTTATTGAATTTGATTTGATAAGTTTTGATTGTTTGAATTTATATTTTATTTATATATGTGAATATAAATGAGAATATAAATGGGTTATGAGAAAATCTCAAGGATTTGAAGTGATTTGATAATGACTAGGCTAAGTCCCAAGAGGAAATTTAAAGGACTTAGAAATTTTTGGATTTCAAGTTTGAGTTTGATTTGATTGATTTGAATTTATATTTCATTTATATATGTGAATATAAATCAGAATATAAAGGAGTTATAAGAAAGTTTCAATGATTTGAAGTGATTTGATCATGCCATAGGCTAAGTCCTTAAGAGGAAATTTGAAGGACTTAGGGAATTTTGGAGTTTGGAACTTGAATTTTGAATTTGGTTTGATTGATTTGATTGATTTGAATTTATATTTCACTTATATATGTGAATATAAATGAGAATATAAATGAATGAAAAATCTCATGAGTTTGAATTGATTTAGATTTGATTTAGGCTAAGTCCTTAAGAGGGAATTAAGGGCTTAAGAGAGATTTGGAGTTTTAGATTTGAATTTTTGAATTTAGTTTGATTGGTTTGAATTTATATTTCATTTATATATGTGAATATAAATGAGAATATAAATGAGATACTAGAAAATTTTAAGGATTTGATTTGATTTGATTTGAAGATGATTTTGGAATTTGAAATTTCATTCATGGGTTTCAATCATGGATTTCAATCATGGATTTCAATCATGTGGCATTGATTTGAGTTTGGAGAAAATCAAATAAGATTGATTTGGAGTTTGACTTGAAGGAAGGAAGGTGAGGAGTGGTTCAAGCTAAGGGTAGACAAATTTTCCTAACACCCCTAAGACATGACCTATTCCTATGGCTAACTCTTCTAAGTCTCTAGGACTAGGTTGAGTGTCCACCTAATCACTAGATGTGTCTTAAGACTAAGGAACTCTTAAATTCTAAGAGAAGTCCTATGTTTAAGATGGAGGTGTTGAGAACTCATTCTAAAAATGAGGTCAACAATAATTTCAAAGGCATGCTGGCACTTGTCATCCCACTTGAACTTGGCTTCCTTTTTGACAAGTGCTTAGAATGGCTTGCATCTCCCCGATAGGTTGGAAGTAAAGCATCTTAAATATGCCAACCATCCTTGAAAAGATCTGAGTAGAGTTAAACTCTTAGGAGGTGGCATTTCTAAGATAGCTTTGGTCTTTCTAGATCTATTTTTATTCCCCGATGTCAGACAATAAACCCAAAGAATTTTCCTGAAGCTACTTCGAATGCACACTTCAGGGGATTCATTTTGAGATTATATTCTCTTAACCATTCAAAAACTACTCTCAAGTCAAAGAGATGGTCTTCATTTTCTTTGTGCTTGACTACTAGATCATTAACATAGTAATCAACCTGATGATGGATGAGTTCGTTGAAGATCTGAGTCATGTCCCGTTGGTATGTAGCACCAACATTTTTAAAGCCAAAAGGCATGACCCTATAATAATAGATTCTGATCGGGGTTCAAAAAGTAGTGTTTCTTTCATCCTCGGGGGCCATCTTGATTTGGTTATAGCTAGATGACCCATCCATGATAGAGAATACTGCATGAGATGAGGCGATGTCCACCATTAATTCCAATATAGGAAGAGGAAACTCATCCTTAGGACATGCCTTGTTTAAGTCCTTGAAATTGACGCATATGTGAATTTGGCCATTCTTCTTCTTAATTGGGAAACATTGGCTAATCAGGTAGGATATTTTTCTTCCCTGATGAAACCAGTATCGATCAGTTTCTTGACTTCAGAAATGACCTGTTGTTCGATTTCTAATCGCATATGTCTATGAGCTTGCTTGATTGGGTTAACGCTAGGATCTATTGCTAGTTTGTGGTCTGCTACATCAGGAGATAATCTGGGCATCTCTTCATAACTCCATGCAAAGTAGTCCTTAAACTTAGTCAATAGCCTAACTAAGTTATTGGTTTCTTCTTCATTTAGTAATGAACTGATGTATGTCGAGGTTGATTTCTTTAAGCTTTTCAATTGTTGAATGGATCTCCTCTTCAAATTTTGGTGGTGCATCTTTGATTTGGAGATCATCTGAGATTTCTAGACACACATCCTCATAAGAGTTGGTTTGGTGTGAAAAGAACCTATCAGACTCTAGATGGTTGGTGACGACTAAGCAGTAACCTTCGTCGTCGACTGGACCCACTATAACAAATCTTAGTCCTAATCTTAATTATGCATCCCTACCTATGTTGTTCCATACCTTTTTGAAGTACTCCGACTGGTGCTTAGACTATGAATAAGGAATCAAACCCTTCCTTGCAAGATTAAGAACACAAGGCGAGTACCAATCAAAAGGTCATTCCATTAATTCATTATATAGATTCTTTTCAAGTTCTACATCAACTTCAAGAATTGAGGAGGATGATCCTAAAAAGAATCTCTTTAGCTTCATATCCCTAGAAGACTGAGGGGCTTCCTTAACTACTAAACCTTCAACTTTTTAAGATGAAAGTAAGGTTAGAGCTAAGGCTCCTAACTGATGCTTGATAGTTTTACATACATCAGATTTGAATAATTTGTTTTATTTGGTGGCCTGATCTTCATCGCTGTCCGGCTCGAGTGTCACCTCCAATGAAACCCTCTAAGAGGGGTTGGCTGGTATGCTAATCATATTAGACTCATCCTCCGAGCTGGATTTCAAGTCTATGTGAATAGTAGGGGTACTCCTATGAATTGGAACATAACCATTATTAGCTGATGGCCAACTAGAGGGTCTTCCACCTTTAACTACCTTGTTTCTTTCTATGGTGGAGGTAAGTCATCCTACATGTCCATATGATGGAATGAACTGAGGGTGAAATGTGATATGCGGCTCTATTTCTTCTTCAATTTCCCTTTCTTGTTCACTTGGATTTTTATTTTTCTTTTCTTTTTCTTTTGCTTTTTCTTTTTCTTTATTTTCTTTTTCTTTTGAATTTGAGTTTAGTCCAAGTTCACAAGAAAGGGTGTTATGAAGAAGATAGTAGGTCGCATCCTCAAATATCTCAACCTCTCTAACTGAAAATGGCTTTTCATCTCCTTTGACATTGTATTCAATCCCATCCTTCCTGAACTTGATGCACTGATGAATGGAGGATGGAATCATCTTGTTCTGATGTATCCATGGCCTACCGAGCAAAATGGTGAATGAAGTATTCGAATCAATGATATAAAACTTGGCTTCAGTCTTCCAGTCACCTATCTCCAAAGGTAACAGTATGGAACTTAAAGCTCGCCCGCCTTGTTCAATGAATTCTCTCAACATCATCCAATCTCCTGGGAGAGATGTCGATCCTCAAATAGGCAGGTCTTTAGACTCATAATGTTCACCGATGCACTGATCGATGAGAACTCGGCAAGTCCGAATCGCCCATGTCAACTGTAATGTAAAGGGAACGGTTGTGCTCTATATTTTGTGGAATGCTTGGCTCTTTATTTTACTTGACTTATAGTAAACCTAATATCATGTTTAGCATCTATCTTTCTACATAATTTTGAACTGATTTTAATAAATCATATTTCAAAGTGTGAAATTTTTTTTCAAAACTTAATACCCTAATCTATGAATTTGGTACCATTGTGTAGCCAACATTGATCTTGTTAATTATTCTAATTTTTTGGTTTGAAGGGCCAAAGAGTGTAAAGCACTTCATGAACGCCAATTTATATCTCACTAACTCTGGTCAAGTAATAAATAAATTATGTCACCTTATTAAATGTTGAATCAATACATTATCTAGAATTGTGTTTCCCAAGTCTTAGGCTAAAACAACAACTTCTTTATCTTGGTCTACAAGAGGTATGATTCTATTTTGTGTGACAACACTCTATTTTCATAACTAAAAAATATTCAACACTAGATCAAGCACATAGATATCTAACATCAATTCATTAAAGATAATCAATTCTAAGAAGAAGAGTTAGCTAAAGCGGAGGAAGTGGCTGATATGGTAGCTACAATGGTGGATTGGAAACAGGACTCAGTGGGTGATTGTGTTACTAGGCTATCCCGGGCACATGCTCATTGCCGCCGAGCCCCCCAATCCTGAGGCTCGGCAACTTGCAAACCTTCCTTGATGTTGGAGGTTTGAGCTATCTCAGACACCTGCAAGGAAAGTTTCTTGATATTCGATACAATTTTCTTAGAGGTTTTGGATAAGGAGATATCCACACCTTCTTTGGTTTTGGAAAGATCACAAGTATCCCTAAGGATTACCCTAATGAAACTGGATGATTGTTTCAAAAGGTATTCCTTCAGGATGATTATAGCATCGATCTTGAAGCTATGTTCAAGCTAGTCCTTAAAATGTGAAGCAATCTTTCAAATGACCTAGCATACGGTGGTAGGGGCAAAAGTTAGAATCATGCCTTTTGCCCACTTCCTCTGGTCTCCTAGGTTCGAGTAGTTGAAAATCAGGCCTCTTTAAGAGATTCTTAAAGATCTTACTGATTACCTCCCTTAAATGAATAAGGCTTGTTAAGTTTATTCAAAAGAGTAGTGGACCATACCACCTGGCGGGTATGTGTAGCTATCATGGCGATGGTGGAGGAGGTGGTGAGGCCATGGGATGGAGGCCTGTAGGCTGCCTCGGTGGTGAGGAGGTGGAAGCATTGGTGGAGCACGAGGTCTCAAACCGCTCTCTGTCAAGCTTCCCTTATCCACTGCTATCACTACCCCGGGTTTCTTATCATATACCTTATGTGGCTTTGGCTTTGTTGGTAGGTTTGGAGAAGGTAATTGTTTGGCTTATCCTTGCAAGCTAGCCACCTTGTTGATTAATTACTCAAAGGTTTTGATGGTGAAACCTTTGAGCATGAACGTGACTGGGCCATGAATATTTTTAAGCAAAATCTCAATGGTGTGCTGGTCAGACAACTGTGGTTCACATTTCATACTCAAATTATGCCACCTGAGAATGTGATCAATGAGGGATTACTAGGATTTGTTGAGCCACAACGAGATCGCCAACAGTGACCCTTTGCTGAGCCCCATCAAACCTCTTAACAAAGAGTTGCTCCAACTCAGCAAAAGTCTACACTGAACTATTATGAAGTTTAGCATACCAGTCAAATGTTATACCTGCAAAGCTATTGATGAAGAGATGGAAGAGTAAAGCATCACTACCACTGGCATTGCAATAATTAGCCTTGAAATGTGCAATGTACTGCCTCAAGTTCCCACTGCCATCAAAACTCTTGAAAGAAGGTGGCACGAAACCCTTAGGATATTGGATTGCATTGAATTCCTTTAAGTAGGGTCTACCCTTTGGAACTGATGATCCTCCTTGAGCTTGAGCCAATGCTTCCTTTACCTACTACTCAACCATGCTCTTGATGTATTTTTCTTATATGGAGGTATTATCCACTACCTTCTTATACATACTAGTGCTACCTTGCTCTACTGTAGATAAGGTCTTGGCTGGGTCCAAGACATGCACCAACTCATGAGGTCTCTATAGTAGATGAACTCCGTGCTTTATTTTGAAGTGCTAAGATAGCGCTAGGAAATCTGCCTCTTCTCCATCCTATATTTTTCATCATCTTTTGCTTTATTGAAGGAGGTGTTTGGTCAGTAGGATGTCTTCCCGCCTCAACACCTTCCATAATCTGCTCTGAGGGATCCTGGTATCTACCATGCAAACCCCTCAGTCTCCCAACAAATTGTCTTTGTTGGATCAAAGCTGATCTTCATCATCGACATATCCTAGATCTCTTTCTTCCATGAAATAATGGGCTACTATATCATCTAGAACGATCTGCAACGGCACAAATGACTTTGGTTGACCGGTGGGATCACTATTATGTCTGAGAATTGGACCTCCCCCAGTTGGAGGATCAACCTATGGCTATACACTGGAAGAAATATGCTCACTATTATTGAATCAGAGGTGACACTCCTAGAGGCTCTATCATCATAAAGCTATCACTTTCTCTCTCAACAACTACTGCAACCATCTCTATGTCATGCTATGGTGGTGGTGGTGAAGGGACGACCACTATGCTTAGAGGTCGCCCTTCCTTCTTCACCACTACTGGTGTAGAAGGTCAAGTGGGAGAGCTCGGCCTCGTCAAAATAGTGGTGTAGATAGGATAGGATCTCTCGACCGTAGCTAGATCACCAACGTGGTCCTCTTCTTCCCCGATGTGGCCTTCATGGCCTTTGGTGAACCGGAGATGCCGGAACATGGATGGATGGACGGGGTGTGAGTGGTGGATGGAGACACCATCGACTCTCTTTGAACAAGAGCTCTCCTCCTATGATGGGTCCCCCGAGCATAATACTATTGGTATGATCGCGTAGGCCATCAGGAAAATCAAAGAGTGCAGAGGCGTTGACCAGACTAAACCTCGCCTCCGGCCGGTGATATGAATGGGTAGGCCTCCCCTCCTAAGATGCTTCCGCCGTGGGGATAATGATCTCAAATCAAATTGAGCTGATCATCATCCATAGCTCCAACCTCGGCATAACGAATGGAGTGGCATTTGACCTCCTACCATGACCGAGGTTAAATTGAAATCCGATGGAGGTGAAGCATAGATCCTCCTAGTATCCTCTCTGTTAGACCCACAGAGAGAGGATGGAATGGGTTTACTGTAACCAACGAGGAAACCAAAGTGGGCAACTTCTCAATAATAGACTGCGTAGCTGCCTCCATCTCCCTAGTGATGCGAGTATGGTACCGCTTTATCATGCAATTTTGTTTCTCTTGTGGGGTGAGAAAAGTAGACCCAACCTCAAAAGCATGGGAGACAATCCCTGAGATCAGGGGAGCCTTCCCCTTGGAAGGTGCTAATGAGTGGGCACTAGCCCTAATTAGGGTAGCACGAGGAACCACGGGGCGCATAGGCACTGGTACTGACACTGCAGCTATGGGAACCACAATAGCCTTCCTCTTCATGGGGAATCTCGATCAATGGCATGTCAATGAGAACCACTATGCTCCTAACTCAGGGAGGGGAATACCCTCACATGTAATCCGGGACCCTCAAAACCTCGTCCAAAGTGGATGAGGTGGGCGTAGTCAGAGCAGGGAAGGCTAGCCTGATTCAAGGCCAGATCCATCCCGTGGGAAAGGTAAACATATTTCTCTCTGCAGCCATTGCTATTAACTGAAACTAAAATTGACGTTGAATGAAAGTCTACAATGTTGAAAATAAACTTGAATTAGATTCTCTTGCATTATTGATTTTGAATTTGAATTTAGAATCTGAACCCATATTCAACATCTTGAAAGTGTTAAGTTAGGCACAAATGATTTATAATAGATTTTGAGATTTGATTGGAAAGAGGAAATTTTGGGTATAGAATATACTTTCAACAAATTTGGATATGTTGAAAATGAGTTCAAATATTTTTGAAGAGATGTTTTCATAGGTTCATATTTGAATTTCAATTTTGATTTTGAGGACCCTTCATTTAACAAATTTGGGTATGTTAAAGTAAAAGGTCAATTTGATTTTTGATTTGAGATTTTTGAAATTTACTCACTTAGCAAATTTAAGTATGCTAGGTGAGGTGTTTGAAAACAATTTCTTCTTTTTCTTTTTTTGTTTCATTTTGTGAATCATTTGTGATTTGAAAAATGGAATTCTCATTTAGCAAATTTGGATATGTTAAATGAGGAAATCCAAGTGTGTTTTATTTTTTAAAATTTTTTGAAAATATGACTCTTAGCAAATTTGAGTATGCTAAGAAAATCCTAATGTGTTTCTTTTATTTTTAGAGATTTTGATTTTGAAAAGTAGGATCCTTAGCAAATTTAGGTATGCTAAGGAAATCCTAATGTGTTTCTTTTATTTTGGATTTTGTTTTGAAAAATAGGATCCTTAGCAAATTTGGGTATGCTAAAGAAATCCTAATGTGCTTCTTTTGTTTTGGATTTTGATTGAAAATGGAGATTTCACCTTAGCAAATATGGTATGCTAAAATGAAGTTCGAATGTGTTTTGGATTTTGTGAAGTGGACACTTTACTTAACAAATTTGAGTATGCTAAATGAAATTCCAAAAATGAGTTTCAAATTTTTGTGTTTCTGATTTTTGTTTTGAAAATGGAAACTTCACTTTAGCAAATATGGTATACTAAAGAATGAAGTTCCAAAATTGTTTCTTTTGTTTAGGATTTTTGTTTTGAAGAATGGAGACTTCACTTTAGCAAATATGGTGTGCTAGAATGAAGTTCCAATGTGTTTTGAAATTTTGTAAAATGGAGATTTCACTTATCAAATTTGAGTATGCTAAATGAAATTCCAAAATTGTGTTTCAAATTTTTGTGTTTTTTTTTTATTTTGTTTTGAAAATGGAGATTTCCATTTAACAAATTTGGGTATATGAGATGGAAATCAATTATGTTTCATTTTTCAAATGTGTGTTTTCATGTGTGATTATTGCTTTTTTTGAAAGAGAAAATTCCAACATAATCATATATGGAATATGTTAGGTGGTATTTTAAAATAATGTCATTTTATTTGGAGATGAAATTTTCATTCAATAAGTTTGGATATATTGAATGGAGATGTTCATATGTTCTTTTTAAAAGTTTATTTTTGATTTTAATTGAAAATGAAAACTCCATTCAATAAATGATCATTGTCTCCAAAGATTTTGAAAAGGTAGGACTATCAATCGATTGGTTTATTTTTAGAAAGCTAAGTGGGATCAAGAAGGGAGTTCTCAAATGAAATGAAAACAAGTAGAGATGCTTAAGGTACTAGGAAGCCTAGTAAGCATCCCAGACTACCCTATGGTTGGGATTTACATTTTTAAAATTGAATTAATGTGTTTGAGTTGAATTTTTATTAGAATGCTAGGGCTTATGATTCCATGACACAAGATCATAGAATTGCCTAAGAGGTGAGGATTTATGCTCATAGCCTGCAAAGGGAAGTAGCAACCTCTGAACCTAAATATAGGGAGCTTTGGCTAGGGCCAAAAGTACGACCTAAATCTAAGGCAAAAATGGGTATTTGGACTCCACAAGAGAGGATAAACCACCCGACTGTTGGGCTTACAACTGACTAGGGGTGGCCACCAACTAACTCCTACGGTTTTAAAATATGTAGGCAACTCAAATACTTTTGCAAGATAGTTAAGTTGTTATTTATTTAGAAAGAGACTAAGTCCTTAAACATACTCTCTAAGAGGGCATGCTTTAATGACTTAAATCAAATGCAAATTTTATTACATTTTATTTTTATTTTGGACAATCAATTTGATACAGGCTTAAGGATTTATACGCCTAATGCATGAGAAATTAGATTATGGGCCAAAATCAGCAAGATAAGGAGGTGTGTTTCTAGCATGGCTCTCACAGGTCAAGCCAAGTTCTCTGGCAAAGGTGGAAGCCCTCCAATCAAGAGTGAGATTATAAGCCTTTATGCATGATGTTAGAAAAGAAAGTACACATTCAGCTAAGGGGTTACTAATTCTTTTTATCTTGATTTTTTAGCCTAAGCTTTAGGTGAGATTATGAGTTATTTATTTTTAATTTTAAGTTATTTAATTTGATAGAAGATTTATTTTTCCCTAAGAGCCTAATCATCATCCAGACCATACATCAAGCAAGGAAGGAACTAGGAAAATATGTCATTTATAATGCACAAGCTAAACAAAACATCAAACATTTGTGGTTGGGCTCCACCGTAAAAGAATAAAAGACCATTTGTGGTCGGTCTCTATCACACAAACTTGAAAATAAATTGGGTAGCCGAGCTATACTCTTATACAACCCATATTACAAATGAATTAGTTACAATTAAGCAAGGAATTCAAGTTATGGGGGTCTTCATTTCTTCTTTTCATCTTTCTTCTTTCTTATTTCTTCTCTTCTTATTTCTACTTTCTTCTTTCTTCTTTTAATTCCTTCTTTTGGATGGTTGAAATGTGATTGCTCCAAAGCTTCACATGATACATAAGATAAAATCTTAAGACCAATGGTCATCTTAATTTCTCATAATAATCATTCCAAAATACTAATTATAAAAGTACATGAAAAGGAAAAGTAAATCTAACTAACACCTATAAAATAGAGATTAGCTAAATAAACCATATAAATTCCAAGCATGCATATTGGATTTAGCACCCCACACATGGGTAACCAAGTCCACCTGACCTATTGGATTATGTTTACGGGTATAAGCACCTGCATAGCAAAAGTATTTATATTTATATTTATTACAACGCCCCTTAAGTATAATCCCCTGCAAAAGATAATAATTTAGACTAAATCATCCTACAATTTAGTCTACGCACATACACTCTAACATCTAGACTAAAATAAAATATCACAAAATAAAAGCAAACATCAAACCATGCACCGCCCTAACCTAAAGCTGAAAGTGGTGACTTAGCCTAATTGTGTGCTTTAAAAAGTTTGTGTGGTATGCTTAGCTATGGCTTTAAGGTTTAGATTTCCTAAGTATGAAAATTTTCAACTTAGAGGATGGTTTCAATTTAAGTTGTTTAGTTATTTTGGTTGATTTTATTTTGTATTTTTGGTTTGGTTTAAGTGAATCCTATAATTAATTACTAAGTTGTGAAGAGAGGGAACAGAGAAGAGAACTTCTCTTTCCTTCCCTACCTTAAGTAATTCCTAAAGTAGATTCATATTTAATTTTATTTAGTGAATATTTTATTATGTATTCTAATTAATCCTAAGTTTAGATCTTCCCTAAACAAACTTATTAAAAAAATGCTTTTTAAGATTAAGTAAAGTGAATTAATATCACAAAACACACATCACTTTATTTCTTTCCCAACATGTATAACATGCATATGGATGAATCCTACGCATATATATACATAGAAATGGTAATGTTTAGCACACCTTAATGATGAATACTAATTAGTGTTACTTAAGAAAACTTGAATGCTTTATGATGTATAATTTCCATTAAGTAGAAAAGGGGGTATTCTTTAACCTTTATTCATATGCACATGTGTATGTATGAAAGGCATAAGTGAGTACGGTGCCACTTTTAGCACCAGGGGTGTAAGGTACAAGACCTACTTAGGGCTACTTAAAGCCTTGCAATCCTGGGGTTGTCCAGACTAATATACCACTTTCATTAAAAACATATGCATGTACAAAAGAGATAAACGAAAAAAAAGAAAGATACAAAGTTTTGGTTAATTTAATTCTTGGTTTGTTTATAAAATTTATGTGTGTAAATGTAAAGATCCTTCTTAAGTTATAACATGGAAGAGGACAAGAGTAGATTTTAAGCAAGTGTTATATCCTTTTAAAAGAACTATACACTTTGTAAATCTTATTCAAATCCATGTTAAGAGGAAAGAAAAGAAGCAAACATAAGACACATTTTTATATTCACATGCAAGCTTATAAATAAAATATAAGTAGCATACCTTTCAATTTTGATATTTGATTTATGAGTTTTTAAAATAGTTTTGAATTTAATAGTGATAATAGCCATTCATATTTTTTTACTTTTAACCCATGCAATTTGACATAAAGAAAATATTCCATTTTAATTTGGTTTTAAAGGGATGGATGCATGATTTTCATATGACATACACATTTAGCATGCTAGGAAAGAAATAAAGTGATGAAAGCAATGTAAACTCATTCACCCTAATTAATTGCTAAAGACAATCCTATGAAATAAGAAAGTTCAAAGTGAATCAAAGTTTGTTCAATGTGATTTTTTTTTTTTGAATTTGCTTTATGTTTGATTTAGGAAATATGAAAGAATGTTTGCTGGTCCTAACCCATTTTCCCCATATATGAGTTAATTTAGTTTATTCTTAGAATCATTAGGTGATTTTTTTATATTTTTTATTTAGGTTAAGGTGTGAATTAAGTGTGTTAATTATGCCTTACCTACACCAATAACATACTTAATAAATTGAGTCAATGGATGACATAAAACCACACAAGAAATTTAAATCAGTAATGCACCTAAGAAAGAAAGGGGTCTAATGCAATTGGCTCATGATTAATGATTAATTAAGTTAAGGGGTTTAATTTAAGTAATTTCATAACCCTTTCCACACATGTGAGTTGGATTTTGATTTCCTTAATGTACTTAGGTTATTGAACACCTAAGCACCTAACTAAGATGAATTATTTAAGTTTTAGAAGGTTTTATAATTTTATCAAATTAATTAGGTAGGTAATTATTGGATTAATCCTTAATTAAATTTGGATTAAGGAAGAAAGAGGGGGTTTAAGGAATAGCTTAAAGAAAATATCCCTAAATTATTCCCTAACCTTTTGTTCATTTAAACAAACTTTAATTAACTCAATCAAGGGATTAAACCATTGATTACACACTTAATTAGGCTTAATTATATTAAGAGAGTAATTAGGAATGAATCCCGTAATTATCTTAATTAAATCATTAATAAATCTCAAGAAAATTAGGGGAGGCAGAAGTCATCCCACTAAACACACATGATAAGTTTGAGATTAATTAATGGAATAATTAAAGGGTAATTAGCCTAATTATATTCTCAATAAAACTCAAATTTAGAAAATAATATTATTTAAAATATATAAAAATTACTTTTATAATATTCTAGAGTCAATTATCTTTCATATACAATTTATTTTATATTTTTTTGATTTTTTTACACTTAGATATGAATATTTGAAGTTTTTATGATTTTCCTTAAATAAATAGCCTAATTAAGTGGTCAATCCCATTCGCACATGGAGGGCGTGGTGCACGCTTTCCGCATTGGCATGACGGATAGAAGTTATCACATCAGCGTGTTAACGGCAATGCTACGTGATTTCTCCCCATCCGTCCGATCGAGGATCGGACGGTTGAGATCAAGCCCGCAGTTCTTAAGGATTAAAATGACGGATCTACGTGTCTTGATCATGGTCGTCCATCCAAAATGTGTAGATGGATGACCCATGATCCATCCTTGATCTTCCCTACGGGAGATGGCCACTATCCTTCTTCTAAGGGAAGATCCGAGCTCGATTGAGCTTAGATTGAAACAAAATTCAACCCACACCATCTAAGAGTAAAGGGGAATACATCCAATGGCTAGATCTGTATGGGGTGAGACTTCACTTCACAAAGGACCAAGAAGAGATGAAATTATGCTCAGTTTAATGGCATACCTCGCCAGAGACTATCACCGGCGCTTAATTCCCTTGAAGTAGCTTTGTCTAGTGGAGACAAAGCCTTGTTGAAGTTTTAAGGTGTTGAAATTGGATGGATCTTCCTATGGACCAAGTTCACCTTCAAGTGGGCTCAACCTTGGTCAAGAGTACTCCTCCCTTGTTTGGAGAACTTGTGTGAAGGCTTGGGTGAACTTGATTGAGTTCCCTGATGAAGCTTGCAAAGGAAATTGGATTGGTTTGGAGTATTGAGTGAGATGGAGTAGTGAGGAAGCTCCCCTATTTTCAGTCTAAGAAAATTGAGAATTGGGAAATTCAAACTCACTCTAGGATGCTTGGGGAGACTTGGAAATGATTCCTCTTGCTTACTAAGCTGTCAATTGAAGTGTTGAATTCAAATAAAATTAGGGAGTATATCTCCCCAGGAGATTGAGCTTAGAGATGCCATTTTGATCAATTGACCTCATGCAATGGGTTGTTAGGGGGTTTGCACATGGGTCGGTTTGGAAGGGTAGTGGAGAAGTTGCACATGTGGAAAATGAGAGCATGAATGATCCCAATGTGCTTATTTCCATGGGGGTGATTGACCTTGGGTTGGGTTGGGTTGACCTAAACCCAATGGGTTAGGTGCACCACACTCACTAGTGTCCACTTGGTCAACTAAGAGGGTGCCAAGTGGTCATGGAGAGGATTTGACCAAATTCCAACTGAATTTGGCCAAAATTTACCCTTTAAACTATAGGAAAATTGGTCGTTTGGCTTGGATTTCAATTTGAATATGTTTGGTATGATTGAAAAATGGGTTGGGCCAAGTTTCAATGAATTTGGAGTTGATTTGATATGATTTGGCTCATGTTGACCCATTTAGGTCAAAATGGGTCAACTTAGGTCAAGTTGACCAATTGGTCAAATTGGGTCAAAACAAGAGTTAGGTCAAGTTCATATGACCATTTGAAATATGTTGGTATCATTGGTTTGGTTCAATTTGATCTATATTTAAATTTGGTTCATTTAATTTTATTTAGGTCAAATGGGTCAAGTTGAACAATTTGACCCATTTGACCTATTTGGGTTAGGCCATGGGTAGATTTATATTTGGTTGGTCATTTGAAATGGATTGGTATCTTTGTTTCCAATCAATTTGGTTTATATTTTAGTTTGACTCAATTTGAAATTTTAAGTCAAGTTGGGTTCATGATCAATTGGGCTAGGTTAGGTCTAGTTGGCCAATTGAGACTTTGGTAAAGTTCAATAATCATTTTGGATTGAACTTGACCCATTGGTTTCAATCAATTTGGCTTAGATCAAGTTTTGACATATTTTGACTTTTTAGGTCAAGTTGGGTCAAGTGGCCAATTTGTCTAGGTTAGACTCAAAGGATGACTTGGTCAAGTTCAAACATTAGTCATGAATTAGTTTTGATCAATGGTTTCAATCAATTTGGCCTATGGTAGATTTTGGCTAATTTAGGTTTCATTTTAGCTAAGTGTTGACTTGGTCAACCCTTAGGTTTGACTTGGTTTGACCCAATTTGAGTGATTGATCATCTTATGATGATTGTTGCTCACAATGTGAGGCTTAGGTGGGCTTAGTTCAATCCAATTTGGTTAGATTAGAATTTGGCATAAGGGTACTTAGGTCACTTTGGGTCAAGTGAGAGCAAATGCAAATGACTTGATCAAGACTTGATTTGAGTTTGATTAAACTCACATATTGACTTATGATTGAAATATAAATTATTTGCAAGTGATTTAAAGTCAAATGGGTTTTGATTCATTTGATAATTTCAAGTTCAAAATGGTGAACATGAGTTTGATTTGGGTTTGATTTTTGAATTGAGTTTTGGATTAATAATTGAAGTTTGTATTTATATTTGGGTTCATGATTGGAGGATTGATTGAATCATGAAGAAAAATCAAGGTTTGACTTTGAATTTGATTTGTAAGTTCAAGACTTGAAGGTTGATTTGATTGGGTTTTTTTTTTTATTTTGGGTTTAATTTGATTGATTTGAATTTATATTTCATTTATATATGTGAACATAAATGAGAACATAAATGGGTTATGAGAAAATCCCTTGAATTTGAATTGATTTAGATTTGATTTGAGCTAAGTCCATAAGAGGGAATCAAAGGACTTAGGAAAGATTTTTGGAATTGGATTTGAATTTTAGATTTAGTTTGATTGATTTGAATTTATATTTCATTTATATATGTGAATATAAATGAGAATATAAATGGTTGTGAGAAAATTTCTTGAATTTGAATTGATTTAGATTTGATTTAGGCTAAGATGAGAGGGAATCATAAGACTTAGGAAATATTTTGAACTTGGAATTTCAATCATGAGCCTCAATCATTAGTTCAATCATGTGAAATTGATTTGGATTTGGAGAAAAGCAATTAAGTTGGAATTGATTTAAGCTTTGATGTTGAGTTAATTTGGAGTTTGACTTGAAGGAAGGAAGTGAGGAATGTTTCAAGCTATAGGGTAGGCAAATTTTCTTCACCGGCATGACCTATTCATGGCTAACTCTTCTAAGTCTCAGGGTTGAGTCTCCTCTAATCACTAGATGTGTCTTAAGACTAAAAACTCTTAAATTCTAAGAGAAGTTCTATGTCTAAGATGGAGGGGTTGAGAGTTCATTCTAAAATGAGGTCAGGTTTATGTCAAAATAACTTAGGAAAGTGGGAGTCGGCGGCTGAGTAGAGCCCTCACTTGCCCGGGATGCTCCAGTAGTGCAACCACCGTTCGGGTCAATCATTCCATCCACCATTGTAACTACCACTTCACCCAGTGCTTCTTCTAATAGGAGTGTTGTATCAGCAGATAAGGGCATCAACACCCTTACCTCACTTACTTTATTTAATTTTTATCATGTACCTCCACCCAAAAAAAATCAATGAAGAAACCTGATTCCACTTACATCTTCTCTACTTCCGATGCTCTTGATTTTATTCTTCTAGAAAACTCTCCAAGTCTAGAAAATGATAATAGCTCTAATAATTTTGATCATTCTTCATCCAATTTAGAAATGGATTATCCATTCCTAAATCTTACGAGTTCACCCCATTGAGAATGACTTAGAGTCATCCGACTCTAAGGGTCCCATAGGAGAAGTTATAGGTGTACCCGATGAGCAGGTAGAACCTTCAACCATATCATCTCAAGAAGTCACCAAAGTTAACCTTCATAGTGGCAAGGTTCTACCTCCTAGGGTAACACCTCAAGATAAGGGTAAGCAAGTCATTGGTTCTATCAATCAGACATCCCCTCCACCAGAGATTTTTCCTACAGATACTTTGATGGACAGACATTCTATAGTTGATTACAATGCCATTGCTCACCTAAAGAAGTTGCCAGCTAAGATAAGCATATACGACACCCTTGTCTTATCCAAAGAGATGAGAGAGTCATTGATCAAAGCATTACTTGATCCTAAAATATGTTTGGCTCAGTTGACCGCTATACGAGAGGGGGCACATTACTCTAAGGAAGTCCTAGGAGTCACATTCATAAATGAAGACCTTCTCTTAGGGACGATCACGCATAATCCTCCCCTCTACATCACGATCGACATGGGCAGATTCAGATTATCAAGAGTTTTGGTTGATCCAAGTGCATTGGTGAATATTATGAGTCTAAAAACCCTTGCCTACTTGAAGATTGACATTTCCAAACTTTCAAAAGAAATAATGATGTTGAGAGGATTCAATGAACAAGGTAAGAGGGTCTTAGGTTTCATAGTGCTACCTTTGGAGATAGTTGATTGAAAGACTGCAACCATGTTTCATATTATGGACTCGGATACATCTTTTAATGCTTTGCTAAGAAGACCATGGATACATGAAAACAATATGGTTCCATCCTCTCTACACTAGTGCATCAAGTTCATGAGAGGTAGGATTTCATATTGTGTCAAAGGATATCTCAAGCTATTCATAGTTCATGAGGTCAAAATATATTAAGATGTGGCCTACTATCTCCTTTAAAATCAACAAGTTTATTCTCACAAACTTGGCCAAAGTTTAAAAATAAAAGAAAAAGAAAAAGAAAATAAAAGTGAGCAAGAAATAGACTTGGAGGAGAAAGTAGAGCCTAGCATTGGATTCTACCCACAGTTTATTACTCCATTCGAACATATGGGTAGGATGACCTGACCTCCACCAGGCAGAGGAAGAGGTAGATCCAGAGGCGTTCCCAGGGCTGGAAGACCTCCTTATTGGCCACCCAATAAAAGATATGTCCCTGCTACCAGGAGTACACCAACTATCCATATAGACTTAAGACCTAGTTCAGAGGATGAGTCCTATATGGTTAGTGTAACTAGCACTTCCGCAAGCAGATCCCCATGCAAGTGCTTAAGCGGGCGGTGATGAAGCTCCAAAGCAAAGCATGAGTGTATCCAGTCTATATGTAAACGGTTGGGAAACCTTTTAACCTCACTTTTCTCACAAAAAGTTGAGGGTTTGGTAGTTAAGGAAGCCCTGAGTCTTCCACAGATGTGAAGGTACAGAGGTTCTTTCTTGGAGCATCATCCTCAAGTCAAGAAATTGATGTAGAATTTGAGGATGATTTATATAAAGATTTAATAGAATTATCTTTTGATTGGTACTTGCTTTGTATTCTTAATTTAGCAAAGAAAGGATTGATTCCACATGCTTGGTCTAAACACAGGTCAAATTACTTCGAAAGGTCATGGGACAACAAATCCAGACATTTTCAAACAAGATCGGACTATGATTCAGTACAGTGGGTGCAGTCGATGATGATGATTACTGCTTAGTCATCACCAATCATTTAGAATCTGATAGGTTCTTTTCAAATCATATTAACTCATATGAGAAGGTGTGTTTAGAAACTTCAAATACTCTAAATGATTTAGAAGTCAAAGATGCACCACTAGAAATTGAAGAAGAGATTAAGTCAACCATTGATGAACTTAAAGAGATAAACTTAGGAATAAAAGAAAATCCATGTCCGACATACATCAGTTTCATGTTGAATGAAGAAGAAATCAATGACTTAATTAAGCTATTGACTAAGTTTAAGAACTATTTCGCATAGAGTTATGAAGAAATGCACAGTTTATCTCCTGACATAGTAGTCCACAAACTAGCAATAGAACCTAATGCTAATCCTATCAAGCAAGCTCCCAGACACATGTGATTAGACATTGAACAATAGGTCATTTCTGAAGTGAAGAAATTGATCGATGCTGGCTTTATCAGGAAAGAAAAATACCCTACATGGTTGGCTAGTGTCGTCCTAGTTAAGAAGAAGAATGACCAAATTCGCATATCCGTCAATTTTAGGGACTTAAATAAGGCATATCCAAAAGATGAGTTTTAACTACCAATCCTAGAACTGATGGTAGATATTGCCTCATCTCATGAAGTTTTTTCCTTCATGGATGGCTCATTTGAATACAATCCAATAAAGATTTTTCCTAAAGATGAAAGGAATACTGTATTTCGAACCCCGATCAGAATATATTGCTATAAGGTTATGCCTTTTGGCCTTAAAAATGTCGGTGCCACATACGAGCTGGCCATGACTTGAATCTTCGACGAACTCATTCATCACCAAGTTGAATGTACGTCAAAGATCTTATTATCAAAAGCAAAGAAAAGGAAGATCACCTCTTTGACTTGAAAGTATTTTTCGAACGGTTAAGATAATACAACCTCAAAATGAATCCCTTGAAGTGTGCATTTGGAGTAGCTTCAGCAAAATTCCTTGGGTTTATTGTTCAACACCGGGGAATTGAAATCGATCCAGAGAAGATCAAAGCTATCATAGAAATGTCATCCCCTAAAAGTCTAACTCAACTCAGATCATTTCAAGGGTGGTTGGTGTATCTAAAATGCTTCATATCTAACCTATCAGGAAGGTGCCAACCACTTTTAGCACTTGTCAAAATGGACACCAAGTTCAAGTGGGATAACAAGTGTTAGCATGCCTTTGAAAACATCAAGCATTACGATGATGGCCGGTTCTAGTAGCCCTATCACGGGCAAGCTCATCCTACCTTGTGTTAGATGACTCCCTTGGGACTTTATTGGCTCAAACCAATGACAAAGGGAAAGAGAATGCTCTCTACTATCTCAGCCATCGTTTAATCCTTGTTGAAGCCAATTATCCACCTATTGAGAAGCATTGCCTAGCTTTAATCTTTGCATCCCAAAAGCTATAAGATTACATGCTTTCTCATAAGATGAACTTGATCTCTAAGATCAATCCACTCCAGTACCTCATGACATGGCCGATGTTATCTAGATGGTTGGAATGTTGGTCTATGATTCTCTCATAATTTGACATTTTAGGACCCCGTGGTGAAAGGACAAGCACTTGCAGATTTTTTTAGCAGCACACCCACTTCCTATTGACTCTCTGCTTAGCGATGACCTCCCCGATGAACAAATCATAAACTTAGAGGACACTAGCATTCTCCACTGGAAGATATATTTTGATGGTGTAGCTTCCTCTCAAAGAGGAGAAGAATCACAATCTACTTTTCCACGGAAGGCAGGGGTAGGAATAGTTCTCCTAGCTCTAGATCATGATGTGATAAGATTCTCATACCATCTGTCCAATCCATACACCAACAACGAAGCTGAATATGAGGCTCTGATTGCTGGTCTAGAGTTAGCTGTTATGCTATGCATCCATAGTATCAACATCTTTAGGGATTCTCAGTTAGTCATTAATCAGATTGTTGGGTCCTACAAAGTCCTCAAGCTGCTTTTCCATACACCATGGAGTTATTGGCTCAAATCCCAAAGGTTACCATTTACAAGATTCCTTGAGGAGAGAACACAGTATTGGATTCCTTAACTAAACTCGCCAAGCAATTGGCATGTCCGAAAGATGAGTCCATACTAATAAGAATCCAAAATAGACAAGTCAAATCTCTTATTGATACTGAGCTCATCGATAAGTACTCTCTTGAATGGGAGGTTGTTGTTTCCAAAATGGATGATGAGTTGGATTGGAGGAAACTATTCATTGATTACCTAACAAAGGTAAACTACCTCAAGAGAGTCTCAAGCCCATCAGATGAAATAGAGAGCACTTTCATATGCTCTCATGGATGGCACCTTGTACCAGTAGTCCTTCGATCATATGTGGTTACATTGTTTAGAAAAACATGAAGCCCGTAAGATCATGACCAAAGTACACTCAGGTCTATGTGGAGCTCATCAATCCGGTTCGAAGATGAAAGCCAAGATCAAGAGACTAGGATACTACTGTCGTCGATGATCACCGATTACATGGACTTAGCCAAGCGATGCCACTAATATCAAGTACACAGTGTGATCCTACACTAGCCACCCAACATTCTCCATCCAACATTGGCCTCATGGCCATTCGATATTGGGGTACTGACATTGTAGGTCCGATTGATCCTCCTTCCAGAGGTCATTGATTAATCCTTGCCACTACATACTACTTTTCAAAATGGGCAGAAGCGATTTCGCTCATAGAGGTCACAACTCAGCATGTGCTCCAATTTTTCAGAAATCATATTATATATAGATTTGAGGTGCACTGTCAAATTATATCCGATAATGGTACTACTGTGGGCTCCAAAAATTTTCCACCGACCTCTCGATGAAGAGAGTGATTTAAAGTGTCAATGAAATTTTTTAGAAGCGGAATAGATATAAGACACCTTGCAGAGATTTTGTCCTCATTTGGTGAGGACTTTAGATCTGTTCTAGGTTTCTTATAGGCAAGCCCTATAGTTAATTACCCTCTTAATAAGTGAGATAAAACTTTGATTAAGACTAGTGGTTAGTGGCAATATGGTGTATAGTAGTAGCATAGTTTGAATTTAGATTATGAAATTCATCATTTTAAACCAAATTTGGGGAATGATGACGTGCGATCTAGATCACATGGTTCCGTCATCGGTCATGGTCCCTAATCGCTTAATCATAGGAGATACCCAACCTCGAAGGATTCTTATCGACAACACATGGGTTGTAAGAAATCCTTGTAGACTGGGGTGGTGTTTGTCAGGAGAAAACTTAAGTGTATCTTAGAGGTTTTATCCTATCAAGTATACCCTATGATTCACAACTTAAAGAGGCGAGCCATTGGAGAGCATAGGGTTACGGTGATTGATCATAATATAATTGAACATTTGGTCCGTCGAGGACTAGTGTGCTTCACTTCATCATGCTTCTTGGCCAAGTCACACAATCAGAGGACATGGGCCACATCCTTACTAGTAAGAGATTGATTGAGAGTGAATATAGCAGAACACTTGATTTGACATTAGCTCTATTATAAGCTAGAGTTTTCTTAATTTATCACTCCCAATAAATAATTATGAAAGGTGGATAAATTGAGTTTTGCTTTAAGCCTTTAATGATAGAGTTTGATTTAAATAGTTTTTAGATTGACACTCAATTTGAATTAATTTGATTTGAAATTAGAATCATATGTTGATGGAAATATCCCCTCCGGTTGAAATCACTATTCAACATAGCCATCATTAGGGTAGTTAATTTATTGACTCGAATATATTTGAGAATTTTAGATCCTATCAACTCTGTTTAGTTCCTAACAGAGGATTTGATCTACTGTCACATAACAGAATTAGCCTCTCAGATATTTTACTAGGTCGAAATCATTATAATAGATTTTAGGTTATGTTAACGGTCTTAAAAAGCGGAAGCGCGACTTCCTCAGACACTTGAATTTAAGCATTCAGCATAGTGTCGGGGCCCATGCGAGTGTATTTGAGAATGTCTTAATTAATGCCTTCTATTTGCTTATACAAAATACTGTGAATCCGGTGGCGTTGAAGGTGTTGTAAATTGATTAAATATATTATAATATTTTTCATATTAATATTTAATTAATTATAATTTAGTCGCGCAGCCTTTTCAGACATTAAAATTTGCACTTTAAATTTCTATGTCCGAGCACATGTAGGTGTTTATAGCTTAGATAATTTCATCTAATTAATGAAATCACTAACATTACAAATTATAATTAGAATGAAATTTCTTTTATTTTTAGATTGAAGGAAAGCTCCTTAATTAGTGCAGTATTTAATTTAGTGTCGCATTCTGTCTACTTGTAAAAAGAATTACAGATCCGGTGACGACTATTTAAAAATTTGTACAAGCTTTGAATAAGAATATATTCATTTTAGATATGTGTAATGAATTTATTTTCATTCAAGTATTTGCATATATTTTGGAATATTTGACCCAAAATTGGCCGTATAAGATATGTGTGAGGGCATACTTCATGCGGTTGTATTAAATATAAGTTTATATATATACAAAGTTCATGAAAGCTTAAGCCTCTCTAATTTTATCATTTAAGAACTTTTCACATTTTCTATAAGAGTTATTAGACCCAATTTAGATTCATTTTTAACTTCATATCAAATTCCCTAATTATTTGAAAATTAAACTTCAAATTTATTGCAAGTTTATTATGAGTTTAGTATTAGTCTCTCCAAATTTCAAATACAGTTTATTTAACTTTAAGGAATTTAAAAGAAAAGCGAACTCACTTTTCCGCTTCTATTTAAGCCATAGAGAATCGCAATTAGAATTTGTGAGTTTAATATTAGTCTTCCCAAATTTTACTTGCATTTTAAGTGAGTTTAATATTTCTCTTTGATTTAACATGTATCTTCATATTTATCATATATCCTTTTGTTTAACTTAAGTTTAGATAATTTCCATTTGTATTTGTTTAAGTCTTGAATTTTAGTATAAATTTTTGACCTCCGTCATCCTTGCATAGGGTGCGTCAGCAAACTTCAGCGCTTAATGAGTGTAGCGAGTGATATCTTGTGACACCATAGCCTTCTTCTCGCACCCACTACCCCCTAATGGGCGTTAACGGGATCTTGAAACCTACAAGCAGCAAACATATATAATTTTCACATATTTAAGCCTCCTCCTTTTTTTTTTTTTGAAATCTCAAATTTAGTCAAAATTTTGGTAGCATTTTGGCATAGGGGGAGCAACATCTAATAGTTTTACTTCGTCTGTGCGATGAACATAGTGAAGCTGTCTTTGCAACACCACTCTCTTTTCTTACTATGCCAATGATTAGCGGGTCTTAAAAAGAAAAGCACAAAGCACAAATATTCCGTATACACATAATATATTTTTTTTTTTTCATGCACGATGAAGCGTGGCGATGTGTTTTCTCGGTGATTTTCTACACCAATGAGTATGATGAGGCCTTTAAACCTGCTAGATCATAATATTGACACGTAGGTTCATCAAGTAAACTCTCAAACTGAGTGCTAATCATTGCACCAAGTTGAATCTTTTCTTAAACCCCCTAAAGCTACAAAATCTAAAGTTACGGGGTCCTCTTCCTCAGAATTTGAACGCGAGGCAAAAGACATTTGATCACTAGCTTTACTGTACGATCGAGACAACTCCCTTACATCAGCCATCATTAGATTTTCGGTTCTTTCATGCAAAGCATTAGCAGAAATTTGTTTAAGCAACCAAAAGGCAGCATCTTCATTACTATCTACTCGCTCCATGCCATCAAAAAGGTCTTGAACCATAGAAAATGCTTCAATGGGTAATCTACCAATTGTCTCACCATTCAAAGTTGGTGTCGGGGTCGTTGGAGAAGAAACATTTTCCACTTAACCAAACAAAATCTCTGCTCTAAAACATTTAGGATATCTTCCTTTTGCATCCCATAGGATATCAATGTCTTCATAATTCAAGATCAAAATGCTTAGCCTTGGACTAGGCACTGTATGTCAATCTTAATAACTTATGCGGATGTTGGCCAAAAATACGAACCAAAGGTCTGCACCCTTTGTCTTTAGAGGCTTCATGGTGGACAACATGAAAAGTGCGGTGCTCTCCATGATGCAAATTTCTAAAAATAAGAAAACTTGCCAAGAGAAATGCTAAGAGCGACCAGCCTCCCCCCTCACAGTGTAGTAGTACAATATTTCGTTTATGTCAATCAGAGAACCAACTTTCACAAAGTTTAAGGAAATGATGAACAAGAGATAACGGAAGAAGAGGGGCATCCCTTATATTGTCGTGGATAATCAATAACAATAACATCATACTCAGCAACAATTTCAGTAAATTTGTTCCTTTTATTTTTTTATTTTTTTAATTAAAAGCTTGTAAAGAAGAATTGGGATATGCTTCATAAAGCTCTGTTACAATCTCAGTCAAGTAGATTCGATATATTCCGTCAGATAAAACTTCACTTGAGAAGCATGAATCAAATACGTAAACCCTCTCAACAAATTCAAGCAAGCCATCAGGTGGTCTTCTGTAAAACAACTTGATTCTACAGTGCAAGGCGAAGCAAAACATAAAAAATCGAATCCCCTCCCACCTCAGCTGATATCGTCATCTTTGTGTTGGAGATTCAACGAGAAGGGGACGCCTGGGCAGGGAGAAAGGCAATTGAAAAGGCAGTTTGAGGAGGCTGGAAGAATTAGAAGCCGTCTGCGTTTTAGAGTGCCGCTCGCAGAAATACTGGCTGTTGGCCGCTAACCTTATCTCTTTTTTTTCTTTTTTTCTTTTTTTCTTGTTTTGTAAAGGAGGAAGTGGGTGACGGTTTAGGTCACGAGGCGAACGAGAGCCTCCGCTTGTGTGAGAAACGAAGCCGAGGCGAGATCAGTTGGGCTTGCAGTTTTGGCCGACGGATATATATGTGAGGTCTCTTTATATATATATATATATATATATATATATATATATATATATATATATATATATATATATATATATATATATATATATATATATATATATTAACAACATATTTTTAACAATAACATTTTTTTTCTTTTTTTTTTATTATATACTAACGGCAAAACATTTTTTTTCTTTCTTTATTCTTTTTATTATATACTAACTGTAACATATGTTTTTTTATTATATACCAACAACAACTCTTTTTTTTCTTTTTTTTTTCTTTTTATTATATACTAAGAGTAACATTTTTTTTCTTTTTATTATATACCAACGATAACTCATTTTTTTCCTTTTTTTTTTATTATATACTAATGATAACATTTTTTTTCTTTTATTTCTTTTTATGTAATATTTATTTATACTTATAATATATATATATATATAACATAAATGTATCTATGTTATATATATATTTATGTATATATAGTATAAATATATTTACGCACTATTTCTTTTTCTTTTTCTTTTTTTTCTTCTCTTTTTTCTCTTATTTTTTTATTCCCAAAAAATGGGATATCAAAGAGGGTCAACAAATGCCCTCAACAAATGTGATTTTGCATTATAGTCTATTGTTGAAATTGATGATCTTTCATGTTTGTCGTAGCTCTTAGATCACTTCATCTTCGATTTCAATAGCTTATAGAGCTTTGATGAGATTTTTTATTAGTACGATGTCTTATTTTGGACATACTAAATGATAGGATTGACTAATTTGTCGAGAATCGATAGATAGATAAAGTTTTTTCTACATCTACCTATGGCTTTTATTGAAGATCTCTTTCTTTTATGTCATTGCAGATTTGAGTTTCTTCCAATCTTAGCTTCGTGCTTGGTTGGGTTTGATGGAAAAATTGGTTTATTTATTTTGATGAAGGATTTTGCTCGGGAATTGGATTATCTATGCTTGGTCGGATTTGAAATTCCTTCTGTCCTAGCTTTAAGCTTGACGGACTTGATGAAGGACTGACCTGATTTTATCCATATTGACTTGTCAAGAAATGTATGTACGTCATGAACCCTGTGCTTGCTGCTTTGACGGATTAGCTGAAGGGTACATACAGATGACCCAACCTTCCGGCTTATATATGGTCAATGTTGAGTTATTAATCTAGCAACGTATGCTTTAACATACTGGATAACCACAAAATTCCTTTAGTTTGACCATCGTCTTTGTATGAACTATGGAATTACTTTTTCGATCCTGTGCTTTTTGCTTTGACGGGCTGGATAAGGAGATTGGCTTTGATTTGTGCTTTGAGCTTGATCAGATCATTTGAGAATAAATTGAGATATCACCCTATGGGCAATATGTAGATTGATTTGAGGTAGCCCTGAATTGAGCATTTCCTCAGATTGCCTTGATCTATAGTTCAAGTAAAAAGATCTCTTGGATCCTGATTGCTTGTAATCACTAAGCTGGATCTAGTTTGAGATTGAACATCTATCATCATTTGATTGAAAAGCAAAGGCTCTTTCACTGCGATCTTTTCTTATGGCTTGTTGAGTGAGGAGAGCGTCAGCAAATCAACCACATTTGGGCTTGTTGAGTTTGACCATTAGAACCCACTCGAGTCTTTGACTTAAGCTGTAGTGGATTGATGGTTTTATCATCAGACTGACAAACAGGGGCTCTTTCACTGTGGCCTTTTCTCGCAGCTTGTTGACTGAAGAGAGCGTCAACAACTCAGTCATTTATGGGCTTGTTGAGTTCAACCTTTAGAACCGATCCGTGTCCTAGACTTTGAGATGTAGATGTTGATATTTCTCCAACTTAATTGATTAAAATCTCCAAAATTGGGAGTTCTTCTGACTTAATCTCCAGAATTTGGCAAATCTCGGAGATAAATTTCTTGACATTTAGGGTTGTCTTTTCATGCGTAGAAATAGATTCTTTTTGTTCCTGCAAGACTCTACAACTTAAGAGTAATAATTATGGATATATTTAAGGATCTCAGCATAAAGCTCGATGTCAACCCGAATCAGAATATATTCGAGGATCTCATCTTATAACACGACGTCAACTCAAAAAAACTTAACATAAATTAAAAAATGCCCCTATCTTATAGGGGGAATTCTAAAGCATATTTGGAAGAACTTTCGAGATGAAATTATACAAATATATCAATTTGAATTGATACGCTCTTAAGTGGGTCTTAATATGTAGCATTAATTTCATCTATATATAGAAATTTAAAGATGCCCCCTGTGTAACAGGGTAATTTTCTCAAAAAAAAATTTTATCTGGAGTGAGCATATTTATTTAAGAATCTCGGCATGAAGCACGATGTCGGCCTAAATAAATATACTTAAATATGTCCACTATCTTGCAGGGAGATTTCTATTATACCTCTGGAATGTGGTCGTCATGTATAATACTTTTTCAAGTATCGACCATTAATTGGTGGCATTATTCTTTCACCCTTTAGGTCAATGGGTTGGTATGCTCTCACTTTCTCAATGATAAAAGGGCCCTCCCAGTTAGACTCAAATTTTCTATCAAATTTTTGATTGGGCATAATTGGTCTTCTCAGCACCAGGACCAATTCTCCTTTTTAGAATGTTCAAGGCTGCACCGTATGGTCAAAAGCTTTGGACATCCTCGCTCGGTAGACTTCTAAATTTTGTTAAGCTTGGAGCCTAACCTCGTCAAACGCTTCAAGCTCTTCCATCGGTAGACAAACATTCTCATCTTGAGTGAGATGAATGGTTAATGAGTAGTTCAACTTCAAGTGATAATCGCCACTCTTAATACTAGATAAGGAGTGGATTTTTGTAGGAGTACAGGGTTATAAGAGGAGGTCTCCTTAGAGAAGCAACTCTAGCCTCCTTGATGATTGGACTTTGTTATTTTCTTTTCATCAGTCATTTCTCCTTAACAACTTTGAGGACCTGATGCACTCTTGCATATACAGTTTTGAGTTTTCTCACTAAAGATGATGGAATCTAACGTTGTTGGGTCCAAAAGGATTATTCGATTTGACCAGTAGAGCTGCTTTACCCATCTTAGGCTATCAAAGATGTTATGGGTTGGAACACTCATTCCTGGTTCCACATCTGATTGTACAATTTTTAGCTTGAACAATGGCTGTTGAGCACGTGGTTCAACATCTCTCTTTCTCCATTGTCTCTAGGTTAACTTGCTTCCAGATGAAGAAACTTTTGTGCTGCTACTTCTTCTTGAGGGCTTCGGTCTCCATATTTATTTTTTCTTTCTATTGGGACCTTTCGATAGCAGATTCATGAACATGCGGTTCAAGTGTCACACCCCGATGTTCACCGTGCAGGGCTTGCTTAGAATGATCATGAGCTCTTACTGCCACTGATGGTAGCTTTTGTAGTGAAGTATTTTTTTGCTTCTCTAATAATTGGCCTTTGATACCGCTTCTTCATAAGGCTTTTTTTTTTACAACCTTCCGGACTCTATGTACTTGAGCAGAAAGAGTTTCAAGTTGTTTCTTCCGGGTTTGAGCTGATTGCTTTTGAGCCCAAAAATATTGCTTAACATCACCAGTAGAGCTATTCCTTTTCACCCATTTTAAAATTTCAAATTTGTTAAGGGTAGGAATACTCGCTTCTAGTTGTAAGGATGGTTGTGAAACAGATAACCCATGTGAGAGCTGATGAGCTCAGAACTCAGCATTCCTTTTTACTCTTCTGCCTTCTAGGTAGTTTTCCTCGAGATGAGAAAAATTCAACATTAAAAGGTTCAACTCGAAGAGTGGCCACATTCATAGGCATGACTGAAACTCTCTACCTAGTGGCGATTCTTTTAATGACTGGCACCTTAGAATGACCCAATCTTTCAAACGCTTAGGTTCTCTTACGAGAAACCTCAATAATAATAGCGACCATTCCAATTTTCCTCCTCCCCTGCACAGGTTAGTATGTACAATATGCACGTACTTCAAGTAGAGGATTATTTATAGCAACAATGACTAAGAAGTCTACACAACTAAATTAAATAGTAGCTCTAACATCCCCAATATTGATAACAGCATTAGCCAGACAGATTTTGGCTCTGTGACCTAGCTTCATGATGAACTGTGTGCTCTAAAGATCCATTTAATATAGAGGTCAAACATATTAGTCATAAGGACATGATTAGCTTAGATTTAATATTAATTTCATTGATAATTGATTTTACATTTCAATTTTATCATACTCCACTCCTACTATAGCTTAAATTTGACTAGCTGAAGATGGAAAAAGAACCTGTCCCCAACGAAGTCGCCAGAAATCTATGGGCTTTAAAAATTTGCCACCGACCTCTCGATGAAGAGAGTGATTTAAAGTGTTAGTGAAATTTTTGAAAGGCAGATGGAATAGTAGATAAGACACTACCCAGAGATTTCATCCTCATTTGGTGAGGACTTTATATCTAGTTTCAGGTTTCCTATAGGTGCAAGCCGTATACTTAATTACTCCTCTCAATAAGTGAGAGAAAACTTTCGATTAAGACTAGTTGTTAGGTCGCTTAATGCATAACATATAGTAATAACATATGGAGTTTCAGAATTTAGATTATGAAATTCAGCATTTCTGCTTCAACCGAATGGTTAAGGGAATGATAGCGTGCCCGATCTAGATCACATGGTTCCGTCATCTTGGGCTATCGTGGTCCCTAGTTTTCTTAGTCAGAGGAGATAGTCGACCCACCTGACCGAAGGATTCTTATCAGCAACACATGGGTAACGTCATCCAAGAAATCCTTGTAGACTTGGGGTGGTATTTGTCTAAGGAGATAGACTTAAGTTTACCTTAGCTGACAGAGGGTTATTTGCCCTATAAAGTATATCCTATGATTCATAACTCAAAGGGCAGAGCCATTGGAGAGCATATGGGCTACGGTCGTGATCGTAATATAATAGAGCCTAACTAGCCAAACAACCCGATCGTGAGGACTCGATAATCGCTTCATCTGGAGCTCTACCAAGCCAGCGTTAGAGGAGGACATGTCTTTACTAGCAAGAGATTGATTGAGAGTGAACATAGCAGAACATTTAATTTAACATTGGCTCCATTGTGAGCTAGAGTTTTCTTAATTTGTCACCCCCGATAAATAATTATGAAAGGTGGATAAATTGAGTTTTGCTTTAAGCTTTTAATGATAGAGTTTCATTTAAATAGTTTTTAGATTGACACTTAATTTGAGTTAATCTGATTTGAAATTAGAATCATATGTTGATAGAAATATCCCCTCCGATTAAAATCACCATTCAACACAACCATCATTGGGGTAGTTAATTGATTGACTCGAATATATTTGAGAATTTTAGATCTTGTTAACTCTATTTAGCTCCTAACAGAGGATTAGATCTACTGTCACATGATAGAATTAGCCTCTCAGATATTTTACTAGGTCAAAATCATTATAATATATTTTTAGATTTTGCCAACCCGGACCTAGTCCTAAGACTAAACCGAGAAGCAACCACACAGCACCCTCAGACACTTGAATTTATGCATTCAGCATAGTGTCGGGGCCCATGCAGGTATATTTAAGAATGACTTAATTAATTTCTTCTGTTCGCTTGTACAAAGTATTGTGAATATAGTGGCGTAGAAGGTGTTGTAAATCTAATTTAGCCTATGCAGCCTTTTTAGACATGCACTTTAAATTTCTATGTTCGAGCACATGCATATGTTTATAGCTTAGATAAATTCAGCTAATTAATGAAATCACTAACATTAAAAATCATAATTATAATGAAGTTTCTTTTATTTTTCGATTGAAGGAAAGTTCCTTCATTCGGCAAAGATTTAATTTAAGCTTGCACAAAGAATTGCGTGATCGGTGGTGACTTTTTAAAAGTTTGCACAAGCTTTGAATAAGAATATATTCATTTTAGATGTGTAATGAATTTATTTTCATTCAAGCATTTGCATGTATTTTGAAATATTTGACCCAAAGGAGTGACCGCTATAAGATATGTGTGAGGGCATACTCTATGCAGTTGTATTCATACAAGTTTATATGTACGAAGTTCACCGAAAAGAAAGCTTCAAGCCTCTCTAATTTTATCATTTAAGGACTTTTCACATTTTCTATAACAAAAGTTGTTAGACCCAATTTAGATTCATTTTTAACTTCATATCAAATTCCCTATTTATTTGAAAATTAAACTTCAAATTTATTACAAGTTTGTTATGAGTTTAGTATTAGTCTCCCCAAATTTCAAATACAGTTTATTTAACTTTAAGGAATTTACAAGAAAAGTGAACTTAATTTGTTGCTTCTATTTAAGCCATAGAGAATCACAATTAGAGTTTGAGAGTTTAATATTAGCCTCCCCAAATTTTACTTGCATATTAAATGAGTGTTCTATTCTTTTCAAAATTCTCTTTAAATGCTCTCTCCCTATTTCTCTTTGATTTAACATTTATCTTCATATTTATCATATATTTTTTTGTTTAACTTAAGTTTAAGTAATTTCAATTTGTATTTGTTTAAGTCTTGAATTTGATAAATTTCGACCCTCCCAGATCATCCCCCAAGGTAGGGGTATGTTTGGCTTTCTCAAGACGCAATGAGTAATGGTCATGACACCACAACCTTCTTCTCGCACCCACTATGCCCTAATGGGTGTTAGTGGGGTCTTGAAACCTACAAGCAACAAACATATATAATTTTCACATATTTAAGCCTCCTCTTTTTTTTTTAAAGTCTCAGATTTAGTCAAAATTTTTGGTAGCATTTCAGCATAGGGGGAGCAAGATCTAACAGTTTTATCTTACTCTGTACGCCCTGATGAGCATAGTGAGCGGTGTCTTGCAACACCACAGTTGTCTTTTTACACCCACTACGCCCTAATGAGCATTAGTGGGCACTTGAAACCTGCAGGAAAAAGCACAAGCACAAATATTCCGTATACACATAATAGATTTTTTCTCGATATGTCCTGATGAGTATGACGGTCGGTGTTTCGAAACACCTCGACTAATTTTATCTCGTCACACTCTGATGAGGGTGACGAGGCCTTCAAACTTGCCAGATCATAATATTGACAAATAGGTTCATCAAGTAAACTCTCAAACTGAGTGCTAATCATTGCACCATGTTGAATCTTTTCTTAGCCCCCTGAAGCTACTGAGTGTTTCGAAACTAGGTCCAATCCTTCTTTGTGACTCCCTACTTAGAAGTTGCCCTTATATCAGGTTTGATCTATTGTGCCATCAACGGGTTGCCCCACCGGTTGAACACTATTTTGGAAGATGTAAATCTGTTATGCTTTCTTCTTAAGTACAACCATTGTACACTGATGAACAACCCTTGGTCAGATAGCACCTATCAAGCTGAAGACAGACTATCCTGGTAATCAGTTCTGCTTTAAAGAGATGCAAGCCTACACGCCTTCTCTCTAGACTGATTGTCACACACCGACGGGCATCTTAGGTTGGTTGGTGTTTGCTATGCTGACAGCGACCCACCCGATGGATACACCACTCATGGTAGATGTAAGTCTGCTACGCTTTCTCCTTGAGTTGGCCACCGTACACCTACAGGCTTTCTTATTTACAAGGTCCAGGATAATGCCCTTAGTGGCACATCCCCTATAGGTAATCTATTTGGATCACGTCTTTTACAACCCCATCTAGACACTACCCGGATTATACCTTTTGGATTAAACAGTCCCCCTTTCTTAGTAACCACCTCTATGGTTGGAGGTTTTATTCAGCGAATGCACAAATTCTCCCTTGCTCCAATAAATTTGAGATAGGTCAAGGTTGACATAGCCCCTTCTCAGTGCGGTCCCTCACACACTAACAGGGTCCACGATAATAAACAAACAATATATATTCACTTGTGAATTAGGAGTTAATGCTCCCAACAGAACCTTTCTAATGCAGACATCCTATCTTTAGGGCACTGTAAGCAAAACTCCCTATAGGAATCATCTGACTACTCTTGAGTTGAGATAAATCCCCTGCGACACTCTCTCAATAGTCGCCCTTAGGTCAGGTTCAATCTGTTCTTCCACCAATAGGTTACCCCCGCGGTTGTCTTACTTTAGAAGATGTAAGTCTACTATGCATTCTTTCCAACACAACCATTGCAAGAAAGCGATGAGGTTTGATTTATTTATCCAAGTCACCCTACGTACTTGCTTTGAAGATGTAAGTCTACTATGATTTCTCCAACATAGTCGTTGCACACTGAAAGGCACCCCTTAGGTTGGATAGTCCTACCCTTCGGCCAGTAGACTACTCTTATGGATCGGTAAATTTGAGATAGGCCAAGGCTGACATAGCCCCTTCTTTGTACGGTCCATCACACATTGACGGGATCCATCAAATGAAATCAAAACAATTGAAAACAAATCAATGAAATTAATCTTGACTACTTTTGAGTTGACATAAGTCCCCAAATGACATTCACTCAGTAGTCGCCCCTAGGTTATGCTCGATTTACGGATCTAACAGATCACCCCAGTGGTTGCCCTTTACTTTGGAAGATGTATGTCTGCTATGCTTTTCTCCTAGTACAGTCATAGCACACCGAAAGGCTTAGATCAGATAGTCATATCTTATGGCTGGTAGACTATCCATTTGGATTTGTCAATCTGAGATAAGTCAAGGTCGACATAGTCCCTTCTTAGTGGGTCCATTGCACACTGATAGGGTCCATAAAAAAATTCCTCAGTGGAGTCAAATTAAAACATATCAAACAAACCAAACTTCTCCCCAGCGAGATGCAAATAAAATTAATCTCCCTAGTGGAGCCATAAGAGATCTCATTAAACTCTTATCCCTAGTGGATAGCTTGAACCTGCTGCAATAGTGGAAGGTTCACATTCCTAATCCTGAATGAATTATAGATTCTTATCCCCGGTGAATACACACCCAAATAAATCATATTCGCAATCAAACTCAAATCCATATTCCCAGTGGGTAGTTTGAACCTGCTTCCCTAATGGAAGGTTCATATTTCCAATCCCCAGTGGATTCCTCCTTTTATGACCTTGGCATAGACCTCTCACATGTCATGTCCAATGTATGTGTGATCCCTTAGCGGATCTTCCTTCATGTCTTTGACATGAAATTCTAACCATATCTTCCTTGCTCTCTTATGCCCTTGGCATGAGTTGTGTTGTATTACGCTAAGATTGAGATTCTATCTACCTTTCAAGTTTAGATTTAGATTATTTTTGTTAGTGCTTACAATCTTTTGGACATTGTTGATCATCTCAGTCAACGCCAATACGTGCTATGTGCCTTGTCAGTTACACCACACCTATTGGGGGTCCTTTTATTGACCTCACTTTTGGAGTAGTTCTCAATCTCCTTATCTTAGACATAGGAATCTTTATACACTAAGATTTTCTTAGTCATAAGACACATATAGTAACTAAGAGAACACCTAACCTAAGCATAGAGACTTAGAAGGGTTCAACCACAGGATTAGGCCACGCCTTAAGGATTAGGAAGATCACCTACCCTATAGCCTAAACTCAATCCATCTACACCTTCTTAAATTCAATCCAAATACAAATTTCAAACATAACCTCAAATTCAATTCGAACTCAAATCCAAATACTAAATCTAAATCTAAATCTAAATCCCAAATCAAATGATTGAAGCCCTTAATCAAATCCTCCTTAAGCCTTATGATTGAATCCCATGGACTTAGCCAAATTTCCATCCAATCCACTTCAAATTTGATTAATTTCTTCATGAATCAATAATATCTTCAATCATCTTCATAAATATAAATAAAATCTACACTCAAATCACCAAAACTAAATAAAACTAAATCAAAATCCTCCTTAAGCCATTTTGGCCTATCTCCATGAGCTTGGCCAAACTTGCCACCAAATCAATTCAAATTCAATTGATTTTCTCATGAATCAATCATTCCTTCAATTATCTATCCAAATATAAATGAAATCCACAATAATTAAGCCAAATCAAAATCAACCCAAATCAAACCCAACCTAGCCCATTTGACTTGAAATATTCAAATGAACCAAAACTCATTTGAACTCAAACCAATTGCAATTGAATTTATATGTCAATCTCAAATCCATATGTAAACTCAATTAAATCAAATTCAACCCAAAATCAAGCCAACTAAATCTAATTGGCTCACTTGACCCAAAGTGGGCAATTTGGGCAATTTGAACCAAAATTCAATTCAATACAAATCAAAATGAATTAAGTCAATCCAAACTTCATGTCATGATTGTTGATCACCTTATGATGATGATCAATTGATATAAATTAGGTTAAACCAAGTCAACTTAACTCTTTGAACAAGTGAACCCTTTAACCCATATGAACCCAAACTAGCCAAATTATAATCTAAACCAAATTGATTGCAACCAATGGCTCAAGTTCATTTCAAATTGACTATTGACCTTGACCAAAGCTTCAATTGAGCCTAATTGACTCACTATACCTAAAACCCATTGAGCCCAACTTGATCTTAAGGGTCAAATCAACCTAAAATCCAATCAAATATAAATTAAAATTAACCAAAACCTACAATATATTCTAAATGATCAATCAAACCCAAACCAACCATGATCTACAAATGAATTAATTGACTTGTCATTTGACCCAAATTGACCAAATGAACTCAAATGAGCCAAAATCAAAACCAAATTGAACCAAACCAATGACACCAATACACTCCAATTGATCATATGAATTTGATTCAACCCTTGGTTTGACCTGATTTAACTAATTGGTCAATCTAACCTGATTTGACCTAATTTGGCCAAAATGGGTCAAATTGACCTAAATTAAATCAAATGACATAAAATTTGGTCTAACTCACTTTTAACTCATTTCAAATCTTACCAAATCAAATATGATGCCAAATGAGCACTTTTCCCTTGAGTCAAGGGCATCCCATGAGAAAATACACTTGCCTAAATGTTCATTTCTCTTCCTTAGTCACTTGACACTCATCCATTAGTCTACATAGGCACCAAGGATACTAACCAACCTAACCCAAGAGATGGTTGGGTCAGCCATGACTCATGGGGAGATGAATTCACTTAACCTCCCCCATTAGAACACTTGGCATGATCCATCTGTTTCGGCTCTTTAGATCGCGCGGATCAATCTGGACCATTCGATCTGTGATCAGACGGTCTGATCCGATCCGTGCATTGCGATCACTATTCCGCCCGCATTCCCACTCCTTTGCTAATGCGACATTGTGATAGCCAATCGTACGATGCTGCAAGGCACCGCATTGCCCCATCAGTGCCGCACGATGCTGACTGGGTTAAGTAAGAAATTAGGATAATTTTTTAGTTTTAAAATTTATTTAAATCACTTGAAAGTTCAAAAATTCATAAAAAAATAAAATACTTAACCAAAAATTACAAACAATGGCTCGCTGGATTTGCATTTTTGAGGGGGATCCAACAAACTTAAAATCCCTAAATTTTACCAAATATTTTAAGCATAATTTTAGTTTTAGTAAAAATAAAGTTTTAATAATTAAACCAAAAATATAAATCAGATTAATTTGAAATTTTTAGGGATTGTAACTGAAATTAAAATGCACCCACCATAAAGATTTCAAGTCAAAAAAATTTCTAGATTGGATGATATTGCATTCTGAAGTTCAAATAGTGAAAATAAATTAATGACCTTTATAAAAATCATGAAAATCATTTAAATCAGAAACTTTGGCAAATTATAACAAATCATAGAAACATAAATAAAAAATAAATACACATTTTAAAGGTATTTTAGAGGAGATTAATTTAAAATTGATTTTAATTAATTTTGAATAGTAATTAAGGCTTAATTTAAGCTTAATTGAAAACTTAATCAGCTTAATTACTCCTTAATTACCCAAGTAATTAATCTTAAACTTTTTCAGATTAATTAATGGGATGACCTTTGCCTCCCATAATTTTCTTGAAATTTATTGCTTGGTTAATTAGGAAAATTTCTTATCTTAGCCCTAATTACTTTCTTAATTAGTTAGATAATTAATTAACATTATAAATAGCAAGGAAACCACTAATTAAGCTTGATAATTATTGTAGGATAGTGAATAAGCATGGGGAATGAGATTCAAACTTCTTTCCCATTCTTTTCTCTAAGTTCATTTCACTTGACTTGAAATTAATTAATTTGGGACTAATTAATGATTTAATTCATTAATTAAATGGCTTAATTAATTAAATTAAAATTATAATCATTCCAGATCTCATCTAATTAAATTTCTTGGGTAGACTCTTAGGTGTTCAATAACCTAAGAGAATCTTAAGGAAATTATAATTAGCTCATATGTGTGAGAGAATTATAAGAGTACTTAATTAAGTCCCTTAGCTTAATTAACCATTAATTATGAGCCAATTACATTAGGACCCTCTCATTTCTTAGGATCATTATTGATTTAATTTCTAATGCACATGCATATCATGTTGGCTCACCATTACTTGGGTAAATATGTTAAGGTGAAATAGGAATGGGATAATTAATGGACTTAACTCATATCACAACCTAATTAATCTATATAATCAACTTAATTTCTTTTCATTGAACCAAATTGATTGACCAATATGGAAATGGGTTAGAAGTAGCAAATGATTGAATCTCCTCTTTTCTCAAAATCAAATCAAACATTCAAAAATAACTTAATAAGAAGATTTGGTTTACTTTAAATGATTGTATTTGATATGATTATCCTTAGGAATTAGTTTGATTGAATGAAACATATGTTTTATGTCTTATTATTCTTTTCCAATCATATTAAATGATGTGTGTCATGTTGTTCCATGCATTCATATTTTTAAAATATTTAAACTTAAATGAATTTCCTTTATGTCAAGCTTGCATGTGTTGATTTAATTTAATATATGTGTGATAATTTTTCAAAAAAGCTTACAAATGAGTAATAACATATGAAGTGATAGTAATTATGATTACATATAGGTTTGCATGTGCTTATAGCTTAAGTATGTGAAATAGAGCTTTCTTTTCTTTAATCTATATGCATTTTCACATGTATTTTAATGTTAATAAGTATATAGTCTGGACATCCCGGAAAGCTTTAGTTAGCCCTAAGGTGGTCATTTGATTATCGTACTTTCTTGGTTTAATAATGACACGTACTTATTTGATTTCATTTACATGTGTTCCTACATTAGAATTGGGATTAAAATTCTATTTCATATACACAAATGTTATAATCAAATAAAAATATAATTTTTGCATGATTTTCTCTCTCTTACTTACATATACATTCATCTGTAGTGAGATAATAAAATATATAAACTGGACATCCCGGGAATACGAGGCTTTAACTAGCCTCGAGGAAGTCATTTGATTACCTCACTTCCCTGGTTTAACAAAAGCATGTACTCGCTTATTTCTCTTTATATGTGTATGTATGTGTGGCTAAAGAATGAAAATCCCTCTTTTCTATTAAAAAAAATACATGCATTCATAATAGACTAAGTGATTGAAACAATTATCCATATGATTTGGGGTCTCTTTCTTTATGTTCTTACATACAAATTTACATATGTTTGAATGCAAATGGGTATATAGTTTGGACATTCTGAGAACACGATGCTTTAGCTAGCCCCAAGGAGGTCATTTTATTATCTCACTTTCCTGGTTTAACAATGACACATACCTACTTAATTTCATTCTTATGTCTTTTTGTATAAGAATTTGGATTAAGCTATAAATCAACATGATTAAATAATTCAATCAAATAAGAAATATAAACTTCAAATATGCACATCTATATTTATCATTTGAGCATGCCAAAACATGTTGTATGTATAGTCATACTTAGAGTTAAGTCATATGCATGCTACATGTGATGGAAAGGAATAAATTGATGTATGTTATGTGTTAGTAGTTCACTCAATTTAATCTTAAGAAGCCTTCCATGTTAAATGCAATCATTTAAGGTGAATCTAAACTTAAGATTAATTTAAAATGTATAATAAGCCATTCACTAAAGAGAACTAAATCAAATTAACATGCTTTAGAAAGTGGCTTAGGGTAGGGATGAAAGGGGGCAACCTCTTTTCTTCTCTTTACAACACTTAGTTGCTAAGTGTAGGTCATGTGAAATAAAAATAATAATAAATTAAAACTTTCAAATCAGTTAAACCACTTGAAGTAAAATCACCCTTTAAATTGAATCTTTCTACACTTAGAAAATCTTAACCTTAAAGCCTAGTTAGGATATATCACACAAGCTTTAATACACACACATTAGATTAAGTCACCACTTCTAGCCTTATGTTAGGATGATGCATGGTTTGATCTATGTTTTATTTTAGACTGGATGTTAGGGTGTATATTTTGTAAACTAGATGTTAAGCTGTTGTTAGCCTAATCATATTTTCTATAGGGGATTATGCTTAAGGGGTCGTTGAAAAATAAATATAAATGCTCTCTTTGCATGTTGCTTAAGCTCTTAAGCATAATCCAAGTTAGGACAGGTGGGCTTAGTTACCCATGTGCAGGGTGCTGAGTCCAAATTATGATATAACTGCTTAGAGTGTATGTATGTTTAGCTAACACTTATTTTGTAAGTGCAGTTAGATTTATTTTTTCTATTTTTAATGTAATTTTGCTTTAGGAATTAGGATTATTTTAAGGTGGCTAGACGTGGAGGCTCGCGTGATGCTTTTAAAGTGGAGCAAATCAAATCAAAAGAGAAAGAAGAGACATGAGGATATGAAGAATGAAGATATGAAGACCCTCATAGAATTCATTCATTGTAATTATAATTATTCTTTCATTTATCGGGTTATATAAGGGTAGAGCTCGGCAACCCATTTTTCTTTTGGGTCACGATGGTAACCCGCCTTTTATTCTTTTATGATAGCTATAAAATGTTTGATGTTATGTTTACTTTGTGCATTAGAAATTACATGCCTTTTTCATAATTTCTTTATGATTGGTGTTTGTTGTATTGCCTGGATGCGATTAGGCTCTTAGGAAAAAATAAATCTTCTACCCAACTACAACTCATAATTAAATTTCTAAATAACTCATAATCTCACAATAAAGCCTAGGCATTAAATCAAGATAATTATAAGATTTAGCAACCCCTTAGCTGTATAGTTGTATGTCTAATATCATGCATGCATTTTCTACCACTCTTGAAATAATGAGGGCCTCTATTCTTGCATGCATGGGGACCGCTTGACCTATGAGATCAACTCTTATTGATGGAGCTTTACCCTCTTCTCTCTTGATTTAGCCCATAACTCATTTCAACATGCATTTAGGCATACAAAATCCTACAACATTTATCAAAATGAAGTGTCAAATATAAATAAAATTTAAAAATATTTGCATTAGACTAAGTCATTACTCATACCACTCATGCTCTAGTCTCTTTAGGGAGTGGGTGTAAGGACTTTAGTCTATTTCTAAATAATAATAAACTAACTATCTTGCAAAATCATATGACTTGGTCATATATATTTAAAGTATATGAAGAGTTAGCTGGCTGTCACTCCAAGCGGTTGTAAGCCCAACAGTGGGGTGGTTTATCCTCTCTTATGGAGATAAATTATATACCCATCTTCGCTTAGACTTAGGTCATGTTTTGGCTTATGCTAAAGTTCCCTAGATCTAGGATTTGAGGTAGCTGGTTCTTTCGGGCTATAAGCATAAATCCTCATCTCTTAAGCATTTTTATAACCTTGTGTTGTTGGATTATAAGTTCTAGCTTTATAATAAAATGCCAACTTTAATAAAATCAATCTCTTCAATTTCAAACATATAAACCCCAATCATAGGATAGATTGGAATGTTCACTAGGCTTCCTAGTATCATGAGTATTTCCTATTTATTGCATTTGGTTTCTAAAATAAGTTTTCTCTTTGAACAATCCCATTTGATTTTTCAAACATAACCAATTTATTAATAGTCTAGACTTAAATTCCTAAGGGATCACATTCCTTATGATGTAATTAACTATAGGGGGTTGCCTCCATAGGGAACTTAATGGACCCAACTTAAAATAAACCCTACTTTACTTTTCCATGTAAAGTAGGAAAAATCTTTGGTACATTTGAAGACCCATCATGCCTTAGGAGTCCTTATTAGGTGATTAAGTCTATTATAGGGTGTTGATTTCTATTTTTTGAGATAGTGCATCATTTCTTAATGTTGTACTTGATCACTTCAATAAATACCCCTAAGATTTGCATGGTGTCCCACATCTCAAAAATAAACACAACACCAACCATATTAGCTCGTGTTAGCATAGTGGACTGAATAACTCTCGGTACAAATGTGTTAAAATTGCTCCTCCTATAGACAATATACTAAAGGTGTCTAAGTCCTTAAGAAGTGAAAGATACTACAAATGAATATCAGATCCTGAAGTGTCTAGAAGTAAAAAAACTATTGATGAATAATATGTATGCTCATAGATGTCTTGTGAACTCAAATTCAGTCAAGTTAACATGTGACCTTGAAAAATGTCCATCTAAGCCACCTCAATGGCATGCTTCTTTGCACATGAGCCTATCCTATTTGGAATGTGATGTGATGTTTGAATTGTTCGTCATGGTACACCACATTTGGTATATGATATCGACTTAATAATTCATTACAACAATCTGGCCAGCTATGCTATCTCTTCCTTTCACCCACCATAATACATCCCACAACTGGTGGTTCATCAACACATAAGCCAAGAATCATTGTAACATCTTGGAGTATGACTATCATCTCACCAACAATTAAGTGAAAACTATTGGTCTATGGAGACCATCTCTCTATTAAAGTAGTAAGCAAATGATGATCCATTGAAATGTAACACAACTAACAAGTATAGTCGAGGCTTACAACTTGCAAAGCTGATGTAAATCTAGGACAACTGATGAGTTACTCCTTCAGCATAAGTAAATATGAAGCGGCTTCTAAAATAGTATTATGCATTTGAAATAAAATGAAATGTTAGACATTTATCAAAGTCATGTAAAAGGATACTACCAATACTTTATATATCATATCCAGGTACGACTCAATGAACACATGGAGGAAATGCTAGGGTGGACCTTTTGTGGTGGATCAAGCATGACACTTTCCTTCCTATCTTGCCTCATATATGGCATCTAATTGAACTAGGGGAGGGGGGCTCCTTGACCATCATATAAAGAAAATAAATTATATCATGAGTAATACAGAGCATAATACTGAAAAAAACTACTAAAATAGTGTATTGAAGAAGATACAAAAGATAAAAATCATGTAGTGATGAAATACCTTCTGCTATTAATATTGTAAGGGCATGATGACCTATAATAACTAACAGTCTTGCACAAGCTATATGAATGACTATTGCTGCCTCTACTCTAACCACTGTATTTTTAAATCTATTAGTGCACGATTTTCCTGAATTCATCCTAAAAGCAAGTGGTAGCAACTCAAATATTTGTTGATTGGTGTTATAAGTTGGTCAATACGAGCGATCAGGTAGCGTATGAAATTCCATTAGCATATGTTTGCTTATATAAGTGTAGTGTGTAATATTGTGATATGTATGTCAGTTGATTTAATCTTATGTATCTTAATGTTGTAATTGCATGTGCACAAGGTAAATGATAGATTTCAATTCTATTGCAACTACATACTTTATCTACAAATAGATCAACTTTGAATGATCGCATGACATACCAAACACTTATAGTTCTCTAAATTTTATGTTGACTGGCTCTGAAAAAGTCAAGCCTCTCATTTAGACTGATGTAATAAGCTTTGTAGCCATTGCATGAACATAGATATGTTTGACTCTTCCTGTCAAGTTACACTATTTGACCTCTTTAGAAATAGTGAAATTATGTTATAAAAAATTACAGTTATTAGGGCTTGAATTGACAAACCCTTTGCGTACTTTATCACTTTATTGAAACATTTGATGTGTTAATAGTTCTATAACGCATCCCACCATCATGTACTAAGGACCGCTTGACAACATCATGATCAACTAGCCATTTATTTGTCTCTTTTTTAACATTTTAATGTCAATCATGTAATGATTAAAAGTTTGGATATCGTTGATGTTACAAGACATACACATTTTCTAAATCAATATCTCCAATGCCCATTTTTTTGAATGACTTTTTTAAAGTTTTCGTGCAAATGTCTTAAACAATACAAATAAGCGGCCCATGGGACTATGTTTATACAATCCTCAGTAAGTTGTTATGCTCGTTTAAAATTATACATAGATCACATCGTGTAGAGACTACTGGAAGCATTTCTTGGAGACAAATCAGAAACCAAAGTCGAGATTCATTTGATTAGAATTTTACAACAGCAAAGGGAAGAGAAAATCATTCGTTGTCATCATTGATTCCAATGGCAATCAGCAGTTCCATGGTACTTTCCAAGCAAGAAAGCACCATCAAGGCTTAAGATTGAATGACAACTTTCCCAACCTAAAATTGATGGACCGAAAGCCCAAAACAATTCTCTAAAACTAATGTGAGGTTATTGATTGTATTTATAAATTGTGCTTGGCAAATTAGAGCTCAATGCTCCCACAAAAATATTGAGTGACTTGTAAGAATGAAAATTACCTTTATAGCTTTACGCCTTGCATCTCAAGCCTCCATGTAAGATACGTCACATCAAATTCAACTAATAATATTTCTAGGTTTTAGATCAATATGATGTCTTATCACAAGCAGAGTGAAATAAGTAATAAATTTGGAAGTGTTCTGCCAATGACCACTATTTATCAATGTATTTATACTTATGTAAATATGTACAATCTGTGATATTCTCCAAGCACCTCTCAGATGCTTACTGTGACTACAATGTACTCTATTAAGGTTATTGTGTTGTACACAAATTATTGGAAATTTTTTTGATTTGATGTAATCATTTTGAACTGAATATTATTAACTATAGACCAACCAGTAATAGCGAACTAAAAACTTATTTTACTCCAAAAATACATGCCTTCAACAAGATCACCTGGAATGTCAATAACATCCGAGAATAAACTATTATCAAATAGACCATCGAAAACAACTTTATCATCCCATTATCTTGATATTTGACAAATATCAAATGTAATCATTATTGAAGATCATCTAACTTTCTAGTTCAACATTTTCGAAAGAATAATTATTTTATAAGATTATGAGTAGCAATATTCTCACTTGGGGTCAGTAGGCCAATTGAAAAGTCATCATCATTATCAATATGCTCAGATTCACTACTCGAGTCACTATTCATCATATCGTACTCATCATCAGATGCACTTGAAGGTAGGAACACAATAATAATGCTAATAAAAATTTACTTTTTTCAACTTCCTTCTAAAATGTACTTCTAACCAATAATAAAGAAAAAAAATATTTCTACCAATAACACCTTACAACCAAACCTATATATATTATGTATATTTCACAAAAAATGAGTGGAACTATATCAAAAAAAGCTACTAATATCCAAGATCTTGCATGTGATTCTACATAGCATTTGCAATTTCTTCTCTTTGTTTTCAACCATTCTTGAGAGTCATCAATGTTTGTTTGAACTCTCATTTTGTAGTCACTTCGTCTACTCTACTCATCTTCTAAGAGAATAAAATCATCACTACCTTCTATTATTATCTATTATGTAGTATGTAACAAACAAACACCATATTAACTTGAGCTTCTAATGAAAGTATGGGGTCACTTTTATGATTGCAAAATAAAATTTCAAAGAGCCAAATGTATGCTCCACAGTAGTTGTAATGATGAATGTCGAAGATTAAATACCTTCTTGTAATTGAAAGGTTGAATGAAGCTAAACTTTTGAAATAGTATCTTTTTGCAGGATACGAGAATATAAAATCTTTTCGATGAATTAACTATCATTAACTAGATAATATTATTTAATTATATATATATAATATTAAATATTATTTAAATAAGTATTAAAAATTCAAATATTAAATATATAAATATTATGATCATTACTCAAATTTTTTTCCATTTTAAACCCCATCATTATCAAAAAAATTTCTCTAAATCCATCATTTCTTTTTCTGCACCATTTATACATGAATTTGAGGGTACATATAGAAACACGACAGATTAAGAAATAAATATAATTTTCAATACAAGTATAAAAACATATAAATATTGATAATAACTAAAGTTTTTTTTTCCAATTTAAAACCCCAAATTATCCCGATTTTCCCTCTTTGAATCCATCGTGTCTTATAGTGTTGGATAACGGATTAACATGATTGTCGTTAACATAAATTGAAGATAAAATTTTATTTATATTTTTATTTCACGAGTCATTTGATTTACTAATAAAATACAAAATAAAATTGTAAGATAATGCCTTCAGGTTTCCTACCAATTATATTATGTTTCCAAATATATTTTTTGCTTAATATCTTCATTGAATATATTTATTAAAAAATATATTTGTTACCAAATTCACCCAATTTTAACTCAATAAATACCCCAAGTATCTCATTAGTTTAGCAATAAAAAAAAAGAAAAAAAAAAGGACAAGGATTTCAAAGAGAGGTGAGAGATTTAGGAAGTTTGTATTGTGAGCTTTAAAAGAAATTTTGTATTCAACGCTATGGTCAACCATGTTCTTCTGTTAATGCTTTTTTGCTTCATGATATTTTTTGATTTATTTTTAAAAATTAAATATTATGATATATATATATATATATATATATACATCAGTTGAGCTAGAACTGTTATTATTTCTCTTGGACATCACATGAGATATATCATCTCATCACATATTTAATATGAAATAATTATTAGATTATGAAGGTCAATATTAAATATAATATCATGAATTATGTTGAGTTTTTTAATTTTTTTTGTTATGATATATCTTTTTTGATAATTACATAGGAAGCAATATGATTGATATATCCTTTTCAATGTGATTTTTTTTTTTTTTGAGAATTAAGTAGTCAACATAATCCTTATGAATGTTTAGAAAACTATGACCAATCTCTTTTTGATCAATTTAAGCCTAAAAGTCTAGCCTAATTGTATGATTTGCTTAGATAAATCCAACAATTTTAAGACTATTATAATTATAATATATTATTCTTTAGGCTCATTTATCAGTTATTGATCAATTTTTTATTTATCTTCTGAGAGCAGGGGTGTGCATTACTTGGCTTATAAAATATTGACTTGAACCAAAAATATTTGATTAGCTTGGTTCAACTTATTAAATCTTTGCTCACTTTTTTATTCCATATTAAAGATTGTTTGAATTTTGGTCATTAGTTCGATTTATTGACTATTAGAAAATATTAAAACAATTTTGTTGAATCTATTGATTGTTTGGAACATTATTTAATAGCCACCTAATTTCAAGTTGCTTGATTCTTCCATATTTGTTAGGAAGAGATTGTCCCATCCAAAAAAGCAAAAAGTCTAGAAAACAGGCAAGACATCTATTTTAGCCTACTGGTTAACAGCTTTGACTTTCAATCAAGAGATGTTTAATTTAACTCTTTACATATATATTATGTATATAAATTTATCATAAAATTTACTCAAATATATATAAAGTATAGAAAACAAGCAACTTTCATTTAGAGGGAAAGACTGATCAGATTCTTCCCCTTGATAGGATAGTGATCCCCAAAGAAAAAGTGAAAATGCAGTAAATTCTTCTTTAATTGGGTCTATTTGTTTGTTGATTGGCATTTTATGAAACAGAAAGCTTTCAACCCTCTCAGATTGACCTCGGTTAGCATTCCCTCTCAAGAAATTATCCTTAATTGTTTGGGCCAACTTTAGCCAGCATTCTTCAATTCCCTCTTTTATTTTGACCAGCCTTTGCCAGCAAATTTTATTTTATTTTTGAAGAAATAAGATAGATATATAATAATGTGAAATAATGTTTTAGGATATTCCTTTTTATATAAATTACTGGTTAAAATTGAACTAATTGTAGTTCAAATAAACGCAGTAAACACCCGCGACGAGAGTAATCTGTTCACTGCTGCCAACGTTCCGCGGAGTCACTCTGCTCGCAAATTCGTCGCAAAACCGCAAACCCCCATCGCGAAAGCAACGTGCTTTCTTCCTCCTAATGGCCGACAGTCACTCCTCCGACGAGGACTCAGAGTTCAGCGAATCCGAGCTCAGCGACAACGCTGAGAAAGCCTATTTGAAGTTGAAGGCCGGGAATCACCGAATTCTTAACCACAATGGCACCCTGCGTTGTCCTTTCTGTAAAGATCAGAAGAAGCGGGACTATCAATACAAAGACCTCCTTCAGCACGCAATTGGAAGAGGTTCTTCGACCTCGAGGAAGGCTAAACATAAGGCCAACCACCTCGGCTTTGCTCGATTCCTCCAAGAAGACCTTGCTCCCGCAATGGTTACTCCTCCTCCGCCTGCCGCCGAGACAGCATCATCCAGTTTTAATCCTAGCACTGATGATATCTTCGTATGGCCTTGGGTGGGAGTGCTTGTCAATCTGCCTATGGATGATGAAGGGGCTCCTCTCGAGACGCAATTTTCGGAATTTAATCCGATAAGTGTCATCGCTTCATCTGAGAGATATCCTGAATCTGGTAAAGGTGAGGCGGTGATTTGGTTTAATAGGGATTGGGGAGGGCTCAAGGATGCCATGGCATTTGAAGATCACTTTAATGCAAGGCGGTTGGGGAAAAATGATTGGAATGAGAAGAAAGGTGTGAACTTGACTGGGATTTATGGATGGATTGCTCGTGATGATGATTATAATTCTAATAGGCCGGTTGCAAGGATTCTGCAGAAGTATGGTGAATTGAAGACCGTGGCTGATGTGACAGAGGAGGAGGCGAGGGAGAATCGTATGATGGTGGCTGCTCTTGCGAAGAAGGTGGAAGTGAGGAATAAATACTTGCAAAAATTGGAAAAGGTATATTGAGAAGAGGATATCACTTAGAAACATGATGGAGTCCAAAGCTATGTTTTTACGTGCGTACAATGAAGGTGAGTTAGTAATCATGCTTGCCTATTTTATATGGTCGAATCTTGATGAAAATTCATATTTTGACCTGATGCAAACTTTTCTTTTCAGTTTCTTAAGTTATTGTTGATCATCACATATAGTCTTTTGACCATTTCCATGCGATCAATTTAGCTATGGAGTATCACATTTCTCTAATGGTTTATAGAAAATTGATCCCATAATCTGGATCAATTGGCTTCTATGGATTCATCAGATTTCTTTTATTTATCTTTGTTTAGAAAAGATTGATCCTAATATTTATCAAAATTAACTCAAGGACTAAATTAAACGGCTAAATCTTTATAGTTGAGAGACTAAATCGGAATCAATTTTGTATTTTTGTTTCAATTTCTATATGTGTGACCATTTGGGATCAATTTTATTTAGTTGAGGGACTGATTTGGAGAAATGTTTTGTGCTCAGACTAAATTGGCCACAAGTGAATGGTCAGAGGACTATTTGGACTTTTTCATGTTATGTTTCATGTATAATGTATAATAATTGTGCTTTTTTTTTTGGAAATTTTTCTGTCAGAAATGCATAATATTCAGCAGAAAGCACGCGAGAATGCGCAAAACCTTTTGGCGAAGAATAACAAGTTGAGGCAAGAATTGGAATCAAAGAAGAAAGAAATCGAACTACGGTGCAGAGAACTTAATAAATTCGTGGCCAAAAATGATGTTGAGAAAAGGAATATTGCCTTAGAGAGAGAAAAGGTAATTCATGGAACAATGTGAGGGGTCTAGATTGTAGTAGATAATGTTTGATGCAACCATCGAAAATTCCGCTCTTAAACTACTATTTCTATTTTTAGGCCAAATTGATGTTATGTGCATGGTTAATATAGCAATCAGGTTTTTTTCCTTGGCATAAGCAACCATTTATTTGAAGTTTTTTCCAATGGTTTTTGGTATATATATTTTTTCTTAGATGGATTTGGAGAATATTAATCTTGAATTGGCAAGAATTAAGAAAGAGAGAGCAGATGAAGAGTTCAAGAACCTTCTGGAGGAACATAAGGTAATCTAACCATGCATGATACTTTGTTGTTCATATTTGTTCTCTGCCCAATAATCTGATTCTTAGAATGGCACATTATGACAGAGGGAAAAAGAAGTTGCTATTGCAAGAATGCTTCAGCTAGAGAGCGAACTGGATCAAAAACAGAAATTGGAGCTTGAAATTGCTCAGTTGAAAGGTAAATTGAAAGTTATGGAGCATTTGCAAGGAGATGAAGATATTGACAAGCAAATGGAAGAAGTTTATAAAAGATTGGACGAAGACAGGGAATATTTAGAAGAATTGCACAACATTCTTTTAATAAAGGAACGTGAGGCCAAGCAGGAACTCAATGAAGCTCGCGCAGAATTGATAAGGGTCAGGGGATACTTTTCTCTCACAACTATCATGTGTTAACATTTTGATTTTTTTTTTCTATCATAAAACTTTCAGGATCTTGGAAAATTATTGAAAGGTCCAACCTTGATTGGAATAAAAAGAATGGGCGATCTTGATATCAAACCTTTCAAAAGTGCATGCAAACAGAAATTCCCAGCTGAAGATGTTGACATGAAAGCTTCTGAGTTGTGTTCTAGCTGGGAGGAAGAGATTCGCAATCCATCATGGCATCCTTTTAAAATCATCGAACACGAAGGTGTAAATCAGGTATTGATTTGAAATTGATATACAGTTTTATTTCAGATTCAGGGCTCGTTATCAATTTTTTCCTAAATTTGGATGATAATGATGTAGGAAGTAATTGATGAGAATGATCCTAAACTGAAGAGTCTATGGATTGAATATGGGGAAGATGTGTACAACGCCGTGAAGAAAGCTTTGCTTGAACTAAATGAGTATAATCCGAGTGGTCGATATCCAGTATCTGAGCTATGGAATTGTAAGGAAGATCGCAAGGCGACGATGAAGGAGGTCATCCATTACATCGTCAAACAGTTTAAAGCTCGCAAAGCTCGGAGATGAACTATGCGGTACCTTCATTGGACCAGCTTCAGAATTCCACAAAGAAACCGCAGCCTGTACTGAAAAGGAGCAACCAAAGTCATGGTGGCAGTTGAGCTAGAATTGTTATTATTTCTCTTGGACATCACATATCATCTCATCACATATTTAATATGAAAAAGATTATTAGATTATGAAGGTCAATATTAAATATAATATCATGAATTATGTTGAGTTTTTTATTTTTTGTTATGATATATTTTTTATGATAATTACATGGGAAATAATATGATGCATTTGGTTATAATATATCCTTTTCAATGTGATTTTTTTTTTCTTTTTGAGAATTAAATAGTCAACATAATTCTTATGAATGTTTAGAAAACTAAGACCAATCTCTTTTGATCAATTTAAGCCTAAAAGTCTAGCCCTAGTCGTATGCTTTGTTTAGATAAATCCAACAATTTTAAGACTGTTAGAATTATAATATATTATTCTTTAGTTAGGCTCATTTATCTGTTATTGATCATTTTTTATTTAGCTTCTGAGAGCAGGGGTGTGCATTACTTAGCTTAAATAGAACATTGATTTGAACCAAATATATTTGATTAGGTTTGTTGACCTCTACATATGTGTCATAAATCAAGACAAACCCACAAGTCAAATTCGACAGACTTCAGAGGTGACAGTGCGCAAATCGAGGCTCAAAATGCACTAGACATCCCTGAAAATGGTCGAAATAACCTCCGATCAACGAACAGACTTTGACATCGCGTTCAGAACGTCGAAATTGATCAAAATATAAATATTGCAAAATTTAACGAGCAATTGATTAAGCGCTCAAGCTATCAATATGTCGACACACATATCGAAATCGGGAAGTTACGATGATGACCAAACGACCTCCATTCATGAAATTGATCATGCCATTAACTTTGAAATGTCAAAATCTATCAAATGAGACTGTCCACGTTCAAATTGGATGAGTTTGTGCAAATGTCAAATGATTTGAAGTGACAGCGAGCAAATCGATGTTGAAATGTATAGGACGTCACCAAAAACAACTGAAAAGACCTCCGATCAACGAACGGACTTTCATCGCTCGTAACGCCGAAATTGGTCGTAAATATTGTACCACTTTTTGATGATCATGATCAAGCGCCGAAGTCGCTAACGCGCACGCATATTGAGGTCAAGAGGCCAACGGATTAAACGATCTCCGCTTGATGCCGTGTCGGCTTCAGACCAGCGTATTGCGAGATGCCCATAATCGGCGTTGAACGATTGAAGTTGAACCATTTATTACGGCTGCATCGAAATTTTGAAAATATATATTATTTGAATCAAATAATCATTTTAAAAATTGATTAATATTTGAATTAAATATAATCAAATAACAAGTCTCAATTTTATACACTTAAAAATATGTTTTACGCGCGCCCAATCTGCAGCCTGATTCCGCGGTGAGATAAACAGAAGACATTTCCCCGACCCGCCCGTAAACGCCGATGGCGATAAGACGGTCCGTAAAATACATTTCCGGCCCGACCGCCCGTAAGCGCTCAAAAAGTGGGAGAAGAAGAATGAGAAACATTACCGACGTTCGACATTCCTCGCCATAAGTACGTAACGCTTTAGGGCTTTCTTCGGATTTTTCTCGCCTTAGCTCCGTCGACGGCCACGCCCGAGCCGCCGCTGATATAGCAAATCATAGGTATTGTAGGTGACTACATGAGATATTTACACATGCATTCCGAACTTGAATGAATTTAGGGTTTACTTTGTTCTTCTCACCGTCAGGAAAGACTTTTTTTATATGTTATTTTGTATCAGACTCAGACCTCTCTAGAGGGTACATAACTCTGGGCTCTTTACCGCTTAGCCTGCTTTCTTGAGATTATGTTCATTGTATTCAAATGGAAGCATTTGATGGCGCTTGATATTTTTGGGATTTTTATGCATCTCTGTACCTCTTTGAGGGTATATCATTTGACCTTTTTTTTCAGTTTATTTTGTCAACGCCTTATGATTATGTATAGGGCATTGGAAGCAAGTTTGGATAAGAATGGTATATTTCAGACTCTATGTTGAGGCAGATCATTTTAACCTTTTTTTCCCAATTTTCTTTGCCAACTCCTTATGATTATATTTAGGGCATTGCAAAGGAAGCATTTTATGGCAGTTTAGATGGTTTGTGGGGGCTATTTTGCATATGTACTCACTTTGAGGGTACGATCTTTTTGACCTTTTTTCCCGCTTTATTCCGCCAACCTCTTATGATTATGTTTAGAGCAAACGGCAATTTATGGAGCTTTGATGGTTTCGGGTGGTATTTTGCTCAGACTCTACCTCTTTGAGGGTACATCATTTTCGACCTTTTTTTCGCTTTATTTTGCCAACTTATTATGATTATGTATAGGCATTGCAAGCATTTGGAGGAAGTTTGGGTGGTTTGGGTGGTATTTTGCACTCGGTACCTCTTTGAGGGTACTGATCATTTTACGCTTTTGTCCATTTTATTTTGTCAACTTCCTATGATTATGTTTAGGCATTCCAAAAGGAAGAATTTGATGGCGGTGGTTTTGGGTGGGTATTTCATTCAGACTGTACCTCTTTGGAGGATCTGACCATTTTTGACCTTTTTTCCCGCTTTATTCTCGCCAACCTCTTATGATTATGTTTAGGGCATTGCAAAAGAAGCATTTGATGGCTTGGATGGTTAAGAACCTGGTTTAGATCAGGTACCTCTTTGAGGGTATGATCTTTTGGCAATTTTTTCCAATTTTTTTTGTCAATTTCTTATGATTATGTTTAGGGCATTCCAAATGAAGCATTTGATTTGATGGTTTGGGTGGGTATTTTAGATTTGTAAATTTTGTTAGTGATCATTTTGGCTTTTTTTGCGCTTTTTTGTCAATTCCTTATGATTATGTTTATGCATTCCAAAGGAATCATTTGATGGCGCTTTGGGTGGTTTCAGATATTTTGCATCTCAGACTGTACCTCTTTGAGGGAGATCATTTTGACGCTTTTTTCCGCTTTTTTTGCCAATTTCTTATGATTATGTTTAGGGCATTATAATGGAAGCATTTCGAGGCAATTTGGATGATTTTGGGTGGATATTTTGCATGTGTACTCTGTGTACCTCTTTGGAGGGTACAGATCATTATTGGCCTTTTTTTGCAGTTTTTTTGCCAATTCCTTATGATTATGTTTAGGGCATTATAATGGAAGCATTTCGAGGCAGTTTGGATGATTTTGGGTGGATATTTTGCATCTGTACTCTATATACCTCTTTGGAGGGTACAGATCATTATTGGCCTTTTTTTATAGTTTATTTTGCAAATTCCTTATGATTATGTTTAGGGCATTCCAAAGGAATCATTTGATGGCTGATTTCGGGTATTTTGCATCAGATCGGTACCTCTTTGGAGGGTACTGATCATTTTGACGCTTTTTTCCGCTTTATTTTGCCAATTCCTTATGATTATGTTTAGGCATTCCAAAGGAAGCATTTGATGGCGCTTGGGTGATTGGGGGTTTAGTGCATTCAGACTGTACCTCTTTGAGGGTACATACCATTTTGCTTTTTTTTCGCTTTATTTTGCCAACTTCTTATGATTATGTTTAGCAAAAGGAAGCATTTGATGGCGCTTTGGGTTTTGGGTGGATTTAGTGCATCTACTGTGTACCTCTTTGAGGGTACACCATTTTGACCTTTTTTCCCGCTTTATTTTGCCAACTCCTTCGATTATGTTTAGGCATTGCAAATGAAGCATTTCATGGCGCTTGATGATTTGGTGGTATTTTATCTCAGACTGTGGTACCTCTTTGAGGGTACGATCATTTTGACCTTTTTTTTTTTTTATTTTGCCACCTTCTTATGATTATGTTTATGGCATTCCAAAAGAAGCATTTCATGGCAGTTTGGATGGATTCTGGGTGGTATTTTGCATCTGTACTCTATGTACCTCTTTAGAGGGTACAGACCATTTTTTACCTTTTTTTCTCAGTTTTTTTGCCAACTACTTAAGATTATGTTTAGGGCATTGCAAAGGAAGCATTTGGAGATTGTTTCGATGGATTCTGGGTGATATTTTGCATCAGACTGTGTACCTCTTTGAGGGTACATCATTTTGACCGTTTTTTTCCATTTTATTTTGCCAACTTCTTATGATTATGTTTAGTGCATTGCAAAGGAAGCATTTCATGGCGCTTTGGATGGATTGGTGGTATTCATATGTGTACCTCTTTGGAGAGTATGATCATTTTGATTTTTTCAAGTTTATTTTGCCAACTTCTTATGATTATAGGGCATTGAATGGAAGCATCGATGGATTTGGGTGATTCGGTATTTTGTATCTCAGACTGTACCTCTTTGAGGGTGGATCATTTTGACCTAATTACTTGTCTTTTGAAGTTTATCATGTCCGGGAAAAGGATAACTTCGGTGTGTGCCTACCACCGCGGAGAAATGTGTTCGATAATATTACAGCATGCTTTACTGATGAAGCCACTGACATTTTAAAGAGGCTTCATCTCCATCAATTCATTAGACTCCACGGCATTAAGCAAGACTCAGTTGCCATTACATCGATCTGTCTTGCTGGGACATAGAAAAGCAAGCTTTCCGGGTGGGCGACATTCCTTTCACCCCGATGAAGTTGCATTGATGATAGGGATGCCAAACAGAGGGAGAAGGTTGTATGGCGAAATCCGCCACGGCTCATTTGACTACAAGAATCGCCTTAAAATGGGATATTCGTTGCCGCACTATACATCGCTTTCCAAATCTATTTTTTGTATATCACAATTTGGTGGCATCGAATTGATTACAGCGATGATAGATAGATTTGTCGAGTAACCCATGCCATTTGGGACTTCTAGTTTCCCAATTTGATGTTATTGCATCAAAGATTCGCACTGTGAGGGTACCGGTTACATGAGTGGCTTTGTCACTCCGATGGTATGTTTTATATCTCCATTAAAGTGAAATATAATGTCTTGAAGTTTACGCTTAATATATTCATTGTAGATATGGCAGCACATAAGCATCATAAACCCTATCCTGAACCCGCAAAGCCACGCGCGATGGGCTAAAATAGAGTTTCAAAAAATGCTTTCACCGGTTTGGGACGCTGTGACATATAATAATATCACTTAGTTCATATAAGAATATATTTATTTATGTTGTATGTCTTCAAAATTTTATCCTTTACCACAGTGCACGCCTTTCATTCGAGGACTTATTGAAGACAGAAATTCCTTCAGCCGTCCCAACAACACCCACATGTGGAGCCCGATAGTAGTCCCGCTTTTAAGTCCAATCACCACGACTCTCCTTATATCTCTCCTCGATATTCTCCCCTCCGTGTTTCTACCCTCTCACTGCTACCCCCACAGACAGAGTTTATGTGTTTGAAGGACCTCGAGAGAGACAAGATCGCCTCTTCCATACAACAATAACCGAGGTTGGGGCTGTCACATCGAGGATGTCTAGCTGCAATGTCCCACCACCCCAAATGCGGGAGGTTCTTATGGGGGTCACCAGGGAAACTCTTGGAGGCTACCACTGAGCTTCCCGGAGGGTACCCATGGGAGGCTACCACCAGGCCACGAGGAGGGTACAATGAGGAAGCTCTTGTGGAGGCTACCACAGAGCTTCCATTGCGGAGTTGGATACTTCAAAAGGGGAAGCCCACGTGGAATTGACCGTAGGAGAAGTTCTCATGGAGGCCAACACTACACATGATGATGCTCCGAAACCTATAATTGGCAGCATTGAGCGTGGAGTTAAAGCTCGGCAGATAAGAAAGAGGAAAACTGCATTCTTTCACACACTTACTGTGAAGTCTCGAGCAAGAATAAATGATGTGGTTTCCACTCTTCAGAGCTTAGAGGTATTAAGTTACTTTCTTTTAAATTTGAGATAATAGAAATAGTTTTTCACTAAATTTTTTATAGTTACGATGAGGCAATAAAGGTCGATGACCCACAGGCTGCTATTGTTGTGGTGGAGGAGCATCAGGTATGAATCATCTCAGTAGATCGATCCTTTATTCATAGTTAATCTAACTCGTCATCACTAAATTTTTTTATAGTTCGCAAAGATGAGCCAATAGAGGTCGATGACCCACGTGACCGCTCGGTGGAGGAGCATCCGGAGGTATGCATCATCTCGAGATCGAGGATTTATTCATAGTGAATGCGCTCTTCATCACTAGCTTTCATCATCGCAATTCGTAGGCATCGAGGCACTTCATGTTGTTGAGTTCTCATCCGTGAGCTATTTTGCTGCTCGATCTTATCGACACGCCGTGTTCCCCGGTTCGACAAGTAAGTCAAGCCGGCCAGTCCTTCACAAAATAACCTATTCGCTCGCTTGAGATCACTTTAAAATATTTATTACCAGGGTGATAAAGATTCGTCGGGAATATCATTATTGCAGGCGATCGAGTTGTCGACGGATCAATATCTCTCGATGCATTGATGCCTTCTGCCGAGAAGTACTTGCTCACCGGTCATGTCCCATATTTGTACATTTCATGCTTGCATTGGTATGTTACCCCAAGAATGTTCGTATTACGATTCATTCTTGTTTGTTTAGATGAAATGTAATGTGTAATCGTTTCTCTTTTCCTACTGAGTTATGCGTGTGGCCTCAAGATGGAAAGCAAAATGTTCATCCAAAGATATCACCGCGATAGGTCGAGTTAATCTTAATCGCCGCTATAGATCAAGACTGACGGTTGGGTATAAGTCGAGCCCGGTATTTTTATGACTCATTGCCCAAACCCACCCATAAGAGCATTCTTCCTGAAATTGTAAGAACTGTTTTCAAATTTGGTTCTTCTTAACTATTTTTTATTCCTGATCTAACTTATTGAGATTTTGTTCTGGCTATTTAGATCAAATTACTTGTTGAAGATGCGTGCTTTTATGCGAGAAATGGCCAATCGACATAGTGAGTGGGATACGCAAGAAAATAGTGTCAATGCGGAATGTTTGTTCCAAATACAAGGCAAAGAATCGAAACCTCCTGATTGGGCCAATAGGATTGGCCAAAGAAAATGAATATATTTAGGGCTGAGTTCGCTTACGCTACATTTTGTCTAGGACTTAAAAATCTAAAGTGAGAACAATATTATTTTGTTTGATATAGGATTTTGTTTAATGCATCTGTTAGGTGGCTTTGAAGATTCGTATTTTTGTTGAAGTGCATGGATGATATTTTACCGCTTTTTTTAAATTCTCTTCTCGATCTCATATAGTTTTATTTCAATCGATATCTTACTTTGATATTTGGGGGCTATACTCTTCAATTAAAAATGTTACCCAGCAGAATGCATAAAACTAATGCAGAAAATTAAATTAGTGATTACTGGCCATTAGGATTATGATTGTTGTTGTTTATTATGAAAATAAAGCTATAGATTGAGCTCATTTTCTTCCCGCATCCGATCAAGCTCCCAAAGCTTAATCCAAGAGCTCTTCTTCAAGTAGTGTGAAGAGATCAATGGGAGGGAACTCATCCTCTCTCTCTGCTCAGCCTTCTCCTCGTGCAAGTCACAACAGAGAAGAAGAAGATGACTGAGGAGGTGAACAAGTTTAATAGTGCTCCAGTGTTTGATTCCTCTATTCTATGATTTAGTGTGTTTTCTTACCTTCTTCCTTCACTAATTTCGGTGTGTCTCCTTTTAGTAAGATGCTTGTGGAATTGATAAAGAATGCAATAAAGAGTGATTTCTTTGCCATAAAGAGTGATTCTGCATTGTATATTTTCCTTGAATATTGAGCATTTCCTTGACATAAAGAGTGATTCTGCATTGTATATTTCCACATATGATATGGATCTATTTATATTTGAGAGATGATTGATAATTCTCGTGGCCTATGAGATGGATCTATAAAAAATTACCTTCCAAAATAAAAGCAACACCGATTCAAGATCAAATATTGAGTCACCGACGCACTTTGAATGAATGCTTAGGTTTTCGCCTCCGAAATGGCTCTTGTTTGTTTTATGATTAATGACTATTAAATATATTCAAATATGCGGTGTTATATCCGTGATGATTTAATTACGTAGTGGTTTACCTATATATATTTTTTATATTTCTGATTGTGAGCTAAATGTTGATTAGTAGTTCTATTTATTAGGGTAGATTGTTGCTTAGTTGTGCTTAACATGTCGTAGTTTTTTCTCACTTTGAACATATTTATAGGCTGTGAATTTATGGTGTCACATTAGGGTTGATATTCATTGTGATGATAATGGTTAATACATTATGGAGTGGCTTTTTTTTGAGTTAAATCAAAATCAAATCATTGATTTGAACAATTATATAAATTGTGATGCTTTTATGAATCTATTCGATTTTTACAAAACTTCATTTTATGGTAACTCAAAATATTGAGAAATTCCTCCCTATAAAAGTGATAATGCCTTATTATTTGTCTTTATTATAATAATGCTAAAATAATGAATTTCTATTATACATGTGCATATATATTTTAAATTTTAGATATTAGTTTAATGATTTAAATAAGTTATATATAATAAATTTTTTTATAATATATCGGCTTTAGAGGCGGAATTTATTCAATTAAAGAGGCTAAAAAAAAGTTGGCAAAAAAAAATTGCAAAAAAAAGGTCAAAAAAACCTCCAAAGAATATACAGAGTACGATGCAAAATACCATCCGAACCACAAACAATCCTCCAAATGCTTCCGGATAATGCCCTAAACATAATCATAAGAAATTGGCAAAAAAATGGAAAAAGGTCAAAATGATCTCCTCCAAAGAGGTACACAGAGTATGATAAATACCACCTAATTTATCAAACTTCCTCCAAATGCTTCCATTGCAATGCCCTATACATAATCAGAAGAAGTTAGCAAAATAAACTGGAAAAAAACTGACAAAAAAGGTCTGTACCCTCCAAAGAGGTACACACAGTACAGATGCACTAAACCCCCCAGAAACCACCCAAACTGCCATCAAATGCTTCCATTGCAATGCCCTATACATAATCATAAGAAGTTGGCAAAATAAAGCAAAAGGTCAAAATATAGATACCTCCAAAGAGGTACACAGGGTACAGATGCAAAATACCACCCAGAATCCATCCAAACAATCTCCAAATGCTTCCTTTGCAATGCCCTAAATATTATCATAAGAAGTTAGCAAAATAAACTGGAAAAAAACTGACAAAAAAGGTCTGTACCCTCCAAAGAGGTACACATAGTATAGATACAAAATAACCATCCAAAATCACCCAAACTGCCATCAAATTCTTCCACTATAATGCCCTAAACATAATCATAAGGAGTTGGCTAAAAAAAAACTGGAAAAAAAGGTCAAAAATGATATGTACCCTCCAAAGAGGTGCACAGAGTACAGATGCAGAATAACCACCCAAAATCACCCAAACAATCTCCAAATGCTTCCTTTGCAATGCCCTAAACATAATCATAAGAAGTTGGCAAAATAAACTAGAAAAAAATGGTCTGTACCCTCTAAAGAGGTACAGTCTGATGCAAAATACCACCCAAACCACCCAAACTTCCTCAAATGCTTCCATTGCAATGCCTATAATCATATAAGAAGTTGGCAAAATAAACTGCAAAAAAAGGTCAAAAATGATCTATACCCTCCAAAGAGGTACACAGGGTACAGATGCCAAAATACCCACCCAAAATCACCCAAACTGCCATCAAATGCTTCCTTTGCAATGCCCTAGACATAATCATAAGGAGTTGGCCCAAAAAAAACTAGAAAAAAAGGTCAAAAATGATCTGTACCCTCCAAAGAGGTACACATAGTACAGATGCAAAATACCCACCCTAAATCACCCAAACTGCCATCAAATGCTTCCTTTGCAATGCCCTAAACATAATCAGAAGGAGTTGGCAAAATAAAATGGGAAAAAAAGGTCAAAAATTATCTATACCCTCCAAAGAGATACACAAAGTACGATGCACCAAAATCCATCCAAACAATCCCAAATGCTTCCTTTGCAATGCCCTAAACATAATCAAGGAGTTGGCAAAAAAATGGGAAAAAAGGTCAAAATGGTCCAATTCTCCAAAGAGGTACACAGAGTACAGATGCAAAATACCCACCCAAAACCACCCAAACTGCCATCAAATGCTTCCTTTGCAATGCCCTAAACATAATCAGAAGGAGTTGGCAAAATAAACTGGGAAAAAAAGGTCAAAAATGATATGTACCCTCCAAAGAGGTACACAGAGTACAGATGCAAAATACCCACCCAAAAACACCCAAACTGCTATCAAATTCTTCCTTTTGGAATGCCCTAAACATAATCATAAAATAAAATAAAATAAAAAATCAAAAATCCTCCAAAGAGGTACACAGTGATGCAAAATACCACAATCGCCTCCAAATGCTTCCTTTTGAGTGCCCTAAACTTAAGTATAAGAAGTAGGCAAAACCACCCAGTAGTCATCCAAATAGCTTTCAAATTGGCTAAACAAGAATGTAATGAACATTATTTCTAATATCAGGCAAAATATACAGAAAAAAGGCAATAAACGATCTATTATTTATTGCACATATTTATTGGTACAGTCCAATGATTATAATTTCCTCAGTAGGAGATTAACTCAATCACTATTGCTTAAAGAGCTACAAAGACTGGTCAAAATCTCCTAGCTAAATACCAAATTGGATAATGTCATGCATCAAAATATTTTCCGAAATAATATCCATCATCACTTAGTGTTCTTCAAATTGATTGATTGTGGAGCTGGAGTTAAATTCCTGCATGTAGAACATCATATTAGTTGATACTTTCTTACAGCATCGATGTGTGATATTAGGTGCGTACCTCTGAAAAACACTCTGGCATAACAGAGAAAGGTGATGCAACTTGTGAGGAAACACGTTCAGCAACGCTATCAGACTGTACTTTGGTTTCTGCAACAAAAAAAAGTAGAAGGGTTTGAAGATTAACAACAATATTTAAAATACCAAAAAATAATATGCAAGTAGAAAATTACTCTTGGCTTTCTTGGATCTCTCCCAATATCCCTTAAGCCTAGAGTTGGAAACACCCTTTGGACGTTGCTTAACTGGATCTTTTAAGATGTCTTTTCCCTTATCTGTCGTGGTTGACTTCTTCTTCTTAACTGCTTTGTCACATGGAGGAGAATTCCCACTTATTATAGAGTCGATATCATCATATAGTTTTTTAGGGATCCAAGCATATAGTCCTCGCCTCTTATTGCCTGCGTTCTCGACGCTTATTTGATATGCATATCGAATTTATCAAAATAATGCCGAAGCATTTCCATTGCCACGTCTCTTAATTTTCTCAGATGCACTCAATGTAAATATCCCTCTTGCTCGGTAGACCATCGCTGAGAAGATACTTATCCCGAATGCGCACAATATCTTCCCCGACTAAGAACTACAATACAATGGGCACAAAGTAATCCCATCATTTCAAATTTTTTGCAAGTGTTACTTGGTAGTCTATCGAAATGCCCCATGTTTTGATGCATTTTATTCTCTAAGTTTCACCAAATACTCCATGGTGTCATTATCAACTTAGTTACCGATAAGCCTCCAACTCCATGCAAAATTCCTCTTCAAACATAGTGTAAACCTTTCTTGTATAAAACATAGTTTGTTTTAGAATTGACCGGTCTTAACAACAGAACAATCGATGACGCTACACTTGAAGTCTTCTCATGTTCATTCCGATGCCATGTCTCCATAACCTTTTCCAACCCCAAGAAACATCAGAGTAACTTGTTGGCTTAGATATTCCATGACATACATTGTTCGTGGACTCACTACGTACGCTTGACAAGATGCCCATGCGTAATGTGTCCTTCGAAGGACCACTTGGATCTAATCTTATAAAGCTCGCATACCAAGCATGATCATGCAAATTGCCTTCTTCTAGCATGCGGCAAGCCTCTTTAAACTCTTTTCCGAGTCACACTTACTCATGCATTTATAAAATAACCCTTATATTATCTTATTACTATTAAAGCAATGAACCTTGGAAGGAGCTTTCGAAATATGCCATTAGACAACCTATGATGAGTATGCAATACAATTTCAATAGCTCGCCATACGATCTTGATCAAGAATATTGTTATAGGATGTCATATTCATCAACCAAGAAATGTTTGGAATAGCCATGAGAATGACTCAATTGTCTCTCGATAAAAGGCTACTCCAAATAATACATTTTTCCAATGATGATTCACTCCAACAAGAGGGGCACAAACGAGATTATATTTATCGAGTGATAGCTTGTATCAAAAATTATCACATCCCCAAAACAATCATATTCTATCCTAGACATGCCATTAAAACAAACTTACTAAATCCGACTCATCAACTTGACATCCCATGCAAACATCCCATCCGCCGCTTGCCTTTCCTTAAACAATCAGATAATGCATTACTCACCATTCGCAATCCTCGATCTTTTCTTTCAATAAAATTGAAAGAAACCCGATATTTTCTACGCCGCCAACTTCCTCGCTAGATAGAATGCATTGCTCTAATACCACTCATTGTCTTCAACATTCTTAATGCATGATCCGAGAAGATGTAAGGAGCTCGCCAAAGAATGATTATGACTTTCATTTTTTAATCGCCCACCCTCCAAATCAACAGAGAATCTAATCATGGTGGACAACCGCTTCTTGTATCAACTTTTGAATTTTGTATTTAGACTGCATTCTTCACCAGCACATAGAAAATCTTTTGATTTCAATTTCTTTGAGTTTGGCCAATAGTATAGTCCTTCCAACACAACCAGTTTGATGTGTATACACAAGATATGCGCCTCGCTTTCATTTTCATAAAGGTAAGGAGTTTCAAATTTCAATGATTTACGCCAAACAGATACAAAAATATGTTAGAAAATATAGATGCAAAATACCAGAAACCACCCAAACTTCCTCCAAATGCTTACATTGCAATGCCCTATACTTAATCATATAAGAAGTTGGCAAAATAAATTGGGAAAAAGGTCATATCACTCCAAAGAGGTACAGAGTACGATACAAAAAACCACCAAACTATCCAAACCGCCTCCAAATGCTTCCATTGAGATGCCTAAACATAATCAAGAAATTGACAAAAAACTGAAAAAAGGTCAAAATGGTCACCCACCAAAGAGGTACATAGAGTACAGATGAAAAATACCCACCCAAAAACCACCCAAACTGCCATCAAATGCTTCCTTTGGAATGCCCTAAATATAATCATAAGGAATTGGCAAAATAAACTGGAAAAAAACTGTCAAAAATGATCTGTACCCTCCAAAGAGGTACACAAAGTATAGATGCAAAATACCAGCCAGAAATCACCCAAACTGCCATCAAATGATTTCTTTGGAATGCCCTAAACATAATCATAAAGAATTGGCAAAAAAATCGAAAAGGTTAATAATGATTCACTCTCCAAAGAGGTACACAGAGTACAGATGCAAAATATCCACCCAAAATCATCCAAACTGCCTCGAAATGCTTCCATTATAATGCCCTAAACATAATCATAAGAAATTGGCAAAAAAAATTGGAAAAAAATTATCAAAAATGATTTGTACCCTCCAAAGAGGTATACACAGTATAGATGCAAAATACCAGCCAGAAACCACCCAAACTGCCATCAAATGATTTCTTTGGAATGCCCTAAACATAATCATAAGGAATTGGCAAAATAAACTAAAAAAAATCAAAAATGATCTATACCCTCCAAAGAGGTACACAGAGTACAGATGCAAAATACCAGCCAGAAACCACCCAAACTTCCTCCAAATGCTTCCATTGTAATGCCCTATACATAATCATAAGAAGTTAGCAAAAAAAATTGGAAAAAAAGGTTGAAAATGATCTGAACCCTCCAAAGAGGTACACAGAATACAGATGTAAAATACCCACCCAAAATCATCCAAATTTTCAAATGCTTCCATTATAATGCCCTAAACATAATCATAAGAGTAATAAAAAAAAGGTAAAAAAATGATCTCACCTCCAAAGAGGTACACATGATGCAAAATACCAAATCACCCAAACTCATCAAATGATTCCTTTGAATGCCCTAAACATAATCCTAAGGAATTGGCAAAAAATTGCAAAAGGCAAAATGATCTCCTCCAAAGAGGTACAAAAGAGTAATATGCAAAATACCCAAAACCATCCAAACTGCCATCAAATGCTTCATTTGGAATGCCCTAAACATAATCATAAGAAATTGGCAAAAAAAACTGGAAAAAATTGCCAAAAAAGATCTGTACCCTCCAAAGAGGTACACAGAGTACAGATGCACTAAACCAGTTCTTAACCATCCAAACTGCCATCAAATGCTTCCTTTAATGCCCTAAACATAATCATAAGAGTTGGCATAAACGAAAAAGGTCAAAATGATATGTACCCTCCAAAGAGGTACACAGAGTACAGATGCAAAATATCAGCCAGAAACCACCCAAACTGCCATCAAATGATTCCTTTGGAATGCCCTAAACATAATCATAAGGAATTGGCAAAAAAACTACAAAAAAAGGCCAAAAATGATTTATACCCTCCAAAGAGGTACACAGAGTACAGATACAAAATACCCACCCAAAACCATCCAAACTGCCATCAAATGCTTCATTTGGAATGCCCTAAACATAAAAGAAATTGGCAAAAAATGGAAAACGCAAAAGATCTCAGACCTCCAAAGAGGTACACAGAGTACAGATGCACTAAACCAGTTTTTAACTATCCAAACTGCCATCAAATGCTTCCTTTGCAATGCCCTAAACATAATCATAAGAGGTTGGCAGAATAAATTGGGAAAAAAAGATCAAAATGGTCACTCCAAAGAGGTACACGTACGATGCAAAATACCCACCCAAAACCACCCAACCGCCATCAAATTCTTCCTTTGAATGCTCTAAACATAATCATAGGAAGTTGACAAAATAAATGGACAAAATTGTCAAAATGGTCAATTCCTCCAAAGAGGTACATGTAGCATGAAATACCACCAAAACCACCCAAACTTCCTCCAAATGCTTCCATTGCAATGCTATACATAATCATAAGAAGTTGTAAATTGGAAAAAAGGTCAAAATGATCTTTACCTCCAAAGAGGTACATGATGATGCAAAATACCACCCAAACCATCCAAACCATAAATGCTTCCTTTGCAATGCCCTAAATATAATCATAAGAGGTTGGCAATAAAGGGAAAAGGTCAAAATGATCACTCCAAAGAGGTACATAGAGTGATGCAAAATAGCCCCCACAAACCATCCAAACTGCCATGAAATGCTTCCTTTGCAATGCCCTAAACATAATCAGAAGGAGTTGGCAGAATAAACTGGGAAAAAAAGGTCAAAAATGGTCTGTACCCTCCAAAGAGGTACACAGAGTACAGATGCAAAAAAACACTCAAAAATAAAAATTCGACAAAAAAGCATCCAAATTGCTTCTAATTGGATGTAATCAACATATTCTCTTCAGACAGAATAAGAAAAACATTACGAAAAAAATGCATAACAAACCAGAAAAAAAATGCTAAACATTACCGATGAATTTTATTTAATACATCCTCCTAAAATGGTTGTTATTTCCTCAACGCGTTCTCCATCTTCATGATTCTTTTGTAAAAGGAAATGAGATTTTCTATTTCTTCTAAGCTCGCTTTTGAAAAAACTAATCCTAAACCCTAAATGTCTATATTTCTTTAAATTCCTCCCGCATTCCAACGACGCTTACGGCGTCGCCGGGAAATGTATTTACGCATCCGCATACGCCATCGATATTTACAAGGGCTGGAAATGTCTTTACAACGCCGTCATTATCCGCTGCGTTAATCGCTAAAACGGAAAAAAATTGAGAACGTGTCATCTGGATTGGAGTCCCACGGTTACGTATGGACTCGTAATATTTTCCCTCCACACGCGTGCAACCGCTCCCAGCTCTCAACCTTTCCCTCCAGAAGAATTACTCTTCGCTCAATAACCACAAGAAAACTATTAGCATCCTCTATGGCTCTCCCATTTTCGCTCATGGGCGATGACTCATTTTCCAAAGAACTTGTAAATGCAAGAAACCTTCCATCTCCCATGCTCTTCACCCACCCATCGCGGTGATCTTACGCTTTGGGGTTTTACTACTCATCCTCTGACGTTGATAGAGAGGTCATCTAAACTTCAGAGCCACCTTTCAACCCGATCGGATTAGGCCATGTTAATCGTTGGGGGATTATCACAACGCCGGAAATAAGCATCGGCATTTCGGATTGGCTAGAGATTCTTTTGTCAGACAAGGTATCATCACGGTAACGCATTTATTTCGGAGGCAAGCGAACAGGCTTTCAACATCTTTGCAAAGAAATTTTAATTGGCTCTACAAGAAGTATTCAATTGGTTCTTTTGAGTTGCAAAACGGCTTCTACACTCTTTATTCCTGTCGAGGTAAAACCTTACCACGATTCTCATCCCGCCATCAAACATTGTCATTTCAAGGAAATAGAGGATGCTTAGAGAATCTAAGTGTGATGGATTGCTTCAAAAGCTAGTCTACCATGGTTAAGTGAAGACGAAGAAGAATCTTCATTTCGTGGTTGTGGGAGGGACCGGCGCTGAATTCTCTTCATCTTTGCATGAGTTCATCAAAGAAGATTTGTCTACCTCGATATCAAAGATTTGGTGAAGACATCGCTAATGAGGTTCGACCGCTCTTGACCATGTTTAACAAGAGAATCACTCAATTTGTCGAGGAGAAGTTCAAGAATGCATGGCAAACTTGCTGCTATTGTAAACAAAGGAAATTTGGTCAATGATGAAACTATAATAAGTCTCTTACCTAAACGTCTTGAAAATGGTGCAGCGAAGGGTGAATCAGGATTCATTCTTGATGGTTGTCCGTGAACAATCATATAAGTGGAACTATTGGAGGGAATCATCAACATTGACTTGGTGATCAACTTAAAGCTAAGAGAAGATGTGTTACTTGAAAAATGACTTGGAAGAAGGATCTGTAGAGGAGGGAACTTTAATGTTGCTTCTATTGATATCAAAGGAGAAAATGGAAAACCTCGGTATATATATGGAACCACTTCGCCCACCAAATCAAAGGCCAAAAAGTTTATTTCTCGAAGCTAATGATATCAAGAAATCATGAAAGAACGCTCAGGGGTATATCATGCCATGAGCCTACCAAGAGGACTTACCACGCCAAGGAACTGGAGTTCCATTTGCTTGGACGAATCTCAGAGTCTTGGCCTAAACTACTTCAGGCACTCAACCTTGATGATTTCCATGAAAATCAATCTCCACCAGCTTAATAATCATTCACGAAGATACTCCATGTCATTGTGTTTGAAGATCTCGCCATGCTCATCGTATGCGATTATTTAGTGTTTACCATGTACAGTTAAGATACACCAATTTCAAAGGCCTCGTCATGCTCATGCTCGTTGTGCATGGCGAAATGAATCGCTATGGTGTCATGAGACACTACTATATGCTCATCAAGGCATACCGAGTAAGTCAAAACCATCAGATGTGGCACCCTCTATGCTGAAATGCTGCTGAAATTTAAAATATTTGCATATATATTTGCTTTATTGCTGGTGATTGAAGGCCTCGTTATGCTCATCAGGACATAACGGGATTGAAGGTCAGCTGAGGTGCTTCAAAACACAGACCTCCATGCTCATCAGGGCGTGACAGGTAGGCCAAAACATTCCTGATGTAGCCCCTTACGCGGAATGACGTCGGAATAGTACCGAAATGTTGTCGAAATTTGGACTTAATTCTGACTTGAATATATTGCTTGCATTTCTTTGTACAGGTTTCAAGACCCCGCTAACACCCATTAGGGTGTAGTGGGTGTGAAGACGGCTGTGGTGTCGTAAGATACTACTCATTACGCTCATTAGGGCATACCGAATGAGCCAAAACACCGATCGACCCCACAGGATGATGTAGGGCTTGCATCAAATCTTTTTGACTTAAAAAAATAGAAAATAAAAGAATCAACTTAAGAATGTCAAGTAATGGAACATAAAGCTAAAATTCAAATTAAAAACTCTAAACAACAAAGAAGGTGAGAGAAAATAACATACAACAAACATAAAAGAAAAACAAAAAAAGAGGAGGAATCAACTTAAATATTATACTCTATTGATTCATAGAAGTAACTTTGAGGGATAAATCTTCTTTTAAAATAACAAATTAAACTGTCTTTTGAAATCTAAATAAAAATTCCTTCTTCGCTACCGAATCTGCAACTCTTTGTACAAGCAAACAGAAGGCGATATTAAATCCAATTCTACAAAAATCATAGGGCTTCCTTTAGTCAAAATTTAAGGAACTTCATTCTAAACTATGATTTTCAAAATCAACGAAATCACTAATTAGGTGAAATTATCTAAACTATAAACACATGCATGTGCTCAGACATAGAGATTTCAAGTGCAAATATGTCTAAAAAGGCTGCACAAGCTAAAGTTGGAATTAAATGAAAATTTTGAAATTAATCTCATAATTCAAACATAAAATTACCTAAAATTACTATACACCTGCATGGGCCCTGACACTATGCTGAATGCTTAAATTTAAGTGTCTGAGGATGCTGTGCAGGTTGCTTCCCGGTTTAGTCTTAGGACTAGGTCCGGGTTAACAAAACCTAAAAACTCATAGTCTAAAGCTCTTAAACATATTCAAATTAATCAAATTTTTAAATCAAATTAAATAGCAATCTAAAATTGCTTAAATTAAATTATATCATTAACAAACTTAAGACAAACTCAATTTGAATTTAATCTCATAATTCAAATAGAAAATTACCTAAAATTACTAAACACCGCAATATCTTTGAATGCTTAAATTCAAGTGTCGAGGATCTTTGAGTTCTTCGGTTTAGTCTTAGGCGAGTGATTAACAAAACCTAAAAACTATAATAAGAGTTTCAAATCGGAAATATATAAACGATTATGTCGCGTAGATCTAATCCTCTGTTAGAAACTAAACATAGTTGATAGGATCTAAAGATCTTAAACATATTCAAATTAATCAATTTTTCAACTCAAATCAAATATCAATCCAAAATTGCTTAAATGAAACTTTATCATTAAAAGTTTAAACCAAACTCAATTTATTCACCTTCCGCAACTATTTGTTGGGGGTGACAAACTAAGAAAACTCTAGCTCACAAAGGAGCCAATGTCAAATCAAGTGTATTATGATGTTCACTCTCAATCAATCTCATGCCAGTAAGGATGTGGCCCGTGTCCTTTGATTGCATGGCGAGTGCTCCGATAAGCGATTCGAGTCCTCGACGGTGGTTGGCATTCGCTCCATTATATTACGATCACGATCGTAGCCCGTATGCTCCCCAATGGCTCTACCCTTTGAGTTGTGAATCATAGGGTATACTTAATAGGGCAAACAACCCTTTGTTAGCTAAGGTAGACTTAAGAATATCTCCTTAGACAAACACCAGTCAGGATTTCTTGGGCGGCCGTGTTGTTCGATGAGAATCTTTCACGCCGGGTTGGGTCTACCTCCTCTAAGTAGACTAGGGACCTCAACTGTCCTGGATGATGGTACCATGAGATCTAGATCGAGCACGTCATCATTCCCTCAACCATCCGGTTTAAGCAAAAATGATGAATTTCATAATCTAAATTCTAAAACTCCACATGCTGCTACTGTACGCTACGCATTTAGTGATCTAACGACTAGCCTTAATCGAAAGTTCTCTCTCACTTATTGAGAGGGATAATTAACTATAGGGGCTTGCACCTATAAGAAACCTAGAACCAGATCTAAAGTCATCACCAAATGAGGATGAATTCTCTAGGTAGTGTCTTATCTACTATCTCATCTGCTTTCTAAAAATTACACCGACACTTTAAAACTACTCTTTTTATCGAGAGGTCGATGAGATCGGTGGCAAATTTTTGGAGCCCACAGATTTCTGGAGACTCCGCTGGGGACATGATTCTCTTTTCATCTTTGGCTAATCGAATTTAAGCTATAGTAGCAGTGGAGCATGATAAAATTGATATTTAAAATCAATCATCAATGAAATTAAATTTAAATCAATCGTATTCTTATGATTAATCTATTTATTCTGTATATCGATAGATCTTTAGAACCGTTTATCATGCAGTTAGGTCGCGGACCCAATATCCCTTTAGCTAACACTGTAATCAATACCATAGATACTGGAGCTACCATCCAATTTGGTAGTGTAAACTCTCTAACATCCATAAATAATCCTCTACCTTAAATATTTTCATAACCAACTTGTGCAAAGGAGGATGACAATTGGAATGGCCACTACTGCTACTGAGGTTCCTTAAAAGAGAGTCTTTGTACTTAAAAGATTGATTCATTTTGAGGCGCCAGTCATGAAGAGAACCTTCACTAGGTAGAAAGTTTTAGTCATACTTGTGAATGCGACAACCCTGCGAGTTGAATCTTTTACATTAGGAAGGTATGATACTGAAGCCTCATATTCTGGAGGAAAATTGAGTATAAGACAAAGGAGAAGAAATACTAAATTACGAGCTCAGTAGTTACTGTCTGAATCACATGTCATATAACTAACCTTACAACGAGAACCGAGTATTTCTGTCCCATAATAAATTTGAAAATTTTGAGATGGGTGAAAAGGAATAGCTCTACTGGTGATGTTAAATGGTATTTTTAGGCTCAACAACAAAAATAACATGAATCTCTATCTACTCGAGCACATAGAGTTCTGAAGGTTGTTAAAGAAAAATGTCTTATGAATAACAGGTATCAAATGTCAATTATTAAAGAAGCCAAAAATGCTCCACTACAATCGGTGGTAGTAAGAGCTGGGACCATTAAGCAATTTTACACAATGAGCATCGTGACACCGAACCCCATGTTGAATCCTACCAAAGGTCCCGAGAAAGAAAAATAAATATGGAGGCCAATGCCTCGAGAAGAAGTAGCAGCACAAAAACTTCTTCATCTAGAAGCAAGCTAACCTAAAGATAATAGAGAAAGATAAATATTGAACTGCGTGCTCAACAGCTATTGTTCAAGTAAAAATTGTACGACCAGTTATAGAACTAGAAGCCATTATTCCAACCCATAACAAGTTTGACAACCTAAGATGGGTAAAGTGGAATAGCTCTACTGGTCAAATCGAACAATCCTTCTAGACCCGAAAATGTTAGGTTCCAACTTCTTCAGTGAGAAAACTCGAAATTGTACATGCAAGAGTGTATCGAGTCCTCAAAGTTGCTAAGAATAAATGACTAATGAAATAAAATATGAATGTTCTATTCTTAGGGAGACTAGAGTTGCTCCTCCAAAGAGACCTCCTCTTACAGCCCTGGAAAAATGTCTACTAATTCAAGTCTCGCACAGTGAGCATCGATGCGTGACACTTGGACCACATGTCCAAGAATCCATCGTCGAAAGGTCCCGGCAAATAAGTGAGCAAATTTGGATGCCAAAATCTCAAAGTGAAATTTCATCATAGATAGACAACAACGTGACATCTAGACTGTACTCCCACAAAATCCACTCCTCATGCTAAAGTATTTGGAGATAAAATAGTCTTTCCACTTGAAGTTGAACTACCTTCACTCTAAGTAGCCATTCAACACAATCTCACTCAAGATGAGAATGTCTGTCTATGGATGTGAGAATTTGATGGACTTGATGAGGTCAGGCACCAAGCTCAACTAAATCTAGAAGTCTACCGAGCAAAGATATTCAGGGCATTTGACCATACGGTGCGGCCTCGAATATTCCAAAAAGGAGAATTGGTCTTGGTGCTGAGAAGGCCAATTATTCTTAATCGAAAATTTGGTGGCAAATTTGAGCCTAATTGAGAAGGCCATTTTGTCATTGACAAAGTATATCAAGGAGGGTCATACTTACTCATCGACTTAAAGGGTGAAAGATCAATGCCGTCAATTAATGGTCAATACTTGAAAAAGTACTATACTTGACGACCACATTCTCGAGGTACAATAGAAATCCCCCTACAAGATAGGGGCATTTTTTTTAGTATATCTATTTAGGTTAATATCGTGCTTCATGTCGAGATCCCTAAATAAACATACTCCAGATGAAGAACTTTCTGTGAAAATTTTCCTGATACACAGGGGGTATTTTTAGATTTTTATATACAGATGAAATTAATGTTGTATGTTAAAATCTCCTTTAGAGTACATCAATTCAAATATGGATGTATTTATATATTTTCATCTTGAAAATTCTCATAAATGTACTTTAGAATTCCCCCCTGCAAGATAGGAGATATTTTTTTAGTTCATATTAAGTCTATTTGAGTTGACATCATGCCATAAGACGAGATCCTCAAATATATTTTGATTCAGGTTGACATCGAGCATTACGCCAAAATTCCTGAATATATCTATAATTATCATTGTTAAGTTGCATGTTCTTACAGAAACAAAAAGAATATATTTTTACACGTGAAATGATAATCCTAAATGTCAAAAATTTATCTCTTAGATTTGCCAAATTCTGGAGATCAAGTCAGAAGAACTTCTGATTTTGGAAGCTTCAATCAACTGAGTTGGAGAAACATCAACCTCTACATCCTGAAGTCTAAGACACAGATGAGTTCTAAAGGTCGACTCAACAAGCCCACAAATGGCCTAGTTGCTGACACTCTCCTCACTCAACAAGCCGCGAGAAAAGGTTGCAATGAAAGAGCCCTCGTTCGTCAGTTTGATGATAAAACCAAAACCCACTACAGCTTAAGTCAAAGACTCGAGTAGGTTCTAAAGGTCGAACTCAATAAGCCTAAATATGGTCAAGTTGTTGACGCTCTTCTCACTCAATAAGTCATGAGAAAAAGGCCGCGGTGAAATAACCCCCGCTCGTCAGTTCAATGACGGTAGTTGTTCAATCTTAAACTAGATCCAGCTTAGTGATTACAAGCAACCAGGATCCAAGAGATCTCTCTACTTGATCGATAGATCAAGGCAAGCTGAGAAAACACTCAATTCAGGGTTGCCACAAATCAATCTTCATATTACCTGCAAGGTGATATTTCAATTTATTCTCAAATGATCTGATCAAGCTCAAAGCATAGATCAAAGCCAATCTCCTCATCAAGTCCATCAAAGTAGAAAGCATAGGATCGAGGAAGCAATTTCATAGTTCATACAAAGCCGATGGCCGAACTAAAGAAATTTTATGGTTATTCAGTCTATTAAAGCACACGTTGCTAGGCTAATAACTCAACAATGACCTAGTAAGGGTCATCTATATGTATCCTTCAATGAATCCATCAAAGCAGCAAGCACAGGATTCATGGAGTGCATACACTTCCTGACAAGTCAATATGGACAAATAAGGCTAGTCCTTCATCAAGTCCGTCAAGCTCAAAGTTAAGATAGAATGAATTTTTCAAATCCGACCAAGCATGGATAAACCGATTCCCCAGTGGAGTCCTTCATCAAAACAAATAGACCAATTCTTCCATCAAACCCAACCAAGCATGAAGTTAGGGTCAGAGGAGGCTCAAATCTGCAAGGATATAAAAAAAAGAGATCTTTAGCAAAGCCATTAAAGCAGATAGTAGATGGTGTAAAAACTCTTATCAATCTGGCAAGTCAATTCTGACAAATCGGTCAAGCCCATCATTTAGCATATCCTGAATAAGGCAGCATACTAATGATAAATCATATCAAAGCTTCGTAAGCTATCATAATCGAAGCTAAAATGATCCAAGCTCTTTGGAAAGCCCAAAGGGTCAACCAGTTTTCAACAAATGTGACTCACTCCATGCACGAATCACATTTTTCAGGGAGCATTTATTGACCTCCACATATGTGTAAATCAAGCATCACAAGTCAAATTCGAACTTGGTGACGGTCAATCGAGGCTCAAAATGCACTAGACATCCTTAAAAATGATCAAAATGACCTCCGATCGAGGAACAGACTTTGCCATCACATTTAGAACGTCAAAATTGATCAAAATATAAATATTGTAAAATCTAACGAGCAATTGATTAAGCACTCGAAGCTATCATATATTTAACATATCGGAAGGCTGAAGTGACCAAACAACCTCCATTCATGAAATTGATTATGTCGTTAGCTTTGAAACATAAAAATCTATCAAATGAGACTGTCCACGCTCAAATTGGATGAGTCTGTGCAAATGTTGAATGATTTGAAGTGACGATGCAAATCGAGGCGAAAAACAAAATCAACCCGACCTCTATCAATGAAGGACTTTGTCGTAATGTTGAATAGCCGTAATATAAATATATGTTACGATGATCAAGCGATCGCCCGCCAACGCATACACATATATCGAGGTCAAGAGGCGCCGACGAGGATCAAACGACCTCCGTTTGCGAAATTGATCATGTCATTGGCTTCAAAACGTCGAAATATATCAAGTGAGACTATTCGCACTCAATTTGTATGAGCTGGAATGTCGAAGCGGTCTCAAAGCGGCGATATTTATTTTGAAATATTCATTGATTTGGCTTGACTAAATGGCTCTAATCGGTAAGCCGCGCTTTGCATTTGGAACATCGAAATCACCTTGAATCAACATATATATTGACCATATGATAATGCATAAAATTCATTTTAAAATTGATTAATATTCGAAAAATTAATTAAAAAAGTCTATTAATTCCCAATAATTCAAGCCGGCCCTAATCCTAATGTGCACAGCCACTCCTCCTCCACACACGGTTCGCATGCAACCGCTCCTGCGCAGGCTCCTCAACAGTTCCCTCCTAGCCGAAGAACTACTTCCGCTCTTCGTTCGAATGGCTTAACCGCAAGAAAAACTGCAAGCATCCTCTCTTCTATGGGCTCTCCCATTTTTAGCTCGCATGGGTGGACGACTCATTTTTCTGGCAACTCGTAAGCACTGCAAGAAACCTCTGCCATCTCCCACGCTCTCGCCCACCCATGTACTGTGATCTTACACTTGCTATGGTTTTACTACTCATCCTTGGACTGTTGGTACCGTGAGAGGTCATTGGATCTAAACTCATCGCTCTAGAGCCTCCTTTCGGACCCGACATCGAGGATTAGGCCATGTTAATCGTCGGTGGCGGGGATTATCACAACGTCAGCTATGGAAATAGAAGAATCGGCATCTGCTTCTGCCTCGGCTAGAGTTTCTTTTGTCGGACAAGGGATCATCACGGGTAGCGCTGATACGGTTTTCAGGAGGCAGGCAGTGAACAATTCTGTTGTCTTTCTCCTTCATGGAAGGAAGGATGATTCTTTAGGGACGGAGGCTTGTGATACATTTTCTAGAAGAAAATGAAGCAATTCTGATTCAACTTATATGGGCAATGAACGTTGTGAGTTCCGTGGGGATCATCATGGCAAACAAGCAGCTTATGTCCACGGCTGGTTACGCATTCACGTTTGCAACTACTTTGACTAATTTGAACTTTGGTGTGACTGCATTAGTCGGATTAGTTTCAAACACCACCTGATATTCTGCATCAAAGCATGTTCCCTTGTGGGAGCTTCTCTAGTTCTCCCTTGTTGCCAACACATCCATTACAGGGATGAACCTTAGCCTCATGCTTAATTCTGTTAGCTTTTACCAGATATCGAAGCTTAGCATGATTCCTGTGGTTTGTGTGATGGAATGGATTCTTCATGATAAGCACTATTCAAAGGAGGTGAAGAGGTCTTCCTTTGTGGTTATTATGGGTGTTGACATTTGTACAGCTACAGATGTCAAAGCTAATGGCAAATGTTTGGTATGCGCATGCATAGCAGTGCTTTCAACATCTTTGCAGCAAATTTTAATTGGCTCCTTACAGAAGAAGTATTCAATTGGTTCTTTTGAGTTGCTTAGCAAAACGGCTTCTACACTCTTTATTGTCTAAGCCAGTGCCGAGGTAAAAAATCTTACTGCTGACGCATGCTCATCCTGCCGTCACCGAACATTGTCGTTTCCTGAAGGAAATAGAGGATGCTCAGAGAATCCGCAGAAGTTTGATGGATTTCTTCGAGAAAGCTAGTCTACCATGGTTAAGCGAAGATGAGAGGAAGAAGAATCTTCATTTCATGGTTATGGGAGGCAACCCGACCGACGTTGAATTCTCTTCATCTTTGCATGACTTCATCAAAGAAGATTTGTCTAAGATGTGCCCTGTTATCAAAGATTTGGTGAAGACATCGTTAATTGAGGTTGGACCAGCTCTTGACCATGTTTGATAAGAGAATCACTCAATTTGTTGAGGAGAAGTTCAAGAATGCATGGCAAACTTGCTGCTATTGTAAACAAAGGAAAATTGGTCCCTGATGAAACTATAATAAGTCTCTTATCTAAACATCTTGAAAGTGGTGCAGCGAAGGGTGAATCAGGATTCGTTCTTGATGGGTGTCTGTGAACAATTAGATAAGCGAAAATATTGGAGGGAATCATCAACATTGACTTGGTGATCAACTTAAAGCTAAGAGAAGATGTGTTACTTGAAAAATGACTTGGAAGAAGGATCTTCAGCCAATGTGGAGGGAACTTTAATGTTGCTTCTATTGATGTCAAAGGAGAAAATGGAAAACCTGGTATATATATGGATCTACTTCTGCCTCCATCAAACTGTGCGTCAAAGTTTATTTCTCAAGCTAATGATACTGAAGAAGTCATGAAAGAATGTCTAAGGGTATATCATGCCATGAGCCTACTAGTAGAGGACTTCTACCGCTGTCAAGGAAAGCTAGTTCCATTTGCACGGAGGAATCTTAGAGTCTTGGCCTACTTCACTCAACCTTGACGATTGCCATGAAAATCAATCTCCAACAGCTTAATAATCATTCGAGAAGATACTCCATGTGTCTTACAGGTTTGAAGACCTCATCACGCTCATCAGAGCGTGACGAGATGAAAATCGACTGTGGTGTCACAAGACACCGCTTACTATGCTCATCAGGGCATACCAAGTTTAAAGGCCTTGTCATACTCATCAGTGTGTGACGAGATGAAATCCGGTTGTGGTGTCGCAAGACACCGCTCGCTACGCTCATTAAGGTGTACCCAGTAAGCCAAAACCGTTAGATATGACACCCCCTATGCCGAAATGCTACCGAAATTTAAAATATTTATATATATATTTGCTTTATTGCAGGTGATTGAAGGCCTCGTTATGCTCATCAGGGCATAACGGGATTGAAGATTAGCCAAAGTGCTTCAAAAAATTAACCGTCATGCTCATTAGTTATGCGTGGCGGGTAAAACACTCGATGCATCCCCAATCACGATATTGCCAAAATCTTTGTCAAATTTTGACTTAATTCTAACTTGAATATATTGCTTGCATTTCTTTTTACAGGTTTCAAGACCCCGCTAACACCCATTAGGGCGTAGTGGGTGTGAAGACGGCTGTGGTGTTGACACCACCACTCGCTATGCTCATTAGGGCATACCGAGAGAGCCAAAATACCCCCGATGCAGCCCCCTATATGGGGTTGACGCCGGGAGGCTGCTAAAATTGCCTCAAATCTTTTTGACTTAGAAAAAATGAAAAATAAAATAATCAACTTAAGAATGTCAAGCAATAAAACCTAAAGCTAAAATTCAAATTAAAAATTCCAAACAACAAAAAAGAGGAGGGAAAATAACATACAACAAGCACAAAAGCAAAACAAAAAAAGAGGAGGAATCAACTTAAATATTATACCTTATTGATTCACAGAAGTAACTCTGAGAGATAAATCTTCTTTTAAAATAACAAATTAAACTGTCTTTCAAAATCTAAATCAAAATGCTTCTTCGCCACCGAATCTACAACTCTTTGTACAAGCAGGCAGAAGGCAGTACTAAATTCAATTCTACAAAAATCATAGGGCTTCCTTTAATCAAAATTTAAGGAACTTCATTCTAAACTATGATTTTCAAAATCAACGAAATCACTAATTATGTGAAATTATCTAAGCTATAAACATCTGCATGTGCTCAGACATAGAGATTTCAAGTGCAAATTTTAATATCTGAAAAGGCTGCGCAGGCAAAAGTTGGAATTAAATGAAAAATCTGAAATCAATCTCATAATTCAAACATAAAATTACCTAAAATTACTATACACCTGCATGAGCCCTGACACTATGCTGAATGCTTAAATTCAAGTGTCTAAGGATGCTGCTCGGGTTGCTTCTCGGTTTAATCTTACTACTAGTTCTGAGTTAACAAAACCTAAAAACCTATAGTAAGAGTTTCAAATCGAAATATCGGAAACCGATTGTTAGGATAGTAGATCTAATCTGCTAGCGTAAATAGAGACATGATCTAAAGCTCTTAAACATATTTAAATTAATCAATTTTTCAAATCAAATTAAGTAATAATCTAAAACTACTTAAATGAAATTCTATCATTAACAAACTTAAGCCAAACTCAATTTGAAATCAATCTCATAGTTCAAACATAAAATTACCTAAAATTATTAAACACCGCATGGGACCACAAGATGTCAATGCTTAAAATTCTTAGGATCTGGGTTGCTTCCCAGTTTAGTCTTAGGATTGGGTCCATGTTAACAAAACCTAAAAACCTGTAATAAGAGTTTCAAATCAATGAAATGAGAAATTGATTATGTCATGTGACAGTAGATCTAATCTTCTGTTAGCAACTAAACAGAGTTGACAGGATCTAAAGCTCTTAAATATATTCAAATTAATCAATTTTTCAACTCAAATCAAATAGCAATCTAAAACTGCTTAAATGAAACTCTATCATTAAAAACTTAAATCAAACTCAATCTATTCACCTTCCACAACTATTTGTCGGGAGTGACAAACTAAGAAAACTCTAGCTCACAAAAGAGTCAATGTTAAATCAAGTATTCTGCTATGTTCACTCTCAATCAATTTCACGCCAGTAAGGATGTGGCCCGTGTCCTTTGACTGCATGGCTTGGCTGGTAAGCTCCACAAATGAAATTGTTACAATCAGAGTCCTCAAATTGGGTGGTTTGGCTAGTCCAACTCCATTATATTACGATCACGATCGTAGCCCGTATGCTCCCCAATGGCTCTACCATTTGAGTTATGAATCATAGGATATACTTGATAGGGCAAACAATCATCTCCGCCTAAGGTAGGCAGATCGCCTCCTTAGACAAACACTGTGTCTACAGAATTTCTTGGACGACGTAACCCATATGTTGCTGATGAGGATCCTTCTGTCAGGTTGGATTAACTACCTCCTCTAACTAAGTAGACTAGGGACCGCGACTGCCCGGGATGAAGGAATCATGCGATCTAGATCGGGCACGTCATCATTCTCCCAACCATCCGGTTTAAGCAGAAATGATGAATTTCATAATCTAAATTCTAAAACTTCACATGCTCCTACTATACGCTATGCATTCAGCGATCTAACGACTAGCCTTAATCGAAAGTTCTCTCTCACTTATTGGAAGGGTAATTAACTATGGCTATGGAAACCTGGAACTAGATCTAAAGTCCTCACCAAATGAGGACGAAATCTCTGGGTAGTGTCTTATCTACTATCTCATCTGTTTTCTGAAAATTACGCCGACACTTTAAAACTACTCTTTTTATCGAGAGGTCGAAGTGGTCGGTGGCAAATTTTCGGAGCCCACAAGGTTGGTTCAATTTATTAAATCTTGGCTCACTTTTTGGTTCCATATTAAAATTATTTGAATTTTGATCCTTAGTTCGATGTATTAATTATTAGAAAATATTATAACAAATTTGTTAAATCTATGAATAAAAAATTTTAAATATATCATTATTATTTATGATACTTTTGTTATTTTTAAATATTTATATTTTAATAAAAACATATTTATGATACTTTTGTTAAAAAAATTGTATCCCCAATGTAATTAGCCTTATCACCAAATCCATTGTCGAATATCTCTCCTCTCTTCCCATTTCTTCTATCGCATTAAGGGGTTATTTGCTTGGATTATATTTGAGTGAAAAGTAAAATAAATATAGGAGATTTTTACATTTTGTGTTTGCCATGTTGAAATTTTTTAAAAAAAGTAATGTGATATATTTATAATATTTAGGAAGGGTGAATTTTATTATATTTATAATTTCTTCTATTTGAGAGAATTTTAAATATATCGGCTAGTGTAAAATGTTATTACCGTCACATTACCGCTACTAGCATCAGTCATTCTGTCGTGCCGATTCATTTGCAATGGTCACCACAATCACTATCCATAATCCAAAAATACTTTACATTATATTCAATCTACCAAATAAAAAAAATAAACTTATATATTTATAAAATTTTCAATCAAATAATCTAAATATACTGTATTCTTTTTTTCAAGCAACAAAATAATCACTAAAAAATTGCATTCATTTAATTTCTCTTTTTTCAATGTCATAATAATTATATTAATTATGTATATACTCTTTCTCTTTCTTCTATCGCATTAAAAGTTGCATTCATTTACTTTTCCTTTTTCTTCACCATAATAATATTATTGACCATATAATATTAATATTTAAAGAAGTATTCTATCGCATTTAAAATTACACTAATTTACTTTTTTTAAGTCTCTACCTAAGGCTACTTCTCATAAAATATTAATGACTGATAAAGGCTTTGGCAATTCTTCTATCCCCTCAGTAAGTAAGTATTCTATCTTTCATAATAGTTGTTGAATAGAGGTCACAATTGTCCATATCACTCTAAGAAATAGCATGTATAAGATTATCAAAATGAATTTTTGTTAAACTTTGGAAATAATAGATACTGGCACATAAACATATATTCACTAAATAAACTAACCAAAAACATAACAACAATTTAGGCAAAAAATAGTTGTAGTAACCAAGTCACCAAAAGCACAATATTAAACTACAAGCGTGTAACTATCAAAACATATAATTAAAAGCACAAATGAATTTTTAGCATGAAATCATTATTCACAACAATTGATATTTTCACCTCAATACTAAGGGAAACCATTATGGCACTCATGTTGTTATTTTCTAATATTACATTCATGCAATACAATAAGAAGTAACCAATATAATTGAGAATCTTAATAAGTCAACAACAAAATGAAAGATGGTCAATTATTCCAAAGATTAGTTATTTCCTATAGAAATTTTCTCATCTCACACTATATCGAGACACACCTTTGCCACTCAATTTAGGGTAAACAACATAACTTTTTTCCTTCTCTTGAGTACTTCATAGGTTACTCCATGATCTGGTAGATTGCATTCCCCTCTGGTAAACGTTTTGTCACCAATTCTATAGCTTAGACCATGTCTCTCACTCCATTTTAGATGTGTCACCACTTCTTTGCAAAACTATGCAACTGTAGTCACTAGCATTTGTCAATCTTATGGGGACAACTCCAAGTACGTTTTAGTGCACTTTAATGCCTTTATACATCAAAATGGCCTATAATAAAAGTAATAAAAAAAACCAAATAATGAAAAAATTACAAGACTTTCTTCAAACAATACAAAATTCATCCAAAGGCTCATATGTTTGACAAATTTAGATAATTCTCTACAACACTTACGCAATGCAAAAACCAAAAAGCTCCTATATACCTGATTCAAAAAATTTTTAATGGAAAAACTTTTTGAAAAATTTTCCATTTTTTTGGAATTTCAAGACATTTGAGTAGAACCCACAAACCTGTTCAATAACTTAAATAAGTCACAGCAATTTTTTAAAGTTGATTCCAATAAAGTTCAATTCCATTAAAGATTTTAGCAACAAAGCAATAAAATTATAATGTGAAAAAAAATTCATGGAAGAAGAGCAAGATGCCAATATAAAATTTTACAAATTTTCAACAATAGGCCTAGTAAAAAATTCCAAATATATAAAGGTAAGAATTTTAGACATCGAAATTGACGAAAGAAAACTCTTTCAAAAATAAAGCCAAAGTTTCAAATTTGAAAATTCATGGAGGATACACGCAAGCAAACATGATGAGAAATTCAACGAGAACAACAACAAAAAAAGTGAAAGATCATAATATTTACCCAAAAATATTGTACATCAAAAGAATGGTTCTTCAACACAGCACCACTTAAAAGATATTGCTTCAATTTCCCATCTCCTTTCTCTACACAATCTTAAATTTAGACGACTTCTTTCAAAAAATAATTGAATCTTCAAAACAATGCAGCCTCCAATTCGTCATTCAAGCAATCCGATCGACTCAAAATCTTGTTTCTGTGATTAATTTTGATTTTATTTCAAGAAGAAAACTAAAAACAAGACTTAGGCTTTTTCCATGCCAAATCTAGTCCAAGCATGTTGAGTTAGATAATAAGTGCAAAATGCCGCATGCAAGACTCGACAATGATAATTCAAAAAGTCTAACATGATATTTTCAACAAAAAAAAAATATATATATATATATATATATATATATATATATATATATATATATATGTTATAAATGTATTTATATGTATCTTATAAATATAAATAAATGTTACATATTTAATTTTATTATGAAAAATAAAATTAAAATTAAGTTATCATCTTAAAGTTTAAATAAATATTCTTAACTATTGTATATATTCTTTTTTGTATTTTATTATATGTACATATATTAAACAAATAAATTCAAAATACTTTTTTTTTTATTTTGAATAATATTATATGTATATATATAAGTTTGTAAATAAAATAAAAAATGAAAATGAAATGGAAATGACTTAATTAAGATAAAATAACTATATGTAAAATCTGTGTAAATTTTATTATGTAAATTAATTAAATTTAATTTTAATAAAATCCAAAATCTGTGTATTTTAAAAATAAAACCCAAAAAAAAAAAAAACAAATTTCCCCACTCACTTCTGTCCTTTGCCGTTTTACAAAATGACAAAACTTCAACGGCTCTGATTAATTCCATTCGGGATTTATTTTTCTTAGAAAATTTATAGCACACAATTCTTATGTATTTCATATCTCACATCTAAAATTTGATATTTGCAATATAATATTTTTTTCTATACTTCAAAAAATAAATTTTATTTCAAAAAATTAAAAAAAATGTTAATTTTATTGTAATAATAAAAATTTAGATAATATATATATAAATATTTATATTTAAATATTAGATATATAAATATATAAGGATTATATGCTTTGTATATAAATGCGGAAATGCCTCATTTTTCTTTCTCTTCCACCCGCTCGGCCCAGCAGATTCGCGATCCCTCACAGACTCTCGCCTCATTTTTCTTCTTCAAGCCGAAACTCTCGCTCCTTCTCGTTCGTCCAATATTCCTTCAAGCCGCAAGCAAAAGGCCCCGTCTCCCTTCAATCCGGGGTTGATTCTCCTTTCATCTCCCTCCTCAAGCCATAAGTCTCGCATCCGTTCTCATTATATCTTCCTTCTCCGGCTTCTTCTTTTCGCAAAAGAGGGCAGCCGAGAGGAAACTCTACCATCAGGTAAGTTACTCTCGGCTTCCCCTCCAATATCCTCACTCCGATCTCTTATTTCGTCCAGTAAAGCTGCAAGCCTCAAAATCTGGATATCCGCTTGCCGCAGTCGAGAGACAACTCCGTCATGAGGCGGATCCGAGAGGCAACTCCGTCGTGAGGCGGATTCTTCTCGGTTCCGACATCCCCTTCCTAAACTAAGTTCCTTTCGGTTCCGACATACCCTCTCATGCACAACCTCTCTTCTCATTATCTCATTATACTTACAGCCTTCTTCCCTAGATCGGCAAAAAAAAAACAGAAAAGACTTTGAGAAAATCACTACAATAATCCACTGGCCAAGGCATCAATGAGGTTATTTTTATTTTTATTTTTTATTTATCTGCAGCAAATCGATGGTAGAATATCCAAACTTATACCAGCTTGCATGTATTCTTCCTCTATGAGTATTTTTATTTACATATTTATTTATTTTTATTTTATTGAATATTCTAGACTTTCCATCTCTCTTTCACTTGGTATTTTTTGATGTAATAATAAAGATTTAAGTGTTATTTAAGTAAAATTAAAGTTTTATAATGTATAAGAATTACTATGTATGTAAATCCTTTTTTATTTATTTAATATTATTATTCTTAATCTCCTCACTGCAGTGCTATACCATTCCTCTATTCTCCTCTTTACACAACTAATTATAGACTATAACTACCATCCTCTTTACAAAAGCTAATTCCAATACCTCTACTATTCACCTCCTTTCAATCACTAGCAAATTGATCGGGCCAAAACTTTCCTAACCTTCATTTCCTCCTCACTTTTCTTCATTACATAAACCAACTCATTCCTTCCTACTGTCTTGGCATTTCTGCGCCATTTCTTTGTTTACATCGGAGATAAAAAATATTATTATATCCTTCATAAAAAAAAATCAAACCAAATCCATTGGCCTACATAATCTATTGTCGCTCTCGCTCAACATGACGATGATTGAAATGTGTGTGAGAATTATATATATATTTACTATTATACATGTTTGAAGACCTCTTCACGCTCATCAGAGTGTAACGAGATGAAAATTGGTCGAGGTGTTTCAAAATACTAACCATCATGCTCATCAGGGCGTGATGGGTAGGCTCAAAAAAATTGTTAGATGTAGCCTCCTATGCCTAAATGTTATCGAAATTTGGACTAAATTTTAGATTTATAAAAAAAAGGATTTGTCTAAAAAAATCAATCATATTAAAAATTAAATAATCTAAAACTAAAATTGGACTAAGAAAGTAATGTATATGTGAGTATTGAATAAATAAATAAAAAGACTTATAAGGATTTAAGAAAAACAATTTTTGAGAATCCATCCAAATTTTGAACTAGAATCTTTCTCCTTCTCTTTAAAGACTTCAAACTCAAGCATATGAAATGAAGCCTATAACACTCCAATTTATAAGGAGAGAATGAACATTATTTGATGGCTCGCTCACAAATATAAATATGACTTTCAATTGAATAATTAAATTTTAATGCAACTTGCATTGAGAACCAAGTTGAATAACAAGTGACTAGTGTTGATGTTGAAGATCTATTTAATAAGCGTTGGAATTACAATATTTTATTTTAAGTGAAATAAAAATAGTTTCAATTGAGCACAATCAAGCTTAGGTAATGAATATGAAGCTTGATATCTCACCTATGAGCAAATGTGAATTTCGGTATTTCATCAGCAAACATGGACATGATTTATCATTGATTATTTCAAATATCAGATTCTTGAACAATAATAAGCATTACAAAGCTACTCGATTAACAAATAAATTATATTTTAATTCATATTGAGCAAGATGAAAGAGAGTTGAATAAATTTAAATGAGGTTGGTAAATAATTTGGTAGCTCATCAATAGCTTGAATGCAATTCTTGCAATATCTAGTTATAAAATTGAGATGTAAATAGAGTGATGGGAGTGAATCAAAATGAGTCACTCAAATCTCACTTCCACCTCCACTCTACTTTGCCTTCACCTTTACCTTTGTTTGATAATTCACCACCAAATCTATAATTCTTCGTACAAGTAGATAAAAGGTGATACTAAATTAAATCTTGCACAAATTATTGAGCTTCCTTCAATCAAAAAATTAGAAAATTCTCATTCTAATTATAATTTTCAAAATCAATAATTTCATTAATTAAATGAAATTATCTAAGCTAAAAAATACATACATGTGCTCAGACAATAGAGATTTAAGGTGCAAATTCTAATGTCTAAAAAGGCTGCGCACGCTAAGTTAGAATTAAATAAAAAATATATAAAATTAATCTCATAATTCAGAAATAAAATTATCTAAATCTTTAAATACCCTCATGGCCCCAACACAATATTGAATGATTAAATTCAGGTGTCTAAGGATGCTGTGTGGGTTAAAAGATAAATAAATTTAGAATTTATTCTGAATTTGAAAATGCATTACAAATAGGAGTGTGCATTCGGTCGAATTGGACGGATCGGTTTTCTAATTTTCTAATCCGTTCGGTTTGAAATTCAAAATCCGAAAATCTGATCCGTATAAGATTTAATATAATCTGAACCAATCCAATCCGAAAAAAAGTTTGGATTTTTGGTTCGATTTTAAAAAAAATTGAAAATATGTAATGTGACCTTAATGAATTTAAGGATTTCTCACTCTCACAACCCTTAAATCCTGAAAGGTTGAAACAAATAGCAAGGTTCAACATTTCACATACTAAAAATATGTGAGATATTAATATTTTCAAGATTTACTAAATCTGAATTAACAAGAATTAATAAATCCTCCACAACTGCATCAAATGATCAAAAATCTTTATATTATTGTTATTCAATTAAACTACTAAGGTGCTTTTATGCACATAACATAAAGACATAAAGAATAGTGCTAAAAAATCCAACTTTTTGTCCAAGTCCGACTTGAGTGAAGTGGTGGTGAATAAATCACTAATTAATGCTCTACGAATATCGAGAGATTAATGCAATTACTCAAAATAGAGGCAGGTGAGAAAAAAAGATGCTATAGCACTATTCTTGGGAAATTTGATTGAGATAAAGAAAAAAAAAGCTTGTAACTTGCAAGTAAATTTGCAGTTCAATCCGCAAGGCAGAGATAGAAAAAAATCAGATGCGCTGAGCTTGTAAGTAAATTTGCAGTTCAAGCCTCAAGGATTCCTCTGCAACAGTTCAACCCCTCCAATAGTTTTTATAAAATCTTTAGTCGGAGTTCATCAATTTCATTATTGTAGCAATCGTTTATAAGATCCCAACCACAAGCCATCGAATCCCCAGAAAAATAGAATAGAAGAAGGTGAAAAAGATCAACCTACTACATTGCTGACAGAACCGCTGTCGGAGTCCACGAGAGGCCAGATCACGAGAGTCGAGAGCAAAACTTAGAGAAGAGAGTGAAGAAATTTAGAGTTTCAGTCTTTCAGACTATAGGGATTACCAGATTAGGGTTTTCTTGCGGATTGGTGGCCCAAATCCAAATGCGTTGGGGTCACCAGGTCAAACTTCAGAGAGACAAAGACTCAAAGAGGCAAAGTACCATAGATGCAAGAGCGTGCATACTGTCTGTGAAACAGATGAAACGAGCGAAAATCGAAAAGTGGAAATTGGAAAATGAGTCAAGACTAAGATCGAAACTACAGGCCCGGGATTGCCTTTTAGGTTTTAAGCTTTTACTTTTACACGCTATGGCTTCGATGCGGCATTGAGCACGGCCCATGCCCATGATCCGCATATGGTTCCGTGAGGCCCAGCCGACTGCCTTCAAAATTTCGGTCCACTCAATTTTTTGGATTACAAAATTTTAGATCCGGTCCATAATCCAAAAATAGAATATAGCTCAAATTAAATCTGAAATCCAAATTAAAAATTTCAGTTCGATTTTAATTGGATTTTTAGTTTAAACCGAATTATGCATAGCCCTAATTACAAATTCATAATTATATCTTAAAATACAATTACAGGCTTCAATCCATAGATCCAATCCTCCTCCTATAGGAGTAGAGTTGACAAGATCTAATGTGATATAATGAGATTTCAAAATTATAGACTCGATCCTCTACTAACAAAAGAGCAAAGTTGATAAGGTCTACCCCGATGATGGCCGTGTTGATTGAGAATATTAACCGGAGGGGTTCACTATTATCAAAATTTCCTAAAATTTTTAATGTTAAGCAAAATTCCTACCAACTTTAAATATTCAAGAAAATTTGAAAATAAGAAAATTAATTAAATGAAAATTCATCAAAAAAAATAATTAATTCATCCATCTGCCTTTCACAATTATCTATTGAAGACGATTTAATGTTAACTCAAGCTCACAAATGAGTTGATGCTATATTATGTATACTGCTACATTCACACTCAAAATGTTCTACATGTTCCGCGTGGCGTGTCCTCATCGATGTGGTTTTGCTTTGTAGGCTCGGATATGAATCCAACCGAGCTCTCTGATTGGGTGGTTTGGCTAGTAGGCTTCAGTAAATTATGGTCACGATTGTAGCCTGTATGTTCCTCAATGGTTTTCTACCCCTTTGAGTTGTGGATCATAGGGTATACCTAATAGGGCATTGTTAGTGTGGACTTAATATTAACCATAGTCTACAATGTCTCCTTGAACGATGCAACTCATGACTGCTGACAAGGATCCTTCAATCAGGTTGAGTTGACTACATCCACTGACTAAGCGGACCAGGGATCATAACAGCCCAGGATGACAGAACCATGGGATCTTGATCGGGCACGTCATCATTCCCCCAACCGTATGCTTTAAACATTAAAAGCATAACAAATGATGAATTTCATTAAATGTCAATTCCGAAATGTTGCTACTATATGTTAAGAAATTAGTGGTCTAATGACTAACCTTAATCGAAAGTTCCCTCTAACTGATTGGAGAGGGGTAATTAACTATAGGTGCTTGCTTATATTGGAAACCTGGAACCAGATCTAAAGTCCTCATCGAGAGCAAAATCTCTGGGTAGTGTCTTATATATCCACTACAAACAATCATCTACCTTCTAAAAATTTGGTTCGGTACAAAATCTATTCTCTCATTTTCCATCGAGAAGCCAGAAGCAAATTTTTAGGGCCCATAGATTTCTTGCGACTCCGCTGGGGACAAATTTCTCTTTCCATCTTTGGCTAGCCATATATATGCTATAGTAGCAACAAAATATTTAAAATTCAAAAAAAATGGTGATTTGAATGTATAATAAACTCAAATTATTAATGGATGAGGCTCTATGTTGAAAGAATAATTTTATAGAGTATACTTTTATTATATTATTGTCTTGTTCTGTAGTATCTCTGCATTTTAAAAGTATGGAGTAAAATGATAATTGTTGATTACTAATCCTCATCTTTGATTTGTGTAGAATGGATCTACAAAACACTCATTTCACTGTTCATCTTGGGCATGGTGCAAACATTCCTTTAGCTAACACCACCATCAACATAGGAGATGTTGGAGCTACCATTCAATTTGGTAGTGTAGATTTCCTAGTCTTTGCAGCTACAACTTCTGAAGTACCAACCCATGGTGCACTTATCTGAGGCCATGCAGGAAGGCCTCAGTTTATTGAAGCTCCTACGCACCATGCTTGCCAATTCATGCAACAACCAACCTTTGTTAAAGTGGTCCCTCGAAAGAGAGCTTTGGTGTTTGAAAGACTAAGTCAGCCTAAAACCCCTATGATGAAGAGGACCATCATTGAGAAAACTGTATCTCTAATGCCTCATAGTACAACTACTTTGCCAATAGAAACTTTCGTACCTGGGAGAGATTATTTTGAGGCTTCCTCATCGGGATGCAAATTAACCATGAAGCAAAGAAGAAGAAGGAATGCTGAGCTAAGGACTCAGCATATCCCACTTGAACAACCAAGTGAACAGGCAATATTATTTCCAAAAGCGAGTATTCTTACCCATAATAACTTTGACCATTTAAAATGGATAAAATGGAATAGCTCTACTAGCAAGGTGAAGCAATCCTTCTGGGCTCAACAACATCAAGCCTCAGCACCATAGAGGAGACAACCTCAAACACTGTCCTTTAAAATACACTAGGTTCTTAAAGTAGCCAAGGAAAGAGGCTTAATGAAAACAAAATTTTGGATTCCTGTGATGATTGAAAATACTAAAGTTTCACGAAGGAGGTTGTCATCTCTTATAGTAACTAGCCAACAAGCCAAGTATGCCTCGCACGGTGAGCATCGGAGAGTGACACTTGGACCGCATGCCCAAGAATTCGCTACCGAAAGGTCTTGACGGAATGGCAGACATGGAGGCCAAAGCCTCATGAAGAGATTACCTTGAAGAAAAGGAAGAAGTGTGACATCTGATTTACATATTCAAAAATTTACCTCAAAAATAACTTGTTAGAAGTGTACCTAAAAAAATGGATGTTGGTAATAAAACTTATGATGGTCGACACCCTAGAGAATCCTCTAGAGGATCCCATCATCAGTTAGATTCATCCACGTGGGAGAAAGTTGACTTTGATCACAGTCCCCTAATCGAAGAAATGTTTGTTCCGCACACTGAACCATAGATTCAGTGGAGGCACTGATCGGAAATTCATGTGAAAAAAAAAGGATGAAGATGACACTATGGATGTAGAAGAAGTCATCTATATGGTGAGGCATATAAATGAACTTTCTGCTCAACATCATCAGCAACATGAATCCAGTGAACCTGAACCTGAACTCAATTTTTATGAAGGAGAGTCATCACAAAAGCAAGTACAAGATAGATCTTCAATCTCTACTGAAGAAGAAGAACATCAAAAATGAAAAGGAGATCATAGGATTTGAGGTTGTTTATATGGTTGAACCAGGAACTGATCATTCTAGTACACGCTTTTATAATCAGCACCGTCGCTCAGCTCCAACAACAACTGTCCCTACAAATGCACAAAGAGAAGGATAGTCAAGTTATTTCTCTGAAGATGAGCAAGGAGAAAAATAACAAAAAGAAATAGAGGAAGAAGAAGAGCCTGTATTTCTTTATGCCATTGCACTAGTTAGAGAACAAAGATAAATGCAACGTCAAATGGAAGCTAAAGATAAGGAATTTTATAGCTTGGTGCTAAGATGAATGAGATGATAGCACAAATGAATATTATGATGGATATATTATAGAAGAACATCACATCAAATGTAGCACCATTTCTACTTACTAATCAATAAGTAGTTACTAGTACTACTTCTATACCACTAGTCACTCTGATACCTCAGGCTCATATAGTACATGTTATACCTGAAGGGAGGAGTGAAGTTAATCAGCTACCGCTTCAACTGATAATTTAAAATATGATCAGTACATCTAGAATAGTAACAACTGCTCAACTGAAAATAATAATCAATTAAAAGATTAGGGTGGTTATAGCTTTAGAGCAAGCTAAAAAGTTGGTGAGTAAGGGTCACCCTTACCCAGCTGAATATGATCAAGTGTCATACCCTAAAGGTTACTCAGTACCAAAATTTAATACTTCCAATGGGTATGATAATCTAAAATTTAAAACAACATCTAGCCCAATTCAAAGCTATTTGTGGTAACACTGGAGGGAATGATACACTACTTTTCTGCCAGTTTGTCAGCAGCCTGATCTTAACTGCTTTTGAGTGGTATGAAAATCTGCCAAACGATTCATTTAAAATCTTTACTAAGCTAGAGACAATGTTCATAAAAAGGTTCACAAGTGTAGTTGAAAAAATAACGATCGTGACCTTGTCTTGCTAAAGAGAAGAAAAGATAAGTTAGTGACCAAATTTATAAATCATTGGCGTAAACTAAGCATGAAATATGAATAATAATTAGAGTAAGAGCATGCGATCTAGTTGTTAATGGGAAATATGGATGATAAAGTGGCACCATTTTTATAATATTCCATGACTTTTTTAATAGGGTGGCTAAATTTAAAAAATTGAATCGCTCTAAGTCTGAAATCTACATAGATAAATCAAAGAAAAATAAGCTTTCAAATTCAAGAAAAAATGAAACTCATGCCACTTCCTATAACTCAAGTGGTGAAAAATGGGTGATCTACAATATAGGTAAAGAAAAACACCCAATGTACAATGATGATAAATGAAAAAAAGCTTGTTCATCCTAATCCACAGCCAAAATTGATATTAAGAGGCAATGATAAGCCATGAACTTTTCTAGGTGGTGGAGAGCATCCAAAATAAGCAATAAGAGCTGATGAGAAAATGAAGCCATCTCTTAAGAAAAAGATGAATAAAGAATATTCTTTTAGAAAGGATAATGTGGCCAAATAATTTTGACATGTAATCAAAGTTGATCTACAATTACCAAAAAGTAAAAGGCCTGAAGAAGCTAGTCAAGTTAATAATCCAAACTATTGTACATATCATTGGGCGATCAGTCATTCTATTGAGGGTTGTTATGTCCTCAAAGATTGGCTAGAAAAGAAGTATCAATGAGGTAAATTTACATTATCTAATAGTGTTCTAGTCAACCCAAAAAGAGAGTCTACAAGTATGATTACGTCCTCTTCTATATCATCCATTAAAGACAGGAAGATAGAGAAATCAATTTAAATTGAAGAATGGGAGACAATAATCTCTAAAAAGACAATAAAGATGTTGAAACAACTTGAAGGAGTTCATAATGTTAAGTAAAAATCATCCCTTGAGGATTGATCTAGCGGCTTAAGATTGTATCGTCAACCTCCATGCATCGAGACACTCCAATCTAACTCATCCCAAAAAGGAAAAGCAACTGGCACAAATTTTGGTGGATCTCTCAAAGAAGTCAATCAAACCAAATAAAATAAAGAGGAAAAAAAGAAGACTACAACTCAAAATGTTATTAGCAATTTAGAGGAATATCACCAGCCGACAAGACAACCAGTCAGGCTTGTAGGCTTTATGTCTAAACTTCATATTGTTGAGTTGGATAAAGAAGATGATGGTAAATGTTGACCAGTAGAGACATGTCGAATCATTTATGTGATGTCAGATATTTTTTAGCACAAGTCACTCCAAAATGACAATAATAGTCAAACAGACTTGACTAACCCATAAGAATTTTTCATAGAAATGAAAGAAGAGCTTGAGGAGTTAACATTTAAATTTTATTTGATGACTCAACTAAAAGATAACAGTTTAGATGAGGATTTATATTTTTCTAATGGAGAAGAGTCAGACTTATCAACAACATCACGTATAAAATGTATGAAGTTGAAAAGTGACTCTAGCTCTTTTGGCCAATCCGCTAGAATGAAAGGTGAATTGGAAGAAACTACTTCTTCAGATGAATCTGAACAAGACAAGGTGATTCAAGTTCAGTTGAGGAGTGATAAAGCATTGCCAATCCATTAAAGAAGGGAAATTAAAATATAGATAAAGGCAAACCAATTGAAGTCAACGAAGATATCATTCCCAAAGATACTAAAAAGAAACCTAGATCATGTGAAAAGATAGATTACAATATCTCATAACATCTGAGAAAGATCCTGACACAATTAAGTGTGTATGAGGCTCTCTTAGTATCAAAAGATCTTCGAGAAACTTTAATAGAGACTCTCAAAGATCTGGGGAGATATGACTTACTTTTGCCAAAAAAAATGTATGACTGAGTCATTGTAAACTCAAAATCTCCCAGCAATCACATTTTATGAAAAAGATCTTATATTGGGAACAACATATCACAACCGTCCATTAAGGGGATTATCACTTGATATCCAACATCTTGGAAGGGATAAGTTGATGGTTCATGGTTTCAATGAGAAATGGAAGAAAACTTTAGGTTCTTTTATCCTCCCACTCAAATTTTAGAATTTGTATACAGAAGCCAAGTTTCATGTGATCGATGCTGATACATCATTCAGAGCTCTTTTGGGTCGGCCATGGATGCATGAATACGGTATGGTCCCATCAACTATGCACCAGTGTATGAAGTACCTAAGATGGAGAAGAGTTTATAGTTTTTGGGAACCTACAACCATTCTCCATCCATGAAACAAAGATTTATGAAGATGCAAAATATTTCATCCCTAAATATCCTAAGCCAACGGAGCTTCTTAAGGCGGTAGCATCCACTTTATGAACTAAAAAATAACTTCAGAAAGGGAAAGAGAAAAGGAAAAAGAAGAAGAAAGAAGGCAACGCTGACTCTCCCTAAAGCACTTGACTCTACATTTAAATTAAGAAGACAAGTTCCTCATTTGGAAAGTGACACACAAGAAGAAGAAGATATCTCTATCAAACCAAAGGAAACTTATAAGCTTTCAAGAAAGGCAAAGTATAAAATAAGCGAGTCTGATTCAGACTATGACTTTGAATCTACTAATGAAAATAGAGTACAAAGAGTCATCTCAAGAAGGATAGCTCACTTGACAGTGTCACATGATTCCTTCATAATTATTCCCACCCCACAACAGTGTTTCAAAGAAATTACCCCATTAGAGGTTTATAATATTAAAGAATTGATAACATTTTATATGCCGTCGTTGCCTAAGAATGGGAGAACAAGAACTTTATTTTATAAATTTGAGGAGTTTCAATCTCATAATTTTGATTGATCTACTCAACATAATGATTCTGCTGAGGTGGTGCCAACAAGAATAATAGTATATTATCCATTAAAATTATGAAGAATGATGCATAAGCTTGGCATTCATTTTGGAACTACTAAGCAAAGAACTCAAGTCTTTAATAAGATGTGGAGTTAAGGAAGTCCTTAAATATCACAAAGAAGTGATAAGTTTGTCACTAAAGGTCTTTGGTTCATCCAATACAAATCTTATCAAAATAAAGCTTATTATAATATAATAGAAGCTGAGATTGAAATTAATAGTGATGAAGAAAATAATCTTTATGAAGTTCTCTTTACAAGTGATGGAGAAGTAGAAGCCAAGCCTGCACATGAAGAACTCGAAGATGGTGGGCAGATAGCTACTGTATATGAGCTCAAAGAAATCAACTTAGGAACTGAGGATGATCCCCGTCTAACTTTTGTTAGTGCCCTTCTGCCTGATGAGAAAGTTGAAGAACTAAAAGTACTACTTTATGAATTCAAAGATTTCTTTGCCTGGACATATGTTAAAATGTGAGGCTTATTCCCTAATGTGACAATTCATAAATTAGCAATCAAGCTAGAGGTAACACCTGTTAAACAAGCTCCAAGGAGAATGAGACTAGAAATTGAAGAACAAGTGATCATTGAAATTAAAAAAAGCAGGATTTAGATGTGAAGAAAAGTATCTTGATTGGATAGACAATATAGTGTCCGTGAAAAATAAAAATGGTCAGATTTGTATATGTATTGACTTCCGGAATCTTAATAAAGCTTACCCAAAAGACGACTTCTCAGTTCCTATATCAGAATTATTGGTTGACAATACATCTAACTACGACATGTTTTCTTTTATGGATGGATCATCAGGATATACTCAGATCAAGATGACACCTAAAGATGAAAGACATACATCCTTCAGAACACCTATTGGCATCTATTGTTACATAGTCATGCATTTTAGCTTGAAAAATCAGGGTGACATATATTTTGATGAGTGATTCACGTAAGGTGGAATGTTATGTTGATGATTTAGTGGTCAAGAACTTAAGCTGTGAAAATCACTTTGAAGACTTAAGAATTGTGTTCAAAAGAATCAGAAGATACGATCTCAAGATGAATCCCCTAAATGTCATTTGGGGTGTCCTCCAAAAAATTCCTTGGGTACATTGTGCGGTATAGAGGAATTGAGATCGATCCTGCGAAAATCAAGATGATTGTTGAGATGCTTCTGCCAAAGTGTTTGCGTCAGCTTCATTCTTTACAAGTATAGCTTACATTCATCCGTTGATTCATATCAAACTTATCAGGGCGCTGTCAACCATTTTCAAAGCTGATGAAAAAGAATGTTCCATTCAAATGGGATAAAGAGTGCCAAAAAGCCTTCAATAGCATTAAAATATATCTATTAAATCCACCAATCCTTGCAGAGCCTACTCCAAGGAAGCCTCTTATTATATATACATTGGCATTAAAAGAGTCCCTTAGAGCACTATTGGCACAACACAATGAAGAAGGCAAAGAGAATGCTCTTTATTATATCAGCCAGAGGTTGATAGGAGCAGAAATGAGATACTCTTTGATAGAGAAGTATTATTTGGCATTGTTCTTTGCAGCCCAAAAGCTCCGCCATTACATGTTATCTCTTAAAATTACTCTCATCTCAAGGATCGATCCACTGAAGTACTTGATGACAAGACCAGTGTTGACAGGTCATTTGGCAAGATGGACAATATTGCTTTTACAATTTGATATCACATATGTTCCATAGAAAGTAGTGAAGGGATAAATTTTAGCATATTGTTTTGTTGCACATCATATTCCTATAGACTCACCTCTTAACAATGATTTACCTGATAAGAAAATTATGCTCATCCATGAAAGAGAAAAATCATAGATTTAAGAAATATATTTTGATGAAGCCTCATCAATCAAACAGGTCCAACCTCCAAATCTCCCAAGGGCAAGAGCAGGCATCGACATCATCTTCATAACATCAAAGGGAGGGATAATGAGATTATCATATGGGTTGACTTAGAAAAGAACTAATAATAAAGCTGAGTATGAAGCATTAGTGGTAGGTCTCGAAGAAGCTGTTTTCATAGGCATTCAAAACCTGCATATTTTTGGTGATTCTCAGCTCATTATAAATTAAGTACTTGGTATCTATAAAATCAACAAGCTTGAGTTAGCTTTTTATCACAAGCGAGTTCTTAAACTTATCAAGCAAATACTAAATGTCACATTAAGTCGAGTATCTCGATCTGAGAATAGAAAAGTAGATTTCTTAGCAAAATTAGCTAAGGAGATGACAAGTATGAATGACAATTAAGTCATGATCGGAATATATACTTGATGTATTATAAATCCAATAAAGTTACAATCACCACAGGTAGAGGGGTTATTAAATTTGACCCAGCAAGATGTGACTCAGGTTGCTGCTCATCCTCCCTAAAATCAACAAAAGTATAGCAAGAAGAGCTAAGCATGACATTACTTTAGAAAAGCAATGTGAAACTTTTATAGTAGAAGATCCACATGATTGGAGGCAACCCTTCATCGATTACTTTAACGAAGGTAAATTACCAAATAATAAATCATTGGCAGCTCAAATTGAGAAGAGAATGTTGCACTATGCTTTGTCAATAACACTATATATCGTAGATCGTTCGAATAAATGTGGCTACGATGCCTAGGTATTAATGAAGCTAGCAAAGTAATGGCTGAAATTCATGGAGGGCTTTGTGGTGCACATCATTCAAGTCCCAAGATGGTAGTAAAGATTAAAAGGATGGGTTATTACTGATCATCTATGGTGAGAAACTATATTAATCATGCCTAAAGGTGCCATGAATGTCAAATACATGGGAATATAATCCACCAACCTTTAAATTCACTATACCAAATAGTAGCATATTAGTGATTTAAATCTTGGGGTACATATACGATTAGACTGATTTATCCACCGTCATCAGTTGGTCACCACTTCATCTTAGCAATGACTGATTAGTTCTCTAAGTGGGCTGAAGCTACCCCATTTAAAGAAGTTACTGCTGATCGAGTGATCAACTTTTTTACGCATAATATGGTCTATGAATTTGGAGTGTCATGCCAAATAATTTATGATAATGACCCAGCTTTCAAAAATATAAAGATTTATAGATTCGTTGAGCGACACAAAATTGATTGCGATACTCTTCAATATATAATCCAAGGGCAAATGGTTTGGCAGAAGCCTTCAACAAGACATTAATCTAGCTGCTCAAGAAAATCCTTACTAAAAGTAAGAGAGAATGTCATATTAAATTGATAAAGGCATAATGGGCATATCGAGCTACCTACAAGACACAAACTAAAGCTACTCCTTATTCATTGATATTTGGAACTGAAGAAGCTGTCATTCCACTTGAAGTTGAGTTGCCATCACTTCGAGTGGTCACCCAATACAACCTAACTGAAGATCAAAATGCTCGCTTGAGAATGGAAGAACTCGACATGCTTGATGAAGTTAGATTGCAAGCTCATCAAAATCTGGAAGTTTATTGAACAAAGATGTCTAGTGCTTTTAATCATATAGTGCGACCTCGAGCATTTCAAGAAGGAGAATTGGTCTTGGTGCTGAGAAGACCAATTATTTATAATCAAAGAATTGGTGAAAATTTTGAGCCTAATTGGGAGAGTCTTTTTGTTATTGAGAAGGTTTATGAAGGAGGGCATACCAACTCATTGACCTAAATGACAAAAGACCAATGCTGTCAATTAATAGTCGATACTTGAAAAAGTATTACACATAATAAATATATTTTTGAGGTACTATAAAAATCCCTCTACAAGATAAGAGATATTTATATATATATTTATTAAGGTCGACATCGTGCTTCTTGCAGAGATCATAAATAAATCTATATAATCAAGAGAAAAGGAAGGTAATATTTGATAATGGATGACAAATCTTTAAAAAAAAGGAACCTTGAAAATCCCCCTATCACATTGGGAGCATTTTTTTATATATATATATATATATATATAATCAATATTATATGATAAGCTCTCTTAAGAGCAAATATATCAACTCAAATATTGATGTATTTGCTTAATTTCATCTTAAAATTCTTTCAATGTGCTTTAGAATTCCCCCTGCAAGACAAGGGGCATTTTTTTATTATTCTATTTTATTTTTCATATGGGTTTACATCATGTTATAAGAAGAGATCCCCGGATTATTTTGATTCAGATAGACATCATACTTTGAGCCAAAATCCCCATTTGATTACTATAATATCCTACTGTTAAAGATACTTTTAGTTATCCTGAATAGTAAAAATGTATCTTTAAACAAGATGAACATAAGATGATTCTACAGTTAAAAGATTCAACTTCTATACTTGTAATAGTTCTAAAAGTCAAGTGAGAGGATTTTAAATTTGTAAACTTGATATTGTTGGGGAAAGCGCAATAGCTCAAGTCTAAGACTCAAGTGGGTCTTGGCCGTCAAACTCAATAAGCCCAAATATGGTTGAGTCGTTGACTGCTCTTCTCACTCAACAAGCCATAAAAAAAGGTTGTAGTGGTAAAGCCCTTGCTTGCTAGTTTGATGACAATAGCTATTCTGCTTAAAGCTGACTTGACTTGACATATCCAAGTGATTCAGAATCAAAAGTTCTCTTAGCTGACTAATGGACAATAAATAAGATTATAAAAGATGATTTATCCTTAAAACATAAAATGTATAAAAATATCTCAGAGATATATAAAGATGAAGATATGAAGTCTCAAATGCAATACAAAAAAAGGGGAAGACAGGAATGCTGATTTTTCACTAATACAATAAAATAATATATGGCTGATAAAAAAGAAAAAAATGAAAGAAAAGGTCCATCAAGGAAGCTTAGGATGTAGCTCCTGAAGCTGTGCTGAAAACACTGTCAAAGACTCACGCTCACTCTCAGCCAGTTGTAAAGCCTTCACAGCTCTGGTCAAAGCAGCCTCAACATCCACCATAGCTCGGTGGCGTATTTAGTAACGATGCTGCTCCCGCTCTACAGCACGAGCTCTCCTATCTTGCTCAGCCTGTAAGTTTGACTTGCATGATATTGCACCTGTAAGTTCCCTCCATAAATCCTTGATCATGGTAGTCAACCTGTCTAACTTTGAAGTGGCATCTATCGATCTCTTGCGGTAGTGTCGAAGAGCCTCAGCACTCTTCTCAAACTCATCATGTGCTAGATCAGTAGCCTCTCTACGGATCCTGGCCTACTACTGCTCTCCCAGTGAAGTGCTGGAGCAGATGATACTGAGTGACCTCATCTGGTGGATCAGAAACTCTACAACTCAGTGAGCCCAAGTAGGAGGAATGCCACCAAAATCAAACATGGATACATAAACTGCCTCATATATTCTAGTTTTCCGTAGAGTATCTCTATGTGCCCATAAAATGTATATAGTCCAGGTAACATAGCCAAATGGAAGGGTAGAAATCTGACCTGCGGGTGAATCTTGAAGCCAATATGAATAAGCTAAACTGCAGCTGACAATGGTTCGGTGATATGGACTCTCCTTTTCGCTCAACACTATCAGTAACAGGTTATAAAATATCACAATATTTAAAGCTGACTTGATCTACTTTGCTATCTAGAGGATTGTAGTCCATGCATTTCAGCTTGTTGGTACTCTCCCAATCTGCAGGATCCTTAAAAGCAAAAAATCTGAATTACAGTTATGAAGTACAGAAGATCATGCAAAGAAACCCCAGTAAATATCACGTCCTCTCAACTTGTCTCCATGCTCCTCAGTCCTATCCCTGATATCAGCATCTCCACGAGGATCGTGCATGTCAATCTCTGACCAAATGGCCTCCTCTCTAAGCTCAGTAGATGACAAGCCATCGAGTCTCCTCCAGCTAAACATTCTCCTACCAAATGATCAGAGAAAAAAAGCATAAAGATATATAAGTGATAATATAATAAAATGCAAGCAAGGGCAAAACATTAAACTATACAAAGTGCATAAAATGCTAAGCTGGAGTTATAAATTACATGACGGATAGGAAAAATTCATTAAAGTGCATAAAAATTAAAATCAAACGACATGATTTAATGCTCAAAATGGTTCATAAAAATTAATGGAGTTAATTAGCTTACAACAAACATGGTCCATTTTAGGCGCATACCATATTTGTTGGGGGGCATTTGTTGACCTTCAATTTAGCTTCATAAGATGGGTCAACCAAGCACAATAAAAGCAATGGGCAAAGGGCATAAAATCATGCAAGTTGAGTTTGAAATGCTCCAAAAAGGGTTAAATTTAATTTAAACAATGCTTGCTAAATCATCTAAGAAATTGTCTTGAATAATTTGATGGAAGATAATTAGAAAATAAATGCAAAATGCCAAAGTTATCTACGTGCAAGACTCGACAATGATTATTCAAAATGTCTAACATGATATTAAAAAAAAGAGAAAAATATATATATATATATATATATATATATATATATATATATATATATATATATATATATATATATATATATATATATATATATATATATATATATATATATATATATATATATATATAACTATGTTGTAAATATATTTATATGTATCTCATAAGTATAAATAAATGTTTCATATTTAAATTTATTATAAAAAATTAAAATTAAAATTAAGTTATCATCTTAAAGTTTAAATAAATATTCTTAACTATTGTATATATTCTTTTTGTATTTTATTATATATACATTAAAACAAATAAAATTCAAAATACCTTATATTTATATATATATATATATATATATATATATATATATATATATATTAATTTGTAAATAAAATAAAATAATAATAATAAATGAAAATGAAATGGAAATGAGTTAATTAAGATAAATTAACTATATATAAAATCTATGTAAATTTATTATCTAAATTAATTAAATATAATTTTAATAAAATCCAAAATATGTGTAAATTTAATTTTAAAATAAAACCCAAAAAACCAATTTCCCCACTCACTCCTGTCCTTTGCTATTTTACAAAATGACAAAAACTTCAGCGGCCCTAATTTAATCCCATTTAGTAGAAGGAGAGAAAGAGGATTTTATTTTTCTTTCCCTCAAGAGCACCCTGTCAAGGAGTTATATTAAGGTAGGTTAGTCATGCTCTCTTAGCCATATATAAGGAGGGAAGCTTCTAGAGAATTATAGAAAGATGGAGAATAACCTTGAGGACTCTAGAAGGTTTCACCATATTCTAGAAGGCTTGGAGGAGGAATGCTTCAAGAGAACTCTAGAATGGTATGGAATACTCTAGAACCCTTGTATGTGCTAGAGTGGTATGGAAAGATCTAGAACCATGTATATATTATTGTATTCTAGAATATTCTTTTCTAGATTATTTCTAGGGATAGGGGGAGGACTATAAATAGATGTTCTCACCCCTCATTTGGAACCATCAAAGGTTCCCAAGCAATCTTGTATTGTAAAGTTCCTTTACATAGTGAAGTGCTTTCCTTACTTCTAACCTCTCCTCTCCAAAAGAGTTTTGAGCATTCTAGTCCTGTGTTGCGAGGGTTAGGCTGACTTAGCATCAAGGAAGGAGTGTTAAGGCCGCACGGGCGACTTGAGAAAAGATTCTCCGTGACAGTTGGTATCAGAGCCAAGGTTGGAGGAATGCTGAAGGCTGGTAAGGAACAAGTTGTTGAATCGGAGATCACAAATGTGGAGTCATATCAACAAGTTCGAGGTCGTGAGGAGTAGCGTGATCTTGCTGCATCTAAGCCACGTGGGAAGTCCAAGGAGGTAATCTTTGGTTTTAATGCACACCTTACTCAGGTGGAGGAGGCTATGGGTGGGATGGAAGCCCAGATGGAGGATCTAGGTGAAAGGGTGAATGGCCTCGAGGAGGAGGACACCACCATCCACTCATCAATCGAGACTGCCAACCAAGGAATCCTCCCCGGATCAAAGGGAGAAAATGTGAGAGGACCTAATGGGGGAGCTCCGTGGGATGCAGCGATCTCATGAGGAGAAGATGACTAGTCTACGTGCAAGCATAGAGGAGATGGGAGGGGACATCGCTCTATGCAAGAGGGCACTAGCAGCCGGATCCAGCAGTCATGTCGTTGAAGCCAAGAGGATCGAAGTGCCAAAACCAAAGAGCTTCGGGGGAGTCCGCAACGCAAAGGAGGTGGACAACATTTTGGAGCCATGAGCATCACTGATGAAGGTTCCAAAGTCCAATTTGCTGCTCTTTATCTTTCAGACACTACCATGTTGTGGTGGAGGAGGAGGCGAGGAGATATGGAGAAAGGTATGTGCACCATATCAACCTTTGATGACTTCAAGAAAGAACTCAAGTGGCAGTTTTATCTTGAGAATGTGGAGGATGAGGCTAGAGCCAAATTAAGAAGGCTCAAATAGGAAGGGTCGATTCGAGAATACGTCAAAGACTTCACTAGCTTGGTCCTTGAAATTCTTGATATGTCCGATAAAGATTCTCTCTTCAACTTTATGGATGGACTCTAACCATGGGCTAGGACCGAGCTTATGAGGCGTGGAGTGCAGGATCTTGCAATCGCCATCGCTATTGTAGAAAGTTTGGTCAATTATGCCAAGAAGTCCACAAAGCCAAAGGAGAAGAGGAGTACTTATGACAATGGTGGGGGAGACAAAGGACAACAAAGGGAGGAGTCTCACCAATAATCGACCTCAATACGAGAAAAATATAAAGGAAGACAGAAGGAAGGTAAGAGCCAACCACATAATAATTGCTTCCTTTATGGAGGGCCTCATTGGGCAAGGGAGTGTCCTCAGAAGAATGCCTTGAAATCCCTCTTAGAAAGTCATCATGAGGCAGTGGAAGCCAAGGGGAATGATAAGGTAGCAGAAATGGGATCCGTGCAGCTCTTGAATGGGATTCAGGCTGCTCCAAAGCCACAAGCTAGGGGGTTGCTCTTCGTGGAGATGGTTATTGCGGGAAAAACTACCACTGCCATGGGACACGGGGGCTTCTCACAATATCATCTCTGTAGAAGAAGCAAGGCGGCTAGGACTACCAACAGTTGGAGGAGAAGGCTCCATCAAGGTAGTCAACTCAGAGGCAAAGCCAATACAAGGCATAGCAGAAGTGAAGACCAATATGGGAGCTTGGTCAGGTATGCTAAACTTCTCCATCATCCCAATGGATGACTATAGACTTGTCCTTAGATTAGATTTCTTGGATCAGACAAAAGAATTCTCGATGCCATTTGCCAATAGCATGTGCATCATGAAGGGCAATCAAACTTGCATGGTGCCAGTAATGAGAGCCTCCAGGTCAGATGTCAAGATGCTCGCGTCCATCCAATTCAAGGACATTCAACATGGACAGGGAAATGACTTGGCCATTCTTCATGATATGAATGATGAAGAACCAAGGTCACAAGAAGACATGCCAAGGGAGGCAGTAGTGAAACTTGAAGAGTTCAAGGACATCTCATCGACAGAGTTGTCAAAAGAACTCTCACCCGAAAGGGAGATAGCTAGGTCCTCACTACACAAGGCAACAAGAGGGCCAAGAAGATGTGGAGATCAAAAAAAGAGACACCTATTAGAACCCAGATGAGCTCCGATAAGAATGACTACTCTTTTTAATAAAGAAGTAGTAGAAATGGAAGTTCGCAGGAGAGGGGTGTCAAACTGTAGAAATTATCTCAACAAATGGAAAGGGTTTTCAGATGGTGAGGCCAATTGAAGATGAAGACACTCCGTGGCAATTCAGATGAAGCCACGCGATGAGGGCATCGTGGGTTTAAGTGGGGGAGAATGTCACGGAGCTATATTAAGGGAGATCAACCATGCTATCTTAGCCATAAATAAGGAGGGAGGCTTCTAGAGAATTATAGAAAGATGGGGAATAACTTTGAGGACTCTAGAAGGTTCCATCATATTCCAGAAGGCTTGGAGGAGGAATGCTTCAAGAGAACTCTAGAATGGTATGGAATACTCTAGAGCCCATGAATATGCTAGAGTGGCATGAAAAGATCTAGAACCATATACATATTATTGTAGTCTAGAATATTCTTTTCTAGATTGTTCCTAGGGATAGGGAGAGGACTATAAATAGATGTCCTCACCTCTCATTTCGAACCATCAAAGGTTTCCAAGCAATCTTGTATTATAAAGTTCCTTTACATAGTGAAGTGCTTTCCTTACTTCTAACCTCTCCTCTCCAAAAGAGTTTTGAGCATTCCAGTCTTGCGTTGTGAGGGTTAGGCTGACTTAACATCAAGGAAGGAGTGCTAAGGCCGTACGGGCAACTTGAGAAAAGTTTCGCCGTGACAACCCGCTCAGCCTCGGTAGATTCACGATCCCTTTACAGACTCTCACCCTATTTTTCTTCTTCAACCCGAAGCTCGCTCCTTCTCATTCATCCAATATTCCTTTAAGCTGCAAGCAGAAGGCCCCATCTCCATTCAATCCTAAGGCCTCGGGCTGATTCTCCTTCCGTCTCCCTCCTCAAGCCTTAAGTCCTACGTCCATTCTCATTCCATCTTCCTTCTTCAGCCTCTCCTTTTTGCAAACGAGGGCAGCTGAGAGGAAACTATACCATAAGATAGGTTACTCTCGGCCTCCCCTCCAATTTCCTCACTCTGATCACTTATTTCATCCAGTAAAGCGCAAGCCTCAAAATTTGGATATCCATTTGCCGTAGCTGAGAGGCAACTCTATCATCAGGCGGTTCCTCTCGATTCTGACATCCCTTTCCTAAACTACTAAGTTCCTTTTGGTTCCGGCATTCCCTCTCATGCACAACCTCTCTTCTTATTATCTCATTGTACTTGCAGCCTTCTTCCTAGATCAGCAAAAAAAACTATGAAAAAATCACTACAATAATCAACTGGTCAAGGCATCGATGGGGTTATTTTCTTTTTATCTGCAGCAAATTGATGGTAGAATTTCCAAACTTATACGAGCTTGCATCGATTCTTTGTCTATGAATATTCTTATCTACAACACTTAGTTGCTCTCACCCCCATCTCATTGTAGTGCTTGAATTCCTCATAAGCCATATAACTTCTAAAATGAATTCTTAATAGACTTCTGAATCCTGTTTGCCGATCAGCCACAAAACCCTTTTATTTATTTATTTTTCTTATTATTACTTTTAATCTCCTCAGCTGCAGTGCTATACCATTCCTCTATTAGCCTTCTCCTCTTTTACACAACATTTTTTTAGCCCTTATAGAATAAAGTATAACTACCATCCTCCTTACAAAAGCTAATTCCAATACCCCTACTATTCATCTCCTTTCAATCATTAGCAAATTGATCAGGCCAAAACTTTCCTAACATGCATTTCCTCCTCACTTTTCTTCATTACATAAACCAACTCATTCCTTCTTACTATCTTGGCATTTCGGCACCATTTTTTTTACATCAGAGATAAAAAAATATTATTATATCCTTCATAAAAAAAAATCAAATCAAATCCATTGGCCTACATAATATCACTCCCGCTCAACACGAAGATGATTGAAATGTGTGGGAATTGTATATATAGTTGCTTTTATACAGGTTTGAAGGCATCTTCACGCTCATCAGGGCGTGACGAGATGAAAATTGGCCGAGATGTTTCAAAAAATCAACTGTCACGCTCATCAGGGCATGACGGGTAGGCCAAAAAAAATTGTTAGATGCAGCCCCCCTATGTCGAAATGCTGTTGAATTTGAACTAAATTTTGGACTTAGAAAAAAAAAGGGAGATTTGTCTAAAAAAATCAATCATATCAAAAATACAATCTAAAACTAAAATTGGACTAAGAAAGTAATGTAAATGTGAGTATTGAACAAACAAATAAAAAGACTTACAAGGATTTTTAAAAAAAAATTTGAGAACCCACCCAATTTTTGAGCTAGAAGCTTTCTCCTTCTTTTTGAAGACTTCAAACTCAATCATATGAAATGAAGCCTATAACACTCCAATTTATAAGGAGTGAATGAACATCATTTGATGACTCACTCACAAATATAAATATGACTTTCAATTGAATAATTAAATTTTAATGCAACTTGCATTGAGAACCAAATTGAATAACAAGTGACTAGTGTTGATGTTGAAGATCTATTCAATAAGCATTGCATTTACAATATTTTATTTTAAGTGAATTAAAAATAATTTCAGTTGAACACAATCAAGCTTAGAGAATGAATATGAAGCTTGATATCTCAGCAAATGTGGATTTCGATGTATTCCATCAGCTAACATGGACAAGATTTATCATTGATTATTTCAAATATTAGATTCTTGAATAATAACAATCATTACAAAGGTGGTTGATTAATAAATAAATTATATTTTAATTCATATAGAGCAAGATAAAAGAGAGTTGAATAAATTTAAATGAGGTTGGCAAGTAATTTGGTAGCTAATCAATAGCTTGAATGGAATTCTTGCAATGTCGAGTTATAAAATTGAGATGTAAATAGAGTGGTGGGAGTGAATCAAACTGAGTCACTCAAATCTCACTTCCACCTCCACTTTGCTTTGCCTTCACCTTCACCTCTGCTTGGTAATTTGTCATCAAATCTGCAATTCTTTGTACAAGCAGATAGAAGATGATACTAAATTAAATCTTCCAAAAATTATGAAGCTTCCTTCAATCCAAAAATTAGAGAATTCTCATTCTAATTATAATTTATAAAATTAATAATTTCATTAATTAAATGAAATTATCTAAGCTAAAAAATATCTACATGTGCTCAGATAATAGAGATTTAAGGTGCAAATCCTAATATCTGAAAAGGCTGCACAGGCTAAGTTGGAACTAAATAAAAAAATATAAAATTAATCTCATAATTTAGAAATAAAAATTTCTAAATTATTAAATACCACCATGGGCCCCGACACAATATTAAATGATTAAATTCAGATGTCTGAGGATGTTACGAGGGTTAAAAGATAAATAAATTTAAAATTTATTTTGTATTTGAGAATGTATTACAAATTCATAATTATATCTTAAAATACAATTACAGGCTTCAATCCATAGATCCAATTCTCCTCCTGTAGGAGTAGAGTTGACAAGATCTAATATGATATAATGAGATTTCAAAGTTGTGGACCTGATCATCTACTAATAAAAGAGTAGAGTTGACAAGGTCTACCTTAATGATGGCTATGTTGATTGAGAATATCAACCGGAGGGGTTCACTATTATCAAAATTTCATAAAATTTTTAATGTGAAGCAAAATTCCTACCAACTTTAAATATTCAAGAAAATTTGAAAATAAGAAAATTACTTAAATGAAAATTTGTCATAAAAAATAATAATAATTAATTCATCCATCCGCCTTCCGCAATTATCTATTGAAGACGATAGATTTAATATTAACCCAAGCTCACAAATGAGCTGATGCTATATTATGTATACTGTTACATTGGCACTCAAAATGTTCTACACACCAGTAAGAACGTGACTCATGTCCTCTGTCCGTATGGTTTGGTCAGTAGACTCTACATATGAAGAAGTCATGACAAGAGTCCTCTGATCGGGTGGTTCGGCCAGTAAGCTCCACTAAATTATGATCACGGCTGTAACCCATATGTTCCCCAATCATTTTCTACCCCTTCAAGTTGTGGATCATAGGGTATACCTAATAGGGCATAAAGCCCGCTATTAGCTAGAGTTGACTTAAGATTATCCCCATTGATAAATATCAAACTTAGTATATAAGGTTTCTTTTGACGACGCAACCCATGGATGCTGATAAGAATCCTTCGGTCAGGTTGGGTTGACTGCCTCCTCTAACTAAGTGGACCAAGGATTATGATAGCTCGAGATGACGGAACCATGGGATCTTGATCAGGTTCTTCAATCATTAAAAGCATAAAAAAAAGGTTGAATTTCATTAAATGTCAAATCCGAAATGTTGCTACTATATGTTAAGCAATTAGCGATCTAATGACTAGTTGTTGAACTCACTTTTGGAGTGAGCTCTCAACTATTTCATCATAGATCTAGGACTCTTATAGACACTAAGAGTTCCTTAGTCTTAAAACACTTCTAGTGATTAGGTGAACACTTAACCTAACCGTAGAGACTTAGAAGAGTTAGCCATAGGGATAGGTTATGCCTTAGGGATTTAGGAGAGACTTGCCTAACTTATAGCCCAAACCCAATCCTCGCTTCCTTCTTTCAAACCAAATCTCAAATTCAAATTCAAATTCTAAAATAAAATCCAACTATCCAAAGATTGAAATCCATCACCAAATTCAAACTCTAAATCCCTTCCTAAGCCTTTTGATTTTAACTTATGGACTTAGCCTTAACCAAATCTAAATCAACCCCTATTCCAATTTATTTTCTCAATTATCAAATTCAATCTCAAATCAAAATCCAAATCATAAATCAATTCCAAAATTCAAATGATTAAAATCCATGATCAACTCCAAATTCCAAATCAAGGCCCTTCTTAAGTCATATGGGCCTACCTCCATAAACCTAACAAAAACTCCTTCAAATCAACCCAAACATGATTGATTTCTTTATAAGTCAATCATTATTTTATTTATATTCACAGATATACATGAAACCTAAATTCAAACCTTTCAAATCAAATAAAACCAAATCAAAAACCCAAGTTATCCCTTTTAACCTACATCCCTAAGCTTAATCAAATTTGCTTCCAAATCACTCCAAACTCAAAAGATTTTATCATAACCCATTTATATCATCATTTATATTCACAAATATAAATGAAATATAAACAAATGACCAAAACCAAACTCAAATCAAGTCCAATTCCCAACTTTAGCCCTTTTAGCCAAACTTTTTAACTTGGCTAAATGACATCCAAATCAACTCAAAACTCATGGATTTCATCATGATTCAATCATTCCTTCAATCACGGATCCAAATATAAACATAAACCACCATTATCAAACCAAAACCAAGTCAACCCAAATCAATCCAAAGTTAACCCTTATGACTTGAAATTGTCATATGAATCAAAACCCATTTTGCCCCAAACTAATTGCAATTGGATTTATATTTCAATCCTAAACTCATATGTGAGTTCAACCAATCTTGAATCAAGCATTGATAAGCCAATTGACCCATTTAGGCTCACTTAACCTAAAGCGACCTAAAAGATCCTTTTTAATCCAAGTTCTAATCTGACCCAAATTAGATTGAACTAAGCCCATCTAAACCTCAATCATGATCAACAATCATCATGGGGTGATCAACCACCTTGAATTGGGTCAAACCAAGTCAAATCTAGCCTTTGACCAAGTCAACACTTAGCCCAAATGAAACCCAAACTAACTAAAATCCATCAAATGCCAAATTAATTGAAATCATTCATCCAAATCCATTCATAATCAATGATTAAACATAACCAAGCTAACAATTGAGTCAAATCAAGCCTAATTTCTCACTTGACCTAAGTTGACCCAAATTGACCTAAACAGCTCAAATGGGTCAAAACATGATTTAACCCAAATTGATTGCAACCAATGGCTCAAGTTCATTTCAAATCACTTGTTGAACTTGACCAATGCTATGATTGAGCCCAAGTTGATCAATTGGCCAACTTGACCCAACCTAGCCCAAATTGACTTAAAAGGTCAAATTGACCAAAATTTAAATTAATTCCAAATTAAACCAAACCAAAGCCTACAATCATTTTCAATCAATCAATTGAACTTGACTCAATACCTAACCCAACCTAATTTGGTCAAATTGGTCAAACTAACCAATTTGACCCTTTTGAATCCAAATGAGTCAAATTCAAACCTAGGCCAAACCAATCCAAATTAATTATTCCCAAATCATTATATGAACCTAACCCATGCCTTGGTTTGACCTAATTTGACCAATTAGTCAACCCAACCCAACCTAGCCCAAATGAACCCATTTTGATCAAATGAAGCCAAATCTCTCCAAACCAACTTATGGGACCCTATGGCTTAGTCAAATCCGACCCAAGCATGCCCTACTTGATTCCCAAATCATCTCAAAATCTAAGTGGACCCCACCAAGGGGATTAGTCATCAAAACATAGGATTTAAACCTTAAACTCAATGGATCAAAGCTAAAGTTAACTTGCCCATCCCCATGACAACTCATTGACAATACATGGAACCTTCCCTTGACCCACCTAGCTAACCTAACTCACCCTAGGTTGGCCAAGGACCCTTGGGAGGTGAGTTGACTCACCTCCAACCCAAATTGAGCACCCATTATATCAAGCCCATGGAAACTTTGTGCATTGGGTCCATGGCAGCTCCCTATCCCCAGCGTGCAACTTGACACTGATGGAGACAACTCCGACGGCTAGACGGCGATGAGCCAGTACAAAATGTTCTTCATCAATGATGAAAAATTAAGAGGTATACCCCTCAATTTGAACACAATTTTACAGAGAATCAATCCGTTTAAGTCCCTAAGCCCATTCTGAACTCCCTCAAAGCAATTCCAAGGATCCTTAAGCCCTCTCCATTCGTCCATTACCATTTTTTGAGTAAGGCCAAAATAGGACACCACCAATTTGAGCAATACTCTCCCATTTCTCAATCAAACCCAAATTCATCTTAGCTACACCCTCACCCCACATCATCGAGCACAACCTAACCCATTGCCAAGCTTCCAAGCTAAGGGAAGATTGAGTTCGATCGAAGTCGAAGCCTTCGTGTGCGTGGAATAGTCAACCGAGCCTCCCACACCAAATCAAGCTCGAGGCTCCTAAACAGGGCCTCACCTCAACTAAGAGAAGCTTCCTCCATCGTTTCATCACCAGACATTAGCTCCGGTGAGGTAATTCTTCAGAACTGTAGCTATAGGGAAAAGGCTTGGTCTTTTTAGAAGAAAATTTGAACCTCATGCAAAATTGACCATTGGATGTGTGTATCTCCATTCCCCAAAGGTGTGGAAAGAATTTGGAGACAATCCAGCTCGGGTGACCTCAGATTGAGCTAGGGAATACAGATGACATCCATCTTTCGTCGCTCACAAACTAGATAGATCATGAGCCGTCCATCTCGTGTGATCGAGATGAACAGCTTTGATCAAATCCTGCGGTAGAGCCCTCAATTCCCTTCCTAAATCGTGGATCGAATCACGATCCTCTGATCTTAAATCGGACAGCCCATAGAGAAAGCGCGTCCGCTGTCGCTGGCTCAGCATGCGGATGTGACTACTTAAATAGCCAATCCCGTCGCACGATGTGGAAAGCACGTCATCAGCAACCACGTGGCCCGACAGGATTAATGGCTTAATTAGGGTTAATTAATTGGTTTGTAATCCTTAAACTTCCTAAAATCATAACTAATTATACAAAAATCCAAAAAATACATACTTAGGCTCATTTTGAAGAACTTTCAGAGGAGAATCTAGAAAAAGTATGATTAATTAAATTTAAACAATGACCTTGGCTTAATTAGGGTTTTATCAAAAAATTTAATTAGCTTAATTACATCTTAATTAAGCAATCAATTAATCTCAAATTTTATGTGGATATTTAGGGGGATGACTGTTGACTCCCACATTTTTCTGAGATTTTATTGATGGCTTAATTAGGAAAATCATTTGATTAAGCCCTAATCACTCTCTTAACCTAATTAATTATAATTAAGAAATGAATAGTAACTTAATTATTCATTTAAATATAATTATTTTTGTTGAACAGTAAGATCACTTAGGGAATGTGAATAGGGATACTTTTTCTAATTCATTTCCTAAGTTTTCTTTATCTTTTAAAATCAAATTAATTAATTGGTTAATGGAATGGTAAATTTATTAATTAAGTGATTAAATATTCAAAATAAGGAAATTAAAACCTAATTGAATGTTTAAATGATTTAGGAATTAGGATTGAAGCCTTGCCCTTGATCCTTTCCCCTAAGTTAATTTCATCATTCAAATTAAAACATAACCAAAACATTTAATCAATTCATTAAAATATTAATAAAATTAAAAATAAAAATAAATTCATCCTCACCTAAGCAACCCTTAATTAATCTTGGGTAGCTTCTTGGGTGTTCAATAATCCAATATGAGAGATAATAAAATTATGGTTAGCTCACATGTGTAAGAAAACCATAAAAGTAATTAAGTGAGATCCCTTAAACTTAATTAACTATTAATTATAATCCAATTACATTAGGCCCCCTTTCATTTCTTAGGAGCATTACAAATTTACTTTTCATGTGATTGCATATCATATTGGCTTATTATTAATTAGTTAATTAACTTAAGGTGATATAGGTAAGGGTTAATTAATTCATTTAAATCATACCTTGAACCTAATCAAAACATAAAATCAACTTAAATATTCTTCATTAAACCAAACTAATTCACACATGGGGAAATGGGTTAGGGTTAGCAAGCGTTTCTCATATTTCTTAAATCAAACCAAATTCAATGTTAAAAATGTCTTTCAAAGAATTTTGGTTTATTCTAAGTAGCCTTATTTAATATGATTGTCCTTGGAAATTAATTAGGAGTGAATGAAATCATGTGTTTACATTCCTTCATTTCTTTCCAATCATGTTAAATATTATTTGTCATATGAAATCATGCATTCATGTCCTTTAAAACTAATTAAATAAAATATTTCCTTTTATGTCAAATTGCATGTGTTGACCTAAATTAAATATGTGTGACTATTATCATTATTAAATCAAAAACTATTTTCAAAACCTATAAATCAATTATTGTAAATGATATGATGGTAATTATAAATACTTATAAGCTTTCATGTGATTATAGCATAAGATGTGTACTATGAAGTTCTCTTTCTTTCTCTTAACATGGATCCACATAGGATTTATAAGTGTATGGTTCATTTGAAAAGAACACAACACTTGCGTAAATTTATTCATATGCATCTCCATGTTAAGACTTAGGAAGGATCTCATATCACACATGTAAATAAGATGACTAAACCAAATAGAATTCTTGCATGATTTCCTATTCATGTGGTTCTTTTTGTACATTCATATATGTTTGAGAAAAGTGGTATATTAGTTTGGACATCCTAGGGTTGCGAGGCTTTAAGTAGCCCTAAGTAGGTCTTATACCTTAAGCCCCTGGTGTAGAAAACAATGGCGTCGTACCCACTTAGAACTCTTATACATATGCATGTATGATGTGGCCAATGAATAAAGAATCATAAAATCAAATAAATAAAACATAACTTTTGCATGGATTTTTCTATCCTTATAGTTATTCATACATTTACATGTATCTAAGAAAAGTGGTATATTAGTCTGGACATCCCGTGACTGTGAGGCTTTAAGTAGCCCTAAGTAGGTATTGTACCTTACACCCCTGGTGTAAAAAATAATGGTGTTATACCCACTTATAACTTTTATACATATGAATATGTATTTAGCTAATGGATGAAAAATAGCACTTTTCTACATAACAAAGACATGCATTCATAATTCAATTAATAAAAAAATATTTAAATTTTAAAATACATCTCTTTGCATTCATCATCAAAGAATGCTGAGATTGACAATGCATATATAGGTATGCTTAAGATTATTCATATACATGATATACATGATGGAAAGAAATGGATGAGTGTGTGTTATGTGATAGTAATCCATCCTAATTATTCCTAAGGTGCATTTCTTACTTAATAGGGCTATTGAGAATGTATCTAAACTTAAGATTAATTAAAACACATAATAAACCATTCACTAAAAAAACTAAGCTAATTAACTTACCTTAGAGATTAGTTAAGGTAAGGATAAAAGAGAGATTATCTCTCTTTCTTCTCTTTATAACACTTAGTTGCTAAATGTAGGCTACATGAAACAAAAGAAAATACTAAATAAAATCTTCAAATCAACTAAACCACTTAAAGACAAATCAACCCTTTATAAATTAAATCCCTCACACTTAGCAAATCATAATTCTAAAGCCTAGCTAGAACATACCACACAAGCTCTAACACATGCATATTAGACTAAGTCACCTTTTCTAGCTTTATGTTAGTGCGATGCATGGTTTGATGAATGTTTGGTTTTATGATGTATTATTTTAAACTGGATGTTAGGGTGTATGTGAGTAGTCTAAATGTTAGGTCGACATTAGCCTAATCATGTTTTATGCAGGGGGGGTTGTGCTTAAGGGGCCACTGTAATAAAAATATAAATGTTTTTTGTTGTGCACATTGCTTAGCCCCTAAGCATAGCCCAAGTTAGATAGGTGGACTTGGTTTCTCATGTGTGGGGTGCTAAGTTCAAATTATTCTTATAAATGCTTGAGTTGTATGATGTGTTTAGCTAACATTTATTTTACAGGTGTAGCTAGATTTACTTTCCTTCATTTTAATGTACTTTTTGCATTAGGATTAGGATAAGTGTTATAGAGATTAATGATGTGCATTAGTTATAAGGCAATGCCTTTGGACCAAGCCACATCACATTTAAACCAAAAGAAAGAAAGAAATGAAACAAACCACGGTATGAAAGATGAAGAGTGAAGAATGGAGGATGAAGAATGAAGACCCCCCCCCTAACACTTATCATTCTATAATTGTAATTATTCTTTCATTATACTGAGATGTATAAGGGGTAGAGCTTGGCTACCCACATTTCTTTTTGGGTTGTACGATGGTACTCGACCGTGCCGGCCTTTTATTCTTTTGCGATAGCTTTATAAAATTGTTTGATATTTTGTTTAGCTTGTGCATTAGAAATGACATCTTTTCATAGTTTCTTTATGATTGGTGATTGTTGTGTAGTCTGGATGTGATTAGGCTCTTAGGATGAAAAATAAATTTTCTATCCCACTAACAACTCATAATTAAAATTTTAAAATAACTCATAACCTCACATAAAAGCCTAGGAATTAAATCAAGAAAATAAAATTTTTAGCAACCCTTTAGCTGGATAACTGAATGTATAATATCATGCATGCCATATTCTTCCACTCTTGCTAAGAGAGGGCTTCCATCCATGCTAGATAATAAAGGCTTAACCTGTAAGAGCCTTTGATGGAAGGACACATTTTTCTCTTTTGATTTGGCCCATAATTAATTTCTCTTGCATTTAGGCATACAAAATCCTATGGCCTGTGTCAAAATAAAAAGTCTAAAAATCAAATAAAACTTGACAAAATGTGCATTAGATTTATGTCATTACTCATGCCCTTCATGATCTAGTCTCTTAGGATGTGAGTTTAAGGACTTAGTTTCTTTTCTATGTAAATAATAGCCTAACCATCTTGCAAAGCATATGACTTGCCTACATCGATATAAAGCATAGGAGGAGTTAGCTGGCTGCCACTCCAAGCAGTAATAAACCTAGCAGTTGGGTGGTTTATCCTCTCTTGTTGAGGTAAACCATATACCCATTTTTCCTTAGATTTAGGTTGTGCTTTGGCCCTTGCCAAAACTTTCTAGATTTAGGATCTGAGGTCACTGTTTTCCTTTGTAGACTACAAGAATAAATTCTCATCTCTTAGGCATTTCCACAAACATGTATCGTGGAATTATAAGTCCTAGATTTCTAATAAAAATTCAACACAAACAAATAAATCTTCTCAAAATTCAAATATATATAGCCCAACCATAAGATAGATTGGAGTACCCACTAGGCTTCCTAGTATCATGGGCACTCAAAATTTGATAAGAACTTTTCTCTTTTGATCTCTCCCACTTGATTTCCAAAAATACAACTAATCATTTGATAGTCCTATCTTTGAATTCTTTGGAGACAATAATCACCTACTTTAATCCAAAGTATTCTTATGGAATTCATTTTTTATTAAGATGTAATTAACTATGGAGGCTTGTCTCTATAGGGAACTTGTGGTGTTTATTTTTTTCTATCTACATCTATCTTTAAAAATAGATGAAAACAAAAATATACTTGTTGGACACCGCATAGATCTACATATATACTTATTAGGATAATCAGGTATGACATTAAAGAATGATGTACTATCTCGATAGACAGAAGTCATCATCCTGCAATGGACCTAATCACATAATAAGGACTCCTAAGGATGATGGGTCTTTGAATGAACCAGAGATTCTTCCCCTACTTTACATGGAAAAGTAAAGTAGGGTTTATTTTAAACTGGATTCGTTAAGTTCCCTATGGAGAAAATCTCCCATAGTTAATTACATCCTAAGGAATGAGATTCCTTAAGAATACTCTTGATTAAGGTAAATAATCATTGTCCCTAAAGATTTCAAAGGTAGGACTATCAATCAATTTATTATTTTTGGAAGATCAAATGGGATTGATCAAAAGGAGGGAGTTATTATCGAAACCAAAGGGAGATAAGTAGAGGATACTCATGATGATAGGAAACCTAGCAAGCATCCCAAACTATCTTATGGTCGGGCATTATATTTTTGAATTTGAGAAGAATTATATATTTGAATTGAATTTTTATTAGAAATCTAGAACTTATAATTCCATGATACAAGATCATAGAAATGCCTAAGAGGTGAGGATTTATGCTTGTAGCCTACAAATAGAAACAACAACCTTAGATCCTAAATCTACAGAGCTTTGGCGAGGGCCAAGAACACGGCCTAAATCTAAGGCAAAAATGGGTATATGGTTCATCTCCACAAGAGAGGATAAACCACCAACTTACGCCTTTGGGGTGGTGACTCCTCCTATGATTTTAAATGCATGTTGGCAAGTCATATGCTTTTTGTAAGATAGCTAAGCTATTGTTTATTTAGAAATAAGACTAAGTCCTTAATCACACTCCCTAAGAGACTAGATAATGTAGGGCATGAATAATGACTTAAATCTAATGTAAATTTTTATTAAGTTTATTTTCATGTAAGGATAATTAGTTTGACATGGGCTATGGGATTCATATGCCTATTGCATGAGAAATTGGTTATGGGCCAAAATCAGCAATAACAAGGTATGTTTCCACCACGGCTCTCAAAGGTCAAGCTATTTTCTCTGGCAAAAGTGAAAACCCTCCATAAGAAAGAGTGAAGCAAGATGATTTTATGCATGATGTGAAACATACAACATCTAGCTAAGGGGTTGCTAAATCATTTATCTTGATTTATATCCTAGGCTTTAGGTGAGGTTATGAGTTGTTAATTTTAATTTTGAGTTGATTAATTGGATAGAAAATTTATTTTTTCCTAAGAGCCTAATCACATCCAGGTCATTCATCAAATAATGAGGAAACTAGAAAAAACATGTCATCTTAATGCACAAGCTAAACAAACATCAAATAATTTTTATAAAGCTAGCGTAAAAGAATAAAAGGCCTTTATGGACAGGCTCCACCACACAAACCCAAAAAGAAATGGGTAGCTGAGCTCTACCCTTATACAACCCAGGTTATAAATATATAATTACAATTTAGAAGGAATTTATATTATGGAGATCTTTCGTCTTCATTATTCATTTCTTCTTTTCTTCATGTTTTGATTTGCTTCATTCCTTTCTTCCTTTTGGCTTATTTGGAATGTGATTGCTCCAAAGGCTTCACATGGTACATAAGACATAGTCTTATGACCAATGTTCACCTTCACTTCCCCATAACATTCATTCTAAATCACTATTACAAAAATTATATGAAAATTGGAAAAGTAAATCTAACTAAAACCTGCAAAATAGAGATTAGCTAAATACACCACACATCCTAAGCAATTATATGAATAAATTGGACTTAGCATCACACACATGGGTAACCAAGTCCACTTGGCCTAATTTGAATCATGCTTAGGGTATAAGCAACTTGAACAACAAGAGCATTTATATTTTTATTACAGTGCCCCTTAAGCACAATCCCCTATAGAAGATAATGATTAGACTAAGCTCATCCTATCATCCAGTCTACGCACATACACCCTAACATTGAGTCTAAAACATTACACCATAAAATAAAATCATGCATTAAACCATGCACTGTCCTAACATAGAGCTAGAAATGGTGACTTAGCCTAATGTGTGTCATTTAAGGCTTGTGTGGCATGTCTTAGCTAAGATTTAAGGTTGGAATTTTCTAAGTGTGAAAGGGTTCAACTTAGAGGGTGGTTTCATTTTAAGTGATTTAGTTGATTTATCAATTTTTATTTGATGATTTGATTTGGTTTGAATGAACCAACATTTAATTACTAAGTGTTGTAAAGAGAAGAAAAGAGAAGAGAACTTCTCTTTCATCCCTACCTTAAAATAATTTCTAAGGTAGATTCATTAATGATTTTTCTTTAGTGAATGTTTTAAACCCATTCAATAAGAAAAGCCTCTTAGGATTAATCAAGGTGAATTACTATCACATAACACACAATAACTTATTTCTTTCCAACATGTATACCATGCATATGCATAAATCCTAAGCATATATATACATGTAATGCAAAATCTTAGCACACCTTAATGATGAATGAAAAGAGATGTTGTTTAAGAAAATTTGGATGTTTCATGAATGCATGATTTTATTAAGTAGAAAAGAGGGATTATATTATCCATTGATCAAATGCACATTTATATGTATGATAAACATAAGTGAGTACGGCCCCATTCAAAAATTGGGTAGTTCAGCATACTAATCAAATGCGATACTTGTCAAGCTACTGACGAAGAAGCGAAATAAGAGTGCATCGCTGCCACCGGCATTGCAACATCTGACCCTGAAATGTGCTATGAGCTGCCAGGGGTTCCCACTGCCATAAAAAATTTTGAAGGATGGAGGCACAAAAAAATTAGGGTATTAGACACCATCAAATTCCTCCAAGTAGGGTCTACCCTTTGGAACAGATAAGCCACCTCAGGCTTATGCCAATGCATCTCTCACCTGTTGCTCCACCATGTGTTTTATGACCTTTTCATGCATGGAGGTACTATCCACCACCTTCTTATGCAAGCTACCACTATCTCTGCAAAATGCATCTAGATGATGATCTGTGTGCTAACTCGCTCGTCGTCCCTATGAAATTGGAGCTGAATTTTGCAATGCTGACACCACTGCCATCAACTCTTCGATCTTCTTCCCCATTTGATCAAAGTGATCATCCCTCTGCCTAAGTTGGTGGAGGAGGTGCTGAGTTGAATTGACAGTGTCGTCCTCTTCAACTATAATACCTTCTTGACTATGTTGGTCTCTCTGAAGGGATCTCCTAGTATCAACCATGTGAACTTAGGTCGAGTCCTCAAGGAGATCATCCTCATCTGGATCAAAGCTAACCTTTCCCTCCTCACAATCTGATTGATCACTTCCTAGAAGCTCTCTCTTTTCTACAAAGTATTGTGTTAAGATCTCATCTAGGGAACGATTTAACCGTGTCGGTATAAATACGTGCTGCTGGCCGGTAGAGGGGTTGTTCTCACTGTCAAAGATGCACCTAACACTACTTGTCACTGGAGTGTTGGCTTTGAGGGGGTCATGACTGCTAAAATAAATGTGATCATGACTGCTCATGGGCAGAGTAGTTCCCTAGGTAGATCCATTGCAATGGGGACTGCAGATCTGTCCCCTTCCCCTTCTATATCTTTTATTGTCACTGGCTTTACTGGTGGTGGTGGTGGTGGTGCGAACATGACATTGCGGGGTCGCCACTGCTTCTTCACCAAGACTGAAGTAGGAGGTTGAGTAGGTGAACTCATCCTTACCTCAGTCGGTGGAGTAGATGAAGTGGGATCTTTTGGCCGTAGTCGGATCACCAAAGGGGCTTTCTTTTTCCTAGACACTATCTTCTGTGCCTTCGTAGGCACGATGGATGGTGGGACCTGAACTGATGATAGTGGGCAAGTAGTGGATCAGTGTGGTAGAGACAACACCGGCTCTACCCTCGAGTTTCCCCTATGGTGGTACTGCCGACCCATGATATGTCTTGTCAACCCCGGTGGCCTGGTGACTGGGGAAATCAACAAGAGTGGAGGCCGTCGACTGTCTAGCAAACCTCCATCGCTCCCTGGTCTTTGACTGAGTTGCTACTCATGCCTCTGATGCTCTATCACTGCAATTGTGTCTGGTAACACTTCTAGGGATGATTGATCTCAAGTCAAATAGCATACCAAACTCTGAAGGCTCGTGTACCCTGCCTACTTTTCGTAATAGAGTCCATAGACCGGCATAGGATTTCATCCTATCCCTAGCCAAAACCTTGTGGTATGTAGGAGGTGGAGGCAATGCAACTATCTTCTGATAATCCTCTCTTTGTCTGATGTCAAGAGGGTGTGGAACTGGTTGCTAGTCAGTAATGGGGAAATCTCACGAGGAGAACCCTCCTCTGCAATGTGAGATGTGGTATCTATATCCTAGGTGGCATGCTCATGGTGCCGCTTGATCTTGCAGCTCCTATTGCATCATTGTGTGCGACGTTGTATACGACTGAGCAAGGTAGTGTGAGAGCTAGATTTTATCTCGAAGGTAGGGGAGGCTATCTCCAAAGCCAGGATAGCCTTCCCCTTAGAGGGGATCAATGAGGAGGTGCTAGCATGCACCCAAGCGATAGTGGGAATAACTGACTGAGTAAGGACTCGATTAACTAGCGGAACCTCAACTGTCTTCCTCTTCAGGGAAGGATATTCAGTGTCAGGAGGCAAGTCAAAATGGATGATTGGCTTCTGCACAGCCACCTCATCACGACTAATAGTGGTGAGGGTCACCCCCTCGTAGGTGATGTGGGCTCGTTCAAATCCCTGGCCAAAGAACACTAGATGGGTGGAGTCAGTCTGAGGAAGGCTAGCCTGATCTAGGGCCAAATCCATCCCGAATGAAAAGGTAAAAATAAACTTTTGAGAGGTCATGTGTGAAGACTGCACTGACTGCTCTGAGCTATATGTCTGCATTTATTGATATATAACTTGTATCAAATTCTCGCCTTGATGTTTGTTCCACACAAGTACCAGAAGTTTGGAGTTTTGAACCCACACTCAAAAATTCAAATATGTTAAGTGGGGTTCATTGGAGAGATTTAAATATTTTGGAGGAGAGTCTTTTGCCATTTGATTTTCTTTTTGATTTTAGAACCTATACTCAACCAATTTAGGTAGGTTGGGTGGTGGTTCAAAAATTTGGAGAGAGATTTCTTTCTTTTCGGAGGTTGTTTGTGTTTTATGTTTCTTGTTTGAAAATTTGGATAGTTTGAAAGAACCTTTACTCAACAAATTTGGGTATGCTAAGAAGAGGTTATGATAATATGCTTGAAATATTTTTTCCTTGTGAAGATTTTATTGTGTGATATTTTGATTTAAAAATGGGGCTTCCTACTTACCAAATTTGGTATGTTAAGTAGAGGCCACATGTGTTCGTGAGATAGATTTATTTTTCTTTGAAGATGGGAGTCCCACTTAATAAATTTGGTATGTTAAGTGGAATCCCCAAAAGTGTTTGAGATATGTTTATTTTCCTTTGAAAATGAGACTCTCACTTAACAAATTTCGTATGTTAAGTGAAAGCTCAAGTGTGGTTGATATGAAAAATTGGATCCTTATTTAACAAATTTGGTATGTTAAAATAGGGATCAAATGTCTGTTGAAAAGAGACCCTCACTTAATAAATTTGGTATGTTAAGTGAAAGCCTAAATGTGTTTGATATATATATATATATATATTGAAAGTGGATTCTCACTTAACATTTTGGTGTGTTAAGTGGAAGTCAAAATATGATGTGTCTTGAGAACTGGATCCTCACTTAACAAATTGGTATGTTAAGTGGGAATCCAATATGGCATGGTTATGTGGTTCTTACTTAACAAATTTGATGTGTTAGATAGAACCAAACATACGCTTTGAAAATGAGACTCTTACTTAGCCGTATTGGATATGCTAAGTGAAAGCCTAAATGTATTTTTCTTTGAAAATGAGACCCTCATTTAACAAATTAAAATTGTTAAGTGAAAGTGTTTGGTTTAATGAAGAATATTTAAGTTTATTTTATATTTTGATTATGTTTAAGGTATGATTTAAATGAATTAATTAACCCTTTACCTACATCACCTTAAGTTAATTAACTAATTAATAATAAGCCAATATGATATGCAACCACATGAAAAGTAAATTTGCAATGCTCCTAAGAAATGAAAGGGGGCCTAATGGAATTGGCATATGATTAATAGTTAATTAAGCTTAAGGGATCTCACTTAATTAATTTTATGATTTTCTCACAAATGTGAGCTAACCATAATTTCATTATCTCTCACCTTGGATTATTGAACACCCAAAAAAGCTACCCAAGATCAATTAAGGGTTGCTTATGTGAGGATGAATTGATTTTTAATTTTAATTTCATTAAGCTTTTAATGAATTGACTAAATGTTTTAGTTATGTTTTAATTTGAATGATGAAATTAACTTAGGGAAAAGGATCAAGGGCAAAGATTCAATCCTAATCCCTAAATCATTTAAACATTCAATTAAGTTTTGATTTTCTTATTTTGAAGATTTAATCAGTTAATTAATCAATTAATCATATCATTAACCAATTAATTAATTTGATTTTGAAAGATAAAGAAAACTTAGGAAATGAATTAGGAAAAGTATCCCCAATCACATTCCCTAAGTGATCTTACTATTCAACAAAAATAATTATGTTTAAATGATTAATGAAGTTACTATTCATTCCTTAATTATAATTAATTGAATTAAGAGAGTGATTAGGGCTTAATCAAATGATTTCAATAATTAATCCTTCAATAAAATTCTAGAAAAATGGGGGAGGCAGAAGTCATCCCCGTAAACATCCATAGAAAATTTGAGATTAATTGAGTGCTTAATTAAAGTGTAATTAAGCTAATTTGATTTTTGATAAAACCTTAATTAATCTAAGGTCACTATTCAAAATTAATTAATCATAATTTTCCTAGATTCTCCTCTAAAATATCTTCAAAATGACCCTAAGTTTGTATTTTTTTAGAATTTTCTAGAATTAGTTATAATTTTAGGAAGTTTCAGGATTAAAAATTAATTAATTAATCCTAATTAAGCTCTTAATCTTGTTGGGCCACATAGCTACTGATGTGACGTGCTTTCCACGTGGTGTGATGGGATTGGCTATTTAAGTAGTCACATTCGCACGCTGACTCAGCGGCGGCGGATGAGCTTTCTCTGTAGAATGTCTGATGTAAGATCAAACAACCGTGATTCGATCTGTGGTTTAAAAGGGAATTAAGGGCTCTACTGCGGGATTTTATTAGAGCCATTCATCTCAATCACATGATATGGATGGCTCATGATCTATCCCGTTTGTGAGCGATAAAAGATGGATGTCGTCCATCTTTCCTCGCTCGATCTAAGCTCACCCGAGCTCGGATTGTCTCTAAAATCTTCCCACGCCCTCTGGGAAGGGAGACACACACATCCAATGGTCAATTTTGCATGAAGTTCAAATTTTCTTCAAAAAAGACCAAGCCACTTTTCCCTATAGCTATAGTTTTGAAGAATTACCTCACCGAAGCTAATGTCCACGGTGCAACACCAGAGGTAGCTTCGCCTAGTTGAGGTGAGGCCTTATTGAAGAGCTTTGAGTTTGATTTGATGTGGGAGGCTCGGTTGACCCATCCATGCACGCAAAGGCTTCAGCTTCGATCAAACTCAATCCTCCCTTGGCTTGGAAGCTTGGGAATTTGTTTGGTTGTGCTTAAATGCTGTGAAGTTGGGTTTGATTGAAAATGGGAGCTGTTTCAATGGGATCAATGGAGAATGGATCCTTGGAATTGCTCTGAGGGAGTTCAGAATGGGCTTGGGGACTTACACAAATTGATTCTCTGTGAAATTATGTTTGAAATGAGGGGGTATACCCCTCAATTTTTCATCATTGATGGATGGCTCATGCGCACATTTTGCACTGGCTCACCACCGTTCGCCGGAGTTGTCTCCATTAGGGTCAGGCCGCATGCCAGGGATAGGAGGAGTGATGGGGAGCTACCATGGACTTGATTTAATGGGTGCTCGATTTGGGTTGGAGGTGAGTCAACTCACCTCCCAATGGTCTTTGGCCAACCTAGGGTGAGTTAGGTTAGCTAGGTGAGTTAGGGGAAGGTTCCATGTAGTGTGAATGAGCTGTCATGGGGATGGGCAAGTTGACTTTAGCTTTGATGCATTGGGTTTAAGGTTTAAATCCTATGGTTTGATGGCTAATCCCGTTGGTGGGGTTCACTTGGCTTTTGAGCTGATTTTGGAATGATGATGGGCATGTTTGGGTCTGGTTTGACTAAGCCATAGGGTCCCATAAGTTGGTTTGGAGGGATTTGGCTTCATTTGGTGTCAATGGGTTCATTTGGGCTAGGTTGGGTTGGGTTGACCAGTTGGTTAAATTTGGTCAAACCAAAGCTTGGGTTAGGTTCACATGATGATTTGGGATGTTTTGGTTCAATTAATTTGGATTGTTTTGGCCTAGGTTTGAATTTGACTCATTTGGATTCAAAAGGGTCATGGTTTGGTTTAATTTAGAATTAATTTGAATTTTAGCCAATTTGACCTTTTAGGTCAATTTGGGCTAGGTTGGGTCAAGTTGACCAATTGGTCAACTTGGGCTCAATCATGGCTTTGGTCAAGTTCAACAAGTGATTTGGAATGAACTTGAGCCATTGGTTGCAATCAATTTGGGTTAAATCATGATTTAACCCATTTTAGCTTTTTAGGTCAATTTGGGTCAACTCAGGTCAAGTGGCCAATTAGGCTTGGTTTGGCTCAATTGATGACTTGCTTATGTTTAATCATTGATTATGAATGAGTTTGAATCAATGGTTTTAATTAATTGGCATATGATGGATTTTGGTTAGTTTGGGTTTTATTTGGGCTAAGTGTTGACTTGGTCAAAGGCTAAGTTTGACTTGGTTTGACCCAATTCAAGGTGGTTGATCACCTCATGATGATTGTTGATCATGATTGAGATTTAGATGGGCTTAGTTCAATCCAATCTAGGTCGGATTAGAACTTGGCTTAAAAAGGGTCTTTTAGGTCACTTTAGGTCAAGTGAGCCTAAATAGATCAATTGGTTTGATCAAGGTTGATTCAAGTTTGGTTGAACTCACATATGAGTTTTGGATTGAAATATAAATCCAATTGCAATTGATTTAGGGACAAATGGGTTTTGGTTCATATGATAATTTCAAGTTATAAGGGTTAACCTGGGCTTGATTTGGGTTGACTTGGTTTTGGTAGATAATGGTGGTTTATATTTATATTTGGATCAATGATTGAAGGAATGATTTAATCATGAAGAAATCCATGAGTTTTGAGTTGATTTGGATGTTATTTAGCCAAGTTCAAAAGTTTGGCTAAAAGGGCTAAAGATGAGAATTTGGCTTGATTTAAGTTTAGTTTTGGTCATTTGGACTTATATTTCATTTATATTTATGAATATAAATGGGTTATTAGAAAATCTCTTCAGTTTGGAGTGATTTGGAAGCAAATTTGATTAAAGCTTAGGGATGTAGGTTAAAAGGGCTAACTTGGGTTTTTGATTTGGTTTGATTTGTTTTTATTTGATTTGAAATGTTTGAATTTGGGTTTCATGTATATTTATGAATATAAATGAAAGAATGATTGACTTATAAAAAAATCAATCATGTTTAGGATGATTTGAAGGATTTTTGGTTAGATATATGGAGGTAGGTCCATATGACTTAAGAAGGGTCTTGATTTGGAAATTATAGTTGATCATAGATTTCAATCATTTGGATTTTGAAATTGATTTGTGATTTGGAATTTGATTTGAGATTGAATTTGATAATTGAGAAAATCAATTGGAATAAGGGTTGATTTGAAATTGATTAAGGCTAAGTCCATAAGATAAAATCAAAGGGCCTAAGAAGGGATTTGGAGTTTGAATTTGGTGATGGATTTCAATCTTTGGATTGTTCGATTTGATTTTGGAAATTTAAGGTATAGTTTGAAAGAAGGAAGCGAGGATTTGGTTTGGGCTATAAGGTAGGCAAGTCTCTCCTAAATCCCTAAGGCACAACCTATCCCTATGGCTAACTCTTCTAAGTCTCTAGGATAAGGTTAAGTATTCACCTAATCACTAGAAGTATCTTAAGATTAAGGAACTCTTAGTGTTTATAAGAGTCCTAGATCTTTCATGAGGAAGTTGAGAGCTCACTCAAAAAGTGAGGTCAACAAAGGGCGCCCAATGGGTGTGGTGTGGCTGACAAGGCACACCGCACGTATTGGTGTTGGCCGAGATGATCAACAATGTCCGAAGGATCGCAAGCACTAAGAAAAACCATCTACACCTAAACTCGAGGTGTAGAAGGAATCAGGATCTTAGTGTAGTGCAACTCCACTCATGTCAGGGGCATAAGGGAGGAAGAAGGGATCCACCAAGGGATCAAACATGTGAACCTTCCACTAAAGAAGCATGTTCAAGTTATCCACTAGGGATAAAAGATTTGAATTTGGATGCAAGGTATGATTTGGGTAGAATATCCAATATGATTAGGGTGTATAACCCATTAGGGATAGATGCATGAACCTTCCACTAGGGAAGCAGGCTCAGGTTATCCACTAGGTATAAGGAGGGTTTGGATTTCTTTTAAGGGTGTAGTCGTTGGGGAATGCAAGTTTGAATTGGATTTGATTGACTGCACTTGGGAAGTCAGGATGGTTGATGTCTCACTCAGGAGAAATTGGTTGATTGTTTGCTTAAGTTTAGGATTTTAAGATGAACCACACCGGTTTCACATGGATTGCGAAGGCTGTTGATCTATCCAATCCAAAGGGGTAGTCCACCAGCCACATGGTAGAACTATCCAACCTAAAGGGTTGCCTTTCGGTGTACAATGACCGTGCTAGGGAGAAAGTATAGTAGACTTACATCTCCAAAAGCAAGGGACAACGGCTGGGGTGATCTGTTGGCAGCAACAAATCGGACCCAATCTAGGGCGACTATTGAATGATTGCCTCTAGGGGACTTACATCAACTAGGAAGTAGTCAAGATAATGTCATTTGGTTTAATTGCATTTATTTTAATTTCAATTGATTTAATTTGATGGATCCTATCGATTTGCAATGGATCCACTAAAAAGGGACTAATATCAACCTAGACCTTTCTTAGTTTTACTAGTTCAAATGGTTAGTCTATCGGCCGTGAGGTAGAACTAACCAACCAAAGGGGTGCCTTTTGGTTTGCAATGGTCAAGTTAGGAAGAAAGTGTGAGGACTCACATCTTCCTAAACAAGGAACCACTGGGGTGATCGGTCGCTTGTGCAATAAATCGAACCCGACCTAAGGCTGCCTGTTGGTTTGCGATGGTCATGTTGGAAAGAATGTGTAATAAACTTATATCTTTCAAAGCAAAGATGACAGTCAGGGTGACTCATTGGTGGCACAACAAGTTGAACCCAGCCTAAGGGCGACTATTTAGAGAGTGCCGACCCGGGGACTTATCTCAACTCAAAGTAGTCGCAATTTCTAGGGAGTTTTCGACACCGCCTAAAGATAGGATGTGCCTTGAAAGGGGCCCAGGCTTGAATTCCTAATCCACAAATAACCAAATTCAAATTTAATTGATTTGAATTTAGTTTTAGTTATTTGAATTGATATTTCATTTATATTTGTGAATATAAATGAGAATATATTATGAGAAAATCACTTGAATTTAAAGTGATTTTGATTTGATTTGAGCTAAGTCCATAAGATAAAATCAAAGTGACTTAGGAAATATTTTAGATTTGGAATTTAGTTTTAGATTTAGTTTTGGTTATTTGAATTTATATTTTATTTATATTTATGAATATAAATGAGAATATAAATGGGTTATGAAAAATCTTTTGAGTTTGAATTGATTTGGATTTTTTTTGGAATTGATTTGAATGATTTGAGAAAAGTCATTTAGGTTGGAATTAATTTGAGTTTGAAGTTGATTGAACTTGAGGTTGATTTGAATTTGAAGTTGATTTGAATTTAAAGTTTGACTTGAGAGAAAGAAGTAAGGATTTGGTTCAAGCTAAAGGGTAGGCAAGTTTTCCTAATATCCCCTAAGGCATAACCAATTCCTATGGCTAACTCTTCTAAGTCTCTAGGGTTAGGTTAAGTGTTCACCTAATCACTAGAAGTGTATTAAGACTAAGGAATCCTTAATGTCTAGAGGAGTCCTTATGCCTAGGATGAAGAAGTTGAAAGCTCACTCCAAAAGTGAGGTCAACAGAACTTAACAAACCCAGCTTAAATAGACTCTACTTTACTTTTTTATGTAAAGTATGGAAAAAAATCTCTGGTATATTCAAAGACCAATCATGCCTTAGGAGTCCTTATTAGGTGATTGGGTCCATTATAGGGTAGTGGCTCGAGATAGTACACTATTCCTTAATGTCATACCCAATCACCCTAATGAGTACATCTGTGGATCTGCGTGGTATCCCCTCACATAAACACACCCCAACATAAAAATAAACACCACAAATTTTTTTGGCGACTCCACTGGGGATGGTTCCTCTCTCCATCTCTAGTAGACAATTATTGTCTCCAAGCATCAATAGTGGACTTGTATTTCATATGATTCTGAGACTATCTTTCTTTTCGTTGCCACTTAGATTATTTCATTCTTAAGTGAAGTTATCCAACATCATTTAGGTCTTAGGACCTCACTCTGTGTAGCTCTTGAAACCCTTATTGGGTTCCCCTAATAAGTGAAAACATAACTTTTCAATGAAAAGGGAGATGATAAAAATTTGGAACCTCCTCACTAGCTTGGAGGTATGGTTCATCATAAAATTTAAAGAAAATAATTCCTTTCACAAAAAAATGACACTTTCCAAAGCACCTTTCAAGAAGCTCACAAAATCATAAAATCAAAACCCCTCCATGATTGCTACATGGAGGTTCTTTTCAAAATCAAATCATGCCATGTCGATTCCCACTTAACATATCCAAATTTGTTAAGTGAAAATCTGTATTTGAATCAAATATAAATTTGACCTTCACTTAACAATTTTAATTTGTTAAGTGAGGATCTCTGTTTGAATAAAACATAAAATTTGACTTTCACTTAACAATTTCAATTTGTTAAGTGGGGGTCTCATTTCCAAAACATAAATTTGACTTTCTCACCACCGTCCGATTAGGGTTAACAAACTTTTCTCACATTTCTTTTGCTAACCCTAAAACATTCATCAAACCTTTCTCATATGTGAGCTAATTAACTTACCTTAGTGATTACTTAAGGTAAGCATAAAAGATAGATTCTCTCTCTTTCTTCTCTTTATAACACTTAGTTGCTAAGTGTAGGCTACATGAAACAAAAGAAAACACTAAGCAAAATCTCCAAATCAACTAAACCACTTAAAAGAGAAATCAACCCTTTATAAATTAAATCCCTTACACTTAGCAAATCATAATTCTAAAGCCTAGCTAGAACATACCACACAAGCTCTAACACATGCATATTAGACTAAGTCACCTTTTCTAGCTTTATGTTAGGGAGGTGCATGGTTTGATGAATGTTTGTTTTATGATGTATTATTTTAGACTGAATATTAAGGTGTATGTGTGTAGTCTAAATGTTAGGTCGACATTAGCCTAATCATGTTTTATGCAGGGGGTTGTGCTTAAGGGGTCACTGTAATAAAAATATAAATACTTTTTGTTGTGCAAGTTACTTAGCCCCTAAGCATAGCCCAAGTTAGGACAGGTAGACTTGGTTACCCATGTATGGGGTGCTAAGTCCAAATTATTCCTATAACTGCTTGGGTTGCATGGTGTGTTTAGCTAACATTTTTTTATAGGTGTAGCTAGATTTACTTTCCTTCATTTTAATGTACTTTTTGCATTAAGATTAGGATAAGTGTTATGGGGATTAAGCATGTGCATTGGTTATAAGGCCATGTCTTTGGACCAAGCCACATCATAATCAAACCAAAAGAAAGAAAGAAATGAAGCAAACCAAGAAATGAAAGATGAAGAGTGAAGAATGGAGGATGAAGACTGAAACCCCCCCCCCATAACACTTATCATTCTATAATTGTAATTATTCTTTCATTATCTTGAGATGTATATAGCGTTAGCTACCCACATTTCTTTTGGGTTGTACGATAATTTTCGACTTGGCCTTATTCTTTTGCGATAGCTTTATAAAATTATTTGATATTTTGTTTAGCTTGTGCATTAGAAATGACATGTCTTTTTATAGTTTCTTTATGATTGGTGATTGTTGTGTGGCCTAGATGCGATTAGGCTCTTAGGATGAAAAATAAATTTTCCATCTCATTAACAACTTATAACTAAAATTTCAAAACAACTCATAACCTCACATAAAATCCTAGGAATTAAATCAAGATAATAAAATTTTTAACAACTCCTTAGCTTGATAATTGAATATACAATATCATGCATGTCATATTCTTTCACTCTTTCTAAGAGAGGGCTTCCATCTATACCAAAGAATAAAGGCTTAACCTATAAGAGCCTTTCATGGAAGGACACCTCTTTCTCTTTTGATTTGGCCCATAATTAATTTCTCTTGTATTTAGGCATACAAAATCCTATGGCCTGTGTCAAAATAAAAAGTCCAAAAATCAAATAAAACTTGATAAAATTTACATTAGATTTAAGTCATTACTCTTGCCCTTCATGATCTAGTCTCTTAGGGAGTGAGTTTAAGGACTTAATTTTTTTTTCTAATAAATAACAGGCTAACCATCTTGCAAAGCATATGACTTGCCTACATGGATTTAAAGCGTAGGAGGAGTTAGCTGACTGCCACTCCAGACAGTAATAAGCTCAGCAGTGAGATGGTTTACCCTCTCTTGTGGAGGTAAACTATATACCCATTTTCACCTTAAATTTAGGTCATGCTTTGGCCCTCTCCAAAACACTCTAAATTTAGGATGTGAGGCCGTTGTTTCCTTTATAGGCTATAAGCATAAATCATCTCCTCTTAGAAATTTTCACAATCTTGTATCATGGAATTGTAAGTCCTAGATTTCTAATAAAAATTCAACTCAAATAAATAAATCTTCTCAAAATTCAAAGCTCAACCATAGGATAGATTGGAGTGCTCACTAGGCTTCCTAGTATCATGAGCACTCCCTACCCATCTCCTTTGGTTTGATAAGAACTCTTCCCTTTTGATCTCTCTCACTTGATTTCCAGAAATACAACTAATCCTTTGATAGTCCTATCTTTGAATTCTTTGGAGACAACAATCGACTACTTTAATCGAGAGTATTCTTAAGGTATTCATTTTTCCTTAAGATGCAATTAACAATGTAAAGTAAAGGAAAAATCTCTGGTATATTCTAAGGCCCATCATGCCTTAGGAGTCCTTATTAGGTGATTAGGTCCATTATAGGGTTGTGATTTCTATCTCTCAAGATAGTACATTACTCCTTAATGTCATACCTGATCACCCTAATGAGAGCATCTGCTGATCTACATGGTGTCCCCTTACATAAACACACCACACTAGCCTTAATCGAAAGTTCCCTCTCATTAATTGGAGAGGGGTAATTAACTATAGGTGATTGTGCCTATAGGAAACCTGGAACCAGATCTAAATTCCTCACCAAATGAGGGTGAAATCTCTGGGTAGTGTCTTATTTATACACTACAAACAATCATCTGCCTTCTAAAAATTTTATTCACAAAATCTATACTCACATTTTCCATCGAGAGGTCGGGCATGAATTTTCGAGCTCACAAATTTCTGGTGACTCCGCTCGGAATAGGTTTTCTTTCCATCTTTGGCTAGTCATATATATACTATAGTAGTAACAAAATATTTGAAAATTCAAAAACAATGGTGATTTGAATGGGTAATAAACTTAAATTATTAATGAATGAGGCTCTATGTTGAATGAATAATTCTATAGAGTATACTTTTATTATATTATTATCTTGTTCTATAGTATCTCTGCATTTTGAAAGTATGGCGTAAAATGATAATTGCTAATTACTAATCCACATCTTTCATTTGTGTAGAATGGATCTACAAAACACTCCTTTCACTATTCATCTTGGGCATGGTGCAAACATTCATTTAGCTAACACCACCATCAACACAAGAGATGTTGGAGCTACCATTCAATTTGGTGGCATGGATTTCCCAGCTTTTATAGTTACAACTTTTGAAGTACCCACCTGTGGTGCACTTATCCTAGGCCATGTTGGAAGACCTCAACTTACTGAAGCTCCTACGCACCATGCTTGCCAATTCATGAAATAGCCAACCTCTATTAAGGAGGTCCCTCAAAAGAGCACTTTGGTGTTTGAAAGACTAATTCAGCCTGAAACCCATATGATGAAGAGGACCATCATTGGGAAAACTATATCTCTAATGGCTCATGGTACAACTTCTTTGCCAACAGAAACTTTCATACTTGGGAGACAAGATTTTGAGGCTTCCTCATCAGGAGGAAGATTAACCATGAGGCAAAGAAGAAGGAGGAATGTTAAGCTGAGGGCTCAACAGATTCCACATGAACAACCAAGTGATCAAGAAATATTATTGCCATAAGTGAGTATTCCTACCCATAACAACTTTGACCATTTAAAATGGGTAAAAAGGAATAGCTCTATTGGCGAGGTAAAACAATCCTTTTGGGCTCAACAACATCAAGCCCCAACACTACAACAAGAAAACCTAAAACACTGTTCTCTAAAATACACAAAGTTATTAAAGTAGCCAAGAAAAGAGGCTTGATGAAAATAAAATTTCAAAGGCCTGTGATGATTGAAAATACTAAGGTTTCACCAAGGAGGTTGTCATCTCTTATGGTAACTAGTCAATAATCCAAGTATGCCTCGCACGGTGAGCATTAGAGAGTGACACTTAGACCGCATGCCCAAGAATTCACTTTCGAAAGGTCCCGACGCAATGGTAATCAGACATTAAATCCAAAGCCTCGTGAAGAGATTACCTTGAATAAAAGGAAGAAGTGTGACATCTGATTTACATATTCAGAAATTCACTTCAGAAATAACTCGTCAGAAGTGGATACCTAAAAGAAGGGATGTTGGTAATAAAACTTATGATGGTTGACACCCTATAGAATCCTCTAGGGGATCCCATCATCAGTTAGATTCATCCTCATTGGAGAAAGTTGACTTTGATCACAGTCCCCCAATCAAAGAAATGTTTATTTCGCACACTGAACTAGAGATTCAGTGGAGGCGTCAATCAGAAATTCATGTGCAAGAAGAAGAGGATGAAGATGATACTATGGATGTAGAAATAATCTATATGGTGAGGCATGTAGATAAACTTTCCAGTCAGCATCATCAACAACATGAATCCAGTGAACCTGAACATGAATTCGATGTTTATGAAGGAGAGTCATCATAAAAGCAAGTACAAGATGGATCTTCAATCTCTACTGTAGAGGAAGAAAAAGAAGATCAAATTGAAAAGGAGATCAGAAGAGTTGAAGCTGTTTATATGGTTGAACCAGAAACTGATCATCCTAGTACACACTTTTATAATCAGCATCGTTGCTCAGCTCCAACAATAACTATCTCAACAAACACATAAAGAGAAGGATAGTCAAGGTTTTCCTCTGAAGATGAGCAAGGAGGATAACAATAAAAAGAAATAAAGGAAGAAAAAGAGCCTATATTTGTTGATGTCATTACTAGCTAGAGAGAAAAGACAAATGCAACATCAAATGGAAGCTAAAGATAAGAAAATTTTACAGCTTGGTGTCAAGATAAATGAGAATATCACCAGTCACTCTAATACCTCAAGCTCATATAATACATGCTATACTTGAAGGAAGGAGTGAAGTTAATCAGCTACCTCTTCAACTGATAATTCAAAATGGGGCCAGTACATCTAGAATAGTAATAACTGCTCAACTGAAAATGATAATTAATGAAAAGATTAGGGCAGTTATAGCTTTAGAGCAAGCTGAAAAGCTGGTGAGTAAGGGTCGCCCTTACCCAGCTAAATATGATCAATATCGTACCTGAAAGGTTACTCAGTACCAAAATTTAATACTTTCAGTGGGTATGGTAATCCAAAATAACATCTAGCCCAATTCAAGGCTACTTGTGATAACACTAGAGGGAATGATGCACTATTTTTCTATCAATTTATCAGTAGTCTGTTCTCAACTACTTTCGAGTGGTATGTAGAACTATTAAAAGATTTAGTTAAAACATTTGCTAAGCCAGAGACAATATTCATAAAAAGGTTTGCCAGTACAACTGAAAAAATAATGATCACTAACCTTGCCTTACTAAAGAGAAGAAAAGATGAGTCAGTGACCAAATTTCTAAGTCATCGGCGTAACTTAAGTATGAAATGTGAATAATAATTGGAGGAAGAGCATGCGATCCAGTTGTTAATGGGCAATATGGATGATAAAATGGCACCATTTTCATGTATGGCTTCAATCACAATATTCCAGGAACTGCTTGATAGGGTGGCCAAATTTGAAAAGTTGAATCGCTCTAAGTCCAAAATCTACACAGATAAATCAAAGAAAAATAAGCCTTCAAATTCTAGAAGAAATGAAATTCATGATGCTTCCTATAACTCAAGTAGTAAAAAATGGGTGATCTATAATATAGATAAAGGAAAACAGCTAATGTACAATGATGATAAAGAAAAGAAGCTTGTTCATCCTAATCCACAACCAAATTTGGTATTAAGAGGCAATAATATGCCATGAACTTTTCTAGGCGGTGGAGAGCATCCAAAACATGCAACAAGAGATAATGAGTGAATGCAGCCATCTCTTAAGGAAAAGATGAATAAAGAATATTCTTTAGAAGGGCTAGTGTGGCCAAACTATTTCGACAAGCAATCAATGCTGGTCTACAATTACCAGAAATTAAAAGACCTGAAGAAGCTAATAAAGTTTATAATTCAAATTAGTGTCCATATCATCAGGTGATCAGTCATTCTATTGAGGATTGTTATGTCTTCAAAGTGGCTAGAAAAGAAGTATCAATGAGGTGAATTTATATTGTATAATAGTATTTTAGTCAACCCGAAAAAAGAGTCTACAAGGATGATTACGTCCTCTTCTATATCATCCATTAAAGACAAGAAGAAAGAGAAATTGATTCAAATTGAAGAATGGGAGACTGCAATCTATAAAAAGGCAATAAAGATGTTGAAACAACTTGAAGGAGTTCCTTGTGTTAGGTGAAAATCATCCCTTGAACCAGTGATTGATTTGAAAGCAGTGCCAAGATTGTATGCATCAACTTCCACATTGTCAACTCAGAAACACTCCAATACTGCTAACTCATCCCAAAGGGAAAAGCAATTGGCACAAATTCTTCTAGATCTCTCAAAGAAGTCAATCAAACCAAATAAAATAAAGAAGAAAAAGAAGAAGACTACAACTCAAAAGGTTATTAATAATTTAGAGAAATATCACCAGCCGATAAGACAACCAGTCAGGCTTGTAGACTTTATGTATAAATCTCATATTTTTGAGTTGGATAAAGAAGATGATGGTGAATGTTTCCCAGTATAGATATGTCGAATCATTTATGTGATGTTGAATATTCTTCAGCACAAGTCACTCCAAAATGATAATGATAGTCAAACAGACTCGACCAACCTATCAAAATATTTCGCATAAATGAAAGAAGTGCTTAAGAAGTTAACATCTGAATTTTGTCTAATAACTCAACAATAAGATAACAGTTCATATGAGGATTTATTTTTTTCTGATGGAAAATATTCAGACTTATCAACAACATCACGTATGAAGTTGAAAAGCGACTATGGCTCTTTTGGCCAATCCTCTTATTGACCTCACTTTTGGAGTGAGCTCTCAACCTCCTCTTCTTAGACTTAGGACTCTTATAGACACTAAGAATTCGTTAGTCATAAGACATTTCTAGTGATTAGGTGAACACTTAACCTAAGCCTAGAGACTTAGAAGGGTTAATTATATGATTAGGTCATGCCTTAGGACTTAAGGAAATCACCAATAATATTGCCTAAACCCAATCCATATGCACATTCTCAAATCAAACCTAGATTCAAATCTCAAACCAAACCTCAAATTCAAATTCAAATTATAAATCTAATGCCAAATTTGACTTCAAATGATTGAAACCCAAAATCAAATTCAAATCCCAAGGCCATTCCTAAGCCATATATGAACCACATTCATAAGCTTAGCCAAAATCCTCATTAAATCAAATTAATTCAATTGATTTATTTATAAATCAATTATTTCATCATTTATATTTACAAATATAAATGAAATCCATATCCAAATGATCAAAACTAAATCAAACTAAATCAAACCAAACCAAAATTCCTTTTAAGCTAGATGAACTTACCTCCATGTGCTTAACCAAATAGCCTTCAAACCAATCCAAACTCAATCAATTTTCTTATAAATCAATTGTTCCTTCATTTATATTCATAAATATAAAAGAAATATAAATTAAAATGACCAAAATTAAATCCAAAATCAAATCAAAACCCAATCTAAGCCCTTTGAGCCAATTCTTTGAACTTAGCCAAATTCTATCCAAATCAAGTCAAAATCAATGGATTTTCTCTTAAATTAATCATTCTTTCAATCATCTATCCACATATAAATGAAACCTACAATCATTAAACAAAATTCAAGTCAACCCAAGTCAAGTCCAACTTAGCCCTTTTGACTTGAAATTTTCAATTGAACCAAAATTAATTGAACTCCAAATTAATTGTAATTGGATTTATATTTCAATCCCTAGCTTACATATCAAGCCAAAACCAAACCAATTGACCAACTTAAGTCCACTTGACCCAAAGTGACCTAAAGGACCCATCTAAGCCAACTTCCAATCCAACCCAAGTTGGATTAAACCAAGCTCACCAAAACCTTCTACCATGATTGTTGATCACCCTAGGATGATCAATTACAATCAATTAGTCAAACCAAGTCAACTTGATCACCTAATCAAGTCAACCCTTTAGCCCAAATGAACCAAAACTAACCAAAACCCATCCTTCATAAAATTAATTGAAATCAATGATTCAAATCAATTCAAAATCAATATTTGAGCATGGCTTGACCACAAATTGAACCAAACCAAGCCCAATTGGCCATTTGACCCAAGTTGACCCAGATTAACCTAAAGGACCAAATTGGGTCAAATCATGATGTAACCTAAATTGATTGTAACCATTGACTCGAGTTCATTCCAAATTGATTATTGAACTTGACCAAAGTCATAATTGAACCCAATTTGATTTATTGAGCCCAATTGAGTCATTTAGCCCAAATTGACCTAAAGGATCAATTTGGCCTAAATTCAAAGTAAATCCAAATTGATTCAAACCAAAGACTACACTAATCTTCAATTATCCAATTGAACATGAATCGACCCATAACCCAAGCCAATTTGGCCAATTTTGGTCAAATTGGTCAAATTGACCCATTTGACCCATTTGATTCCAAATGAGTCAAAATCAATCCTAAGCCAAATTAAATCAAATTGATCATACCAAAATACTTCAAATCATCATTTGAACCTAACTTAAGTCTTGGTTTGACCCAATTTGACCAATTGGTCAACCTAACCCAACATGACCCAGTGTGACCCATATGACCCAAATTGAGCTAAATCCCTTAAAACCAAGCCATGGCCCATTGGGAGATGATCAAAACCTACCCAAACCCACTTGGGATCAGCCCAAAATCAACCCAAACCTAATTGGAGCCAAACCCACAGTAATCCCTCTTAGAAATAACAACCCGCATGTGATCTTACCAAAAGAGAGCAAAGTCCACTCCTTCCCATCTTTTGCATTCAATGGAGTAGATCCTATAGCTGAAAAAGAAGACTTTGGAGCTAAATCCAAAGTCTCCAATCAAACCATCACCACCACAACCACCTCCCCATCTCCCTTAATGAAAAAATTCAGCCATCCCCTTGAAAGGAGAGAAAGGGGCATTATTCCAATAATTGCTAAGCTCACACACATTCATTCACTCTCCAAGAGCTCCCAAAACAACCAGCAACCATTTTCTCACTTCTAATTGAGCTAAAAAAAACCAAAATTGGGCAAATTCTATCATGACATTCTAGAGTGAAGTAAAGTTTCAAACTTATTCTAAGGCTTCCTCTCATGCCTAGGAGCTCACTCGAAAACCATCCCTTGTGAGGTAATTTCGTCAAACTTCAGTTGGCCATAAGATCTACTATTTGTGATAATTTTTGGATGATCTTAGAAATTTTCCTTAGATAAACCTTTCATTTTTCATTTTATATCATCCCCATGAGAATCGGGAAGTTTTCTGGTGAAGATCGCCGCGAAAATGAGCTCATTGAAATTTCATTGAGATTTTACAAAAATCTCATTTTTTTTCTCTCGGATGAACAGTGTTTTGCCACTTTTGCCCGCCTGGAAGCAGTCATCGTCTGATCCCGCATTCAGAGGATCACCCAGCCCAGATTTCATGCCAAATTGTGCAATTTCAACCCCTGGATCACACGGATTAATATGGACCATTCATCTACGATCGGATGATCCAGATCAAATCGCACATCACCATCCTATTTCCCGCTTGAGAAATCGTGCCAACCAACTAGCATGCGCTGCGTGGCACCATGTGCTATCGCGGGGCTGCACGCAGCGGGAACGACACCAGCGTGCTGAGCCGTTTGTGCCAATGCGCACGCAGGTTGGCATGTCGACGCATACGCAATAGCGGTTTGATGGGAAAATCTTTTTTTTATTTTAAAAATTAGTTAAATTGCTTGAAACTTTAAAAATTCATAGAAAATAAAATACTTAACAATAAATTATAAATAAGGTCTCGTTGGATTCATCCTTCCGAGAGGAATCCAATAAACCTAAAATCATCAAATTTTAGTGAATAGTTTGAGTTTAATTTAGGTTTTAGTACAAATTAAATTTTATTAATTAAATCAAAAATACACATCAGATTGATTCAAAATTTTAGTGATTGAAATTAAATTTAAAATGCACTCACCATATAAATATCAAGTTAAAAGGATTTCTGGATTGAAAGATATTACATTCTAAAGTTCAAATAGCAAAATAAATTAATGGACTTTATAAAAATCATGAAAAATCACTTAAATCAAAAATGACTTTGAAAAATCATAACAAACCATAGAAAATCATAAAAATACAAATAAATAATTATTTCGAAGGTATTTTAAAGGAGAATAAAATAAAAATATTTTTAATTAATTTTGAATCATAATTAAGGTTTAATTTGAGTTTAATTGAAAACTTAATTAGCTTAATTACTCCCTAATTACTCAAGTAATTAATTCCAAACTTTTTGAGGTTGATTAATGGGATGACCCCTACCTCCCATAATTTTCTTGATATTTATTGCTTGGTTAATTAAGGAAATTAATTATTTTATTCTTAATTATTTTCTTAATTAATTAGGTGATTAATTAACATGCTAAATAGTAAGGAAATGATTAATTAAGCTTGTTAATCATTATATAATAGTGAATGAACATTGGAAATGAAATTGGGACCTCTTTCCTAATCTTTTATACTACTAAGTTCATTTCATTTAAATGAAAATTAATTAATTTGGGATTAATAGTTTAATTCATTAATTAAATATGACTTAATTAATCAAATTAAAATCATAATTATTCTATAACTCATCTAATTAAGTTTCTTGGGCAATCTTTAGGTGTTTAATAACCTAAATATATTTAAGGAAATTATTGCTAACCTACATGTATGGGGAAGCCATAAGAGTACTTAATTAAGTTCATTAATCTAATTAACCACTAATTATGAGCCAATTGCATCAGGCCTTTTATTTCGTAGAGTCATTGCTGATTTAAATTCCAATTCATGTGCATATCATGTTGGCTCATAATTAATTGGTTAATTACTTTAAGGTAACATAGGTAAGGGTTAATTAATTGATTTGATTCTTATCATAACTTAATTAATCAATAAAATTCACCTAATTATCTTCTCATTAAACCAAATTAAATCACAAATATGGAATGGGTTAGGAGCAGCAAATGATTGAATATCCTCTCTTCTTTAAATCAAACATCCAAAACTAACTTAATAATAAACTTTGGTTCATTTTAAATTATTGTATTTGATATGATTGCCCTTAGAAATTAATTTGGTTGAATGAAGTCATGTGTTTTATGTTGCTTATTTCTTTACAATCTTATTAAATTTTGCATTTCATTTGTAATCATGCATTCATCTTTTTCAAAAATTAATTAAATCAAATGAAATTTTCTTTTTATTGAGCTTGCATGTGTTGAACTTAATTTACAATAGTCTATTATCACTATTAAATTAAAAATTATTTTCAAAAGCTTATAAATCAATTACAATATTTGGAGTAATATTAGTCATAAGTATATGTAAGCTTGCATGTGTTATAGTTTAAATATATGATGTGGAGTTCTCTTTCTTTAATTCACTTATAGATTTGCATAAATTTGAACATTCATAAGTATATAGTCTATTTAAAAAGACACAACACTTATTTGAATTCATCCTTACATATTTCTATATTAGAATTTGGATAGAACTTTAACTCATATATATAAATAAATTCAATTAAGAAAGATACAATTTTTGCATGATTTTCCATTCTTGTAGTCATTTGTACATTCATGTGTATCTAAGTAAGCAAATATATAGTCTGGACATCCCGAGAATACGAGCTTTAGCTAGCCCCAAGGAGGTTATTTGATTACATCACTTCCCTGGTTAACAATGGCACATACTTGTTTATGTCTTTATACATGTGTATGTAATGATTAAAGGATGGAAATCCTCTTTTCTATTAAAAATGCATATATTCATGATTGGCTACGTCATTGAATTAATTGATCATGTGATTTGGAGCTCTCTTTCTTATGATCATGCATGCAAACTTACATATATTTGAATGCAAATGGGTATATAATTTGGACATCCCAGGAATACAAGGCTTTAGTTAGCCCCTAAGAAGGTCATTTGATTACCTCACTTCTCTGGTTAATAATAACACGTATCTATTTAATTTCATCCCTATGTATTTTTGTATAAGAATTTAGATAGAGCTTTAAATAAATATAATTAAATAATTCAATCAAAAATAGAAATATAAACTTCAAATACATGTCTACATTCATCTTATAAGTATAATAAAATGTGTTGCATGTAAAGATACACTTAGGATTAAATCATATGCATGTTACATGTGATGGAAAGAAATGGTTTAATATATGTCATGTGGTAGTAATTCAACTAAATTAATCTTAAGAAGCCTTTCACATTGAATAGAGCCATTTTCTAAAGAGAATTAAATCAAATTAACATGCTTTAAAAAGTGGCTTAAGGTAGTGATGAAAAAGGGTAATCCTCTTTTCCTCTCTTTATAACACTTAGTTGCTAAATGTAAGGTATATGAAACAAAATAAAATACTAAGTAAAATTCTCAAATTAATTAAATCACTTATCAACCTCTTATGATTAAAAATCCTTTCACATTTGAAAAATTATAACCTTAATGTCTAGTTAGGACTTACCACACAAGCCTTAACACACACATTAGAATTAAGTCACCACTTTTAGTCCTAAGTTAGGACGGTGTATGTTTTATTTTGTGATATAATATTTTAGACTGGATGTTAGGGTGTATGTTTCATTGACTGGATATTAGGTCGTGATTAGCCTAATCATGTTTTCAGCAAGGGATTATGCTTAAAGGGGCTGCTTAAAAATGAATATAAATGTTATATTTTGCAGGTTGCTTAAGCCCCTTAAGCATAATCCACGCTAGGACAGGTGGGTTTGGTTACCCATGTGCAAGGTGCTAAGTCCAAATTATAAATATAATTGCTTGGGTTGTCTGTATGTTTACCTAAACTCTATTTTTTAGGTGTAGTTAGATAAACTTTTTCTATTTTTAATGTAATTTTGCATTAGAAATTAGGATTAGTGTTATGGGGGTTTAGGATGAGCATTGGCTAGAAGACTTAGTCATGGGATGCCATGTGATGCCTTAAAGCCTACCACATCAAAGGTAGCAAGGATATGAAGAAATGAAGGAGACATGAAGAATGAAGACTTGAAGACCCCTCATAGCATTTATTATTTATAATTATAATTATTCTTTTATATACCGGCTTGTATAAGGGTAAAGCTCGGCTACCCATTTTCTCTTTTCGGGGTGTACGGCAAAACCCGACCGCACCGGCCTTTTATTCTTTTGCGATAGTCTATAAATTATTTGATATTGTGTTTAGATTGCTTATTAGAAACAACATGCTTTTCTTAGTTTCTTATATGTTTGATGCTTTAATGTGTGGTCTGGATGCGATTAGGCTCTTAGGGTAAAATTAATTTTTCTGCCCCAATTAATAACTCATAACTAAATTTTAAAATAACTCATAATCTCATCATAAAGCTTAGGTTTTAAATAAGATAATTAAAAGATTTAGCAGCCCCTTAGCTGAATGGTTGAATGTCTCATAACATGCATACATATTATTTCTCTATTAAACATGAAGGATCTCCATCCTTGCATGATAGGGGAATGTTTGCCCTGTGAGTGCATCCCTTGTGGTGGAGAACACATTCTTCTAGTTGATTTGGCTCGTAACCTATTTTCATCATGCATACAGGCATCAAAATCATAAAGCCTTTGTTAAAATGAAGTGTCAAAATTGAAATAAAATTTGAAAAGATTTTATATTTGTAGATTAAGTCATTACTCATACCACTCATGCTCTAGCCTCTTAGGGAGTGGGTTTAAGGACTCTAGCCTCTTTCTAAATAATAATAGCCTAACTAATCTTGCAAATCATATGATCGAACTTCATGGATTTAAAACATAGGAGGTGTTAGCTAGCTACAACTCCAATCGATTGTAAGTCTAACAGTCGGGCGGTTTATCCTCTCTTATGGAGGTAAACCATATACCCATCTTCACATAGACTTAAGTCGTATTTTGGCTTATGCCAAAGCTCCCTAGATTTAGGATCCAAAGTAGTTGTTTCTTTCGGGATACTAGCATAAATCTTTACCTCTTAGGTATTTCAATAATCTTATGTTATTGGATTATAAGTCCTAGCTTTTTAATAAAATGTCAACTTCAAACAAATAATTCTCTTCAACTTCAAATATATAAAGCTCTATTATATGGTAGATTAGAATGCTCACTAGGCTTCCTAGTATCATGAGCATTTCCTAGTTTCTCCCTTTGGATTCCAAAAGTAAGTCTTCTCCTTGATCTATCTCATTTGATTTTCTAATAGCCAATCATTTGATAGTCTTAGCCTTGAACTCTTTGGAGATCCTAATTGTCTACTTTAATCGAGAGTATTCTTAAGGAATCCCCATTTCTTAGAATGTAATTAACTATGGGGACTTGTCTCAATAAGGAACTTAACGAACCTGACTTAAACCCTGATTTATTTTTCCATGTAAAGTAGGTGAAAGATCTCTGGTACATTCAAAGACACGACATACCTTAGGAGTCCCTATTAGGTGATTAGGTCCATTTTAGGGTGATGATTTCTATCTTTTGAGATAGTACATCATTCCTTAATGTCATACCTGATCACTTCAATAAGTACCTCGTAAGATTTGAGTGGTGTCCTACATCTCAAAAATAAACACCACACCTCTAGAATGAAAGGTGGATTGGAAGAAACTACTTCTTCAAATGAATCTGAACAAGACAAGGTAATTCAAGTTTAGTTGAGGAGTGCTAAAGTACTTCCACTCCCATCAAAGAAGGGAAATTCAAATAAAGATAAAGGCAAACAAGTTGAAGTCAACAAAGATATCATTCTCAAAGATCCTAAAAAATTCTAGATCAAGTGAAAATATAGATTACAATATCTTATCACATCTGAGAAAGATCTCTACACAATTAAGTGTGTATGAGACTCTCTTAATGTCAAAAGATCTTTAAAAAAAACTTTAATACAGGCTATCAAAGATTCATAGAGATATGAAGCTTACTTTATCAAAAAATGTCTGACTTAGTCATTACAAACTCAAGATCTCCCAGCAATCATATTTCTAAAGAAGATTTTATGTTGGGAACAACATACCATAACTGTCATTTATATGTTACTACTGAGAGTGATGTATCTTGATTAATTGAATACTGATTGATCTAGGTTCTTCTCTCAATCTTATGAGTTTGAAAGCATTAAGGGGATTATCACTTGATATCCAACATCTTGGAAGGGATAAGTTAATGGTTCATGGTTTCAATAAGAAAGGGTAGAAAACTTTGGGTTCTTTTATCCTCCCACTCAAATTTCAAAATTTGTATACAGAAGCCAAGTTTCATGTGATCGATGCTGATACATCATTTAGAGCTCTTTTGGGTCAATCATTGTTGTATGAGTACGGTATGGTCCCATCAACTATGCATCAGCGTATAAAGTATCTAATAGATGGATAAGAGTTCAAAATTTCTAGCAACCTACAATCATTCTCTGTCCATGAAATAAAGATTTATGAAGATACAAAATATTTCATCCCTAAAAAACCTAAGCCAGCGAAGCCTCTTAAGCCGGTAGCATCCACTTCAGGAACTAAAAAATAACCTCAAAAAGAGAAAGAGCAAAGGAAAAAAGGAAGAAAGAAGGCAATGTCAACTCTCCCTAAAGCACTTAATTCTACATCTAAACTAAGAAGACAAGTTCCTCATTTGGGAAGTGACACACAAGAAGAAGAAAATATCCCTGTTAAATCTAAGAGAACTTATCAGCTTTCAAGAAAGGAAAAATATAAAATAAGTGAGTCTGGTTCAGACTATGACTTTGAATCTACTTATGAAAATAGAGAACAGAGAGTCATCTCAAGAAGGATAGCTCAATTGATAGTGTCAGATGATTTCTTCACAATTATACCCACCCCACAGTAGTGTTTCAAGGAAATTACCCCATTGGATATTCATAATATTGAATAATTGATAACATTCTATGCGCCACCATTGCCTAAGAATGGCAGAACAGGAACTTTAATTTATAAATCTGAGGAGTCTCAACCTCACCATTTTGATTGGTCTACTCAACATAATGATTTTGATGAGGTAGTGCCAATGAGAATACCAATATACTATCCACCGAAATTACGAAGAATGATGCATAAGCTTGGCATTCATATTAGAACTACTAAGCAAAGAACCCAAGTCTTTAACAAGATATGGAGTCAAGGAAGTCCTCAAACATCATGAAGAAGTGATAACTTTATTATAAAGGTCTTGGGTTTATCTAATACAAATCTTATCAAAATAAATCTTGTTATAATATAATAGAAGCTGAGATTGAAATTAATAGTGATGAAGAAAGTGATCTTTATGAAGTTCTCTTTACAAGTGATGGAGAAGTAGAAGCCAAGCCTGTACTTGAAGAACTCGAAGATGGTGGGCAGATAGCTACTATGAATGAGCTCAAAGAAATCAACTTAGGAACTGAGGATGATCCCCATCCAACTTTCGTCAGTGCCGTTCTGCCTAATGAGAAAGTTGAAGAACTAAAAGTGTTACTTTGTAAATTCAGATATTTCTTGGCCTGGACATATGTTGAAATGTTAGGCTTATCCCCTGATATGGCAGTTCATAAATTAGCAATCAAGCTAGAGGCAATACCTATTAAACAAGCTCCAAGGTGATTGAGACTAGAAATTGAAGAATAAATGATCATTGAAGCTAAAAAGTTAATTGAAGTAGGATTCATACGTGAAAAAATGTATCTTGATTGGATAGCCAATATAGTGCTCTTGAAGAACAAAAAATGTCAGATTTGTATTGGTATCATCTTTCAGGATCTTAATAAAGCTTACCCGAGAGGCGACTTTCCACTTCCTATATCAGAATTATTGGTTAGCAATATATCTAACTATGACATATTTTCTTTTATGGATCATTGATATAATTAGATCAAGATGACACTTGAAGATGAAAGACATGCAACCTTCAGAACACCTATTGGCATCTATTGCAACACAGTTATGCATTTTGGCTTGGAAAATGTTAGAGCTACATACCAATGGGCTATGACCCGTATTTTTGATGAGCTGATTCACCATAAGGTGGAATGTTATGTTGATTATTTGGTGGTCAAGAGCTTAAGTCATGAAAATCACTTTGAAAACTTAAGAATTATGTTCAAAAAAATTAGATGATATGATCTCAAGATGAATCTCCTAAAATATGCATTTGGGATGTCCTCTAAAAAATTCCTTGGGTACATTATGCAGCATAAAGGAATTGAGATCGATCCTGCTAAAATCAAGGTGATTTTTAGTGCCTCGTTCGAAGAGTTTGTATCAGCTTTATTCTTTATAAGGATAGCTCGCATTCATCCATCGATTCATATCAAACTTATCAGGGAGCTATCAACTATTTTAAAAGCTGATGAAAAAGAATGTTCCATTCAAATGGGGTAAGGAGTGCCAAAAAGCCTATAATAGTATTAAAACATATTTGTTAAATCCACCAATCCTTGCAGCACTTACTCTAGGGAAGCCTCTTATTATATACACAATGGAGTTAGAAGAGTCCCTTAAAGCACTATTGGCATAACACAATGAAGAAGGCAAAGAGAATGCTCTTTATTATATCAATCGGAGGTTGATAGGAGCAGAAATGAGATACTCTCCGATAGGGAATTATTGTTTTGCATTGATCTTTGTAAACCAAAAGCTCCACCATTACATGTTATCTCATAAAATTACTCTCGTCTCAAGGATCGATCCATTGAAGTACTTGATCATAAGACTAGCGTTGACTGGTTGTTTGGCAAGATGGTCAGTATTGCTTTTACAATTTATATCACATATATTCCACAGAAAGCAGTGAAGGGAAAAATTTTAGCAGATTTTTTTGCTACACATCTTATTCCTACAAACTCACCTCTTAATGCTGATTTACCTGATGACCAAATTATGCTCATTCATAAAAGAGAAAAATCACAAATTTGTAAAATGTATTTTGATGGAGCCTCATCAGTGAAACAGGTCCAACCTCCAAATCTCCCAAGGGCAAGAGCAGGCATCGGCATCATCTTCATACCACCAGAGGAAGGGAAAATGAGACGATCATAATGGTTGACCGAGCCAAGAATTAATAATGAACCTGAGTATGAAGCATTGGTGGTATGTCTCAAAGAAGTTATTTTCATAGGCATTCAAAACCTGCTTATTTTTTATGATTCTTAGCTTATTATAAATCAAGTACTTAGCATCTACAAAATCAACAAGCTTAGGTTAGTTTTTTTTCATAAGAGAATTCTTGAGCTTATGAAGCAAATACCAAATGTCACACTAAGTCAAGTATCTTGATCTGAGAATAGCAAAGTAGATTACTTAGCAAAATTAGCTAAGGAGATGGCAAGTATAAATGGTGATTATATCATGATCGGGATATGTACTCGATGAGTTCTAGAGCCAGCAAAGTTACAATCCCCGCAGGTAGAGGGGTTATCAAATTTGACCCAGCAGGATGTGACTTAGGTTGCTCCTCATCCTCCTAAAATCAACAAGAAGTTATAGCAAGAAGAGCTAAGCATGACATTGCTTCAAAAAATCAATGGGAAGCCTTTATAGTAGAAGAGCCGCATGATTGGAGGTAACCCTTCATCAATTACTTTAAAGAAGGTAAATTATCAAATAATAAATCATTAGTAACTCAATTTAAGAAGAGAATATTATGGTATGCTTTCGTCAATAACACTTTATATCGTAGATCGTTCGAACAAATGTGGCTACGATGCTTAGGTATAGATGAAGCTAATAAAGTAATGGCTGAAATTCATGGAGGGCTTTATGGTGTGCATCAGTCAGGTCCCAAGATGGCAGTAAAGATTAAAACGATGTGTTATTACTGACCATCTATGGTGAGAGACTGTATTGATCATGCTAAGAAGTGTCATGAATATCAAGTATATGAGAATATAATCCACCAACCCCCAAATCCACTACACCCAACAATAACATCTTGGCCATTTGAATGTTAGGGTACATATATAATTGTACCGATTGATCTGTCATCATCAGCTGGTCACTGCTTCATCCTAACAACGATTGACTATTTAAAAAAGTTAATGCTGATAGAGTGATCAACTTCTTTACGCATAATATGGTCTATAGATTTGGAGTATCACATCAAATATTTTCTGATAATGGCCCAGCTTTCAAAAGTACAAAGATTTATAGATTCATTGAGTGACAAAATTAATTGGTAATACTCTTTAATATATAATCTAAGGGCAAATAGTTTGGCAGAAGCCTTCAACAAGACATTGATCAAGCTTTTCAAGAAAATCCTTACTTAAAAAAGAAAGAATGGCATACTAAACTGATAGAGGCATTATGGGTGTATCGGACTTCCTATAAGGCAACAACTAAAGCTACTCCCTGTTCATTGGTATTTGGAGCTGAAGCGGTCCTTCCACTTGAAGTTGAGTTTCCATCACTTCGAGTGGCCACCCAATATAACCTAATTAAAGATCAAAATCCTCATTTAAGAATGGAGGAACTCGACGCACTTTATGAAATTAGGTTACAAGCTCATCAAAATATGAAAGTTTATCGAGCAAAGATGTACAGTGCTTTTAATCATACAGTGCGGCCTTGAACATTCCAAGAAGAGGAATTGGCCTTGGTGCTGAGAAGACTAATTATTCCTAATTGAAGAATTAGTGGCAAATTTGAGCCTAATTGGGAGGGCCCTTTTGTCATCGAGAAGGTGTATCAAAGATGGGCATACCAACTCATTAACATAAATGGCGAAAGACTAATGCCACCAATTAATGGTCAATACCTGAAAAAGTATTATACATGATCAATATATTTTTAAGGTACTATAGAAATCCCCCTACAAGGCAAGGGGCATTTTTTATATATATTTATTTAGGTCCACATTGTGCTTCTTGCCAAGATTCCTAAATAAATATATATAATCAAGAGAAAAGGAAAGTAATATTTGATAATGGATGATAGATTTTTAGAAAAAAAGAGAACCTTGAAAATCCCCCTACTACACAAGGGACAATTTTAGATTTTATATATATAGATAAAATCAATATTATGTGTTAAGCTCTCTTAAGGGTAAATATATCAACTCAAATATTGATATATTTGCTTAATTTTATTTTAAAATTCTTTCAGTGTACTTTAGAATTCCCCCTACAAAATAGAGGCATTTTTTTATTATTCTATTAGTAGTAAGTTGTAAAATATCACAATATCCAAAGCTGACTTGATCTACTGTGCTATCCAGAGGATTATGGTACTCACCCTATCTATAGGATCCTCAAAAGCAAAAGAATATGAAGTACAGTCAGGTACTACAGAAGATCATATAAAAAAAACCTGGTAAATATCACATCCTCTCAACATGTCGCCATGTTATTCAATCATAATCCCTAATATCAACATCTCTGCAGGGATCGTGTCTGTCAATCTCTGACCAAATGGCCTCCTCACTAGGCTCAGTAGATGACAAGACATGGGGTCTCCTCCAGCTAAACATTCTCCTGCCAAATGATCAGAGAAAATAGCATATAGATATACAAGTGATAATATCAAAAAATGCGAGCAAGAGCAAAAACACTAAACTATACAAAGTGCATAAAATGCTAAGATGGAATTATAAATTACATGAGCGATAGGCAAAATTCATTAAAGTGCATAAAAAATTAAAATCAAATGACATGATTTAATGCACAAACTGGTTCATGAAACTTAATGGAGTTAATTAACTTACAACAAACATAGTCTGCTTTAGGCGTATACCCTATTTATTGCGGGGCATTTGTTGGCCTTCAATTTAGCTCCATAAGATGTGTCAACCAAACACGATAAAAGCAACAGGCAAATGACATAAATCATGCAAGTTGAGTTCAAGATGCTCCAAAAAAGGGTTAAATTTAATTTAAACAATGCTTGCTAAATCATCTAAGAAATTGTCTTGATTAATTTGATGGAAGATAATCAGATAATAAATACAAAATGCCAAAGTTACCTGCATGCAAGATTCGACAAATGATAATTCAAAATGTCTAACATGATATTTTCAACAAAAAAAAGAGAAATATATATATATATATATATATATATATATATATATATATATATATATATATATATATATATATATATATATATATATATATATATATATATATATATATATATAAATACATCTATGTTGTAAATGTGTTTATATGTATCTTATAAATATAAATAAATGTTTCATTTTTAATTTTATTATAAAAAAATTTTAAAATTAAAATTAAGTTATCATCTTAAAGTTTAAATAAATATTCTTAACTATTGTATATATTCTTTTCGTATTTTATTATATGTACATATATTAAACAAATAAAATTCAAAATACTTTCTTATTTTGAATAAGATTATATGTATTGTTGCGTGCTAGAAAACCAGTTGCGGTAGAATAAAAGTTTACGCCTTAGCCTTGTTGTGAAATCCAAAGACACATACGTATTTAAAGAGTGAACAAGAAAACTCCGAATTTTATGTGGAAAACCTCGAAAAGAGGGAAAAACTACGGCCTAAAAAGCTTCCAACTTTATATCTTTGAGTACAAGATCTTCCGTCGGATTACAATTGTATATGTGAAAGGAACAACGATGTGACGATCATGTTGTAACATTATTAGTAGTGAGATGATGGTGCGAGCAATCACCGGTGGAAATGTGGGGCAATCACGGTAGAAGTCATCATGATGGAGACCGGCAGAGATTGGCAGCGGCAAGGATCAACATGGCGGTGGCGGCGTGGGTGGCGGCCGTCAGTGGCGATGATTGTGGGGATCTTTAGAGCTCTCCTCTCTCTTGCTTTTGCCTCCCTCATATGAAAAATGAGGCTATTTATAGATTGGAGGAGTGCTCTCTAAATACATGCAAAATCAAACCACCTCCATCGGACGGCTCATGATGATTCCCTTGATCATATGATGTATTTTGTGTATTTGAATGCTCAAATGAAGTATTGTAAGTTCTTTGGCTTAACCGGCTCGTCGAGACTCGATTTGATTAAAACATTCCATATTTGAGAGATTTTAAGAATTTAACCGATGACTCAAAGTTTCCAATGATATTTTAAGTGCTTGATCTCGATTTCAATTTAGATTAGCTTGTTTTTTATCAAGATTCGTGCTTTAGAGGAATTTTCAAGGTCATATCGGTTGCCCCATTTTTGGATGATATTATCTCAATCATCAAAAAATATGTGTTAATACTTTCAAAAGCGACAAATTCTTCAGCAATCTGTCAATACATTTTGAGAAACAGATCTTCATGTAAGCACAAGATTATGACTCTGAGTAGATGCACAACAACAAATATAGGTATGTGTGGCGTGAAATTTTGAGTTCTGAATCCATTCTCGAGCAGGCTCCTGGCCATGGCGATCGTGCCATGCCTTAGAGCCTGTAGACAAAACGCCTTGTAGCGCCACTTATCAGTATGGTTTGTCAGCGCGGTATGAGGCGTCCCAGCGAGCGGCAGTCGCAAGCGAATCGGATGTCAGCGGAATGGGCACGACGATGAGTCAGTCGAGCGGCACCATACTGCATGAGCATGAAGACCAAATGGCCGGCGATACTGGGCGTGAAGGTCGACAGACGTCTGTGATCCGATTCTACTGATCAGCAGACGAATCCAGGAATGTCATATGAAACGCCGGAAGCGGTAGTCCGAATGCGGCCAGAGAGCGATCAGCGCTGGCGACCCTATGATCAGCGAAGCGCCTGTGAGCGCATGCATAACCAGCGTCTTGTGCGATTCGTTTTGGCTTTTCTCGTTTGGCCGTTTGCGGTTTGGCGGTTTGGCGATTTTCTTGAATTTTGACCTTTTGCCCTATGGTCTATAAAACCAGGGCTAAGGAGAAGGCACCTTCTCCTTCTTGAAGGTCATTGAGGCGATCAGACCCGTAGTTCATCTGGCAGGCTCGGTTTCCCTCGAAAGCGTTGGCTCTGTCACCGGCCGGGTTTGAGGCGATCAAGACCCGTAGTTCATGGCGAGGCTCAATTTTCCCTCGGCGTTGGCCATGTCGGACCGGCCGGGTTTGGAAGCGATCAAGAGTAGTTCATCTGGCGAGCTCGGTTTTCCCTCGAAGAAGCGTTGGCCCCAACCATCAGCCGGGTTTAGGCGATCAAGACCCGTAGTTCATACTACGAGGCTCAGTTTTCCCTAAAGAGCGTTGGCGCCCTGTCGGATCGGCCGGGTTGGAGGTGATCAAGACTGGTAGTTCATCTGGCCGAGCTCTAGTTTCCCTCGAAAGAAGCGTTGACCCTTTCGGACCGAGTTGGGCGATCACCGAGAGCGATGAAGATGCTCGGCGATGGTGGCAACGACATTATCGGCGCGATGACGATAGTAATGATGATAAACCAACGATGGTGGTACGCAGAGATTACCGGCATGGTCTGGCGATAACCAGCGGCTAGTCAGCGATAACCATTCTGATGGTTGGAAGCAGCATGGTCACTGCGCAGCAATAGCGATAGTAGTCGCTACATGCGTCGGATCAGCGAGATCCGGCGGAGATAGTGGTAATGGCGAAGATGCCGAGATGGTAGCGATCCAGCTAATGGTTAGCGGCAAGGGGTGGTCAGCGTAACTAGCGGTAGTGCAGTGACCACGTCATAGTCAGCGAGATAACCGGCAGATGGTGGTGACGCAAATTGTATAATTCAGCCAGCGGTAATCAGCAGCAATTCGATGGCAGCTCTGATGGTTGGCAACCAGAAGAATTATCAGCGGCAGCAATGGCAACGTAGTAATGCAGCCAAATCGATCAGCGGATAATGATTTGCAGCGATGGTCAGCAGCGGTAGCCGGATAAATGAAGTGGTAGTGACCGATAATAGTTAGCGGCCGACAATGGCAGCAGTGTTCAACGATAGTCAGCAAAATGAGGCAACAGTAATCAGCGGTAACCAGCAACTGGTTAGCGGCAAGAGGTAGTCAGCGATAACCTGGCAGCATAATCAGCAGTGGCAACGCAGTAATCAGCGAGATAACCAGCGGCATGAAATGATGTGAAATTACCGCAACAAAGATCGGCGGTGGTAACCGCAATAAATAATTAGCGGCCACAGTAATCGACATGGCAATAGTAATGATGGCGGCCCGGCGTCGATAGTCGGCGGATGACCGGCGGCGATGAAATTGACTTATCAGGATGTTTGTTAGAGTGTTACCCGATGGCGTTAACATGGAAGAGGTTGAATTGAATCCGAGATTTTGATTATCGGTTGTTTGTCGAGTGTTACGATGACATTAACACATGGAAGAGGTTGAATTGAATCCGAGGATTTTGACCTATCGAGGTTATTTTTCATAGTCTTTGCTCGATGATGTTAACGTATGGAAGAGGTTGAATTATCCAGGATTTTGACCTATCAGGTTATTTGCGAGTCTTTACCGATGGCGTTAACTTTGTGTGGAAGAGGGAATCGAATCCGTGAGGATTTTGACCTATCAGGGTTGTTTGTCGAGTCTTTGCTCGATGATGTTAACCGCATGGAAGAGGTTGAATTGAATCCGAGATTTTGACCTATCAGGTTGTTTGTCGAGTCTTTGCTTGATGATGTTAACTTGTGTGGAAGAGGTTGAATCAATCCGAAAATTTTGACCTATCCGAGGTTGTTTGTCAGAGTCTTTGCTCGATGACGTTAACCTGTATGGAAGAGGTTAAATTGAATCCGCTGAGGATTTTTTATCTAACCGAGGTTGTTTGTCAGAGTCTTTGCTCGATGGCGCAATGAAGAGGTTGAATCGAATCGGAGGATTTTGACCTATCGAGGTTGTTTGTCGAGTCTTTGCTCGATGGCGTTAACTGTATGGAAGAGGTTGAATTTAATCGGCGAGGATTTTGACCTATCGAGGTTGTTTGTCGAGTCTTTGCTCGATGGCGTTAACTGTGGAAGAGGTTGAATTGAATCTCGAGATTTTGACCTATCCAGGTTGTTTGCCGAGTCTTTGCTCGATGACTTTAACGTATAAAGAGGTTGAATCAATCGGGGATTTTGACCTATCGAGGTTGTTTGTCAAGTCTTTGCTCAATGACGTTAACGTATGGAAGAGGTTGAATTATCGGCGAGATTTTGACCTATCGAGGTTGTTTGTGAGTCTTTGCTCGATGGCGTTAACACTGGAAGAGGTTGAATCAATCTGCGAGAATTTTGGCATATCGAGGTTGTTTGTGAGTCTTTGCTCGATGATGTTAACTTTGTATGGAAGAGGTTGAATTGATTCGAGGATTTTGACCTATCCAGGTTGTTTGTCGAGTCTTTGCTCGATGGCGTTAACCTATGATGGAAGAAGTTGAATCGAATGATTTTGACCTATAAGGTTGTTTGTCGAGTCTTTGCTCGATGGCGTTAACCTTATGGAAGAGGTTGAATTGAATCCACGAGGATTTTGACCTATCCGAGGTTGTTTGTCAGTGTTACGATGGCGTTAACGTATGGAAGAGATTGAATCGAATTTTGACCTATCCGAGGTTGTTTTTCAGGGTGTTATTCGATGACGTTAACATGTATGGAAGAGGTCATGGGAAGTCCACCAAGGATCTTTTGACCTATCCTAGGTTGTTTGTCAGAGTCTTTGCTCGATGACGTTAACCTGTGTGGAAGAGGTCGTAGGAAGTCCACCAAGGACCTTTTGACCTATCCTAGGTTGTTTGTCAGAGTCTTTGCTCGATGATGTTAACCTGTATGGAAGAGGTCGAATCAAAACATCTGTTTGTGGTTGTAGCCAAAGTTGCTCCTTAACCTTGGTCTTATTTTTCTATGAGTATGATTGGGTATTGATTTTGATGAAGGTGCAAATTGACCTTTCATCATAGTTTTTGAAAAAAATTCTCTAAAAAAAAAATTTATGCATAAGAGATGAATAATGTTGCTCCCCCTAAATGTATGCATAAAATAGACTTAATACTAACCAACATTTTACTCTTCTCCCCCTTTTGACAACATCAAAAAGTGAGAATAAGCTACATACAATTTTAAATATTAGGATCTAACATTCCAAGCATGCATCTTAAAGTACCAAAATGTTCTTCTAGTAAGGGTTTTGTAAAAATATCTACAATTTGTATATCGGTACTAATGAAATTAATATTAACATGACATTTCAAAACATGATCCCTAATAAAATGATGTTTAATTTCTATATGCTTGGTTCTTGAGTGCTGGATAGGATTTTTAGTCAAACTAATAGCACTAGTATTGTCACACTAAACTAGAATGTGATCTTGCTTAATACTAAAATCTTCTAATTATTGCTTTAACCAAAGGACCTGAGCAACACAACTATCGAGAGCTATGTACTCAGCCTCAACAGTGGATAAAGCTACAGAATTTTGTTTCCTAGATGACCAAGACACAAGTGATGATCCTAAAAAATGACATGTGCCAGATGTGCTTTTTCTATCTACTTTGCATCCTGCAAAATCAGCATCAAAATAAACAACAAAATCACATGATAAAGAAATTTTAGGATACCATAAACCTAACTTAGTAGTGCTTATCAAATATTGAAAGATACGCTTGACTGCTATTAAATGAGATTCTTTCGGGTTGGCCTAAAAATGAGCACACAAATAAATAGCAAATATAATATCAGGCCTACTAGCAGTAAGGTATAAAAGTGAACCTATCATACTCCTATAAAGTTTTTGATCAACAGATTTTCCTAATTCATCTAAATCCAAGTTTATGGATGGGCTCATAGGAGTTTTATTAGATTTAAATCTTTTCATGTCAAACCTCTCAAACAATTCATTTGTATACTTAGTTTGACAGATGAATGTGCCATTTTCTTGTTGCTTCACTTGAATACCTAAGAAAAAATTAAGTTCTCCCATCATACTCATTTCAAACTCTTTAGACATCAAAGATGAGAACTCATGGCACAAAGATTCATTTGTACTTCCAAATAATATATCATCTACATACACTTATACCACAATCAAATCATCATCTATGCTTTTAAGGAATAAGGTGGTATCTACTCTACCCTTTCTAAATCCATGATCTATCAGAAAGTTACTTAACCTATCATACCAAGCACGAGGAGCCAGTTTTAAACATATAAGGCTTTCTTTAATTTATACACATGATTTGGACAATCAAGGCTCTCAAATCCAGGTGGTTGCTCTACAAATACATTTTGATCAATAAATCCATTCAAAAATGCACTTTTGACATCCATTTAAAAAAGTTTAAAATTTCTAAAACAAGCATAAGTAAGGAGTAACCTGATAGCTTTTAGTCTTTCTACGGGTGCAAAAGATTCTTCAAAATCTATACCTTCAACTTGTGTACCCTTGTAACCTAACTTTTTATTTCTAACAATACAACCTGAACCATCTAGCTTATTCCTAAAGATCCATTTTGTTCCAATGACATTTTGATCTTGGGGTCTTGGGACTAATTCCCAAACATCGTTTCTTACAAATTGATTTAACTCCTCTTCCATAGCAATAATCCAAAAATTATCATTTAATGCTTCTAAATTTTTAGGTTGATCTACAACTTCTCTACTATGTCTTCTAGTCATAACTCCTTTTGAAGGATCTCTTATAATTAGTTCCTTTGGATAATTTTTATTATATTTCCATTCTTTAGGCAATGAATCATCCATATTATCTTCTAAAGATATTTTCTTAAAATTATCAATCTCTTCATCAATCACTTCATTTCTAATAGGATCAATTAAATTTTCATCAAAAATAATAAGTATTGATTCTTCTACAATCATTTTTCTTTTATTGAAAACTCTATAAGCTCTACTAGAAAGAGAGTATCCTAAGAAAATATTGTCATCTGATTTGCAATCAAACTTACCTAAATGATCTTTTCCATTATTCAAAATAAAGTATTTACATCCAAATACATGAAAGTGTTCAATCTTAGGCTTCTTTCCAAAAAATAATTCATAGTGTGTCTTCTTCAGAATTGGTCTAAAATAGATCCTATTCATCACATAACATGCAGTATTTACTACTTCTGCCCAAAAATATTTTGGCAATTTATACTCATCAAGCATAGATCTACTTAATTCAATTAATATTCTATTTTTTCTTTCTACTACTCCATTTTGTTGGGGAGTTCTAGGTGCAGAAAAATTATGTCTAATCATATGTTCATCATAATAATCCTCAAATAATTTATTTTCAAATTTGCCACCATGATCAATTTGAACCAAATTAATCAAAAGGCCTTGTTCTCTTTGAATATATTTAGAAAACTTTTTAAACTCACCAAAAACATCATCCTTGTAAGTTACAAATAAAACCCAAGTATATCTAGAGAAATCATCAATAATCACAAAACCATATTTTTTTTCCACCTAAGCTAGTGGTGCTAATAGGACCAAATAAATCCATGTGCAATAATTCTAGAGGTCTAGAAGTAGAAAAATATTTTTACTTTTAAATGATCTTCTAGAATGCTTACCATGAATACATCACAAACATAGTTTGAATGAAAATTTAATTTAGGCAATCCAACTACTAAATCAAGTTTGGCAATTTTATTAAGTGTGTGCATATTAATATGACATAGTCTCCTATGCCATAACCATATATCATCATGAGGTCTTTTAAAACAAAGTAAATTCAAATTCACACTATTTATATCAATGACATAAATATTTTTATATCTTTGTCCTACTAACAAAACATTTTCATTATTTTTTATAATGCAACATGATGCATGGAATACTACATTCAAACCTTTATCACATAATTGACTAATAGAAATTAAATTATGTTTTAATCCTTCTACTAGAAAAACTTTATCTAAAGTGATAGAATTCTTACAAATAGAACCAATGTCAATGATCTTTTCCTTTGCATTATCTCCATATGTAACAAATCCTCCATCACTTGATTCTAAAGTTGTGAATTTATCTTTATCTCCCATCATATGTCTTGAACATCCACTATCCAAGTACCACATGCCTTCTTTGATTTTGCTTTGAAGGCATTCCTACAAAAAAAACTCACATGTTATCTTTTGGAACCTAAACATGTTTGGGTCCACATTCTACATTTGAAGCAATATATCTAGCATGCGTGGTTTGTGTAGTGCTTGTACCTTTTGGTACCCATACATAAGATGATTGCAGTGTTTTGTAATTTACGTGCATATCAATCAAATGAAATATGCCCTTTTCTATCACAATAGTTGCACCAAATATTAGTGTTTGCATATGACTTATCACAATAATTATAAGGTATATGAGTGGGATGTGTATGATGCAGATAATTTCTATTAAATATTTTTCTTGATGAAGTATTATAATGAACTTGTGATTTCAAACATAATTCTAATCTTGCTTTTAACAATATATTCTCTCTTTCAAGTTTACATACAAGTAAGGAACAATTTAATAAGAAGTATTTTTACTTTTAAATTATCACATTCATTTTTTAAATCACAAAAATGCATATCTAAATTTTATGTTCTTTTCTAAGGTTTTGTATTTTCTTTTAATTTTTTATATTCAATAACTAAATCATTAAAAGCATCATCTAATTCATCATAAGATATATCATTACATACCTCTTGAGAATCTAAGTCGATTCTCCATTTGTCATAAGACATATGTTGGACCATCTTCTTCATCGGATGAGTAGTACTTGATTCATTTGAATATGGATTAGCCCATAAAGCCATCTTCTTCTTCTTATGGTACTTTTCTCCTTCATATTTTTCTTCTTTTCACATCAATCTCTTTCTTCTTTGATTAACAAGTTAGACAATCACCTCTTATGTGTCGCTTTTTTACAATGGTAGCAAATGATCCCTCACTGTAGGAAATTTTTAGTTTGAAATTTATAGTTTTAGATTTTATACCTTTGATTCTTTTTCCTTAGCAAGTTCCCAAGCCTTTTGGATAGCTTGACCACCTCATCACTATCACCATCCGAGCTTGAGGTTTCTCTATCATCAACTTATAATGCAATGGCTTTTCCTTTCTCCTTCTCCTTTTTTATTGAGTTATCCATCTTATCCTTTTGAGCAATAACTGTTCATGCTATCAAACAAAAGCTAATCAAGTGGATAAGTAGATAAATCTTAGCTTCACTAATAGTTACTTTAGCTTCCCATTCTTTTGGAAGACATCTAAGAATCTTATAGACTAAGTCTTGATTCCTATATGTTTTCAAGAGAATGCAATGTGTTAATTATTTTCATGAATCTAGTATACATATCGAAATAGATTGAAGGAGACATATGAAATAACTCATATTCATGAACAAGTCTATTTATGTGATCATCTTTAACTTCACTAGTTCCTTCATAAGTTATAATGAGTTTATCCCATATTTCTTTTGTTGTACTTAACATAGAAATTTTCATGTAATCATCGGGTAATAAGCAAATGTAAAGTATTACAAGCCATAGCATTTAATTCATCAAGTTCTCTTTTGTTCTGAGACCATTCCGGTTTTTCTACTTTTTCCATTTATTTCTACCGTGGGTGTATGATATTGATGTGTCAACATATACCACATACATGCATCTTGACCTCTTAAAAATGTACTAATTCTATTTTTCCAATAATCAAATGGTACACTATCTAAAAGTGGAGGTCTATGAATGGATTGTCCTCCTCATAGTGAACCCTTTGGAAATCTTGTGCCATAGTGAAAAGATCTACTCTTGGGTGTTAAGCCAATAAAAGAGCCTAGCATACCAATCATGAGTCACTATAGCACCCAAGAGGGGTGAATTGGGTGATATTAAAATTTTAAAACTTAAATCTTAGATTTTAATTTTTTGTAGAAAATTAATTTTGATTTTATAATGACAGATACAATTCTTAATGCAAAGAAAATAAAAGTACAAGAAGTAAAGAGAGACAATAGGCACATTTTACGATTCACAAACCCCAAAACCGGCCTACGTCCACGCCTAGCCACTCCTGGCTAGGAATCCACTAAATGCAAAAATAGCTTACAAATAGTACTCTCCTATAACGGGACGAGTACAACCCCTACAATAATATGTACTCTCCTAGAAAGGGGAGAGTACAACCCCAAATAAATTTTACAGCACAAAAAAAACATAAAATAATAAATTTTGATAAAATAAATTTCTCACAAATATACCAAGCTATCCAATTCAAAAAAATGATCTCACAACTTACAAATGATCACTTAAAACTTAAAAATTTTGGCAAGATAATATGCTCACTTAATATTGAAATAAATATCTTAAAGTGATCTTACTAAGATGTTTAAAAATGATTTCAAAATAATTTTACAATATTCTTTTACACAATAAAATCAGCAAGAAATAATTTATTTTATTTTTACCAAAAGATTGTTTCAATTAATGCAGATGATCATAAAGTACTTAAATAAAATGAGTATATGATAGATCTAAGTATGCTAGTAAGCTTTTAATTAAAAAGAGAGACCTAACAAATATAAAAATAATTTCAGCACAATAATTTATTTTTAAATGCTTAAAAATATACTTCTAAAATAGATCTAAGAATAAATGATCTTTCAAAATAAGACTAATGAAGAAATATTTCAATAAACCAAAATAAATTTGTAGGAAGTTAAAATTTTCAACAAGTTGAAATAGATCCTACAAACTATCGCAAGAGTTTATCACAAAAAAATTATTGAGAAACTTTGATGTGAAAAATAATGTCCAAAGACTAATCCACCAAAAAAGTATAAATTGGAAAGAATAAATAGATGGTGAAAATAGCATGAACAACTAAAAAGGATTAAGATCAAGAAAACAAACTCAAGTAATTTGAGAAAGCTTGCTTAGTTGAAGATGTTGAAGCTTCCAAACCAAGACTTGATCAATATTTGGAGAACACTTGGAAGAAAAATCTAAGAATTTTCTCTTAGATTTCTGGAGAGATTTTGAATTTTGAATGAGGAATGCTTTCATGAAGAGAATGAGGGCTATTTATAGGCAAGAAGATCATATTTTAAAAAATATATCATGCAAACCTCATGTTATCATCTAATAATTTAATATTCAATAAAAATATAATTTATATTAAATAAATATTAAATTTAGCAGCCAAAATTTGTCTATTCACATGGGTAAGTCAAAAGTAATCAAATATGGCTCTTAATATATTTAAAGCATGTAGCATGCATTCATTATAAAAATCAGCTAATGTTTAGAAAATCATAATAAATTCAATTTTAATCAAAAGTGAGTCATATAACCTCTTAAATTAAAGGGAAAAAATCTAAGGAATCCATTGGAGATGAAATCAGATATGAATTCTTTGATTAGAAAATGACTTTGGCTAAAATACAAAATTTTATATATTTTTGTTAATTTTGACATGTGACATTTAAAAATTATGATATAATTTATATATAATCATAAATATGTTAGTTATCTTATAAATAGTAAATTGAATTAAAATACTTAATTATATTAAGTAAATAAAATAATTATACTTAATAGTTTTTATCATTTATTACTTTGATAATTTTAATGTTATGTATGAAACATATAATTGAATGTTAATTAAATAAATATTTATATAAATTAACCTCATTAAAATAATATGTTGTGAGCAAATTGATTCATGTCAATGAACTCATATGAATAGTCATATAACCCAAAATATTGTATCTTGAGCTTCACATTATCCTTTTCATTCTTCTACTCTTGCAATTTTCTAATGTATTAGATATGTAATTAGCAATTGATATATCTGAAACACATAAAAATATTCATTAGAACATCCAAGCATTTGTTTGTTATCATCAAAATTAATCGAATTGAACATGAGGCTAATTAAGCCAACAAAAAAATAGAAGAAATACTTTGTACTCTCAGGAGAGTACAGATGAAACACATCTCACTGAAGCAACCCAGCATCAACCAAATGGCTACAGATGATTTCTGCTAAACATATTTTGTCCAAACTACTCAAGAAAATTGAAAAAAAAATAGAAGAAATACTTTATACTCTAAGGAGAGTACAAAGAATACAGATGAAATATATCTCAAGCAACCCAAAGATCAACCAAATTGAGATGATCTAAAACATATTTTATCCAAACCGAAAAATTGAAAAATAGAAGAAATACTTCTCAGATTGAGAGTACATATGCAAAATAGGTTAAGAAGGCTAACATTAAGGTTCCTGGCAACCCAACTGATTGAAGAAAGCTTAGATAGGCAACCCACTAGCCAACAAATTATTTTAAATGGTATTTACACAAGATATTCTATCCAAACTGTCCTGGATAAATAAATAAAAATAAGAAAATATTCTATACTCTTAAGAGAATATAGAGAGTACATCTACAAAGCTGGAGAACATGAACATAATAATCTGTACTCTTATGAGAGTACAGAGAGTACAGTTGAAAATATCTCAATGAAATAGCCCATCATGAACTAAATTACTACACATGGTTTCTAGTAAATATATTCTATCCAAACAGATTGTGCACATGCTATCTCTAGAAAAGGTTTAAAATAATAAATAATAGCTTGTAAAATAGGTGATTTCAAAATATCAAACTTCAAATACGCCTTGGATTTTTCATTACCAAGTAGAAGATAGCGAGTACCTAAAGCCCATCTTCTTGGGCCAATCATGGTGGAATTCACTGGGAGTTTCTGACACGCCTCTATGTATTTGGTGACAAACATCCGCATAACATCGTTATCTTGATGGTAGCCCACTCACCATTTTTGATTGGCCATTTTATGGGATCACTATAAAAGACCAACATTTTCAACAAGTAATTTGATCCAAGAAGAAGTATAGTCAATAAGTTGGCACCAAAAAAAATTTAGGAAACCTAATTGAAAACAGCTTACAATCTCAAGAATGGTCTTATGGGTTGGGTTTGGCAATGAATCATAAAATATCGCCCCTAGCTTAGTATGCAACGAGTGTACTGATGATTATTTATAAAAGTAAGAGTAGATCATGATACTGCATGACATGTCGGATGAACATTTTACTTTCTTTCTGTAGGCCATATTTCACATAACTTTGTAAGAAGGGAAGAGAAAGTTTATAAATTCTAGCTTCTATCTATACAAATAAAGATTGAATCATACTACCAGATTGGGTAACTTACCCAGGCAAGCATGAAACATACAAATAGGGGACATATGACGGCATAGTGAGTACCGCCAATAAATAGGCGAATCGAGGTGTGTATCCGATATAATGTCAAGAACTCATCGATCCTACAATAATGATATTCTCAAAATATCACCCCTACATGTGAGAAATATTTAAAAGCGAGCTTAATTAAATGAATAAGTTATTTTATGTATGAAGAAGGAGTTGAATGAAGAATGACTTGTCCTTGAATCGGGAGCACGACATGTAAAAGTTGAAGCATCGGCTTAGGAAGGACATCTCTGGATGAGAAGTCAATAACATGATGTGTCTCAGCTGGCTGCAAGGAAATTACTAACGATGAAAGTTAGTGATGAAGAGCTAGATTAACTATGAATTAAGGATCGATCTGCTGAGATGATGCAAACCTTCAACTGATGCTCCTCAACAATGATGATAGTAGTCTATGGTTCAGCTATAGTTATTGGCGCATCTTCCCTGACCTATAAAATAATTTAGTGAAATCAGTTACTATTATGTCAAATTAAAATAAAGTAACGTAATACCTCTTCTGTCGGCTGGTCATCTTGAGTGGAGGCTACCACAAAATTTATTATGCACCATGACTTCCAGTAAGTGTGTGTGAAGGGGGAAGATATAGCTTTTCTCTTCCTCATCTTTCGAGCCTATAGCATCTTCATGTGTACTGAAAGCCTCCACAAGAGCTTCCCCTATGGTGGCCTCCACACGGGCTTCCCCGATGGAAGCCTCCACAGGGGAAGTCCCTATGGTAGCCACCACAGGAGCCTCCCCTGTGGTAGCCTCTACCACAGGGGCTTCCCAAGTGGATGTATCCATAGGGGTAGCCATTGTAGTAGCCACCACAGGAGACTCCCCTGTGGTAGCCTCCAAAGGGGAGGCTCTTATGGTAGCCTCCATAGGTGTTGCCTCTGTGACTGCCTCCTCAAGAGATTCCCCTATGGTCGCCTCCACAGGAGCTTCCCCTACACTAGGGATGCTAAGACCTCGCTACCCAACAAGAACCACCTCGATAGCAGCAACCCGTAATTCAATCCCATCTATTCTCTTTGATATTGTTTCATGAAAAGATGATACTATAACTTTCAAGTCCCTGAAACATGAAAGTATCCTCTCCACCAAAGCCTCTCGTGGGGTAGTAAAGGGCTTAGATACACTACGGGAGAATATCGAGGAGAGATATGGAGATGGCACTGACTTAGAATGGACCGCTATCGAGCTCATGACATGGGTTGTATGTTCGGGACATTGATGACCGGTCTCCTCTTCTAATATGTCCGAATGAAAGAGCACTGTTAAACCGATAAGAAAATGTGATGACTTACGATAAATAAATACATTCTTATATGAACTAAGTGATATTATTATGTGTCACTAGTGTCCTCCCAAATGAAAGCATCATCTAAACATTATTTTTGGCCATGAACATAATGCGCAAATGGAAATGCCTTATTTATGTCTCTATCTACAATGAATATTTATATAAGTTAACTTCAATGCATTAAATAATACATAACAAGATATCATCATAAGAAGAGTGACAAAGCCACTCATGTACTGGTGCTACATTCAATCTTTGATGTAATATCATCAAATTGTGAAACTAGAAAAGCCCAAATGGCCTTTGCCCAGTTGTATTCAGCAAATTTATCTATGTCATCAATGTAGGCAATCAATTCTGATGCCACCTAGTAGTTGTGATATATAAAAAAAAGATTTGAAAGCAGAAAATATATGTACAACTACACAAATAGTGCAACAGGCAACGAGTTATCTGAATATTTAAGTTTATTCTTATAGTCCACTGAACTGAACTGTGATAGTGGGGATTTCTACCATAAGACCTTCTCCCCTTTGTTTAGCATCCCTACAATTATTGCAACTTCATCAAGGGTAATAGGAATGCACTGCCCACCTAGAAAGAAAGCTTGCTTCTCTATGTCCCAGCAAGACAAGATTGAGGTAATGTCAATTGAGTCTTGCTAAATTCCATGCAGTCTAATAAATTGATGCAAATGAAGCCTCTTTAAAATGCCAATGACTTCATCAGTAAAATATGCTGCAATATTATCGAACACCGTTCTAACGGTGGTATGCCTGCATCTCGAAGTTATCCTTTTCCCAAGCATGGTAAACTTCAAAATGAAAAGTCAATTAATGAGAACATTATTAGCACAATGGAGCCCTAGAGAGTAGACATAATCTCAGCAACCAGGCCAAACAAAGTGAAAAAAAATGACCAAAATTATTCCTAATGGACTGCAATGAACATATTTTCTCCAAACAGTCCAAAAGAAAATGAAAAAAATTGGGCAAAATCATCTGTACTCTCAACAGAATATAGAGAGTAGATGCAAATCACCCATAAAAATCAACCAATCACCCTTCAAATTGCTCCTAATGTAATGTAATGAACATATTTTCTCCAAATAGGCCAAAAAAAGAAAAAAAAGAGCAAAATGCTATGTATTCTCATGAGAGTATAGAGAGTACAGAGAGTACAGAGAATACAGAGAGTACAGAGAGTACAGATGCAAATCACCCATAAAAATCAACCAATCACCCTCCAAATTACTCATAATGTAATGTAATGAACATATTTCCTTCAAACAGGTCAAAGAAATTGGAAAAAAAGAGCAAAATACTCTGTACTCTCATGAGAGTACAGAAAGTACAGATGCAAATCACCTATAAAAATCAACCAGTCACCCTCCAAATTGCTCTTAATGTAATATAATGAATATATTTCCTCCAAATAGGCCAAAGAAACTAGAAAAAAAAAAGCAAAATGCTCTATACTCTCATGAGAGTACAGAGAGTATAGAGAGTACAGATTTAGTACTCCCCCAAAAATCATCCAAACAGCCTCCAAATTGCTTCCAATGGAATGTAATGAACATAATCTTAACAACCAGGGCAAAGAAACTGAAAAAAAATGGCCAAAATCATCTGTACTCTCATGAGAGTATAGAGAGTAGATATGCAAAATAACACTAAAAAATCAACCAAACAGCCTCCAAATTATTTCTAATGGATTGTAATGAACATATTTTCTCCAAACAGGTCAAAGAAAGTGAAAAAATATTAGCAATATGCTTTGTACTCTCATGACAGTACAAAGAGTATAGACAGTACAGATACAATTCTCACCTAAAAACCAACATATCAGCCTCCAAATTGCTTCTTATAGAATGTACTGAGCATATTCCATCCAAACAGGCCAAAGAAAGTAGAAAAAAATGAGCTAAATCCTATGTACTCTCATGAGAGTACAGAGAGTACAGATTCAACACTCTCCCAAAAATCATCCAAATAGCCTCCAAATTACTTCCAATGGAATGTAATGAACATAATCTCAACAACTATGGCAAAGAAACTAGAAAAAATGGTCAAAATGCTCTGTACTCTTATGAGAGTACAGAGAGTACAGATGCAAAACTCTTCTAAAAATAAATAAATCAGCCTCCAAATTATTCCTAATGGATTGTAATGAACATATTCCTCCAAACAGGCCAAAGAAAGTGGAAAAATATTAGCAAAATGCTCTGTACTCTCATGAGAGTACAGAGAGTGCAGCTACAAAACTCTACCTAAAAACTATTCAATTAGCCTCCAAATTGTTCCTAATGGATTGTAATACACATATTTCCTCCAAACAGTTCAAACAAAGTGAAAATAAATTAGCAAAAGAGAGTACAGAGAGTACAGATGCAAAACTTTCCTAAAAATAAATAAATCAGCCTCCAAATTATTCCTAATGGATTGTAATAAACATATTTCCTCCAAACATGTCAAAGAAAGTGGAAAAATATTAGCAAAATGCTATAGAGAGTACAGATGCAAAGCTCCACTTAAAAATCATCCAATCAGCCTACAAATTATTCCTAATAGATTGTAATGCACATATTTTCTCCAAATAGTCCAAACAAAGTGGAAAGAAATTAGCAAAATATTGTGTACTCTTATGAGAGTACAGAGAGTACAGAGAGTACAGATGCAAAACTCCCTTAAAAATAAATAAATTAGCCTCCAAATTATTTCTAATGGATTGTAATGAACATATTTCCTCCGAACATGCCAAAGAAAGTGGAAAAACATTAGCAAAATGCTCTGTACTCTCATGAGAGTACTGAGAGTATAGAGAGTATAGCTGCAAAACTCCATCTAAAAACCATCCAATCATCTTCTAAATTATTTCTAATAGATTGTAATGCACATATTTCCTCCAAACAGTCCAAACAAAGTGGAAAGAAATTAGAATACAGATGCAAAACTCTCCTAAAAATAAAAAAATCAACATCGAAATTATTTCTAATAGATTGTACTGAAGATATTTCCTCCAAACAGGCCAAAAAAAGTGAAAAAATATTAGCAAAATGCTATGTACTCTCATGAGAGTACAAAGAGTACAGAGAGTACAGCTACAAAACCCCACCTAAAAACCATCTAATCAGCCTCCAAATTATTCCTAATGGATTGTAATGCACATATTCCTCCAAACAGTCTAAAAAAAGTAGAAAGAAATTAGCAAAATGCTATGTACTCACATGAGAGTACAGAGAGTACAGATGCAAAACAACATCCTAAACCAACCAAATAGCCTCCAAATTATTCCTAATGGATTGTAATGAACATATTTCCTTCAAACAGGCCAAAGAAAGTGAAAAAATATTAGCAAAATGCTATGTACTCTCATGAGAGTATAGAAAGTACAGAGAGTACAGATGTAAAACAATACCATAAACCAACCAAATAGCCTCCAAATTATTCTTAATGGATTTGTAATGCACATATTTTCTCCAAACAGTCCAAAGAAAGTGAAAAGAAATTAGCAAAATGCTCTGTACTCTCATGAGAGTACAGAGAGTACAGATTCAGTACTCCCCTAAAAACCATCCAAACTATCTCCATATTGCTTCCAATGGAATGTAATGAACATAATCTCAACAACCAGGCCAAAGAAATTGGAAAAAATGGCCAAAATTATCTGTGCTCTCAAGAGAGTATAGAGAATACAGATGCAAAACTCTCCTAAAAACCAAGCAATCAGCCTCCAAATTATTCCTAATAGATTGTAATGAACAAATATCCTCCAAACAGGCCAAAGAAACTAGAAATAAATGGCCAAAATCATCTGTACTCTCATGAGAGTACAGAGAGTACAGATGTAAAAAAAGCCCTTAAAACCAAGCAATCAGCCTTCAATCTTCTTCTAAAGCCATGTACTGAGCATATTATATCCAAACAGGAACAGAAGTCTTTTAAAAAAATACCAAAATGAGTTGTACTCTCCTAAGTATACATGCAAAACTAAAGCAAATAGCCATAAATCAACCTACAAACAAATTCTAATGCCACCGACTGAACATACTATCCCTAAACAGGCCACAAAATTCATCATGAAACAGCACCAAACATCCTACCATGTGATATACTAAACATTTCACAAGGCTAAACAGTTCAAAATTTTAAAAATAACGGCGTGTACCATCATGACAGTACAGAGAGTACACATGTGAAATATCTCCAAAAACTACTAAAACATGTTCCGTTCATTTAAAGAACTCAAATGTTCCAAATGTTCACCATACTGGACGGTGAGAAGAATAGAGAAAATCCTAAATTCATTAAAGTTCGGGCATGCAGGTGTAAATACCTCATGTAGTCGTCTACAATATCTCAATTTTTAATTCGCAAGATTTGTTAAATCAGGAAGGCGGACGATTGAGAGAGGGAGTTAAGAGATTTTTAAAAGAAAGCCTAACTGTTGCGGAAAGAATGTCGAACAATGCACGACTTTCTTTCTCCGTTGTTTGAACGAGACGGTCGGGGGTAAGCGAACGCATCGTGAATGCGTCCGACAAAGATCATTCCGTTATAAAGGCCGTTAAGAGCTAAAATAGGAAATTAAAATGTTCGCGTCACGATTGAGTCGCTAAAAGCTGGCGCGGACAATATTTTCCCTTCAAAGAGGGTGGGAGGAAAAGGAGAGCTACCTTCACGCCTTCTATTCCACGATGGTTTGTGAGAAAAATCACGTTGATGCCTTCGTTGGCAAGTTCCCGTCGCCAGTTCCACATTTTTTTGTTTCGAGGATTCCTGTGGAGGGGACGAACAAGGTTGGCAAATAGAATAAAAGAAGGCACATAAATACACAAATCTTATATAATTATATCATATTCTTAAAATTTATTTTTTTACATATAACATCTCAATCTTCAATATCATATAATATCATCATTATTCTTTTTTTCTAAATATAAAAATATTAAATAAATAAATACTTAACTTTGAATATTAAATAATAAATATATTAAATTTATGTAATATATATATTTTAAAAAAATAAATTTATTAATATTATTATGATAATTCTTGCATTTATTTAGATTTAAAAGTATATAATTAATAATTAATTAAAATATTATATTATGGTAATTCTTGATTAATATTTACTTTAAATACTATTTTAAATTATAATTATTTTTATTTAATTAATTTAACTAATTTTTTTAAATGTAATTAATTTTATAATTTTTTTGATATTAATTATTACATTGAAATTGTTTTTGTTATTTTTGAGGTAGATCACCTTTATGAAATTAATTAAATGTTCGAATGATGGCCATTGAAAGCAAATCTCAATGGAAAGGAATAATGTAATCAAAATATCCTAAATCCTCGTGCAAATCATTTCAAGTTTAAATATCAATAACTTTTAAAAATTCAAGAAATATTTATAAAAGTCTAAAGATTTAATTGAATCATCTAAAGTTTAAAGTAAAATCCATGCATCCTCAACAATAATTTATTAAAGTTGATAAATTTAAGATTAACTTAATATCAATTGTCAATTTAAGTGTAAATATATGATCATTTTCAAAATTATTCGAGATAATAAGGACTGATATTAACCATAATTTCTACACTTTTTTGCATCACCTTTATTATTATAAAAATAAGAACTAACAATTTTTTTCTACACTCAACTAGAATCTAATGGAGTTAAGCCTTTTTTTGTGAGATTTAGATAATTAAATATCCATGGATTTTTACATTAATATTTAAAGATATATTTTGAAATTTTGGTGGAATAATGAAGGGCATAAGATAATAAAATAATGAGAATACTTAAACTAGTCTAATTTGGATTAAACTAGAATGATTGATAATGTAGCTTTAAATAATGAGATTTAAGTGAGATAAATGATTAATAATACTTGTGGAGGTTTAGGATAGGATATGTATTTATGATATGGAGTAGTTGATTAAGAATTATGGGATTTAAGTGATTATTTTAGTGCAAAGACTATGACTAAGTCGTAATCAGTGAAGTAGAAATATTATTGAGTGGAAGAATGGTGTAGGCTTATAGAGGAGGGTAGAAGGCTTAATGTACTATTGGAGATGATGTTAAGAGATATGATAATGATTAAAATAAAATACTTTGAGTATTGGAGCTGAGAAAAAAAAAATATATGTTGGATAACTAGCAAACACACTAAGGATTGTCAAGGTTTGACCACCAAGTTCTCAAACCATAAAAATAATTCAAATAATTTATAATTATCAAAAGAATTTCTTTTCACCCAATGTTATTCATTTAGCAATACGTAACCGAACGAAGCAAAAAAAAAATCAAAATATGAAAAGAAAGGTGGGTGACCACATTAATGAGAAATATTAAATTAATTTATTATTTTATATCATCCACCCATTTCATATCCTATTATTTTATGAGGATTCAACCACCGCATATATCATACTTCAAAATTTTAAATTCAAAATTTCAAACATATAATTTTTAGAATAAATTTAAATTTTACATGATTAAAAAAAGATGAAATCATAAAATAAACTTTAGCAGACTAATGAGCTAAGCATTCTTCTTTCATAAAGTTTCTTAGACTTTAGTATGATATCTTATAAATGAATCTTAAGCTCTAATTTATTAATTTACATGATGTTTTACATTAATTTGTTTGGATTATTTTTTAGTGTAAAATAAAATAAAAATAGAGGATTTTACCTTTTTTGTGTATTAATGTTGCAAAATAAAATTTCAAAAATAATGTGATGTATTTAGTATACTTTAGAAAGATCAATTTTGTTATATTTGGAATTCCTTCAATTTGAGCAAATTCCAAATACACTAGCTAGTATAAAGCATTGTTGTCGCCAGCTTGTTAGTCTTCGTCGTCAACCACCACCAACTGCCTGCCATCCCCATTGTCGGCTGTCACCACCAACATGCATAACCACAAAAATACTATACATTACATTCATTCTACCCAAAAGGAAAACAAAAATAAAACAAAGAAATAAACCCATGAGTTTGTACATATTTCAACCAAATATGATATGTATTAATATCTAATTACGGTGAGAGGGTGATTAATTTTACGTAATTGAGTTGATACGATGAGCTTGAGTGATTAAACCAGTTCTTCCTTCTATTACGGTTGGTTGAGTTGATTTCCTTGGATTTGGGTGGTCGACTTCGGTTTGAGTCAAGACAATGAGTTAAACCTTTCCAATTGAGTTAACGGTAAAGGAAGGAATCGGTTTGAGCTTTCTGATCCGTTGGATCTAGCGCCTTTTTCTCTGCCGTTGGATGGGCTCACTTGGATTGCGTTCTTCTTAGACTCTTGGAAAAGCGTTGGATCTGTAATTGATCTCGCCTTGGATCTTTGTTTTGATCATGCGGTTTCCTTTCCTTCTATGGTGAGTGGATACAGATGGTGGCCTCGATCGGCTTGATCGTCTTTCGATTAGGAGATCTTGGATGGTTTTAGTGGAAAAGCAGTCAAGATCGTCGGCATTGAATTACGGATTGAATCGAGTAAACCCTCATTCATTTCTTGTTTTCCTTTTGCTTCGGTTCGTCTGCTAGGGTTTAAGAGGAAAGGAGGGAGATTTGAGGAGATTCTTCAGGAAGATCTATCCAGTGAAGATCCACCGTAGAAATGTCTTGAAGAAGTCGGAGAAGGTGCTAGAAAGATGAAGAGAGGTTCTGTGGAGGTTTCTTTCCTTCTGATGGAGGAATCCGGCGGTTTCCACCGTGAGTAGTAGCGGGGAGGAAGGAGAGGAGAAAGGAGACTTGAGAAGCTAGGCGAGTTCTTGAGATAATTCTTCAACCCTTTTCTTGTTTCTCCTCTCTATTTATAGTCTTCGTTTGCTCTTCTAAAGTGTTCTTTGGCTCGTAACTAATTTACATTATTTTGTTGCATGTGTGTATTGATTAATTTTTGCCTGTCTTGTATCGATTGGATAGCAGATTTCTTCTTGTTATCTGTCGTCTTGTCGATTATTCTTGTTAGAGTTCTTGATCTTAATTCTGTCCTTGTCAGCATCTTCTGTTTGTCTGGGATTTAATCTTATACAAGTTTATTCTCTGTATGTATTGTATACTGAGTCTACCTTGGAGTTCTTCTGTAGTAAAGCTGTTTTTGTTTATTTGTTCTCTGTTTATTTATTTGGAACTTCTACGGCATTATAATATTTTGGGAGTGTTGGTGAAGTCTTTTAGCGGTTTGGCCTTTTCACGATTCTTTTGTCTCTTGATGGATATGTGTTCATATCATTACTCCCCTCCCCACCTTGACCTTGTCCTCGTCAAAATCGAGAAAATTTTGTATTTCTTTCTCTGTTACCCAAGATATATCTGTTTCTAATAAACCTTCCTTTGGATTAATACCTCTTTGATCTGTTGATCTCCCTTTTGTATCATTACGTGATCCGGGACTTTGATAGGTCTAATAAACATTTGTCCATCTCGAATTGGTTTGATAACTATCTTTGGATGGATAGTCGAGTCTGTCTGTATGGTTTTAATCTAGATATGTGAAATACATTATGTATTTTGGTACATTTGAGTAATTCAATTTTATAAGCCACCATACTATTTTTTTTAGTATTTTGAAGGGTCCATAATACCTTCTTTGCAATTTGGTATCTTGATTTCTTGTGAAGTCATGCGTAGGGTTGTATCTTAAAACTAATTCATTGACTTCTTGAAGGTCTCTTACGTGTTTATGCCAATGTTTCATCTGTTTTGAGCTTCCTATAAATTTATTATCGGTTTGTATGTTCTTGTCTCTTTGTTGTATCTTGATTCTACGTCGATTGGTATTGTGACATATGGAATGATTGTAGGAGGAGTCTACCATAAAGCTTGAAAAGGAGTCATTTTGGTTGAAGCATTGATGCTTGTGTTATAGCAAAACTCGCCCATGGTAGGAAGTAACCATGCCTTAGGTGTATCTAAAACAAAGCTCCTTAGATATTGTTCTAGGATCCTATTACTTCCTTGTCCATCCGTTTGAGGATGGTAAGCCTTCTTGTGCTTTAAAGTTGTTCCACTTACCGAACAATTCTTGCCAAAATTGCTCATAAACAATGGATCTCTCGATACTATTCCTTGTGGTATCCCATGGAGTTTCACAATGCGTGATAAAGATTTGAGCTAGATAAATTGCAGAAAATTGTTTTGGTAGGGCTGAAAAATGAGCATACTTTGATAGTATGTCCACTACTACTAGTATAGTTATTTTATTATGAGACTTAGGTAAACCAGTGATGAAATCCATAGATACCTCCTCCCATATTTGGTATGGGCGTGGTTGTAGTAATCCTGGTCTCGAGTATCATATTTGACTTGTTGACAAATGGGGCATGTTGATACAAATTGTTTAATATCCTTTTCATCTTTCCGTAAGAATTGTTGAGTAATTCTAGTCATAGTTTTGAATGCCTCCATGCCCTCCTATTGGTGTTGAATGGAACTCTCTTATGATCTTGTTTTTAAGTGCAGTCTTTTCTTACAATTGTCTTTGAACTGAATTAGCCCTTTCACTGTAATGAGGAATAATTCGGCTTGTCACAATTTTTTATATAATTCTTGTAATTCCTTATTAGCTTTGATTTCCTCGTAATTTTGAATAAGACCCTTGAATTCTTGAGTATATCTTGAGAAGTTTAATGACATTAAGTCTGTTTGATCCTTAATCAAAAGTCTTCTGTGTTAAACATTTTTTACGGGCATCATCGCTTTGTTTGTAATGCCCGGTTTATATTCAATACTATAATCATACCCGTTTGACCAAAATCTTTCTTTGTTGGGGTTTGAATTGTTTGCTGTAATAATTCTCTAATACTTTTCTGATCAGTTCTGATTGTAAATTTGGCTCCCAGTAAATATTGTCTCCATCTTGCAACTTCAGTAATTGCATAGAGTTCTCTAGCATAGGTTGAAGACTTTTGTATTGTAGGATTTAGCTTTTCTTGAAATAAGCTAATGGGTGATTATTCGAGCTAATACTGCTCCTATGGTCGTCCAGATGCATCTGTTTCATAAATGGCATAGTAAAATTAGGAAATGCAATCGGTAATGTTACCATAGCCTCTTTTAGTTTTGTGAATCTTTGTTGTTGATTGATCTGTCAATGGAATTGTTGTTTGGGATTGATGTAAGAGGAGAAGCAATTTACGCATAGTTTTGACAAACTTTCTATAATAACCGTTAATCCCAAAATCCTCTTAACTGTTTTCGATTTTGGCATATTCCAAGCTTGTCTTGCTTGTATTTTCTTGGGATCCACCTCTATCCCTTGGTGAAAGAATATGTCCCAAATATTCTATTCTTTTGAATAAATGAACATTTGGATGGTTTGACATATAATGAGTGTTGCTTCAGTTGTTCTAATACCATCTGTAGATGTTCTTGATGTACTTCCAAGGTTTGGCTGTATATGAGTATATCATCAAAGAACACTAGAACAAATTTCCTTAAGAATGGTTTCAGCACAGAATTCATTAGTGCTTGAAAGGTAGATGGGGCATTGGTTAACCCAAAAGGCATTCTATGAATTCATAATGGCCTTCATGTGTTACGGCGGTTTATGAATGTCCTTTTCTGCCATTCTTATTTGGTGATAACCTGATCTTAGGTCCAACTTGGAAAAAATAGTGGCTCCATATAATTCATCCATTAATTCCTCAGGAGTTGGTATGGGAAACCTATCAGGTATGGTGCACTTGTTTAAAGCTCATAATCAACACAAAAGCAAGTGTCATCCTTTTTTAATAAGCAAAGCTGGAGATGAGAAAGGACTAGTACTTTCTCTTATAATGCCTGTATCCATCATGTCTTTAATCAGTTTTTCTATTTCTGTTTTCTGAAAATAAGGATATCTGTAGTTTTTAACCTTAACAGGCTGAGTCCCAGGTTGCAGCTGTATTTGGTGATCAATATCCCTTTGGGGAGGCAAAATTTCGGTTCACAGCGTTCTTTGTATTTTTCTAATACACATTTGTATACTTACAGTAGATGGTGAAATCATGATTAGGGGCTTGTTCCCTCATTAATTTCTCGATCGTAAGTAACGATATTTTTTTGATTTTGTAATTTGGTAAACTGGTGGAATGTAATATTGTCTATTTTGGTTGAAGTGTCTCCTTGTAGTTGAATTAATTGGTCATTTTGGTAGAACTTCATTGTGAGCTTTTGTAGTCCATTGTGCACTCTGCTTTTAACCATTGTACTCTAAAACCACATCTCCTTGCATTTTTGGTAGGTAGCTGTTTTAAAAGTGTGTCCTTGTAGTTGAATAGGCACATTAGAGCAAACTCAACATTGTAGAGTCTCTCCATTCCCTACTAGCACTTTAAAACCGATATTGATGTGATTGCTTTAAGAAGTTGGCTTTAGATTGGATAAAGTTGTGGGTTGATCCACTATATCGACGAACTTGTTTGTTGCCTATTCTCCCAACCTTAGAGTTCTGGGTTTCGTCGTATTTAAAGGCATTTCGATTTGGAACTCTTCCTGAATTAAATCAGTATCTTGCCATGATTCAGGTTGAATAGGATTTTCTTGTTCATCATTGACTGCTACAAGGGTAAAGAGTTTTGATTTGCATCTATGACCCCTGTAAAACTTCTCATCACAGTTGAAACAAAGACCTTTTCTTTTTCTTTCTTCCAATTGAGCAGTAGTTAATTTCTGAATGGGTATTTGTGGTCTTTGTTGTGTATTTTGGTTAGTTGTTGCCAATGTTGGTGTAGGCAGCAGTGGGGGCTGTTTGTTCATTGTCGGTTGTGGAGTAAATCTGTATGGTCTGGTTGTAGATATATCATCTTGTAATCTATCTTCCATTAACTTTGCCAATTGAAAGGCTTGTTGTAGAGAAGTTGGCTGCAGTGCCCTTACTTCTCTTTTAATGTCATGTTTCAAACCTGATTCAAAACAACTTTGTAGAAAATCGGGGAATTCGAAATCGATTGGCTAGCTCCTCAAATTCATTGTAGAAATCACTGTGGATTTACATTTGTAGTTAGCAATTCACCCCTTAAATCTCTATAAAGTGATGGTCCAAACCTTACGAATTACTTTCTTTGAGCAATTCCATGTATTTAATTGTTTATTCTTTGTGCATCCATTGATACCACTAAGAGCGGTAGTCCATATATCTGAAGCAATTAGAAACTTGATCTTGGATAGATTATAATATTGGAAAAATTGATGCCTTAAATAACCAACCCCTTGGGTTATCACCATTAAATCTTGGCATATCAACTTTGTGGTATTTGTGCGTTGATTTCTGGAGGATTAGTCATAAATTACGGTGGGTATGAGTTACATACACGTGTTCTTTGAGAGGATTTGTCTAGTTTTTCTTGTTGATAATCTTACGGATACTTCATTAAGTATCATGGTAATGGATTGCATTTGTTCATCAGTTTTGTTTTCATTGACACATTCTTCCATAGTTTTTTTGAATATCTTGTATCTTACGCCATTGTTTGATATGTGGAAAGTCAAGAGCACCAATGATATGTATTAATATCTCTAATTACGGTAGAGGGTGATTAATTTGTAAATTGAGTTGTCTGATGAGCTTGAGTGATTAAACCAGTTCTTCCTTCTATTCTGGTTCGGTTGAGTTGATTTCCTTGGATTTGGGTCGTCGACTTCGGTTTGAGTCAAGACAATGAGTTAAACCTTTCCAATTGAGTTAACCAAGGAAGGAATGGTTTGAGCTTTCGATCCGTTGGATCTAGCCCCTTTTTCTCCGTTGGATGGGCTCACTTGGATTGCGTTCTTCTTAGACTCTTGGAAAACCGTTGGATCTGTGTAATTGATCTCTGCCCTTGGATCTTTGTTTTGATCATGCGGTTTCCTTTCCTTCTATGGTGAGTGGATAACAGATGGTGGCCTCTGATCGGCTTGATCTGTCTTTCGATTAAGGATCGTCGGATGGTTTTGAGTGGAAAACAGATGTCGAAGATCGGTCGGCAGCTATTCGAATTACGGGATTGAATCGAGTAAACCCTAATTCATTTCTTGTTTTTCCTTTCAGCTTGCCGGTTCGTCTCTGCTAGGGTTTCTGAGGGAAACAGAGGGCAATGGAGAAGATTAGGGAGATTTGGCCGGAGATTCTTACCGGGAAGATCTATCCAGTGAAGATCCACCGTAGAAATGTCTTGAAGAAGTCGAAGAAGGTCTTTGAAAGATGAAGAGAGGTTACGTGGAGGTTTCTTTCCTTATGGAGGAATCGGTTTCCACCAGTGAGTAGTGACAGAGGGAAGAGGCGGAGAAAGGAGAAGGAGACTTGAGAAGCTAGACAGAGGAGTTCTTGAGATAATTCTTCAACCCTTTTCTTCTGTTTCTCCTCTCTATTTATAGTTTTCGTTTGCTCTTCTAAAGTGTTCTTTGGCTCTGTAACTAATTTCTGTTATTCTGTTGCATGTCGTGTATTCAGTTAATTTCGTTGCCTCTGTCTTGTATCTGATTGGATAGCTAGATTTCTTGCTGTTCTATCTGTCGTGCTGTCAGTTATTCTTGTTAGAGTTCTTGATCTTAATTACGTCTTGTCGACATCTTACGTTTTGCATTTAATCTTATACAAGTTTATTCTCTGTATGTATTGTATACTGAGTCTACCTTAGAGTTCTTCTGTAGTAAAACTATTTTTGTTTATTTGTTTCTCTGTTTATTTATTTGGAACTTCTCAGCTTATATAATGTTTTGGGAGTGTTGGTGAAGTCTTTTAGCCAGTTTGGCCTTTTCCTGATTCTTTTGTCTCTGTTGATGGCTTGGGGATATGTGTTCATATCAAAATAGTATAAAGTAATCCAAATACACCGTATTATTTTTTCAAGCAACCAAACATATCCTAAAATTGCATTCATTTACTTTTCCTTTTTCTTCTCAATAGTAATAATAGTATTGATCATATACAATTAATATTTGAAGCAACAAGTATTCAATCACATTTAAAATTGTATTAATTTACTTTATTTTTTTCTTCACCTAGGATTACTTCTCATAAAATATTAATGACTAAATAGAAAACTTTCAAATATTTCCAAAGTGAAGAAAATATGAATTCAAATGAATAGTCAATGTGAAATACAAAATTGATGAAGTATTGAATAATACAAAGCAAGATTAATTGCAAGAGAGTTCACTTAAATCAATGGAATTGACATTCAAAAAAAAAATTTTCATAGTTGCTATAAAAAACATTGTTCTCTATGAGATTTGTGAACGTGTGCATGTTGAAAAATATTAAAAAGAATTAAAACTTATCATTATATAATAAATAATAACGATGCATGGCAATCAAGCTACTATTAGCATTACCAAAAATTTCGTTAGCAATAATAAAGATTAATTCATACTGTCAATATCCTTACAAGTTCTTAATTAATTACAATTTGATAATCTTATTTCCAAACTACAAATGATCAACAGATATTTACAAGTTTAGCAGAGTGTGGAAATCCTGAAATTATATTTCAGAGTCTTGAAAACTGCAACCAATAACCCATAAATCAAACAAAAAATTTAAAAAATTGTAGCAAACATGCTATCAATTCAAGAATTCCTTCCACTTGCTATCCGGTGCGATTCAGCCATCTAACTATTGCAAGAAATCAGGAAGCTACAATCCAGCATGTGCTCTGCCCAGCAATCCCAAAAATTCCAAACTGGGATAATCCATCACCTGCGGCCCTACCCTGTCCTGGTGCAATCTACCAGCCGTTGGATTACAAATTTTGGAATAGAATAATATCATGCATATATTATATGATTTGCTGTATTGATCATGTTTACATTCATTCTTATTTTTCTCCTTCATTAGGTCGCGGTTATGGCCTGATTCTTTCCACATTATACTTTATAATCTAATCCTATTAATTGATCTTTGTATCTCTTTTAAAATCTACCGCTTCTATTCAATAAAATAAGAGAAAATATAGTATTCTCTTGTTTTGATAGATAATCTCTTGCAATACCATATGCTTTCATCTGATTTATCTTGTTTGAAAAGCATAGCTCTTACTGTGTTTATGCAACTACCAATAATCCTTTTTGAGGATCTGAACAAAAGCGATCCTATATTTATCAACAAAATGTGTATCACCCTCAAAACATGAAAAAGAGGATAATCAATGCTAGCCTGATGAGCATTTCTCCAAACAAAAGTGTGATGTAGGGCGACCTGGGCACTAAATTTTGAAGCTTTGTTGCCTTCCTTGTGGATAAAATGAAACATAACTTGTTGGAACTGTTGTAGAAACCCCAAGTCATCTCCCAAGTGAAGTGAGTTTTGTCATGCCTTCCTCTAAAGAGTCTTCTGCAGGCACTGAATAATAATGGTATCGTCCCCTTCAATGATAATTCATTTGGCCTCCACCTTCCAAGGCTCCGTGAACTGCTTGATGGCTATTACTGCCTTCATTTTAACTGTGTAACTGTCCAAGTGTTCAAATTATTGACTAGCAACCATGATGGATTCACCGAATTCATCCTTGATAATTGTTCCTAGGCTTGCCAAATTGGAGAGGAGTGTGCCATCCATATTGATCTTCACCCATCCTGGAGGTCCACTTATCCTTCAATATGAATTCCCTATGTGGGGCATGGGATTGTATAGCTCGTTTTTATAAAAAAAAAATGAAAAAAGCTTAAATCTACCCACCAGCCCCCCAACCCACTCCCCTATTTACACCACACTCCCTCGCACCTCTCTCTCTCTCTCTCTCTCACTCTGTTGATCTCTTCTTCTCTCCGTCTTTCGGTCTCCCACTATGGCATCGATGCCACCGCTGCATTACCTCGACCATCATTGAGTATCGGCCCTTCCTTTCTTCCTTTTCTTCTTCTCCATCCTTTCTTCCTTCTCCTTCCTGTGCCTCTCTCTTCTTCCCTCCTCTTCCTTTTCTCCTTCTAACCACCCTTCTCATTTCCTCCCTCTCTTCCTCTTTCTATCCTTTTTTTTCTCCCTCTCTATATTGTATATTCTTTTCTAAGAAAAACACTCTTTGATCTTTATTCATAATGCACTTCACATGAATTAAATGGACTCTTTGCATGATTAACTTAAACATATATGCTTGATTAAATTATACACATTTATTCTGAGTAACAAAATTCAATCAAATAATACATATAACTTTAAATTCGTGCTTTGAATAATAATCAATTCCTAATTATGAGGTCATTCTCAATAACTGTATATTATAAAATCTAATGATAGGTACACCTTGAGTTTCTTTACAAAACATCTCAAAGGAAGTATTCAATTGAGTTATATTTAGTATAATTAATAGCAATATTAATAAGTCCTTTGGATATGATTTTGACGACTTGACATGCCCTTTGAAAGGTGAATCTTTGGTGTTCATAACCATATTATGGAAGATCTTATTTTAATGTATCACAACTTACATAAATTGAAGATGAAATTTTATTTATATTTTGTTTTGAGGAGACATTTGATTTATTAATAAAATAAAAATATTTTACATAGCACACATTTCATATATATTTACATATCTTATACCTAAATTTTCATATTTCTTTTAATAACACACAAACTTCATTATTACATCAAAGATAGCCCTATCATTATTTTTAAAAGAAAAATATATCCCTTTATGCATAAGAAAATATTATTTTTATAATATTAAATTTTATGTGTTATATATATAAATCCATAAAAATTATGTGCTATTTATATAAATTTCTCAATAAAATAAAGACAAAACAAATTTAAATCTAATTTCCCTATTGGATGAAAAAAAAATGTAAATTAATTTATCAATAAATTTAAAATTCAACTTTTAATTTATTTTTAATATATAAAATTTTAATGCATAAAGTAGAATTTTAAATTCATCACATGTATAAAACTTCACCCGCCGCCACCAACAAACCCTCATTATCCCACCATATTTTACATTGAGTTTATTTTATGTCAACTTGAATACAAAAAATTCCTATATTTATCTTACACTCAATTAGCCAACTCTAAAAACATTTCAAATATATTTTATTTATTTTTATATTACATTTCTTTCAACCCTAAAATCCTTTTAATGGCCCCTTACTCCACCTTCATTAGATTGATCGATCCAATTTGACCTAATGAACCCTATGTTCCAAATAAATTTACAATCCAAATCTCAAATCTTAAATCTTAAGAATCCAACATAAAAACTCTAAAGATTAAATATTTAAAACCAAAAGAGTTAATATTGATTATATTTAAGTCATTAAAGAATAATGTATAATAGAGATGTTATTTCTGTTCAAACATACAAAGGATTGGCAGAATATTTTTCTATTTTAGTAGGATTACATCAAAATCAACTCTAAGCCCAAATCTTTTTGCTGTAGATCTAAAATTGAATATATATGAAATATAAGTTTAATTGTAGATGATCTAATGATGAAATTGTGACAGTGGATGATCAAATCTTTAAAAAAGAGTGAACATTTTATATATATGATGTCTCTTGCTCAAAATGATGGTGAAATAGATGGGGATGGTTGAAGTGAAGAAATACATCAAACTTGTTGTGTGATAGAAAAATACCAATTAGTCTTAAGATAAAATTTTAGAAGATTATTATAAGGCCTACAATAATTTATGACGTAGAATATTGACCAATAAAAGAGAAGCATAAAATTAAATTAAGTGTTGTAGACATGAGAATATTCTGGTGGATGAGTGGCTTTACTCTTAGAGATAAAATGTGAAATAATTATAAACGCAACAAGATTGAAGTATCACCAATAACAAATAAGATTAGAGAGAGTTGTCTTAGATGGTTTGACCGCATAAAGCATCGGTCGTCTGATGACCGAGTTAAGAGAGTAGATATATTAGATGCACCTTATGTAAAAAAAAGTAGAAATAGACCTAAAAAGACTTGATCATGATGTATAAAAATGATCTTAATTAATTAAAATTAAATACAAATTTAACACTTAATAGGACATAATGGAGAAAAAAAATTCATGCAGTTGACCTCACATAGTGGGATAAAGGATTGTTGTTGTTGTTATAACCAAAGAAATAGCTATACCGTTGAGAATAAGAATGATCATTTCTTCCAGTTGGAAACAAAAGTGAAACAAAACAAGAAAAAATCGTCATGTGTACAAGAAAACCAAGTTCGAAACTTACCATGGCATTCGATAAAATGGGCAAAGGGAAAACAACACTAGCCACACAGTTTCCTACTCAGAAACAAAGCAAATGAGCAGTCGATCTTCATAAGAGCACTAAAAATAGTAATCCATCAGGAATATTTAAGGATCAAGGTGAGTAGCAGCTTAAAAGGAAAATATGGATACACATATTTCATCTCCGACCTTTGCGAGCTTTAAATTGTTTGACGATGTAATGGATGACCTCCTTCATTGTCGCCTTGCGATCTTCCTTGCAATTCCATAGCTCAGATACTGGATATCGACCACTCGGATTATACTCATTTAGCTCAAGCAAAGCTTTCTTCACGGCGTTGTACACATCATCCCCATAATCAATCCATATACTCTTCAGTTTAGGATCATTTTCATCAATTACTTCCTACATCATCATCATCCAAATTTAGGAACAAATTGATAACGAGCCCTGAATCTGAAGTAAGATTGTATATCAATTTCAAATCAATACCTGATATACACCTTCATGTTCGATGATTTTAAAAGGATGCCATGATGGATTGCGAATCTCTTCGTCCCAGCTAGAACACAGCTCAGAAGCTTTCATGTCAGCATCTTCAGCTTGGAATTTCTTCTTGCATGCACTTTCAAAAGGTTTGATATCAAGATCACCCATTCTTTTTATTCCAATCAAGGTTGGGCCTTTCAATAATTTTGCAAGACCCTGAAATTTTTATGATAGAAAAAAAAATCAAAATGTTAACATATGATAGTTGTGAGAGAAAAGTATCCCCTTACCCCTATCAATTCTGCGCGAGCTTCATTGAGTTCCTGTTTGGCCTCACGTTCCTTCGTTAAAAGAGTGTTGTGCAAATCTTCTAAATCTTCCCTGTCTTCTTCCAATCTTTTATGAACTTCTTCTATTTTCTTGTCTATATCTTCTTCTCCTTGCAAATGCTCCATAACTTTCAATTTACCTTTCAACTGAGCAATTTCAAGCTCCAATTTATGTTTTTGATCCAGTTCCCTCTCTAGCTGAAGTATTCTTGCAAGAGCAACTTCTTTTTCCCTCTGTCATAATGTGCCATTCTAAGAATCAGATTATTAGGCAGAGAACAAATATGAACAACAAAGTAGCATGCATGGTTAGATTACCTTCTGTTCCTCCATAAGGTTCTTGACATCTTCATCAGCTCTCTCTTTTTCGATTGTTGCCAATTCAAGGTTAGTATTCTCTAAAGCAGTCTAAGAAATAAAATATATATATTATATATCAGTATAAAAAAAATTGCCATAGACTTTCAAATCAATGATTGTTTATGCAAAGGAAAATAACCTTATTATTATATTAACCATGTACATAACATCAATTTGGCCTAGAAATAGCACAAGTAGTCTAAGAGCACTCTGAATTTTTACTGGTTGCATCAAACATTATCTCCTACAATCTAAACCCCTCACATTATTCAATAAATTACCTTTTCTTTCTCTAAGTCAATATTCCTTTTCTCAACATCATTTTTGGCCTCATATTTATTAAGTTCTCTGCACCGTTGCTCGATCTCTTTCTTCTTTAATTCCAATTCTAGCTTCAACATATCATTCTTCTTCACAATGCTTTGCGCAGTTTCGCGTGCTTTCCTCTGAATATTACGCATTTCTAGTAGAAACATTTCCAAAAAAAGCACAATTATTATACATTATACATGAAATATAGCATGAAAAAGTCCAAATAGTCCTCTGACCATTCACTTGTGGCCAATTTAGTCTCAGCACAAAACATTTCTCCAATCAGTCCCTCAACTAAATAAAATTGATCCCAAATGGTCACATATATAGAAATTGAAACAAAATGAAATACAAAATTGATCCCAATTTAGTCTCTCAACTATAAAGATTTACCCAAATTTAATCCTTGAGAGATTATTTGGGATCAATTTTCTATAAACAAAAAACAAAATTAGAGAAATGTGATACTCCATAGCTAAATTGATCGCATGGAAATGGTCAAAATACTATATGTGATGACCAACAATAATTTAACAAACTAAAAAGCAAAGTGCTCATCAGGTCAAAACATGAATTTTTCATCAAGATTCGACCTTATAAAATAGGCAAGCATGATTACTAACTCACCTTCATTGTACTCCTGTAAAATCTTAGCTTTTGAATCCATCATGTTTTTAAGTGATATGCTCCTCTCACTATACCTGCATTCCAATTCCTGCAAGTATTTATTCCTCACTTCCATCTTCTTTGCAAGAGCAGCCACCATCATACCATTCTCCCTCGCCTCATCCTCTGTCACATCAGCCACGGTCTTCAATTCACCATACTTCTGCAGAATCCTTGCAACCAGCCTATCAGAATTATAATCATCATGGCGAGCAATCCACCCATATATCCCAGTCAAGTTCACACCTTTCTTCTCATTCCAAGCCTTTTTCCCCAACCTCCTTGCCTCAAAGTGATTTTCAAATGCCATTGCATCCTTGAACCCTCCCCAATCCCTATTAAACCAAATCACTGCCTCACCTTTACCAGATTCAGGATGTCTCTCAGGTGAAGGAATGACACTCACCGGATTAAATTCCAAAAATTGTTCTTCCAGAGGAACACCTTCATTTTCCATAGGCAAATTGACAAGCAATCCTGCCCAAGGCCATACGAATAGATCATCAGTACTCGAATTAGAACGGAATGATGCTGGCTCGGTAGCAGGTGGTGGAGGAGGAGCATCCACGAGGCCTGCAGCGAGGGCGAGGTCATTTTGGAGGAACCGAGCAAAGCCAAGGTGGTTGGCCTTCTCCTTAGCCTTTCTCGAGGTCGAAGAACCTCTTCCAATTGCGTGCTGAAGGAGGTCTTTGTATCGATAGTCCTGCTTCTTCTGACCTGCACAGAAAGGACAACGCAGGGTACCATCGTGGTTAAGAATTCGGTGATTTCCGGCCTTGAACTTCAAATAGGCTTTCTCAGCGTAGTCGTCCAGCTCGGATTCGCTGAACTCTGAGTCCTCGTCGGAGGAGTGACTGTCGGCCATTAGGAGGAAGAAAGCACGTTGCTTTCGCGATTGGGGGTTTAGGGTTGCGAAGAGAGTGACTCCGCGGAACGTGGGCAACAGGGAATAGATTGAATGAGGCTTTTTTGGGAGAATTTTTTTAGTGTGTTTTATTTTTGAGAGTGTAAATTTTTAATTTTGATACTCATTTAAATAATGTGCTTTTTGAAATTATGTTTTAGCTCTATTTCATTGAAAGTTCCGTTTTAGCCCCTTTTCAAGAAGCAAAAGACAAATAGTCTTTCAGGAAATACTTTTAAACTAGTTTTTCAGGAATCAGAAAAGTTTAACCAAACGAAGCCTGAGTTTGATCTAGGTCCGGGTAGTGGGAGAAAATATTAAATGGAAATCATGTATTTATAATTTAACAAAAAAAATATTTTAAATTATTAGATTCATATATTTATATGTATCACTCCCAATTATTTAAAAAATTTATAAAATTAAAAAATATAAGTTAAGCTTTTGTTATGAGTTTCAATATTTTAAAATTAATTTAAAAATTAAAATTAAGATGGTTAATTTGTAAATGTAAAAGAATAAGATTATATGTAAAAAATCTTATTAAATATTGATTCTAATAAAAAAAATAGGTTGAGGGCAAAGAGTATTTTAATACTTCTGAAAATTGATAATGACGAGTAGAATTCAAAAATATTAACGAATCGACTCAAAATCGATAATATTATTGGACACGTTGTTTGAAAGTATGGAAGAATTTTGAAATTAATATTGTTGCGTCTTTGGAAAACCGTTCGGTAGAGTAAAATTTATCATGCCTTGTTGATTAAAGACACACAGCGTAATTAAAGCGAAACATGAGACCTCCAATTTTTTGCGTGGAAAACCTCGAAAGAGGGGAAAAAACAGGCGCGAAAAGATTCCATGTATCGTAGTACAAAATCTTCCGATAACAGGATTACGAATTTATTTGAAAGGACAACAATGTAACGATCGGTTTATAATAGTTCTTGATGTTGGAGATCTTTGGGTAACTACAGTGGAAATCTTAATTATAAAATGCGATGGTAGTGCGTGATCTTTCTCGGGGATCTTGAGCTCTCTTCCTCCTCACTTCACTTTTCCTCTTCTTACTCGGACTTTTCCTCTTTCCTTCCTTCTTCCTTTGCTTAGCTTCACTTGGACTCTTCTTCTTCTTCCTTGCTTCTTCCTTCTTAGCTTCACTTCTTTGGACTCTTTCTTCTTCTTCCTTTCGGGTTCTTGTTTCTTCACTTTCCACTTTCTTTCTTCACTTCTTGCTTAAACCCATTTGATGTGAGAGTGAGCTGTTATAGATGGGAGGATTCAAGTAAACTCGTAAGGCGTACTCTCTCCTCGGACGGCTCGAATGACTCCTTCGATCATTTGATGTATTTTGAGCATTTGGATGCCCAAATGAAGTCGAATTATGAGATCTTAGGCTCATTAGATCCGCCTCGAGACCTTCGATTTGACTATAAACACTTCACATTTGAGAGCTTTTTTGGGATTTAATTGATGTCAGATTCTAATGATATTTTAAGTCTTGATCTCGATTGTTTTCAAAATCATATCGCCAACATCAAGATTTGTGCTTTAACTGGTGGTATTTTGAGAGCCATATCAAATATATAATAAATTTATATATTTTAAATAGAGAAGAGAAAGATTAAAAATATCTGGCAGTAGTTCTAAAAAAAAAAAGCTAAAATATCTCATTTCAACTTAAAAGAAAATTATGAGATGGAGAATGGGCAACAAAGTAGTATACAACATATAGAGATTAGTTTAGCATATCAAATTATAAATGCATTAATAATTTATGAGAAATTATATATATAGCACACAATTCTTATGCATTTACATATTTAACACCCAAATTTTAATATTTATAAAAATAACATTTTTTTCTATGCATAAAAGGTACATTTCACTTTGAAAAAGTAAAGCAGAGTACTATTTTTGATGTAATAATAAAGTTTTATGTGTTATTTAAGTAAAAAATAAAAATTTAGGTGTTAGATATGTAAATAGATAAGAATTATGTGCTATGTATGTAATTACATAATTGTATAAATATATTTATTTTGTGTTTTTCTTTGATTGCTATCACTTTTATTTTTTTATTTTTTGTTTTATTTTTATGTTGTTTTTGAAAACATGTTTGTTTAAAGTGTTTTTTATGTAGTTTTATTTTTTATTTTTAAAAATAAAAAATATTATTTTAAAAATACTCAAAACATCTAACAGATGTTTTGAGTGCTTTTATAAACAACAAGTACAATCAAATAAATTTATTTTTAAGTAAAATATAAACAAAATAAAGCAAAAATAAAAAATAAAAAATAAAAGTGATCCCAAACGGGCCCTAAATATTAAAGTTTGTATTTTTAAAGACTATTCATTGATGGCATTTGTGTAGAATATCTTGTTCACAAATGGTTAGATCATGTTCAGGGTAAATTGTATGACTATTATAAAGACGTGCAAAGTGTGAGTATTGAAAGCATAATATGTACAATGTGTGTGTGCACTTGAGTGTACAAATTATAGAATGTGTATGATATGTATCATGTGTACAATGTGTACAATATGTACAAATATGTACAACTTGAACAATGTGCACAATTGATAGAGCAATATGTATAAAATTGTACTTGTTATATACATGATGTACAATAATATTTTTTAGACTATCATTGTATAACAAATATATATATATGCAAGTCAATGAGCTAGAAAATCAGTGTAATGATGAAATTCTTGTCTCATAAACCTATTATAGGCAAACTCCTTAACATCATTATTCACAATGAAATTATTCTTATAAACATCAAATTCGATTATTTATTTGAATGTATCATATTAGTTACTGATCAAACTCAAAGAAGTTAAAATCAAATGATTAATTATGTGCAAAAGCATATTTTAAAAAGTTCATAATCTAAATTCTACAGTGAAGTTTCAAAAAACAAATACTACGATTAGTTGTCCTGCCATAATTAGATTTGATATTATTCTAAATAATTGGAAGGTTAAAAATAATATAGAAAGTTATAACCATTAATTAGCAAAGTCAAGTGACCAACATCTTCTGAGATCTTATCGAGACAATAATGAAGAAAAAATAGTTGTGTTGAAGTCAATGACAGATGCAAGAATTATGGCAACTAATGCATTTAACTATCTTGTCGAGGAAGTAGGCGGAATGAAGAATGTTGAATTTACAAAAAAGAATGTTTTCAATTATATTAAAAAAAAAAAGGCGAAGATTGAGAATAGTGATACTAATACATTAATTCAAATGTTAAAGGAAATGTAAGGTGAAGATAGAATGTTTGCATAGAATGCTCAAATTAATATGTCGGATAGGTTGGATAATCTTTTTTGGAGCGATGACATGACAAGAATTAATTATGATTGCTTTAGGGATGTCATAATTTTTTATACAAATTTTTGACTCAATAAATATAATTTAGTTTATGCACTTTTTGTTGGAGTTAATCATAATCGGCAAAATATTTTATTTAGAGTAACATTTATGTTAGAAGAAATAATTGAATCATTCACATTTATATTTAAAACATTTCTTCGAATAATAAATGAGAGACATCCTATAATATTCACTTTTCAAGATCAAACAATTGCAAGAGCTATTGAAATTACATTGCCCCAAACTTGCCATAGATTATGCCAATGATATATCTCTAAGAAAGTTCCTTCAAAAGTACACTGCTTCAATAATAATAAGGTTGTACAGAGTCCCCTTTATACATGCATGAGTAAATGTGATTCAAAAGAAGAGTTTGAGCAAGAATGATCGAAGATATTAGAAGAAGAAAATCTCCAAGATCATGCTTGGCTAGCTTAACTATATAGAATTAGAAGCAAGTGATCAACAACATTCAATAAATATTCATTTTGCATTGGAATTTTATCCACACAATGTAATAGGTCCACTAATAATGTATGTTATAGAATCTCTAAGCTAACAAACTTTATCAGTGATTATTTTTTTGGGATTAGAGAAGGTCATGAATACATGACGATGAAATGAATATGATGAAGATTTCAAATATAGTCAATCAATAATTATTCCGTTTGATAGAAGTAGTTCTATTTTAAAGCAAGGTGTTGTGTTTTATACAATAAAGCTCTACACTTTTTTAAAAGAAGAATTTTTGTATATGGTAAATAGACTGATAGTAGATGTTTTAGATGATAATCCTATAGAATATTTGATAAGAATTTTAGAGAATAAGAAAAGTTTCAAGACATGGACTATTCATTTTGACAAAATATGTTTGAGTATATATCATAGTTGTAAAAAAATTGAAATGATGTGATTCTTTATTGTCCATTGTACATTTGAGTCGAAGATATTGTGAAGATTTTCTACCATGATGATCTTCTAGAGTAAAACTTGATATTTATATTAATAATGCTTATAAAGACTTGAAAGATTTACAAATTAAGAGTGATTGTCTTGTTAATATCATTTTTCAAAACAATATCAACAAATATTCATATCAAATAAGCATCAAAGTCCAAGACAATAAGAAAGCTGAGCAGTATATGTTAGATTCTTTAAAGAAATTTTTCGATGATGTTGACTCAACATTAAGTGGGAACTCAACTCTATCAAACTATATAAAGAAGAAAGAAGACTATTATGAGATATTTTAATTATAATGAATTACTCAATGACTAAGCTGAGATGCGAATATTAGAAAAGAAAGAAGAAAGCTAACAGTAATATTCTATTAGTTCTTAAAATATAATTTTTAAATATTATTATGTTATTTTCACATTTTATATCTTCTTTTACAAAGAAAAATGAACCAGATGCTGCAATACTTGGAGAACACAGAGAGTCACATATTATGACTTTTTTTACTATAATGCCTGAATGCTTCTTAGATGTATGCAAGTCAAAATATTTTATCTTTAATATAATATTGTTATCAATTAAAATTATATTTTTATATCTCAAGAATTACAATCAAACTCAACTACAAATCAGCCGACAACAAGATACACTAAAACGGTAATGAACATTATTAGATGGATAAATTTATGATGCTTGGAATAGATTGCAAAATTTTTTATATTTATATCAATTTCTGATGTTTAGTTCAAATTGATTGAAAGCATTCGACTAAATAGTTAACAAATTTTACCTTGACTTATACGCTTATACTTTCCTAAATCATAAAAGTTATTTTTTAATTTATATTTATAAATATTAAATAGATAAATACATTATAAATTATATGCAACATATATAAATCTTTCAATTTATAAAATAATGAGTTCGATTTAAATCCATTTTAATTTGACTTAACAACTTATGAGTTGATTTACTTAAAAAGGAACAAAATTTAAAAATAAATTTATTTTAAAATTTTTAAAATTATAACTTGTTTTCTTATATCAATTTTAAAATTATTTTTCTTCTGATTTCATTCATTTTATCATTTTATCATTCTATTATAATAATTAATTAAATTAAAATTATTTTATTCATTCCATAACAATAAATGAGCATTAACCAATTCAAACATAAAATTAAACTCGAGCATGAATCTAATTAAGCTCAAGTTAGAACTCACTCGAGTACAGATATACTCCTTTGCACTCTTAATGAAAACTTCCTTTGTAGGATAACTATCATTTCTCATGCATCATCCAATCAAGGAGAGAAACCCTAGCCAGGCTGAAACCAGCCAACCTAGCAGCAGTAGTCGACAAGTTCTTCCCAAAGCAAGAATTTTAAAACTAGACTAGACAGCAAAACTCAAGTAAAATCACACACACCAACAGAACATTAAACCAATGCACACACTGCACTGACTGGCACTGCAAAATCAACAGAACATTAAACCAATGCACACACTGCACTGATTGGCACAGCAAAACCAACAGACTGCATAAAAAACTGGTGAATACAAAGTCTTCTAAAGATGATTTCAGTGCCTTGGCCCTGCCGATCAATTGATACTACATTCTGTGCAACATGGAAAAGTTATAAATCTTATTGTCATAAAGTACAGCATGTTCTTCTGAGTATTTAGAAAGCAGAAGATTTTGTAAATAAACATAATTCAAGCGTATACATGAAATTGCGCCTTCAAGCAGAAGATATATGTTTTTGCTGAACGAAAGTTAATACAGAAAAAGTATTGATGAAGCCAGCAGCATAAGATTTGGCACTTTGCATAGTACTTTACATGAAAAAAAAACTGTACAATGCTCCCAAACCTGAAGCTCCAAAAGGCAACAGTATTATAAAATTCAGAAGATGTCCAGTTGTAAAGGAATGAAAACTTACATATTATGATAGGAGTTTCTGTTTCTGATAAATATTGTAATGAATAAAAAATAAGATTAATTATTTGAATCTCTTGAATCAAACAATATATAATCTTGCAAGATGAAAATCAACACTAATGAGTGCTCATAAGCTCCAGATTGATCAATGAAAGACAAAATCTACTGCAAAATCCCTCAAAATTGAGCCTTTTAACCACTAGTTCAGAATCTGCAATGTTGAAATTTCTTTGCTGATGCTGGCTGCATATCATTCGCCTTCAGATGTAGTTACTATAGGCTGCAATGAATAGAAGAACTGATACTTCCACCATTATCCTCTTCATCACCTCATTATATACTACCCATTAAGGTACGATGAAGTTCTTGCTCTATGACATTAGTGGACAGCCTACTTTTTCACACAGGAGAGAGATGAGACTCAGTAGTTGATACTTCAAAAAGAGGCCTCTTTTGGAAGTCATTTCTAAGCTGCCCACAGGCTGCATTTGCATCAAGTCCCCGTGTCTGTCGAATACTGACAGTTATCTTTTTGTCTTCTAACGCTGCAGCAAATGCTATAACCTGCAAGTCGAGAAATGCCAAGGGATTCTTTTGATGCAAATACCGAGTTGAGCGAGACAATTAATACTTATAGAAGTAAGGCATCATAATTTTCTAACTAAAAAGTACTTCCCTTATCCAATTTGGTTATCAGAATCGACACGACTGTGTGTAAAAAAGTTTAATTCTAACATAGTCTTAAAAAGTAAACAGAAAACTGTAAAAGAACTACATACTGCTTTCTTGTATGGCCTTCTGTATTCAGAACCATCTATTGGATTGAATGGTATGAGATTAACATGTGAACCACGGCTATAGCAATGGAGAAGATCAGCGAGCTCTACTGCATGTTCCACTGCATCGTTTTTTCCAGCTAAAAAAAAAATTACAAGCAAAAACTAAATGTTAATTTGAATGATTGTCTTCTTTGTTTAAGAAAGATTATGCAAAGCGACACGAATTCACCTAAAAGTGTATATTCGAAAGATACTCTCCTTCCAGTTTCCAGAAAATACTCCTTGCAATCATGCATGAGTGCATCTAATGGGTAGGATTTTGCACTCGGAATAATTTCCTCTGAAGTTTTTGATTAGGAGCATGAAGACTGCAACAAGAAAATGTAGGTGTAAGAATTTTCTTTAAAAAGAATTTTGTAATGTTAAAAAAATATAAAATAATGGAAGTTCTCTCCCATAATCACTCAAAGGAAATAATATGAAGGCACATGACAACAAGCTATATGTTTTCCTCTTGCCCAATGAAATGACCTTTGACTTAACTACTAAGTGAATGAAATCACAAAACCCAATATAATAGATTTTTTATTGAAGAAAATTACATACTGAAGGTTGAAATTGAGATTTGTAGGTGTGTATTCACCTAACAGCTAAGGTTGATTGAAGCTTGTGTGATGCCAACATCTTGATTGTATTCGGCACACCGACAGTCGATATTGTCATCATTCTTTGTCCAATTTGTATATCCTACAGCCATAAGGACAATTAGAATCTGATAATATTTAAACATGTATGATAATCAGCAATCATGAAATCAATTTTAAAAAAAAAGACCATATAACTTGCGAGACATTAAAAGTAAAACTGCACTCATCTTGCACTGAATCATTGAGGGAAAAAAAAAATTAAACCTCGGTGATGAAAATCTGAAAGCGGATGATCGTTGGAAACAGTAAGTGAACTTTGGATTGCATTAATATTTTCTTTAAGTTTATAATGTTTACCACTCACCATTTTGATGCAGTTGACGTGAGGAACAAACAAAATATAAGCCACCTATATCTTGATAGCATATAAAGTCCATTGAAACAATTAAGAAAACCGATTATCCAGTTGGGTAGGTAGGGAACACAACAAAAGCATTAGATTCCACAGTAGGCACATTTTCTTTGCATGATTTGATAAAAAAGATATTTGCTAAACGCTTCGCCTTCAGGGAAGTGAAAACTACCAAAACAACTCACGGATTCCATGCATCCATATTAGAATTGAAATTAAAATGAACATGCAAATAAAAGAAAATAGAATAATACAAATACAAAAGAAGCTTATGATGCACCTTATTCAAGCATCTGTGAGCTTCCAGGACTGACTTCAGGTTCAACATTGGCTCACCCATTCCCATAAACACAACATTTGTCACCCTATGTTTGAAAATCTCCTCAATCGCCATTACCTAAAATTCATGTGCAATACCATTAACTCATTGTTTCTTCGAAATCAACCTTCAAGGAAAATTGCCAAAATACCTGTTCAACAATTTCATGCAGAAGTAGGTTCCTTGAGTAACCACCCTTACCGGTGGCACAAAATGAGCACCGCAGGGGACAACCGACCTGCATATTTGAAGCCGCAAACCAGAAAAGAAAGAAACATAAGTCAAATAATAAAAGGGGTGATGTTACATGACAAGTGCTAATAAGCTAGCAACCTAGAAAAATAACAAGGATGGAAGGAACAGAGCATCTGAATAAACTATAGTTCTTAACGTAAGCTGAAGGTGTACCTGCGATGATACACATGCAGTGAGGCGAAAAGAACCATTCTCATGTTCAATTGGTATCCCTACAGCTTCTATTAATCTGTTGTCTTCTAACCTGATAAGTATCTGCAAGAGAAATGTATAAATAAGACAATAAAAAGTGAGCATGTGAAACTTAGGTTATGCAGGAATTGTTGTTACAGTAAAGTTTAATTTTGGAAAATTGCTGTTTTTGATAGAATCCAAGTATGCTGAATTGAAACTTGCAGATTTTTCACCAGGTCTTAGAGGGTTCTAAAAAATCATTTATTTTTGATCTTTTGTGAGCTATAAATAGCACACCAGAGGCATGTAAAAATAATTAAGTAAAATTTCATTTTCTCTCTAATTACTTGTGAGTACGCTGATGGTTGTGAATTCTTCAAGTGATTCACAAGTCTTCACAACTACTTCTGAGGGATATATCTTCTTTTGTAATGGCAAGAGATCTAAATTTTTTCAATTCATAATTTATATCCCTGTTTTGCATCAAAACCTGTTTACGCTATGTTCAGGACCCTGTTTTATTTTTTATTATTTTTAAATACAATCGAAATGTTAACAAAATATGTTAGTTTAGTTTTTTTCTTTATAAAAAAACAATTGTTTTATTTTACAAAACAATAAAATATTTTAAAAAAATTATTTTCTTGATCTAAACCCGACTCTTGTTCGAGTTGCATAAACGAACTGCCCCTTCTCCATATGCCACCCCAATCACCATTCACTTTTTCTCCTCCTCTTCACCTCTCCCACTTCTCATCCTTCACCCTAGAATCCAACAATGAGTTCTGTGGACAAGTTGGCTGACTATAAAACGAGGGGATCCTCCTCTACAACCCGCTAGCATCCAACAATTACTCACTAATCATCCCATGCAAACCATATTAAGTACATGTTTCATGACCTGGAGCCCACGTGTGCCACAACTCTACAATCAAGCCCCTTTTCCAAAAACAGAGGTTGGAAAAAAAATCTTAACCTTATTATGATAATATGTAAAAAATAAAAGAATGAAAACTCAAGAATAATGTGACCTCCGAAAATTCGCCACCAACCTCTCACATTGAAGAGTATGATTTATGTGTCGGTGTAATTTTCAAAAGACAGATGGAATAATAGATAAGACACTACCCAGAGATTTCGTCCTCATTTTGTGAGGGCTTTAGATCTTGGGGTTCCCTATAAAACATAGTTAATTCTCCTCTCAATACTGAGAAAGAACTTTCGATTAAGACTAATCGTTATATCGCTAAATACGTAGCGTATAATAACAGCATGTGGAGTTTTAGAACTTAAAATTTATGAAATTCATCATTTTAACTTAAAGCAGATGGTTAGGGGAAAGATGACGTGTGATCCCAGATCTATTACTGTCTACTTGGTCGGAGGAGATAATCAACCAACCACGTGAAGAAGAATCCGTCAGTATGGGTTATCTTGTGAAATCTTTTTGTAGGCGCAGGTGGTATTTGTCAGACAATCTTAAGTCTACTTAACTAGAGGGTTTTTTGCCTATCGTATACCTATAATTCACAACTCAAAGGGTAGTCATTTGGGGAGCATCTGAGTACGCATGATAATAATATAATAGTGTTATTTGGGCGTCAGAGGACTTTGGTGTAATTACATATGTGAAGTCATTAGCCAGACAGAGGATATGTCATCTTTCTTGGCGTGAGATTGATTGAGAGTCACGTTATTTCGTTTATGGTATTTTCTTAATTTGTCACCTTTAACAAACTATTGTGAAGGTGAATTGAATTGTATTTTGTTTTAAGTTTTTAAAGATTGAATTTCATTTAACTATTTAGAGATTAATGATATATTAGATTTCACATTTGGATTGATATTCAATTTAAGTTAATTTAATTTGAAATTAAAATCACATTTTTTTTATGGAAGTATCCCCCGATTGAAATCTTCATTCAACACAGCCATCATCGGGACGAATGTATTGTTTGATCATTTAATTTATTGTTTAAGATCTTGTCGACTCTAGTAGTTTAATAATAGGGATCATCATTATCGATAAATGAAATTATTAAATATATTTTAATAAGTTGAAATTTTTATAATGATTGGATTTTAAGATTTGTTAACTCGACCGATCTTAAGACTCAATAGAAGCGCACAAGGCGTCCTCAGAATTTAAGCATTCTAATGTCAGAAGCTCGGATATTTAGTAATTTAGGTAATTTTATTTCTAAATCATGAGATTGATTTTATATTTTCATTTAATTCCAACTTACTGCCTTTTCGAGATTAAAATTTGCACTCTAAATTTTCATATATAGCACAAGTATTTATACTAGAAAATTTCATCTAATTAATGAAATCATTGATTTTAAAAATCATAATTAGAATGAAATTCTTTAAATTTTGAATTGAAAGATGCTCCATAGTTCATGGAGAATTTAATTTAGCATCACCTTGTTTTGCTTTGTAGAATTGCGGTCGGTGGCATTGAGAATTAAATTTATATTTGCACTCAAAATATTGTATCCTTGCTTGCATTAAACTTATTTGTTGAATCTCTAAACTTGAATAGTTGATTCATGCTCATTAATGAACAATCAAAATTTTGTGAGATTTATTTAAGCCGCTTCGCCTATTTTAACTTGTTCGATACGAGTCAAAGCACAACTCATTCATTCGTTGAAAAACCCTTCTTATGTTGGTTAACAAGCTATATGGGTTTACCAAAAATCTTTGTTCGTACTTCTTAATTAAAATGTGTTATGAATTTCATTTTAAAGCTCTCTTTTGTGACTTTTACCCATTAGATGTACTATATATCAATTTCACCGTTAAATGAATTAGGTATAGTATAAGTCCTCAATGTAAGTCCTTTTATGAATTTCATCTGGATTCTATTAGTTTTGAAGATAAATGCTTAAATATATCACAAATCTCATTGTATTTTAAATTTAATTTTAAATACAAGATCTAAATGATTCTTTTAAAGACGTTCATGAGTGATGGTGAGTTCAATTGAATTTATCTTTAAAAACTACCAAATTTCTTGCACACTTTATTCTCAATTTGAAATTAGACATTTAGATTTACCACCGATTCTTTGGTCATTTAATATTCAATTGGAATCCTTACTTCATTTGATATCAAATGTGATTATTCAAGTATTCAATTATTATTCATATTGATTACTTGTTTATAAATTTAACATTTTGAATATTCAAAGAGAGGCTTTATTCATATAAGAAGACTTCAAATCCAGTATGGATTTACCTTTAACTTCACATCAAGTTTCATATTTATTTAATAACTAGACTTCAAATTTATCATAAGTCTCTTGTGAGTTTAATATTAGTCTCTCCAAGTTTCAACTAAAGCTTGTTTAGTTTTGAGGAGTTTGAAGAAAAGAGAACCCACTTTACCATGGAATTTAGTTTTAACAAAAATGTGTCCCATATTGATTCTTTCCATCTCTATAAATGAAGCTAAGGGGAGGATCCTTACACTTCATATCATTTGCTTGAGTTTAGAGGATTTGAAAAAGAGAGAAGGATTTTAGTTCAAAGTTTGGGCGGACTTTCAATTTGCTTAAACTTTTTTTTGTAAACACTATTCTTTTCTTTTTTGATTTAATGCTTATTTCCATAATTTACTCTGCATCTTTTTTTTTAATTTAATTTGAGTTTAAATGATTTTCATTTAAATTTGCTTAAGTCCCGAATTTCAGTCCAAATTTCGATAATATTTCGACATAGGGGTGTGGCATCTAACAATTTTGGCTTACTGACGCCTATCGTAAGCGGCGGCGTCTTGTGATACAACGGTCGATTTATCTCATCCACTCAATGAAGCGTCGATGCTTCAAACAGAAGCAAACACATATATTTTCACATCCACATTCTCATACATCCACAACTATTATTTCCACGCATACACAAATCACTTCTTGCAATCTTATTTCCTATTCTGGATGAGAGAAAGAGAGGGAGAGAGAGAATGGGGGCTCGGTTTGGTTCGATTGGGATGAAGGGTGTTCGACTGAGAGCTCCAAACAGACAAATCTCGGTTGCTAGTGTGAGCAAGCGAGGAGGAAGAGAGGGAGGGAGAGAGAGAATGTGGGCTCGATTTAGTTCAATTGGGAGGAAGGGTGTTGGGAAAAGACAAATCTCAACTGCGTGTGAGCAGAAAGAGGGAGGAAGAGGAGTGTTGCCAGGAGGGAGGTCGGTTTACTGGCCATGAGGAAGCTGCTCGTTCAACTAAACGAGAGACGAGAGGGGAAGCTCGAATGAGACTTGACAAGGAGAAGAGCAAATGCTTGCAAATTGATGCTTGAAGAGGGATGGATCAAAGGTTTGCCCTAGCGGCTTGATGGGGGCGAACGAGAAGGAACAAGTGAAAACGGAAAAGAGGAATCGTGCAGATGAGGGACTGACGGTTTAAGGGAAACGGAGAGAACAAGTGCTTAAGGCTTGTGGCTCGAAGGAGAGCGAATGAGGGAGGAGTTTCAAATGAAATCGGGAGCTTCGTGCGTCAGTTTTTGGGAGGAATCGAGACGAGGGTCTCTGTGAGGCTTGGTTTCTGATTGAGGGAAAAGCGAGATCGAGTGGGGAGATCGAGAGGGAGGCCTTGGATCGTGCACATGTGAGGAGCGAGTGGGAGGCTAATTGAGTGGGTTTTAGGTTTTATTTTAAATTTTAAGCTAATTAATATACTAATCAACCCTAATCAATTTTACGAACAAAAACATATAGTTAATATATATCTTCTAAGTTATATTTGAGCCTGCTTGATCGTTTCACGTCGAGCCGTTTGATTTGAGTCGGTGTCGAATTGGATCAATTTCAATTAAAAAATACGCATTATCGCTCCCGACTGCTAGACATTCGCGTAGACTCGTCCGAATCAATCGCGGATAGTTTTATTTGATAGATTTCGACGTTTCGAAGCTAACATGGCAATCAATTTTACGAACAGAGGTCATTCGGACACCATCGCAGCTTTCCGACTCCAATATGCGTGTCGGCACATTGATAGTTTGATCGCTTGATCGGTTGATCGTTAAATTGTGCAATATTTATATTATGATCAATTCCGATATTCTGAACGCAATGATAAGGTCCGTTCATCGATCAGAGGTCATTTCGATTGATTTTTGGCGTCATCGAGTATATTTCGGCTTCGATTTAACACTATTGCATTCGAAGTCTATCAATTTGGTCTTATAAGCTCGACTCGACTTATGGCGCGTGCAAGGAGGTCAACAAATATTTATTGTTTTGCTTTGTATAAGAAGAAAGGTATATATATACATCTCGAAGAGGTATTACAAAATAAAATAAAAAATAAAAAAAGAGAAAATAAGAAGGGGATCGATGACCCTATAGAAAAGCATGGTAATAGAGAAATTGATCTAACAGTACAAGACTTTGATCCATATGCCTTGAGCATTTTATTATGATTACAGAATGAAAGCTCCATCACAGGATAGAGAGAGATATAGAGAGAGAATAGGGAATCAATGTTAGATTCTATGAAAAATGTTTGCAAGTTGAGGAACAAAGATTTGAATTGTAGCCATTCAAATGCATTATTTTAGGGACTCAGAAATGGAATTGTTGAAACTAGTAATAGTTTAGTGTTAACTCAATTTTAGAAATCACATTCATTGATTACTTCCCATTGTAGTGAGGTAACAACATTAAATGATAAATATCTTCCTGATTTTAAGAGTTGATGTTTTAAATGTTTTATAATACCAGAGGTTTGTGAGCTTCCTCACCTCAACTAACATCAAAAGAAGAGTTGACTGAGTTGCTTATGAGATTCATGTTTCTAATGCTACACTCCCAAGAGAAAAAGGAAAAAAAGATAAAGCGTGCTCACGAAAATTTCTTGACCTCTCAACAAATGAAGAGAGTGATGATTTAAAATATCGGTGTAATTTTCAGAAGGCAGATGAAATAGTAGATAAGACACTACCCAGAGATTTCATTCTCATTTTGTAAAGACTTTAGATCTGGTTCGAGGTTTCTATGAGCACATAATTAATTACCTTCACGAGAGAAGCTTTCGATTAAAATTTAGTCATTAGATCGTTAAATGTGTAGTGTATATTAGCATCATATTGAGTTTAAACTTTAGATTTATGAAATTCATCATCATTAGCTTAAAACGGATGTGAGGATCTCATGGTAATGCATTCGCTTATTAATGGTAGTGACCAAGATCCTAACACAAAGCACGTATCCAAGAAATGTAACCCAGGTTGTCAAGGAGACAAAATTAAATATCTATCTTAATGAAGATTTTTCCATCCAAATATGATTCAAAGTCAAAGAATTTCGAGTGATACAGCATCATAATATAATGATTCCATTGGCGAATCATGAGGACTTATAATAACAATAAGAGGATCCTTATCAAATACATAGCCAGAAATTCAGAACTCAATGACGAGGAGACAGATAATTCTATCTAAATGATGATTTTTGGCTATCGTTACTGACACAACTCAACTAATATGCCATAGAATGATAATATCGATCATAACGATCAGATCGGAAATGCTATTGCACGTAAATTCTAATGCGTCGAGGACATTCATGCTTACGGAAATTGATGAGAGTAACATAAGATAACACTTGATTTGACTTTAACCTTCATAAAGCTTTCTTTAATACACCGATAAAAAATTGCATAATGAATTTTTAGCTTTAAATTTTTAGATTGAGTTTAAGATTTAACACTTAATAACATTGCATTTAGATTGATTTAATTTAATTTGATTTGAGCCAGAAGATATTTTGATGGTAATTATTCCGGTTGAAATCACCATTCAACATAACCATCATCGAGTTTATGAGCTTGATCCTATCAACTCAGTTTAATAATGATAATCGAATATATATATCACACGTAATCGCTTCAGATATTTTAGTAAGTTGAAATTCTTATAATGATTGGATTTTTAAGTTTTATTAACGACTACAGGACCAAACCAAGAACCGCGAAGATCCTCGACACTAAATTTAAACATTCAACGTAGGTGCACGTGGATATTTAAAATACTTTTAATTTTGAAAAATCAAATTGAAAAGATTGTTTTATATTTAGATAATTCATTTCTTTCAAATGATTGCACAACACTTGAATTGAAATGATCCATAATTTATGCAAAATTAATACATTTGAGGTTTATTTAGAATTTAAGTCAACGCCTTCTCATTTGTTTAAAAAAAGTTCGATTGGCGTTGAAGCGTTTATTTTTTTTTATTTGATTTTTGCATTTAAGCAAAAAAATCACTTTCATTGATTCTTCATTTATTAAGTCACTATAATTTTAATGAAGAATTTTATTTGTACATGGATATATCTCCAAACATATTACAAATTTTCCTTTTTATTTTCTCAATTGCTCAATGAATTACAAATTGATCGATTATTCACATTTCTAGCCATATAATCGCCCTCATTTGCAAACCAACTTGTAGAATTTAATGCAAATTTATTTATAAGTTATTTTCATTCCTTGCTTGAAATTGAGTTTTAAATAATTGATTTAGATCATACCAATCTCAATTTTACATTGTATACTTCAACCATAATATATTGATAATCCAATCAGATTTAATTGGATTTATCTTCAATGAAATGAGAAAAGTATCGCTCATATTCATCGAGTCAATCTTTAAACTTAGATTTGAATCTTATAAATGGTATTTGCCTCCAAGCCTTACAATCCAAAATTTAATTTGATGTTATAATTAATTTTTAATTTTGAGTTCAGAAGTTACAATTAAATCAGTTTATTTTGAATTTGAATTTTATTTAGAGCATAGCCTTTCAATTTTGTATTTATTTCATTTCAAGCTCATTTACATTTAATTTCTAATTTATTTCTTTAGGAGTTTATATATATATATATATATATATATATATATATTAAAGTCCCAAAATTTGGTAAAATTTCAACAAGATTTATAAGATTTGATCTTAACTAGGGCTACATGAATTGTAATGTACTGATGAAATATGTTTCAAAGACCGACCAAATTTAAATGCTACCCGATGAGATAACGAGCTTTCAATTATCTGATAAAAAATAAATATATACGAAATATTCTCCTCCTCTTTTCTTTTTTTCTTTTTAAGTTTCATTTACCAAAATTTCGAACATTTTGATAGGAGTAACATCTAACGATTTTGCTTTCGACAAAGCAGAATGAAGCTTGTAAACACCAGAAAATTTCATCTCGTCCCGATGTGACCTTCAAACCCAAACTGTAAGCAATCTGAATTTGCAAACTTTAGAGCTTGGAACCGTTACAAACTTGAAATGCTACCAAGAAACATGGAAAAGTTGGTTATGCCGCGGCATCTCTTTGCATAGGATGTAGGGATAGACAAATTGATCTCATGCCACCGGTATTGCAATTTAAAATCTTTAAGACACTTGTCAAGGTTTGTCAATTAGAGCTCTGTGGTCAGGAGAATTGGAACTTAAAACTCCATGACAAACTATGCATCACCAAGCTTGAAAACTAGGTCCATGATGCGACCAATTTAAAGGTAAACGTTACATTGATTCCTTAAAGTTGGTTATGCGACATCTCGGTTTGCATCTTGACCGGGATTGTAGGGATAGAAAAATTGATCTCATTTCCATGCCACCTAGTATTGGCAATTTAAAATCTTTAAGACACTTGTCAAGGTTTGCCGTCGGATTAGAGCTCCGGTGAGGTCTAAGAGAATTGAAGGACTTAAAACTCCACGACAAACTTTGAATCACCAAGTTTGAAAAACTAGTCAGTGTCCATGATGCAGAAGCAGCCAATTTAAAGGGTAAACGTTACATTGATTCCTTAACGTTGAGATGGAGTGATGCTGCATTCAGAAAATCAGAAAATATGCAATGGGAAGGAATTTTCGAATTGGATCAGAGATCCATCTTTCAAGAAGTTGGAAACAATGACACTCGTTAATTGCAAAATGTGCTCATCTCTCCCATCTGGGTGGAATCTGCCATCACTGAAGACGCTCCAGTTAAAGAGTTTGCATGGAGTGAAAAGCTTTGGCATTGTGCATTCAGGGTTTAAGGATTTAGAAACACTTGATGTGTCAGATATGCCTGAACTGGAGAGCTGGTTTTTAGAAGAGGGATGAATAGTCTTACTGCTCTGTGCATTGTTGATTGTCCCAATCTGAGATGGATTATACCTCCCATTCTCTTAAACAATTGAAAGTTCAAAAGTGTTATGATCTTGATTCAATCATGGATTGAGAAATCATTCCTCTCTAGAATACCTCGAGGTATCTTCTCGCCCTACACTTGCAAGATTGATCTCCCAAAAAAGCTCAGAGAATTTCACCTCCATCGCTGCCCAAGAATTGAATCACTACCGCATGAGCTGCATCGATTGTTTTCCCTTCGTGTCATTGAGATTCGGTCCGTCTCACTGGCTGCCATGCCCATATTACCTGGGCTTTTTTTTAGAGGATGAACAGACAAAGAGACTTGAAGGGCGACAGGAAGATAAAGGAGGAATCTTTTCCGTCGCAGCGTGAAGGGAAGACGAGGAGTCCGACTACACATTGTCACAGGAACGCCATCCGATGGTGCACGATGGCAATGGTCCTCGCTTCCTAGTGCTCTGAAGAGCGGCGAGAGTAAAGGTGGTGTTTTTTTTTGGGAGGGGATTCACTGACAGTTTTGGAAGAGCCGAAGTTTAGGCATGTAGTTGAAGGAGTTTGGAGAGGGAGGGATCAGAGCAAGTTCGAATGGAGAGGGAACGGTTTAATCAACGAGCTGTTGAAGGAAACCAACGAAGGCTTGAAGAATGGAAGAAGGCGGATTGGCGAGAGGAAGAGGGATCGCATGCTTCTGTGAGGGATTGAGCCAGATTTGGGTTATTATAATAAATAAGCTCTTTTTTATTAATTATCTTAGTATTTAATCAGTCTTAATATGGATTTTATGTTGACATCATTATATAGCGAATATATATTGATTGGTTCGACGTTTGACGCAAATAATCCGTTCGCTGACGGAATCGTTGATTTAAGTCGGCATTAAATTGGATCAATTTTGGCTTAAAATGCGTATTATTGCACCGCCAATGTCACGCATTTATCCAATTGAGAGCGAATGTTTTATTTGAATGTTTAAAGCGACATAATCAATTTTATGAATGTCATTCGGATACCGCCGTAGCTTCCCGACCGATACGTGCTTGGCACATCGACGCCAGATCGCTGACGGTTGATCTTTAGAGGCAATATTTATATTCCGATCAATTCGAACGCTCAACGAATGACGAAGTTCGTCTCGACGGAGATCATCATCTCAACCTCTCGACTCATGCACGCCGCGATATCGGCTGATCGTTTGATCGGTTGATCGTTAGATTATAATATTTATATTCTAACCAATTTCTCAACGCGATAAGTCGTCCGCGATCGGGAGTCATTTGGCGATTAATGTTTAGTGATCTCATTCGATTTGCAAGTCGTTACATCAAAGGTTCAATGAATTTGAGCTCGACCGATTGATGTATCACACATGGGTCATAAATAACAAATGTGAGTGATGGAAGTCGCGTTTGTTGAAAACTTGACCCTTTGGGTCGCCAGTAACTTAGATCACTTCACTTGCAATAATTACGGAGTTTTAATAGAATTTATCATTAATGTGATGCCTTATATTTAGATGAGCTAAACAGCAGGATTGCATGATTTGTTCTAATTGACTTGTCGGATTAAGAGCTTCTTCTACCATCTACTCTTTGCTTCAATAGGTTTGCTAAAGATCTCTTTCTTCTATGTTGTTGCAGATTTGGAATTCTTCCTACCTTAGCTTCGTGCTTGGTCGGATTTGATGGAGGAATTTATTTGCTTGTTTTGCGATTTGAAATTTCTTCTGTCCTAACTTTAAGCTTAACGGACTTGATAAAGGATTGACCTGATTTATCCACATTGACTTGTCGAAATGTCTAATATCTTCGCTTACGCTGACTTAATTGGAATGATACATACAAATGACCTTCGAATTTTATATATAGATCTATAATCGAAGTTATCTTAAGAATGTGTGCTTTAAGACCGAATAACTATAAAATTCTTTTAGTTACGCATCGACTTTATATAAACTATAATTATTCCCCACCCTGCGCTACTGATGAATTGATTTGTCCACTTTGACTTGTCATATCTTCAGCCCTATGCATGCTACTTTGACGGACTTGATAAATTATTGACCTAATTTGTCCATATTTACTTGTCGTGAAATACGCGCACGCTCAATCCTGCTTACGCTTTGACAAATTGCTGAAGGGTGCATATAGATCCCCTCGCTTATATTAGTCTATAATGTTGAGTCATCAAAGAATGCGTTTTACAGACTAAATAATTATATAATTCCTTTAGTTCGGCCATCGACTTTGTATGAACTGCGGAATTGCTTTATCGATACTGTGTTTTCTCCTTTGACGAATTTGATGAGGAGATTGGCTTTAATTTGTGCTTTGTGCTTGATTAGATCATTTGAAAATAAATTAAAATATCACCCTGGAGGCAATATAAAGATTGATTTGAGGCACCAATTGAGAGTTTCATTGTCTGTCTATCAATCGTAAAAAAGATCTCTTGGATTCTAATTACACTAATCAATCTAATTTGAGATTGAACAATTTATCATCATCAGATCGACGAGCGGGCTCTTCACTACACTTTTTCTTAGTTGAGGTGAGAGCCAAAGAACTCGCCATTTATAAGCTTGAGTTCGACCTTTAGAACTTACTCGAGTTCAATTTAAGCTGATGGGTGATTTGATCATCGACTAACGAATGTCTTCACTACGCCTTTCTTACTTATTTGAGTGAGGAGAGCCGCGAACTCGCCATTCAGTCAGGATTTTAAAACTCATTTTGTCCTGACTCCGTGATGTAGGTTGATATTTTTCCAACTTAATTGATTGAAGCTTCCAAAATTTGGAGTGTTAACTTGATCTTCGACATTTGATGAATCTTGAAGAGAAGTTTTTTTTTTGACATTTAGAGTTGTCTCTTCATGCGTAGAAATAAATTTTTTTTTGTTCTTCAAAGAACCTGCAACTTTAACAATAACAATTATGGATATATTCAGGGAACCAGCATAAAACTCGATATCAACCTAAATATATATACAAGAAGACCCCTTGTCATGGGGTATTCAAAAACACATTTGAAAGAATTTTAAGATTAAACAAATACATCGATATTTGAGTTGATATATTTGCTCTTAAGAAAGTTCAACATATAATATTGATTTCGAAAATCTAAAAATGCCCCGTGTAATAGGGGGTCTTTCACGGTGCTTTTAAAAGAAATTTTTATCATATTTCATCAAAGATTACCGCCATTTCCTCTTGATTATGTATATTTATTTAGGGATCTCGGCATGAATCGCGATGTCAACCTAAATATATATACAATAATCCTCAATCTTACAAGAGAAAGCCTAACATTTTAGTATAATTTTAAAAATGCCCTATCTGACAAGGGATGTTCGCTTTATTTCGGAAATGCATTCTTGCATTGCAAAAGAATTTCCAAGTAAAACTTGCACATGTAATGACAATGAGAAATAATTGATCTTCTCAGCACCCAACCAATTCCTTCTTTAAAGATTCGAGGATGCACCGTATGATCGAATGCTTTAGACATCCTCGCTCAGTAGACTTCTAAATTTTACTAAGCCTGGAACCTAATTTTGTCAAGCACGTCCAGCTCTTTCATCCATAAACGTGCATTCCCATCTTGAGTGAGATTGTGTTAAATGACTACTCGGAGTGAAAGTAATTCAACCTCAAGTGGCAAGACCGCTTCAGCTTCAAATACTAGCACATAAGGAGTGGATTTTGTGAAAGTGTATACCGGATGTCACATCATTGTCTTTCTTTAAGGCAGTTTTACTTCGAGGCTCTAGCCTCCGAATTTGCTTACCTTTCGCCATGACCTTGACTACGGATTCTCGACCAGTGTGTCACACTCGACGCTCACCGCAGACTCAGTGCATTGGTTGACATCTTGCCCGGGGTTGTAGGAGGAAATCTCTTCGAAGGAGCAACTTTGGCCTCCCAGATGACAGGACCTTCATATTTTCTTTTTATCAATCATTTCTTCTTAACTACTTTGAGGACCCGATTCACTCTTGCATATGCAGTTTCGGCTTTCCTCATTGGAGAAGCTGGAACCTGACGTTGTTGGGTCCAAAAAGATAACTTGATTTGACCAAAAGAGTTGTTCCGCTTTACTCATCTTAGTTAAACATGTTATGATAACACTCGCTTCTCCACAAATGGTTGTACAATTTTCTCGCTGAACAATGGTTATCGAGTGCATGCTCAAGATTTCTTTTATCCATTGTCTCTGGATTAGCTTGCTTCCAGATGAAGAACATTCTGCGTCGCTACTTCTTCTCGAGACTTCAACCTCCATATTTATTTTTCTTTTTACTGGGACCTTTCGATAGCAGATTCCCGAACATGCGGTTCAGGTGTCACACCCCGATGTTCACTGTGCAAGAATTGCTTAGAATGATCTTGAGTTCTTATTACCACTAATGATAGCTTCTGTAGTTAAGCATTCTCGGCTTCTCTGGTAATTGGCCTTAAATATATTTTATTCATAAGACATTTTCTTTTACAACCTTTAAAACTATGTACAAGATAGAGTTTCGTTGTTTCTTCGATTGAGCCGAGAGAAAGATCGTTTTAACACTAGAGCTATTTATTTTCACCCATTTCAAATTTTCAAACTTATTGTGAGTGAGAACACTCGTTCTGATATCAAGTCTGGTCGCATAGTTAGTGATTCAGGCAACAATTGCTGAGCATACAGTTCAGCATTCTTTTGTTTCTTCTTTGCCTTCTACTCCATTTTTCTCTAGAAGAGGAAACTTCAGCATCATTTTTTCCTAGTGTGAAAGATTCGATTGGCAAAGTTGTGTTATTATGGAGAACTAAAATAACAGTTCCCCAAGTAACTTTGAATTTTAATTTTATTATATTTCGTTGCTATTATGACTTATAATCGACTAGCCAAAAATGGAAAGAGAAACATATCCCCAAAGTGCTGTTGTGGCTCAAAATTCACCGACCTCTCAACAAATAAAGAGAGTGATGATTTAAAATGTAATTTTCGAGATGGAATAGAGAAGACACTACGAGATTTTATCCTCATTTTATAAGGATTTTAGATGGTTTGAGGTTTCTATAGCAAGCACCTATAGATTACTCTTCCCAATTAGAAAGAACTTTCGATTAAGGAATGTTAGATCGTTAAATACGTAGATAAGAAGAAGATGTTGAATGTAAACTTTAGATTTATGAAATTCATCATCATTAGCTTAAAGCGGATGGTTGGAGAAATGATGACATGCCCGATCTAGATCCCATGGTTCTATTATCCCGAAATGTCAACCTACTACTGGGTCGTAAGAGATAACCAACCGTCCCAAGGATCCTTATCAACAACAGTTCATTATCCAAGAATCTGAAAACCTAGGGTCAGATTTGTCTAAGAAAAACAGACTAAGTCACCTACCGATAAGGTTTTCTTATATCATATTCTATGACGATAACTCAAAGACGAGCATCGAGCATACTGACTACGCGATCGTAATATAATTTTTTGGCACAACCACCGATCGGAGGACTCCGTCAGAATCGCATCATACGCGGTACCCACAATCGAAGATACGGTCACGCCCCACTGGCGAGATTGATTGAGTGATCATAAGTAACACTTTATTTGACTTTTCGCCTCATGGAAGAGTTTTCTTAATTTATCACCTCCGACAAACAATTGTGGAATGTGGGTTGAATTTTTAGCTTTAAATTTTTAGATTAAGTTTCATTTAAACATTTAACACTTAATGACATATTAGATTTTGCATTTAGATTGATATTTAATTTGAATTAATTTGATATGAACTTGTGAGCATATTTTGATAGTAATTATCTCCTCCGATTGAAATCACCATTCAGCATAACCATCATCTGAGTTTGTTTGATCGTCAATTCTATTAGTTTAATAATAGAATAAGATTTATCACATGACGTAATTGATATTTTAATAACGAAATTTTATAATTGAATTTTGGTTTTGTTAACTGACCTTGTGATCAAACCGAAGCAACCCAAAAGATCCTCGACAAATTTAAACATTCAACAGAATTGTCTGTAGAATTCTAAAAGAATATACGATGCAAAAAAATTTCTTTTAGTAATTTATATAATGGGACATACCAAAGATGAAATGAGATACGAAAAGCAACCAAAAGATAAGTAAATATCTAAGTGAGTGTATTAAAGATTTAAAAAATAATAATATATTTTTCTTAAAATGATATTGAAAATATGTAGATATTTTGATAAACTTTTCAAGGATCCGAAAATAATAATGATTTTAAGAACCTTAATACTCTAAACAAAAATAGAGAATTTTATTTTATCATCATATTAGTAACTAAGTTAAAAGCTTTAAAAAAAATAAAATGTAAAAAAACAAGAGACGATGATATTCCAATAAGTGAAATGTTTAGAGATCAAGGAATTTCTTTATAAATATTTTTTTAATGTTATTTTAAAGATTAAAAGATGCCAAATTAGTGGATAAAGAGTTTGTTGGTTCCTATATTTAAGAATAAAGGTGATGCACAAGCAAATTATGAAATTATAATGTGTCATACATTAAAATTATGAGAGAGTAATTGAGCATAGTTATGATGTGATATAAAATTTCTCACAATCAATTTGGTATGCCGTGTAGATCTACTATGGATGTATACATTTGTTAAGAGGTTTGATGGAGAAGCATATGAGAAAGTAAGGAGGATCTACATATGATATTTATTGATTTAGAAAGTTTATGATAAAGTTTCGAGATATTCTTTGGAGAGTTCTACAAGAAAAGAGTTAATATTAGTTATATTCAAGTAATTGGGATGTGTATCAGAGTTACTTGTGTCCAATCACAAGGAGGATTGACAAAATATTTTCCTATTTCAATTGGATTACATCGAGGATTAAATTTTAAGCCCTTATCTTTTGCATTATGGATGTTCTTACGCATTTACGAAAATGTATGCTTTTGTCGATACATTCTTTCTTGTTGATAAGACTAGAGAGGAGTCCAAGAGAAACTTGAATTATGGAGGTCAACATTAGTCTAAAAGTTTTCGCTTAAGTAGATCTAAACCTAATATATGGAATGTAATTTTAGTTATAAGTTGTTAGTGTTGTGACATTATAAAGTCATTAATAAGAGTGAGCGATTTGATATTTAGGTTATATTGTTCAAAATGATGGTGAAATAGATGGAGATGTTTAGTAGAATTTAAGTTGGATGGTTGAAGTGGAGGAATGATCCCATTCTGTGATAGAAAAGTTCCACTTAAAAAAAAGGAAAATTTTATAAAGATGGTGGTAAGACCGCAATGACTTAGAGAATGGCTAAAAAGAGAAGCATAAGACTAAGTTAAGTGTACGAGAGAGGATGCTCGTGGATGAGTGGTTTTACTCTTGAGATAAAATAAATAAGAAATGTTCGGGAAAAAGTTGAGTAGCCTGGTAGATAATATTGAGAGAGTCTTATATGGTTTGGCCACATAAAGCGTCACCGTCCAATGACCGGTTAGAGAGTAAATGCATTAGATTTGTCTTGTTAAGAAAGGTATAGACCTAAAAGACTTGTTAAAATATAAAAAATGACCTTAAGATACTGAATTAAATAAGAATTAATAATATGTGACACATGGAGACACGATGGAGACTAAGGATTCATAAATACCACTTAGTGGGATAAAGACTTGTTGTCATTGGTAGTTGTTGCCCATGTGTATTTGAATACTAGAAATAAAAGTTTCAAGAATTGAAGATTGCTTTATATTTCATAAAAAATTATTTCTTTCAATGATAAATTCAAACACTTAAATTGAGTGATAATGGTCCATAATTTACGCAAAATTAATACATTTGAAGTTTATTCAAAATTTAAGCTGTATACGCTTTATACTAAAAAATTGCATTCTGGCATGCTAAATGCATTTTATTTTATTTGATTTTTTGCATTTAAGCTAATGCAAAATCACTTTCATTTGATTCTTCATTTATTAAGTCACTACAATTTTAATGAAGAATTTTATTTGTATTCATGGATATATCTCCAAATATATTACAAATTTTTCTTGTAATTTTCTCAATTCATTCAATGAATTACAAACTGATTTGATTATTCAGATTTACTAATAAGCCATATAATCTAGCCCTCATTTGCAAACCAACTTGTAGAATTTAATGCAAATTTATTTGTAAGTTATTTCCATTCAATCCATGCTTGAAATTGAGTTTTCAGATTCAATTGATTTCTATTGAGATCACATACCAATCTCTTTAAAATTTTACATTTGAAAGTTATAATTCAATCATATTACAAGCTTCCGATAATCCAATTATGCATTTAATTGGATTTATCTTTATATCATGTTGAAATGAAAGATCAGAAAGTATCGCTCGTTCACTACCAATCTTTTAATCTTAGATTTGAATCTTAAATGTTATTTGCCTTCAAGCTTTACAATCCTAAATTTAATTTGATGTCATCATTAATTTTTAATTTTGAGCTCAAAAGTTACAATTAAATCAGTTTATTTTGAATTTGAATTTTATTTAGGGCATAGCCTTTTAATTTTGTATTTATTTCATTTCAAGCACATTTACATTTAATTTTTAATTCATTTCTTTAAGAGTTTATATTATATATATATATATATATATATATATATATATATATATTTTGTTAAAATTTGCGAAATTTCGCAAGATTGACAAGATTCTAAAGATCATCCCCGCAGAGGGCTACATCTAACTATTTTGGCCACCCGTCACGCCTATGAGCGTGGAGAGAAGATTCTACCATTTCAATCCCATTACACCTCACGGTAATAACTTTCAATCACCTACATAAAAGCAAATATATGCAAATATTATCCTCCCTCTTTTCTTTTCTAAATCTGATTTAAAAAAATTTCAAGAAGATTTTAACATGGGAGCAACATCTAACGCGGTTACTGACTCTGCGAATGAATGACACCATGCTGATTTCATCCGCACTCTGAACACGACGGCGCCTTCAAATCTGAAGCAATCTTCTTAATTTGCAAACTTTAGAGCTTGGAAACTGTTACAAACTTGAAATGCTACCAAGAAACATGGAAAAGTTGGATATGCAAAGATCTCTGCATCGACCGGATTATAGATGACAAATTGATCTCATTTCCATGCCACCTAGATTGGCAATTTAAAATCTTTAAGACACTTGTCAAGGTTTGCCGTCGGAGAGCTGATGTGGTCTAGAGAATTGAAGGACTTAAAACCCCGCGACAAACTTTGCATCACCAAGCTTGAAAAACTAGTCAATGTCCATGATGCAGAAGCAGCCAATTTAAAGGGTAAACAGTACATTGATTCCTTAACGTTGAGATGGAGTGATGCTGCATTCAGAAAATCAGAAAATGTGCAATGGGAAGAATTTCCGAATTGGATCAAAGATCCATCTTTCAAGAAGTTGGAAACAATGACACTCGTCAATTGCAAAATGTGCTCATCTCTCCCATCTAGGTGGAATCTGCCATTACTAAAGACGCTCCAGTTAAAGAGTTTGCATGGAGTGAAAAGCTTTGGCATTGTGCATTCAGGGTTTAAGGATTTAGAAACACTTGATGTGTCTGATATGTCTGAACTACAGAGCTGGTTTTTAGGAGATGGGATGAATCGTCTTACTGCTTCTGCATTGTTGTTGACCTCCTCATATGTGTCATAAATCAAGACAAGCCCACAAATTTAATTTGGACTGGCCGATGACGCAAATCGAGCTCAAAATGCACTGACATCAAAAAATAATCGAACGACTCCGATCGGCGAACGGACTTTCCGTCGATCGTAACGCCGAAATTGATCAAGATATAAATATCGCACAATCTAACGAGGACCGATCAGCGATCGCATCAATGTGTCTCGCATATCTAGGAAGTCGCGACGATGACCAAACAATTCCGCTCGCAAACCGACGCGCCGCTTCAAACATCGAAAATTATCAAATGAGACCGCCACGCTTCACCCGCAGTCCGCGTAAAATGTCGAAGCGAAAGAAATCGGCCGAAATACACCGCACGTTGTTAAAATCGCCTAAATGACCATCGACGAACGACTTCACCATCACGCTCGTAACATCAAAACCGCGAGAATATAAATATCAACAATTTAACGATCAATCGATCAACCAATCGCCAACGCCGCGACGATATCGAGCCGTGGGCGCCGACGCAAACTAAACGACCTCCTTTCACAAAATTGATCGCACCATTAACTTCGAAACGTCGAAATATATCAAATGAGACGGCTTCACGCCAAGGATGAAGTGCAAATGCCGAGATCGAAAGTGATAGCGCAAATCGATTGAAATGTACTGGACATCGCCAAAATCAACACAATGACGATCGACGAACGGACGCCATCGCGTTCAAAACGCCAAACCGAATATAAATATTGCATAAACATAATGATCACCGATCGATCGAATCTTCAACATACATACACGCATATCGAGGTCGAGGGTGATATAAGTCAAACGATGCTCGTAAATTGATCAAGGCTATCGGCCAAAACGCCAAATCTATCAAATAAAATTGTCGCACTCAAGGACAAATTTGCAAAATCGAGTGGTCAAAGCGCGACGCGATTTTGATAAACTAACCCATGATGAAAAAGAACGGCTCCATCGCAAACGATGGAATGAACGCACGAATGTACCTAGAAATGTCACCCATATTATGTGAGCTTGATTTCGGCAAAATTCTGCACAAATCTCAATGCAATCGTGTCGTACAAAATAAAAATGAAAATCATGTGTTTATTTTAAACCCAATTAGACACAATTTTAATAATTGATTTATCCTAAAATTAATTAAGAATTTTCAGAAATATGATATGAAGTTAATTAAGTTTAACTTGGATAAAAAAAGAGAAATTTATTAATTTGAATTCCCTCAGCCGCAAGAAACTGCTCCCACTTTTTTTATCCCTCTCTCTCATTCTCTACCGGTTCCCTCTCTTCCTCTGTCTTCTCGATAACGAGACAAAAAAAACTGCAGAAGAAAAACTGCAAAAAATCAGAGGTGATACTCTTTTCCAATCTTAACCAAAACTTCGGCTCGTCTCCTCCTCTACTTCCTCCTTGCCTCCTTGCCTCCTTGCCTCCTTGGCTCCTTGGCTCCTTGGAGAAGGAGATGTGAAAGAAATAATTCATTTTCGCTGCATGCGAATAATCCATCACGCACACTGTCACATCATTTATTACCTGCATTAATCGATGGATCATCGGAGGTTGCTTGGCAGGGTCCACCATCTCTTGTTTCATCTCCTTTGTTTAATCTCTGTCTTAAATTTGGGGAGTGGCAATGGTGTGTTTAAGGTTCAGCGCAGATACTCTGATCGGACGCATATCACCAACCTCCATTCACCGCCATGCCAAGATCCTTTCAAACGTCGCGGCCGGCGCCGTCGATATCCCCCTTGGCAGCATTGGTTGATATTCTCCTTGGCGGCATTGGCGTTCCCACCGAGACCGGGCTTTATTATGCTGAAATGTGACATGGGCTTTGTTTTTTTTCCTTTTAAATGAGAAGATATTGGAAATTTGTGTATTGCGATATTAGGCAAGCAAATTAAGCCATGAGCTGTCATCCTGAAAGGTTTTAGCCGTGCTTGTTTCTTTTTAGAACCGTTAATATGTGCCAAGCAAATTCCTGGGTGGTTTTGTCTTTCTAAAAACGGTTGACCATGATACAAGGTCTTGCCAAAAGCTTATGAACTAACTCGGTTGGTTAGTTTTGTTAATGTAAAGAGCTATCCCTCTGTTACCAAGATCCAGAGAACTGAATGGAACAACAGGGACCTTGCAATTCTATTATGGTTATATCCTTCTCTAGGAGGGTTGGAGTTTGTCGTTCATCATTCACTTTCATTATGTGCGGTAGCATATGCCATGTCTACTGGTGAAGGACAACTGTACACATACATGGTACTGATATCTGAGTCAACTACTCCCGAGATTAATATGAGATGGTTTCTTGACACTGCAGAAATGAAGAGATCAGCTGCATATCTCGTTAATGGTGTTTTGTTGTTTTTTGCGTAGCTGAGCCAAGGTGAAACAAATGAAAGAGAGCAATGAGCGCTCTTGATCCATATATTCAGTCAATATTAGAAGAACATGTGGATGGTTCCGACCTGCTAGCTCCTGCTATTAAGCCATTTGAATCAATTTTGAAATTATTCGGTGAAATTTACAGAATACAATCGGTGTCGCTGATTGTGAATATGTAAATATATATATATATATATATATATATATATATATATATATATATATATACGCTTCTTTTACGCAGGATTGAAGACTCGCTACGCTCATCGTGATGAGATGACGAACCGATGTTGTCAAGAACACCACTGCTACGCTTCATCAAGACGCATCGAGTGATCAAGGTCTCATTACGCTTCATCGCAAGAATGATCGGGTCGGTGCTTCAAAATACCACCCATCACGCTCATCGCGACGTGACGAGTAGGCCAAAACAGCATGTAACGCGGATGACGCCGTGTTGCCAAATTGCCGACTTTACTTTTTTTTCTAATTGTTTGGACACCAATGCAGGGTTTCAAGACTTCCGCCTATGAGACATAGTGAGCGAAGAAATGTGAAGAAAAAATACATATATCTACATTTTCACAGGCTTCAGACGCTAATGTATGAGAAGAGGTATGGTGTGTCAGAAGACACCACTCCATCATTGCGGCATAGAAAGCAAAATACTCTACGCACCTCCACTATGACGACGCCGGTAGATCAAAATTTAGACTAAAATTTAAAACTTAAACAAATTCAAATGAAAATTACCTAAATTTAAGTCAAATGAAAGGATATATGATAAATATGAAGATAAATGTTAAATCAAAGAAAGAGAAGAAAGAAGAAAATTTTGAAAGAATAACACTCATTTAAAATGCAGTGAAATTTGTAATATTAAACTCACAGCTTAATCGAATTCTGGCTTAAATCAAAGAAGAAACTTTTCAGAATTCCTCAAAATTAAACAAACTTTAAAGATTAATACTAAACTCATAACAAACTCAGAATAAACTTAAAGTTCTAAAATTTGATATAAGGATGAATTCAAGGGTTTAATAACTCTTATAGAATATAGATTACTACGCTACTAATAAAGATAAGTAGCGCTAAAGAATAAACACCGAAATCAAAGATAACTTATCAAAAGTGATAAATCAACATAATCAAGTTGAGAATTACAAAACTCAACAAAGAAACCAAGGTAATGTTTTAAACTACAATATAAATCAAAATGATACATGCCAACGATCTGTAATTTTCATAAATAAACAATCGACACTAAACTAACGAATAAATGAGTTTCCTTCAATACAAAATTTAAGAATTCATTCTAAATTACGATTTTAAAATCAACATAATCACTAAATAGAAAATTGTCAGTTTATAAATACTGCTTCTGGACATGTAGATTTCAAGATAAATTTTAATCGTTTTAAAATTAAATTAAATGAAAATATAAAATCAATCTCATAATTCAGAAATAAAATGACCTAAATCACTAATAAACCTGCATGTGCCCCGACATTATGCTGAGTGTTTAAATTCAAGTGTTCGGCGAGAACGGCCGGTTCTGCTATTTGTGACGATCCGCTAACAAAACCTTAAAATAATCTATAAATAAGAGTTTCAAATCAAAATATCGAAATGAATAGACAAGAGATCTAATCATAAGTTTAAAACGACAAATCTGTTCTTAAAGATATTCAAATTAATCAATTGATTCAAATCAAATTAACTCAAACTAAAATCACTCTAAAAATTTTTAAATAAAATTTTGTCATTAAAAAACTTAAATCAAACTCAATCTATCCACCTTCCGCAATTATTCGGTGATAAATTAAAAAACTCTAACTCAAAAGGATAATGCCAAATCAGTTATTACGTTTTAATTCTCAATCAATTGCCAAGAAGGACGTGTCCTTTCGACCGCTTTACCAAGAGGCTTCCACAAATGAAGAAGCATACCGTAGTCCTCGACGGGTGATTTGGAATAAGCTCCATTATATTACGATCACGCGTAAATGCTTCCCACTACGCTTTGAATGAATCATGGGTATCTTGATAGAAACAACTCTCTGCCGTAAGACTTCTTTCTCTAGATAAACACCGCCTGCAGTCTACAAGGATTTCTTGACGACGAATCACGTGTTCCGAGGATCTTTTGGTCGACACCTCCTCCGACTAAGTAGACAGGACCACGACCGGGATGACTAATCACGGATTTAGACGGCACGCCATCATTCCCCAACCATCCGGCAGTTTAAATGATGAATTTCATAATCTAAATTAAACTATACCGCTACTATACGCTACGTATAATCGAAAGTTCTCTCTCTGATTGAGAGGTAATTAACTATGGCTTACACCTATGGAAACCTAGAATCGATCTAAAGTCCTCACGAAATGAGGGCGAAATCTAATTGTCTTATCTATCTCATCCGCTCGAAAATTACATCGACATCTAAATCTCTTCAAATTCAATTGGGGATTGTTTTTCACATTGATTGTCCCAATCTGACATGGTTATACCTCCCATTCTCTTAAACAGTTAAAAGTTTAAGAGTGTTATGATCTTGATTCAATCGATGGATTTAGAAATCATTCCTCTCTAGAATACCTCGAGGTATCATCTTGCCCTACACTTGGCAAGATTGATCTCCTAGAAAAGCTCAGAGAATTTCACCTTCATCGCTGCCCAAGAATTAAATCACTGCCGCATGAGCTGCATCGATTGTCTTCCCTTCGTGTCATGGAGATTTGGTCCGTCTCACTAGCCGTCATGCCCATATTACCTGGGCTTTTTTTTGGAGGACAAACGGACGAAGAGACTTGAAGCGACGGGAAGATAAAAGAGGAATTGTTTTCCGTCAGCAGCGTAATGGAAGATAGAGAGTCGACGACCACGACGTCGCAATGAGGGTCAACGCCATCCGAGGGTGGCGACGGTGGTCCTCATTTCCGGTGTTCTCAAGAGCGAGAGTAAAGGTGGTGTTTTTGGGGGGCGAGGAGTGGGGATTCGCTCGAGTTTTGGAAGAAGAGCCGGCCACACATGAAGAAGTTTGAATGAGAGGGAGGGATTACTGAGCAAGTTCAATGGAGAGGGAACAGCTGTGAATCGAACGAGATGAGGAAAACCGAACGAAGGCTTCGATGTGAAGGAACGGAAGAAGCTGGATTAGCTGAGAGAAGAGGGATCAGCTTCTGAGGGATCGGCGGATTTGGGTTATTAGAATAAATACGCTCTTTTTTATATTGATTTTCTTAGTATTTAATGAGTTTTAATATAGATTTTATGCTGACATCATTATACAGGGAATATATATATTGATTCAGTTGATGTTCCAGACGCAATGTCACAAAGCCGCGATCGTCGTCATTGGTTAAGTCGGCGTTATCGATCAATTTTGGCTCAAAATGCGCATTATTACTTCCAACCGCTCAATATTCACGCAAACTTGTCTGAATTGAGACGCTTTATTTGAGCGATGTTTGTAACAACACAATCAATTTTATGAATGAGGCCATTCAACGCCGTCAGAAGCTAACTCCATACGCGGCCGACACATCGACAAATTGATCGCTGACGATCATTGACAATATTTATATTCATCAATTTCGACATTCAACACATAACGAAGCTCACTCGTCGATCGGACATTTCGCATTTCTCCCCGACGGATATGCGCACAAGACATTAACATCACTGATCGATTGACGGATTATTTAATATTTATATTCGACCATTTTGATGTCAACGCGATGGAGAAATCCGTCATCGACGGGTCATTTGGTTGATTTTGACGTTTTGATACATCTCAGCCATGATACATATCAAAGGTCACAAAATTTTGACCGATTTGATGATCGCATAAAGTCAACAAAAACTTATTATTATTTGCTTGATGCTACCATTATTCTTGTATGCCTACCTTGCATTGAATTATTTATTTTAAAAATAAGAAGAGGTTGTGTAAAATTCTACATGTACATGTATTACATCATGATGTACAAGTCATGCTTAATTGATTTAATTTATTGAAGTGACTGATATTTTCTAATCGATTAAATCCAATCAAAATTTCTTTCATATTTTAGGTCAGTCTAATAGAATTAGTAATAGAATAATTTCACTCCCTACTAATTATACTTCAACTATCTTTATTAAAATAAAAGAATATTAAAATAAATAAATAATAACTTCTTACTGAGATATTAATAATTATTTTTAAAATTCTAGCAACGTGCTTTGTCAATAAGGGTGTGCATTATTTGATTTTAACCAAAAAATCAAACCGAACCAAAATTTTGAGTTATTTGGTTATTTGGTTCGGTTTTGAACTTAATAATTTGGATTTTGGTTTTAATTAATGAAAACTTTGGTTTTTGATTTTTGAATCGGTTTGTTAAATAAAATTTTGGATAGAACCAAATAAACCAAATAATAATATGATATGGTATTTTAAATTTATATATTATAGGCTTATAGTAATAATTATAAATATAAACTACTATCTTGTTTCATTATACAATAAAATATTATGCAAATAATTTTAAATGTAATAACTTCGGTTTATCCAAAACCAAACCAAGTTATTCTGTTTGTTTGGTTTTATATTTTATTTGGTCGATTTGGTTCAATATTTTTAGGAATCCAAAACCAATTGGTTTTAAAAATTTATCATCCAATCCATCCAAATCAAATATAAAACTAGTACACCTACAACACAAGAATCAAATCATTATTTCCCCATTACCCATAATGATATTGTGCCACACGACCAAATATCAACAAAATGATCTCACCAAGAATTGAAGAATACCTTAACCGTGCCATCAGAAGCGGTGACAGCATGGTGAATCGGCGATCTTCCAACCCTCCACCCAGCTTCATGTAGCTCTTCCCGAAACACCTGAGGCACTGTCAAGATTCCACACCAAACATTAGTCCAATGTTTATTGGAAAATAATGAATTTACTAGATTCTGCTGTATGGTTGGATGATGGTAGAAATAAGTATTTATTTTAAACTTTGTTAGCACCTTCAAAATCCATAAAATATGGTATTTTCATTTCCACGCATGAAAATTAAAAAAAAAAACAAAATCATCAATTTCTAAAACATGTTTTCTATCTAAGATCAACCAAATGAGCCCTAGGTTAAGTAAAAGGAAAGATAGATTGAATGCTTTGACATACTCACAGTGACTGAAGTCTTGGAACTCTTTAACCTTAGTCTTGTACAGGAGATCATGTAGCTGCTTGCCTCTATAGCTTTTCTAAATCATTTTTTTCCAACCCACAAAAACGAAAAAAATGACTTTTAGGAAAAAAATAACAGATGAGGCTTCGAAGAAAAACATTCACGATGAAAGACTTTCTACAAGAGACTACTCACCTGGCCGTAATCGAGGGCGAGCTGACGGAGCTCCGATTCCGACATGCCAATGAGGAAGCGAGAGTTGGTCTTAGGAAGCCTCGGCGCCCCCATCGGCGGCGAGGTGATGGCGGCAGCGGCCATTGAAATGTGCGGCCGCAACGAGCGTGCGAGTGGAGCTGAGCATGCCTGCTGCAGCACCGCCATGGATTAGCTAGCCTCTAACCCTACCTTCCGTTTCTCGTCATCCCGGACGCTAGCAGCCTAACACCGGGTAGAGGATTTATTTTGCTCAAAATATATTTTTTGGGTACATTTTCACACAATTTTATATTATATATAGCTTTTAATTTTAATATTTATATAAATAATATAAAAATCTTTAATTTTATATTAAAACTAATATTATTATTAATTATTTAAAATAAAATACATATTTTTATTCATAAAAAATATTATATTTATAAATATCAAATTTTAAATATTAAATATATAAATGCATAAGAATTATGTATTATATATAAAAATCTCTCCAGATTTTTAAGAAGGGTATTTAGCTCATAATTTTTTTAATATTTATTTAACACTTTAATTAATATTATTTAATGTTAATACTAAATAATGTAAAAAAAAAAATTGAATGTTTATTTTCTAGACTTTATAGCTTAGATATTAGTTTTTAATTTAAGATTTTGTTCATACTAAAATATATCCTTCATTTGATTTAAAGTGGAGTATATCAATAAAAGCGTAAACATACATTATCTGAGTTCATCAGATTATTATCTTCATTTAAGAAAATAAATATAATTATAAGAAGTTATATTAAATGAATGTGTCGTTTCTTTAATAATTAAAACAATTTTGCAGTAATAAATTTGTGAGTAATAGGGGACTTGTTTTTTAGTATTCAATAACTTCCATACACTTGCATCAAATAAGTTAAAGATAGATTTACGTAGTTGTCAGACAATTATATATATATATATATATATAATATTTTCTATGTATAATAAAATATATTTCATTTTAAAAAATTAATAATAGTTATATTTTTGATATAATATAAAAAATTTAAGTATTATTTACATAAATATTAAATTTAGGTATTAAATGTGTAAATATATAAGAATTGTGTGAAATGCATGTAAAGGCCCTTTAAAATTGCCTTCTAAAATAAGACTAAATTTTTCAAAACAATTTTAGTTATAGGGTCAACCACGCAATCAGTCATTCATAGATTGAAAACGAAATAAGCAGTAATACTCTCCATTGTATTGAACAAAGCTTATTTCTATGAACAAAGAAGGAATAAATCGACAAGTAGATTTTTTCAAATTGTTAACACATCACAGTTAAGGAATCATCTCATTCATAGAAAAAATCATAATTGTAAATATGCCCTGTATGAACATTATATGAAGAAGAACTGTAGTAAAAATCTTCCTGCAATATTTAAAAAAAAAAAAAGTTTCAACATACCTGTTGCAAGGTATTCAAGCACAGCATAGCCATGAGTTCCCATGATCCTAGTTGAAACATGACTTTTATCTCCAGTTAGGTTGTCACATCCCAAATAATAACCTAGGACCCATCGAAAAGAGATGTAACAGAGAAAGTAAATTTAGGTGATTGAATTTTTCTTAAACAACTATTCTGAAAATTTTACATGTAATAGTGTAAAGATCTATGCCTAAATTCACCCAATATATCATAAGAATATTTAAATAATAAATTTACCGAATTCATAGAAGGCGAAAACAACTCAATTTGAAACTTTTCATATCAACTACAGAGCATCTAAAACATTGGATATCAAAATAATACTTTTAAAATTTATTAAACTTAACTCCAAAACTTAATTATAATATTTCTCCCGTACAACTTTCAAAAATGGGCAAAACTTACTCTTCTACTTTCTCCTTACCCTTCTCTGAAAACAGTTATAACCAATTAGTAAGTCATATGACTTAGTAAGATAAGTAATCTAATATAAATTTGAATTATATAAGAGTATAACATTAATATACATGCGGACTAAATAATTTGAAATAAAAGATTTATTAATTTAGTAATACGATACAATAATTTATTAACAATTCTTCTCCTAAACATAATGTAATACATTTACATAACATATATATAGTCAAAATAGTTTTACATTATGTCATGTGTAGCTATCAAAGTTATTGACAAATATATCATAACGTAAAAACTACGTGGAATTTTTTTTATTTCTATATGAGACCATTTTGCTCTATATAATATCATTTGAAGACCCTTTTGTCTCACTTGGGAACCCTTTTGTCCGAATTCCTGCGCAGGTAATATCATAACATTTGACAAATTTCTTGATTTTAGATATATAAAATTTGAGTCTGCATACATTTTCGAGAGAAATCTGACAAGCAAAATAATCAAAAATGAACTAAAACCATGTACTAATTATGGAGATGCAATATGAAGCAAAACAAATTTATCATTGAGTGACATAAACATGAAACTATGCATATGTCTTAGTTTCAAATAAAACATACAGTGTAGACAATCAATATTATACTCAATGACATTGTAGAGAATGATAAACATATATGTATTAGAATTTACAAATCTTACTTAAGTGACGCACTTCTTCCAAAATATGAGATGCCTAAAATCTCTTTCGCACATAAACGGTGTCAACAGAGCTTTTCCTCATATGAATATTAGTTCAAGTTATTCAAAAAAACTTGATGCTTCAAAAATTGAAATTTTAATTAATCATAATTTCTGATAATTCATTAGTAATTATTACAATGTGATAGTTATTAAACATCTATACAATACTCGTTATTTATGCTTTAATTCTGCTTAAAGAAAATAATATAATTTAAATTTTGAATAATTAGAATTTGAATTAAAGCATTTAAAATTTAATTTAAAATAAATTTCTTCGTAACCTTTTACTATTCATAATAATCCTTAATAATCCCTAGTTAATTTAAACTCTTTTAATTAATCCAATTAAATACTTAATAAAACAAACTTTTAAATTATATATATATATATATATATATATATATATATATATATATATATATATATATATATATATATATATATATATACCTCTTATTCCACGGTCGAACTCGTTACCCTACTGAGCTGCAGCACAGGCGCGATCCCGCTCCAGCTCGCGGACGCGGCTTCCTCCGTGCAAGAGTGACCCGCATCGGCCACACTGCCGACGTCGACACAGCCACCCGCACCCCCGGTCGACCTCACCGAACCCCTCACCGATCCCTTTCTCTCCCGCGCCTCTCACCTCTCGCGGGACACAGACAAACCGAGCGACAGAAATGGAAGAAAGGAACAAGCCATATGACATAAATTTAAATTCGAATCTAATGCATACCGAGGTAAATGTGCTTATTTGTCTTTGCTACAGTGAAACAACAGGATAACAGGCTAGTGATGGATTTAACCAAGATATAATGATAATTTAAAACTTAATTATTATTAATTATTATTTAATTATAATAATTAATAACATACCTTACATGGGCCATCTTTTGCTAATCCAAAATCTCAAAGCTTTGCATTGTAATTCTGAGTTTTGCAAACAATCTAATGAGAAAATCGATTAAATGCAAAATTAAAAAAGAAGTTCCAAATTTTACATACATCATAGCGGATAAACATACAGAATCAAGCAGAACATTTGAAGCCTTAAAATCACGATAAATAACTTTTATCTCCGCACTGTGCAGAAAAGCAAGACCTTTTGCAGCTTCAAGAGCAACCTTTACACGAAGATTCCAAGAAAGTGGTTGGCAGTAAGAACTCCCTGGATCAAAGAAAAAAAACAAAAATTAGCCAAATCTTAAAATACAACAACGTACACAAGTTAACAATTTGAAACTAAAATGAGAATAGTTAATTACTCCTGAATAGATAGTTCTCTAAGCTTCCCCAAGGCATAAACTCATAGACTAGCAAGCAGTGCTCATCCTCCAAGCAGTATCCAATCAACTTCACTAGATTAGGATGGTAAAGCTGGCCCAAGTAATTCACTTTAGCCTACAAATTTAAATTTGATCAAACTTTTTATTTCCAAGAATAAGGCAAGAGACAAAGAACTAGATGTGTACATTATCATTAAGCAATATTACTTAAATTAGAGACAAAAGAAGGTTTACTAAAGCAGAATACATTTTAAAATCAAGCAAACATAGGAAAATGCTACTGTCTGGAGATTATATTGGATGATTTCACTTCACCATAGCAACTTGCTTGCCATTTTCACCGTCTATACCTTCTCTCAAGTTCAGAAACAAGTTGGAAAATTAGTCCCAGCTGTCAAATATTAAGTTATTGTATAAAACTAGATAAACATTTCCTACATATTATAGAGTCCAATCAACTCAACTCGGCAACGGTTTTAAGACATTACCAATTTCAAATGCATTTACAGAAATATCATGCACCTTAAATTTATCCTAAGTCTTTTTAACTACCTTGATCATAATAAGCTTGTTTCTTCTATTATATCGTGGAGCCTAATTTTTGCAGAAATGCCTTATGACTCAATGGTATTATTCAATATTCGGGAATTTCAATCTATTGTTTTGGTTGCACTGACTTTTTTTTTACAAGAGAGTCATTGTTGTTAGATAACAACTAAAATATAAGAGCTGTAAAAATCTCCACAATTGAAACCATAGTGAAATTTATAATGATGGGAACAATAGATAGCCATTAATTAGTGAATCAGTATAAAAATTATTGATCTGCTTTGTTTGTTGACCTTTCTTAAACTCTTTTTTGCTCTTGGTGATTGAATTAAGTCTCACTTAAATCCCAATTGCTTTACCATTGAGCCGTGTTTACGTTGATATAAACATAAAAATGATGATCATGAATGCTCCTAAAATGATTCAAACAAAATAACTTAGTACTCACCAACTACTCCTTATGACCCTGAAACCCATCCCGATTGAGCTTCTTCACAGCAATAACCATCCTAGTCCCTGGCTTGGAATGATTTATCGGATTCTTTACCCATGGTGATCAGCAGATTTAGTCAGCTTATTAAAAACATCACAAATGCTATCAATAAGGTTTCATTGGACTTTTAAGCTTAAGAATTTGGCTAAAAAATGTTTCACCACATTACTCAAAGAGACAGTATTGTTAGTCAAGAGCATTTTAACAGGAACCCATTATTAATTCATGAGGACACATTGTTTGTTCACGAGAATACATTGTTCATTCATGGGACTTACAAGAGCAATTTTAGCTATCATTGTACGCATCATTTAAAACACTTATGTAATATATGATGCAGTATATCAAGTCATTTTATTTGAAAATCACTCACATGAATGTGAAATTATTTGAATTGTGAAGACCCATTACAATATTTGTGCATGCGTGTGATCGTTATTTTAAGCTCATAATGCTATCTGTCTACTGGCATATATTATTTTGCTGATTCAATTATAACTTTTAATTGATTGAAATATTTCATGTGCTTCTAAAACATCCTCATTTTGTTTGTTTTTATATACTCGTGGTCTAACGTGACAAACCCTGTGTGGAGAAAAATTCCTATATGACGAGGAGTTGCCTTTCAAATCTGTTGGTGAGAAAAGAAAGAGGACAAACCATATAGAAATTCATCTTTTTAGGATGTCACACAGATCCGCATATGTACTTATTTAGGTGATCAAGCACGTCATCAAGGAAATAGTGTACTATCTCGAAAAACAGAAGTCACTACCCTTTAATGGACCTAATTACCTCAATAAGGACTCCTAAGGGCGATGAGTCTACATATGTACCAGAGATTCTTCCCCTACTTTACATGAAAAAGTAAAGTAAGGTTTATTTTAAATCGGGTTCGTTAAGTTCCATACAGGGACAAGCCCTCATAGTTAATTACATCCTAATGGGTGAGATCCCTTAGGAAAACTCTCGATTAAGGTAAATGATCGTTGTCTTTGAAGATTTCAATAGGAAATGACTATCAATCGATTGATTTATATTTGAAGATCAAATGAGATTGATCAAAAGAGGGAGTTATTATTGAAGCAAAAATTGGAGATAAGTGGGAGATGCTCACGATACTAGGAAACTTGGAGAGCATCTCAAACTATCTTATAGTTAGGCTTTACATTTTTGAAATTGATTTAGTTTGTTTGAGTTATATTTTTCATTAAAAATTTAGGACTTAAGATTCATTAATACAAAATTAAGAAAATGCCTAAGATGTGAGGAATTGTGCTTATGGCCCGTAAGGGGTGAAGCAACCTCAGAACCTAAATCTAGGGAGCTTTGGTGAGGGCCGAAAGCACAACCTAAATCTAAGGCGAAAAGTGGATAATTGGTTTGCCTCCATAGAAAGGACAAACCCAGGACAACAGACTTACCGCTTTGGGGTGGCCAACTAAATCCTCCTACGATTTTAAATACATGCAGCAGTCTTTATACTTATGCAAGATACCCGGGACGTTATTATTTAGAAGAGGTAAGTCCTTAAACTCACTCCCTAAAAAGGATCATGTAAAGGGACATGCTTCAAATGACCTAAAGCAATTCAAATTTTATTTTATTTTCATTTTTGGACAATTATTTTGACTCGGTAATAATTGAAAATGTCGTGAGAAAGAAGATTATTGGCCAAAATCGTGAAAGAGAGGAGGTGAGTTTTTTCGACTCTCAAGCCAAGTTTCTCATGAGGTAGAAGGCCTCCAATCAAGAGTGAAATAAGATGCATTTGTATATGATATTATAAAAGAAATGCTCATCCAGCTAAGGGGTTGCTAATTCTTTTATCTTGATTTTAAACTTAAGCTTTAGATGATGTTATAAATTGTTTAATTTTATTTTGAGTTATTGAGTTAGGTAAAGATTTAATTTTTTCTAAAGAGCCTAATCAACATCCAGGTCATACATAAAACAAGAAAGAAACTAGGAAAAGCATGCCCCTCAATGCAAAAGCTAAACAAATCATTAACTAATTTATAAAGCTAATCACAAAAAGGATAAAAGGCCGTTGTGGTCGGGCACCATTGCACAAACCCAAAAATATCTAATATAGGTAGCCGAGCTCTACACTTATACAATCCGGATTACAAATGAATTAAATTACAATTAAGCAAGAAATTCATTGTTATGGGGGTCTTCAAGCTTTATTCTTCTTTCTTCTTTCTTCTTTCTTCTTTCTTCTTCTTCTTTTCTTTCTTCTTTGTTTCCTTCTTTTGGATGGTTGGATGGTAGATGCTTCAAGGCTTCACATGGTGCATAAATTAGGATCTTATGCTCATCATCTAATTATTCCAAAATTCTAATTGCACAAATTTACATGAAAAGAAAAAGTGTAAATCTAACTAACACCTATAAAATAAAGGTTAGATAAAAATACACCACATCCCAGCGGTATATTGGACTTATCACCCCACACACTAAGTCCAGTACATGAATTATGCTTAGTGGTATAAAGCACCTGAAGTAAAATTTTTTATTTTATATTTATAAGCCTGATCAATGTAAAATAATAGTTAGGCTAAGAATGTCTATCATTCATTCTACGACATACACCCTAACATCCAAACATATATCACAAAATAAAAAAACAAAATTTAAACCATAAGACATGTCTTAGAAGATGTGAGCTTGAGTGATTGTCTTTGCTTTATTTTAAAATTTTTCTAAGTATGAAGAATATGTTCAACTTAGAGGAGGGTTTCATTTAAGTTGTTTAATAATTTTGGGTTGATTTCATTTCATATTTTGATTTGATTTGAGTGGATCCTACAATTAATTACTAAGTTATGAAGAGGGAAAGAAAGCTCTTCTCTTTCCTTAATTTCTAAAATAGGTTCACATTTTAGTTTTATTTAGATGAATGTTTTGATTAAATCACTTAATTAGTGTCGTAAGTTTAGATAAACTTTAAACACACCTATTCAAAAAGAAAGGCATTTTAAGATTAAATAAAATGAATCAAAATTCACCTAACACACATTACTTCATTTCTTTCCCAACATATATAACATGCATATGAATAGACCTTGAGCATATTTATACATACAAATGAGAGTATTAGACACACTTTATGATGCATGCTAAGTAACCCATTTAAAAAAATTTAAAAATTGAATATGCATGATTTTTCTTAAGTAAAAAAAGTGTTTCTTATCTAAATTTTTACATACACATGAAAGTTAGAAAGACATAAGTGAGTATAGTGTCACTGTTAATTAGAGGTGTAAAGGTACTGACCTTACTACTTAAAGCTCGAACCCTTAATCTTAATATACCACTTTTCTTAAATACAGACATATGTATAAAAGAAATGAAATAGAAAAGGAAAATGCAAAAGTTGTTTAATGGATTCATTTTATCTTATGCAATTTATGTATGCAAGTATAGGTATCCCTTCTTAGGTGATAGCATAAGGATGAATATGGTATGTAATTAAGTAAGTGTTGGGTTCTTTTCAAATGAACCCTATATCTTACCAACTCCTATTCAAAACTATGCTAACATAAGAAGGAAAGTAAACCTAGGCTAAGCATACCTTTATAATCTATCATATGCAAGCTTATAATTAAAAATATAAGTAGCATACTTTCAAATTTGATATTTGATTTATATATTTTGAAAATAATTTTGATTTAATAGTGATAATAGCCACTTATATTTCTACTTTAGCCAACACATGTAAATTTGACATAAAGTAAACAATTTCATTTTGAAATTTGAATTTCAAAAGTATGAATGCATGACATCACATGGCATGCAACTTAACATGTTAGAGAAAGATTCAAAGTAATGAAGGCATGTAAACAAACTCACTTCACTTAAATCCTAAAGATATTCTCATAGAATAAGAAAAAATAGAATAAATCAAAGTGAATTCAAAGTGATTTTTATTTAGTTTGAAGTTTGATTTATTTTTGAAAAGATGAGATGAGTTTACTGTTCCTAACTCATTCTCACATGTGTTTGATATTTTTGTTTAATCTTTAAACAATTAAATCCATTTTTATGTATTGATTAGGTTAAGATATGAATTAAGTAACTTAATTAACCCTTATCTACATCACCTTAGAAGAATTAACTAAATAATTATTAACCAATGAGATGACATAAAACCCACAAGGAATTTAAATTTGCAATGCACCTAATAATGAAAAGGCCTAATGCAATTTGACTCACAATTAAAAGTTAATTAAGCTAAGGGGCCTGGCTTAAGTAATTTTAAAACATCATTTCATACTTATGAATGGGGTTTTGATTTCTTTAATTGAACTTAGGCTATTAAACACCTAAGCATCTACCCATGACAGATTAATTAACTTCTGAAATTTTTTAGAATTTTTAGAAATTAATTAAAGGGATAATTAATGAATCAACCCTTAATTAAGAGGAGATTAAGGAGAGAAGAGGGGGTTTAGGGAATAGCTTAGGGAAAATTCTCCAAAATTGTTTCTTAAATCTCCTACTTATTGGATCTGACCTTAATCAACCCTAATCATAGGTTAAAATCACTAATCATATCTTAATTATGCTTAATTACATAGGGAGGGTAATTAAGGAAATCATATGAAATTCTTCTAATCAAGCCTTCAACAAATCCCAAGAAAATTAGAGAAGGTAGAAGTCATCTCCTAAAGTTTATGAAATTTGGGATTAATCATAGGCTTAATTAAAAAGTAATTAGCAAAATAAACTTTCCAATAAAACCCAAATTCAGAGAAAATCATAACTCAAAACCCATTAAAATTAATTTTAAAATGTTCTAGGTTTAATTATCCATCAATAGGATTTTATTTCACATTTTTCTGAATTTTCTAAACAGAGTTATGAATTTTAGAAGATCTCTAGGTTAATTAGAAATTAATTAAGCATTTTAAATAATCCTAACTAATCCCTTGCTCCCGACGTGACGTGGTGGCGGCGGTCAGCATGCTTTACACGCGTCACGCTGCGAGGGACTAGTTAAGTTGTCACATCCCAGGCAGGCGACTGGCGGCGCACACGCTTTAATCCTCTACCGTTTGATCAAAGATCGGATGGCCAAGGATCTCCCTGCGTTTTAAAATGGGTAAAAAAGATTTCTAACGTGCAGAATTATCTCAGTCATCCATCTAAAATGCGTGGATGGATGGTTGAGATCATCCAAGTTCTTTCCCTTGATCAACAGAGATCGTTCATGATCAAGGGGAAGATCTAAGCTCGATCTAGTATGGATTCCAATCAAACTCAACCCACACCATCTAAAGACAGAGAGCGGCAAATCCAACGGTCAAAAATCAATGGGGTGAAAATTTCTTTCACAAAGCTCCACACCACATTGAGTTTAATGGTCGAAAAATCCCATACCTCGCAGGAGGTGATCACGCCGATTGAGAAGCTTCGTTGCTGGAGGGGTTGAAGTTTTGAGCACTTGAGATTGAGTGGATTCTCCTATGGGTCACCTCCTCCTATGCTTGAGCTCGGCTTTGATCCAATTCAATCCTCCCTTGCCTTTACAGCTTGAGAATGAACTTAGGTGAGCTCGACTTGGTCACCTAAGAGTGCTTGAAGAGGGAATTGAGTGGAGTTTAAGTGTGGAGGAAGTTGGCTAATGGATTGAGCTCCCCTGTTTTTGCACTGCAAAATCGAGAAATGGCTTTTTCTAATCCTCTCTAAGAAGCTTAGGAGCACTCTCTGATGATTGCTCTAAGTTTCTTAGCTTCAATCGACAGAGAGGAAGTGAGAATTGAATTGAATTAGGGGGAATATCTCCCCCTTGAAGGATCGGACGACCGACAATGCTCTTGCCATTTTGATCCAATGATCATAGGCTATGAGTTGTTTGATCAGTTAGGAGTGTGCACATGGTCGGTTTGAGCCAAGGAGTGGATTTCTAACCTCCCATGTGCTTGAATATGAGCTTGAGAGGGAGTTTGAATTTTCAATTTTGACCCATAGGGTCGGGTTTGGTTTAGGGACCAAATGGACTGACCCAAACTCATTGGGTTAGGTGCACCACTCTTCACTAAGTCCCCATGAGCTTTTAGGAAAGCCTCAAGTGAATGTGAAGAGGGTATAACCAAATTATCCATGGGTTAAGCCAAAATTTGTTCTATGGCCTAGGGATAAGATGATCATTTTGTTATTTTTCCACTTTGGATATGTTGGGTATGTGGAGAAATTAGGTTTGGCCAAGTTTCATGAGATTTGAAATTCATTTGATAGGGTGTAGCTCATGTTGACCCATTTAGGTCAAAATTGGGTCAAACCAAGGGTTGGGCCAAGTTCATATGACTATTTGAAATGTTTTAGTGGCCTTGGTTTGATTCCATTTGGTATAGTTTTGGATTTGGCTCATATGGCTTCATTTAGGTCAAACGGGTCAAGTTGACCTATTTGACCCATTTGACCTATTTGAGGTAGGTCAAGGGTAGGTTTATGTTAGGTTAGTCATATGAAGTGGATTGATATCTTTATTTCCAATCAATTTTGGTTATATTCAAATTTGGCTCAACATGACCCCTTTGTCATGTTGGGTTTAAGGTCAATTGGGCTAGGTTGGGTCTAGTTGGCCAATTGAGGCTTTAGTCAAGTTCAACAAGTGATTTGAAATGGACTTGATCCGTTGGTTTTAATCAATTTGGCTTAGATCAAGTTTTGACACATTTTGACCCTTTAAGCAAAATGGGTCAACTTGGGTTAAGTGACCAATTGGGCTAGGTTAGGCTCAAATGTTGACTTGGTCAAGTCCAAACATAAGTCATGAGTGAACTTAGATCAATGGTTTCAATCAATTTGGCCTATGTTGGAATTTGGCTATGTTAGGTTCCATTTTAAGTTGTTGACTGCTCAACCCTGATTTGACTTGGTTTGACCCAATTTGATTGATTGATCATCCCATGATGATTGTTGATCATGATGAGGGATATATGAGTTTGGTTCAATCCAATTTGATTAGGATCAAAATTTGGCTCATAAGAGTACTTAGGTTACTTTGGATCAAGTGATTAAGTGTCAAATGTCAAAGCTTGATTTGAAGTTGTTAATTTTGTATATGGACTCATGATTGAAATATAAATCCATTCAAGTGGTTTGAAGTTAAATGGATTTTGATCCTTGAAAATTTCATATTCAAAAGAAGAATATGAAAGATTTTGGGTTTTGTGTTTGATTGAAGTTTGGATTTATATATGAGCTCATGATTGTAGGGTTGATTGAATCATGAGAGAAAATCAATAGTTTGGCTTGATTTGAAATTGATTTGGCTAAGTTCAAGATTTTAACTTGAAAGGCTTAGATTGGATTTTGAGTTGATTTGAATTTGATTTTTTGAATTGGTTTTGATTGTTTGAATTTATATTTCATTTATATATGTGAATATAAATGAGAATATAAATGGATCATAAGAAAATTTCAAGAATTTGAAGTGGTTTAATCATGGTTTAGGCTAAGTCCATCAAGAAGGATTTAAAAGACTTTGGAAAATTTTGGAATTTAGAGTTTGAATTTTTGAATTTGGTTTGATTGATTTATATTTATATTTCATTTATATATGTGAATATAAATGAGAATATAAATTATTTTAGAGAAAATTCCATAAATTTGAAGTGATTTAATCAAGGTTTAGGCTAAGTCCATTAATGGAAAATTAATGACTTAAGAAAGATTTTTAAATTAGGAATTTAATTTGAGGGTTTGATTTAATTGATTTATATTTATATTTAGTTTATATATGCGAATATAAATAATAATATAAATAAGTTTTTGAGAAAATTCCATGAGTTTGAATTGATTGATCAAGGTTTTGGATAAGTCCTTGAATGGAAAATTAAGGGACTTAGGAAATTTTAAATTGAGTATTTAATTCTTGGATTTGATTTGATTGATTTATATTTATATTTTATTTATATATGTGAATATAAATGAGAATATAAATGAGTTTTGAGAAAATCTCAAGAATTTGAATTGATTTAGATCATGATGAGGCTAAGTCTTTAAGAGAGAACTTAATGAACTTAAGAAAATTTCATGAATTGATTTGGAGTTTTGAGTTTAGTTTGATAGGTTTGTATTTATATTTCATTTATATATGTGAATATAAATGAGAATATAAATGGATTATGAGAAATTCTCAAAGATTTGAATAGGTTTGAATCATGATTTTGGTTAAGTCCTTAAGGGAAGATTAAGGACTTAGGCAAAATTTGAACTTAAGAATTTTGATGGATTTTAATCATGGGTTTCAATCATAGATCTCAATCATGGATTTAAATCATGAAGTTCAATCATGAAATTGAATCATGGGATTGATTTGAGTTTGGAGAAAATCAAATAGAATTGATTTGGAGTTTGACTTGGAGGAAGGAAAGTAAGGAATGGTTTAGGCTAAGGGTAGGAAATTTCCTAACACCGCTAAGGCATGACCTATATCTATGGCTAACTCTTCTAAATCTTCTAAGACTAGGTTGAGTGTCCACCTAATCACTAGATGTGTTTTAAGACTAAGAAACTCTTAAAGTCCAAGGGGAGTCCTATGTCTAAAATGGAGGGGTTGAGAGCTCATTCTAAAAATGAGGTCAACACCCTGCAAGTAATCAATTTCTTGTTATGAATAGGGCTCTTCACCTAATTCATTTCCAACTCAAGCCCAATTAACTAGGTGTGCTCTTAAGGGTTTTGAGTATCCAATAAAGTTTTTAGTACCGTCCGAAGATTTAGGTTCTGCACTCGCAAGCGAGCTTTTTGAGTTCATTTCAATTTTACTTTAAGTCCCCAGCAAGTCCAATTCAAGCTTAATTTTTGTTCGATTTTGATTCTTTTAATTTATTTTCTTAACACAACACATATTTGAACTTTAGCTATTTATTTATAATTATAATTTTATTTTAGTTATGACCTAATTCCTTCATCATTTAATTCTTTTTTTCTTTTATAAATTTGGTTAACATAAGAGAGTGTGAAAAATCCTGAAATTATATTAGGGGGTCTTGAAAACTACGATCAATAAACCCATAAAATCAAGAAATAATTCTAAAACTGTAGCAAACACACAATCTATTCAATCCAACACAATTTCAACCATTTAACTATTTCATGAAAATTAGGTAGCTGTGATCCAAAATGTGCTCTGCCTAGCAATCCAGAAAATTCCATACTGGGAAATTTGGTTAACTACCCTGTCTTGCTGCAATCTGTCAGCTGATTTTGGAATAGAAAAATATCATTCATCTATTATATGATTTGTTGCATATATCATGTTCAGATTCATATCTGTTTTTTTTTCCTTCATTAGGTTGGCTATGACCCGATTCCTTCCTCATTGCCCATTATATTCTAAGCCCACTAATTGATCTTTGTATCTCTTATAAAACCATCCGTTTCTATCCTTCTGTCTAGAGACCCTCAAGTTTCAGGAAGAATAGGTAAACTTACGATACTTCTGTTCTCAACTTTAGAAAGAGCACAACATAAGAAAATAAGCTAGATGGACATTCCTATAAAGTTTACGTTAATAGTTATAAGTTTATTGGCAAATTTCATATTCCATTTTGTTGAGGAATAGATTATTGGTAGTTGCATAAACACAACAAGAGCTATGCTTCTCAAACAAGATAAATTAGATGCAAAAAACATGGTATTGCAAGGGGTTATCTACCAAAATATGGGTTTAACCCATATATTTGCAATTGAACTAATTCACTTCCCATCAGAATCCTTCAAGATGATTGCATTCGGCTAAAGAACTTCCATAAAATAAGAAGGGGAAAATAAGGTTTGGGTGAAAAGAAACTACAACTTTCATTGTAGATAAAAATAAGCTATAAAATGAACAATTCTTCCACAACAATGTAACATTCTCCTAACAAAAGGTTTTCACTTTACAAGAAACACTTTTCACTAAAGAGTAATACACAAGCTAAGCATTTCCAGTAGATACAGCAGATAAACAAACTACAAACTGTGGAGTCGATAATAGATTTTTAGAAAATTGCAACCAAAGACATGATCATACCTGCCATTTTATCATATCTGGTTGTACTTAAATTCTTGTTCATGCTTATGCTTGTTCTTCACTTCAATCTCATTAACAAGATTTGCAAGTTTTAGTTTTCAGATTCTCTTCACTGGAAATCTCAGAAATAGCTTTTAGATCACCACTTCATCGCAAGTGTTCTCCAATTTTACTAGAAGACTCTTAATCATCTTCGCGTTCAACCCATCCATACATATCCAGAGTATCATGTTTTTGATGGTACCAATCATTCTTACCCAGGTGTCGAGTTTCAAAATACTTTTCAAACGTAAGAGCATCCTTAAAACTAGTCCAATCCTTCATGAAATCACAATTGCAGTTCCTGTGGGTCCTCTGGAAGTCCATTATTGTGAACTCAATATCATTGAGTTCAACAATGTGGGTTGTGATATTGAGTTCAACAATGATGGTAATCCAATTGGCCAAAGTGGAATTGCAGTTGTTGATTTCAGGAAGGATTGGACTGGTTTTAAGGATGCTCTGATGTTTGAAAAGTATTTTGAACACCAAGGTAAGAATGAGTGGTACCATCAAAAACATGCTACTCCGGATATGTATGGATGGGTTGCACGTGCAGATGATTAAGTGTCTGCTAGTAAAATTGGAGAACATTTGCGAAGAAGTAGTGATCTAAAAGCTATTTCTGAGATTTCCAGTGAAGAAAATTTGAAATCTAAAAAACTTGTTGCAAATCTTGTTAATAAGATTGAAGTGAAGAACAAGTATATGCATAAACAAGAATTTAAGTACAGCCATACCACCATGTCTCTTGATAAAATAATGATAGGTATGATCCTGTCTTTTGGTTTCAATTCTTTGAAAATCTATTATCGACTCCACAGTATAAGTTGTAGTTTGCTTGTTTACATATCTAACTGTATCTCTTGGAAATGCTTAGCTTATTGTATTCGTATTACTCTTTTAGTGAAAAGTGTGTTTCTTGCAAAGTGAAAATCTTTTGTTAAGAGAAGATTACATTGTTGTGGAAGAATTGTTCATTTTACATTGTGTGTTCGCTACAGTTTTAGAATTATTTCTTAATTTTATGGATTTATTGATTATAGTTTTCAAGAACCCCAAATATAATTTCAAGATTTTCACATTCTCTATTGTTGACCAAATTTATAAATAAAAAAAAAAAGAAAAAAGAATTAAATGATGAAGGAATGAGGTCATAACTAAAATGAAATTATAATTATAAATAAATATCTAAAGTTCAAATATGAGTTGTGTCAAGAAAAAATATTAAAAGAATCAAAATCGAACAAAAGTAAGCTTGAATTGGACTTACCGGGAAGTTATAGTAAAATTGAAATGAACTCAAAAAGCTCGCTTGTGAGTGCAGAACTCAAATCGTTGGACGGTATTGAAAACTGTATTGGATACTCAAAAACCTAAGAGCGCACTTAGATAATAAAATATTAGATAAATAAACATAATAATATTGATGTCAGATCTATAAATATATAAAATTTATATAATGTATAGGCAAATTTTCTAACTAAAAACTATATTCACAATATTTAAATATAATATAATTCATATGTTAATTTGAAAGCTCATATTGCAAAAAATTAGTTGGGATGGAGAAATTCTCAATTTGTCATGGCATCCTTTTAAAATCATGTGTAAATCAGGTATCAATGTAAAGTTGATAAACACTTCCATTTCTGATTCAGGACTCATTATTTCAAGGTCATCTTTTTGTTCCTAAATTTGGATGATGATGCAGGAAGGAATTGATGAAAATGATCCAAAACTAAAGAGTATGTGAATTGATTATGGGAATGGGAATGATATATATATGATAAGGTTGGATAATCTCCAATGGAAATTAAGATTTTAGTCACCTTTAATGATTTCGTCACATAAAACACCTGTCGTTGAATGACCCAGTAAAGAGAGTAGATATATTAGATTCTACCAATGTTAAGAAATATAAAAATAGATACAAAAAGACTTAGTTATGAAGTATAAAAAATGACCTTATGTTATGAGGATTAAATGAGCACATGACATTTGATAGGATATATTGAAGAAAATAAGATTCATGTAACCAATCCCAAGTATTGGGATAAAAGTTTCTTGTTATTGTTTTTATACATTCCTTCAACCCTACATTCCTTTTAACGGCCCCTTACTCCACCTTCATCAAATTGGGATCCAATTTGACACAATGAATCCTATATTCTAAATAAATTTGAAGTCCAAATCTCAAATCTGAAGAATCCAAAATCAACACTCTAAAGATTAAATACTTAAAACCAATAACTAGAGAGATAACTGTAACTGCTAGAGAATAAGAACAATTATCCTTGCCAGTTGGAAACCAAGCTGAAATAGAACAAGAAAAAAAAAACCACCTATGAACAAGAAAACCAAGTATGAAGTCAGCATGACATTAGATAAAGCAGTCAGAGGGAAAAGAACCCTAAGCACATATTTCTTAACTTACAAACAATGCACAAGAGCAGTCCATCTTCAAAATAACAATAAAAATACAATAATCCATCAGGAATACTGGAGGATCACGGTTACTAGCAACTTAATCCGAGAAATATACATATAGTTATTTCATCTCCGAGCTCTGCAAGCTTTAAATTGTTTGACGATAAAATGAATGACCTCATTCATCGTCGCCTTTCTATCCTCCTCGCAATTCCATAGCTCAGATACTGGATATCGACCGCTCAGATTATACTCATTTAGCTCAAGCAAAGCTTTATTCACAACATTGTACGCTCAAGAAAGCTTTCTTCACAACATTATACTAATTTGGGTATACAATTCAATTCTTTAATAGTTTATATACAAATTATATATAATAATAATAATAATAATAATAATAATAATAATAATAATAATAATAATAATTCAAGTTAAATTTGAGACTGACATCAGCTGAACAATTTTGATTTGAACAAATTTGTTAAGATTTGAATAAATTGGTCAAGAATATAATTGATATGTCACTGAAAGCTCTACTAATTGGAGCACGAATTTTGACATCGAAAGTAATTTAATCTTGAGTTGAGACTAGCCCAAATCAAGCACTTAAAATATCATTAGAAACTTTGGGATATCAGTCGAATCCCTAAAGAGCTCTTAAATATGGAGTGTTTCTAGTCAAATCGAGTGTCATGACGAGCCGGATCTAACAAGCCTAAGATTTCACAATTCTGACTTCATTTGAGCATTCAAATATTTAAATTACATCAGATGATCGAAGGAATCATTTTGAACAGTCTGATAGAGTGGTTTGGATTTTTTTTTGTATTTACGAAGGTGTCACTCCCATAATCTATTAATAGCTTCTCATTCTTCACATGAGGGGAGCCCAAGCTAAAGAGAAGAGAGAGCTCTCAGGCTTGAAAAACCTCCAAGCATAATCGTGCCACCAGTCGACGGTCGCTGACCACCGTCGGCCGTCGCCACCACGCCACGGCCCTCGCCACAACCACCATTATCATTGCACCATCGCCGGCCACATCAACCACCACCCCATCTTGCCGGCACCACCATCGATCATTTTCGGCCACCGCCGCCGACCACTATCGTGGTCACGCATGACCACCATCAATTGCACTGTGGGGTGAAGTTTACTCGGGCCACTTGAGCTCGACTTGAACCGGCCGTGTTCATTTCGAGTATCGAGCTGCTCGAGCTCAAAGTAGTTCGATACATTAAACGAAGCTCGAGAGTGAAGCTCGGTTCTGTGTTCGAGAGGAGAATATTAACCGCCGACTTCGACGACCAAGATTTGATTCTAGATTCTACCCCTAACTTATATCCGCCGCTGAGTGCCGAGTGTCGACTCGCCCTAATTCAGTTTCTCGAAGTTTCTCATCTCATCGCCATCAATCGCCGCTTTTCATTCAGTCTCGACTCTCTCCTTTCTCTTCTGCCTCTACTCTCGTGTTCTCGGGTTCATCATCTTCCTCGCTTCAAATTTTTTCTCACTGATAGTAAAGATCGACTTGATCTTGGTTGGTCAAGTTCATTTTCTTTATGCTCACATATGGTATTTGATTTGATGATGCTTCCGGATTAGTGTGAAGCCATTCAAAATTAGGTTTTACTGTTCTTTGGTTTTGATGTTCGGTTGTGAATCAATTTGTGATGTTCTTTTGGATTATGTGTTTAATGAGTAATGGCTATGTTCGGTTGTGTAACTTGTGTTGATTATCCTCTTGCTAGGGTTCAAGAACTCGGTTCAATGTGCACTTATCCTGTTGTTTATGATTTTCTTGATGGTTTATGGTTCAATTGTCTACGGGTTGTTGGATGATGGTAAATATGTGTGAACTTTCGATTTGTGGCAAGAAATAGTTATTAAGTAGTTTTATTATTTATGGTCATTATCTCTCTTCCAACTATTTTAAGTAGGATTTGATGGACTTCTCACCACCCAAAAGTAGATGTTCTTTAGTTTTGATGTTGTAGTGAATCAACTTGTGATGTTCTTTTGGATTAAGAGAGTAATGGCTATGTTTGTGTAACTTGTTATTTGGATTTGATGATGTAACTTGTAGGTCGCTATTGTTCAACAACAAATTATTTAGGGTTCAATAACTTCAATGCGCTTAACCCTCATTGTTTATGGTTTTCGATGGTTTATGTTTCAATTGGGTGGTTGTGGATGATGGTATATATGTGAACTTTCGATTTATAGAAGAAATATTTATTAAGTAGTTTTATCATTTATGGTCATTATCTCGGTTCTTCCAACTATTTTAGGTAGGATTTGTGATGGACTTCAGTCACCTAAAATTCATTATGACATACTTGGTGCCTTTTTTATAATACATGTTATGTTATGGAGATTCATTATTGTTAATTCATTATACTTTATAAATTGCTATGTCGGTGGCAATGAAATGATTTTTTGTGTTGGTAATTGGTTTATGTTGCGGAATTATAGAATTATTGAATAGAAGAGCAGTTTTTTTATTATTACAAAGTGCAAATATACGAGTAATTTGGTATTTTTAAGTTTTTTAATATTTTATAAATCAATTATCTTCTTCATTCATTAAGTTGTAATTTATCATTTTTTTTGTTTTAGATTTAAAAATGGCAACACCACCACTTGGAGAGGATGTGTCAGTGGAGTACAAGTAGGAGCTTTGGATTACTTCTCCATTAAAGACTCTAACATGTTGCGGCATGGATCAATAGAAGATGTTGATTTTAATTTAATTCTATGTTTTCCTTTTTTTGTAAAAATATGAGATTGAATGTTTAATTATGTAACTTATATGTACCTCTCTTTTGAGCATTTTTCTTTCAATATTTTTGTAATTTCTTTTCATTAGAAAAAAAATTTACAAAACCTCTTGTAATAAAAACATTAATTTGTAATAAAACAAATACATTTTTCTTCATTTAATTTTTTGTGGTTTACATTTTTTTTGTAATTTAGATTTTCATATATTTGTAATAAAAACTATCTCAAAAGATTCAAATTAATTTAATAAATATTTTTAAAAAAAATTTAATTGTCCTTTAAATTTTTTTTGCTACTCTTTTTTAATGAAATTATCTTCAAAACGAGCCTATAAACGAGCCAAAATCGAGCTACTCAACGAGCTAAGCTCGAGCTTCTAAACGAGCCCAGTAATTTGAGTCAAGCTCGAGCTTAATTTTTGTACACGAGCTGAGTTCAAGCTTGGTTTATGTGCTCGAATCGAGCTCGAGCTCACAGTGTATGGTTCAAGTCAAGCTCAAGCTCAATACGGCTTGAGCTCGACTCGACTGATTTCCCCAGCCATCGCCGGTCGCCGAAGCCACCGCCACCGGTCACCACATCACCACCATCGCCGCCACCGCCACACCCATCACTACCGCCACTACCACACCGCCGCCAACCATCGCCGGCTAGTATTATCATCGCCGCCGCCACCGCTTCACCATCATTGATCGCCACTAATAACTGTTATAACTAAACTACTGCTGCATAGTTGTTACGATTTTGAGATTCTCATTGGCTTTCTCACATACAACTTTGTAATCCTGGGAAAACATAAACTTTCACTTTAAAGCAGATATATAGTGGAATATTTTTATTGAGCTAGACCCCATGATTTTTTCCCTCTTTTTGGGATTCTTCCACATAAAAAATTTGAGAGTTTCTTATTCTCTCTTCAAATATCTGTGTGTGTGCTGGGTTTCTCAACAAGGCTAAGGCGTAAAGTCTTATTCTACCGCAACTGATTTTTTAGCACGCAACAGTTTGACGCCGTATGTGGGAATCAAACCCCACAATCGCAATATCCGTGAACACTTATATTATGGCCAATAGGTGCAATACTCGCAACAACAGAGCCTCCCGCTCCAACTCTTGTCACTCTGAAACCAATCCTTAAACCAAGGCTAGGTGTGATCCTATCGGTGAAGGTGCAACAGGAACCTCTCTAGAAGATCGTGTTCGTCGAATGGAAGAATCTCAAAATGATATAATTCAAATTTTATGAGAAGCATGACAGTCACTACTGCGACAAACACATCTCCCCCAAGATCGATCATTAGCCATAGGAGGTTAAAATACTGATACGGGGCCTTCTCGCCATCGGACTGAAGTTCCTCCACTTCCAAACTGTGATGCTGAACTCCTCGACACTGTTAGTTTTACTCATCCAACACTTGTGCTCAACTGATCTCTAACCCACCAATAATTGTTGGTGGTTTGACACGTTCTTATCCTATTGATTCCACCCATCATGTCATAAGTGTAGAATTACAATGCTTAATGTGAGAAGAATTTCACCTTAAAGAAACGAATCGTCTTCCCTCTCATGCTATCGAGTCTTCACCTTCAACATCCTATTCCTGTAGGTTTCAAGCTTTCAAGCATCGACTCCTATGATAGGGCAACCGACCCATATGAACACATCGACCATTACAAAACTGTCATGCACATCCAACGAGCTCCTGACACACTGCTTTGTTAGGTTTTTCCAGTCACCCTCAAGGGTCAAGCTCGCACTTAGTTCTACTCTCTTACAAGGGGATCTATCCATACATTTGACGAACTCACCAAGATTTTTGTACAACAGTTTATTGCGAATCGGAGGATCATTAAAGATTTCTCTCATCTCTCAGGCATTCGTCAAAATGAAGATGAATCACTTAAGGAGTACTTTCAGAGGTTCTCCTTAGAGGCTCGCCAAATATTAGGGGTAGACCCTTAATTATTAAGAGGAGTTTTCCTTGGAGGGCTCCATCCTGGGCCTTTATACTCATCAGCAATACATGATACGATCTGCTCATATGCCGACTTGGTTCATCGTGTGGAAGTACAAATTTCTGCTGATGAGACTATTAAAGCCCATTGAAAATAATATGAACAATCTACAGAAAAACGTAAGAGTTCCTCGAGGAACACATATCAACAATCTCATCAAAAGAAGCAACAAGGCAGTCATGATCTCCCTCCATGACCCCCACATCAACGATGTGAATCACAACTAGAAAAGGAATACACACCACTGAGCACATCTCATGTTAACGTCTTGATGGTCATTTGAGAAGAAGAGATCATTAAGTGGCCACATCCACTGAAACCAAATTCAAGAAATCATGAGCAATATTATCACTTCCATTGAAGTCGTGGACATACTACGGAGGCATGTAAACAACTCAAAGAATAGATTAAGAGGCTCATTCAACAAGGATATCTGCATCAATTTGTGCAGAATCAATCAACTCAAACAAACATAACTCCAACTAGGGGCAACCGAGACAATCGTCACAAAAATAACAAAATAGTTGTCAGATAGTTGGACCACTACTGTCTAATTAAGTCTTCATTGTCACCTTTGAAGAGTCGGAGTCAAAGAAATCTCGTATTGATCATTTCATCACTTTTAATGACTCAGACTTAGTAGGAGTCCAAGTTTCACATTCTGATCCGCTTGTCATCGGTGCGGGGATCGGTGACCCATGTTATAATGTTAAGACAATTTTGATTGATAGGAGAAATTATGTTAATATTTTGTTTTACGCCACCTTTCTTAGCATGAGTCTGGTTAAGAAAAAGTTCTAACCCACTGTAGGATCATTATATGGGTTTGATAATTGCCCTGTGCGAGTGGAGGGGCAATCACCCTTCCTGTTGTTCTTAGAGAATTTCCTCGACAAGTCATTCATTCAATCCAATTTATAGTGGTCAAGTCAAATTTAGCATACAACGCTATCTTTGGAAGGCCCCTCCAATCAATCTTTGGTATTGTTATTTCGATACCACATCTTAAGATGAAATTTCCAACCTATTTTGGGGTTGGAGTGGTCTGTGAAAATTAATAAATAGCAAAATCATGTTACCTCAAACAAGCTTAACCACACCCTTCGATGACCTTTAGTATCAAAAATTTTAACTTTCGAAATGAAGAAGTACCTCAGAGGGATTTGCCTATAGAAGACTTGCTCCCTGCTTCATTATCAGGGGACCAACCATCAAGCTATGATCAAGGACCTAGAGGGAAAAATCTTGGCTAGAACTTGGAACATGGAAGATCTTTGAAAATATTCTCAATAATTTTTGGTCCATAAATATTGCAACCTTAATTCTACCTCGTTTGTCTTTTCCTCTCCATCTCTTATCTTTTGTTAACTCTCTTCAAAAATTTATCTCATTCCTCTTGTTAAGTTATTTTATGATAATATTGTATCACCGACATTATCAAAGTAATGGGTTTATGGCTTTTTCTTTCAAGCTTGTTGCACATAAATAATCTTCTTCATTTCAATCCTCTCACTTGAGAAATGCACAGCTCACGTTATGTCTTAGTCGGGGCATGATCAATCCCAAGGAGATTTGATCAGACCTCTTCCATACAGGTAAGAAGTCAAGCAACACTTTGACTAATACCTAGGATAGGTCAAAAAATCCTTGGTGGACATCCCATGACCGCTTCCATACAGATAAGACGCCAAATAACATTTTGACTAATACCTAGAATAGGTCAAAAAGTCCTTTGTGGATATCCCATGGCCTCTTCCATATCAGTAAGATGTCAAATAATATTTTGACTAATACCTAGGATAGGTAAAAAAGTCCTTGGTGGAATTCCCACGACCTCTTCCATATAGGTTAGCCACCAATAATATTACGACTAATCACCTCGAATAAGTAAGAAAAAGAGAGTAAATCACCCAAAATTTTTAGTTTACTAGTGTCATTTATAGCTCTAATATGATGATATAAGAAAGAATTAAAATTCTGGATACAAGAGAAAAAAATACATAGATAAAAGGAAAATAAATGCATCCTCAAGTGATATTACATGATATCAACATCCTCCTCACCGCTGGAAGATGCTCCCTTAAACTCACTTTCTACCCTTTCATCTCCTAAATCTGGCGAAGAGTCTTCAGATACTTGGCTGGGAGATAGATTCTCAATACTAGCCCTAGTTTTACTATGTACTAAGCAAATTCCTTTTAGGGATTCTCGGATGAAGCATTCCTCCAAATATTGGCGCTCTAAGTCCTTCACTTCAACATCAAGAATATAATTACAAGCTTCTTGGATATGATCCTCGATAGCATCATGATAAGCTAGGGAGTTCTTAAAGTCTTCAACTACCTTTAAGGATATGACATTTGCTTCCGCTTCTAACATAATAAGCTCCTTCTAAGAAAAACGATCATGTAATGCTTTCTTCTCTAGTTCAAGAGTCTTCTCCTCCCCTACAAATGCCTTGAGTCTTTTCTCTTTATGGAGAGTCTCTACCCTCACCTCAATCAGCTCATCACGAATACGCTCCTCCTCCTGATGCTAGAGAGAAAGAGAAGTTGACATGTTCGCTAGCTCAGTTATACACCCAGTTAGTTGATCCTCTAAAGCTGTCACTTCTTTGGCCTTAACGCTCATCTTTCGTTCGTGCTCACAATACAAGTATTTTATCTTCACAAATTTAGTATTTCACTCATCTAGAGTGACATCCAAATGAGCCATATGCTATAATATTTGGGTTACCTACAATAAAAAAAATCATAAATATTGCACAAAGAAAAAAAGGAAAGAAGAGAAGAAAGAGAAAGAAAAGATAACATACTAATTCGTCTGCTCATTGACGTCTAGTGCATACATGCTTTAACACCTTTTCAAGAATATGCAGCTCCGAGAGACGAATCCCCCAATTATTGGTTGAGATAGCTAAACTCTCAGAGGCCAACTGAGGTAGAACATCTTCTCCGCAATTATTTGACATAGTTATTCCGACACATGTCTTCTTTTTCTTTCGAGAAGAAGCATTGTTGTCACCATGATTTTGTAACGGGCTTCTTGAAAGAATCTTATGAATATGAGGAGACCTTTCATTACCTTTACTTAATCTCTTCAATGCAAGAGCATGAGATCTCCCTGTTTGAATGTAAATGTCAATCTTGAACATTCTATCTTCAATTATTTACTTGTCAATGTGACGTAACTTATGTTGTAAGTTTCCTACATCAGAATATTGAGAGTTATTAGGATTTCATTCTCTTCAATCAGTAATATATCTAGAAGGTTGTTCAATCTTTCTCATTTCTCAGGGAGACCCCACTTATCTCATTTTCACAAAAAGAACCCATTAGACCAACTTCTAGATGAAACTCGTGCTGAAAATTTTATCCAATTCTTTATACCACGATATGAAACATGTCCCTGAGCATCGCATGTAAACCTACATAGTCTGCATAAGTACTTGATGTTCAAAGTCACATCACGATCTCTAAAGAAGATGGTCAAACCAACGATGATTACTAAATCTTGAAATGGAAATTGTGATAAAGCTACACCGTATATTTTAAAAATCTCAATCAATTTAGGAGCCCCAAGGAATCACAGTCCTGCACGAAGAATCATTTCAGAAATAATAATGTATCCTTATGGAGGAAAATATGTCCGATCAGACTTCTCGGCAATAAGAGCCACCAACTCATTTGGGAAATGAAATTTCATACAGATCACCATTAAACTGTCAACTGTGATAATGGATGATATATCATTTGTAGCTATCACGCTATTGGTTTTCTTCCAGCCATCATCTTGCAAAAATATATAATAAATATGAAACGAAAAAGAGGAGAGAAAGGCAAAGATCCGAGAACTGTGTGAAATAACTCACTTACCTCAATACTTGGGCATATCCTTTCCTGACTTTGTTGCTCAAGGGCAGTTTTGGATAAAATTTTTTGCCTATGATCTAACAAAAAATATACGCATACATATGAGGTCACAAAAAGAAAGCTATTTCTCTCTAATGATACTCTAAAATTACTGGACTGAAGTTTTTTTGAGGGATGGTTTCTAATCGACCTTTCCTCCACTTGTTGCAAAAGCCATCCATTGGAGTTTCAAGAAATTCAATTTCCTACAAGAAAAAGTAGAAAATGCAAGCCTTGATTACCTCTAAATTCGGTTGGTCTGACGAAGACAGTTGATGCCTCTCTCGAGGGAAAATCGAAACCTCGCTGTATGAACCATGAGCCTTGATCGTCTCCAAATCCCGTCAGTCTGATGAGTATAGTTGGCGCCTCTTTTGAGGAAAAACCAAAGCCTCGCCGTATGAACTATGGGCTTTGATCACCTCCAAACCTGATCTGTTCAACGAGGATAGTTGATGCCTCTCTCGAGGGAAAACTGGAGCCTCGCCTTATGAACTACGGGCATTGATCGCCCAAACCCTCCAATCCGACGAAAAAGTTGACGCCTCTGAAAATCAAGCTCCCCCATCTAACTATGGGCCTTGATTGCCTCCAAACTCGATCAGTTTGACAAGGACAGTTGACGCCTCTCTCGAGAAAAAATTGAAGCCTCACCGTTTGGCCTACGAGTCTTGATCGACAAAGCAAATAACCTTCTTTTCAAAAGAAGGTCAGAACTTCATTGACAAAAGAAAAATATTTTTTATTACCCTTAGTCTTTGAACTTATGCTGGATAATTTCTCATAAAATGTAAAAGAATATTAGAGTATATGGGAGAAAATTGTCTCTCCATACTTGACCATAAGGAAGGTTTTTATAGATCCACAATAGGGGCAAAAATAAAATAAATTTTGAGAAAAAATTTGGAAATATTTAAATGAATTTTGAAATTTCTGTACTCAATTATATCTTTTCTTTTATAAAAGTGAAAAAAGGAAAAAAAATTTAAGCAGAAATCAAAAAGAATAAAAAATCCCAAAATTTTGCACCAAATATTTGCGTGGGTGAGCAAGATGCTACAATTGCTACACTAAGGGCTACGCCAAGAAGCTCTCATGAAATTGGTGCATGGCTGAAGAACACATGCCCCGCTTCTGTGATCATAGTCATGTGCACTCATTAAGATCTATTCTCTCAAACTATATGTGACGCGAAGGTTAATGAACCCGAAAATTTCATTAACATTAAAGAAGTTATTATTTTCAATTATTTGACATGTATTTTGGATGATAGAGATAATATCATCCAAAAATATGGGAGAAATTGATATGTCACTGAAAACTCTACTAGTTGAAGCACGAATCTTGACATCGAAAGAAATTTGATCCTGAGTTGAGACTAGCCCAGATCAAGCACTTAAAATATCATTGGAAACTTTGGGATATCAGTCAAATCTCTAAATAGCTCATAAATATGGAATATTTATAGTTATATCGAGCGTCTTGACGAGTCGGATCTAACAAGCTTAATATTTCATAATTCTGATTTCATTTGAGCATTCAAATATTTAAAATACATTAGATGATCGAAGGAATCATTTTGAGCTGTCCGATGGAGTAGTTTAGATTTTGCTTGTATTTATGGAGGTGCCACTCCCATAATCTATAAATTACCCCTCATTCTTCATATAAGGGGAGCCCAAGCTAAAGAGAAGAGAGAGCTCTAAGCCTTGAAGAACCTCCAGATAATCGCTTGTCGATGGTCGCTGACCATCGCATTATCGTCGACATATCGCCACCGGCCACCACCACCGTCGCCGCATCAACCAGACCATTGCGACCATTAATTCATCATCGCTAAATCATACCTCATCATAGTCACCGCATCACTACCACCGCCACCATACATTATCACGCGTTGACGCTGACCATCATCAAAATCAATTCTCCGCCTACCATCATGCGGTTGCTACATCAAGTAATGTCACAATATCATAAATGGAATTACCGCTACTAATTACACCGATAAATGCACTTACTCAAATTTGATCATCATGACCATGCTGTCACCAACGCCGACGCCACAAATAACTATTATTATCACTCATATTCATTGTTCATGATTCTAGGATTCCCATTATGAGGCTTTCTAACATATAACTTTGTAATCCTGTTACTGGGATGTTGACCTCCATATGTGTGCCATCAATCAAAACAAGCCTACAAATCGAATTTGATGGACTTCAGAAGCGACAGTACGCAAATCAGGGTTCAAAATGCACTAGACGTCACCAAAAATGGTCAAAATAATCTCTGATCGACGAAAGAATTTCATCATCATGCTCAAAATATTGAAATTGATCAAAAAATAAATATTTCAAAACCTAACGATCAATCGATTAAGCACTGTGATATTTCACATATGCGGTAAGTGCGATGTTTGAATGACCTCCGCTCATGAAATTATCGTAGCTTTAAAATATCAAAATCTATCAAATGAATGCTCGCACCCTGACTTGTATGTGCAAATATCGAATGATTTGAAGTGACAACACGTAAATCAAGACTGAAATGCACAAGACGTCATCAAAATCAACTCAAATGACCTCTGATTGATGAACAGACTTCACCATCGCATTTGAAACGTCAAAATTGGTTAGGATATAAATATTGTATGACTTTATCAACCATCAAGCCGCTGAGTCATCAATGCACTACAAAAAATGTACAAGAGTGATTTAACGCTTAATCGAAAGTTCTCTCTCACTTATTGAGAGGGTAATTAACTATAGGGCTTGCGCCTATAGGCAACCTGGAACCAGATCTAAAGTTCTCACCAAATGAGGATGAAATCTCGATAGTGTCTTATCTAGATCTCATCGCCTTTCAAAATTACAGACACTTTAAACTACTTTTATCAAGAGGTCCGGAGAATTTTGAGCCCATAGAGACTCTGGGACATGATTCTCTTTCCATCTTTGGCTAGTCATATATGTACTATAATAGCAATAAAATCTTTTTAAAAATTCAAAATAACAAAATGGTGATTTAAGTGTGTAATAAATTCGCTATGAGGCTCTATGTAGAATGAATCATTCCGTAGAGTATATCTTCATTGCACCATTATTGGTTCTGTAGTACCTCTGCATCTTGAAAGTATGAGGTGAAATAATAATTACAAATTACTAATCACCATCTTTCATTTTTACAAAAATAGATCTACAAAGTACTCCTTTCACGCTCACTAGTCGGTGCTAACATCTGCTACCAATGCGCCATCAAAATTGAGATGTGGGACTACCATCCAATTTGGTAGCTTAAATTTCCTCCATCGACTGCAACTCCGAGTACCCACCCATGGTACATTCATCCGAGGCCATGCTGGAAGGCCTCAAGTTACTGAAACTCTTACTAGCCATGTGCGCCCACCAGTTCAACAGCCAACTACTGCCAAGGAGTTCTCCCAATAGAGAACTTCAGCTTTTAAGAGGCTAGGTCCATCTGAAGCTCCCGTGACGAAAAGAATCGTCAAGGGACAAGCGGTCTTTAATTCCTCGTGGTGCCTACAAAATATCTGGTACTTGGAAAGCATGATCATGAAGCTTCTTCATCAGAAAGTAAATTAACCAAAAGATAGAAAAGAAGGAGAAACGCTAAGCTGAGGGCTCAGCAGATCCCCTTTGAACGACCTAGTGAGCAAGCGATACTGCCGCTGGAAGTGAGTATTCTTACCCACAATAACTTTGATAATCTAAAGTGGGTAAAAAGGAATAGCTCTACTGGCAAAATAAAGCAGTCCTTCTAGAACCAACCACGTCAAGCTCCACCACCACAAAGGAGATAGCCTGAAACATTATCTACTAGGATACATAAAGTTCTCAAAGTAACCAAGGACAGAGGCCTAATAAAAAGAAGATTTTAGAGGCCTGTGATGAGGGAAAATACCGAAGCTCCACCAATAAAGTTGTCATCTCTTCTGGTAATTGGCCAGCGAGCCCAATACACTTCGCATGGTGAGCATCGGAGCGTGACACTTGGACCTTGTGCTCAAGAATCTGCTGTCGAAAGGTCCCAGCGAAAGGGTAAGAAAATATGAAGGCCAAGGCCCCATAATGAAACCTTGAGTAATAGAAGGGGTGTGATATCTGATACATATACTCAAAAATCCACTTCAAAATCAACTCAGCAGAAGTGGATACCCAAAACAAGGGATATCAAGGATGAAAGATATGATGGTCGACACCCTGGAAAATACTCTAGGGGATCACATTGCCGACCAGTTTCACCCCTACAAGAGAAGGTTAATGTTGATCGTGGTCCTTTAATAGAAGAGGTGGTTGTTCCGCACATTGAACCAAAGATCCACTAAACGCCGATCAAAAAATTCATGTGCGGAAGAAAATAATGAAAAAGATTCTATGGAGGGAAGTCATCTACATGGTCGAGATATAGATGAACTCTCGCCCCAACACCATCAACAATGAATCCAAGGAATCGAACCTGAATTTGACGATGAGGAAGAATTCTTCAGAAATAGAGGATGGATCTTCAATCTGAAGATGAAGAAGAAGAAACTAGAATGAGAAAGAGATCATGGATGTGTCAAAGATGTCTATATGGTTGAACCAAGAAATAATCAGCCTGGTATACGCTTTTATAATCAACGTCATCGTATAGCCCCAACAATAACTGTCTCTTCAAATGCATAAGGAGAAGGGCAGTCAAGTTCTCCCCCTAAAAATGAGCAAAGAGCAGAACAATAATAAGAAATAGAAGAAGAGGAAGAAGACATTGACGCTGATGCTAGCTAGAGAGCAAAGAGAAATGCAAATCAAATGGAGAAAGATAAGAAAATTGCGCCTTGATACCAAAATGAATGATATGATGGTACAAATGAACATCATGATGGAGATGATGAATATCATATCAAGACCTATTTTGTCTGCTAATCAACTGTAGCTAATAATGCAACTTCTATACCACAACAGTGGTACCTCAAGCTCCTACAAGACATGCTATGCATGAAGCAAGGATGAAGTTAACCAAACACCCTCCAACCAACAATTCAAAATATGCAAGCACATGAAATGATAATACCGCCTAGAACAATAATCAATGAAAAGATAAAGGCGGTCATAGCCTTGAGCAGTCAGGCGGGTGAGTAAAGGTCGCCTACCCAAATTGAATATGACTAAGTGTACCAAAAGGTTACTCGTGCCAAAATTTAATACTTTTACTTGGTAATTTAAAAAGCAACATCCCCAATTTAAGGCTACTTATGGTAACATGAGGAACGATGCACTATTTTTCCATCAATTCACAAGATTTGACCTCACCGCTTTGAATGGTATGAATTTCAAATGATTCGCTTAAAATATGAATTAGAGACTATATTTGTGAAGAGGTTCGCAGGTAATCGAAAATCATAATCACTAACATTGCCTTGAAAAAGGAGAAAAAAATTTATCATAATGTATAAGTGGATGATATAAAATGAAGAATCATTTTTATGCATGACGTCAATTGCAACTTTCCAAGACATGCTCGATGGCTAAACTTGAAAAGTTGAATCGCCCTAAGTCTGAACTCTATCGAGATAAAGCAAAGAGAAACAAACCTTCAGACTCAAGAAGAAACGAAAGTCATGCCACATCCTATAGCTCAAATGGTGAAAAGCGAGTGATATACAACATGGACAAAGGAAAACAACCAACGTACAATGATGATAAGGGATTCTAATCCATCAACCAAAATTATATTGAGGTAATGACAAACCTCGACTTTTCCAAGTGGTGGGAGCCCAAAACAAGCAACAAGAGATGATGAGCGAATGCAGCTATCTCTCAAGGAAAAGATGAATAAAGAATATTCCTTTAGAAAGGACAGTGTGGCTAAATTATTTCGGCAAACGGTCAAAGCTGGTTTACAGTTACCAGAAATAAAAAGGCCTGATGAAGCTAATCAAGTCAGTAATCCAAATTACTATCCCTATCATCGGATGATCAGTTACCCTATTGAAGATTATTATGTCTTCAAAGATTGGCTAGAAAGAAAGTATCAGCGAGGTGAATTTACATTATCGATAGTGTTCTAATCAACCCTAAAAGAGAGTCTACAAGAATGATTACTTCCTCTTCTGTATCATCCAGAAAAGACAAACAGAAAGAGAAAGAAGTTCAGACTGAAGAATAACAAATAGTAGTCTCCAAAAAGAACATGAAGATGCTAAAACAGCTAAAAGGCATCCCTAGTGTCAAGTGAAAATCACCGCCTAAACCTATGTTGGACTTAAGAGATGTGCCTAAACCAAGTATTTAGGCTTCTCAGCGGAATTCTGATAAGGCTACTTTGTCACAGCATGAGAAACAGTATATCAAACGCAAGCCTAATAAATCAAAGAAGTTGGCTAAGAAAAAAAAGATCAAGAAGAGAACTACAACTCAAAAGATCATTAACAATCTAGAGGAATATCACTAGCTGACAAGACAACCATTTAGGCTTGCAACTTCATGCCTAAACTTCACATTGTTGAATCAGACGAAGAAGATAATGGTGGATCGTGTCCAGTAGAGACATGCCGAATCATCTACGTGATGTCAGTATTCTTCAACATCGCTTTCAGATGACAGATAGTCAAACAAACTCGCAACCCATCAAAATTTTATCGAAAGCAAGAAGAGCAGAGCTAATGTATGAATTTTGTTTAATGACTCAACAAGACAATAATAGTTAGATGAAGATCTATATTTTCTTGATGAGAAGAGTCATACTCATCGACATCATGCATGAAACGTATGACATTGAAAATGAGTCTAACCCTTTAGCCAATCTTCTAATAAGAAGGGAACTTGAAGAAACTACTCTTAGAGAAGAGCAAACAAAAGTTATTCAAGTTTAATTGAGAAGTGGTAAAGTCTTACCACCTTCATCAAAGAAGAAAAATACAAATAAAGACAAAGAAAAATAAATTGAAGTCAATAAAGATATCCCAAAATCCTAGAAGCCTAAGAGAAGATAGATTATAATATTCTATCACATCGAGAAAGATCCCAATAACCGAGTGTGGAGGCTCTCTTGATGTCAAAAGACCTCAGAAACTTTGATACAAGCTCTCAAAGATCCGAGAAGTTATGAAGCTTACTTTGTTGAAAAATGCATGAATGAAGCATTGCAAACTCAAGATCTCCCAGTAATCATATTTTCTGAAGAAGATCTTATGTTGGGAACGGCAGATCACAACCATCCTCTATATGTTACCGCAGAGTGATAGTATCTCGACGAATATTGATTGATCCAGGTTCTTCTATCAATCATGAGTCTAAAGGTATTAAGAGGATTATCACCGATATCCAACATCTTGGGAGAGATAAATTGATGGTTCATGATTCAATGAAAAGGGCAAAACTTTGGGTTCTTTATTCTTCTACTCAAGTTCAAGATTTATATACAGAAGCCAAGTTTCATGTAATCGATGTCGATACATCATTTAGAGCTCTCTTGGCCGTGGCTACATGAGTATGGCATGGTCCCATCAACTATGCATCAATGTATGAAGTACCAAAGATGGAGAAGAAATTTTAGTAACCCGCAAACCATTCTCCATCAATGAAGTAAAAATCTATGAAGATGCAAAGTACTTCATCCTCAAAGAGCCTAAGCCAACAAAGCCTCTTAAAGCGGTAACATCCACTTCAGGAACTAAAGAGCAATTTCTCAAAATAAAAGAGCAGAAGTAAAGAGGAAGAAAGAAGGCAATGCCGACTCTCCCTAAAGCACTTGATTCTGCACCTAAATCAAGAAAATCAGTTCCTCATTTGGGAAGTGACACGGAAGAAGAAGAAGATATTCCTGTCAAACCTAAGAGAACTTATAAGCTCTCAAGAAAAGTAGAGTATGAAATAAGTGATTCTGATTCAGACTATGATTTTGAATCTACTTATGAAAATAGAGTTCAAATGGCTGCATCAAGGAGGATAGCTCACTTGGCAGAGTTAGATGACTCACTCAAAATTATACCCATCCTCAATAAGCTTCAAAGAAATCACTCCACCGGAGGTTCATATATTGAAGAATTGATAACATTCTATGTACCGCATTGAGTGAGAGTGTGGAACATGAACTCTATTTTATAAATCAAGAGTCTCACAAGATTTTCTACTCAACATAAAAATTGAGATAATACCAACAAGAATACCAATATACTATCCATTTGTGAAGAATGATGCATAAGCTTGGAATTCATATGGGAACTACTAAACATAGGACTCAAATCTTTAACAAGATGTGGAGCCAAAGAAGTCCTCAAGCATCGTGAAGAAGTGATAAGTTTATCACTAAAGGTCCGGGGTTCATCCATAAATCTCATCAAGATAGAGCCTATTATAATATAATAGAAGCTGATATCGAGAATCTTAGTGATGAAGAAGATGATTCCCATGAAATTTTTCTTAAAAATGAGGAAGAAGTGGAAGCCAAGCCCGCACCTGAAGAGCTTGAAGATGGTGGATAAATAACTACTATAGATGAACTTAAAGAAGTCAACCTAGAGTCAATGATCCCATCCAACTTTCGCCGTGCCCTTCACGATGTTGAAGAGCTAAAAATACTTTGTGAATTTAGGGATTGCTTCGACATATTCAAATGCCGGTTTATCCCGATGTAGTTCATAAACTAGCTATTAAACTAGATGCAATGCTTAAGCAAGCTCCTGTGAAATGATTGAGATTGAAGAACAAGTAATTGCAGAAACTAAAAGCTAATCAAGCGCTTCATCCGGGAGGAGAAGTATGCATATTGATAGCCAACATTATCGTTAGAAAGAAGAATCCATCTATGACTGGGACCTAAATAAGGCATGCCCAAAGATGACTTTCGCCTATCATAACTATTGGTGGACAACACTTCAAACTATGACATGTTCTCATTCATGGAAGGATCATCGGGATACAACCAAATCAAAATGGCACCTAAAGATGAAAAAATACATCATTCAGAACACCTATTGGCATATTACTACACGTCATGCCTTTGCTTGAAAAATATTGAGCTACATACCAAAGAGCCATGACATATTTTGATGAGTTGATTCATCAAAAGGTGGAATGTTATGTCGATGATTTGGTAGTGAAGAGCCTAAGGCATGAAAACCACTTCAAAGACTTGAGAATCGTACTAGAGAGAATCAGAAAATATGATCTCAAGATGAATCCTCTAAAATGTGCATTCTGGGTATCCTCAAAAAATTGGGTACATTGTACGTGTGAGGTATTGAAATTGATCGCTAAAATCAAGGCAATTGTGGAGATGCCTCCACCAAGAGTTTGCCGCTTCATTCTTTACAAGGACAACTGCATTCATCGTCGATTTATATCAAACTTATCGACACGTACCAACCATTTGCAAGGTTAATGAAGAAGGATGCTCCATTCAAACAATGAGTGCCGGAAGCCTTCAATAGATTAAAAGCTACTTATTAAATCCACCAATCCGCTTTACTCTGAAGCCTCTCATTCTATACACATGCATTAGAAGAGTCCCTTGGAGCATTATTGGCACAACACAATGAAGAAAAGAGAATGCTCTTTATTATATCAAAGGATAATTGAGCGTAAATGAGATACTCGATAGAAGCATTATTTAGCATTGATCTTTGTAGTCAAAGCTCATTATATGTTATCTCACAAGATTACATTCATCTCAAGGATCGATCCAAGTACTTGATGACAAGACCGATTGATAGGTCGCTTGGCAAGATGGGCGCGATATTTGTAATTTGATATCACATACCAGAAAGCAAAGGAAGACAAGTCTTAGATTTTCTCGTACACATCCTATCCCAGGGGACTCTTCTCTTAATGACGATTTACCTGATGAGCAAATTATGCTCATTCATGAAAGAAAAAAATCACAAATTTGAGAAATGTACTTCGATGGAGCCTCATCGATCAAACAAGTCCAATCTCTAAATTTTCCAAGAGCAAGAGCAGGAATCGACATCATCTTCATAACACGAGAAGGAGGGATAATGAGATGATCATATGGATTGATCGAGCCAAGAACTAATAATGAAGTGAATATGAAGCATTAGTGGTAGGTCTGAAGAAGCTATTTTCATAGCATTCAACTTATATTTTGATTCTCGCTTATTATAAATCAAGTAATTGGACATCTATATAATCAACAAGCTTGAGTTAGCTTTCTATCACATGAGAGTTCTCGAGCTAATGAAACAGATACCAAATATCACACTAACTCGAGTCTCTCAATCCGAGAATAGTAAAGTCGATTGCTTGACAAAATTAGCTAAAAAAATGACAAGTATGAATGGTGATTATGTCATGATTGTCATATTTACTCGACGTGTCTTGGAGCCAATAAAGTATCAATCCCCGCAGGCATTGGGGTTAACAAATTTGACCCAGCAGGATGCGACTCAGGTTGCTCCTCATACTCTCCAAAATCAACAAGAAGTTGTACCAAGAAGAGCTAAGAATGACATTGCCTCAGAAAAGCAGTGTGAAACCTTTGTTGTAGAAGAGTCACGTGATTGGAGGCAAAATTACCATCAATTTATTAAATTAAATCACTATGCTTTCATCAACAATACTTTATATCGTAGATCCTTTGAACAAATGTGGCTATGATGCCTAAATGTAAGCTAGTAAAGTGATGATTGAAGTTCATGAAGGACTTTGTGGTACATCGTCAGTCCCAAGATGGCGAAAGATCAAAAGGATGGGTTATTATTGGCCATCTATGGTGAGAGACTAATCACGCTAAGAAGTGTCATGAGTGTCAAGTACATGGGATCTCATCCATCAACCTCCAAATCCATTACACACACAACATCCCCATTCATTCAATGTTGGGGTATGTTGTAATTGGACCAATCGATCATCGTTGGACATCGCTTCATCCTAGCATGACTTATTTATCTAAGTGGTGAGGCTACCCCATTTAAAGAAGTTACGAGTGATCAATTTCTTCACACATAATATTTATAGATTTGGAGTGTCACGAATAATTTTGATAATGACACAACTTTCAAAAGTGCAAAGATTTATAGATTCATATCGACAAAAAATTGATTGCATACTCTTCAATATATAATCCAAGAGTAAATGATTTGACGGAGGCCTTCAACAAGACATTAGTCAAACATCTCAAGAAGATTCTCACTAAAAATAAAAGAGAATGACATACCAAGCTAATAGAGGCACTATGGGCATATCGAACTACCTACAAGACATCGACTAAAGCCACTCCTTATTCATTGGTATTTGGAACTAAAGCAGTTCTTCCACTTGAAGTTGAGTTGCCTTCACTTCGAGTAGCCATCCAGTATAATCTAACTGAAGATCAAAATGCTCATCTAAGAATGGAGGAACTCAACGCGCTTGATGAAGTTAGATTACAAGCTCATCAAAATTTGGAAGTCTATCGAGCAAAGATGTCCAAGGCTTTTGACCATGCGGTGTTGCTTCGAACATTCCAAAAAGGGGAATTGGTCATGGTGCTGAGAAGACCAATTATTCCCAATCGAAAATTTGGTGGAAAATTTGAGCCTAACTGGAAGACCCTTTGTCATTGAAAAAGTGTATCGAGGGGCATACCAACTCATCAACTTAAAGGTGAAAGACCAATGCACCAATCAACGGTCGAATTTAAAAAAAAGTTTATACATGAAAATACATTTCCAAGGTACAATAAAAAAATCTACAAGACACATGGCAAAATATCCCTAAATAAACATACTCCAGATGAAAGAACTTTTCGAAAATTCTATTACACGGAGGTATTTTAGATTTTATATATACAAATGAAATCAATGTTGTATGTTAAAATCCTTTAGAGTACATAATTCAAATATGGATATATTTATATATTTTCATCTTGAAAATTCTCCTAAATGTTTTTAGAATTCCCCGCAAGACAGGGCATTTTTTTAGTTTATATTAAATTTATTTGAGTTGACATCGCCATAAGAGCGAGATCCTCAAATATATTCTGATTCGTTGACATCGACGCCAAAAATCTGAATATATCTATAATTATCATTAAGTTGCATGTTCTTACGAAATAAAAGAATATATTTCTATGCATGAAAAGACAACCCTAAATGTCAAGAAATTTATCTCTCGATTTGCCAAATTGAGATCAAGTCAAGAACTCGATTTTAAGCTTCAATCAACCGAGTTGGAGAAATATCAACCTCTACATCAAGTCAAGACACGGATGGGTTCTAAAGGTCGAACTCAACAAGCCGCAAATGATCGAGTTGCTAACACTCTCTTCACTCAACAAGCTGCAAGAAAAAGCCGCAGTGAAAGAGCCCCCGTTCGTCAGTTTGATGACAAAACCATCAACCCACTATAGCTTAAGTCGAAGACTCGAGTAGATTCTAAAGGTTAAACTCAACAAGCCAAGATGTGGCCGAGTTACTAACACTCTCCTCACTCAACAAGCAAGTAAGAAAAGGCCGCAGTGAAAGAGCCCATGCTCGTCAGTCCAATGACGATAGCTGTTCAATCTCAAATTAGATCCGCTTAGTGATTACAAGAACCGGATCCAAGAGATCTCTACTTGATCGACAGATCAAAGTAACTGAAAATGCTCAATTCGGCTACCTAAATCAATCTTCATATTACCCGCATGGTGATATTTCAATCTATTCTCAAATGATCTGATCAAGCTCAAAGAACATATCAAACATCTCCTCATCAAGTCACAAGCAAAAGCAGGACCGATGAAGCAATTCCATAGTTCAAATAAAAGCGATGACTAAAGAATTTTGTGGTTATTCTAAAGCACGTTGCTAGACTAATAACTCAACATTAATCCTATATAAGTCGGAAGGTCATCAGATGTATCCTTCAACGAATCCATCAAAGCGAAGCACAGGTTCATGGTATACATACACTTCCCGATAAGTCAATGTTGACAAATCGTCAATCCTTCATCAAGTCGCCAAGCTCAAAGCTATAAGGAATTTCAACCGATCAAGCATGATAAACCGATTCCTGCGAGTCCTTTATCAAAACAATGACTAATTCTCCATCAAACCCAACCAAGCATGAAGCTTGGGTGAGGAGACTCAAATCGCAATAACATAAAAGAAAGAGATCTTCAAAGAAAGCCATCAAAGATAGATGGTGTAAGAACTCTTATCAATCCAACAAGTTGATTCGACAAATCATCAAGCTGCCATTTATAAAGTTCTCAATAAGACAAGATACTAATGACAAATCCCAAAACTCAAGCTATTGCATGGGCTAAAATGATCCAAGTTCTGGACCAAATGGTCAACTAGTTCAACAAACGTGACTCACCACGAATCACATTTGTTGGGGCATTTGTTGACCTCCATATATGTGCCATAAATCAAAAAGCACAAATCAATTGATGGACTTGAAGCGATAATGCAAATCAAGGTTCAAAATGCACTGGACGTCACCAAAAATAGTCAAACAACCTCGATTGATGAACGGATTTATCACACTAATGTCAAATTGATCAAAATATAAATATTTCAAAATCTAACGATCAATCGATTAAGCGTTCGCACTATCAATGTGTCGACACATATATCAGAGTTGAGAAGCTACAATATCATCCGAACGATCTCCGTTCATAAAATTGATCATGCCGTTAGCTTTAAAATATCAAAATCTATCAAATGAGACTATCCACGCCCAATTCGGACTTGTATGTGCAAATATCGAATGATTTGAAGTGATAACACACAAATTGAGGTTGAAATGCACAAGGCATCATCAAAATCAACTCAAATGACCTCTGATCGACGAATGAACTTCACCATCACGTTCAAAATGTCAAAATTGATCAGGATATAAATATTGCACAATGATCAACCATCAAGCGCCAGTTGCCAACGATCGCATATATCAAGGTCGAGGCTCAACGTAAGTCAAATTACTCCGCTCATAAATTGATCATCGGCTTCAAATGCAAATCTATCAAATGAGACCATTCACACACTCAATTTAGATGAGTGATAAAAATCGAAAAGCAAAGTACATGCATTTTGAGTAAAATGGATCAATTGACGACTCAACAAACGACTCGATCGTAAACTGACAATACTATTACGTTGTAAATAAATAAATTATAAATCAATATATATATATAAGATTTATCGATAAAATTACATTAAAATATTTAATAAATTAAAATTTATTAAAATTTCCAAATTATCCCTATTTCTCCTCTATTTTCACTTTTCGGAAAACTACCCTAATTCAAAATTTTAAAATAAAATGAAAACCACTCCTCCTCCACTCTCATTTTCTCCACGTTACTCCATCCTATTTTTCAATCCCATTTCTCTCTCTGTAGTCTTCTCACATCTAAGAAAAGTAATCCTCGAAATTTCCTGATTTTCCTCCGTTCCATGCTCTCGCTGATTCGCTAATCCGCTGGCAACCACTTGTTCTCTAAATCACGCAACCTGCGGCGGGTTCTCACTGGCCTTCGCTGCTGCCGTCGATGCGCGACCCGACCCACACATCCCGTGCCCGCAGTCCGTGACCCATCGCTTCGGCCCGCACCCACGCACGTCCCAGGCTGACCAGTTGTTGACCTGCTCATGACCCACTCCGCGCCGTTGATCAAACCTGCTGCTCTCCAGAACCAAGCCGTCCGTTCAGACCCACTTCCGTGTTGACTGCCTCCGGCTCTCGCTTCGCTGCCGACCCGCGCAAACCTACTGACCTGAACTCCACTGCCTGGCTGCCTGATCCCATGCCTGACCTGCAGTCTCGCGCGACCGCGTGTTCTGTCCCCGCATATCATGTTACGCGACTGCGATCCTCCCACTGCGTTCCATGCCGCCAGTCGGCCCATCCTGTCTCCCATTCAGCCCGCAGCCGTGAAACCGTAGGCCCGTTCTGCAAATTTGACCCGCTCCAGCCCAAAAATTGGCCCGCCAGCCTCCTTCACTCCTTCCTTAGTCCGTCCAGCCTTCAAACTGACCAACCTGCTCTGCACATCCCACCAGCTCTTATCGAGCTCGAACCTTCGCCAAATCGGAAAAGATCATCGTCAACAGGTAAATTCTATCTTCGATTTCCAATGTCGCTTCCCTCACTTTAACCTCCCGCGTGATCAAATCGGGAAGAACATCGATCAGAGATTTCTTCCTTCAATTTCGCCGCTCTCACTTTAGTCGTTCGTTTTTTCGCGTAAGAATCGAGAAGAACATTATCAACAAGATGAATCTTCCTTCGATCGATTTCTCATATTAGTCCCCTTTTTCGTCAAACCGAGAAGAACATCATCATGATATCTTTCTTTTCAGATCGCACTCCTTGTACATTCCCAATTACCTACCCAAACCCGCTTCTTCACCTTCTTGCATCATAAAAAAAATGCATCGAACATGTGAGATTTGTGAATGAATATATATACATGCCAGATTTCAGCGTTTAAAGACCTCAAGACTGTGGCATAAACGATGAAAACAGTGTGGTGTCGATACCGCTTTTCGCTTCAAGTGGCATACCGAAAAGCCACCACTTAAATGTCGCTCCCCCTAGATGAAATGCTACCAAAATTTTGTCTAATTTTCAGACTTAGAAAAAAAGGGGGAGATGAATATATATATATTGCATTGTATGTCTTCTTTCAGGTCTGAAAGCCTTGTGCTCAAGCAATGAGATGAAAATGGTTGTAACAGAAGACAATCCACGCCAAATGCATCGAGTAAAGCCAAAACACTCGATGCGCCCCACATGGGATGACGCCAATAGGCTGCTGAAATTTTGTCAAAATCTTTTGACTTAAAAAAAAAGGGAGAGTGAAATGAGCTGACTTCAGAGTGCTAAATAGGAAAACTTGTAGCAAATTTTAAACTAAAAAGCTGGAAATAAGAAAAAGGGGAGAGCCTTTAAAGCAAATCTTGGGAAAAATAGAATATTTATTTAAAATCTAAGTGAAATTTAGAGGAGACTAATATTAAACCCATAAACTCTAATAGCTATTCTCTATGGTTTAAATTGAAGCGGTAAAGTGAGTTTTCTTTTTTTGCAAATTTCTCAAAATTAAACAAGCTTTAATTGGAATTGATTGGGGACTAAAGCTAAACTCATAACAAACTTGTAATAAACTCAAAATTTAAGGATAAATCCAAATTGAGTTTAATAACTCTTTGAGTGAGATGAAATGCTATATAAGCATGAGTAGGCTAAAGCAACAAACATTGTATCGGCACAACTTATCAAAATTGATATAAATTGAGCATAATCAAGTTGGGAGAATTTCAAAAAAAAAAAAAAAACTCAATAAGTAAACCAAATGCTAATAGCGTTCAAAACTATAATCTAAATCAAAATGCCTTCTTCATTGCCGAATCTGCAACTCTTTGTACAAGTATACAGAAGACGATACTAAATCAAAATTTATAAAAATCATGGAGGTTCCCTTCAATCAAAAATTAAGGACTTTCATTCTTATTATGATCTTTAAAATAAATGAAATCACTAATTGTGAAATTAGCTGTTTTATAAATTCGCATATGCTGGACATAGAGATTTCAAGTGCAAATTTTAATGTTCGAAGGTGCTAAAATCAAGTAAAAAAAAATCTGAAATCAATCTCATAATTCAAACACAAAATTACCTAAAATTACTATACACCCGCATATGCCCCGATACTGTGCTGAATGCTTAAATTCAAGTGTTTGAGGATGCTACGTGGGTTGTATCCTGATTTAGTCTTAGGATTGAGTCCGGGTTAATAAAACTTAAAAATTTATATTAAGAGTTTCAAATCGAAATATCGAGAAACCGATTTCATTGTTGAGAAAATGATATATGTTTGCGGAAAGACTCATACCGTTACTAGATCATTTCATGATCATGTGTGCGCTATGCGAAATGTATCCATTCACTCAGCGAATCTAGCCATTTTCAAACATTTTGGTCAATGGACCTTCCATACAGTTGGAAATTTATGATCCTGTCTTGATTAGACTTTATCTTGGGAAGTACAGGTACTCTACTAATTGGTATTGATACTAATAATGGTTTAAAATTCTAGCATTTGCAATTGTAGAAGTAGAATGCAAAATTTTGAGTTGGTTTATCATGTCATTGAGAGTTGATTCCATTTACATGCACTAAAGTTGATATGCATTATATCCTAATACATCGGCTAAGACGTGATGTATTTTCCTCAAACAGCCAATGTTATGCCATCTCGGAGAAAATTAAAAATGCATGCAAATATGGGAATTGCGATCGAGTTTGTGTGCAAGAATATGTAGTAATACTACTAACATTCACATATTCACACGCTACATTATATAAATAAGGAATATTAAACCAGAGGTGGCTGAGTGGCTACTTGCAAGGGATGTGGAGAAGTGGGCATTAAGTCATGATGGTAAAGTACCGATATCAAATACTAACCATCGAGTGTTTCAATGTAGGGCACGTGGATTGCATTTTAATTACATCAATTTTCTACAATCTTGTTGAATGTTTACCAAACGCTGACGCCTTCGATCTTATCTAGTGAATGATTCTATATTTGCTCCTCGTGTATGTCAACTACAAAATGAGCGTGAAGCTGAAGATGCTGATCTACAAGAATAAAATTTAACCAGTGTTTTACAATGTTCTCGGTCATTTAAGGTTGAGTTGCAAGAACAAGTTGTGTATGCATGTAGGCGACCTGATCGCACATTCCATGTCTACATGTCATTGCTATGTTGGGATAATGTCATTTGAATCATTCGATTATGTCTTAGATACACTCAGATGTACCAAACATAAGCGTAATTTCATGTCATTCGATCACACCGGCTCACCATATTTATCGGGTCATCGTACAATTAAACTAGCACCATCAAATGTTAGAAGGTAAATATGGCTCTGGACTCATACCAACACAATGGATGAGAACGTAAAATAGTAGCGAATATGTGGGCAAAAAATTCTAAATCGAACTACTTTTCAACAAAGGCGACCTTAGTGTTGTTAGAATGTTGCTATTGTTCCTTTCTACACTTACTCTTCCTGGATCTGAAAATGTATTAATGGCTATTTTCCGATTTTATTCATGTTGGTATCGATCTTGCTTTCTTTTTTTTATTGATAGAACATGTAACTGACCTTTTGTTAGAATGTTGGTTTCTTTTGAGGTCTTCTTGATATGAACATGTGTCATGCTTTTACTATTGATATAGCTCTCAAAATACCACTAGTCAAAGCACAAATCTTGATGTCAAAGCTATATGATTTTGAGTCAAACCGTCGAGATCAAGCACTTAAAATATCATTAATCTTGGACATCAATTAAATCCCAAAATAGCTCTCAAATATGAAGTGTTTATAGTCAAATCGAGCTCGACTAGGATCTAATGAGCCTAAGATCTCATAATTCCGACTTCATTTGGGCATCCAAATGCTCAAAATACATCAAATGATCAAGGAGTCATCGAGTCCGATCGAGGGGGAGTGGTATGGGCCTTACATGAATTTACTAGAATACCCTCCTCCCATCTATAACAGCCTCACTCCTCACATGGAGGGGCCTAAGCTAAGCTAAGTGAAGGGAAGAAGGGAAGCAAGTGAAGAAGAAGGAAGTCAAGCAAGAAGAAGAAGAAGAACCCGAAGCAAGGGAAGAAGAAGAAGAGTCAAGCAAGGAAGAAAAGGAAGAAGGCAAGGAAGAAGAGGAAGAGTCCGATCAAGGAAGAAGAGGAAAAGTGAAGTGAGAGGAAGAGAAAGCTCTAAAGCTTGAAGATCCCCAGCAAGATCGCACCATGCCCAGCCATCGTTAATTATACCCGTGATTTCCACCGTGGTTACCCAAAGATCTCCAACATCAAAGAACTATTATAAACCGATCGTTGTTACACCGTTGTCCCTTTCTCAAATAGAATTTGTAATCCGTATCGGGAAGATTTTGTACTCAAAAGGGATACATAGGAATCTTTTATCAGCTGGTTTTTCCCCTCTTCGAGGTTTTCCACGTTACCTGAGTGTCTCATGTTCGTTTTAATAACCCGTGTGTGCTGACTAATCAACAAGGCGCATAAATTTTTACTCTACCGCAACTGAAATTTCCAGCACGCAACAACTATTATTGTTTCTTTTTTTATTCAGATTGTACTTTACTTTTATTAGCATTTTTGTTACTATTGTTTGTTAAGTATTATTTCAGGTTACTGACAAGCATTTTCTAAAGTAGTTTGCTAGACATGTTACGTGGCGTCTGAGGAAGGAGGAGTGGTCAGACGTCGGCATAGACGCCGCACCGATGAGCCTCCCGTGGACTACGGTCCGCGGTGAGGTCCACCCGACATCGCATCACTCATTGGCGACATAGAGCTGCGCATCCCGATATGGTAAGTTTTATTGTATATTGTAACTACTATACCATAAATGTCATTCTGATGAAATAAATAATTCGACTTGTGCAGACGAACATTCTTGAGGCAGCGTCGCACCTACTGATGTTCAGAAAGTGGCCTGTAAATTGCCCACGATTTATGGAAGGACTATGACATCGGGCATGTTTCCGCTGGTATCTCGGACTTGATCACCACGCTCCTTAGTTGGCGGTCACCATGAGGAACACATTTCATTTGGCGGTTGGTGAGATGATGTTCTGCGGGGACATGGCCATGATTCTAGGCTTCTGGTGGAACCTCTATTATAGGATCGGCGGTGATTGGGGGGGGAGACGATGGCTATCTTGGCATGATTGTTGCGATGAGCTGATCGGGAGACATCCAGAGCCTGATGTGGTATACCACGATCCTAGACAACCACATCTTACATCCACATTTCACATGGGATAGGCGCACGCCGGGACCTGTTTGCCTTTACGCTGGTTGCGATGGACATTTTATAGGGATTCATATTTGGATCTATCATATGCGGACTTTCTGATGCACCTTTACATCTGTGGTATACCACGATTAGACAATCTTACATGCATTTCACATGGGGCTCGCTTGCCTGGTTGCGATGGACATTTTATAGGGATTCATATTTGGATCTATGATACTTCGATGCACTTTATAGCGTACATCTTGTTCACCAGCTTCCTCATGCGAGTCTGATACATCTATAGTACTTACCTTTACTAGATGATTTGAGCTTGTTTAGCAGGCACTCCATTGGAGTAGCTGTGTTAGCACACCTATATAGAGAGTTGAATGAGGCAACTAGGCCAAAGAGACAACATGGCGGGATGTGCGCATCTACTCAGTGCAGTGGGAGAGCATATACATGTTGACCCATTACAGTACCCTTTCAGCGAGTTGGAGGGCTGGCGTTGGTTGTAGGTGGAATGAGGGTTACCTGAGGGAGATGACACCTGTTCATGTTAGAGTGTACAGAGATGAGCTTGATGGTTTGTTGAGTCGGTATGAAAGTTCACATTTGATTCATATTTTCTTGCTCTAATCTTACTTATGACATATAATTTTAATATGATGTTGTAGGTGATATATGGGAGCCTTACGAACAGCAGTCACGTGCAGAGTGGCAGATACATTTGGTACGTGACATTTGCTTTCGGGTACCATTGATCGGTGAAAGAAGGTAGTGGCACCTCGGTCGTGTCCTTAGAGTTTGGTCTTTCACCTATGGTCGGCGTGGAGCTATAGATCCTTCATTTCATCAGCGTCGATGGTCGGAAGGCGGCGTTGATTGGGTTGATACCACGAGTTACATATACGAGAGGAGGCGGACATTCTTGATTGTTGTTGTATATCTGCGGTTCCACCTCCAGTTGACCCCGCTTATTACTTAGGGCTCCCATCCCTACCACTTACTATCCTCGAAGCTCCTGTGAGATAGACTGATGGTAAGAACCAAAAAATTATATGTTAATCAAATATTTATATGTTATGCAAACTAAATTATATACTTGCTCAAAATGGAGAGCATATCTGTATACAATATATTTTCCGTACCTTATGGGAGAGACTCTGGACAATTTTCTTCCATCAATACCAAGAGAGATTTGCAGTGAAACTACATCACCTTCGCACACCTTCGCCTTCTCGACCACATATTGTAGATTTGATGCGCTTATCACTATACCAGATGTCGGTCATATACTATATGGCACACCTCTGCACTCTATCAAGAAGCCATGTTCTACCCATTTTAGTCTGAACACTCTTTATGTACCTCACCCAGATGTACATGTGATGCAATGCACAGATACTATCCATCCTTTCAGACCACCAAGATAAGATAGCACCCCTCGATGATACGGAGGCAATCGACCCATAAGAAGGGTGTGGCATCAAAAGACCATCTGACCGGACCGCCCTCGACGACCGCTACACAAGATACTCAGTGGAGTCGACTTCCACCACGCAGATACTATCGTCGTTAGATGTCCTCAGTTGTCATGTGTAGTTGTAGATCATTTGATAGCTTGTTGTACACTGTTCTGTCATGGTTTTATATTTCCTATATACACTGCATATCAGAACACCATTTGTTTATGTTACATATTTCCAGTTTAAGTAAATTGCATTCTTTCCAGTTTATCTATGCTACACCGTTTATCTTATTGGTATTGAACTATTAGATTTTAGAAATTTTGGAGAAGTAGATAATGACTATTTTGAAAACATAATTTTTCACAAAAATTGCTACGCAACAGTCCAAAATCACATCTCTATGTAAACATAAAAGTAATGTGAAATTTCATGGCAATTCCAACGATACCAAGCTCGCTAAATTCTGACAACAGACAACTCTGATACGTCCATAATACCGCGGCTTGTCGCAATATTCAAAATTGCCCCTCAGCTTTTCAATAGAAAACACGAAATCTGCTATGCAAGGAGACAAAGTCGTATTCTTTAGTCAATATGAAAGTCGTGGGGAATTTCGTGCCGATTCCAATGATACCAAGGTCACCAATTGAAGAATAATGACTCACTGCACGATCAAAATACCGTGAATCGGTTAAAATTTTTTTTTTAAAAATAAAATTTGCAAGTCAGCGTAACGTGACTATTTTAAAATTTTTATTTTTTTAAGCCTATTTCACTAATTAAGATTTTAAAGGTGCTTAGTTTAAAAATTTAGCGGGAACAAATTTGTATATTATGACAAAAGTAAAAGATAAAATTTTTTTTAAAAAGGGCAAATGACTAATTTGATATCTCAAATAAGAGAAATTATGAAATTGAGAGGGCCCTCTTTCAACTATGCCCCTAATTAGATCTATGCATATTTTAATTATTTTTCAGAAGGTGATTTCCCACTATCTTGAAGGCCGTGACTATGATCTGTGATTCTTGTAGTAGCTACCATACACATGTTATGTCATCTTATTTTGGACTTCGGTAGTGAGAGAAGTTGAGTCAATTTGGATGGGTTGGTTTCTTGTATAATTGAGGGGACGGTGGACATTAGGTTTTTAATAAATGAAATTTTGAGCGCAGCCTAAGTGCAATAAATAACTTCTAAGGGAGAATATCTCCTTGTAATAAAAGTTGAGAGCCAAATCAAAGGAGGCAGCCAACAAAAAAAATATTTGATGATTAAAAATATCCAATATGAGACAATTATAAAATCTTAATTTTTTTATCAACAATATATTTTTTGAATTTTTTTAATTGAGTGCATGTTGAAAGTGAGATTCCTTCAATTGTGGTGCAAGTGCAATAATTTTTTGGGGCGGAACATATTTATCTATCTATCCATTTATAATGAACAACTTTAGTGAGGAAGAAAAAAGGCTGAGAATAAAAAGAGCATACATCAATAGATCAAAAAAAATTTAAAATGCAAGGTATTGTAGATAAAAAATTATGATTTTATACTTGTCTCATATTGGATGTTTTTTTCTTATCAAATATTTTTTATTTCGATTAAAATAAATCAAATATGATCCAACAAAAGATTATTTATTTATTTATAAATCAAATTAAAAATATTTGTGAACAAGGAAATGAGGAGGAGTTCCAATTGTATTAGGGAGCTCCTAACTGATCAAGGGATTATAAATGACCCGGATTCTATTGCGGTGGAAATAAACAGGTACTATTCAGCACTTTTCAATTGCAACACATCTGATTCCTTTATACTGCAGGATCTTCCCATTGGGAATTCTCTCTCATATGATCAAGCTAGGAGCTTGGAAGCTGATATTTGTGACCAAGACATCTGTGATGTGATTAATGAGAATAAAGCTCGATGGTTTCAATTCCAAATTTTTCATAGCTTCATGGGATGTTTCGGAAAACCTTTTAAAGGCACTCACCACTTTTCAAAACACAGAAGCTCCCGAATCGGTTGAAACACTCTTTAATTACCTTAATTCCTAAAGTTAAGCATTCCACTCTACTTTCTGAATATAGACCCATTTCTCTTTGCAACACATTCTATAAAGTCATAGCTAAGGTGCTTGCCTCTAGAAGGTGCTCCCTTATTTAATTAATTCAAAGACAACCGCTTTCATTGAAGGAAGGGATATCTCTGACAATATTACTATGGCCTATGAAATATGTCAAGAGTTGTTTCATAATAATTCTCATGGTGGTTTTCTTGCAAAATTGACCTGAAAGGCCTTTGACTCTAATAGGGAGGCTCTTTTGCATAGACTTCATTCTTTTGGCTTTCCCCTAGATTTATAAATTGGGTAAAGGCTTGTATCTCGATGTCCCCTTCTATAACTCTAAATGGGGAAATTAAATGTTACTTTACATCAAAACATGGGCTAAGACAAGGCTGCCCCTTATCCCCTTTCCTCTTTACATTGGCCATTGATACTCTCTCTTGCTTAATCGATAGAGAGGTCAACTTATTCAGTCTGAGACCTCTCATCATTGGGACATGCAAAATATCACACTTGCTTTTGCGATGATCTTTGGTGACCGGTATTGATAGCTCTGGGGATCCTTAAAATACTGTCTTGAGAGTTTAGAAAAATATACTGGACTTATGGTTAATCAAGACAAATCTCTTATTTGTTTTTCAAAAGGATCTAGGGATGTTACAAATCTTTGCAACATCCTTAATATTTCTCAGGCCACCTTTCCTATCAAATACTTGGGTCTTCCCTTAACTATGGGATCCCCGAAACTTGCAAACTTCTCTAGTTTATTTGATAAAATTCAAAGGTGGATTCGGTTGGAAATGCAAATTTTATCTCTAGGAGGAAGGTCGCAATTACATCATCGGTTAACAACTTGATTACTTACTTTAGATCCATGATGATTCCTAAGGGTGTCTTGAAGACCATCTACTCTCTCACTTCACGTTTTTCTTTTTCTATCATAATGGTGTTTCTAAATTTACAACTATATCTTGGGACAAAACTACTCCAAGGAGAAGGGGGAATGGATACTTTTCTCTCAACTCCTTATGCAAAATTAAAACCTTGTGGAAGACTCTCAAGATGAACTCCCTTTTGCTAGTGCAACCGTAAATATGGGTCTATTTGAGTGAATCTCTTCAGATCTCCCCTATGTGGAAAGAATTAAAACTATATGCAAAACGCGATAAAATTTCTTATCACATAGGGAATGGCAATTCCTTTTCTTTTCTTTATGACCCGTGGTGTGTCAAAAAATCAATTTACGAATCAATGGATTCTAATGATCGTAATTTTCTGACCTTTTATAAAGATACCATGTTGTGCTCCTTTATTGTTGAGGGTAGATGGAGAATGCCCATTCATTGCCGAATTACCTTTAATTTGTCAAATTGATTCTATTCCTATAGAGGGGAGGACTGGATTACTTGGGATTCAAAGCGATCTCCCACTACCTATGATTTTAGAAGTGCTCTTTTCGAAAACCTGCCTTCGATAAATTGGTACAAAGGAATATGGTTTCCTGGTTGTGCTGTTAATTACTCAATATATTGCTGGTTGGCTTATTTAAGGGGTTTAAAGACTTCTGATATACTTGTTAAAAGAGGGATTGGTTCTCAAACTAACCGCTTTTTGTTTTAAGGAACTGAATCTCACTCATTCTTCAATGTTTTGATCAAGCATTCTTCCTTATGGGAATTTTTTTTAATGCAATCCACATTACAACAAGTAATGGTATGACTATTAAGATGCACAAAATTATCAAAAGGGTGTACTATTTATCTTGTCGTTTTTGGTCTATAGCATATGGCGAAAGGAACAAAGACTATTTGCTCTCTCAACATCTTCTCTTTCTTTCTTCTTAATCGACCAAATCATGGATCAATAGCTTATAAAGCAAGATGGGAAACCTAGAGATTCCGGCCTATTACCGCTTGTTTGGAGAAATAGAACTCTTTCCTGAAATTCCAATGTGGCTGTACTGCGATATTTGGGGCTGCTTTAAAATGGGAAACTGGACAATGATGACTTATATTTTACCAATCGTAAGTGTTTGGTATGGGCACTTTGCACAAAGAACCTTGGATGGAAATCTCTTCGCCAATTGATGGAGAGGCGCGAAAGATTGTGTTATCGCTTTTTTTCTCGGGTTGGAGCTATGCGCCGTTCTGAGTCCAGAACATATCACAACATATACTACATGCGTAAGTTCTATTTTTTTTGGGTTTCTCTTTGTTCGTAGCTTGGGGCAGTCCTTATTCTACTTAGATCGTTATCTGTTTCTGATGTAAGTTTTCTTTGAGGGATGTGATGTAAGTGCTTTTCCCCTCCCTGTTTGTTGTCTTTTTTTCTGCTGTTTCCTTATACCTTTGTCTGAAGCAGATGGTTGAATTCACTTGGTGAATTCGTTTTGTAATTTTGTAATGTTCTCCCTTTTGGAATATAATTGAGCTAAGGCTCTCAAATTCTTCCAAAAAAGGAAATGAGTTATTTGGAAATAAAGAGTTTTTTTTAACGGTCCTAGTTTTCTTCCCACGCCTGGAGTCACTCGTAGTTAAGCATTAGTGTATTTAAAAATAATACACCGTAAAATGAATGTTGTTTGATTAAAAAGATGTGTAATGCATTTTAAATACATGCAATTTTACTTTTCCGTGTTTGGTATGCAAGAAATTAATTCATGTAAAAATTTAATTTGGAATTCCTTCTTATGCTATTTTTCTGTAAATGAAATAGCGAAATTAAAGTCACGGTTAACAACCGTAGGCCTCTTCGGCTCCGCCATCTTCCAGATACCGAACTGAGCAGCTTCTGCGCCGAGAGGTGGATCGCCTCATTGCGCCGAGCCCCGCCACGACGATAATGATCTCGGAAGGGGAAAGTTTTCGTAATCAATCCCAAATATACTTTTCGTTCTTCTACCTCGTTGATCTTCCAGTAATCCATCTACTTCTCTTTTTTAAGAGATCTGATTTGTCCAACTTACAACTTTTGAGCTTATTCGCCGGCAAATTTTGTACATGATTTTTTTTTCTGCATCACTTTTCCAATCAGGCTTTTACTCTTCCGAATATAGCATCGCCTTCTCTTTTTTTCTGCATCACTTTTCTGAATATGGTTGATCCTGAGAATTTCTTCCGAATGAACAAAGTATTCCATGTTCTTTGCTTAGCGATCGGGTTAACTGTGTTTTAATAATTTGCGCTATTCATTCAAGGATAGGTGTGTTGTTTTCTAAGCTTATAACATGAAGATAGTTAACGTAAAAGTAAAGCATTAATAAAAGGGGAAAAGAGTAAAATTTTTTGTACTAAAATGATATAGAAGAATGTTTTCTGTATGAATTATCATAGATTTGGAATAAATTCTAAAAAAAGTTTCAGATAAAATATAATATTCTTAGTTATAATTATTGTAATTGTTTTGTTTTTTTGCACTATCTCACATTAATGGAAATGTAATTTTGGATTAATTGTATCTTCAAACAGAATAGCATTCTTCTTTCAGGCTTTAATATAATCATGCTTGTTTAGGATTATTTGGTTGGAAACAGTACAAATATATGAGTTCATTTTTTTTTTTGGTAAATTAAATATAATATAAAGTATTTTGAGGTGTTGTGGCGCTATTGATCATGAACGGAGGCGATTATGATCCACAATGGTACAAGAACCGCCTAGCGGCAAGTGACGCAACGGCATGGCAAAATCCCAATAAATAATTAAACACCGGTGTCGAAATCAAAATTGTGTGAATTCCAAATACACCAAAAATTACCATTTTGATGCATTTCAAATACACTACAAATGCATTGCAAATTTACTTTGCATCATACCAAATACTCAAAAAATTAAATTCCCTACATTTTGTTTACTTTACACTCTAAATGTAGGCAATTAAATAGACCCTTTACTTTACACTCTAAATGTAGGTAACTAAATAGACCCGAAATTAGAATTGCTCTATTGCTCAGATTGGATTGAAGCTCACTTATTCTGAATGAAGGCCATAGTTTAAAATAGTGAAGTGGCAACCAATAACTGTTAGTGGTGATGATGACGATGATAATGACTAATGTTAAAGATAGTGGCGGTGACCAATTTAAGTGGTGATAGTGACAAATATTAACTAATATGTATTTCATTCAAATAATAAGAATATCTCAAATGACAAATATTTTGAATATTTTCAAAAAAAGGATTTATTTTATTTAAATAAGTTCAAAAGTATAGATCAAATATATTTAGAAAATAAATATAATTGAAACTTATGAAAATAGATAATGCATATTCCAAAGTCATGTTATTGTGAATTTGCTTTATATATTTATAAGTCATTCTACTTGGCCAAATGATGATGCTTTGATTAGTTGAACTTAATCATATTGAATCTTAATTAGGAGTCTAAGTGAATTGAATTGACTTGTGCGTACACTAAAATTCTTAGAATAAAGCTTAAATTTTAGCTTAATCCAAAGTTAACTCAAAACTTGACTTGGCTTGTTCGTGCCCTTAGGCTTAATGGCCATTTTATGTTATATTAGTCATCATCAAATTGAGGAATGTCTAATTGAGACACTATAAATAAAATTATTTTGATAAATTTTGTCTTATTTTAGAAGTCAATTTTAACTTAGGGGCCTTCACATGCATTCCACATAATTCTTATGCATAATATATATATATATATATATATATATATATGTATATGTATTAATATGACCAAAAATTCTTCTACACATCTAATCTTGATGCAAGCAAGCTAATCGTAAATCAAACCTGATCAAGTACTTAAAATATCATTGGAAACTTTGAGATATCAGTTAAATTTCTAAAAGCTCTCAAATATAGAGTGTTTTAGTCAAATCGAAAGCCCTCGAAGTTTGCCCAACAAGAAAGATCTTACATTAATTTCATTTTATTCAAATGCACAAAATACATCATATGATCAAGGAGATCATTTTGAGCGTGGGTGAGACGGCAGTTTATTTATGAGACGCACTCCCTCCATCTATAAATTCTCATTCCTCATACGAGGAGGCGAAGAATGAGAAGGGGGCAAGCAAGAGAGAGAGAGAGCTCTAAAGATCCTCCAAGCACAATCGCTACTGACGGCCGGCCAACCACAATGGCCGCCGCCACCGCCGATCCTCGCCGTCAATTATCATTTGTCATCATCACCGACCACTATCGTCGGTCATCCACAACATCGTCGCCAACATCGTTGCCAACGCCGTCAACATCGTCATTAACTTTGTCAAACATCGCCGCTAACTTATCACAACATCGCCGTTAACATGCCACATATTTATTACTAAGCAATTGTTGTCCATTTCTTTATATTAATTCACGAGACGAAGATCAAATGATACATTGAAGAAGTACCTAATTAGCCTCTTTTTTGAGGTTTTCCATGTAAAAATTTCCTGATTTTTTAGGGCTTTTTTAAATATTCAGGTATTTTGACTCAGCAGTTTAAGACGAACTTTTACTCTATCGCAACTAGTTTTCTAGCATGCAACATATATATATATATATATATATATATATATATAATATTAAATATTAGATATATATAAATACATAAAAATTGTGTGATCAGTATGTGAATGTGAATCTTCCTTTAATTTATTTGATGCAAGTGCAGGGATGTTATTGAATGTTAAACAAGGCCCTATTACTCACACAAGTTCATTAGTGCAAAATTGTTCTTAATTATTAAAGAAATGACACAATCTTTTAATATAACTTTTTATACATTATATTTATTTTCTTAAATCTATATAATAATCTGGTGAGTGATGAATTTAGATAATGTATGCTTCTGCCTTTATTGATACACTCTACTTTAAATCAAATGAAGGATAAATTTTAGTACGAATAAAATAAATTATTTAAGTTAAAAACTAAAACAATGAAAAAAAAATTTCTTGGGTTGAGCTCACCTAAAAAATAGGTAGCTTACAAATGTTTGTGTGCATATATTAATTTGACATTATTTAGAATTAATATTAATTTACAATTAACATTAAATAATATTAATAAAAAACATTAAATAATTATAATAATATTTGAGGTAAATACCCTTATTAAATATTTACAGAGATTTATAAATATGACATAATTTTTATGCATTTATATGTCTAATAATTTTATATATATATATATATATATATAGATATATATATATATATATATATAGATATATATATATATATATATATAGATATATATAATTGTATGAAAATGTCCCCAAAAAAATCTATTTTGGGCAAAATAAATCCTCAACACTGGTGCCCGACTGGGATGACGAGTAACGGAAGGTAAGGTTAGCCAATCCATGGCGGTGCTGCAGCAGGCATGCTCAGCTCCAATCGCTGGCTCGTTGCGGTCTCACATTTCCATTACCGCTGCCGCTATCACCTTGCCGCCGATGGTGGCGGCGAGTCTTCCTAAGACCAACTCTCGCGTCCTCATTGGCATGTCGGAAACGGAGCTCCGTCAGCTCGCCCTCAATTATGGCCAGGTGAGCAGTCTCTTGCCATCGTCATGTTTTTTTCAATCCTCATCTGCTATAATTTTTTCTCTAAAAAAATCATTTTTTTTCCTTTTTGTGGGTTGGAAAAAAAAAAAATTTAGAGAAGTTATAGAGGCAAGCAGCTATATGATCTCCTGCACAAGACTAGGGCTAAAGAGTTCCAAGACTTCAGCCACTGTGAGTATGCTAAAGCATTCAATCTATCTTTCGTTTTACTTAACCTAGGGCTCTTTTTGATATTAGATAGAAAACATGTTCCATATTTTATGGATTTTAAAGGTGCTAACAAGTTTAAAATAAATACTTATTTCTACCAGCATCCAACTATACATCAGAATATAGTAAATTCATTATTTTCCAATAAACATTGGACTAATGTTTGGTATGGAATCTTGACAGTGCCTCAGGTGTTTCGGGAAGAGCTACGTGAAGTTGGGTGGAGGGTTGGAAGATCGCCGATTCACCATGCCGTCACCGCCACTGATGGCACGGTTAAGGTCTTCTTCTATTCTTGGTGAGATCATTTTGTTGATATTTGGTCGTGTGGCACAATATCATTATGGGTAAGGGGAAATAATGATTTGGTTCTTGTGTTGTAGGTGCACTAGTTTAATTGCACGCAGACATTGCTAGAATTTTAAAAATAATTATTAATATTTCAATAAGTTATTATTTATTTCTTTTTAACATTCTTTTATTTTAATAAAGATAATTGAAGTATAATTAGTAGGGAGTGAAATAATTCTATTACTATTTCTATTAGACTGACCTAAAATATGAAAGAAATTTTGATTGGATTTAATCGATCACAAAAAATCAGATACTTGAATAAATTAAAGGGGGATTTACATAATAGCACTTAAAAACCACTGTGTTTACGTATTTCACATTCAAAATATCAAATTTATATATATAGCACCCAATTTCCTCATAAGACCTTAAAAATAGCACTCCGTCTCCTTCCGCCAGCTTACACCGCCATTTCTCATGGAAAAACAGTAAAACAAAGCTCCATCCCGCTCTCTATTTCTCCCTATTGATGAGGAAATGCGAATTTATCTCCCAGAAATGGTTGAGAAATTCCTTCCAAAATGTCCTCACAGTTGTTGCCGCTTCTTGGCGATTCGATCTGCTTTTGGTTCCTAATTCCTCACAGGGCCCTTCCAACTTCCTATTCACGCATGTGGGATGAGAAGAAGCAGCCAGCAGACATCGATATGTGGCCTGGGTTACATCGCTCATCACAGTTCCTTGAAGTTAGGGCGGCGAAGAGTGGTTTTAGTGAGGCACGAGAAGATCACATGCAATGAGGAGGAGAGGAAAATTAAAGGGAGTTAAAATGTAAGTTTTTTTCTTTGATATCTTTAGTTACATTTTTTTGTCTCTTACTTTGAAAATTCTCATTTTAATGGAGTTTTGACGCAATCGATTTTTTCTTACATCCATTCCTTTGTGACATTAGTTTAATCGTTTTTCTATGCTTCAGTATCTCATGTTTTATGGATGCCCTGCCATTCATTAGTGAGAAAAATTTAAATTTTAATGGATTTTTTTTATACTTGCAGGTTTGGAATGAAAATGGCTTGTCTCCCTGCTTTGATACATATCCTTCATGACTTTTGTTAGGTTGCTTAAATGATTGCAAGGGTTTTTTTTTTTTCTATTTGTTTTTTATTTATTCAGTTGATGCTTCTTCTCAATATAATGAAACAATTGTAGGCTTCGAAGCTCATGTACTTTGTGTATGTGTGATTTTATCCATTGCAATGGCTAAGAGGAATGCTGGATGAACTCGCCATCTACAAATTTTGAACTTTTAAGCTCAATTACTATTAATTGTTCTAATTTTCTATTTATATCAGACTCATGAAACAACTTTTCATGTTGCTTGAAAGTTGATGCAAGGCATCATCATCACCGTCGTCGACGTCATTATCATAAAGTTTAAATATATGTATTGGGCTTTTTGTTTTAATTTAAGTTATGTATTATTGAGCTTTTATATTTTATATTTATTTTTGGGCATATATATATTGGACTATTCTTATATCATGACCCATAATTCATGGTAGTAGGTATGATATTTTGAGTAAGTATGGAAGGAATGATAAGTTTGGTGGTAGGTGGTAGTAGGTGTAGTTATGATGGTATTAGATTTGAGTTTGGAGTTATGTTTGAGTATTCTTAATTCTTTATTTTAATTCTATAGATAGAGAGGCTCTTGTAATGCTTGACACTTGGATTTGGAATAAAAGTTTTCTTCTTAAATTTCTTTACTATTTTTTTGTGCGCCTTCCTCCCGAGTGATAGACTACTTGAGTGTGTCTCCAACCCTTAGAAGGACTTAAGAAGGAGCGAGATCTCCATAAATCTGATTTGTTTGTAGAGGTGGACTTCAACTTATCCCCACTTCTACCGGTTATTTTAAATCATTCTGGGTTAGATGGTTCGTAACTTTTAGTTGTTTCTTGCACTTATAAGATTGATCTAGTGGTTAATATAACTTTAATTGAATCTTTTTTTACTTCACTAAATTCATAATATTGCGAATATGCTCAATAATAATGTGCATTTATCATTACTCTTATGTGAGGGTTTAAGAATTATCGGTGTAATAAACTTCATATCATAGAAATCACTTTCGTCCTACATCATATTTGGTATCAGAGCAAGTATGTTTCTTTGGAAACATCTTATTTGATATTGAGTTTTATTTTTGCATTAGAGTAATATTGTAATCCATTGTTATATATATATATATATATAATCATTTTATAATTTGGGCATTTATTTATTTCTTTAATCGTGTCTTTGATTTCATTATATTGCATATTTAAAAAAAATAAATATTTGTTTATATCAAAAATTTTTAATAGAATATTATCATGTAAACTCGTAGTGGTCTTAGATATAAAGATCAATCTTTAGATGAAAAATATAATTCCTACGGATTTTTACTAGAAAAAAATAAAAAAAGTTTACCTTTATGCACCAACAAACTTATAATGAATTTCAAAAAAGATTTGAAGCTTTAGAAAAAAATGTTGGTAGGCTTACAACACATTCGCTAGAAACTAACCCAATCCTAGAACACCAACTTGAAGAGAGGGAAGGTCATCCTATCGACCCCATTCCTCTTCCTCTCCTTCCTCATCCACATTCTCCTATTAGACCTCGCTATCGCCCTAGAAACAACTTTAATGAATATCCTGAGTTTATTGAGGTATTTACTCACCCACCTCATCGAATAGGAAGGCAATTAATGCGGGATGAAAGTTATGCTCATCGAACTCCTTATGAGCATTATCCTCGATATTATGAAGAGCCATTATCTAGTTTTGTTGCCCCTCGACGTACACTTAAAGAATTTGATGACGATGTTATTCGTAAGGTTAAATTTGATCCACCTAATTTTGGCGGTCGACTTAATCCTAAAATTTCTTTTAGCACTATGATCTAGGACGAGAGTGATTTTAATGATATGAAGTTTATTACGCCATAATTCTTAAATCCTTATATAAGAGTAATGATAAATGCATACTACATTCTGATATGAATTTAGTGAAGTTAAAAAGATTATGACTAAACTTATATCAACCACACTCGAGATCTGAATCTTATAAGTGCAAAGAACTAACTGAAAAGTTATTAACGATTTAATCTGTAGTAGATTTAAAATAATCAGCGAAGCAGGGATAAGTTGAAGTTGACCTTTACAAATAGTGTGTTGTTGTGGAGATATCGTTCCTTTCTTAGAAGTCCTTTTCTAAGAGTTGTGAGCTCACACACTCAAGTAGTTTGTCACTCGGGAGGAAGACACACAAAAGAATAGTAACGGAAATTTAAGAAGAAAATTTTATTCTAAATCCAAGTGCCAAGCATTACAAGAGCCTCCCTATTTACAGGATTGAAAGAGAGAGTTAAGAATACTCAAACCTAACACCATCATAACTACACTTATCACCACCTACTACTAAACTTACCACCATTATCAAACCTATCACTCCTTCCATATCTATCCAAAATATCATACCTACTACCATGAATCATGGGCCATGACATAAGAATAGCCCAATATATATAAGCTCAAAACACATACAAAATATAAAAGCCCAATAATACATAACCTAAATTATAACAAAATGCCCAATATATATATTTAATCTTTATGATGATGACGTCGTTGACGGTGATGATGATGCCCTACATAGACTCCCCGGCTTTAAAGGATTCTCCTCTAGAGAATAAAAATTCAAATACTCTTGTAACAAGTGGTTGATGTAACTCATCAAAGGTATGAATCTTCAAGTGGAGAAAGACCTTTCCAACGAATTAGAAACCTTTGAGTGCCTTCATCAGATGTGATGATAATCCCGTCTTCTAAAATTTGATATGGACGATATGATCTTAAGCGACGAGATGGTAGAGGAATTGGTGATGAAGTAGTAACCTGTATGTTAGTACTATTTGTAGAGGGAATATTATTATCTGTGGCTTGCTCATGATACAACGTTAAATCTGATACATTGAATATTGGAGAAATCTCAGCATTCATTGGAAGATCTATTTCATAAGCATTATCATTTATTTTATTTACAACTTTATAAAAACCATATCTCTTGAGAGTTAATTTCTTAAGAGTTTCAATTATAAATCTCTAAAGTCTAACTTTAACAATAACCAAATCTCCCTCATTAAAATTTACATATCATTTGTGTGCATCAACATTAGCTTTATATTTATAATAACTCAGAGTAAATTTTTGTTGAATTTCACGATGTAAATTATGCATGCTTTATGCAAATGAAGATACAAATGCACTAGACGTATATGTTACAAGAAATTCAACAAGATTAATTGGTTTTCTTGGATCATAACCATTTACAACATGAAAAAGACTCATACCGGTTGACTTATTAATTGAACTGTTATAAGCAAACTCTGCAGTAGGAAGAATTATGTCACAACTAGTAGTGTGATCGGTCACTAGGCACCTAAGTAAATTATTTAATCTTATATTAACAATTTCAGTTTGTCCATCTGTTTGAGGGTGGTAAGCTGTAGAAAATAATAATTTTGTGTCAAGCTTTTTCCATAAGATTTTTCAAAAATAGCTCATAAACTTTACATCACGATCAGACACAATTGTCTTAGGAAGTCCATGTAAACGAATTGTCTCGTGAAAGAAAATATTTGCTATATGTGATGCATCTGATATTTTATAACATGGAATGATGTGTGTTATTTTAGAAAATTGGTCAACAACTGTTAAGATAGAGTCAAAATGTTGCACAGTGCGAGGTAATCCTAAGATGAAGTCCATATTAAGATCTTCCCATGGTTTGTGGGGAATTGGGAGTGGTGTGTATAGACAAATTTTGTTTTTTACTTTTTATTACTTGGCAAGTATGATATTGGGCAATGATACGAGCAACATTTTTCTTAAGACTAGGCCAAAAGAACCTATCTTCTATCATGACTATTATCTTATCATGATCGAACTGACCAGACACACCTCCTGAATGAATTTCTTCAACAAGAAAATTTCAAAGTAATGAATCTGGGATACATAGTTATGTGCCACGAAAGAGATAGCCATCTAGTATTTGATAATCAAGACTACTAATTGAAACACCAAATTTCAAAGATTCAAAAAATTGTTGAAAATCTTTACAATTAGGATAATTATCTTTAACTTTTTTGAATCCAGTAACCTTCACACTCATGATATTTAATAAGGTACATATTCTACTTAGGACATTTGCTACATCATAGTAGATCATGAAAATGTACCTTAATATGTGGTAAGATGAAAGTGATTTTTATGATATGAAGTTTATTATACTGATAATTCTTAAATCCTCACATAAGACTAATGATAAATGCACACTACTATTGAGAACATTCACAATATTATGAATTTAGTGAAGTTAAAAAGTTTCCAACTAAAGTTATATCTAACCACGCTAGAGATCTGAATCTTATAAGTGCGAAGAAATAACTGAAAAGTTATGAATGATCTAATCTGTAACAGATTTAAAATTACAAGCAGCGAAGTAGGGATAAGTTGAAGTTGACCTCCACAAATAGTTTGTCGTTGAGGAGACCTCGTTCCTTCCCTTCTCAGGGTTGTGAGCTCTCACTCAAGTCAAGTCCTTTCAGGAGAAAGCATATAGTAAAAGAAATTTAAGAAGAAAACTTTTATTCCAAATCCAAGTGTCGCATTACAAGAGCCTATTTATAGATTGAATGAGAGAATTAAGAATACTCAAACTTAACTCCAAATTCAAACCATCATCATAACTCACCACTTACTACCAAACCTACCACCATTATCAAACTTATCACTCTTTCTATACCTATCCAAAATATCATACCTACTACCATGAATCATGGGCCATGACATAAGAATAGCACAACACATATAAGTCCAAAATATATACAAAATATAAAAGCCCAATAATACATAACTTAAATTATAATAAAAGACCCAATACATAGATTAAGCTTTATGGTAATGATGTCGACGACGGTAACGATGTAATAACTGTGAGTCCAGTTGATGTAACTCATCAAATGTAAGTCATGAATCTTCAAGTGGAGAAAGACCATTCCAACGAACTAGAAACCTTTGAGTGCCTCCATCCAATGTGATGATAATCTTGTATTCTAAAATTTGATCTGGACGATGTGATCTTAAGCGATGAGATGATAGAGGAATAGTTTTATCTGTGGCTTTCCCATGGTACAACATTAAATATGATATATTAAATATTAGAGAAATCTCAACATTCATTTGAAGATCTATTTTATAAGCATTATAATTTATTTTCTTTACAATTTTATAAGGACTAGATGTCTTGAGAGTTAATATTTTAAGAGTTCGAGTTAGAAATCTCTTAGGTCTAACTTTAATAAGAACCAAATCTCCCTCATTAAATTTTACATATTGTTTATGTGCATTAACATTAGCTTTATATTTATCATAACTCAGAGTAGATTTTTGTTGAACTTCATGATGTAAATCATGCATGCTTTGTGTAAATGAAGATGCAAATGCACTAGACCTATATATTACAGAAAATTCAACAAGATCAATTGGTTTTCTTGGATCATAGCTAGTTACAACATGAAAAGGACTCATACTGATTGACCAATTAACTGAACTATTATAAGCAAACTCTGCAGTAGGAAGAACTAGGTCCCAACTAGTAGTATGATTGGTCATCAGGCACCTAACTAAATTTTCTAAGCTTTTATTAACAACTTCAGTTTACCCATCTATTTGAGGGTGGAAAGCTGTAGAAATTCCATAAGATTTTTTAAAAATAGCTCATAAACCTTACATCGATCGGATATAATGTCTTAGGAAGTCCATGTAAAGCGAACTATCTCACGAAAATAATTCGTATATGTGATGCATCGATGTCTTATAACATGGAATGAAGTGTGTTATTTTAGAAAATCGGTCAACAACTACTATGATAGAGTCAAAACATTGTACGTTGCAAGATAATCCTAAGATGAAGTTCATACTAAGATCTTCTCATGGTTTGTGGATAATTGAGAGTGGTGTGTATAAACTGGAATTTTGTTTTTTACTTTTTTCTATTTGGAAAGTATGATATTGGGCAATGATACGAGCAACATCTTTCTTAAGACTAGGCTAAAGAACCTATCCTCCATGACTATTGTCTTATTTATCATGACCAAAATGACACCTCACGAATGAATTTCCTCAATAAGAAAATTTTGAAGTGATGAATCTAGGATACATAGTTGTGTGCCATGAAAGAAATAGCCATCTCGTATTTGATAATCAAGACTATTAATTGAAACACCAAATTTTAAAGATTCAAAAATTTATTGAAAATCTTTACAATTAGGATAATCATCTTTAACCTTTTCGAATCTAGTAATCTTCACACTTATAGTATTTAATAAGGTACATATTCTATTTAGGACATCTACTACTTTGTTCTCAACACCAAATATATGTTTAAGAATAAATGTATATTCTTAAAGAAATTGAACTCATTTTGCATGACAAGAACTAAGTTTTTTTTGGGTGTTTAGATATTTAAGCGCCACATGATCAGAATAAATTATAAATTCTAGTAAAAGAAGATAGTGTCACTAATGACGTAAAGTTTGGATGACATAAATCTCACGATCATATGTGGAATATCGTTGATGTGCTTCATTTAATTTTTCACTAAAGAAAGCAATAGGATGACCTTCTTGTTTAAGAACTTCTTCAATACCAACTCTAGAAGCATCACATGACACCTCAAATACTTTGTCAAAATTTGACAGTTTTAATATCGGTGGACTTATTAAAAGTTCTTTAATTTTAGAGAAGGCATTAGCAGCTACCTTTGTCCAAACAAAGTCTCTCTTCTTAAGACATTGAGTTATCGAGGTCATAATTATAAACTCTCGATAAAATTTGATTAACCCATGAAAATTATATACATATGATTTTGTGATTGAGGTAGGCCACTCTTGAATAACCCTAATTTTTTCGGGATCGACAGAGATGCCATCAGAAGAAATAATGAATCATAAGAAGATTATTGAAGACATCATAATATTTCTTTATGAAGTACTATAAAGACTTATCATAAATGATTCTCATGATCGCTCTTAGCTTTACTAAAAATTAAAATATCATCAAAGTACTATTGACCTCATTTTTAGAATGAGCTCTCAACCCCTCCATCTTAGACACAAGACTCCTCTTAAACACTAAGAGTTCCTTAGTCTTAAGACACTTCTAGTGATTAGGTGAACACTTAACCTAACCCTAGAGACTTAGAAGAGTTAGCCATAGGAATAGGTTATGCTTTAGGGTGTTAGGAAAATTTGCCTACCCTATAGCTTAAACCAAATCCTTTTCTTTCAAATCCAACTTCAAATTCAAATAAACCCCAAATCATAATCAACTTCTAATCCAAATCAACTTCAAATTAACCTCAATTCCAAATCAAATCTCAAAATAATTTCAACTTAATTGATTTTCTCAAACCTTAAATCAATTCTAATGGATTTTCTCAAATCATGAATCAATTCTAAATGATTGACATCCATGATCAATTCTAAATCCAAAATCTTTCCTAAGCCTTGGATTTCACTTTATGGACTTAGCTCAAATCAAATTCAAGTCACTTCAAACTCAAAGATTTTCTCATAACCCATTTATATTCTCATTTATATTCACAAATATAAATCAAATATAAATTCAAATAATCAAAACCAAATCCAAAATTCAAGTCTAAATCCAAAACCTTTCTTAAGTCATTTGGATTTCACCTTATAAACTTAGCTTTCAAATTCAAATCACTTCAAACTCAAAGATTTTTCATAACCCATTTATATTGATTTATATTCACAAATATAAATGAAATATAAATTCAAATATCCAAAACCAAATTCAAAACTCAAACCCAAATCTAATCAAAATTCAACTTATGCCTTTTCAAATCAAATTCTTGAACTTAGCCAAATCAAACTCAAACCAATCCAAACCCTTAGATTTTCATCATGATTCAGTCAATACTTCAATCATGAATCTAGATATAAACATAAACTTCAATCATCAAACTAAAACTAAATTCAAAACTCAAACCCAACTCAAGCCCATACTTATACTTGAAATTGTCAAATGAATCAAAACCCATTTGACTCCAAATCACTTGCAATTGGATTTATATTTCAATCACAAGTCCCTATGTGAGTTTTACCAAACTTGAATCAAGCCTTTATTAAGTCAATTGACCCACTTAGGCTCACTTGACCCAAAGTGACCTAAAGTACCTTTTGAGCCAAATTTTCTACCCAAATTGGATTCACTAAGCCCACCTAAGCCTCACACAGTAACAATCATCATGAGATGATCAATCACTCAAATTGGGTCAAATCAAGTCAAACCTAAGTGTTGACCAAGTCAACACTTAGCCAAAATGAAACCCAAACTAGCTAAAATCTATCATAGGCCAAATTGATTAAAACCATTGATCAAAATCAATTCATGATCAATGATTGAACTTGACCAAGTCATCATTTGAGCCAAACCTAGCCCAATTGGCCACTTGACCCAAGTTGACCTAAAAAGCTAAAATGTGTCAATCTTGATCTAAGCCAAATTGATTGCAACCAATGGGTCAAGTTCATTCTAAATCACTTATTGAACTTGACCAAAGCCTCTTAGCTAAACTCCTAGCCCAATTGACCATGAACCCAACTTGACTTAAAAGGTCAAAGCTAAAATTAAACCAAATCAAAATTGATTGAAACCAAAGCTTACAATACATTTCAAATGACCAACCAAAACTAAACCAACCCATGACCTAATCTAATTTGGTCAAATGAGTCAAATTGGTCAACTTGACCTATTTGACCTAAGTGAAATCAAATGAACCAAAACTACATATAAATCAAATTGAATCAAACCAATGATACCAAAATATTTCAAATGGTCATATGAACTTATTGACCTTGGTTTGATTTGACCATTGGTCAACTTGATCCAAGTTGACCTATTTCAATATGAGCCAAATGATATGAAATCAACTCCAAATTCCTTGAAATTTGACACAACACAATTTTAAACTATTCCAAATCTGGCCAAGTTAAAATCAAAAGTCAAATAACCATTTCACCCCTAGCTCAAGGGATAACCTATGGCCAATTCTACTTAGAATTTGGTCAAATCCTTTTCATGGCCACTTGACACCCTCTTAGTGGACCAAGTGGACACTAATGAGTGTGGTGCACATGACCCAATGGTTTGGGTCATAAACCCAAGGCCAAAATCGACCACCCAATGGAAAATTCCACATGGAATCACTCCCACACTCGTTTATCACATGAGCAGCTCCTCCATTACTCCCCTCTGCCAAAATCGAATCACATGGCACCCTTAACAGCCTAACAAACCCATTCCATGTGATCAATTTGATCAAAATGGAAGGATAACTCACAGCCGTCTGATCCTTGTAGGAGGAGATATACTCCACCTAATTCCACTTCATTTCAGATCTCTTATTATCGATTGAGCCATAGGAACCTAGAGGAAGCATTGCCAAGCTCCCCGAAGCATCCTCAAGCTCTTTCCAATTCTCCATTTTCAGCTTAGCCTAAACCGAAAATAGGGGAGGTGAGTGAGAAATCCACCTTGCTTAATTCACAACAAAACTCCAATTTCTCTTGCAAGCACCATCAGAGGACCCAATTGAGCTCACCCAAATCAAATCCCAAGCAATCAAGCCACAGGAAGGAGGAGCTGGACCAAAGCCACAAGCCATTGGAGCTCACTTTGGTCAATAGGAAGATCCACTCCACCTCAAGCCTTCAAACCTTAAACAGGGCTTCGTCTCCACTAGATGAATCTACCTCAACATTTGGGAGCACCGGTGATAGCCTCCGGTGAGGTATGCATCAAAATTGAGCTTAGGCTAGATTTTCTTTAGTCCTATGAAGAAAAGTATTATGATTAAATTAGTTGGATGTCTTTCTTATTGCCTCTTGATAGTGTGAGTTGAATCCCTACTCAATTCGATCTCAAGTGAGCTCAAATCAAGCCTTGGAGGATGGACGATCGTCTCTCTACACGGGGATGAATATGGACCATCCATCCCGCATGTTTTGGATGGACAGTTCTGATTAATCCGATTAGATCCCACATTTTAATCCCTTTGGATCCACGGGTTTGATCAAGACCGTTTGATCTTTCGATCAAAGATCGACGGCGAGGAAAGCGCATAGTCGCGCGGCGATTTGACAACCTAAATAACTAATCTCATCGTGCCACGTGGAAAGCGCATGCCGTATCAGTGATCCACATGGCGTCGACGGGATTTGTTATATAATTAGGGCTATTTAATTATCCTTAACCACTAAAACTTCAAAAATACATAACTAAATGTAAAAAAATCAAAAAATATGAATGATGGCTCATTTTAAAGATAATTCAGTGAGAAATAATATAAAATTATTTCTAATTGATTTTGAATAATGAATTTTCCTTAATTAGGGTTTATTTAAAATTTTAATATCTCTAATTACTCCCCAATGACTTCATTAATTAATTCCAAACTTCTTAGGCATATTTTAGGGCATGACCTCTGCCTCCCCTAATTTTATTCGAATTTATTAATGAGTTAATTAGAAAAATCAATTAATGAATCTCTAATCACTCTCTTAATGTAATTAAAGATAATTAAGCATGTGAGCAAATGGTTTAATGACTTAATTTAAGTTAATTAAATATTCTTTAAGTGGTTAGAGGTTTATGAAATAATTTTGAGATATTTTCCTTAAGCTATTCCCTAAACCCCCTTTCTTCCTTAATCCAAACCTAATTAAGAATTAATTCACTAATAATCTTCTTAATTAGCTTAACTAAGATTTCAAAATCATTCTGAACTTAATCAATCCTTTATTGGGTAGATACTTAGGTGTTCAATAACCTAAGTAAGCTTAAGAAATTATTTCCAACCCACATGTGTGGGAAGGTTATGAAAGTACTTAATTAATCAATAATTATAAGCCAATTGTATTAGGCCTTTTCTTCCTTAGGTGCATTCGATTTAAATTTAATATGGTTGCATATCATATGTTGGCTCATAATTGTTAGGTTAATTATGTTAAGGAGGTGTAGGTAAGGGATAATTAATGAACTTAATTCACACTTTAACCTAAGCAAAACATGAAATCAATCTAATGATTCAAAAATTAAACTAAGTTGATTCACATATATGGGAGATGAGTTAGGACCATCAAAGCTTTTTCACATTCCCTAAAATCAAATCAAACTCAAAATTAAAATAAAATTTCTTCAAACAACTTTGATTCACTTTAAAATGATCTTATTCCATAGGATTATCTTTAGGAATTAATTAGGATGAATGAAGTTACATGCTTGCATCACTTTATTTTTTTTCCTAGCATGCTAAATGGTGTATGTCATATGAAATCATGCATTCATGTCTTTAAAAAAAAATAATTAAAAATAAAATGTTTCCTTTTATGTCAAATTGCATGTTTTGGCTAAAGTAAGAATATGAATGGCTATTATCACTATTAAATCTAAAATTATTTTCAAATGCTATAAACCAAAGATGATAGATGAAAGGTATGCTACTTATAATTATTTATAAGCTTGCATGTGAGTATAACATAAGATGTGCATCATGTGACTTTTTCTTTTCTTCTCTTTTAACATAGTTTTGAATAGGATTTGTAAAGTGTATAGTTCATTTGAAAAGAACACAACACTTGCTTAAATCCATTTCTATTCATTCCTATGTTAACCTTTAAGAAGGATCTTCACATTACATATATAAATTAAGCAACCAAAATCAAACAAATAAAACAAACTTTTTGCATGATTCTTTTTCCATTCATTTCTTTTTGTACATGCACATGTATTTAAGAAAGTGGTATATTAGTCTGGACACTCAGGGTTGCGAGGCTTTAAGTAGCCCCAAGTAGGTCTTGTACCTTACACCTCTGGTGTAGAAAATAATGGCGTCGTACTCACTTATGTCTTTCATATATGTAAATGTGCATTTGATTAATGGATAAAAGAATCCCTCTCTTTTGTACTTAACAAAATCATGCATCATGAAGCATCCAAATTTTTCTAAACAACATCTCTTAGCATTTCATCATCAAGGTGTGCTAACACTTCCATTTGCATGTATAGATATGCTTAGGATTCATCCATATGCATGTTACATATGTTGAAAAAGAATAAAGGGTTGTGTGTTTTGTGATAGTAATTCACTTTAATTAATCTTAAAAGAATGCCTTTCTAATTAGATAGGTTAATTTAGAGTAAATATAAATTTATGATTAATTAAAACACATAACAAAATATTCACTAAAGAAAAATCATTAATGAATTTACCTTAGAAATTACTTGAGGTAGGGAGGAAAGAGAAGTTATCTTCTCTTTTTCTCTCTTTACCACTTAGTAATTAAGTATAGGTATATTCAAACCAAATCAAATCATCAAATAAAATTAACCAAATCAACTAAATCACTTAAATGAAACCATCCTCTAAGTTTAAATCCTTTCACATTTAAAAACTCTAACCTTAAAGCCTACCTAATACATACCATATAAGCCTTAAATGGCATACACATTAGGCTAGGTCACCACTTCTAGTCTATATTAGTTAGGTGCATGATTTTATGCATGATTTTATTTTGTGATATTTTAGTATGGATGTTAGGGTGTATGTATGTAGACTAAATGGATAGGTGATCTTAGTTTAAGAATTATCTTATACAGGAGATTGTGCTTAAGGGGCGTTGTAATAAAAATATAAATACTTTTTGTTGTGCATGTTGCTTATACCCCTAAGCATAATCCAAAATAGGCTTGACTTGGTTACCCATGTGTGGGGTGCTAAGTCCAATTCATTCATATACATGCTTGAGATTGTGTGGTGTGTTTAGCTAATCTCTATTTTGCAAGTTTTAGTTAGATTTACTTTTCCCATTTTCATGTAATTTTTTCAATTAGAATTTGGAATGAATGTTATGGGGGATTAGGATGAATATTGGTCATAAGACTATGTCTTATGTACCATGTGAAGCCTTTGGAGCAACTACCTTTCAACCAACCTAAAGAAGAAAGAAGAAAGAAAAGAAGAAAAGAGAAATGAAGAATGAAAACTCCCATAATATGAATTCTTTTTTATTGTAATTAATTCATTTATAATCCAGGCTGTATAAGGGTAGAGCTCTTCAATTTATTTTGGGTTTCTTGGTGGAGCAGAATGACCTTTTATTCTTTTGTGCTAGCTTTATAAATTATTTGATGTTTGTTTTGTGCATTAAGATGACATATTTTCTAGTTTCTTTCTTGCTTTGATGAATGGCCTGGATGTAATTAGGCTCTCAGAAAAAATAAATTTTCTATCCAATTAATCAACTCAAAACTAAAAATTAATAACTCATAATCTCACATAAAGCCTAGGTTATAAAACAAGATAAAAGATTTAGCAAACCCTTAGATGAATGTTGTATGTTTTCACATAATGCATAAAAAGCATCTTGCTTCACTCTTGCTTATGGAGGGCTTCCACCTTTGCCAGGGAACTTGGCTTGACCTTTGAGAGCCATGGTGGAAACACAACTCTTTCTTGTTGATTTTGGCCCATAATCAAATTTCTCATGCATTAGGCATATGAATCCTATAGCCTGTGTCAAATCAATTGTCCAAAAATAAAACATAAAACATAATAAAATTTGCATTAGATTTAAGTCATTAAATCATGCCCTACATGATCTAGTCTCTTAGGGAGTGTGTTTAAGAACTTAATCTCTTTCTAAATAAACAACATCTTAGCTATCTTGAAAAAGCATATGAGTTGCCTACATATATTTAAAATTGTAGGAGTTAGTTGGCACCAGCGGCGTAGTAAGTCCAAGCATTGGGTGATTTATCCTCTTGTGGAGGTAAATCATATACTCATTTTTGCCTTAGATTCAAGTCGTGCTTTGGCCCTCGCCAAAGCTCCCTTGATTTAGGTTCAGAGGTTACTACTTCCCTTTGCGGGCTACAAGCATAAATCTCACCTCTTAAGCATTCCCATGAGCTAGTATCATGAAACCCCAGATTTCAAACAAAAAAATCAACTTAAATAAATCACTTCAATTTCAAAAATATAAAGTCCAATCATAGGATAGTTTGGGATGCTAGCTTCCTAGCATCGTGATCATCTACTTATCTCTTTTTTGGTTTTAATAACTCCCTCTTTGATCAATCCCACTTGATCTTCCAAAAAAAATAATTAATTGATGGTCCTATCTTTGAAATCTTTGGAGACAATGATCATTTACCTTAATCAAGAGTATTCCTAAAGAAATTCCATTCTTTAGGAGGTAAATAACTATGAGGGCTTGCCTTAGGGAACTTAACGAACGATTTAAAATAAATCTTACTTTACTTTTCCTGTAAAGTAGGGGAAGAATCTGGTACAAAGACCCATAGTCCTGGGATTTATTTGTGATTAGGTCCATTGTAGGGTGGTAGTTTCGTCTCGAGATAGCACACCTTTCTTCAATCTACGATCACTAAGAATATCTGGATCTCAATGGTGTCCCAAACCAAGCGGTATTATTTTGTTTTCATTTATCCATTCAAAGATAGATGAAGACAGAAATAATTCACCACAAGTACACAACTAAAAATTTTCCAATAAAAGGGTGTAAGATATGAGTCATCACTCCCATAAATATGCTTGGAGCATTAGTTAATGCAAAAGGCATTACTAGTCATTCATACAAATCATCGTTTATCTTGAAGGCTATTTTCCATTCATCACTTTCTCTCATACGAATTTGATGATATCCACTTCTAAGATCAATTTTAGAGATAATTATTGATTCAACCATCATATCTAGCATGTCATTAAGTCTAGGTATAGGGAACCTATACTTAATAGTAGTTTTATTTATAACACGACTATCTACACACATATGCCAAGTACCATCTTTCTTTGAGGTAAGAAGAGCAGGCACTGCGCATGGAGATAAACTTTCCCTAATAAAACTTTTTTCTAATAAATCATCAACTTATCACTTTAGCTCTGCATGTTCATTTGGGATCATGCGATAATGTCAAATTTGGGAGTGATGATCCGAGAACTAGCTCCATGGCATGTTAGATACTTCTTAATGGGGAAGTTCACTGAAAGTTCTTGACAAATATCTTGATATTCCAATAAAAGTTCACATACTTTAGATGAAAATGATTCAACACAAGATTGATTTTAGAGGTTGATAATGCAAAAAAATATGTCCATTAATCTCTGTTGAAATTGATGTTTATTAATAATATGTAGGATTTTTTTTATAGGATGAGAAAAATTTTGGGTTGAAGTGAAGTGACCTCTTTAGGCTTAGTTGAATTTAATACAATTCTCTTACCTTGCAAATTAAAAGCATATGTATTAGATTGTTCATAATTTGTGACATCCATATCAAAAAGGCAAGGTCTACCTAAGAGTATATGAGCAACATCCATAGAACATCACATCAAATTTTTATTATTATCTAATTGAATGGGTACAAGATAGCGTTGAGATATAGAGATAGAGGTCTTATTTAAGCAACCTTATAAGGCATGGGTGAGTCTGAATGAGCTTCATCTAGCCAAAGCGGTACATTCATACAACTACCACTATCAATGATTAATTTATACATCTTTTCACCACTCTTAAAATAAGTGTGAAAATTGATTTCTCAATCAATATAAGCTTCATGGGATAGCTCACACACATATATGAATCATGCTTCTTTTTTTTATCACTAGCCTCTTCACAATGGTCAACTGTAATTTGATTATCATTATTTTCATTTTGTTGATCCTCATTTTCATGATGCACATAAATGATATGTAAAATTTAATGAGGGATATTTGATTCTTGTTAAAGTTAGACCGGAGAAATTTCCAACTGAAACTCTTAAGATATTAACTCTTAAGAGATTCAATCCTTTTAATGTTGTAAAGAAAATAAATGATAATGTTTATGAAATAGTTCTTCCAATGAATGTTGGGATTTATCCAATATTCAATGTCAAATTGTACCATGGGAAGCCATAGATAACATTATTCCCTCTACAAATAGTACTAACATGCAGATTAATATTTCATCACCAATTCCTCTACCATCTCGTTGCTTAAGATCATATCATTCAGATCAAATTTTAGAAGACCAAATTATCATCACATCTGATGGAGGCACTTAAATATTTCTAGTTCGTTGAAAATGTCTTTCTCCACTTAAAGATTAATGGCTTACATTTGATGAGTTACATCAACTGGACTCACAGTTATTATAAGAGTATATGGATTTTCATTCATCATAGGAGAATCCTTTAAAGCCGGAGAGTGCTGATGTAGGGCATCATCATCACTATCATCGACGTTATCATCATAAAGCTTAAATCTATGTATTGGGCCTTTTGTTATAATTTAAGTTATGTATTATTGGGCTTTTATATTTTGTATTTATTTTGGGCTTATATGTATTGGGATATTCTTATGTCATGGCTCATAATTCATGGTAGTAGGTATGATATTTTGGGGAGGTATGAAAAGAGTGGTAGATTTGATAATGGTGGTAGGTTTGGTAGTAAGTGGTGATAGGTGTAGTTATGATAGTGTTTGTTGACCTCACTTTGGGTGAGCTCAATTTCTCATCATAAATCTAATACTCTTATAGATAGAGTTTTAGTAAGACTTAGTGATTATGTGAACACTTAACTAACCTAGAGACTTGAGAGTTAGGCATAAGAATGAGTTGTGCCTTGATTTAGGAGGACTTGCCATCCTATACTAAACCTAATCTTGCTTCATTCTTTCAAACCAATCCTCAAATTCAAATTCAAATTTCAAAAGTAAATCTAACTTCAAATAATTGAAACCCAGGATTAAATCCAAACTCTAAAATTTCTTCTCAAGCCATATGAACCACCTTCATATGCTTAGCCAAAACTCCTTGAAAATTTAGTCAATTTCTTTATAAATCAACTATTCCTTCTTTATATCATGAATATAAATGAAATCCACCCTCCAATGACCAAAAAAAATCAAAAACCAATTTTTTTAAGCCCTTTTGACCTACATCCTCAACTTGGTCAAATTTGCTTCAATCACTCCAAACTCAAGTGATTTTCTCATAACCATTTATATATTCATTTATATCCCAATTATAAATGAAATATAAATTCAAATGGCCAAAACCAAGTTCAAATCAAATAAGATTCCCAATTTTAGCAATTTTAGCTTTTGGGCTAAATGACAAAATCGCTCAAAATTCATGAATTTCTTCATGATTCAATCAATCCTTCAATAATTGATGCAAATATAAACATAAACCACTCTTCCAAACCAAACCAAAAGCCAATATTGATCATTTTTTTGAAAATTGTCATATGAACCAAAACTCATTTGGCCAAACCATTACAATTGAATTTATATTTCAATCTGCATGTGAATTAACTTAACTTAAATCAAGCCATGATCAAAACTCATTTAGGTCCACTTAAACCAAAGCCGACCTAAAGACTTTGTTCTAATCCAACGTAAATTAGATTCCAAGCACATCTAAACCTTCAATCATGATCAACAATCATTATAGTGATCAATTGCATTGAATTGGGTCAAACCAAGTCAAACCTAGCCTTTGATCAAGTCAACATTTAGCCCAAATGAAATCCAAACTAACCAAAATCCATATGCCAAATTGATTGAAGCCATTGACTCAAACCCATTCATGATCAATGATTGAACATGACCAAACCCTCACTTGAGCCAAACCAAGTTTAATTGGTCATTTGACCTAAGTTGACCCAAATGAGAATAAGTCAAATCATGATTTGATCAAATTGATTGTAACCAATGGCTCAAGTTCATTTCAAATCACTTATTGAACTGGACCAAAATATAATTGAGCTAATTAGTCAACTTGACTCAACCTAAAGGGTCAAATTGGCCAAAATTTAAATTAAATCTAAATTAAACCAAACCAATGCCTACAATCATTTTCAATTGACCAATTGAACTTACTAACCACTCAATTTGGTCAAATTGGTCAAATTGGTCAATTGACCATTTGACCCTTTTGAACCCAAATGAGTCAAATCCAAACCTAGGCCAAACCAATCGAAATTAATTGAACCAAAACATCCCAAATCATCATTTGAGCCTAACCCAGGCCTTGGTTTGACTCAATTTGACCAATTGGTCATCCCAACATAATCAAAAATAAACACTACAGATTTTTCTGGTGACTCACTAGGGATCGTTCCTTTCTCCATCTCTAGTAGACGATTGTTGTCTCTAAGCATCGACGTCGGGCTTGCATTTTATGTGAGTTTGAGACTATCTTTCCTTCCATTGGAATTTAGCTTATTTCATTCTTAAGCAAAGTTAGCTGACATCCTTTCAGTTTTAGGACCTCACTCAGTGTAGGTTTTGAAACTCCTGTTGGGTTCCCCAATTGGTGAGAATAGAATTTATCAATGAAGGGAGAGATAATAAAAATTTAGAACCTCCTCATCACTAGTTTGGTGAGTCAAGATTCATCATAAAATTTAAGAAAATATTTTTCTTCACAAAATGACACTTTCCAAAAGCACTTCTTTTTGCCATCTTCATTCTACATACTCAAAGTTGTTGGATGAAGATTCTACTTTCGAATCATAACATGAAATTGAAGCTCCACTCGACATATTTCACATATGCTAGAATTGAAGTTTCTCTCTTTTCAAAATCAAGGAATCACATACATGGCATCAAAGAATATTATTGAAATTTATTTAACATACTTAAGATTTGTTAAATAAATTTATCCTCTATTCTAGAATCTTATTTGACATGCCATTTTGTCAAAAGAAAGAGAACACATCAAACACATTTGATTCCCACTTAACATGTCAAAGTTGTTAAGTGACAATTACACTTTCATGTGCATTTGATTCCCACTTAACATATCAAAGTTGTTAAGTGAGAATCTCATTTTCATGTGCATTTGATTCTCACTTAGCATAGCAAAATTATTAAGTGATAATCTCATTTTTATATACATTTGATTCCCACTTGACATATCAAAGTTGTTAAGTGAGAATCCCATTTTCAGATACATTTGATTCCCACTTAACATAGCAAAGTAGTTAAGTGAGAATCTCATTTTCAAATACATTTGATTCCCACTTAACATATCAAGATTGTTAAGTGAGGATCTCATTTTGATATGCATTTTATTCCACTTAGCATGTTAAGGTTGTTAAGTGAGAATCTTATTCTCATTTTCATATGCATTTGATTCCACTTAACATGTAAAGGTTGTTAAGTGAGAATCTTATTCTCATGACATATTTGATTCCAATTAACATATTAAGATTGTTAAGTGAGAATCTCATTATCATGTCATACTTGACTCCACTTAACATATCAAAGTTGTTGAGTGAGAATCTTATTTTCATAAATATTTGACCTCCACTTAATATACCAAATTTGCTAAGTGAGAGCCCCATTCTCAAAACATATATCAATCACATTTAACTTTCACTTAACATATCAAACTTGCTAAGTGAGAATCTTATCTTCATAAAATCATATTTGATTCCTACTTAACATACCAAATTTGTTAAGAAAGGATCTCATTTTTTTCAAATCACATCACATTTGGGCTTTCATTGAATATACCAAATTTGTTAAGTGAGAGTCCCATTTTCAAAGAGAAGCAAAACATACATCAATCACATTTGACTTTCACTTAAAATACCAAATTTGTTAAGTGAAAGTCTCATTTTTAAACATAAATTAAACACATGTGACTTCTACTTAACATATCAAATTTGTTAAGTAAGAATCCCCTATTTTTAAATCAACACTTCACTCATCTCAAGTAAAAGGTATTTCACAAAAATTCTCAAACACACAATCACAACATTTTCTTCGCATACTCAAACTTGCTAAATAAAGGTTTTTTCAAATCATTAATATTTTCAAATAGGATGTACAAAACACAAATATCTCCAAGAAAATCTCTCCTAAATTTTGAACTCCACCTAACCTACCTAAATTGGTTGAGTATGGGTTCTAAAATCAAAAGAATCAAATGGCAAAGACTCTCCTCCAAACATCAAAATCTTTCCAATGAATCCCACTCAACATATTTGAATTGTTGAAGTGTGGGTTCAAAACTCCAAATCTATGTCACTCTCTTGGAAACAATTATTAAAGCAAAGATCTGACTCAAGTTATATTTCAACACATGGAGAGGTATAATACAGATCGGTCGGTGCCATTCACTCTTATAGTTAGCACACATGGCTTCCCAGAAGTTTGTCTTCACCTTTTCGTTTGGGATGTATTTGGCCTTGGATTGGGACAACCTCCCTCAACTGACTCCACCCATTTGGTTTTCTTCGGCCGAGGATTTGAGGGAGCACATGTTGTGAGGGGCCCTCACTACTCATTTGAGATGAGGTGGTAAGCGTCATCCGCATTGACATGCCCTCTGATTTTGAGTACCCTCCGTTGAAGAGGAAGGCTGCAGTGGTTCTCACTCCCCGTTCTATAATTATTTCAGAACTTGCCCATCCAACTATCCCTACCATTGCTCCAGCGAGAGCTACTACCTCCTCATTGATCACCTCAAAGGGGAAGATTATCTTAGCTTCTGAGATAGTCTCCTCCACTTTCTCTCGCTCTGTCTTATTCACTCGTACTTAGTGTCACAATAAAAAATTAAAGATTAAGCGGGAGCACGAGCGAGCAACCAGAGAGCTTAAGGTTGCATCCCATGTAGCCAAGGAGGGTTCTCCCGAGAGGCCTCTCCTCTTCTGACCAACAACAAATTCCACCTCTCTTGGCCTCAGATGGAGAGGAAGATTATCGAAGGATTGCTGCTTCTCCCCCACCATTGGCATACTATGAGACATCATATCGGGAGCATAGGAGGCCCTATGCCGGACTTAGGACTATCCTACGCCAGGTTGGCAGAGCATATGGATGCTCAAAGTCCAGTACCTTGTTTGATCTGCAATTGTTGAAGAGTGTTAGGGGTCGTATTCATAGAGAAAGGGACGTGGAGGCTCAAGCATCTACTCAGGAAGGCAAGAGGGAGTGATGGAGGTATGCCAGATAGTCGACAACCTCTGCTCTTATGGATTTTCCTGATCGTCCCCCCGTCAGGGCTGATCATTCGGATATGATCGTTCTTACCGATGCTACCCACCACAGGGAGATCTTCCATTGAGGAGAATTGGTGTTACCTTCACACCGCTCCCCTCGTCGTCCACCATCACCCGTATAGCTCACAACATCTACCACTCCAGCCAAGATCTATAAGCTCCCATCCGAGGAGAGACCAGCCCCTTAGGTGATCCGATTATGGCCAAAGGATCCCACTCTATCTACTCCACTGATTTGGGTGAGGATGAGTTCCCCTACTTGACCTCCTACTTTAGTCTTGGTGAAGAAAGAGTAGCGACCCTGCATCATCATGGTCGCACCACCACCACCACCACCACCACCACCACGATCAGAGCTAGTGACAGCAGCAGTTACAGAGAAGGAAGGGGACAATCTTATAGTTCCCATGGCAGTGGATCTCCCTGGGGACACCACTCCATTGATGAGCAGTCATGAGCATATCTCTTCCAATGAGCATGACCCTCGCAGAGCTAGCACTCCAATGGTAGGCAATGTTAGATGTATTTTGGTCGGACCACCCTTTATCGAGTATTTATGTTTAATCGTTCCTTGAGATCATAAATTTATTTTGTTTGTCGAGAAGGGAACTCTTAGCATTGCATGATCGAGGATAAGAGGGTAGCATTTGATCCTAATGAAGATGATCTCCTTGAGGATTTGACCGAAGTCCACTTGGTCGATACTAGGAGCTCCCTCCATAAAGATCAGCAAAGCCAGGAAGGTATTATAGTTGAAGAAGACAACGCCATCCATTCAACTCAACACCTCCTCCACCAACATAGGCAGAAGGATGATCATATTGATAGAATGGGGAAGAAGATTGAAGAGTTGATGGCAGTGGTGTCAGCATTATAAAATTTAGCCCTGGTGTCACAGCCTTTTCCCATAACGGCTAATAGAGTAGAGTTGGCACACACTTCAGATCATCCTAGATGCATTCCTATCAAGGAAGATAGTGATAGCTTGCATAGGAAGGTGGTGGATAGCACCTCCATGCATGAAAAAGATATTAAACACATGATGGAGCAACAGGTGAAGGATGCATTAGCATAAGTCCGAGGTGGCTCATCTATTCCAAAGGGTAGACCCTACCCCAGGAATTTGATGGTGTCCAATATCATAAGGGAATTGTGCCTCCATCCTTCAAAATTTTTAATGGTTGTGGGAACCCCGGGCAGCACATAGCATATTACAGGGCCGGATGTTGCAATGCTAGTGGCAGTACACTCTTGCTCCGCCTATTCATTAGTAGCTTGACGGGCAGTGCATTTGATTGGTATGCTAAACTACCCAATAGTTCAGTGAAGAAATTGGTTGAGTTGGAGCAGCTCTTTAATAAGAGATTTGCTGGAGCTCAGCAATGGGTAACTGTGGGCGATCTCATTTTAGCTCAACAACACTCCGGTGAGTCCCTTATTGATTACATTCTTAGATGGCTTAATTTAAGTATGAAATGTGAACCACGACTATCTGAATAACATGCCATTGAAATTCTACTCAAGAATATCCATGGTCCGGTCGCCTTCATGCTTAAAGGGTTTACCATTAAGACATTTAGGTGATTAGTCTACAAGAGGAGGTCAAATAGTTACTTTTTCAAGATCCCAAGAAAGCCCAAACCTGTGAAGGCATTTGAGAAAAGTCAGTCATGGCTTGACAAGGGAAAGCCAGGTTAAAATGATAGGCCTCGAGCTCAGTAGTCTCCTCTACCACCTCCTCTACCACCACCTCGACCATTATACCAGCTACCTCATTTACCACAATGGCCACCACCACCATCAGCAGCAATATTCCTATCCACCACCAGGTAACTACTACTTACCTACTATTGTTGATAAATTGAATAAATCTTATTCATTTAAGAGGGAAGTAGATCTTTAAGAATTTTTTAGAGAAGCTTGATTTTTAGTTACTAGAGCCTAGAGGTTGGAGGATGTGGGCAAGAGTCATGATCCAAATTATTGCTCCTACCACCGCATGCTAGGTCATGTCTTGAAAGATTTCTTTACCTTTAAGGAGTGGCTTGAGCATAGCTACAAGTCGGGTGCCATTGTCATCCCTAAGGAATACATACTTGTTGGTGAGAAAAGAAAGAGGAGACCTATATAAATTCATCTTTTTAGGATGTCACGTAGATTCATAGATATATTTATTTAGGTGATTGAGTACGTCATCAAGGAATAGTGCACTATCTTGAAAGATAGAAGTCACTACCCTTTAATGGACCTAATCACCTCAATAAGGACTCCTAAGAACGATGAGTCTGCATATGTACTAGAGATTCTTTCCCTACTTTATATGAAAAAGTAAAGCAGGGTTTATTTTAAATAGAGTTCGTTAAGTTCCCTACAGGGGCAAGCCCTCATAGCTAATTACATCCTAAGGAATGGGGATTCCTTAGGGAAACTCTCAATTAAGGTAAATAATCGCTGTCTTTGAAGATTTCAATAATAAGGACTATCAATCGATTGGTTTTATTTTGAAGATCAAAAGAGATTGATCAAAAGGGGGAATTATTATCGAAGCCAAAATGGAAGATAACTATGAGATGCCCATGATGCTAGGAAACCTTGCAAGCATCTCAAACTATCTTATAGTTGGGATTTACATCTTTGAAATTGATTTAGTTTATTTGAGTTGCATTTTTTTATTAAAAATTTAGGACTTATGATTCCTTAACACAAGATTAAGGAAATGCCTAAGAGGTGAGGAATTATGCTTATGGCCCGTAGAGGGGAGAAGCAACCTCAGAATCTAAATCTAGGGAGCTTTGTTGTGGGGGGACGAAAGCACAACCTAAATCTAAGGTGAAAAATATGTATTTAGTTTGCCTCCACAAGAGAGGACAAACCACCCGATAGCTTGGACTTACAACCGCCTGGGGGTGTCCTCCAACTAACTCTTCGTACGATTTTAAATACATGTAGACAAGTCTTTATGCTTATGCAAGATAGCTAGACTGTTATTCATTTAGAAAGAGACTAAGTCCTTAAAATCACACCCTAAAGAGAGTAAATCATGTAAAGGGATATGCTTCAAATGACCTAAATCTAATGCAATTCAAATTTCATTTTATTTTTATTTTGGACAGTTATTTTTATTCAGGCTAATAGGATTCATATGACTAATGCATGAGAAAAAAGATTATTGGCCAAAATCAATGAGAAGGTGGGTTTCCACCACGACTCTCAAAGGTCAAGCCGAGTTTCTCTGGCAATGGTGGAAGCCCTCTAATCAAAAGTGAAATAAGATGCATTTTTGCATGATATTACAAAAGAAATGCTCATCCAGCTAAGGGGTTGCTAATTCTTTTATCTTGATTTTAAACATAAACTTTAGGTGAGGTTATGAGTTATTTAATTTTTATTTGAGTTGTTAAGTTGGATAAAAGATTTATTTTTCCCTAAAGAGTCCAATCCACATCTAGGCCATACATAAAGCAAGGAAGAAACTAGAAAAATCATGCCACGTAATGCAAAAGTTAAAAAAAATCATAAATCAATTTATAAAGCTAATCGCAAAAAGAATAAAAGGCTATTGTGGCGCAACCAAACCAAAAATATCAAACTAGGTAGCCGAGCTCAACACTTATACAACCCGGATTATAAATGAATTAAATTATAATTAAGCAAAGAATTCATTGTTATAGAAGTCTTCAAGCTTTATTTCTTCTTTCTTTTTTTCTTCTTTCTTCTTCCTTCTTTTCTTCTTTAGTTCCTTCTTTTGGATAATTAGAAGGTGGATGCTCCAAGGCTTCACATGGTGCATAAGATAGGATTTTATGACAAATATTCATCCTAATCCTCATAATAATCATTCCAAAATCATAATTTCACAAATTTATATGAAAAGAAAAAGTAAAAATCTAACTAACATCTGCAAAAAAAAAGGTTAGTTAAAACAAATCACACAAATCCAAGCATGTATATTGGACTTATCACCCCACACATGAGTGAGTAAGTCCACCTGCCTTTGGATCATACTTAGGGGTATAAAGCACTTGCAAGCAAAAATATTTGTATTTTTATTTATGATAGCATCCCTTAAGCACAATCTCTCACAGAAAATAATAGTTAGATTAAGAATGTCCTACCATTCATTCTACGAGCATGCACCATAACATCTAGTCTAAAATATATATCACAAAATAAAACAAACATCAAATCACGCACCAACCTAACTTAAGGATAAAGGTGGTGACTTAGGCTAATGTGTGTGCTTTGAAGGTTTATGAGGTATGCTTAGCTATGGCTTTAGGTTCAAATTTACTAAGTGTGAAGAACATATTCAACTTAGAGGAGGGTTTCATTTAAGTTGTTTAATTATTTTGGGTTAATTTTTGATTTGATTTAAGTGGATTCTACAATTAATTATTAAGTTATGAAGAGAGGGAAAGAGAAGAGAACTTCTCTTTCCTTCCCTAACCTAAGTTATCTCTAAAGTAGATTCATATTTTAGTTTTTTTTAGGTGAATGTTTTGTTTAAATATTTTAATTAATCCTATGTTTAGATAAACTCTAAATAAACCTATTAAAAAAGAAGTGAATTTTAAGATTTAATAAAATGAATCAAAATTCACATAACACACATTACTTCATTTCTTTCCCAACATATATAACATGCATATAGATAAATCCTAAGCATATCTATACATACAAATGAGAGTATTTAACACACTTTATGATGCATGCTAAGTAATTAATTTAAGGAAATTTAGAAGTTGAATATGCATGATTTTTCTTAAGTAGAAAGGGGTTTCATTATCCAAATTTTCACGTACACAAATACAAGTAAGAAAGGCATAAGTGAGTACATTGTTAACAGGTGTAAGGTACACTACTTAAACTTAAAGCACTCGGGGTTGTCGGTAATGTACCACTTTCCTTAAATATAAACATATGTATAAAAAAAATGAAATTGAAAAGGAGAATGCAAAAGTTGAATTAAATTGATTCATTTTTTTATTTATGAAATTTATGTATGCTAGTATTGGTAACTCTCCTTTAGTGGTAGCATAGAGATAAATAGGATATAGAATTAAGTGAGTGTTAGATTCTTTTCAAATGAACCATACACCTCACTAAATTCTTATTCAAAACTATACCAATATAAGAAAGAAAGGAGACCTATGCTAAGCATGCTTTTATATTCTTTCACTTGCAAACGTATACTTAAAGTATAAGTAGCACACTTTCAGATTTTGTATTTGATTTGTATGTTTTGAAAATAATTTGGATTTAGTAGAAATAATAGCCACTCATATTTCTACTTTAGCCAACACATGCAAATTTGACATAAAGTAATCAATTTCATTTTTAAATTTTGAATTTGAAAAATATGAATGCATGAAACCACATGATATACAAATTTGACATGTTGGGGGAAAGATTCAAAGTAATGAAAGCATGTAAACAAGTTCACTTCACTTAAATCCTAAAGACATTTTTATGGAATAAGAAAGTTTAAAATAAATCAAAGTGAATTCAAAGTGATTTTTATTTAGTTTGGAGTTTGATTTAATTTTAAAATGGTGAGAAGAGTTTGCTGTTCCTAACCCATTCTCACGTGTGTTTCATATTTTTGTTTAATTTTTAGATAATTAAATCTATTTTCATGCATTAATTATGTTAAGGTATGAATTAAGTAATTTAATTAACCCTTACCTACACCACCTTAGAAGAATTAATCAAATAATTATGAGCCAATGAGATGATATAAAACTCACAAGGAATTTAAATTTTCAATGCACCTAATAAGAAAGAGGCTTAATGCAATTTGGCTCATAATTTAAAGTTAATTAAGCTAAGGGGTTTAGCTTAAGTAATTTCAAAACACCCTTTCACACATGTGAATTGGGTTTTAATTTCCTTAATTGAACTTAGGCTATTAAACACCTAAGAATCTACCCAAAGTAGGTTAATTAAGTTTTGGAACTTTTTAGAAATTAATTACGGGAATAATTAATGAATTAATCCTTAATTAAGAGGAGATTAAGGAGTAAAAAGAGGGTTTAAAGAATAGCTTAGGGGAAATGCCCCATAAATATTTCATAAATCTCCTACATACTGGATTTGACCTTAATCAATCCTAATCATGGATTAAAATCATTAATCATATCATAATTATGCTTAATTACATAAGGAGTGTAATTAAGAAATTCATATGCAATTCTCCTAATAAATTTTCAATAAATCCAAAGGAAATTAGGAGAGGTAGAGGTCATCCCCTAAAACATACCCATGAAATTTGGGATTAATCAGAGGCTTAATTTAAAAGTAATTAGCAAAATAAAATTTTTAATAAGATCAAAATTCAAAGAAAAGCATAATTCAAAACCCATTGAAATTAATTTTAAAATATTCTAGGTTTAGTTATCTTTCCATAGAATTTTATTTCACATTTTTCTGAATTTTTTATAAAGAGTTATAAATTTTAGAAGATCCTTAAGTTAATTAGAAATTAATTAAGCATTTAACTAATCCCAGCTCATGCGTGGCGGGCGGTGGCGTCTTTACATGGTCTTGAGGGTTATAGTAGTTAATCAAATGGCGGGCGTGATTTGATCCATCGTCATCAATCACAGGATCTCCATTTTAAAATGGGTAAGATTTCTAAATGTGAATTCTCGTCCATCTAAAATGCAGGATGGAAGGCTGAGATCTTGTTCTTCCCTTGATCACAGCTCCATGATCAGGGGAAGATCCAATCATTCAGCATGGATTGAACCAAACTCACACCATCTAAAATAAAAGCGGCAAATCAATGGTAAAATTCATGTGTTGAAAATTTCTTTCAAGCTCCACACATTGAGTTTAATGATCAAGCATACCTCACGAAGGTGATCACCGTCGATTCCCTTGGAGAAGCTTGATGCAGTTGAGGCGATGCTTTAGTTTTGAGCACTTAGGGTTGAGTGGATCTTCCATGGTCACCTCCTATAGCTTGAGCTTATTTTGATTGAATTGGATCTCTCTTGCTTAGAACTTGGAAGAGGCGTGAGTGCACTCGACTTGGTCCCATGAAGCTTGAAGGAATTGGTGGAGTTTGAGTGGAGAAAGTTGGAGAATGGATTGTGCTCCCTATTTTGTTCAAATGTTAGAAATGGCAGAGCTCTAGAGGCTAGGATCACTCTCGATGGCTCAAGTCTTGTACTCATCAATTGGGTAATGTGGTTGAGTTTGTTTAGGGGAATATCTCCCCTTGAAGGATCACTAATGCACTTTTATTTGATCTAATTGAGATATGAGTGTTGTTTGATTTAAGAGTGTACACATGGTGGTTTGAGCCAAGGTGGATTGCCAACCTCCCATGTGCTTGAGTGGGAGAGGGATTTGAATTTGCAATTTGACCCATGGGGTTTTGGTCGAGGAATATGACCCAAACCCATTGGGTTGGGTGCACCACTTTTCACTAGGTCCTCTTGAGCTTTTAAGAAAGCCTTAAGTGAATGTGAAGAGGGTATGACCAAATTACCCATGGTTTAAGCCAGAGTTTGTTCTATGGCCTAGGGCTATAATGGTCATTTTTCTATTTTTCCACTTTGGATATGTTGGATATGTGGAGAAACTATGTTTGGCCAAGTTTCATGAGATTTGGAATTCATTTGATAGGGTTTGGCTCATGTTGACCCATTTAGATCAAAATGGGTCAACTTGTCAATTGACCAATAATAGGTCAAATTGTCAAACCAAGGGTTGGGTCAAGTTCATATGACCATTTAAAATATTTGGTGGCTTTGGTTTGATTCAATTTGGTATAGTTTTGAAATTGGCTCATATGACTTCATTTAGGTCAAATGGGTCAAGTTGACCTATTTGACACATTTGACCAATTTGAGTTAGGTTAAGGGTAGGTTTAGGTTTGGTTAATCATATGGAGTGGATTGGTATTTTTGTTTCTAATAAATTTTGGGTAAGTTCAAATTTGGCTCAACATGACCAATTTAGGTCTTGTTGGGTCAAAGGTCAATTAGGCTAGGTTAGGTCTAGTTGGCCAATTGAGGCTTTGGTCAAGTTCCATAAGTGATTTGGAATGAACTTGACCCATTGGTTTGGATCAGTTTGGCTTAGATCAAGTTTTGACAAATTTTGACCCTTTAGGTCAAAATGGGTCAACAGGTCAAGTGGCCAATTAGCTAGGTTAGGCTCAAATGTGGCTTGGTCAGTTCAAACATAGGTCATGAGTGAACTTAGATCAATGGTTTCAATCAATTTGGCTATGGTGGAATTTGGCTATGTTAGATTTCATTTGGGCTAAGTGTTGACTTGGTCAACCTTAGGTTTGACTTAGTTTGATCAATTTGGTTGATTGATCATCCCATGATGATTGTTGATCTTGATGAGAGGATACATGAGTTTGTTCAATCCAATTTGGTTAATATTAGAATTTGGCTCATAAGTACTTTAGGTCACTCAAGTGAGCTAAGTGGATCAAATAAAACTTGATTTGAGCTTGATTGATCTTGTATATGGACTTATGATTGAAATATAAATCCATTTACAAGTGATTTGAAGTCAAATGGGTTTAGATCCATTTGACAATTTCATATTCAAAGGAAGAATATGAAAGGGTTTGGTTTTGATTGAATGATTTAAGTTTGGATTTATATATGAGATGTAGATTTGATTGAATCATGAGAAAGAAAATCAAGAGTTTGACTTGATTTGATTTATATATAAATAAGTTCAAGATTTTGACTTGAAAGACTTAGATTGGATTTTGAGTTGATTTGAGTTTGATTTTTTAAATTGGTTTTGATTGTTTGAATTTATATTTATTTATATATGTGAATATAAGTGAGAATATAAATTGATCATGAGAAAATTTCAAGGATTTGAAGTGGTTTAATCATAATTTGGGCTAAGTCCATTAAAAAGGATTTAAGGGACTTAGGAAAATTTTGGAGTTTAGAGTTTAGATTTTTGAATTTGGTTTGATTGATTTATATTTCATTTATATATGTGAATATAAATGAGAATATAAGAGAATTATGAGAAAATCCCATGATTTTAAGATGGTTTGATCAAGATTTAGGATAAGTCCATTAAAATTAAGAACATAAGAAAATTTTAAATTGAATTTATTTGGAGGGTTTGATTTGATTGATTTATATTTATATTTCATATATATGTAAATATAAATGAGAATATAAATGAGTTTTGAAAATCCCGATTTGAATTGATTTGATTAAGGTTTTGGATAAATCCTTTAATAAAAAAGGACTTGGGAAAATTTCAAATTGGGAATTTAATTTTTTTGCATTTGATATGATTGATTTTTATTTATATTTCATCTATATATGTGAATATAAATGAGAATATAAACGAGTTTTGTGAAAATCCCAAGGATTTGAATTGATTTAGATTAGGATGAGGCTAAGTATTTAAGGGAGAACTTAAAGAGCTTAAGAAAATTTCATGAATTGATTTGGAATTTTGAATTAGTTTGATTAATTTGGATTTATATTTCATTTATATATGTGAAGTTATGAGAAAATCTCAAATATTTGAATTAGTTTAGGTCATGATTTAGATTAAGTCCTTAAGGGAAGATTAAAGACTTAGGAAAAATTTGGACTTAGAATTTTTTGATGGATTTTGATTATGGGTTTCAATCATGGATTTGATTTAAGTTGAGTTTGGAGAAAATCAATAAGAATTGATTTGGAGTTTGACTTGAATGAAGGAAAGTAGGAATGGTTCAAGCTAAGGGTAGGCTTTTCTTAACACCCAAGGCATGACTTATTCCTATGGCTAACTCTTAGTCTTAGGGAGGTTTGAGTGTCCACCTTCACTATATGTGTCTTAAGACTAAGGAACTCTTAAAGTCTAAAAGAAGTGTTATGTTTAAGATGGAGGAGTTGAGAACTCATTCTAAAATGAGGTCAACAATACTAGAACAACCCTCTAGTTCTGTTAGGGTAATCCTTGGGGATACACACAATCTTCTTTAGACAAAGGAAGGTTGAGATATTTTCCTATCCTGAATCTCCAAGAAAATTATTTCTAAGATAAGAAAGTTACCATTGCGGTGCACACAGACTCAAACTTTCGTAAGGAAGGTTTGCAAGTTGCTAAGAACAACTTGAGGGAGGAGAAGAGCATACTTGACAATAGTTTGCGGATAGTATAGTAGCAGATTTGCACTCCTTTCAGTTATTCTGAGTTCCTCATGACTCTTCTTAGTAGTCATATTGTATCAAGCGGGCCAAATCCCTCTCACTTACTTTTGATTTGTACTTTGTACCTTCATCCAAATCTAAAAATTCAATGAAGAAGAAGACTGATTCTGCTTACATCTTCTCTACTTTTAATGATGTTGATGATTTTATTTCTATAGAAAGCTCTCCAAGTGTTAATAATTATAATAATTTTGATCCACTCCTCTCTGATTTAGAAATGGATTATCCATTCTTAAATCACCCAGGTTCGCCCATTGAGATTGATTTGAAGTCATCCGACTTCGATGATCCTATAGGAGAAGCTGTAGGTAAACCTGATGAGGAGGTAGAACTTTCCATTAAACCATCTCGTGAAGTTACTGAAGTCAACCTTCGAAGTGACAAAGTTCTATCTCCTAGGGTAGCATCTCAAGATAAGGGTAAACAAGTCATTGGTTCTAGATCAGAAGCCCCTCCACGATGTTCCTATGGATATGCTTGTGGAGGACCAGAGTTGACCACAATGTCCTCACCAAGAAAGTTGCTAAACTAACATATATGATGTCCTTGTCTTATCCAAAGAGATGAGGGAGTCATTGATCAAAGCTCTTCTTGATCCAAAATATGCTTAGCTCAGCTGACCGCTATTGGAGAGGAGACAGGTTATTCAAGAGAAGCCCATGGAGTTACATTTACCAATGAAGATCTTCTTTTAGGGATAACAGAACACAACCGTCCCTTCTACATCATAGTGAACATGAGCAGATTCAGACTCTCTAGGGTGTTAGTAGATCCAGGTGCATCAGTGAACATTATGAGTCTAAAGACCCTTGCCTACTTAAGGATTGACATCTCCAAATTTTGAGGAGATCAGATGATGTTGAGGGGATTCAATGAGCAAGGTGAGAAGGCTTTGGGCTCCATAGAATTGCCACTAGGGATAGATAACTAGAAGACAAAAGTCAAGTTCTATATAATTAATTTAGATACATCTTTTACTACTTTGCTTGGTAGACCTTGGATACATAGAAATAACACAGTTCCATCCTCTTTGCATCAGTGCATCAAATTTTGAAGAGGTGGGATCGAGTACTGTGTCAAAGGAGACTTGAATCCATTTTAGTTAGAGGTTGAGATATATGAAGATGCAACCTACTATCTTCCTCCAAATCAAAAAAATCTATTCTGAACTTGGTGAAAGTTCAAAAACAAAAATAAAGAAATAAAAAAAAAAAAAAGGAAAAAAGAAAATAAAAGAAGCAAGAGAATCGGAACCGAGGAAGAGTAGAGCTAGATATTGGATTTTGCTCTGTTGTTCCTCCATATGAACACATGGGTGAGATGACTCGACCCTCAAGGTAGAGGAAGAGGCAAGCCAGTAGTTCTAGAGGTGGAAGACCTCATTCTGGTGGCCGGTAGTGGGAGAGCTATGTTCCGACTCACAGAGTACCCTCTATCCACATGACTTGGGTTGAGGATGAGTCTCATGTGGTTTTACCCGACCAACCCTCTCGTGGGTCCCTTTGGAGGTGATGTTCAAGCTAGACAGTGATGAAGACTAGGCCTCCAAGCAAAGCATGATTGTATCCAAATCATTATTATGTAGAATAGTCAGACAACAATTGAGAACTTTAGCTTTAACCACTTTCTTCCCAAAGTTGAAGGTTTGGTAGTTAGAGGCCCCAAGTCATCCAGATGTCAAGCCAAAGAGGTTTTGTTGGGAGTATCATCCTCAAGTTAGGAAGCCGATGCAGAACTTGAGGATGATTCATATAAAAATTTAATACAACTACCTTTTAATTGGTATTCACCTTATGTTCTTAACTTAGTAAATAAGAGATTAATCCCCCATACTTGATTTAAACACATGTCATATTACTTTGAAAGACTATGGGACAACCAAAGCAGACATTCTCAATCAAGACCAGGACTAGGATTTAGCATAGTGGGTCTAGTCGATGACGACAACCATTGCCTAGTCATCACCACTCATTTAGGGCCTGATAAGTTCTTTTCAAATTATGCTAACTCTTTTGAGGAGGTATGTTTAGAAACTTCAGATGACCCAAATGTGCATGAAGTCAAAGAGACACTGTCAGAGTTTGAAGAAGAGATCAGATCAACCATTGATGAATTCAAAAAGATCAAGTTGGGAACAAAAGATGATCCACGCCCGACGTACATTAGTTCCTCATTGAATGAAGAAGAAACTAATGACTTAGTTAGGCTATTAGTTGAGTTTAAGGACTGCTTCGCAAGGAGTTATGAAGAAATGCTCGATTTATCTCCTAACACAGTAGTCCATAAACTAGCAATAGATCCTAATGCTAACCCTATCAAGCAGGTTCCTAGACTTATGCGATTAGAAATTGAGCAACATGTCATTTTTGAAATCAAGAAATTGATCGATGCTGACTCTATCAAGGAAGAAAAATATCACACGGTTGGCCTGTCATTCAATTAAGAAAAAATAGCCAAATTGCATATGTGATTTTAGGGATCTAAATAAAGCATGTCCTAAGGATGAATTTCCATTTCCTATACCAGAATTAATGGTGGAGATCGCCTCTTCTCATGTAGTATTCTCCTTTATGGATGGGTCATCTAGCTATAACCAAATCAAGATGTTCCCCGAGGGTGAAAGAAACACTGCTTTTCGAACCCTAATTGGAATCTATTGTTATAAGGTCATGCCTTTCGGCCATAAAAATACTGGTGCTATATACTAGCGGGCCATGACTCGAATCTTCAATGAACTCATTCATCATCAAGTTGAATGCTTTGTTGATGATCTAACAGTCAAAAATAAAGAAAAGAAAAACCATCTCTTCGATTTGAGAGTAGGTTTCTAATGGTTAAAATAATTTAATCTCAAAATGAATCCCCTGAAGTGTGCATTCAGAGTAGCTCCAGGAAAATTCCTTGAGTTTTTTTTTGACATCGGAGAATACAGATCGATCTAGAAAAGATCAAGGCTATCTTAGAAATGCCCCCCCTAAAAGTCTAACTCAACTCAGATCATTCCAAGGGCGGTTGCTGTATCTAAGATGATTTATTTCCAACCTATTAGGGAGATGCCAGCCATTCTCAGCACTTGTCAAAAAGGATGCCAAGTTCAAGTGGGATGACAAGTGCTAGCATGCTTTCAAATACATCAAGCACTACCTGATGACGCCACCAGTTCTAGCAGCCCCTATCTTGGGCAAGCCATTGATCCTCTACACTGCTGTATTAGGCAACTCCCTTAACGCTTTGTTGGCCCAAGCCAATGATGAAGGAAAGGAAAATGCTCTCTACTATCTCAGTCATCATCTAATCCCTGTTGAGGCAAACTACCCACCTATTAAAAAGCATTACCTAGCTTTAATCTTCACATCCCAAAAGCTATGACATTACATGCTTTCTTATAAGGTGAATCTGATCTCTAGAATCAATCTACTATAATATCTCACGGCATGACCAACATTATCCGGACGATTGGCACGATGGTCCATGATTTTGTCACAGTTTGACATCACATTCTACCCCTCTGTGCTGTGAAAGGACAGACACTGGCGATTTCTTAGCAGCACACTCACTTCCTAGTGATTCTTTATGTAGTGATAACCGCCCTGATGAACAAATGATGAACTTAGGGGACACTAGCATTTGTCATTGGGAGATGTATTTTGATGGTTTGACTTCCATTCCAAAGGGAGAAGAGCCACGATATACTCTTCTAGGGAAGGTAGGGGTAGGAATAGTTCTCCTAACTCTGGACCGCGATGTGATGAGATTCTCATATCATCCGTCCACCATGCACCAACAACAAGCCAAATATGAGGCTCTAATTACTAGTCCAGTTAATCACTACAATGCATCCGAGCATCAACATCTTCGAGATTCGCTCATCATCAACCAAATCATTGGGTCTTACAAAGTTCTAAAGCATAAGATCCATCATTACCACAAGTATACCATGGAGTTGTTGGGTAAAATCCCAGGGGTTACTATCTACAAGATTCTTCGAGGAGATAATGTGTATAGATTGGCCAAGCTTCGCCAAGGAGTTGGCATGCCCGTAAGATGAGTCCATTCCAATAAGGGTCCAAAATAAACAAGTCTTATCCCCTATTAATGCTAAACTCTTCGAGAGACTCTCTCTTAAGGGGGAGGTTTCCGTTGCCAAAAAGGATGAGGAGTCAAATTGGAGGAAACCATTCATGGATTATCTTAACACATGCAAACTATCTCAAGAGAAGTCATTAACCCATTAGGTGAATTAGAGAGTTCTCTCCTATGATCTCGTGGATGACACCTTGTACCAGTAGTCTTTTGATCATATGTGGTTACATTGTTTTAGCAAACACAAGCCGTAAGATCTGACCAGATGCATTGTGTTTATGCGAGCTCACCTGTCCAAAGATGAAAGCCAAGATCAAGAGACTAGGATACTACCCCTTCATGATTACTGCATGTATGAATTTAGCTAGAGGCCCACCAATGTGCACGGTGTGGTCCTACATCAACCACCCAACATTCTACATCTTACATTAGCCTCATGGCCATTTGAGTGTTGGGGCACTGACATAGTGGGTCCGATCGATCCTCATTCTTCCAAGGGTTGCCGGTTCATTCTATTTACCATCTACTACTTTTCCAAGTGGGCGGAGGCAATTCCACTTAAAGAAGTCATAGCTTAGCATGTGCTCCAGTTTTTCAGGAATCGTATCGTATATAGAATTGGGGTGCCTCAATGAATTATATCCGATAATGGTATTGCATTCAAGAGTACCAAGATCAACAGCTTTGCTCGGAGGCATAACATAGATTGGAGATATTCCACCATCTACTATCTAAGGTCAAACGGTCTAGCAGAAGCATTCAATAAAACTCTCATCCAGATATTGAAGAAGACACTCACCAAAATAAGCAATAGTGACATGAGAAGTTGCTTGAAGCCTTGTAGGCTTACCGCACCGCATACAGAACTCCAACTCAATCTACCCCATTCTCCTTAGTGTATGGGTCCAAATCCATTCTATCATTAAAAGTCTAACTCCAATCACTGAGGATAGGAAGATTACTATGGAGCAGAACACCAAGTTGCGGTTAAAAGACCTCAAAGGTTTGGAGGAGAGAAGCCTCCGGGCATGCCAAAACCTCAAGTTGTACATAGCTAAAATGATTCAAGCTCATAACGAGTTGGTCTGTGTTGACCTCACTTTTGGAGTGAGCTCTTAACCTCCTCTCCCTAGACTTAGGACTCTTCTAAACACTAAGAACTCCTTAGTCATATGACACTTCTAGTGATTAGGTGAACACTTAACCTAAGCCTAGAGACTTAGAAGTGTTAATCATAAAGCAATACGTAACCGGAACGAAGTAGGAAATTACCCATCATATAGCCTAAACCCAATCTAGGTACACTTTCTCAAATCAAACCCATATTCAATTCTCAAATCAGATCTAAAATTCATATTCAAATTCCAAATCTAATTTTAAATTTGACTCCAAGTGATTGAAACTCAAAATCAAATTCAAATCCTAAGACCCTTCCTAAGCCATATGAACCACATTCATAAGCTTAGCCAAAACTCCCTTTAAATCAAATCAAACTCAATTGATCTCTCTATAAATAAATTATTCCTTCATTTATATTCACAAATATAAATAAAATCCAAAATTCAAATGACCAAAACTATATCAAAAAATAAATCTAAAATCAATCTAAGCCCTTTAAGCCAATTCTTTGGACTTAGCCAAATTATATCCAAATCAAGTCAGAACTAATGGATTTTCTTTCGAATCAATCATTCATTCGATCATTTATCCAAATATAAATAAAACATACAATCATCAAACCAAATTCAAGTTAACCCAAGTCAAGCCTGACTTAGCCCTTTTGCTTAAAACTTTCAATTGAGCCAAAATCCCTTAGACTCCAAATTAATTGCCGTTGAATTTATATTCTAATCTAGGGCTCATATATAAGTTCAACTAAAACTTGAATCAAACCAAAAACAAACCAATTGATCCACTTAGGTCCACTTGGCCCAAAGTGACTTAAAGGACCCATTTGAGCCAAGTTCTAATCCAACCCAAATTGGATTAAACTAAGCTCACCAAAACCTTCCATCATGATTATTGATCATCATAGAATGATCAATTGCAAACAATTGGGTCAAAGCAAGTCAAGTTAGTCATTTGAACAAGTCAACCCTTAGCCCAAATAAACCAAAACTAGCCAAAACTCATCCTACACCAAATTGATTGAAACCAAAGATTTGAATCAACCCAAAGTCAATATTTAAATATGACTTGATTATTCAAATCAAGTCCAATTGGTCATTTGATCCAAGTTGACCCAAATTGGCCTAAAGAACCAAATTGGGTCAAATCATGATCTAACATAAATTGATTGCAACCAATGGCTGAAGTTCATTCCAAATTGATTATTGAACTTGACCAAAGTCATAATTAAAATTTGATCAATCAGCCCAAATGGTCAACTAATATAGCCCAAATTGGCCTAAGGGTCAATTTGATCAAATTAAATCCAAATTAATTCAAACCAAAGACCACATTCATTCAATTAGCCAATTGAACATGAATCAACCCATAACCAGCTAATTTGGCTAATTTTGGTCAAATGGGTCAATTTGACCATGATATGACCCAAATTAGGCCAAATCCCTTGAAACCAAGCCAAAACCCATTGGGGCTGATCAAATCTGACCCAAACCCATTTGGGATCAGTCCAAAACCAACCCAACCCATTTAAATCTCTCATGGATTCTCCTCCACATAGGATTCCACCCAACCTCATTTAATTCTCCCCTATCACATGCACTTAACCCCTCCCCAACATTTGCATTGAATAGGGCTAATCATATGGCAGCAAAAGAGAAATTTAGAGTAAAACTTCAAAGTCCTCAATCAATCCATCATCCACTGCAACCACCCCAAGCAAGATGACAATCAATTATGAGCCAAAAAATTCAAAAAATGAAGGATTTTCGACCATTATAAAAGGAGGGGGAAATGAAGCTTTAGATCTCTTCCTCTCACCACCATTCAGCCCCCATAAGCTCCCCAAAGCAAAAAAAGGATCCATCCCCCACCTCTTTGAGCCATTTTTTAGCTCAAAAACACAAATAATTACTTTTTTTGGTGACGGTACATTGAGAAGAGGATGTTAGGAGGCATTGAAGATCATTCCAAAGCTTCCTCATACCTAGAGTTCTCGGATCTTCACCTAGAAATCATCCGAGATAAATTTTGCCAAGGCAGGATTTTGCGCATTTTGTGTTAATTTTCTTGTAATTTTAGAAATTTCCCCTAGATAATCTCATATTTTTTACTTTAAATCATCCCAATTAAAAAACATAATTTTTTTCGGTGTGAATCGATGCAAAAATGGGTCCATTTGGATAAGTTTTGGCTTAGAAACTCTCATTTTTCCTTTAAAGCGAATCGTTCCGTCGGGCGTTAATAGATCCATGATTCAGGATCGACGGCTGATCCGCATGGATCGCATCGATGCCTTGATCGATAGACCATCCAATCATGCGGTTGCGCGGTCCGATTGGATGGTCGTGCGATCGGACCATCCGATGGTTTATGATGGACGACTCGATGCTCCATCGCGAGATCCTAGCCCGATCCGCGTGATCTAATCCGTCAATCTATGAGCGAATGGCAGGAAGCGCAGTCATTTTCCGCCCTTGATGGGACGTGAGCATCGATATTTCTTTTTATAAAAAATTAATTTAAATCACCTAAAACTTCAAAAAAAAAAAAAAAATACTTAACCAAAATTACAAACAAGGCTCGTTGGATTTGTCTTTTTTTAGAGAAATCTAACAAACCAAAATCCCCAAATTTACTCTTTTTTTTAATTTAAGTTTTAGTGAAAATCAAATTTCATTAATTAAACCAAAATATATACACAATTGAAATTTTTTTGATTGAAATTAATGCTAAAAACATAATAAATTTCAAGTGAAAAAAACTTATGGATTGGAGAATTAAATTTTGAAGTTCAAATTGTCCATTTTAATAAAATAAATCAAATTAAAATTCAAAATTTCCAAAAAAACTTTAAAATGGCTTAAATCACTTCAATTGATATATAGAACTATTAAGAAAATAATGTAATTTTTTGAATCCTAATGAACCCTAAACAAACACTTAAGATTAAAGTTTAATCAGTTAAGGAGTTAATTAAAATATAATGTAAAAATAATTTAAATATCAAAATGAGAAATGAAATAATACTCAATAATAATCAAACCTCAAATCGGAAAATATCATCCTTAGAAATTAAAATTAAAATGACTCTTAAATGATTAAATCTTAAATCAAACTTAAAATTAAACAAATATAAGAAACTTTTATAAAATTACTAACTACATGGCTCTAATAATGAATTAATAAATAAATAAACGAAACTAATTAATCATTAAATAAACTAAAAATCAAATTGATTAATAAACCAATACAATCTTTAATACTAATCAATTAAACCAAATAAAGTTAAAGTAAACTTAATTAACATATGATTAAATCACATCTATTTGGAATAAGATAATAATTAACCATTAAATATTTCAACCTAATAACTAAATTAAACATGTTAATAAAATCATAATAAATGAATCAAATCAAATAAAACTTCATAAATAATCAAACTTAATTGAAATGAAATAAACAATTAATTCACTTAATAATGATGGTAATAACAATAACCCCTTAATCAAATCAAACAGTAAAACACTTAACTAAATCAAATTTTGGGAAATTAAGTCATTAATCAATTAAACAAACCCTTAATTAATCTAATAATTTAAAATTTTTATTACCTTTAATCAAACTTAATTAATGCATCTAATGAATTAATCCAATCTTAATTAAATTAATTTAAATAAGTTACATTAAAAGCTAACTCTAATTAAGCTTAAATCAAACCATTAATTAATTTAATCACATCCCTCAGTAAACTAATTAAGTTAATCAAAGTAATCACATCAAACCTAAGCAATCAAATAAATATAATTAAATACTAATCAAAACCTAAATTATTAAGTCATTAATTTATTTTAGTCTAAACAAATATGAACCAAATTGAAAATTAAACAAACCTTTATAATTACATAAATATATCTTAATTAAACTAATCACATAATCATTGAACCTAAACACCATGAATAATAAAGCTAATCAAATCAAATTAAATTAAATTAAATTAAATTAAGAAAGACTCTCATCAATTTAATATGCAATCAAATCAAATCTCATTCAACCTACTTAAATAAGATAAACGAATTAACTATCCAATGTATGAAATCAAAATGCAAAACAAACTTTGATAAACATGATAAATGAATGAGATTAAAAGATAAAATCTTAATTACAAAGAATCAAACCCAATTAAAATCAAAATAAAATCTCAATTAATCTAATCATCAAAATACAAATAAATGAACCCAATCAAATTAAATAAACATAAAGTTAATTAAGCTAACCTTAATCAAAGAAAGAATTAGATATTAATTTAAAAGGATATTGAATTATTAAAATTTAATTAAATCAAAACATATAATCTAAAATTAATTAACCAAAAATACTTGAATTTAAACAAACTTAAACTTCATTACATATCAAGGATATTGAATTATCAAGATGTATTAAACCAAAACATCTAAATCAAAATCAATCATCAAATACTTAAACCAACTCAAATTCTAAGCTCTAAATCAAATCAAATAAATTACATAAATTTAAATGGGCTAATTAAGATAAAGGACCTTGGTTAGATTCTTTAGGAATTAGGATGTAGGATGAGTTCCATCTATAAATGGAATTCATTCTACTCTTCATTCTTGAAAACTTAAACATCATTTTAACCAAATAAAAGTGAAATAAAAATAAAAAAATAAATCATTAAATCATTTAAATTAAAATCACCCATAGGTAAAATTTAAACAAATTCAAACTCTAAATTGAAACTTAAATTAAAACGTAAAGTCTTCCACAACCTTAAAACATTAGAATACTAAGTCACCACTTCTAATGCTAAGTTAGGGCATTGTATGTATGATGTTGTGTTTTGTTTTATCATGTAATATTTTAGACTAGAAGTTAGGGTGTATGTTTCATAGACTGTATGTTACGCCATTATTAGCCTAATCATGTTTTCTGCAGTGGGTTGTGCTTAAGGGGCTGCTATAATAAAAAATATAATTGCATTTGCTATGTAGGTTGCTTAGCCCCTAAGAATAACTCACGTTAGGACAGGTGGGCTTGATTACCCATGTGTGAGGTGCTAAGTCCAAATTATTCATATAACTGCTTGAGTTGTATGCTGTGTTTAGCTAACATTTGTTTTGCAGGTATAACTAGATTTACTTTTCCTATTTTTGATGTAATTTTGCATTAGGAATTAGGATTAGTATTATGGGAGATTAGGATGAGCAGTGGCCAGAAGGCTTAGTCCCTGGGGTGCCCTGTGATGCCTTTGGAGCAAATCAAATCAAAAGAAAGAGAAGAAAAAAATGAAGAAAAGAAGACCTCCATAGCATGTATTACTTTTTTTATAATACGGGTTGTATAAGGGTAGAGCTTCCCATCTTTTTCTCTTTTAGGGTGTACGGAACCCGACCTTTTATTCTTTTATGACAGTCTATAAAATTATTTGATGTTATGTTTAGATTGTGCATTAGAATAGTATGTTTTTCATAGTTTCTTTATGATTAATGCTTGAATGTGTGGCCTGGATATGGTAGACTCTTAGGATTAAATTAATTCTTTCTATCCCAATTAACAATTCATAACTAAAATTTTAAAATAACTCATAATCTCACATAAAAACCTAGGAATTAAACCAAGATAATAAAATTTTTAGCAACCCTATAGTTGGATGAATGAATGTATAATATCATGCATGTCATATTATTTCACTCTTGTTAAGAGGGGGCTTCCATCTTTACTAGAGAATGAAGGCTTAACCTGTGAGAGCTTTTGGTGGAAGAACACCCCTTTCTCTCTTGATTTGGCCCATAATCAAATTCTCATGCATTTAAGCATACAAAATCCCATAGCTTATGTTAAAATAAAGAGTCCAAAAGAATCAAATAAATTTGATAAAATTTGCATTATATTAAGTAATGGTTTCATACCACTCATGCTCTAGTCTCTTAGGGAGTGAGTTTAAGGACTTAGTCTCCTTTCTAAATAAATAACAGCCTAGCCATCTTGCAAAGCATAAGACTTACTACATGGATTTAAAGCGTAGGAGGAGTTAGTCTCAGCGGTAATAAGTCTAGCCTTGGGTGGTTTATTCTCTCTTGTAGAGGTAAACTATATACCCATTTTCACCTTAGATTTAAGCTGTGCTTTGGCTCTCACCAAAGCTCCCTAGATTTAGGATCTGAGGTAGCTGTTTCCTTCGGGCTACAAGCATAAATCCTCATATCTTAGGTATTTTCATAATATTTTGTTGTGGAATTATAAGCCCTAGCAATCTAATAAAATGTCAACTCAAATAATTAACTCTCTTTAATTTCAAAAATATAAAGTCCAATTATAGGGTAGATTGGAATGCTCACTAGGTTGCTTTCTAGTATCATGAGCATTTCCTACTTTCTCCCTTTAGATTGCAAAAATCAGTCTTCTTCTTGATCTATCCCATTTGATTTTCTAAAATAGCCAATCCTTTGATAGTCTTAGCCTTCAAATCTTTGGAGACCCTAATTGTCTACTTTAATCGAGAGTATTCTTAAGGAATTTCCATTTCTTAGGATGTAATTAACTATGGGGGCTTGCCTCCATAGGAAAATTAACAAATTCGGCTTAAAATAAACCATACTTTACTTTTTCATGTAAAGTAGGGGAAAGATCTCTGGCATATTCAAAGACCCATCTTGCTTTAGGAGTCCTTATTAGGTGATTAGGTCCATTACAGGGTGGTGATTTCTATCTTTTGAGATAGTGCATCATTCCTTAATGTCATACCCGATTTCTTCAATAAGTACACCCTAAGATCTGCGTGTGTCCCCATCCTTAAAAATGAACATCATAGATTTTTCTGGTGACTCTGCTGGGGATTGTTCCTCTCTCCATCTTTAGTAGACAATTATTATCTCCAAGCATCGATAGTGGACTTATATTTTATATAGGCTCAAGACTATCATTCTTTCCATTGGCACTTAGCTTATTTCATCCTTAAGCAAAGCTCGCCAACATCCTTTAGGTTTTAAGACCTCACTCAGTAGGTCTTAAAATCCCTAGTTCCCCAATAGGTGAAAATTAAAATTAATCAAACAAAGGAGATGACCAAAATTAAGATCATCTTCACCATTCTGATCGTGAGGCAAGGTTCATCCCATGAACGATAAGAAAATAAAACCCTTCTGCAAAATAACATGTCTTTCTAAAAATACTTTTTTAAAATCTACATAATAAAAGATCTTTACACAAAAAATTTGTAAGAAATTTTCAAAAAAGGCACAAAACATATATAACCAAACCTCTAACAAATCTATGATTGTTACATGGAGGTTCTTTTCAAAATCAAAATCAACCATTTTAATGTCTTTTCAAAACACATTTTCTTTGGAAATAGCTATCCCCATCCCACACACTCAAATTTGTTGGATGGAGATTTTATTTTTGAATTAAATTATAATATAAAATTGAAACTCCACTTAACATACTTTACATGTGCTAGAGTTGAAGTTTCCCCTCTTTTCGAAAAGCAATAAACCATACAGACACGAAAGAGAAGTCATGACATATTTGAACCCCCCCACTTGACATACACAAATTTGTCAAATGGGAGTTCCCCTTCCCTTGGAGAAGGAAAGAAAATTGAATTCTATTTGCATTTGTCTGATAAAACTCCTTGACAAAGTCTTAGACTTCAAAACACATTGGGAGCTCAGTTGACATGTCCAAGTATATCAAATGAGAACCCCTTTTGAAAATCATAAGAACAAATTGAACTCCATTTAACATACCTAAGTTTGTTAAATAAGTTCATTTTCTTTCAAAATCATAAACACATTTGACTTTCACTTAACATACCAAATTTGTTAAGTGAGAGTTTCATTTTCAAAATCATAAACACATTTGACTTTCATTAACATACCAAGTTTGTTAAGTGAGTTTCATTTTCAAAATCATAAATACATTTGACTTTCACTTAACATACCAAATTTGTTAAGTGAGAGTTTCATTTTCAAAATCATAAACACATTTGACTTTCACTTAACATACCAAATTTGTTAAGTGAGTTTCATTCAAATCACATTTGACTTTCACTTAACATACCAAATATATTAAGTGAGAGTTTCATTTTCAAAATCACAATCACATTTGACTTTCACTTATCATACCAAATTTGTTAAGTGAGAGTTTCATTTTCAAAATCATAAGCACATTTGACTTTCGCTTAACATACCACATTTGTTAAGTGAAAGTTTCATTTTCAAAATCATAAACACATTTGACTTTCACTTAACATACCAATTTTGTTAAGTCAGGGCCTCTTTTCAACACACATTTGATCCCATTTTAACATACCAAATTTATTAAATAAGAATCCAATGTCAAACCACATCTGAGCTTTCACTTAATATACCAAATTTGTTAAGTGAGTCTCATTCTCAAAGAAAAAAATAAATATATCTCAAACACATTTAGGGATTTCAATTAACATATTAAATTTGTTAAGTGGGACTCCCATCTTCAGAGAAAAGTAAATCTATCTCACAATCACACTTGACTTTCACTTAACATACCAAATTTGTTAAATGAAAGTCTCATCATCAAACACAAATCAAACACATGTGGCATTTACTTAACATACCAAATTTGTTAAGTAAAAATCCCCATTTTTTAAATTAAAATATATCATAATTAAATCTTCACAAGCAAAAATATTTCAAACACACAATCACAACCTCTTCTTATCATACCTAAATTTGCTAAGCAGAGGTCTTTCAACTATCAATATTTTCAAACAAGATGCACAAAACATAAATATCTCCAAGAAAATCTCTTCACAAATTTAAGAACCCCACCAAAATTACATAAATCAGTTAAGTATGGGTTCTAAATCAAAATCAAATGAAAAAGACCTCCTTAATATCCAAATCTCTCCAAATAACCCCACTTAACACATTTAAATTGTCGATTGTGGGTTCAAAACTCCAAAATTTTGTTACTTGCGTGGAACAAATATTAAGGTAGAAATCTGATACAAGTTATATTTCCACAATCGACATACAATTTCGATTAGTGTAGTCTTTAAGTTTTCACACATGGCCTCAGTATGTGTTTACTTTTCCTTTGGGATGGATTTGGCCTTGGATGGTACCTCCCCCGACTTTGCCACCTCATTCATTTTGGTTGTTTTGAGGGGGATTCACTTGTGAGGGGACCACCCTCACAATCATCAAAGGAGTATGGTGGCAGGCGGTCATCATAGATATGTCGACTCGAGTTTCTCTCAAGAGAGGATTGTTCTCTATGCGGTTCTATGCGATTGTTCCGGTGCCGGTGCACTTAGTGGTTCCCTCAGCAGGAGCACACACCTTTGGTTGGCTCCTTCCAAAGGGAAGGCTATCTTGAGATAGTCTCCCCACACATGAGGTTGGGTCTAATTCTCGTCTGCCTCTAGTACTACACCGCGGTGCAGCAAGATTAAGCGGCATCATGGCATAGAAGGAGCTAGGCGCTTCCAGTGCTAGGGGAGTTACCTAGGATAGTGTCTCCCTCTTATCACGGGAAAGTTTCACCCTCCTGGTTTAGATGGAGAAGGCATTAGAGGATCTTTCACCTCCACCACAGTTCATTTTGAGGATCTATCGGTGATAGGAGAAGTGTATCTGAGCTCGATAGTTATGCAGTTGGCGACTTATGGATGATCGGTGAATATTTATTAGTCATCCCTTGAGTGTGGACATCAAATAGGAGAGAGGCGGGGAGGCTCGATCAATAAAATTACTAGAGAGAGAGCGGTATGTTGACCGTGAGCCTCAACTCATGGACTTTCTTGATCATTGCTACCGCTTATCATCTTGATAGCATTCTACACCACCATGGGAAGCTCTTTGAGAAAGGCGGTGTTGCCTCCACCACACCATCCACTCTCACCATCACTGTTATCATCCTCCACATGAGCACAACATCGGAAAGAAAGCTCCATTGGTGATCCCACAAGGGTCCCACTTCATCTACTCTCCATTGAGGTGAGGGGCTCCTATTCACCTCTAATCTTGTGAAGAAGGAGTGGCGAGCCATCGTGTCTCACCACACCACCACATCAGGTAGTGGCGGTAGAAGGAAGGGGAGTTGCTCCCATAGTAGTAGATCTAGGGATATGGCGAGGCATGTCTCTTCCAGTCATGATCCTCCCATAGTCAATGTTAGTGATGTTATACTATCGTGAAAGTCCTCCCAGAGTAGAGCAGCAATGCACGATGTATTTATCGGTGAGCATAGCCCCTCCCCACCGGCGATGAGTGTTTATCCTTGCATGATTAGATTGCTCTTCAGATGAGATCGTCGCTCAGTACTTCACTGAGAAGAGGGAACTCTTTGGAAGCGATTTCTCTCATCAAGAGGATGCTAAGGTCAGTTTTGATCTAGATAAGGATGATCTCTTGGAGGACTCAGTGGAAGTCCATATGGTCGACACTAGGGGTTCCCTCCTTAGGGATCAACATAGCCAGGAGGGTGTTGTAGTTGAGAAAGAAGACACTCATTCAACCCAACCCATTAATTGAGCGAGAGATGAGCATATCGGTAAGATGGAAAATAGTTGAAGACTTGTTAGTCCCAGCACTTCAAGGCCAAGCTCCATCTGACTACTCCCTTAGAGACCACCACAGGTTGTTGCATGTTACGGATCAGAGTACATCTCCCATGGACCAGGATAGTGACAATCTTCATAGGAAGGTCACATATAGTACCTCCATGCCTGAACAAGATATAAAGCATATGGTGGGATAACAAGTGAAGGAAGTGTTGGCGCAAGCCCTAGGTGGCTCGTTTGTTTCAAAAGGTAGACCCTACCTAAAGGAATTTGATGTAGTCCAATATCTCAAGGGTTTTATGCCACCATCCTTCAAGATCTTTGATGGCAATGGAAACCCTTGGCAGTATATAGCAAACTTTAGAGCTAGCTATTGTAATACCAGAGGTAGTGATGCACTTCTCTTGACTCATGTTAGCGTCATCGGATTGCATTTGATTGGTATCTTGAACCAATGGTTCGGTGAAGACTTTTTTGAGTTGGAGCACCTCTTCATCAAGAGGTTTTTGGAGCAGACAAAGGGTAATTATGGGTGACCTCATTGTGTGCATAAAATCCCAATGAGTCCCTTGTTGATTATATTCTGGTGATAAAATCAGTATGAAATGTGAACCATGTCGAACATGCTATATAAATTCTTCTCAAGAATATTCATGGCCTGGTTGCTTTCATGCTCAAGGATTTACAATCAAAACCTTTGAGAAATTAATCAATAAGGCTAGCCATAAGGGAAGCCAAGCAGTTACCTTTTCAAGACCAATCATTCAAGCCAAGCCACATAAAGCATTGAGAAGAAGGGGGTAGTGTGTGTAGACAAAGGGAAGCGACCAGAGCTCAATATGAGAGACCTCATGCTGTAGCCTCCATTGCCACCTCTACCACCACCTCGGCCTATCACCACCCAACCGGTGGCCCTCACCACCTCCTTCATAATATACTTAGCAGCGGTACTCATATCCACTATTACCCTACTCTTGTCGATAGATTGAATAAGCCATATTTCATTCAAGAGGGAGGTAGTTAGAAGATCTTTAAGAATCTCTTAAAGAAACGACTTTCTTACTTGAACCCAAGAGGCAAGAAGTGGGGCAAGAGTAATGATCCTAACTATTGCCCTACCACCACATGGTTAGTCATGTCTTAGGATTGTGTCACCTTTAAGGACGCTTGAGCCGCCTACAAGTCGGAGCTATTGTTATCCCCAAGAATACTTGTTAGAACAACCCTCCAGCTCTATCGTGAGTACTCCTTGGGGATACTTTCCTCTTAAGATAAAAAGAAGGTTGGATATTGCCTTATCAACCTCTAAAAGTGGTCTCTAAGATCAAGAAGTTTTCTTACAGGTGCCTAAAGTAACTCAAACCAGCAATAATAAGAAGGTTTGCAAGTTGCCAAAGATAACTTGAAGAAGGTGTCAGCCTAGCAGCAATAGTAGCCTACCTTACTTGCCCAGGATAGCATAGAAGCACAACCACCATCCGAGTCCAGCACTCCATCCACCATTAGTACTACTCCTTCCACTAGCTCCTCTTTACTAATAGAGCAGACGGGACAAGGGCACTATACCCCTTACCACTTTATTAGATTTCTATCATGTACCTCCATCTAAGAAGAAATCAATGAAGAAAGCTTTCACTTACATCTTGTCCACTGATACTCTAGATTTTATCCCTCTCAAAAACTCTCCAAGTCTACAAAATAATAATGATAACTCTAGTTTTGATCATACCTCTTCTGATTTAGAAATGGATTTTTCATTTCTGAATCATTCGGGTTTGCCCATTGAGATTGATTTGGAGTCATCTGATTCCGATGATCCCATAGGAGAAGCTACAGGTGAGCCTGATGAGCAGGTAGAACTTTCCACTAAATCATCTCATGAAGTCATTGAAGTTAACCTTCGTAGTGGCAAAGTTCTACCTCCTAGGGTAGCACCTCAGGATAAGGGTAAGCAAATCATTAGTTCTAAAGAGCAGATAGCCCCTCCATAAGATGCTCCACCTATGGATATGCTTGTGGAGGATCAAGCGCCAATTATAACGCCCCAAGCACATCTTAGAAAGCTGTCAACTAAGTTAAGCATATAATACACCCTTATCTTATACAAAGAGATGAGGAAATATCTAATCAAGGCTGTTCTTGATCCGAAGATATGCTACCCAACCGCTAGAGGAGGAGGCTCAGTTAGAGACACTCTGAGTTATATTGATGAAGACTTGCTTCTGGAATGACCAAACACAATCACCCTCTTTACATTACAGTGGATATTGGAAGATACAGGAATTTCAGAGTTCTTGTTGACCATGGTGCATCAGTGAATATTATGAGTCTAAAACCCTCGCTTAAGGATTGACATCTCAAACTTTCAAAAGAGAGGATGATGTTGAGAGGATTCAATGAACAAGGAGAGGGCTTTAGCTCTATAGTTAGAAGTAGATGATTGAAGACTACCGCCAAGTTTCATATTATGACTGATACATCTTTCAATGCTTTGCTTGGGAGACCGTGGATACATGAGAACAACATGGTTCCATCCTACATCGCATGAAGTTTAGGAGGTGGGATTGAATACTACATTAAAGGAGATCTTAAGCCATTCAAATTTATGAGGTCGAAATATAAGGATGCAACCTACTATCTCCCTCAAAATCAAGTCTATTCTTGAACTTGGTGAAAGTTCAAAATAAAAGAAAAAAAGAAAAGGAAAAAGAAAAGAAAAAGAAAAGAAAAGAAAAGAAAAGAAAAGGAAATGAGAAAGAAAATAAAATGGAGCGAGAAATAGACTTGGAGGAGAAAGTAGAACTGATATTAGATTCCACCCTGTTTACTATTCGAACATATGGGTAGGATGACTCGACCTCCACAGAGGAAGAGTAAATCCGAGACATGCCTGGGATGGAAGACTCCCTACTATCTAATGAGATCTACTACCAGACTACCTACCATTCTATATGTATCCAGTTCTCAAGAAAGTATAAGTAAGTGTATCCAAAGTCATATGTGAAGAGGCATCATTGAGAACTTTAGTTCTAACCCCAATTTTCTCACAAAAAAGTTGAGGTTTGGTAGTTAAGGAAGCCCCTAAGTCTTCCACAAATGTAAAGGTGCGAAGTTCTTTCTTGGAGCATCATCCTCAAGTCGATGTAGAACTTGAGGATGATTCATACAAAAGATTTAATAGATTACCTTTTGATTGGTACCGCCTTGTGTTCTTAATTTAGCAAAGAAAGGATTAATTCCAAATGCTTGGTCTAAACACAGGTTGGATTACTTTGAAAGGTTATGGGACAAAAAATGTAGACATTCATAATCAAGACCGGGACTAGGATTCGAGTGGGTCCGATGATGATGATTAATGCTAGTCATCACCAACCATTTGAATATTCTTTTCAAATCATGCTAACTCATTATGAGGAGGTGTGCTTAGAAACTTTAGATGATCCAAATGACTTTGAAGGATGCACCGCTGAGTTCAAGAAGAGATCGATCAACTATCGATGAGCTCAAGGAAATCAACCTAGGAACTGTATATCAGTTCTCTATTGAATGAAAAAGAAACCAATGATTTAGTGAAGCTATTGATTGAGTTTAAGGATTGCTTTGCATGGAGTTATGAAGAGATGCCCGGTCTATCTCCTAACATAGCAGTCCATAAACTAGTAATAGAACCTAATGCTAACCCTATCAAGCAGGCTCCTAGACGCATGCGATTAGACATTGAATAGCAGGTCATTTTTGAAATCAAGAAACTGATCGATGTTGGCTTTATTAGGGAAGAAAAATATTCTACCTGGTTGGTCAATGTCATCCCAATTAAGAAAAAGAATGGCCAAATTTGCATATGCGTTGATTTTAGGGATCTAAATAAGGCATGTCCTAAGGATGAATTTCCACTTCCTATATTAAAATTAATGGTGGACATCGCCTCATCTCATGCAGTATTCTCCTTTATGGATGGGTCATCTAGCTACAACCAAATTAAGATGGCCCTAGAGGATGAAAGAAACACTGCCTTTTGAACCCCAATCAGAATCTATTGTTATAAGGTCATGCCTTTCGGCCTTAAAAATATCGGTGCCACATACCAGCGGGCCATGACTCAAATCTTCGATGAACTCATTCATCATCAAGTTGAATGCTACGTCGATGATCTCATTATCAAAAGCAAAGAAAAGGAAGACCATCTCTTTGACTTGAGAGTAGTTTTTGAATGGTTAAGATAATACAATCTCAAAATGAACCCCCTTAAGTGTGCATTCAGGGTAGCTTCAGAAAAATTCCTTGGGTTTATTGTCCGACACCGGGAATTGAAATAGATCGAAAAGATCAAAGTGATTAGAATGCCACCCCTAAAAGCCTAACACAACTCGTCATTCCAAGGCGGCATATATCTAAGATGCTTCATTTCCAACTTATCGGAAGATGCCAACCATTCTTGCACATGTCAAAAAGATGCCAAGTTCAAATGGGATGATAAGTGCCGATGCTTTTGAAGACATCAAGAATATCGATGACACTCTAGAACCCCTATCCCAGTATTTCATATTATATACTCGCATGACTCCCTTGGCACTTTGTTGGCTCAAACCAACAATGAAGGGAAGGAGAATGCTCTTTATTATCTCAATCATCGCCTAATCCCTACTGAGGCAAACTATCCACCTATTGAAAAGCACTGCCTAGCTTTAATCTTTGCATCCCAAAAGTTACGGCACAACATGCTTTCTCATAAGGTGAACTTGATCTCTAGAGTCAAGCCACTGCAATATCTCATGACACGACCTTATCCGGATGGTTACGTGTTGGTCCATGATTTTGTCTCTTTGACATAACATTCATACCTCCTGGTCGTAAAAGGATAAGCACTTACGATTTCTTAGCCACTCTACTAACTCTCGCTTAATGATGATCTCCGATGAACAAATCATGAACTTAGGGGGTACTAATGCTCGCCACTGGGAGATGTACTTTGATGGTGTAGCTTCCTCTCAAAGAGGAGAAGAACCATAATTTACTATCCGAAAGGGGGTAGAATAGTTCTCTAACTCGACCGTGATGTGATGAGATTCTCATATCCCAATCCATGCACCAACAACGGCGAATATGAGGCTCGATTGCGGTCCGGAGTTAGTCATTACACTATGCATCCAAAGTATCAACATCTTTGGGATTCTCGCTAGTCATCAACCAAATTGGGTCCTATAAAGTTCTAAACCTAAACTCTATCATTACCATAAGTATACCATAGAATTGTTGGCCCAAATCCCAGAGTTTACCATCTACAAGATTCTTCGAGAAGAGAATGCAGTAGCAGACACATTAGCCAAGCTTGCCAAAGAGTTGGCATGTCCATAAGATGAGTCCATTCCAATAAGGGTCCAAAATAGACAAGTCTTATCCCTTATTGATGTTGAACTCATCAAGAGATTCTCTCTTGAAGGAGAGGTTGCCATTGCCAAAAAGGACGAGGAGTCAGATTGGAGGCAACCATTCATAGATTATTTAAATGAAGGCAAACTACCTCAAGAGAAATCATTGGCACACTAGGTGAAGCAGCGACCCCTTTCCTATACTCTTGTAGGCGACACTTTGTACCGATAATCCTTCGATCATATGTGGTTACGTTGTTTGGACAAACACCCGTAGATTGCGACCGAGGTACACTGTTTATGTGAGCACACTAATGACCAAGATGAAAGCCAAGATCAAGAGACTAGGATACTACCACCGATGATCACAATCATGGACGTAGCTAGGAGATGCCACCAATCAGTACACGGTGTGGTCCTACATCAACCACTCAACATTCTACATCCTACATTGGCCTCATGGCCATTTGAGTGTTGGGGTACTGACATTGTGGGTCCGATCAATCCTCCTTCCAAAGGTCATCATTCTATCGCATCGACTTTTTCCAAGTGGAAGGCAATCCCACTTAGAGGTCACAACTCAACATGTGCTCCAATTTTAAACCATATCAGATATGTATTGTGCCTGATGAATTATATCTGATACTAGTACTGCATTCAAGAGCACTAAAATCAACAGCTTTACTCGAAGGCAACATAAATTGGAGATATTCTACCATCTACTACCCAAGGGCAAATGGGTTAGCAGAAGCCTTCAACAAAACCCTCATTCAAATACTGAAGAAGACACTAGATGACAACAAATGATGATGGCATGAATAGTTGGTTGAAGCCTTATGGGCTTACCGTACCACATACAGGACTCTAACTCAATCTACCCCATTCTCCTTAGTGTATGGATCTGAAGCCTTTCTACTATTTGAAGTCCAACTCCCATCACTAAGGATAGTTGTGGGTAGCAAAATTACAATGGAACAGAACACCAAGTTGCGGTTGTAAGAGCTCGAAGGTTTGGAGGAGAGATGCCTACGGGCATTCTAGAACCTCGAGTTATACAAAGCCAAGATGATTTAAGCTCATAACAAGTTGGTTCATCCTAGACTTTTCAAGTAAGAGAGCTTATTTTAGTTCTAAAGAGACCAATTGTTGCCCGTCGAAAGATAAGAGGAAAGTTTGAACCCACTTGGGAATGCCCTTATGCCATAGAGAAGGCCTACCAAGGAGGGTTTTATCAACTCATAAATTGATAGGGAGAGTGCTCGATGCTTCCAATCAATGGGCTGTACTTAAAGAAATACTATCCATAAATCTTGTTTGAAAATAATTATCAATAAAACTTCTTTTCATTCAAATTTCATTTCTTCTGTGTTAGAAATATCTTTTGCTTGTGAATTCGCCATGACATATTTAGGGTAGTATAAGAGAACCCAAGAGGCATCCTATCCCTTCACAACACAAACACAAACTACAAAATGATCCTCTATTACTATTATATAGATGTAAGAGAACCCAAGAAGCATCATTTTAACTAGTACAACTAAGTTAGGTGTAAGAGAACTCGAGTGACATCCTTCCTTGGTAGAGTCACAATTTCCCTTACGACACCGTTTCAACCATTCTTCGATGTGTCTATGGTAGGTGTAAGAGAACCCAAGTGACATCCTATTCCCTTTTCACAACACAAATAAACATATATCTTTTATCTCAGGTTACTTTGATGTGGGAGCAAGCCCCTTGTGGCACTCACTCATTAGCCTTTCTAGGTTGGGTCTACATGCTACCTCGCTAGTATGTCACCCCAGTGGTCACTTTTTGGAGGATGTGAGTCCCGGCTTTCTAACTTGACCATTGCAAACCAACGAGTGCCTTATTAGTTAGATTTCATGCCCGAGAGCTACTCATGTTGACTTTGCTTAAGGAGATGTGAGTCCCCTGCTTTCTTCTTGAACTAGCCATCATGCACACTAGGTTGAGTATATTTGAGGTTTGTAAGTCCCCTGAGGCTCTTTCCTCGACTATATTCGATGTAAGTCCTCTGGCATTCATTTAGTCCCCTAGGTCGATGGCCCTTGTCAAAGACGTGACTATCCTGATCGTCTACTTTAGAGAGATGTAAGCCTACACGCCTTCTTTCTAGATGGATTATCGCAAATCGACGGGTGCCTTAGGTTGGTTGGTTATCTCCATGCTGGATCACCCGTGGACAACACTCTTGGTGTATGAGTCCAGCTTTCTCCTTGAGTTGGCCATGGAATACCTATTTGATATATGACTAGACATGTCATCTTCTGTGTGGGTGTTGGATTAATCATTTAGTGGACCCATCCCCTGCGGGTATTCTATTTGGATCACATCCTTTGCGACCCCATTTAGACACTACCCGGGTTACTTTTGAATTGGACAGTCTGCCTTTCCTAGTAGCCACCCTTGTGGTTGGAGAATTTGCTCAACGAATGTGTAGATTATCCCTTATTTCAGTAAATCTAAGATAGGTCTTGGCTGATGTAAGCTCCTTCTGTTTGATCCGCAAAACCAATAGTCTGTAAAACAAACTAAACTAACAAAATAAAATTAACTTGGATTAGAATTCAAGCCCTGGGCTTTCCCAAGCGTAAAATCCTATCTTTAGGGAAATGTTAGCAAAACTCCCAATAGGAATTACCTGAAGATGTGAGTCCCCGCGCTTTCTTCCTAACTTGACCATTGTAAATTGAAAGGAACCCCTTAGGTTCAGTTACCCAGACTATCCCTTTAGATTTGTAAATCTAAGATATGTCTAGTGATATTAGCTCCTTCTTAGTAGATCAACACCTATTTCCATCTAAAATTAAATTAATTTATTATTCTTGAGTCGATAGTATTTGCTCAAAGTATTGAGAGATGATTATTGATTACTTTAACCATTTTACAACAAAAAATTTTGTTGGTACCCTTTGGGTAGACTACCCTTTGGATTTGTAAATCGAGATCAAGGCGACATAGCCTTCTCGGTCATCACACGCAACAGGTCCACAATATAACACATAATTAAATTAAATTAAATCAAATCAAATTAATCATCGACTACTCTTGAGGTAAGACCCTAGCGACTCACTTAGTAGTCACCCTAGGTCGGATTGATGTTTATCAACGGATCACCCCAATGAGATCCCTACTTTGAAAGATGTAAGTGCTATGCTTTCTTCCTAGATAGTTGCAACGAAAAGGAAACCCTTAGGCCGGATTTTCCTACCTTATGGCTGGTAGACTACCCTTTTAGATTTGTAAATCTAAGATAGGTCAAGGCCGACATAGCCCCTTCTCAGTGGGTCCATTGCACGCCAACAGGGTCCATGACATAACACATCAAATTAAATTAAATCAATTCAAATCAAATCAATATAAATTAAATTAATCATCAGGACTACTCTTGAGTTGAGGTAAGACCCCGAGCACTCACTCGAGTCACCTGGTAGGGTTCAATTTTGCACCATCGCATATCACCGCATGATCCCTATATTGAAAGATGTAAGTCTACTATGCCTTGTTCCTAGTGCAGTCATTACACACTGAAATGCAACCCCTTAGGTCAGATAGTCCTACCTTATGGGTAGGTATACTACCCCTTTGGACTTATAAATTTAAGACAGGCCAAGGCCCTAGTGGCCCCTTCTTAGTATGGTCCATCGCACATCACCAAACATATTAGACAAATCAAATTTCTCTCCAAATGTATAAATCAAATTAGCCTCCCTACTAGAGCTTGGACCTAAATAAAATAAATTTAACTGAGTGTACATCCCTGGCGGATATGCCCTCAATCTAGAACCCTTCTCCTCAGTGGGGCCATAAAAAATTAAACCAACCTCCCTAGTGGAGTCTAATTAGATAAATCAAAGAAATCCAATCAAATTCTTATCCCCAATAGATACACACCCAAACAAATTATACTCATAATCAAACTCAGATCCATATCCCAAGTGGATAGCTTGAACCTATTTCCCTAGAGGAAGGTTCATGTACTCAATCCCCAGTGAATTCTTTCTTACTCTCTTATGCCCTTGACATAAAGAGAGATGCATCACACTAAGATCGTGATTTTATCTACCTTTTAGGTCTAAGTATAAATCACTTACATTGTTTGTTGCAATCTTCTGGATGTTGTTGATTGTTTCGGTTAATGCCAATACGTGCGGTGTGCCTTGTCAGTTACACCACACCTATTGGGGTCCTTTTGTTGACCTCACTTTTGGAGTGAGCTCTTAACCTCCTCTCCTTAGACTTAGGACTCTTCTAGACACTAAGAACTCCTTAGTCATAAGACACTTCTAGTGATTAGGTGAACACTTAACTTAAGCCTAGAGACTTAGAAGTATTAATCATAAGATTAGGCTATGTCTAATGACTTAAAGAAATTATCCATCCTATAGCCTGAACCCAATCTAGATACACTTTCTCAAATAAAATCCAGATTCAATTCTCAAACCAAATCTCAAATTCAAATTCAAATTCCAAATCTAATTTCAAATTTGACTCCAAGTGATTGAAACCCAAAATCAAATTCAAATCCTAAGACCCTTCCTAAGCCATATGAATCACATTCATAAGCTTAGCCAAAACTCCCTTTAGATCAAATCAAACTCAATTGATCTCTCTATAAATCAATTATTTATTCATTTATATTCATAAATATAAATGAAATCCAAAATTTAAATGACCAAAACTATATTGAAAATGAAATCCAAACTCAATCTAAGCCCTTCAAGCCAATTCTTTGGACTTAGCCAAATTATATCCAAATTAAGTAAGAACCAATGGATTTTCTCTCGAATCAATCATTCATTCGATCATTTATCCAAATATAAATAAAACCTACAATCATCAAACCAAATTCAAATCAACCTAAGTCAACTTAGCTTTTGACTTAAAACTTTCAATTGAGCCAAAATCTTAGACTCCAAATTGATTGTTTGAATATTTAATCTAGGCTCATATAAGTTCAACTAAAACTCAAATCAAACCAAAACCAAACCAATTGACCCACTTAGGTCCACTTGGCCCAAAGTGACCTAAAGGACCCATTTGAGCCAACTTCTAATCCAACCCAAATTGGATTGAACCAGCTCACCAAAACCTTCCATCATGATTGTTGATCACCCTAGAATGATCAATTGCAAACAATTAGGTCAAACCAAGTCAAGTTAGTCATTTGACTAAGTCAAACTTTAGCCCAAATAAACCAAAACTAGCCAAAACTCATCCTACACCAAATTGATTGAAACCAAAGATTTGAATCAACCCAAAGTCAATATTTAAATATGAATTGATCACCAATTTAGCCAAACCAAGCCCAATTGCCATTTGATCCAAGTTGACCCAAATTAGCCTAAAGGACCAAATTGGGTCAAATAAGATCTAACTCAAATTGATTGCAACTAATGGCTGAAGTTCATTCCAAATTGATTATTGAACTTGACCAAAGTCATAATTAAACCCAATTTGATCAATCGAGCCCAATTGGTCAACTTGACCCGACCTAGCCCAAATTGGCCAAAAGGGTCAATTTGGCCTAAATCCAAATTAAATCTAAAGTAATTCAAACCAAAGACCACATTCATGTTCAATTATCCAACTAAACATGAATCAACCCATAACCCAAGCTAATTTGGCCAATTTTGGTCAAATGGGTCAATTTGATCCAATATGACCTATATGTCCCAAATTAGGCTAAATCCTTGAACCAAGCCAAGATCCATTGGGGGCTGATCAAACCTGACCCAAACCCATTTGGGATCAGCCCAAAACCAACACAACCCATTTAAATCCCTCATGGATCCTTCCCCACATAGGATTCCACCCAACCTCATTTAATTCTCCCCATCACATGCACTTAACTCCTCCCTAATATTTGCATTGAATAGGACTGATCATATGACAGAAAGAGAGGGCTTCGGAGCAAAAATCTAAAGTCCTCATTCAATCCATCATCCACCCCAACCACCCTATGCAAGATGGCAATCAATTGGGATCCAAAAAAATTCAAAAAATAATGGATTTTCGGCCATTATAAAAGGATGAAAAATGAAGCTTTAGATCTCTTCCTCTCACCACTATTCAGCCCCCAAAAGTTCCCCAAAGCAAAAACAAACCCATCCCCCCACCTCTTTGAGCCATTTTTGAGCTCAAAAATACAAATAGTTGCTTTTCTGGCGATGAAACGGTAAACATCAGAGAAGATGACATTCCAGAAGAAAGCAATTACTGAAGATCCTTCTAAAGCTTCCTCACATACCTAGGAGTTCACTTAGATCTTCACCGCCGCCGGAAACCATCCCCAACGAGGTAAATTTCGCCAAACCATAGTCGGCCTTAGGATTTTATGTATTTTGTATTTATTTTCTTGCGATTTTAGGAATTTCCCTTAGCTAATTCTGTATTTTTACTTTAAATCATCCCAATTAGAAAATAGAATTTTTTCGATACAAATCGACATAAAAATGGGTCTATTTGGACAAGTTTTGGCTTAGAAACTCTCATTTTTCCCTTTAATGCAAAATACTCCATCTAGCGGCTACAACCATCCCATCTTGTGGTTCAGGATCAAACGCTCGATCACATGGATGCGATCCGGCCTGATCGCCGGGATCGACTCGATCACGGCTCGAGGATCATGGTTTTGGATCACGCATCGATCGGGCCTTCGATCACGATATGATCTCTATCCGACGCCGGATCGGATGGCTCGAGAAGCGATACGGCCTTCATCGACGATGGACCATCCGATCGGCGTTGCGACTCGGACTCGATCGCCATCTATGATCGCCGGATCGCATGATTTGATCTAGACCTCCGATCTATGATCGGACGGTCCAGAGTGAGCCACGGATCATTTTCCCTTCCCGCCCAATCGTTGACGTCAATGCCACGCATATTTCTTTTATAAAAAAAAAATTTAATCACCTACAACTTCAAAAATTCATAAAAATAAAATACTTAAGTAAAAATTGCAAACAAGGCTCGTTGGATTCACCTTTCCGAGAGAAATCTAACAAATCCAAAATTCCTAAATTTGAGTGAGTATTTTGAGCTTAATTTGAGTTTTAGTGAAAATCAAATTTTATTAATTAAACCAAATATATATATTAGATTAAGTTGAAATTTTCAGAGGTTGAAAGTAAAGCTAAAACACATCTATCATAAAAATTTCAAGTGAAAAAACTTTTGGATTCAGAGAAATTAAAGTTTAAAATTCAAATTATTCATTTTAATAAAATAAATCAAATTAAAATTCAGAAATTTCCAAAAAAATTCTTCAAAATGGCTTAAATCACTTCAATTGACATCTAGAACTCTTAAGGAAATAATGTAATTTTCTAAATCCTAATGAACCCTAAACAAACACTTAAGATTAAAGTTTAATCAATTAAGGGGTTAATTAAAACATAATCTAAAAATAATTTAAATATCAAATCAAAATGAGAAATAAAATAGCACTTAAGCAATCATTAATCAAACCTCAAATTAAAAAAAAAATATCATCCTTAGGAAATTAAATTAAATGATTTAAGCTAATAAAACTTAATTAAATGATTAAATTTAAATCAAACTTAAAATTAAACAAATCTAGGAATTTAATTGGTGAAACTAGTATAACTAAACCTACACTAAGTATGGAATCTTAATCATATGAAACCCCTTAATAAGTATAAATAAACTAAAACTAATTAATCATTAAATAAACTAAAAAAATCAAATTGATTAATAAACCAATACAACATAATCATTTAATACTAATCGAATTAAACTAAATAAAATTAAAGTAAACTTAATTAACATATGATTAAATCACATCCATTTGGAATAAGATAATTAATTAACCATTAAATATTTCAACCTAATAACTAAATCAAACATGTTAATAAAATCAAACAAACATAATTAATGAATCAAATCAAATAAAACTCATCATAAATAATCAAATTTAATTGAAATGAAAATAATTAATTCACTTAATAATAATGATGGTAATAAAACCCCTTAATCAAATCAAACTTAAGTAAAACACTTAACTAAATCAAATCACTCACATGTGAGAAATTAAGTCATTAATCTCTAATTAAACAAACCCTTAATTAATCTAATAATTTAAAATTTTAATTACCCTTAATCAAACTTAATTAATCAAACATCTAATTAATTCAAACTTAATGAATTAATCCATCATCTTAATTAATCAAATTAATGTAAATAACATTAAAGCTCACTCTAAAATTAAGCTTAAATTGAACCCCTTATTAAAATTAATAATTAATCACACCCCTTAAGTAAACTAATTAAGTTAATCAAAGTAATCACATCAAACCTAAGCTTAATCAAATATAAATGTAATTAAATACTAATCAAAACCTAAATTAAACATAAATTATTAAGTCATTAATTACATCATTAGTCTAAACAAATATGAAACCAAATTAAAAATTAAACAAACCTTTATAATTAACATAAATACACTTCTTAATTAAACTAATCACATAATCACATTGAACCTAAGCAAACCCATAGATCAATAAAGCTAATCAATCAAAATCAAATTAAATTAAATTAAGAAAGACTCTCATCAATTTAATATCAGAAGGCTTAGTCCTCATGCAAGATGCCTTTAGAGAAAAATCAAATCAAAAGAAAGAGAAAGAAGAAATGAAGAAAAGAAGACCTTCATAATGCATTATTATTTTTAATCCGTTGTATAGAATCATTACCCATATTTTTCTTTTCAATTAACCCCGCACTAGTCATTACAGTCTATAAAATTATTTGTTTAAATTATCATTAGAACAACATGCTTTTCATAGTTTTTTTATGATTGATGCTTGAAATGTGATGTGTGTAACTCTTATGAAATTAATTCTTTCTACCAAATTAATAACTCATAACTAAAATTTTAAACAACTCATAATCTCACATAAAGCCTAGGAATTAAACCAAGATAATAAAATTTTAGCAATCAATGAATATATAAAAATATCATGCATGTCATATTATCACTTTGAAAAGGAGGCTTCCATCTTTGCAGAGAGTGAAGGCTTAACTTGAGAGCCTTTGGTGGAAGAACACCGCTTTCTTTAATTTGGCCCATAATCAAATTCTCATGCATTTAGATACAAATCCCATAGCTGTGTCAAAATAAAGAGTCCAAAATTAAATACAATTGATAAAATTTGTTAGATTCAATCATTTCATACCACTCATGCTCTAGTAAGAGTTTAAAGACTTAGTCTCATTTCTAAATAAACCATTTAATCTAAATTAAATAGGTAAACCATATACTCATTTTACCTTAGATTTAGGTCATGCTTTGCCTCGCCAAAGCTTAGATTTAGGATGAGGTAGCTATTTTCTTGAGATATAAAGCATAAATCACATCTTAAGTATTTTCACATCTTATGTGGAATTATAAGCTCTAAAGAATCTAATAAGATGCAACTCAAATAATTAACTCTCTTAATTTCAAAAAATATAAAATCTAATTATAGATATATTAGAATGCTCACAGGCTTCCTAGTCACAGCATTTCTTTTCTCCCTTTGATTCCAAAATAATTCTTCTTGATATATCCCATTTTATTTTAAAATAGCTAATCCTTTGATAGTCTTAGCTTGAAATCTTTGGAGACCTAATTTAATAAATTAGAGTATTCTTTGAATTCTCATTTAAGATGTAATTAACTATGGGGCTTGCCTCTGTGGAACTTAACAAACTACTTATAAATCTACTTTATTTTCAGCAAAGTAGATCTTGGTATACCAAGACCCATCTATGCTAGTCCTTATTAGGTGATTAAGTCCATTATAGAGTGGTGATTTCTATCTTTCGAGATAGTGCATCATTCCTTGATTTCGTACCCGATTACTTCAATAAGTATACCCTAAGATCTGCATGGTGTCCCACATCCTCAAAAATAAACACTACAGTCTGTCCTAGAGCTTTTCAAGTAGGAGAGCTTATTTTAGTTATAAGAAGACTAATTGTTGCCCATCAAAAGATGGAAGGTAAGTTTAAACCCACTTGGGAAGGCCTTTTTTCCATAGAGAAGACCTACCAAGGAGGATCTTACCAGCTTATAAATTGTAGGGGAGAGCGCCCTATGCTTCCAATTAACGGGCTCTACTTAAAGAAATATTATCCATAAAATCTTGTTTGAAATTAATCATCAATAAAATTTTCTTTTCATATCAAATTCCATCTCTTATGTGTTAGAAATATATTTTGCTTGTGAATCCTTCATGATGTGTTTAGTGTAGGTGTAAGAGAACCTAAGCGGCATCTTGTCCCTCCACAACACAAACACAAACTACATTTTCCAAACTATTAGTAGGTGAAGAGAACCCAAGATGCATTTTATTTAGACAACTAAGTTTGTGTAGAGAACCCAAGCGCATCTTATTCCCTCTTTCACAACACAATGAACATATATCTTTTGTCTCGAGCTATTTTGATGGGAGGAACCTATATCCTCATTAGCGCTCTAGTGAGATATGTTACCTTGTATCACCCATCATCCAGATGTGAGTCACCGCTTTCTTCCAACTTGACCATTTAAACTAACATGCCTTGTGTTGGTAGCCTTACCGCATTTAAGCTATCCCATGTTGACCTTGTTTAAGTACACTTTCTTCTTATAGCCATCATGCACCAATAAAGAGTATATTGGAGGCTTGGGTGTCCCAATGGTTCCTTTTCCTCTTTCTTCAAGCTTGTCCATAAGACTCCTCACTTAGTAGTTCTATATGGATAGGTCCCATAGAAGAAACTATCCTAATCCTTTAGGAGATGTAAGTTTACACCTTCTTTTAGATTGATTTCAAATCGACGGCACCTTAGGTTGGTTGGTTATCGCCATAGATGGCAACCCACTGGTGGATACACCACTCTTGCAGATGTGAGTCCGACTTTCTCCTCAAATAAATACATGCTTTCTTTTCTTGGTTTTGGATAACGCAAAGTGGGCACTCATCACGCCCTTAGACCCCATCTAGACACTACCTCGGCTCTTGGAACAATCCCCTTTCCTAATAGCCATATGGTTGGAGAATTTGTCTTGGATATATAGATTCTGGTCCAAGTTAAGATAAGATATGATATAAGCTCCTTCTATGGTCCTTTGCAATAGGGTCCATGCAAACATAAACCAAATAAAATATATCTTTGGATTAGAATTCAAGCCCCTGGCTTTTCAAGCAAACATCCTATTTAGAAGAAAACTCCCTATTGGAATCGCCTGACTACTTTTGAGTTGAGATAAGTCCCTAGATTGACACTCTCTCATTAGTCACCCTTAGGTCAAGTTTGACTCATTGTGCCACCAACAGGTCATCTTGACGGCCGTCCTTGCTTTGAAAGATATAAGTTTATCACACATCCTTTCGATGACGCACTTAACATTTTAGGTGAATATTGTAAGCACACGCCTGGTTCCTTGTGTAGGAGGATGTGAGTCCCCGCACTTTCTTCCTAACTTGATCATTGCACACTGAAAGGCACCCCCTAGGTTGGTCAGCTCTACCTCATGGATGGTAGGCTATCCCTTTAGATTTGTAAATCTAAGAAAGATCTAGGCTGATATTAGCCCCTTCTTAGTAGATCCATCGCACACTGACGGGATCCATTCTAAATTAAATTAATTCTGACTATTTCTGAGTTGATGTGAGTCCACAATGGAATTCACTCAAATAGTCACCTTAGGTCAGGTTCTATTTGTTATGCCATCAACTGATCACCCCAATGATTGGTCCTACTAAAGATGTCTGCTATGCTTTCTTAAGTACAATACCATCAAAGACACCCTTAGGTTGGATAGTCTACAATGCTAGACTATTGGATTTGTAAATTTGAGATAGTCTAGGCTAATATTAGCCCCTTTTTAGTAGATCCATCGCACACCGACAGGGTCCATCTCATCAAATCACCATCCTCTCTCTAGTGGAGTCCAATTTAAATCCATTCACTCTTATCCCTAGTGGATAATCTAAACTTCCTTCCCTAGTGGAATGTTCATCCACCTTATTCCCAACAGATCTGAGCTCATATCTCTAGCAGATGTGTCCTCAAAACCAAATTAAATTCTCATCCTTAGTGAATGCCCACCAATTGACTCAAATCAAATTTCTCCCCAATGGAGCCTCAAATCATGATCAAATAAAATTTCTCCCTAGCCAGATGCAAATCAAATCAAACCTCTATCCCTAGTGGATAACTCGGACCTACTTCCCTAGTGGAAGGTTCAAGCACTCCTCCCCCAGTGGATCTTTTCTTCCCAAATCATATCAAACCAACTCAAATTCTTATCCTCTCCATGGATAATCTGAACCTGCTTCCTTAGTGGAAGGTTCACAAGCTTGATCCCTTATTGGATCCTTTCCTCCTTCCTTATGCCCTCAGCATGAGCAGAGTTGCATTGCATTAAGATCTTGATTCCTTCTACATCTTGAGTTTAGGAGTAGTTCATCTCTTTAAGTGTTTGTGATCCTTGAATGTTGGTTATCTCGCCAACATGCGTGCGTGCTTGTCACACCACACCTATGCACCTTTGTTGACCTCGCTTTGGAGAGCTCTCAACTTCATCATCATAGATCTAATACTATAGACACTAAGAGTTCCTTAGTCTTAAGATACTTCTAGTGATTAGTGAACACTTAACCTACCAGAGACTTAGAAGAGTTACAGAATGAGTTGAGGGGATTTGGAGAACTTGCAAACCCTATAGCCTAAACCTGATTCTTACTTCTTTCTTTCAAACCAAACCTCAAATTAAAATTCAAATCCAAATTCCAAAATCAAATTCAATTTCAAATAATTGAAACCTAGGATTAAATCCAAACCCCAAAATCTCTTCCCAAGCCATATGAACCACATTCATATGCTTAGCCAAAACTCTTTCAAACTAAAATTAATTTTCAATTTCTTTATAAATTAACTATTCCTTCATTTATATTCATGAATATAAATGAAACCGACCCTCCAATGACCAAAAATAAATCAAACCAAACCAATTCTCTACTTAAGCCCTTTTGATCTACATCCCTCAACTTGGTCAAATTTGCTTCCAAATCACTCCAAACTCAAGTGATTTTCTCATAACTTATTTATATCTTCATTTATATCCACAAATATAAATGAAATATAAATTTAAATGACCAAAACCAAGTCCAAATCAAATAAGATTTTCAATTTTAACCTATTTAGCTAAACTTTTGAACTTGACTAAATGACACTCAAATCAACTCAAAACCCATGGATTTCTTCATGATTCAATCATTCATTTAATCATTGATGCAAATATAAACATAAACCACCATTGCCAAACCAAACCCAAGTCAAGCCCATGTTGACCCTTTTGACTTAAAAATTGTCATATAAACCAAAACTCATTTGGCTCCAAACTAATTGCAATTGGATTTATATTTCAATCCTAGTCTCATGTGTGAATTCAACTTAGCTTAAATGAATTCATAATCAAGCCAACCAACTCATTTAGGTCCACTTGACCCAAATTGACCTAAAAGACCTTGAGCCAAGTTCTAATCCAACATAAATTAGATTGAACCAAGCCCATTTAAACCTTTAATCATGATCAACAATCATCATAAGGTGATCAATTGCATTGAATTGGGTCGAACCAAGTTAAACCTAGCCTTTGGCCAAGTCAATATTTTGCCCAAATGAAACCCCAAACTAACCAAAATACACTATATGCCAAATTTATTAAAACCATTGACTTAAACCCATTCATGATCAATGATTGAACATGGCCAAACCCTCACTTGAGCCAAATCAAGTTCAATTGGTCATTTGACCTAAGTTGACCCAAATTAGCCTAAAAAGCCAAAATAAGTCAAATTATGATTTGATCCAAACTGATTGCAAGCAATGGCTCAAGTTCATTCTAAGCCACTTATTGAACTTGATCAAAATCATAATTGAGCCCAAGCTGACCAATTGGTCAACTTGACTCAACCTAGCCCAAATTGACCTAAAGGGTCAAATTGGCCAAAATTCAAATTAAATCTAAATTAAACTAAACTAAAGCCTACAATCAATTTCAATTAACCAATTGAACTCAACTCAACACCTAACCCAACCAAATTTGGTCAAATTGGTCAACTTGACCAATTTGACCCTTTTGAACTTAAATGAGTCAAATCCAAACCTAAGCCAAACCAACCCAAATTAATTGAACCAAAACATCCCAAAACATCCTAAATCATCATTTGAGTCTAACCCAAGCTTTGATTTGACTCAATTTGGCCAATTGATCAACCCAATATAACCAAAAATAAACACCATAATTTAGGTTTGAGTTCAGAGTTAGGTTTGAGTGTTCTTAACTCTCTTTTTCAATCCTATAAATAGGGAGGCTCTTGTAATGATTGGCACTTAGATTCGGAATAAAAGTTTTCTTCTTAAATATCTTTACTATTCTTTTGTGCTACTTTCTCTCGAGTGATGGGCTACTTGAGTGTGTGACCTCTGATGCATGTCAAGTGAGCTCATAAGTTGAGCATCACCGAATGCACCACGCAAATAGAAGCTAAAGTACACTCAACATCATCAAACTAGTCTAAATAACCTCAAATTGATGAACGGACTTCGCCATCACGTTCAGAACATCGAAATTGATCAGAATATATATATATATTTCATAATTTAACGGTCGATCAATCAAGAAGGAAAGTCGTCAATGAGCTGACGCACATATCGAAATCGGGAGCCTGCAATAATGCCCAAATGACCTCTGTTCATGAAATTTATCCCATCATTAGCATCAAAATATTGAAATCTATCAAATGAGATTGTCCACGCTTAATTCAACGTTCAAGGTGAATGTTGAGCCAAAGCTCACGCAATTTTGAACTAAAATTTACCCGATTTGATGATGACTCAAACCAAACGATCTCCAATCATGAAACAGACTATGCCATTGCGTCTATAACATCAGAGTAACCTAAAATTGATATCCAATTTGCCTATGTGCGGATACAATTATGAAAACTCAAAATTTGGTTTATTTTATTTTAAAAAAAAAAACAAGAGAAGCCTACCTATAAATACCTATCAATACCTAAACCTAAAGAATTATATTAAAAGCCTTCGATAACCCTCATTCGACAGCCGCACAGCCCACTCTTCCCTCTCAACATCTCTTCCTCTTGTGCTCCCATCTGATCGAAGGTTAGCCGCGAGTCTTCTTCCTCCCTGTCGGCTCCTACTCTCAGTCGAATGCCTAACTGCATGCTACAACTCTCCTGCTTGCTCGATCGACCGGTTCAATCGCCTTCTCATCATCTGCATGCAAGCAAGCTGAGGTTAAGCTTCCTAATCGAGAACTAGCCACACAGCCCACTCTTCCCTCATACAGGCAACCCTTCCCACAGCTACACACGTGCGATGCATCTCTTGTTCTCTCACAACTGTCCGACCCAAGTCGCATGAACCGTGCAAGCAACCAAACTCCCTTCAGTTCGCATGACCCGTCACCACCTCTTGTTGGACACACATGAACCCCGCCGAGCCGAGCAATTGCTTGTCTCCCTCCCTTTCTCATTTTCTCTAGTGGAAACCAAAGTCGAGGCGATTGCACCATCTCGCCTTGTACGAATCGTTCAACCCATCTTACATCTCATAATGTTTACTGTTAATTATTAAAGCATTAAGCTAAAGAGAAGAGAATTGAGATCTTTAGATCATATGAATTTTGGCATTATTGTGCTTGTCATTTGACAAGTTTAGTTTAAAACTTTCTTGCAATTTTGTTAACCAAGATTAGCTCCATTCATAGCATAGAAATTGTTGTTTTGTTTGTTAAGTCTGGAAGGAGTAGATAGTGTTTTGGATGCTTGGCATAAAAGAGATGAAGTGAAATTAGATTTATCAAGGATATGTGGTTGGCATTATGATTTAGAAAATCTAAAGGGGAAAAGATGAGTGGAGTGTTTGGATGATTTCATTTGTATCCTAATTGTCTCACCTCTATGTATCCACGAAAATAAAATTATAAAAAATGTTGTGATCTTAAGTACATGCTTGTTTCTCAAGCACAACAAGAAAATTTGCTAGATATAAGTACTCGTGCATGCTGCTTCAGCATGACGAGAAAATCAGAATGCTTTTTATACAGGTTTGAAGACCTATGTGACATTTTTCATAAGCATGGCAAGTGCAAGAAAATCACTCTGTCGTGGTGTTGCAAGACACCTACCATGCACACTTCTCATAAGCATAGTGGGAAGAGCTCAGTACTCTCAATGTAGCCCCCTACACAGGAATGACGTCGGAAGGCTGCCAAATTTCATTTCAAATATCTTTTATGCAGGTATTGAAGGCCTATGCACGCTTTCTTATGCATAGTGGTTTTGGAAGATCTTTTAAGTCGTGGTGTCACAAGACACCTATCATGCACGCTTCCCATAAGTGTGGTGGGAAGGCTATAGCACTCCCGAAGTAGCCCCCTATAAGGGGATGACACCTGGAGGTTGCTGAAATTTATTCCAAATACATATCATGTGTCTACTTAGTATATTAAATTCCTGTACCTACTACTTTAATACAATTGCAAATATTTGTTAGATATAAGTACTCGTGCATGTTGATTCAGCATGGCGAGAAAACCATGATGCCTCTTATAAAGGTTTGAAGGCTTATGCGATGGTTTTCATAAGCGCAGTAGGTGCAAAAAAATCACTCAGTCGTGGGGTCGCAAGACACCTGCCATGCACACTTTCCATAAGCGTGGTGGGAAGGTCTTAGCACTCCTAAAGCAGTCTCCTGTAAGGGAATGATGCTGGGAGGCTGTCGAATTTCATTTCAAACATAAATATTGAAGGCCTATGCACGCTTTCTTAAGCATGGTGGGTTTAGAAGACTCTATAAGCTGCAGTGTCATAAGACACTGATTATGCATGCTTTCTTAAACATGGTAGGAAGGCTCTAGCACTCCCGAAGTAGCCCATATGTGGGGATGACGTCAAGAGGCTGCTAAAATTTTATCAAAATAGAGATTAATAATTAATAAAATTAAACAGTTAAAGAAGAATCTTTGAAGTTTAAATGAGTAACAAGATCAATAATTGAACTAAGTCTAAAATACTAAGCTACTGAGATAAGATTGGACTTTCAATTATTTGACTAACAATAGTCTATAATAAGTTAGATGTCTATCTAATGCAAACAAATGAATATTAATCTAAATAATTTAACAAGAGTTGAAACATTTTATGCCTAATCAACACAAATTAGAAGTGAAATGCTGATTTAAATTCTAAATAGACTTCAAATATCTTAATTTTGCATAAATTATGGAGCCAACTATCACTCAATTCAAGTGCTTTAGAATTTATACAATCATTTGAAAGAGATGAATTCTTGTACAAAATATAAAATAATCTTCAATTTAATTCGATCTTTCTAAAATTCATACAAGCATTCTTAAATATACTCGCATGGGCCCCAACACTATGTTAAATACTTAAATTTAGTGTCTGAGGATACTGTGCGGATTGATTCTCGATTGGGTCTTAGGACTGGGTCCGAGTTAACAAAACCTAAAAATCTAAAAATAATATTATATAAATTTCAACTTAGTAAATTAATTGAGAAGCTAATTCTACTATATGACAGTAGATCTGATCCTCTATTATTAAATTAATAGAGTCGATAGTATCTGGAATAGCAAAATAATACATCTACCCTGATGATGGCTATGTTGAATGAAGATTTCAATCGGAGGGGATACTTTCATCAAAATGTGATTGCTATTTCAAATCAAATTAGTATAAGTTAAATATAAATCTAAATAAAAAACTGATGAATTATTAAACTCAAAATGATTAAATGAAAATCATCAATTTAGAAACTTAAAGTTAAAACTCAATCCACCTTCTGCAATTATTTGCTGAAGGTGACATATTAAGAAAACTCTAACTTACAAAGGAGTCAATGTCAAGTCAAGTTTATTTTTATATTCACTCTCAATCAATATCATGCCAATAAGGACATGGCCCATGCTCTCTGACTGCGCGGTTAGGCTAGTTGGCTCCACATATGATGCAGTTATGACCAAAGTTCTCTGATCGGGTGATTGCTACCAAATGACACAATTATATTCTTGTCACGACTGTAACCCGTAAGTTCCCTAATGGCTCTGCCCTTTGAGATGTGAATCATATGGTGCACTTGATAGGGCAAAAAGCCCTCTATCAGTTAAGGTGGACTTAAATTTATCTCTTTAGACAAACACCACCCTAGGTCTACAAGGTCTCCTTAAACGACACAACCCATGACTGTTGACAAGGATCATTCGGCCAGGTTGGGTCGACTACCTCCTCAGATTAAGTAGACTGGACCACGACAACCCGGGATGAAGGAACCATGAGATCTTGATCGGGCGCGTCATCATTCCCCCAACCATCCGCTTTAAGCTAATGATGATGAATTTCATAAATCTAAATTCCAAAACTCCACATGCTGCTACTATACGCTATGCATTTAACGATCTAACGACTAGCCTTAATTGAAAGTTCTCTCTTAGCATTGAGAGGGGTAATTAACTATATGTGCTTGGGCCTATAGAAAACCTAAAACTAGATTTAAAGTCCTCAAAAAATGAGGGAGAAATCTCTGGGTAGTGTATTATCTACTATTCTATCTACCTTCTGAAAATTTCACCGACATTTAATCTACTCTCTTCATTGAGAAGTCGGTGGTAAATTTTCAGAGCCCACATGAGCTCACAACCCTTAAAGAAGGACTTCTAAGGAAGGAACGAGATCTCCACAACAACGGACTGTTTGTAGAGGTCGACTTTAACTTATCCCCGCTTCGCTGCTGGTTATTTTAAATCTGTTACAGGTTAGATCGTTCATGACTTTTCAGTTATTTCTTCACACTTATAAGATTCAAATCTCTAGTGTGGTTGATATAACTTTAGTCAAAATCTTTTTAACTTTATTAAATTCATAATATTATGAATGTGCTCAATAGTATTGTGCATTTATATTACTTTTATGTGGGGATATAAGAATTATCGATGTAATAAATTTCATATCATAAAAATCACTTTTGTCCTACTTTAAAAACACATGAAATTTGTAAAATCTACAAATTTGAATGTTAAATTCATGTTACTTGAAAATAGAGTGCTAATAATTCCATAATTACTAACTATAAGCGGAGGTGTTACTTTAGTTTTAGCCTCTAATTTCATGATCTTCACATCTACATCTGCTAAGAACTCCTCCAACTTTTCTGCTGTTAATATTCCCTTAGCACTTCTAAGGCTATGCCTGAACCTTGGTGTTGCTGGTGAGGAAGCATATTTATAAGGTTTGGAAGGAGGAGACTTGATGATATGGCTATCTTCTTTTATGCACTAGAGCTCTGGCCAAACCTATTGTGTAATGAATGAGGAGTATGGTTAAAAGTTGACTTACAAATTGGGATTAAAGATTCTGAAGTTGACTAAGAAAAAATAAACTTAAACATTAGAGGTGTCTTAACAGAATTAGACTTCTCACTCTTATTAGTCAGTTTTGGCTTCAAACACTAGAGGTGTCTTTACAGAATTAGACAAAGCCTTGATGAAGGCTGACAAAGTTGATAAGAACACCATGCTATTCATGACCTGCAAGACCTTGGAAACCAAGAGTGTGACAATAAAAAAAGGAAGTTTAACAAACAACTGTAGGACATTCAGATGTATGATGCTAAGTTGGGGGTTTCAAGAGCTTACAAGTTGTATCAATGAAAATGTTGAATCCAGCTAATCTCTTTACGGGCTCTTTATCCCTTGGTTATATGCAAATAAAAAGATAAACATTAGGCTTTTTTATCTGATTTAAGCAATCATCACAAGAGATGATGAAGCTATCGATTCTCACTCTCTCAGGCGGGAATGAAATTGTCGGTAACTAGAAAGCTAATGACGGTGAGGATAAAGGTTATTTTTGTTGTATTTAAAAGTTTTGAGTGTTGTATATGTAAATAATAAAATTTAGGTGTGAGATATGTAATATGCATAATTTTAAGTGCCATGTATGTAAATTCCCATAAACTAAATCAACTAAGCATGAATTGTACATCATATGAAATACATGTACATGTGGAATTTTACAAAACCTAAGATTACAATCTTCTTATTTTTTAAAATAAACAATTCAATGCAAGGTAGGCAAATAAGAATAATGGTAGTATCAAGCAAATAAGACTAAGTTCTATTGTCTTCCTTCCCTTTTCTCTTTAGAGTGTAACATTAAAAATATGAATCTCATAAGCAACTCATTCAACTTTTCTTTTGATGTAAGTTTGAGGTAATGAAGCTCACAAACCTTTGGTATTATAAAAGATCAACTCTTAAAATCAGGAAGATTTATATTATTTAATGTTGTGACGTCACTATAATGGGATGCAATCAATGAATGTGATTTTAAAATTGAGTTAGTGCTAAACTATTACTAGTTTCAACAATTCCATCTCCGAGTCCCCAAAATAATGCATTTGAATGGCTAAGATTCAAATCTTCGTTCCTCAACTTGCAAATAGTTTTCATAGAATTTAGCATTGAATCTCTATTCTCTCTCTCTCTCTCTATCTCTCTATTTCGTGGTGGAGCTCTCTCATTCTTTCATCATAATAAAAAGCTCAAGGCATATAGATTAAGGCCTTACACTATTGGACCAATTTCTCTATGACCATCAATTGCAGTACATGTGCTTTTATATTAGGCCATCAACCCCTACTTATTTTCTCTCTTTTTTGATTTTTTTTTTATTTTGTAATACCTCATCGAGATGTATATATACCTTTCTTCTTATACAAAATAAAGCAAATAATATTCTTGATAGTTCTTCTTCATTCTTTTGTTTTCTTACATATTATTAGAACAAGGTTAAGATTTTCCATCCAACCTTTATTTTTGGAGAAGGGACTTGATTGTAGAGTTATGGCACACATGTGGGCTCTAGGTCATAAACATTTTAGTGGGCATGGTGATGATTAGTGAATAATTATTGTATTCTAGTGGGTTGTATAGGAGGATTCCCTCATTTTATAGTCAACCAACCCATACATTAAACTCATGGTTGGGTTTAAGGGTGAAGTGTTGACCTCCATGCATGCAACATTAGTCGAATCGAGCTCATAAGACAAATTTAATAAAATTTGGATGCAACAGCACGTAAATCAAAGCTAAAATACATTGGATGTCAAAACTAGTAAAATGATCTCTCGACGAACAACTTCCATCGATTCAAAATATCAAAATTGAGTAGAATATACATCTTGAACAATCTAATGATCGAATCGAATCGTCAAACGCGCCAACATAGTCGAGTCCGCAATACGCCCAAACAACTTTCATTCTTAAAATTGATCGTGTTGTTAGCATCAAAATATCGAAACCTATCAAACGAGATTGCTCGCACTCGATTCAAATGAGTCATGTGAAAACTAAAGTGATGATGATATTTTGAATCGAATTGACCATCGCCAACTCAATCAAATAGTCTCATCACGAAATGCATAACGCTATTCAAAATATCAAAATAATCTAAAATTAACATATATATTAATCATATAATGATGTTTTTATGAAAAGTTCAATAAAAGTTGATTTAATTATTTAAAATTCATAAAAAAGAGCCTTATATAAAGATATACTAATACCTAATCCTAACTCTTCTATTCACAGCCAACTCGAACTCTCTTATTTTTGATTTCCTGGATCGAACAGTAACTGCACGCGACTTTCCATTCCCTTCTCGTTTGCAAGTAACCAGTCCGTTCGAGCCCCGTCTGTCGACGACTATTCACTTCGGCCTCCCTCCTGTCGCCATTTGCTACTGGACACACGCGAACCCAGTTGACCAAGCCTCCCATCCGTTCCTCTCTCTAGCTCGGTTCAAACTCCACAACTAGGCAAACTGAGAGCTGAAACCCTCCTTCTCGTCTATTTCTCTCGGCCGAACGGAGCAATTGACCCCTGCTCGCACCTCCCGTCATTTCGTTCAGCCCATCCAACCTACTTGAACAAGCCACCGATCCCAACCCTTATCCATTGACTGTTACGACCTATCTCGCATCCCAACCGGCCGACACTCTCTCCCTGTCTTCTATTTCTACTGTTCAGCTGAACCGAACAGTAGCTGTCCCTCTTCTTTCCTCCCAAGTCATGAGATACTGCCACTATTTCAAGCTTATCCCTTGTACTTATTGCATAAAGCTCTAGCCCCCTTTAAGCACCCTCTAACTGTAGCCCAGCAAAATAGTAGCCTCCACCTCTTTCATCCAATCCTCGGCAACCGTAGTGCGTCACTAACCAAGGTAAGGATCTCCCTTCCTTCCCTTGCTACTTCTGGCAAGATGAACAGCCCCTTTACCTCAATATTTCAAGCACCCTTAACTTGATTTCAGCCAAAAAGGGAAAGCAATATAATTTTGTTGTTGAACATGCTTGATTTTCAACATAAATAATTGAAGGTATAAAAAATTTAAACTTTAATGCTTCTAAAATTAAGTACGCTCGACGCAATTTTAATGGAACCCGATTTTGTTGGAGAAAAAATACACTCATGACGTAAAAAAAATGATTTCTTTTGTACACAATCTATACTCTTTGTAGCAGAGAAAAATGAAGACTTGTCAGTTATATCACTCATATGCACTCTTTGAAAGACGATGAATTCTGACTCATTTTCGCGACATGATGCCGGAGAATGAAATTTGAACTGATAAAGTATTCAAACATGATCAAATAAAAGTATCATTAAACCTAAATTGAAGGTTTAAATGAACTTACATTGAGCTTAAGTTAAATATTAAATGAAATATTATTCTTAAGCATGAAAATTCTAAAATCTCAGATGAAGGTGAATTTGTAAGATTTGGACTCAAGGGGGCTCACAGGGGACTCAATAGTTCGTTAATGAGCATGAACAAATCTTATAGTATAGTTGAAAGCTTATTCTTATATGAAGACAAATTCAAATAATATTCAATGCTAAACACTTCATTAAAACTTGCAATGACTTGAAAGTCTACCTGCAAATGAGAATGCTTGAAATAAACGCTCATAGAAGGAATTCTATGAGATTAAAGGTTAAGTTCAATAGAGAGAAGGCACCTACAATCATGATATAAGTTTGCTTGTATGTGAGTTTGGAATATTCGACAATATTTCATGAAATGTTAAAATCTGTTAATGACATGTTACAAAGAAATAAAACTCATTAAGAAGATCATGAATATGAGAGTCTTTTAATAAGTCTTCTACACACATCATAACACAAGACCCAACTCCAATTCAAGCACTTTAAGTTTCAACAGTAATGCTTAATTAAATAAATATTCGGATGAGGGAATTCTGTGGAGTTGAAGGTCGAATCGAAAAGAGAGAAAGTACATGTATTCATAGCATGGGTTGATCTATTCGTAAGCTTGAAATATCTAAGGACGTTTCATAAAAATGTGGATATCAATTATATAATAAGGTATGAGAATAAAGAGCATTATTAAGTAGCAAGTTATGAAAACAAGAAACAAACCAAATAAAGAACTAAAAAAAGTAGGACTTTGATTGAATGTTGTATTTTTTACCAAGCATCTCTCATTTAATTTAAATGGATTAAATATACATGCAAATATCTAAATGAGATGAACTTTATGCATATTGGATGAAATGACATTATGCCTAATTCAAGCATTTCATTAATTCATGTGAATGTTCTAAAGGATTGAACTCCCTTTATGAATACTATAAGTCCATTTTATACCCGAATCTATTGCTTTAAAATACATGCGAATAGTCAAATGAAAGTGATTCCATTATGTATATTTTGAAGCAATTATATGTATTATTTGGTACTTGAAGCTTGCGAATATGGCAATATGATATCTTCATGCATCATGAAAATAATCCATGTCCAATCCCATTGTATCAATGCATGTGTAAAATACTTAAACATATAATTTAGCATGCACCTTAAGGCTGATATCCTTATTTCAATGCATGTCTTGAAATTCATAAAGTATTTTAAAGAAGCAGATCTTTGCATATGTGTTGAGGAAATCATTTGCTCAACTCAAATGTTTAGAAATACATGCAAATATTTTAATGAAGGTATATTTATTACACATATCTTGAAGCAAGTTCATGTTATATTCAAATGATTTAACTCATATGAGTTTTCAAACAAGTGAATTGAACATAGACTTGCATTAAGAGGCAACATTCTATCCAATTCAAGTATTTCATTGATATGCGCAAATGCTCAAATGAAAAAATAAATTCATATAAACTTGTATTTGGTTCAAACACTCCAATGATTGTAGAAATTTTCAAATGAATGAATGACATACTTACATGCATTACAAGGTGATCATATGCTCAATCCTATTGCATCAAGATGCGTATAAATCACTTGAATGATGAAATATTGCATTCATTACAAAGCAACATCACATCTAAATTTGATGTTTTAGAATAACTTAGGATGATATAATCACATACATTCTGAGACTTTTCCTATCATTAATTTCAATCACTTCGAAATATCTATGAGTTTTTTATGAAACGAATAGGTGATCATATATGTAAGCAAATAAAAAACCTGCATGGGTCCGAACATTATGTTGAATGCATAAATTTAGTGTTTGAGGATGCTGCACGGATTGAATTCCGATTGGGTTTTAAGATTTAGTCTAGGTTAACAAAACCTAATGATGTTATTATAACCTTCTTAACTTAGAAAAAAAATCTCGGAGAAGTTAATCCTATCATATGACAATACAATGAATATCTCTTAATACCCTAATAATAGCTAAGTTGATTGATGATATCAAATGGAGGGATCATCATTATCAAAATATCTAAGATATTTATATTCAATAATTTCAAATTCAAAATTCTTAAAATATAAACTAAATATTATCCTCTTTTATTAAATTAATAGAGTTAATAGGATATGGAATAATAAATTAAATGACTATGCAAACTTATTATTACAGATGAATGGTTGAATAGAGATTTCAACTAGAGGGGATATCACTATCCAAATGCATTTGTGATTTTGGATCAATTTAATTTAAATCAAGTTTTAGTTTAACACTACCATTGCCGATCCCAAGTCCGGATGCAAAAAGTGGAGGGTTGCTAGTAGCATACCGTAAAATTTGTCAAATAATCATGACATGAATCCTTTAAATCGAAGACTTAGGTCCCCCGAAGTTTAATGCATTGTATGGCTTGAACACAAAAAAAAAAAAATGTGCTACACCGGGTGCAAGGTTAAATAAGCAAGGGTTCCTACATTATGGACGGATGCAAAGAAGTTAGTCCATGAAACTAGAATTAGATTAGGATCTTGGAATATAGGTACTCTACAGGTAAATTAATGGAATTAATAGATATTATGGTTCATAGAAAGATAAATATTTTATGTGTTCAAGAAACTGGGTTGGTGATAAGGCCAAGGAGATTGATAGTTTAGGTTTTAAACTTTGGTATTCGGTAAAAGTCAAACTAGAAATGGTGTATGTGATAGATAAAAGTTTGAAGGATAATGTTATAAGTATTAATAGATGTGGAGATAGAATTATAGCTTAAAGATTATTATTGATACTAAAATTATCAATGTTATAAGTGTCTATGCTCCTCCAGTAGGTTTGGAGGTAAGCTCAGAAGAAAAATTTTGGAATGAATTAGAGGGATTAATACAAAAAATACCTCTTGAAGAAAAATATTTATTGGGAGAGATTTAAATGGACATGTTGGTATAGTGATAGAAGATTTTAAAAGTATTCATGGTGGTTATGATTTTGGAGTGACTAATGAAGAAGGGGACTATATTAGATTTTGCCTTAGCATATGATTTTGTAGTTATTAATACTTTATTTAAGAAAAGAGATGAACATATTATTACTTATAAAATGGATCTAGTAAAACACGATTGATTATTTTCTGATAAGAAAAATAGATCGCTTAGATTGTAAAATTGTAAAGTCATTCCAAGTGAAATTTTAAGTACCCAACATCGAATTAGTTTTAGATTTTAAGATGAAAGGTAAGAAAAAATAAACTAAATTATTGTCCTAGGATTAGATGGGGTCACTTAAAGAATAAATAAAAAATATTTTAAGAGCAAGCTACAAGAAATTAGAATTTGGGATGTTCATAAGAAAGCTAATGTTATGTGGGAAAAATATCGAGTGAAATTAAGTTGCTAAAGATGTGCTTGGAGAATCAAAAGGAAAAGCTTCTTAATAAGAATAGTTGGTGGTGGAGAGTGTAAGAAAAGATAAGAAATAAGAAGCATTGTTATAAAACTTGGTTTAGATGTAAAACTGAGAATTGGGAAAGATATAAAGTGGCTCAGAGATTCTAAGAAAGCAATATATGATGCAAAAAAATTTAGCTTTTAGTGATTTATACAATAAATTAGATACCAAAGAAGGTGAAAGATGTATGTATAAGTAAAGCCAAAGAGATAGAGAAGTAAAGACATAGATCAAGTGAGGGTATTAAGGATGAAAATAATAAGTACTTTTCTTAGAAAAGATATTGAAAATAGGTGGATAAGGTATTTTGATAAACTTTTCAATGAAGGATCTGAAAGTACGATTGATTTTAGCAACCTTAATACCTAAACAAAATAGAGAATTTCATTTCTATCATCGTATTAGTAAATGTTAGTGAAGCTTTAAAGAAAATGAAATGTGGAAAAGCAAGAGGACCGGATAATATTCAGATGTGTGGAAATGTTTAGAGATCAAGGAATTTCTTGGCTTACAAATCTTTTTAATGTTATTTTAAAGACTAAAAGATGTGATGAGTGGAGAAAGAGTTTGTTGGTTCCTTTATTTAAAGAGAGTGCAAATTATAGAGGAATTAAGTTAATGTGCCATACATTAAAATTATGGGAGAGAGTAATTGAGCATAGTTATACGATGTAAGTTTCACACGCTTTTTTTCAGATCTACTATGGATGCTATACATTTGTTAAGAGGTTTGATGGAGAAGCATAGAGAAAGTAAGAAGGATCTACATATGATATTTATTGATTTAGAGAAAGCTTTATGATAAAGTCTCAAGAGATGTTCTTTGGAGAGAAAGGGGAGTTAATATTGGTTATATTCAAGTCATTAAGGATATGTATACTAGAGTCGTTACTTGTGTCCAAACACAAGGAGGATTGACAAAATATTTTCCTATTTGGATTACACCATGGATTTAAGCCCTTATCTTTTTTACTTTAGTTATGGATGTTCTTGAGGCATTTACAAGAAGATGTACCTTGGTGTATTATGGCATTCTTCTTGTTGATAAGAGAGAGGGAGTCCAAGAAACTTGAATTATGGAGGTCAACTTTAGAGTCTAAAGGTTTTGTTTAAGTAGATCTAAAACTGAATATATGGAGTGTAATTTTAGTTGTAGAAGTTTTAGTGATAGTGTTGTGACTTTAGGTGATCAAGTCATTAATAAGAGTGTTCAGATATTTAGGCTCTATTGTTCAAAATGATGGTGAAATAGATGGAGATGTTATTAATAGAATTCAAGTTGGATGGTTGAAGTGGAGGAATGCATCCCTATTATGTGATAGAAAAGTTCCACTTAAACTTAAGGAAAATTTTATAAGATGGTGGTAAGACCAATGACTTATGGTGTAATGTTGGCCAATAAAAGAGAAGCATAAGACTAAGTTAAGTGTTATAGAGATGAGGATGCTCGTGGATGAGTGGCTTTACTCTTAGAGATAGAATGCAAAATGAGTATGTTCGGATAAAGTTGGAGTACCCAAGAGATAAGATTAGGGAGAGCCTAGATGGTTTGGCCACATAAAGCTCACGTCCATGACATTAGAGAGTAGATTGCCTTATGTTAAGAAAGGTAGAGGTAGACCCAAAAAAGACTTGGTTAAGATGTATAAAAATGATCTTAGTATACTTGAATTAAATGAGAATTTGACACATAATAGGACACAATGGAGACTAAGGATTCATGTAAAACCCCACCTAGTGGGATTAAGGCTTGTTGTTGTTGTTGTTGTTGAAGTTTTAGTTTAAAGGAAAATTTTAATAAGCTATTAAGTTATAAATGTCTAAATGAAATTTACAATGTAAAAAATTAAAGCAAACTCCACTCAACTCACCTTCTATAATTGTTTGTTGAATGTGATAAATTAAGAAAACTCTAGTTCATAAAGGAGCCAATGTCAAGTCAAGATATTATTATGTTCACTCTCAATTAATCTCATGCTAGTAAGGACATGGCTCGTGTCCTTCGTTTGCGTGGTTTGGTCAGTAGAGTCTGCACATGATGCGGTTACGACCAGAGTTCTTTGATCGGGTGGTTTGTCGCCAAATAGTATCATCATATTACGGTCACGACTATAGCCTGTATGCTCTCCAATGGCTCTGTCTCTTGAGATGTGAATCATATGGTACACTTGATAGGACAAAAAACTCTCTGTTAGTTAAGGTGGACTTAAAATTGTCTCTTTAGACAAACATCACTCAAAGTCTACAAGATTCTTGGACGAACTCAATTCATGAATCCTTTGATCAAGTTGGTCACATCCGATTAGGACTAGGGACCATGACAAGGGATGATGGAATCATAGGATCTTGATGCTTATCGAGCTAAACAAGATGTCCTTTGCCATACGCATATGGGGGACAATGTTCATGATCTTATGATATGCATGATTCCTTCATGTGATGTCATTGTGTTGCGAATTGAATCAATTTTTTAGGCATAGTGGAAGGAAGGGCTTCATGCAGCATATGAATTGACTGCACTCTTCAAAGTATTGGTCGGCTTGGCATCCCACATCGCACTCTAACGTGAATGTACGTGCCTCACGGGAGCTCGCCATCCACATCATTATCATGACCCTTTGGTTCGCTTGATGATAGAGATTGCTTGATCTTTATTTTTGGGCAGTGTCTTTGGGCTTGGTGATGTGCTTAGGCTGGAGACCCATATGTGGTGCATGAGATGTCGTGGACTCTGCTTCTATTAATTGGTGGTCACCTTCGTGTGGCCAACTATCGCTATGGTAGTCCTTTTAATTCCTTACTCCTCATAATCTTTTGGAGATTGATTGTGGCATTGTGATGGTTGCTTGCTTCGAGAATCCTTTCATTGTCGGTATTTACATCTGTCGATGTGTCACGGATTATCCTCGATGCCCATTTTCATGGCATGGTCGCCAATGAGACCATCTCCGTGAGTGATACATTCATATCTTAGTGGACAAAGGGAGAGAGAACATTGTAGTCCACCTTGATCCTCCATAAGCATATCCAAGGGTGGAGCACCGCGTGGAGGGGCTTCTCGATCCTTCAATGACTTATCAGATCTTGATCGCTCTAAGAGGTAGAACCTGCCACCACGGAGGTTAACTTCATTGATCTCTTGGGGTGGTAATGGAAGGTTCTCGCATCGCTCACCCATGGGACTAATGATGATTCCAAGTCTATCTCAAGAAAATTTCAAAGTAAAAGTCCAACTTAAATGAGAAGAAGAATTTTAAGAGTCAATTTGAAGAGTCTCTTAATAAAAGACAATGGTGGAGAAGAGAAATTAAGAGCTTTTACTTTGGATAGTAGGAAGAAAGAGTGGGCTATCGCATGTATTATCAATATTGCCTATACATGTTCTGTGCGAAGCTCTTTCGAAGTTGGTGGCAACTTGCAAACCTTTCTTGATGTTGGTGGTTTGAGCTGACTCGGACACCTACAAGGAAAGTTTCTTGATCTTTTGGATGATCTTTTTAGAGATTTTAGATAAAGAAATATCCTAACCTTCTTTGGTTTTGGAAGGATCACATGTATCCCCAAGGATTACACTAATATAATTGTATGGTTGTTCCACAAGGTACTCCTTTGGGATAACTACAGCACCGGTCTTGAAGCTATGTTCAAGCCAGTCCTTAAATGTAAAGCAATCCTCCAAAACATGGCATAGCATACAGTGGTAGGGAAAAAAGTTAGGATCATAACTTTTTCCTACTTCCTCCGATCTCCTAGGCTTGGTTAGCTAAAAATCAGGTTTTTTTATAAGATTCATAAAGATCTTCCTAATTACCTCTCTCTTAAATGAATAAGGTTTGTTAAGCTTATCTAAAAGAGTAGGTGGACCATAGCTACCGGCTGTGTATGTGTCACTTTGGTCATGGTCGAGGGCCACAAGCCATGAAGGTCTTGTGGTGTAAGGGCCTCAATGGTGATAAAGGAGGTGGAACAAAGGATCTCGAGGTCATGGTCTTCGATTGATCTCTGGTTGCTTTATCTATCGCTATCACTTCTGCTTCTCATAGACCTTCTATGGTTTTTTTTTGGCAACAATTGGTGAAAGACAACTGTTTGGCCTCTTCTTGTAGACTAGCCACCTTGTTGATTAGCTTCTCAAAAGTTTTGATAGTGAAGCTCTTGAGCATGAAGGTGACTGGGCTATGTATATTCTTTAGAAGGATCTCAATGGCATGCTTCTTAGACAGCTGCGGCTTGAACTTCATACTCAGGTTATGCAATCGGAGAATATAATTAACAAGGGACTCACCTGTTGTTGTTGTGCTACAATGAGATCACATACAGTAACCCTTTGCTAAGCTCTAGTAAACCTCTTGATAAAGAGTTGCTTAACTCAAAAATATCTTTATCGAATTGAGAAGTTCAGATACCAATCAAAAGCAATCCCGCTAGGCTACTAATGAAGAAGGAATAACAAAGCTTTCGGCATTGCAACAACTGGCCCTAAAGTATGCAATATGCTTCCTTGGGTTTCAACTGAGATCAAAGCTTTTGAAGGAAGTGGCACAAAACCCTTGGGATATTGGATTGCATCAAATTCATCTCAGTAGGTCTACCAAACCGATGATCCTCCCCAGGCTTGAGCCAACGCTTCCTTCACTTGCTGCTCAACCATGGATCTGATGTCTTTTTCTTGTATGGAGGTACTTTCCATTATCTTTCTATACATGCTAGTGCTACCTTGCTCAACGGGAGGTAAGGTCTTGGTCCAAGATATGCACTAACTCGCCGACTAATGTATGTAGTAGGATGAACTATGGGCTTATTTCTTCAGAATCAAACTATCGCTAACAAGTCCTCAACCTGCCTCACCATCCTATCTCTCTACTCATCTTTCTGTCTCAACTGATATCGGAGGTGTTGGGCTGTGTCTTCCTAATCAACCTCATCACTTACATGACTATCCCTCGAGGAGAGATCCTCTATCTACCATGACCCTTTTCTCTCAACAAATCATCTTCATTGGGATCAAAGCTAATCTTTCCTCATCTAACCAGTCATACCCCAGAATCTCCTTCTTCTCTATAAGATAATGTGCTACTATCTCCTTGAGAGAACAATCAATCTGAATGGGAACAAATGATTTTTCCGATGGTGTGATCATCATGTACCGAGAGGCACCGATCTCCGCTAGAGAGTCAATCCTATGAATCACTCACTAAATAGACACCTCACCGCCACTTTGAAAGGGGTGACATTCCTAGGAGGTTCCACTATCATCAGTGCAGTTGGGCTATCATTTGCTACCTATGTAATAGTTGTTACCGTCTCCATGTCTTGGTGAAGGAATGACCATAATGGAGATTGCCATCTCGCACTCACCAGTGTAAGGTCGGTAGAGAGCTCACCTCAAGTAGGCGGTGTAGATGGAGTAGGATCTCTTGGCCGATCACCAACGGGCACGCCCATATGGCCTTCATGGCCTTGATGGAACTGGAGATGTTGTGATGACGTAACGCAACGGGATATAAGGGTGGTGGAGACACCACACTCTCAATAGGAGCTATCCTCCTGATGACATATAAGTAGATGTTATCTCAGATGGTCATGCGCCGAAGCTTGAAAAAAAATTGATGAGTGAAGACCGCATCAAACCTCCGCCTCTCCCATTGGTGATATGAATAGATGTATGGGCCTCTCGCCTCTCCTATCAATATGTTTCACACCGGGGATGATGGATCTCAAATCATTGACTCAACGTCCAGAAGCTCCAACTTGGCAAAGACTGACGGAGGTCGACATACCACCTTCTCGCCTAATGAGGCGACGTCAACCATTGGTGGGTGAAGTATGAATCCCTAGCATCCTCTGAGGATGAAATGGTTTGCTAACCAATGTGGTGATGGTATTCTATAAGATTGATCACTTAGTGACCTTCATCTCCCTGGAAATCCTAGTATGATACCGCTTGATCATGCAATTTTTATTTCTCCTCTGTTCTGTAGATGAGAGTAAGAACTAGACCCAACCTCAAAGGTGGGAGTCAATGGAATTGAGAGCCTTACCCTTAGAGGTGCCGAGTGAAGCTGCTAGAAGCACGAAATCATGGGGTGCAAAAGCTATCATTGTACTATTGAAATTGGGACCGCCACCTTCTTTAATGAGGAGATATCAAAATCCAAAGGTAGATCGATCTAGATGATCAGCTTTTGCCCAGCCACCGCAGTCCTACTAATAGTTGTGAGGGGAGTTCCCTCACATGTGATCCTCACTCCCTCAAATCCCCTACTGAAATGGATAAGGTGGGTATGATCCACCCAGGGGAAATTGGCCTGATCCAAGGCCAAGTACATGCCATGAGGGAAAGTGAACACAAACTTCTCTGAGCCTACCCTTTCAAATCAATTGTAAAAACTAAAAGACTGAACTGTAACTGTAGATATGACTGATGTTGAGAATTTGCAATATAGAAAATGAGCTTAGATCAAATTTTTGTTTTTATTGATTTCTAAATTTGAATTTAAAATTTGATCCCACATCCAACATCTTGGAAGTGTTAAGTGGGGTTCAAATGGATTTGAGAAGATTTAAAAATTTGATTGAAAGATGAATTTTTGAATATGAATCCAACTTCAGCAAATTTAGGTATGTTGAAAGATGGATTCAAATATTTTGAGAAGGATGCTTCCATAGGTTCATGTTTGTTTGAATTTAGATTTTGATTTGAGGACCCTTTTCTTTAACAAATTTGGGTATGTTAAAGTAAGGGTCAATTAATTTTGTTTTTGATTTGGAATTTTACTTAGCAAATTTGGGTGTGCTAAGTGAAGTGTTTGAAAATATTTTTTTTTGTGAATTATTGTTGATTTTGAAAATTGGAATTCCCATTTAGCAAATTTAGGTATGCTAAGTGAAGAATCCAAGTGAGATTTTTGAAAATAGGATTCTTAGCAAATTTGAGTATGCTAATAAGATCCTAAAGTGTTTCATTTGTTTTGATTTGTTTTTGATTGAAAGTGGAGACTTTACTTTAGCAAATATGGTATGCTAAATGAAATTCCAAAAGATGTGTCCAAAATTTTTTTGCGTTTTGGTTTTTTTTTTTTTGAAAATGAAAATTTCTCTTTAGCAAATTTGGTATGGTAAAGAATAAAGTTCCAAAAGTGCTTGAAAATTTTTGGTTTTGAATTTGGAGACTTCACTTAGCAAATTGGATTATGCTAAATGAAGTTCCAAATGTATTTGAAATTTTTTTTGATTTTGAATTTAGAGACTTCACTTAGCAAATTTGAGTATGCTAAATGAAGTTCCAAATGTGTTTGAAAATTTTTGGTTTTGAATTTGGAAACTTCACTTAGCAAATTTGAGTATGCTAAATGAAGTTCCAAATGTGTTTGAAAATTTTGGTTTTTGATTTTGGAAACTTTACTTAGCAAATTTTAGTATGCTAAATGAAATTCCAAATGTGTTTTGAATTTTGAAAATATGATTGTTAAGTTTTGATTTTTGAAAAGAAGACTTTCATTCAACAAATTTGGGTATGTAAGAATGAAAGTCAATCTTATTTTTGAAATGTGATTAAAAAATTTTGTGTAATTATTGCTTTTTGAAAGGGGGAGTTCCAACTTAATCATTTATGAAATATGTTTAAGTGGGATCTCCAAATGATATTATTTTTATTTGGGAATGAAATCTTCATTCAATAAATTTGGGTATATTGAATGGAGATGTTCATATGTTCTTTCAAAAAATTTATTTTGTTTGAAAATGAAATAGATGTGAGTGTATTGAATGGAAAGGTTCATATGTGCCTTTTGAAAATCTTATTTCTGATTTTGATTTTGACTTTTGGAAAGATGATTGTTCCTTTTATTTTGAAAATGAAATCTTCATCAAAATTAGTTGAAGGAAGATGTTCATTTGTGCTTTTTGGAAAATAGTGTTAATTTTATTTTTGAAGATTCCTACATATAATAATTCTGAGAATTATTAGATGAGGGTGTCTTAAGAAAATCTTGTGAAAAATATTTTATTATGTGCATTTCTTTTTGAAAGAGTGCATTTTTAAAAGCAAGATTTTTATGAAAAATTTATTTTCATCTTTATTATTTTAGAATGACCACTTCCTTATCATAAAAATGATAAGGAGGAAGTCTTTAAATATTTTCTTTCTATTTAGATCTTTTTATTCTTTACCCATTGGAGAACCCAACGGGGGTTTTAAGACCAACACGGGGTGAGGTCTTAAAACCTAAAGATGTTGGCTAACTCAACTTAAGAATGAAATAAGCTAAGGGCCAATGGAACGAAAGATAGTCTCAGATTCATACCAAAGTACAAACCCGCTATCGATACTTGAAGATAATGATCATTTACCAAAGATGGAAGAGGAATCATCCCCAGCAGAGTCACCTGAAAAATCTCTAGCAAAAATTTTATCAATTTTCATTTTAGAGAATAAAATATATACTTCCATCTTCACTCTATGGGGGATAAAATGAAGATGGAAATATACATTCTTTTGATGCATCAACATCATAGATCCAGATGTCTTATTGAGGGTGGTATACATTGAGAGGTATACTATCTCTAAAAGATAGAAGTCACCACCCTACAATGGACCTAATCACCTCAACAAGGACTCTAAGGATAATGGTATGTATACAAGATTCTTCCCTACTTTACATGGAAAAGTAAAGTAAGGTTTATTTTAAAATGGGTTCATTAAGTTTCTACAAGGCAAGCCCCATAGTTAATTACATCTAAGGAATGAGATCCCTAGAAATACTAGGTAAATGATCATTGTCTCCAAAGATTTCAATGTAGGACTATCAATCGATTAGTTTATTTTGGAAGATCAAATGGGATTGATCAAAGAGAGGGAGTTATTATCAAAGCCAAAAGCCAAAGGAATATAAGTAGAGATGTCCACATGCTAGAAACTTAGTGAGCATCTCAAACTATCCTATGGTTGGGCTTTACATTTTTGAAATTGATTTCCTTTGTTTGAGTTGAATTTTTTATTAGAAATTTAGATCTTATGACTCCACAACACAAGATTATGAAAATGCCTAAGAGGTGAGGATTTATGGCCCACAAAGGGGAGAAGTAACCTAACCTAAATCTAAAGCTTTGGTAGGGACAAAACAACTAAATCTAAGGTGAAAATGGGTATTTGGTTTGCCTCCATAAGAGAGGAAAACCACTGACGACTTACAATCACCTAGGGGTTGCCGCCAACTAACTCCTCCTATGATTTTAAATTCATGTAGGTAAGTCATATGCTTTATACAAGATAGCAAGGCCATTATTTATTTAGAAAGCGACTAAGTCCTTAAACTCACTCCCTAAAGAGACTAGATCATGTAAGGGCATACTTCAAATGACTTAAATGTAATGCAATTCAAATTTCATTTTATTTTCAATTTTGGATGATTATTTTGACTCAGGCTAATAAGATTCATATGTCTAATGCATGAGAAATGAGATTATTGGCCAAAATCAGCGAGAAGGGAGGATGTGTGTTTCCACCATGGCTTTCAAAGGTCAAGCCAAGTTTCTCTAGCAAAGGTGGAAGCCCTCCAATCAAGAGTGAAAATAATATACATTTGTGCATGATGTTATAAAAGAAGTATTCATCTAGCTAAAGGGTTGCTAATTCTTTTATCTTGATTTTTAGTCTAAGCTTTAGATGAGGCTATGAATTCTTTATTTTTAGTTTTGAATTATTAAATTTAGTAGAAGATTTATTTTTTCCTAAGAACCTAATCCACATCCAGGCTATACATAAAGGAAGGAAGAAACTAGGAAAAATGATGCCACTTAATGCACAAGCTAAACAAATCATCAATCGATTTATAAAGCTAATCATAAAAGAATAAGAGGTCATTGTGGTTGGGTGCCACCACACAAATCCAAAAATAAATTGGGTAGCCGAGCTCTATCCTTATACAACCAGGATTACAAATGAATTACATACAATTAAGCAAGGAACTCATTGTTATGGAGGTCTTCAAGCTTCATTTCTTCATTTTCTTTTTTTCCTTCTTCTTCGGTTCCTTCTTTTGGATGGTTGGAAGGTGGATGCTCCAAAGGCTTCACGTGGTGCATAAGATGAGATCTTATGACCAATGCTCATCCTAATCCCATAACAATCATTCCAAAATCTTAATTATAAAAAAAATTACATGAAAAGAAAAGTAAATTTAGCTAATAACAAAAATAAATTAGCTAAAACAAACCACACAAAATCCAAAGCATGTATATTGGAATTATCACTCTACACATGGGTGACTAAGTCCACCTGGCCTATTGGATTATACTTAGGGTTATAAGCACCTACACAGCAAAAGCATTTATATTCTTATTTATTACAGCACCCCTTAAGCACAATCTCCTACAGAAGATAATGGTTAGACTAAGATCGCCATACCATTCATTATACACACATTCACCCTAACATTCAGACTAAAATATATATCACAAAACAAAAGCAAGTATCAAACCATGCACCGCCCTAGCCTAAAGCTAGAAGTGGTGATGTAGCCTAATGTGTGTGTTTTAGAGGTTTGTGTGGTATGCTTAGTTATGGTTTTAAGTTAGAATTTTTTAAGTATGAAGAATATTCAACTTAGAGGAGGGTTTCATTTAAGTGATTTAATTATTTTAGAATTATTTTATTTTTATGTTTTGATTGGGTTTAAATGAATCCTACAATTAATCACTAAGTTATAAAGAGAGGGAAGAGAAGAGAACTTCTTTTTCCTTCCCTAACCTAAGTAATTTCTAAAGTGTTTTCACATTTTGGTTTTGTTTAGTGAATATTTTATTATCTATTTTAATTAATCATAAATTTAGATGAACTCTAAATAAACTTATTAAAAAAGGAAGACATTTTAAGATTAAGTAAAATGAACTAAATTCATAAAACATATATCACTTCACTTCTTTTCCAACATATAGAACATGCATATGAATGAGTCCTAAACATATCTATACATACAAATGGGAATGTTTAACACACTTTATGATGCATGCTAAGCAATTTATTTAAGAAAATTTGAAAGTTTATGATGCATGATTTTCATTAAGTAGCAAAAGGGTTTCTTATCCAACTTTCACATGCACATATGAATGTATGAAAGGCATAAGTGAGTATGACGCCATTGTTAACCAGAGGTGTAAGGTACAAGACATACTTAGGGCTACTTAAAGCCTTGTAACCTTGGGGTTTTCTAGACTAATATACCACTTACCTTAAATACAAGCATGTGTACAAAAGAAATGAATGAAAAAGAAAGAATGCAAAAATTTGTGTTGGTTGATTTATTTTGTTTATGCAATTTATATGTGCAAGCATAAGTATCCTTCTTAAGTGATAGTATAGGAATGAATAGGATATGGAATTAGGCAAGTGTTAGGTTCTTTTCAAATGAACCATACACATTGCCAAATCCTATTCAAAACTATACTAAAAAAGAGAGGAAAGGAAACCTACACTAAGCACATCCTTATATTTTACTCACATGCAAACTTATATGTAAGATATAAGCCACACACTTTAAGTTTTGATAATTGATCCATATATTTTTAAAATAATTTGAATTTAGTAGTGATAATATCCACTCATATTCTTACTTTAGCCAACACATGCAATTTGACATAAAGGTAACATTTTCATTTTTAAATTTGATTTTTAAAAAGCATGAATGCATGAAATCATATGACACACATATTTAGCATGTTGGGGAAGAACTAAAGAAATGAAAGCATGTAAACACATTCACTTCAATTAAATCCTAAAGACAATATGAAATAAGAAAGCTTAAAGTAAATCAAAGTTTATTTAATGATTTTGTTTGATTTGAATTTGATTTAATTTTGAAAATGAATTGATTTTACTCTTCCTAACCCATTCCACATGTATTTGACATTTTTTTTAATTTTTATATGATTAGATTCATTTTATACTTTGATTAGGCTAATGTATGAATTAAACATGTTAATTAACCCTTACCTACACCACCTTAGAATAGTTAATAAAATAATTATAAGCTAATGAGATGACATAAAATATCACAAGGAATTTAAATTTGTAATGCACCTAAGAAGATAGGGGTCTAATGTTTTTGCTTATGATTAATGATTAATTAAGCTAAGGGGTTTAACTAATTTCAAAACACCCTCACACATATGAGTTGAGTTTTGATTTCTTTAATTGAACTTAGGCTCTTGAACACCCAAGCATCTACCCAAAGTAGATTAATTATGGAAAGTTTTAGAATTTTAAGAAATTAATTAAGAGGGTAATTAGTGAATTAACCCTTAATTAAGAGAGGATTAAGAAAGAAAAGGTGGTTTAAGGAATAACTTAGGAGAAATGCCCCCAAAAATTATTTCCTAAACCTCCTATTCACTGAAACATACCTTAATCAACTTCAAGAAAGGGTTAAACCACTAATCAAACCCTTAATTAACCTTAATTATATTAAGGGGTAATTAGAAAATGAATTAGCAATTTTCTCAATTAAGCAACCAATAAATCCCAAGAAAATTAGGGTAGGCAGAAGTCATCCCCAAAATATACTCAAGAAGTTTGAGATTAATCAGTGGATTAATTAAGAAGTAATTAGCAAATTAAGATTTCCAATAAGACCCAAAATCATAGAAAGTCACTATTCAAAATCTATTAAAATCAATTTTAGAATATTCTAGGTTGAATTATCTTTCAATGGCAATTTACCTCATATTTTTTTGATTTTTCTTCAGAGAGATATGAATTTTAGAAGGTTAAGTAATTAATTAGGAATTATATAAACCTTAATTAATTCCTTAATCTCTATGGCATGACACGAAAGTGTTGATGCACTTTTACACGTGCCTCCACGAAGGCTATTTAAACGTCGATCGAAGGGCATATCAAAATGCTACATGCTTTTGCCTCAACCGTCTGATCAAGGATCGAATGGCTGAGATTAAAGCTGCCATTTCAGAGAGGATAAAATGAATTATAAAATGTTATTTAATCTCAGCTGTCCATCCAAAATGCACGGATGGACTGCCAAAGACGCATCCCTACCATTGCCTGTGAGCCATGGAGGTCGTCCATGCTTAAGGCCATGATTCGAGCTCGATTGAGCTCAGATTGGGATGAAATTTTGCACACAACATCTAACCCTAATGGCAAGCACATCTAACGGTGATCACATTGGGTGCACTCGACTTAGTCCCCTGAGGGAGTGTGCAAACGAAATTGACTTGGTTTGGTGTATGGAGAAAGTTGACAAATCCTTGGAGCTCCCCTACTTTTGCTTAAGGGAAACTGAGAAATGGCAACTTCTAACTCTCTAAGAAGCTTGGGAAGGCTCTCAAATGGCTTCTCTAGCTTCCTATGCTTCAATCGACAAAGTGTGTGTGAATTGACATGCATTAGGGGGAGTATATCTCCCCCTTTGGCAATCGGACGATCGAGCATAGGCTTGTCATTTTGATCCAATTTCTCTAATGCAATGGGTTGTTTGATCTGTTGGAGGCTTGCAAATGGTCCGTTTGGCTCGAGGAGTGAGAATATGAACTCCCCATGTGCTCAAAATAAGTGAAGGGAGGAATGCCTTGTGGCCATTTCAAGCCATGTGCTCGGTTTGACCCTTGGGGGTCAAGTTGGGCTGACCCAAACCCATTGGGTTGGGTGCACCACCCTTCATAGGATTTACTTGACCTATTAGGAGAGTATCAAGTAGGTATGAAGAGGAATTGACCAAATTCCCCATGGATTTGACCAAAATTTATTCTATGGCCTAGGGGTAGAATGGCCATTTGGCTAATTTTTGAATTTGGATTGAATTCATTTGGTATGGTTTGGCTCATGTTGACCCATTTAAGTCAAAATGGGTCAACTTGGGTCAAGTTGACCAATTGGTTAAATTGGGTCAAACCAAGGGTTGTGTCAAGTTCATATGACCATTTAAAATGTTTTGGTGGCTTTGGTTTGATTCAATTTGGTTTAGGTTTGAATTTGGTTCATATGACTTTATTTAAGTCAAATGGGACAAGTTGACCAATTTGACCCATTTGACCTATTTGAGCTAGGTCATGTGTAGGTTTAGGTTTTGTTAGTCATATGAAGTAGATTGATATCTTTATTTCCAATCAATTTTGGTTATGTTTGAATTTGGCTCAACATGACCCTTTAGGTCAAGTTGGGTTTAAGATCAATTGGGCTAGGTTATGCTCAAATGTTGACTTGGTCAAGTTTAAACATAGTTCATGAATGAACTTAGATCAATGGTTTCAATCAATTTGGCCTATTGTGGATTTTGGCTATGTTGGGTTTCATTTTTCCTAAATGTTAACTTGGTCAACTCTTAAGTTTGACTTGGTTTGACCCAATTTGGGTGATTGATCATCTCATGATGACTGTTGATCATGATAAGAGGCATTGGTGAGTTTGATTCAATCCAATTTAGTTAGGATTAGAATTTGGCTCATTTAGGTCACTTTGAATCAAGTGAGGGTCAAATAGCTTGGTCAAAGCTTGATTTGAGTTTGAATGAACTTGTATATGGACTTATGATTGAAATATAAATCCATTTGTAAGTGATTTGAAGTCAAATGAGTTTTGATTCATTTGACAATTTAAAATTCAAAGAAATAATATGAATGGATTTGGGTTTGATTTTTGGAATTGGTTTTTTGATTAAGTTATTGAAGTATGTATTTATATTTGGATTCATGATTGAAGTATTGATTGAATCATGAAGGAAAATCAAGAGTTTGACTTGATTTGAAATTGATTTGGTTAAGTTCAAGATATTGACTTGAAAGGCTTAGGTTGGATTTTAAATGGATTTGAGTTTGACTTTTAGAATTGATTTTGATTGTTTGAATTTATATTTCATTTATATATGTGAATATAAATGAGAATATGAAGAAAATTATGAATTTGAAGTGATTTGATCATGATCAAGTCTTTAAGAGAAAATTTGAAGGACTTAGAAAATTTTGGAGTTTGGAGCTTGAATTTTGAATTTGATTTGATTAATTTGAATTTATATTTTATTTATATATGTGAATATAAATGAGAATATAAATGAGTTGTGAGAAAATTCCATAAATTTGAATTGATCTGAACATGATTTTGGATGAGTCCTTAAGAGTAAATTTAAAGGATTTAGGAAATTTTAGAGTTTTGGATTTGATTTTTGAGTTTAGTTTGATTGATTTGAATTTATATCTCATTTATATATGTGAATATAAATGATAATATAAATGAGTTATGAGAAAATTTTAAAGATTTGAAATGATTTGAATATGATTTAAGCTAAGTCCTTAAGGGAAAATTTAAAGGACTTAGGAAATTTTGATGTTTGGAATTTCAATCATTGATTCAATCATGGATTTCAATCATGTGACATTGATTTGAGTTTGGAGAAAATCAAATAATATTGATTTGGAGTTTGACTTGAAGGAAGAAAGGTAAGGAGTGGTTCAAGCTAAGGATAGGTAAATTTTCCTAACACCCCTAAGGCATGATCTATTCCTATGGCTAACTCTTCTAAGTCTCTAGGGTTAGGTTGAGACCTAATCAATAGATGTGTCTTAAGACTCTCAAAGTCTCTGAGGGAAGCTCTATGTCTAAGATGGAGGGGTTGAGAGCTCATTCTAAAAATGAGGTCAACACTGTGGGAGATAAGTTGTGAAACAAACAAATCTGTATTATGTTTTACACCATAATGTGGGTTTGTAGCTGCCCCAAACGGGCCCTTAGTAGATAAGCCAAGGGCATTTCATTGGGCAGGAGGCCAACATATAGCTTGTTGTCATGTGCCTTATATTATTTCTTTTGGGTTATTGAGGGAGAGAACTTACATTATTATATATTTTTTAAACATTACAAAATACTTTTTAAAACCTTTATTTTTTTGCAGTCTTCATGCTCCTAATCAAAAACTCCATGAGGAAGATATTTAGAGTGCGAAATCATACCCATTAGAAGCACTTATGCATGATTGTAAGCCCTGGAAACTGGAAGGAGGGTATCTTTCGAATATACGCTTTTAGATGAATTAGTGTCGCTTTACATAATATTTTTAAACAAAAAGACAACCATTCAAATTAACATTTAGTTTTTTCTTATTTATTTATTTATTTATTTTTGTTTTTTAGCTAGAAAAAATGATGCAGTGGAATATGAGAGTCCATTCTTCTCCACCTATAATGTTTCACATGTTAATCTCATACCATTCAATCTAATAGATGGTTACGTATCTACAAGAGAGTGGTATGCCTCTTTTAGTTTTCGATGATTTTTAAGACGATGTTAGAGTTTAAATTCTTATAACACTACAGGTCATTCTCGTTAACAAATCCATATGGAATGTACTTTTTAGTAAGGAAATTATGTTATGCTTCTAGTAATTTTAATTGCCTCGATCAACGATTTTCATGAGAATCCTCAAAATTCTATTTGCGTCTAGCATTTCACGGCTTAGAAGAAAAAAGAGATAACTCAAGTAGCATACAAAACCCGCGGACTTATGAGTTTATGCAAATGTAATTGACTTCCAAAGAGGTCATTAAGCCTCTACCTTCCAAAGGTAAGAAGAATTGGAATTCATTCAACAGAATCTGTGCCTAGCAATACGCAACTGAATCATGGTGCCTTAATGGGTATAGAATGAGGCATTGAAGATGGCATCAGATCTTCCATTCATTACAGCTAGTACTAGCTTCACCTGATGGTTAATGATATGCAGCCATCATCAATAGAGATATTTCAACATTGCAGAGCCTGGACTAGTAGTTAAATGACTCAATTTTGGGAGAATTTACAGCAAATATTGTCTTTCATTTGTCAATCTAGAGCTTAAGAGCACTCTTTAGTGTTGATTTTTACCTTGCAAAGTTATATATTGTTTGAATCAAGAGATTCAAATAATTAATCTTATTTTTTATTTATTACAATATTTCTCAAAAGCAAAAACTCCCGTCACTTTCCCAATATATATAATTAATCTTAGACTGTTATTGCTATTTTTAGGCCAAATTAATGTTATGTACATGGTTGAGATAATAATCAGGTTATTTTCTGTTGCATAAATAATCGTTGATTTGAAAGTCTATGGCAATTTTCTTCAAATCTAAGGCCATAACCGTTGCATAAATAATAAGGCCATAACCGACCTAATGGAGAAAACTGGGAATGAATGTAAACATGATAAATTTAGAAAATCATATATTAAATGCATGATATTATTCTATTCCAAAATTTGTAATTGAAAGGTTGGCATATTGACCACACCAAGACAAGAAAATATTATGTCTGGAGTCCGCACGTAGCTTTAGGTGCGGACTCCAATCCTGGCCCGACGCGTGTCCAGTTTATTTTTTCCCATTTTAGTGCTTAACGACGCTGTAATTTGACGGACGACGACCACGCCATTTATCCTGGCCCGACCCGCCTCGTTCAAACAGCGGGAGAAAATGCCTCGTTAGAATGTGCGGGAGGAATTTAAAAGAAATATATATTTAGATTTAGGGTTTAGGAGTGTATTTTTTTCTTGACGAGTTGAGAGAAAGAGATTTTCTCATTTCCTTTACGAAAGAACCATGAAGATGGAGCGAAGGCCTTGAGGAAATAGTTGAGGATGTATTAAATAAAATTCATAATTTTTCTCAACCGTTGTATCATAATTTTTTTACGTTTGTTTGTTATTCCTTGAAATTCTTTTATTTAGTGTATATTTCCTACACTTGTTTGGAGTTCTTTGCAAAAGGACTTTGTTTATTTTGAGAGAGTTTTTTGCATTCTCTGTACTCTCATGAGTACTGAGATGATTTTATTTTTTGCGTTTATTTTGCACGGATGGAAGAATATGGTCATTACATTCCATTAGAAGCAATTTTGTGGTTGTTTGGTTAATCTTTATGGGAGATTTCCATCTGTACTCTTTATACTCTCTAAACTCTCTCGAGTATAGAGCATTTTGGGATTTTTCCACTTTGTGTGGCATGTTTGGAGGAAATATGTTTATTACAATCCATCACAATAATTTGGAATTTGTTTGGTGGTTTTAGTGTTATTTTTTTTATTTTGCACTCTCTCTCTTGAGAGTACATATAATTTTATCATTTTTCCGGTTTCTTTGGTTGTTGATTATGTTTATTACATACCGTGGAAGCAATTTTGAGGGATGTTTGGATGGTTTTAGAGGATTTCTACATGATTTTCGATATACTCTCATACTCTCCTCAGTCTGAGCATTTTGGGTTATTTTTTTCACTTTCTATGGCCTGTTTGGAGGAAATATGTTCATTACAATCTATGAGGAATAATTTGGAGGTTGTTTGATTATTTTTAATGTTATTTTGCATCTATAGAGTACAGATCATTTTAGGTCATTTTCTCCGGTTCTTGTTGAGATTATTTTCATTACATCGTACTCTCTCTCTGCTCTCTACTCTCACTCTCTGTACTCTCTGTACTCTCTGTCTCAGCATTTTCATTTTTTTATCTTTTCTTTGGCTTTGTTTGGAAAATATGTTCATTAGACATAATTTGGAGGTTGTTTGGTTGATTTGTTAGTATTTTCTTGCATTTGTACTCTCATGAGAGTACATATGATTTTTGGTCATGTTGTCCAGTTTCTTTGGCCTGGTTGTTGAGAGTACATTCCGTTGGAAGCAATTTGGCATTTGGATGGTTTCTAGGGGATTTTGCATCTGTACTCTCCATTATTGCGACACTCTTTAGTAATGAAGTCATTGACATTTCTGAGGCTTTATCGCATCAATTCATTAGACTCCATGAAATTTAGCAATGTCATTACCTCAATCTTGTCTTGCTGGGACATAGAGAAGCAAGCTTTCTTTCAGGGTAGGCAGTGCATTCCTTTCACCCCATGAAGTTCTGATGGTGTAGGGATGCCAAAGAGGGAGAAGGTCTTATGGAATAGAGGTAATGTCTGTATCGTGAATTCTTCAGTGAAAGCCAAGAGCATCTTGAAGGTAAAAAACACAAAGTAAAAGAATAGAAAGCAAAAGAAGCTTTAAGAGCATCACCCCAGATGAAGTTCTTGATAATAGGGATGCCAAATGAGGGAGGTCTTATGGCATAGAGGGAATGTGTTATCTGTGAGGTCAGCACTTCCAGTGAAGAATCCCTTAAAGAGCATTTGAAGGTAAAAAATACAAAGCAAAAGAAGCAAGACTTCTTCAGAATGTGCTCTTTGTACTCTTGTACTCTCTGTACTCTCTCTCTACTCTGTACTCTTCTCGTACTCTTCATGGGTAACTTGATATAATACTGTTTATGTTTCTATGATGATTTCTTTACTTGTTTGGAGGCTGTTTGGTTAGTTTTTAGTGTTATTTTGTATCTGTACTCTCTGTACTCTCTTGAGAGTACAGACGACTTTGGCCATTTTTTTTCCAGTTTCTTTGGCCTGTTGGGAGAAAATTTGTTCATTACATTACATTGGAAGCAATTTGGAGGGATGTTTGGATGAGTTTTGCATATGTACTCTCTATATTTAGCTCATTTTTTCACTTTCTTTGGCCTGTTTGGAGAAAATATATTTATTAGTGGAGCTATTTTACATGTCACATTTATGTAGAGCTGTCTTGGCAGGTGAATGCGGTCAATGAGCAGTACGATGATGAAGTCGTGATGTCTAATGAACCAAATTTGGGGAAACTCCTTGGCACCACTGTTCAGAATGAAACGGAGGTGTATGCACATCAAACTGGCTTCAGTGTTCGGAAGGACCATACTAGTTATTGGCCAAACTCCAAGAAATTGAAATCAAAAGATTTTTTTATGTGCAAAAGCAAGTCGGAAGAAATCACCAATCTAAATGGCTTAAAATTCAAAATTTGATACAATGGCTTGTCCATGATTAGATTCTATTGACTTGGATGAGCGGATGGTTAAAAAAATATATAGAAAGTCATAATCATTTGTTGGCAAAAAGCGACTACATCTTCTCGAATCACTGGATGCATTAGCGATGAAAAGGCTTAGTGTTGAAGACAATAAGGCGAGTGAGCAATTGATGCATTGTTATCTAAGTGAGGAGGTTGGCGGTGTAGAGAATATTGGATTCACAAAAGAGATGCTTTCAATTTTATTGAGAAAGAGAAAAGATCGAGATTGTGAATGGTAATGATAATGCATTAATCTGTTTGAAAAGAAAGGCAAGCGTGGGCGGATGTTTGCATGGGATGTATAAGTTGATGAGTCATTGCTTAGTAAGTTTTTTTTGGAGCAATGGCATGTCTAAGATAGAATATGACTATTTTGGTGATGTGATAATTTTTTACAAGTTATCGACTCAATAAATATAATCTTATTTGTGCCCCTTGTTGGAGTGAATCATCACGGCAAAATGTGTTATTTGGAGTAGCCTTTTTTATCGAGACGATTGAGTCATTCTCATGGCTATTCCGACATTTCTTTTGATGAAGCATATATCCTACAATATATTCACGATCAAGATCGGGCTATGACCGAGCTATCAAAATTGTATTACAGTATACTCGTCATAGGTTGTGCGATGGCATATTTCAAGAAAGCTCCTTCCAAGGTTCCTTTGCTTTAATAGTAATAAGAGGTACAAGGATATTTTATGCATGCATGAGCAAATGTGACTCGGAGGAAGAGTTTGAAGAAGCTTGGTCATTAGAAGAAGGCAATTTGCATGATCATCCTTGGCTGAGCTTTATAAAATTAGATCCAAGTGGTCCCTTGCATTGACAAAGGCTCATTCTGCATGGGCATCTTGTCAATGCAACATAGTGAGTCAATGAACAATGTATGTCACAAAATCTCTAAACCAACAAGTTTGCTCATAGATTGTTTTTTGGGTTGGAAAAGGTTATGGAGATATGGCGCCAGAATGAACATGATGAAGACTTCAAGTGTAGCCAGTAGTCGATTGTTCCTATTGTTAAGACCAATCCAATTCTAAAATAAGCTGCTATGTTTTATACAAGAAAGTTGTATACTATGTTTGAGGAAGAATTTTTGCATGGAGTTGAGGCTATCGATGCGTGGGATGGCGGTAGGTATTTGGTGAGAAACTTAGAGAATAAAAAATCATCAAAAATATGGTCCATTTATGGGACTAATGCATGTAACTTGTACTTGTAAGAAATTTGAAATGATGGGATTACTTTGTGCCCATTGTATAGTTCTTAGTCGGAAGATGTAGTGCATTGGATAAGTATGTCATCATGCGGTCTACCCGAGCAAAGAGGGATATTTACATCGATAGTGCATATAGAAAATTAAGAGATGTGGAAAGGCCAGATGGAAATGCTCGCATTATTTTTCGAACCACGTTAGTCGATATGCATATCAAATAAGTGTCGAGGCATGGTAATAATAGAGGCGAGGTATATGCTTCAATCCTTAAAAAAACTATACAACGATGTCGACTCTATAATAAGTGGAATTCTCTTCCGTGAGTATAAGAAGAAGAAGTCAACCATATCAGACAAGGGAAAAGACATCTTGAAGGATCCAGTTAAGCAATGTCCAAAGGGTGTTTCCAATGCAAGGCTTAAGGGATATTAAGAGAGATCCAAGAAAGCCAAGAGTAATTCTCTATTTGCCTCTTAATTTGTAGTATTTAAAATATTGCTGCTAATCTTCAAACCATCATATTTTTGTTGTTACAGAAACCAAAGTTCAAACTGATAGTGTCGCAGAACGTGTTTTGTCACCCCTTGCAACACCTTTCTCTGTTATGCCAGAGTATTTTTTAGAAACGCATCGAATAGCACACATCGATCGTTAAAATCATTAAGCGATATGATGTTCTACCTCGAATTCAACTCGAGCTCAATGATCGATCGGTGAAGGGTACAAAGTTGATGATGGATATTATTACGAAAAATATTTCAATACATATCATTTAGTTATGTGTTCTTTTGATTGCAATCATTTTAAAGCTTTAGAGTCTCAAGATGACTTTCTTTTATACTTGCACACCGGTCTCACGGATTTGGTTAGGAAGACTGCCTCAGAGTTGGGCATTAGGATGACCTTCTCATGCTCCAGTCTATGCAATCATTTCTTTGTCAGGATGACTTTCTTCTTTTGAGTAGCTTTATTACTTATTATTATAAAATACATACTCATTGGGAAGTATAGACTGAGAATTATAGATACATAACTTTGTAATCCTTAGGCGTAGCTAAATCTCTCATATTTTACCAAATTGATTGATTGATGAGTCTACCTTGCTTTAAGTGATTTCATTGGGCATTACATAGTTTGATATATGTACTCTATAAAGTATTCTACATTTTATGAAAGAAAAAAAAATCATGATGACGATTATATTAGACTAATGATATTAGTTTAGTAATTATTTATAAATTTATCAATGATATTAATTTAATTGGATGATACTCAATTATTACATTATTTGAAAAAATTCATCATCTTAAAATATATAATTTGCTCCACTTTGCCTTCAAAATTTATATTTCGAATAAGGCGTTGGTAGTAATTAATCATCGATAGTATATTTGTCTATTTTATGCACATGTTTCAGTAGAAAGTAGGTTTTAAGAAGCATGATTTATTTGGTAGAAAGTAATCATACCCACTTATATTACGTTCACATGCTAAGTAGTTCATATTGCTTCTCCTGCATACTTTCAGATTGAGGTATTCTGAATGTGGTTGAGTATAATGTAAATTTTAGATAATATAAATTTTAGCTTCACCTTTTCAATTGATCTAAATTTAAAATATGATATAAATTCAGGAGAATCTGAGAGGTGAGTATAAAATATAAAGTGATTAAGTCTGAGGAGAGTATAGAGTATACACATGCAAAGAAAACTCATAAAAAAACGAACATCCAACTTGCTTTAAGGTTATAGTGAACAATTCCTCTTGTCTAAAAAAGTGGAAATGGAAAAATAAACAAATAATCTGTACCATGAGGAGAATACAAAGAGTTAAGCTACATAACACCTCAAATATTCTTATAATTGACCTTCAAACTTTGGAATAGAGTATAGAGGTACAAGAAGTGCAGAGAATAGTCTGAGAGTTGAGATAGGAGAGAGCAGAGTATAGAGAAACACAGATAGCAAATAAACTCGAGTATAGGCGAAACACATCTCGTAGGCTGACTTAAACAGTTCTGTAGATGTTCTCTCTAATCATAATTTATCCAAAAGCGAGGAAAATTGAAGAAAAAATAGATGAAATCTGTGTACTCCCAGGAGTACACGAGCACTGAATGAAACACATCCGATTAAAACATTCCGCATCAACCAAATTGCGGTGTTCTCTGCTAATAATAAAAGATCAAAGCGCGATAATATTGAAAAAAAAATGAAATACCATGTATAATTATTTCCTACTTATCAAACTTTAAATGTACTGTTCTTAGCTTGGCTTTTTCATTCCCAAACAAAAGATAGTGTAAGCGAACTCGGCCCTAAAGCAATTCATCTTCTTAGGCCAATCTTGGTGGTGAGGGTTAAGTGGGATTTCTAATTCTTTACCTCCATGTACTTTGAATAAACATCATCATACCTTTGTTATCTTATGGCCCATTTCACCATTTGATTGGCCATTTTATGGGATCACTCACAAAATTCCCAAGTAATTTGATCTGAATAGTGAGAAGTATAGTCAATAAGGGAGTAAAAAAACCAGTTTACGGAAACCAAATTGAAAATAACTCTTACAATCTCTCGAAGAATGGCTTATGGGTTGGTTTTGATAATGAGTCATAAAAATATACCCCAGCTTAATATACCAACGAGTGTCGATCTTTGATTATCTATAAAGTAAAGTAAGTAGCAGCCCTTGACACCTTGTCTGCGTGACATCTTTGGATGAACATTTTGCTTTCCTTGTGTAGGTCATATTTTGCATAGCTCTGTAAGAAAAGAAGAGAGTGTTTATAAATTGTAGTTTTCATCTATAAAAATAATGATTGAATTGTAATACCCTGTATATCTGTGGGGTAACTTACCCAGTGCAAGCATGAGATGTACAAATAGGGGACATACAGCCCGGGACGAAGCAGTACTCTCGGCCAATAAGAAGCGAAGGCATCGCGGTGCATCGAGAGATATTGATCTGTCGACCAACTCATCGATCGCGCCTCGCAATAATGATATTCCTGAATATTGTATCACCCGCAAGTGATAAATATTTTAAAGTGAGCTTAATTAAATGAATATGTTATTTTATGTATGAAGGAGGCGATTGAAGATTGACTTACTTGTCCTCAGCATGGCGTGTATAAGATGGAGCATCAGGGATGAGAACTCGGCAAAATGATGTGCCTCTGAGCAAATTGCGGCGATGAAAGTTAGTGATGAGCTAGATTCACTATGAATTAAGGATCAATCTCTCTTGAGATGATGCATACCTCCGACTAATGCTCCTCCACCATGAAGATAGCAGTATGTGGGTTATCGACTTTTATTGGCTCATCTTTGCGAACCTATAAAAAAATTTTGTGAAATCTATTTCTATTATCTGAAATTTAAAAGAAAGTAACTTAATACCTCTACTGCTGACTTCTCATCTTTAGTGGAGGCCACCATATAACTTATTCTTGCTCGTGACTTTCTGTAAGTGTGTTCGAAGGGGGAACAAATAGCTTTTCTCTTCCTTGTCTGCCGAGCCTTCACACCATGCTCAATGCTATTGATTAAAGGCTTTGGAGCATCATCATGTGCGGTGGAGGCCTCCCATAGCTTCATGGTGGACTCAGGGGCTTCCCAGTCTCTTCCCAAATGGAAGTATCCACAGGCGGGCTTCCCAAGTGGAAGTATCCTGTCCTTCCCAGTGGAAGTATCCTGGCTTAGTTCCTCATGAGACTCCAGTGGTAGCCTCCACAGGAGAAGCTCCTCTAGTAACCTCCATAAGTATTGCCCACAGTGCCTCCTCAGTTTCCCCTGTGGTGACCTCCCCAGAGCTTCCCCGGATGGTAGGCCCCCAGGAAGAACCTCCTCGATGGCATGTAACTGCAAATCAATCCCATCCATTCTCTCTTCATGTTGCTTGAAAGAAGATACTATATCTTTCAAGTCCCTAAAACCAAGTATCCTCTCCATAAAAACCTTTTGGGGTAGTAACAAAGGCGGCTAGATACTGATGGAGGAGAATATCGAGGAGAGACATATGGAGATTGGGGGGGTGAACTCGATGGACTTAGAATGGGACTATCGGGCTCAACATGCATGTTGGGCGGGGAAAATGATTCAAGAGCCAAGTCTCCTCTTCGATATGTCCTCGAATAAAGGTAGACATGTTAAAGCGATAAGAAAATGTGATGACTGACATAAATACATACATTCTATATGAACTAAGTGATATTATTATATGTCACGGTGTCCTCTAAACCTGAAGGCTTCATCGAAAACTTTATTTTGGCCATCGCGACATCGTGGCTTTTGCAAATGGAGATGGCCTCATGATGCTTATGTGCTTTAGCGGAGATCTACAATTAATATTTATATAAGTTAACTTCAATGCATCAAATAATACATAACCGAAGATATAAAACATACCATAAGAAGAGTGACAAATCCACTCATGTACCCGGGTGTCTTTTAGGTATGAATCTTTGATGTAATACCATCAAATTGTGAAACTAGGAAGGCCCAAATGGCCTCGCTTGTATTCAACAAATTTATCTATGTCATAGCAATCAATCGATGTCACCTATAGTTGTGATATACAAAAAAAAAAGATTTGACATCAAAAAATGTATGGCTGGCGCTGCCACAGCAGTTATCGCATGCTCAAGCATAGTCTTATAGTCCACTGAGCTGACTGCGACGTGAGATTTCGCCATAAGACCTTCTCCCCTTTATTTGGCATCCCTACTGCAACTTCATCGGGGTGAAAGGAAATGCGCCCACCTAGAAAGAAAGCTTGCTTCTTTATGTAAGATAGGATTGAGGTAATGGTGTATTGAGTCTTGTTGAATTACGTAGAGTCTAATGAATTGATGCAGATGAAGCCTCTTTAAAATGTCAATGACTTCATCAGTAAATCGTGCTGTAATTTTATCGAAGTTATCCTTTTCCCAGACATGATAAACTTCAAAATAAAAACTCAGTTAATGAAAGTACATATACAGAAATCTCCTAGAAACCATCCAAACATCCCTCCAAATTGCTTTCAATGTAATGTAATGAACAAATTTTCTCAAACAGCAAAGCTGGGAAAAAAATGGCCAAAAGCGTCAGTACTCTCAAGAGAGCAGAGGTAAAAAAACAACACTAAAAACTAACAAAGCAAATTGTTCCTCCATTATAATGAACATATTTCCTCCAAACAACAAAGAAAAAAAATTATCCAAAATGCTCTACTCTCGAGAGTACAGAGAGATGCAGTCTAAAATCCCCAGAAAATAATCCAAGCAAAGATGCAAAATAACTCTAAAAACTAACCTCCAAGATGTTCTCATGGATTATAATGAACATATTTCCTCCACATGAAAAAGCAAAAAAACTACCCAAAATTATCTGTCTCAGAGATGTAGAGAGTCTGAGATGTAGAAATCCCTAAAATAATCCAAAGCAGAGTAGATGCAAATAACACAAAAAAAACTAACAACGACCTCAAATTATTTCTTATGGATTGCAATGAACATATTTCCTCCAACAACCAAAGAAAGTGAAAAAAATATAAAATGCTCTCAGAATGCAGAGACTATAGAAGAAGAAATTTCCCAAAACCATCTAAGCAGGAAATGCAGATGCAAAATAATACTAAAAAACTAACCAACGACCTCAAATTGTTCCTCATGGATTGTAATGAACATATTTCCTCCAAATAGACTAAAGAAAGTAAAAAAAAACTATCCAAAATGCTCTATACTCTCATGAGAGTATAAAGAGTATACATGTAGAAATCTCCTAGAAATCATCCAAACATCCCTCCAAATTACTTCCAATAGAATGTAATGAACATAATCTCAACAACCAGGCCAAAGAAACTAAAAAAAATAGTCACAAAATTACTTTTAATGGAATGTAATGATCATATTCTCTCCATAGGGCAAAATAAGCGAAAAAATATTGAGAAAATCATTTGTACTCTCATGAGAGTGCAGAGTCAGATGCAAAATCTCCACAGAAACCATCCAAACATCCACTAAATTGCTTCCACTAGAATGTAATGAACATAATCAATAACCAGGCCAAAAAATGGAAAAATTGGCCAAAATGTTCATATACTCAAGAGTACAAATAATGATGCAAAATAATACTAAAAAACTAACCAAGCTCCAAATTATTCCTAATGGTGTAATGAACATATTTCCTCCAAAGCAGGCAGAAACTAAAAAATGACCAAAATGCTCGTACTCTCATGAGAATGCAATCTGAAAATGTAAAAACCCCAAACTAAGCAAGGAGCCTTCAATCTGCTTCATAAGCCATGTACTAAGCATTTTGTATCCAAACAGGGATAGAAGTATTTTAAAAAAAATGCCAAAATGGGTTGTACTCTTCTAAGAGTACAAAGAGTACACATGCAAAACTAAAGCAAATAATAAAAATCAACCTAAATAAATTTTAATGTCATCATGAACATACTATCATCCTAATCAGCCACAAAATTCATCTTGAAACATTAAAACATCCTACCATGTGATATAATAAACATTTCACAAATAATTAGTTCAAAATTTTAAAAATAGCATGTACCATCTTATGTACTGAGTACACATATAAAATATATCCAAAAACTACTAAAATACATCCCGTTCATTTAAAAAACTCAAATTTTCTAAAATGTTCACATACTGGACGGTGAGAAGAACAGAGAAAACCCTAAATATATTAAAGTTCAAAAAAAAGTGTAAATACCTCATGTAGTCACATATAATACCTCAATGGAAGTTATTCACAAGATTTGCTAAATCACGATGACGTTTCAGATCAGAGCGGGGAGCTAGCGAAAAAAGCCTAAACGTCATCGAGGAATGTCGAGCCGCCCATCTCATTTTTCTCCCATGTTTGAGCGAGGCAGCGGTAGAATCCTAATCGTCTGGTCCATTCTGATCGTTAAGCTAAAAAAAAACTATTGGACACTCGGGCATTGGAGTCCTCATGTAAAGCTACGTAGACTCACATATTTCTCTCGATGATGGAAGCACAAGTTTTGAGGTGTTTATCGGAGACATTTTGTAATTTGATTGGTCCTTCTACTGCATAACAGCTACTTGGTGACTTATTATTTGAAGGCCTATGATTATGCAGAATGAGAGGTTGTCATGAAGACCACTCGCATCACAAATAAGCATAGAACAAAGCCAAAACACGATGTAGCCCCCCACAAGGATGACATCGAGGTAAAAGTGTCAAATTCTAGACTTAGAAAGAGGGGATGAATATATATTGCATTTGTCTTCTTCAGGGTTTGAAGGCCTCATTGTGCTCGGTAGCGAGATGAAAAGGCTTGTGGTGTCGTAACACCACTCAATCTAGGTTGCGAGCAAAAACACATGTCCCCACAGGATGACGTCGGTCAGTTTTGTCTAATTTCTAGACTTAAGAAAAGGGGGATGAATATATATTATATTATATTATATGTCTTCTTTGAGGTTTAAAGGCCTTGTCGCTGCGAAGCGTGATGAGATAATCGGTTGTGTCACAGACACCACTTCTTAAGCTCATGAGCTTGGCTTGAAAAAATGGAAGGTCCACATTAAGGTTTCTTGAGAAGATAAGCTTTCAAGACCTCAATGTGAGCGAGTGAGAAAATGTAAATGTGAAACATATATCGCATTTCTTTTGGTTTCAAGACCCCGCTAATGCTCATTAGGGTGTAGTGGATTCATGAAGACGGTTGTGGTATCAGATACTTCACGCTCAAGAGGCACCGAGTAATACCCATTGTTAGATGTCTCAGACAAAATGCACCGAAATTTTATCTAATTTCCGGACTTGAAAAAAAAAGATGATTATATTGCATTCTGTGTATTCTTTGCATGTTTGAAGGCCTCGTTGTGCTCGGCATGCCGATGAGATAAAATGGTGTGGTGTCAGAACACTCGTCTTGGCGTCACCGAAGCCAAAATATAGTCAGATCTGAATGATAACTTCTGAAATTTTGTCAAATATTTTGACTTAGAAAATGGGAAAATGAAATGGGCTAATTTATGAGTGCTAAGTAGAAAAACCTGCTAATTTTATAGCGTCAAATAAAAAAAACTTGGGGAGCCTTTAAAGCAAAATTTGGAAAGAATATATTCATTTAAAATGCAAGTAAAATTTGGGGGAGGTTAATATTAAACTCACAAATTCTAATTGCAATCATCTATGGTTTAAATTAAATTGGTAGAGTGAGTTCTCTTTTCTTGTAAATTCCTCAAAATTAAGCAAGCTTTAATTGGAATTTGAGGGAGACTAATGCTAAATTCACAACATACTTGCAATAAACTCAAAATCTAAGGATAAATCCAAATTGAGTTTAATAACTCGTGTACGAATGTGGAGGTGATTACTATGTTAGTTAATAAGTATAAGTGGGGCTAAAGTTACAAACATTGAAATCGACATAATTTATCAAAATTGATGTAAATTGAGCATAATCAAGTTGGGAAAATTACAAAAACTCAACAAGTAAACTAAGTGTCAGTAGTGTTTTAAACTATAATCTAAATCAAAATGTCTTCTTGGCTACCGAATCTGCAACTCTTTGTATAAGCAGACAGAAGGCGATATTAAATCAAAATTTATAAAAATCATGGAGGCTTACTTCAATCAAAAATTAAGGAATTTCATTCTAATTATGATCTTTAAAATCAACTAAATCTAATTTGGTGAAATTAGCTAAGCTATAAATACACGCATGTTCGGACATGAGATTTCAAGTGCAAATTTTAATGAAAATCTTTCTTGAGCTAAATTGGAATAAAAAATGGAAATCTAAAATCTTATCATTCAAACAAAACTACAAGTCTCAAATACACCCATAACACTATGCTAAAAGCTTAAATTCAAGTGTCAAGGATCTTTGGGGTGGTTTCATTTAGTCTTAAGATTTAACAAAACTAAAACCTATAATAAGAGTTTCAAATCAGTGAAATATCGGCTGATCAAAATGATAGATCTAATCCTCTTTTATAGCAGAGTTGACATCTAAAGCTCTTAAACATATTCAAATTAATCAATTTTTCAACTCAAATCAAATATCAATCTCATAATTCAAAAATAAAAATTTAAATTCTTAAATAAAACATGTGCCCAAAAGATGACGAATGCTTAAATTCAAATTAATAGGATGCGTGCGGGTTACTTCTGTTTAGCCTTATTGGTCAGGTTTACAAAACATAAAAACATATAATAAGAGTTTCAAATCAGTGAAATATCCTAGAAACTGATTCTATCGAGTGACAGTATATAATCCTCTATTAGCAGCTAAATAGAATTGACAGGATCTAAAGCTCTTAAACATATTCAAATTAATCAATTTTTTAAATCAAATTAAGTAGCAATCTGAAATCAATATCATAATTCAAACACAAAATTAGCTAAAATCACTATACACCCGCATGTGCCCCGGCATTATGATGAATATTGAAATTCAAGTGTCTGAGGATGTTGCGCGGGTTGTTTCTTAGTTTAGTCTTAGGACCAGGTTTGGGTTAACAAAACCTAAAATCCTATAATAAGAGCTTCAAATCAATAAAATATTTAAGAAATTGATTCTGTCAGGTGACAGTAGATCTAATCCTCTGTTAGGTGTTTCGAATCCAATGATATGATCAATTTTGTAAATGGAGGTTGTTTGATCCTTATCGGCGTCTCTTGACTTCAATATACGTGCAAACATGTTGATGACTCGAGCGTTTAATCAGTTGTTCATTAAGTCATATAATATTTATATCTTGACCAATTTCAACATTCTGAACGTGATGGTAAAGTCCGTTCGTCGATCAAAGATCATTTGAGTTGATTTTGATGATGTCTTGTGCATTTCAGCTTTGATTTGCGTGCTACAACTTCAAATCATTCGACATTTGCACAAACTCATCCGAATTGAGCATGGATAGTCTCATTTGATAGTTTTTGATATTTTGAAGCTAACGGTGTGATCAATTTCATGAACTAAGGTCATTCGAATATCATCGTAGCTTCTCGACTCTAATATGCGTGTTGACACACTGATAGCTCGAGCACTTAATCGATTGATCGTTAGGTTTTGCAATATTTATATTTGGATCAATTTCAAATCAGTGAAATGTCTAAGAAAATAATTCTATCATGTGACATTAGATCTAATCCTCTATTAGCAGCTAAACAGAGTTGAAAGGATCTAAAACTCTTAAACATATTCTAATTGATTAATTTTAAAATATCAATCTGAAACTACTCAAATAAAACTCTATCATTAAAAGCTCAAATCAAACCCAATCTATCCACCTTCCGTAATTATTTGTCGAGGGTGACAAATTATGCAAACTCTAGCTCATAAAGGATCCAATGTCAAATCAAGTGTTCTACTATGTTCACTCTTAATCAATCTCATGCTAGTAATGACGTGGCCCGTGTTCTCTGATCTTGGCTTGATCGCTACGTTATGACAGAGTCCTCCGATCGAGTGGTTTGGGTCTCATTATAATCGATCCGCGATGAGTAGGCGGTATCTCCCCAATGGCTCACTTTAAGTTGTGAATCATGGGTATTCTTGATAGTGCAAACAACCTCTCACTAGGTAGACTTAAGATTGTCTCCTTAGATAAACAACTAGCTATAAACACCGCATGGGCCCACGACATCTTTGAATGCTTAAATTCAAGTGTCACGAGGATCTTTGCGGGTTGCTTCCCGTTTAGTCTTAGACTAGGTCAGTTAACAAAACCTAAAACCTATAATAAGAGTTTTCGATCTAAGCGATTACTTGGGGTAGTAATCTAATCATCTATTAGCTAAATAGAGTTGACAGGATCTAAAAAACTCTTAAATATATTCTAATTAATCAATTTTTAAATAGCAATCTGAAATCGATATCATAACTCAAAAATAAAAACTACATAAGTTCTTAAATACACCTGCACGTGCCTCGACACTATGCTAAATACTTAAATTCAAGTGTCTGAGAATGTTGCGCGGGTTGCTTCCCTGTTTAGTCTTAGGACTGGGTCTGGATTAATAAAACATAAAAACCTATAATAAGAATTTCAAGTCAATGAAATATCTGAAAAAACTGATTTTTTTTCAAGTGATAGTAGATCTAATCCTCTGTTAGCAGCTAAGCAGAGTTGACAAGATCTAAAACTCTTAAATATATTCAAATTAATCAATTTTACAAATCAAATTAAGTAGCAATCTAAAATTGCTTAAATAGAATTCTATCACTAAAAACTTGAACCAAACTCAATCTATCCACCATCCGTAACTGTTTATCGGGGGTGACAAACTAAAAAAACTCTAGCTCACAAATGAGCCAATGTCAAATCAAGTGTTCTGCTATGTTCACTCTCAATCAATCTCTGAGAAGGGCGTGGCTCTAACTACATGACTTGGCGGTGGCTCCAGAGATGGCGATTATGAAGTCCTCACGATCGGTGGTTTGGCCCGTCCGGCTCTATTATATTACGATCACGACCGTAACCCGTATGCTTCCCAATGGCTCTGCCCTTTGAGTTGTGAATCATAGGGTATACTTAATAGTGCAAACAACCCTTTGTCTGCTAAGGTAGACTTAAGCATGTCTCCTTACAAAACACCAGTCTACAAGGATTTCTTGGGCGTAACCCATGTGTTGTGATGAGGATCCTTCATTCAGTTATTACTACCTCCCTCGACTAAGTAGGATGGGCGACGCCGGGATGACGGAACCATGGGATCTAGATCGGCACATCATCATTCCCCAACCATCCGATTTAATGATGAATTTCATATCTTAAATTCTAAAACTCTATCTACTATACGCTTGCATCTAATGACTAGCTAGCCTTGTCGAAACTTATTGAGATGTGTAATTAACTATGGGGGCTTGCTATGGGAAACTGGAACCATCTAAAGCTCTCACCAAATGAGGATGAAATCTCTGGGTAGTGTCTTATCTACTATTTCATCTGCCTTCTGAAAATTAAACCGATATTTTAAAACTACTCTTTTCATCGAAGAGGTCGATGGTGGAATTTTCGAAGCCCACAGGTGGATGTCTAAACATCTGCTCACCATGATTGATATAATTAGCTTAGGATCAATGTTCCCTTCTACATTTACATGCCTTTGATGTACGGATGCACATGGGCCAAACACATGAATATTAGAATTTTGTTCAGTGTTGTTTGTTAATCATTGAGCTTAATATGAGCAGGCTCAAGTTATTACTAATTCATATTAGAATAATATTTTGTTTTGTTTTAAGTGTTGCCTCTTAGAAGTTAAAATGCAAGTATCATGTGACCTAATCTATGTCATTTTCATCTGTAAGTTATATATGAGACAAATATAAGATAAGTTTTTACTTGTGATTTTAATTTTATTTTCTTGTAGGAAATATTAAGAGAAGATGATGAGAAGCTGATTGTTGTGAAGGAGCAATGGGATGATGCTGCCTACCAAGGCTGTGAAGACAGCCTTGTTGGAACTCAATGAGTACAATCCCAGTGGAAGATACATTGGGCCAGTACTTTGGAATAACAAAGAGGGCAAAAAAGTCTCAATAGGAAAACAAGCAAACATAAATAACCTTAATTTTACCTGTATGTCTTTTACACTGGGTGGATGTCCTTTCTTTTTTTTTCTTCTTATCTTTTTGCATAATACTTTGACTAGAAGTTTTTGTAAGAAGAAAAAAAAAGTAAAGGACATCCGCCCACCCAGTGTAAGAGACTTACAGGTGAAATTAAGATCATTTACATTTGTTTATTTTTCACCGTTGAAGTACATATTCAATCACTTCACTTATTGAGGCTTTTTGCCCTCTTTGTTATTCTAAAGCTCTAGCAAAACGCATCTTCCATTGGGATTATACTCATTGAGTTCCAACAAAGCTGTCATCATAGCTTGGTAGGTAGCATCACCCCATTGCTCCTTCATGACAGTCAGCTTATTGTTATCTTCTCTTAATATTTCCCACAAGAAAATAAAATTATTTATAACATATCACAAGTAAAAAACTTATCTTTTGTTTGTCTCATATATAACTTGTAGATGAATAGGACATAGATTATGTCACATGATATTTGGGTTTTAACTTCTAAGAGGCAACACTTATAATAAAACAAGATATATTTCTAATATGAATTAATAATATTGAACCATTAAAAAAATGCTCAGGGCATAGTTTGACCATGTCTGACTCTATCTTTGAGAATGAATACCCTATGTAGGATTTTAAACATTAGACATATGCCAAGCCTTTTAAGTTGTGCAACTTTACACAAAAGAAAAAAAGTTGTGCACAGAGTTTGTTAGAGGAGTGCTCCCTCAGAAAGTAGGGTTGTAACTCTTTACAATTAATAATAAAATCTATGATGGGGACAATATGAATTAATCATCAATTAAGTGGACCAGTATAAAATTTTTAATTTCTTATACATTGATTTCATTTTCTATTTTTTTAATTCACTCAATATGTTGGTAAAGTCTTTGATTATTGCCCAAAAGGTGTGTTAAAGGCTTGTTCATACTTAAGACACATTTAACATAGACATGGAAGTAATTTTAACATGTTTGTGTTTTACAGGCTTATGCCTAACTTATGTAAATATTTATGTTTGACTGATTTGCTACATAAATGAGCCAAACTTCAATAAAATTTTTCAGTTTATTTTTTAAGTCAAACACAAACAAGACTATGCTCAATATAATATTTAACTCAATATGAACTTGATACATTTAACTTGTGTGTGTGTATTATAATGCTAATTTTAATTATGCAATTTACTATTTAAGGCATCAAATATAATTTACAAATAATGAAATCATAAATTTTAAGTTCTATAAATCTCAAGGGATATTATATTATGAAAATTGCTAATCTTTTTTAATGCGAGCAAAGTCACAAATCAAAAAAAAAAAAAATATTTCAATATTGATGATCATCATCTAAGTTGGTTGTTGTTTTTTTTTTTTTTCTAATCAATAATAATTGAGCTAAAAACAAGTAAGGCATTTTAGCCTATTAACAAACTTGAGCCTGTTCACATTAGGCTCAAAGGTTAACGAACATCACAGAACAAAAATACTAATATGCTGTATTTGGCCCATTTGCATCCCTACATCTAAGGCATGTAAATATAGAAGGGAACATTGATGCTAAGCTAATTATATCAATCATGGTGAGTAGATGTTTAGACACCCACCATAAGTATAAAAACAAAAAATAAAAAATTGTAAATAGTAAACACCCAAACTATCTCTTTACCATTGAGCATGATAACTTTGAACAGATGTCAGTTTAGGTTCGTTAGATGTTCTTCCCACTTCGAACACAGCAACATAGCTTTAACATTTTCCACTTCCTTCGAAATTTTTTCCTTGCATATAGTTTGAAATGCCTTAACATCGAGAGCACCCATCCTCCTTGTTCAAATTATAGTATGAGCATTTAATGTATATCTCAATCCCTACTTTATTGAGACAACAATAACAACAACAACAACAACAACAAGCCTTAATCCCACTAGGTGGGGTCGGCTACATGAATCCTTCGTCTCCATTGTGTCCTATTATGTGTCAAATTCTCATTTAATTCAAGTATACTAAGATCATTTTTTGTACATCTTAACCAAGTCTTTTTAGGTCTACCTCTACCTTTCTTAACATAAGGCAAATCTAATGCATCGACTCTCCTAATCGGGTCATCGGACGGCCGACGTTTTATGTGGCCAGACCATCTAAGGCGACTCTCCCTAATCTTATCTACCATTGGAGCTACTCCAACTTTTTCCTAACATACTCATTTTGCATTCTATCTCTAAGAGTAAAGCCACTCATCCACGAGCATCCTCATCTACGTAACACTTAACTTAGGCTTATGTTTTCTCTTTTATTGGCCAACATTCGCACCATAAGTCATTGCATCTTATAAAATTTTCTCTTAAGTTTAAGTGGAACTTTTCTATCACATAATAGGCGGATGCATTCCTCCACTTCAACCATCCAACTTGAATTCTACTAATAACATCTCCATCTATTTCACCATCATTTTAAACAATAGAGCCTAAATATCAGCTCACTCTTATTAATGACTTGATCACCTAAAATCACAACACTACCTCTAAAACTTCTACAACTATCTTTATTGAGACAGAATAACAAAAATAATTTTAATAGCCAAAGTAGTATATACTTAGACAAAAATTACAAAAATATATCATATGGGGAAGTGCGGCATCCATTATTCACCAAGAATATAAGACAATGATGGATTAGTTTATGCACTTAGATGTCACCAAAGTTTAAAACACAACAAAAGTCTATAATTCAGTGTTGCTCTCAAAATAGTTGGACGTAAGGCTCGAATTAAGTTGTTGTTCTTCAATTTTTTTTCATTAAGTTTAGCTTGCATCACCTCCATCATTTCCTTAATCGAGTCTTCTTCACTTTTCATATGCTTAATGACTTCAATTTTACCGCTTAGCTGTTCAAATTCTAGCTCAATCATTTTTTTTCTCATGCAACTATTCATTAAATTATCTATTTTGAATAAAATTAATTAAATATATGAGTAAGTTTCATTAAATATATATATTTTAAACATTTAAAATCTGTTTTAAATATTTTAAAAAATAAAAAGATAAAAGTGCATTAAATATTTTTATTTTTTTAAAATAGTATAAAAATAAAAGTTAAAAATATAAAATAAAATTGATTCCAAAAAGCCTTGGCTACGCTGCAGTGGACGCGAGAGAGAGAGAGAGAGAGAGAGAGAGAGAAGTGGTGAAGAAGATGCGAGAAAAAGAAAGAATGAGTGCTGGATTTCGTGAGTTCTAAGCCGATAAATGCTTTCGGCTGTGCCACGAAACTGAAAATGGAAGGATCCTCCAAATGGGAGAGAGGGACGGGCTTAGTTATTAGGTAATCTACATAAATTATAATTTATATCATCAACCTCCTAAATAAATAAATTTGTGTCTTACATTCATGTATAAATTTTGACAACAAGAATAGTAATTTTAAATAAATTGAATGTTTTCGATTCATCGATGATATTTATTTCGTGATCAGAAATTATTTAACTGATTTTGGTATTTCAAATATAAACATCATTAGAATATCTTAAAATGATAAATTTTATTGTATTTGAAATTAGATCAATTTGAGTGAATTCTAAATACATCTGATAAATGATATCATCACTATAATCAAATCTATTCGATCATAATTCTTAACTCATAACTTAAAAAATATTTTACATTATATTCATTCTAAAAAAAAAACTCTCATATATTTATAAAATTTTCAATCAAATAATTTAAATTAATTTAAATATATTATATATTTTTTTTCAAGAAGTGAAGCAGTCTCTAAAAAATTGCATTCATTTACTTTTCTCTTTTTTCACTGTTTCAATAATCATATTAAATATGAATATACTTTTCCTTTTCTTCCATCGCTTTAGAAATTGCATTCATTTACTTTTCCTTGTTATTCACCGCTGTGATAAGAGTATTGAGCATATACAATTAATTTCTAAAGTAGGAAGTATTCTCATGAAATATTAACGACTGATACCCATTGTCTCTAAATTTCGGTTGGTGGGCCGGCGGCGAGAACCTCTCGAGCGGAATATATTCGATTCCTCTTGGTCGAGAGCCTGCATTAGAACGTCAAAGGCCTACGTGGTGATGAATGTGGTTTTAGGCCAGGGGATTAGTCGTAACGTAGGTGTGTGTAGATACCCTTCAAAAAAAAAAACAACTAATAGATGCTTTGGTAATCTTTCCAGCCTCTTTCTTTCAGACTCATGAAATTCTCAAGTGAAACTGTGATGACTAGTGCTCGCAGCAGCGAAGGCACCAATGGATTTTGCCATCCTCGCAGAGGAAGACAACGTCGAGAAAGTCACCCTCTTTCCTCCCACTCTCCTCGCACGCTTCAGTCTGTGTGGATCCCATAAATCCCTACCTCATGTAAATTTATCTTGGTATCATGATACTAATATGGAATAATTAAGAAAGACCTTGAATGATCAGGATTTCTTGAGGGTTTTTTTTTTTTTTTTTGTTATTGAATTACAAGACAATTTTATCGAATTTCAGGATTAGCCATTCAATATTAGAAAAAAAATTCAAGATATTTATGAATGATTATTTTTTACGAGGACAAAACATTATCATTTAAAATAAAACTTTTCAGCAGTTAAATAATTAATATTTTGATTCATAAGTTAAATTTAATTCAAAATATTTTCCTATTAATCATATCTTTTTTCTTATAAAAAAAAATTCGAAGTAGCTACAAAAGATATGGACTCCAAAGTCATTCTACATCATCTCATGGACACCAGTAGCTAGAAAGTTATTATTGGAGAATCTGATAAGAGCTTCATAGACTTGATATTTAGCCTTCTCACACACCTACTAGGCACCATCATTAAGCTTTATCTCACTTCAAAACATGATTAGATCCATTGAAAATCTTTATCACAGCGTAGAAAATCTTAAGGAGGCTTTTTTAGTTATACAAGGAGAGAATTTTTTTCTGCTTCAGCACAAAATTTTTATTTCTAATATGACACTGAAAATTTTACATAAGCATTTAATTTTGAGCTGATTGATTCAGTGTATCCGATCAAACACTTATTATCAATCGGCTCATAAATATGAAGTATTTATAGTCAAATCGAGCGTCTTGACGAGCCGGATCTAACAAGCCCAAGATCTCCTAATTCTGACTTCATTTGAGCATTCAAATAGTTAAAATACATCAGATGATTATTTTGAGCCGTCCGATGGAGTGGTTTGGATTTTGCATGTATTTACAGAAATGTCACTTCTCTAATCTATAAATAGCCCATCATTCTTCACATGAGAGAGGATCAAGCTGAAGAGAAGAAATAGTTCTGAGGCTTGAAGAACCTCCAAGCATAATCATCCCAGTCGGCGGTCAACCACCGGGTTGTCCGTAGACCACCGCCGCGCCGCGTCACCACCAGCCGGTCCCACCATGCTGTCGACCACGGCCATTGGTTACCACCACCGACCATCGACGTCGACCACCGGCGTCGGCCACCACCGCCGGTTTCACGTCAACACGGTACGTCCTGGTGCCACCGCCGACCGTCGTTCGAGCCACCCCGCCGGTCATCGCGTCGTCGATCACTTACTGGCGACCACCGATCCCAGGCTTCGTCGGTCACGCCGCACCAACCACCTCGTGCATCCTCGTCGACCCTTATTGTTATCACCGTCACCACTCGGCCATTTCACCATTTAATCCACCACTCGTCGGATCATCATCGACACCGTTCTTCTTATCGTCACTACCACGATGATTCTTCTGATCATTGCCGTGCATTGTTGTTACGATTTTTAGTTATCAAGCTTTCTCGCATACAACTATGTAATCCCGTTATCGGAAAAACTTAAACTTTATATTCTGAAGCAAATATATATTGGAAAATTTTTACTGGGCAAGGCCCCGTCGTTTTTTCCCCCTCTTTCTGGGATTTTTTCAAGTAAAAAATCTTGAGTTTCTTGTTCACTCTTCAAATATCTACGTCGTCTTTGGATTTCCCTAAAGTGAAATTTTATTCTACCACTACAAGTTTTCTAGCACGCAACAATTTGACACCGTCTGTGGGAAACATTCCCTTTACATATTCACAATGGTTGACAATCTAACTTTATGTTCAGAGCAGCACCATCTATATGATGGAGGAAATTTTACTGTGGAGGAACACATAAAAAGAATGAAGATTCATCGAACTCCGATCCTTCAGCTTTTGTTGGAAATTGGGGGGCAACTCTTAATCTCAAAAGATCATCCAAATCAATATTCTGGATATCTAATTGATTATTAGTTCGAGAAGCAAGTCAGTAATACTCATGAAAAAGGCAAAGATCAAATAACAACTTTAGCTACAAACGGATATTTAACTTTGTACCTACTCCACATAGTTAATGCATTATCGACAAATAACCCGGATAGGCATAACTTTGTACCTACTCACGCGTTAACGTCATCGGTAACACTCGACAAACAACCGGATATGTCATAACTTTGTACACTCCACAAGTTAACGTCGCAGAGTAATACTTTGACATATAATCTCGGAAGAATCAAAATGTTTAACCTCTTCCACAAAGGTTAACGTCATACCTTGACAAAACAATCCCGGATGAGAGTTAAAACTATTGACTTCTTCCGCACAAGTTAAATATCACCGAGTAAAACTCTGACAAACAACCTCGGATAGATCAAAAATTCTTGGTGGATTCAATTTGACCCCTTTCATACAGATTAATGTCATCAAGTAATACTTTGACAAATAACCTCGGATGGGTCAAAAATCCTTCGCGGATTTAATTCGACCCCTTCCATACAAGTTAATGTCATCAAGTAACACTTTGACAAACAACCTCGGATGGGTCAAAAATCCTTGGCTGATTCGATTTGACCTATTCTATACAGTTAATGTCATCAACTAATACTTTGACAAATAACCTCGGATGGGTCAAAAATTCTCAACAGATTTGATTCAACATCTTTCATACAGTTTAACATCATCAAGTAATACTTTGATAAACAACCTCGGATGGGTCAAAAATTCTTGGCGTATTCGATTCGACCTCTTCCATACAGATTAACGTCATCAAGTAACACTTTGACAAACAACCTCGGATGGGTCAAAAATCCTCAGTAAATTCGATTCGACCTCTTTCATATAGGTTTACGTCATCAAGTAACACTTTGACACACATACAAGTTAATATCATGTAAACCACAACCTGATGGGTCAAAAATTCTCAGCAAATTTGATTCAACCTCTTACATGCAAATTAATGTCATCAAGTAACACTTTGACAAACAACCTCGGAAAGGTCAAAAATCCTTGGCGGATTCGATTCGACCTCTTCCATATAAGTTAACGTCATCAAGTAACACTTTGACAAACAACCTCGGATGGGTCAAAAATTCTCAGCGGATTCGATTCAACCTCTTCCATATAGGTTACTGTCATCAAGTAATACTTTGACAAAGAACCTCTTATGGGTCAAAAATCCTTGACATATTCGATTCGACCTCTTCCATACAGGTTAATGTCATCAAGTAATACTTTGACAAATAACCTCGAATGGGTCAAAAATCCTTGGCGGATTCGATTTGACCTCTTCCATACAGGTTAATGTCATCAAGTAACACTTTGACAAACAACCTCAGATGGGTCAAAAATCCTCAGCATATTCGATTCAACCTCTTTCATATAGGTTAATGTCATCAAGTAACACATTGACAAACAACATAAGATGGGTCAAAAATCCTCAGTGGATTCGATTATATCCCTTCCATACAACTCAACGGCATCAAGTAACATAATGAAGAATGACACTCTGAAATTATCTCTCAGAATTTCTGAGGAATGGTTCCTAATCAATGCTTCCCCACCACCTTGGCGGTTGTCAACTATTGGAGTTTAAAGAAAATTAATTTCCTATAAAATACGGGAATTAATCGCCTCAAAACCCAGTCAGTCCAACGAGAACAGTTGATGTCTCTCTCGAGGGAAAACTAGAGTCTCATCGTATGAACTACGGGACTTGATCGCCTCCAAACCCGGTCGGTCCGACGAGGACAGTTGACGCCTCTTTTGAGGGAAAATTGAAGCCTCGTCGTATGAGCTACGAGCCTTGATTGCCTCCAAACCCAGTCGGTCCGACGAGGATAGTTGACGTCTCTTTGAAGGGAAAACTGGAGCCTCGCTGTATGAACTACGGGCCTTGATCGCCTCCAAACTCGATCGGTCCGACGAGAACAGTTGACGCCTCTCTCGAGGGAAAACCGGAGCCTCACCGTATGAACTACGGGCCTTGATCGCCTCCGAACCTGGTCGGTCTGACGAGGAGAGTTGACGCCTCTCCCGAAGAAAAACCGGAGCCTCGCCATATGAACTACGGGCCTTGATCGCCTCTGAACCCGGTCGGTCCGACGAGGGGCGATACTCGAGGGAAAACCGAGCCTCACCGTATGAACTACGGGCCTTGATCGCCTCAAACCTGGTCCGGCGAGGGCAGTTAACGCCTCTCGAGGAAAATCGAGCCTCACCGTATGAAGCTGCGCGGCCTTGAAACCTCAAACGGTCGGTCCGACGATGATAGTTGATGCTTCTTTCGAGGGAAAATCGGAGCCTCGCCGTATGAACTATGTGCTTTGATTTCCTCCAAACCCGGTCAGTCCGACGAGGACAGTTGACGCCTCTCTTGAGGGAAAACCGGAGCTTCGCCATATAAACTACGGGTCTTGATCAACAAAACAAATGACCTTCTTTTTAGAAGAAGGTCAGAGCATCGTTGATAGTAAAAGAAGTAAAGAAAGTAAGGTGCGCATTTTTCATTACCCCCTATGGGGTATTTATACTAGCAAAAAATCTCTTTCTTCATTATGGCTAGTGTTTGTCAGCCATTTAATTAAAAAAAAAACCCTCTTCTCATTATGTCATTTAATTTAAAAAAAAAACCCATCTCCTCATTATGATATTTAATTAAAAAAAAACCCCTCTCCACGTTATGACATTTAATTAAAAAAAACTCTCTCCTCATTATGATAGTTAATTAAAAATAAAACCCTCTCCTCATTATGACATTTAATTAAAAAAAATCTCATATCCTCATTATAACTAGCGTTTGCGAGCCATTTAATTAAAAAAATCCTCCTATTCTCATTTTGGCTAGCGTTTGTCAGTCATTTAATTAAAAATAAACTCTCTCTCCTTATTATGACTAGCGTTTGTCAGCCATTTAATTAAAAAAAATCGAAATTTTAGCCATAGGTGCTTTAGATGCGCCTCCTTGCCGGCAGCGGCAGGCTGCAAACACCTTGAGCACCCGCTTTTCAGGTCCTTTTATCTCATGAAGATTTATTCTCTCAAACTATATGTGATGCAAAGGTTAATGAACTCGCAAATTTTATTAAAGAAGTTGTTATTTTCAATTATTTGGCATATATTTTTGGATGATAATTCATCAAAAATAGCCGATATGACAGAAAATTCTACTAGTCAGTACGAATCTTGATGTCGAATGTCGAGTCGAAACATCAAACACTTATTATCAATCGGCTCCTAAATATGGAGTGTTTATAGTCAAATCAAACGTCTTGACGAGCCGGATCTAACAAGCCCAATGTCTCCTAATTCTGACTTCATTTGAGCATTCAAATAGTTAAAATATATCAGATGATCATTTTGAGCCGTCCGATGGAGTGGTTTGGATTTTGCATGTATTTACAGAAACATCACTTCTCTAATCTATAAATAGCCCCTAATTCTTCACATGAGAGGGGGTTAAGCTGAAGAGAAGAGAGAGTTCTGAAGCTTAAAGAACCTCCAAACATAATTGTCCCACCAATCGACGGTCGCCAACCAGTCGCCGGTCATCGCCGCCGACCACCGCCGTTGGCCACCGCCTCCGATCATCGCCATCGGCCACCACCGCCGGTCCTCACTACCGTCGACCACGGCCATTGGTCACCACCACCGCCGTCGACCACCGGCGTCGGCCACCATCCGGTCCGCCACGCCGTCGACCCGCGGTTGTTGGTCCGCGTTGGCCGCCATGCGTCGTCGGGTCCTTCACCGCCACCATCGCATTACGCGCCCACCTCACGGTGGTCGACCCTTATTGTTATCGCCGTAATCGCCGTCGCTTGCATTTGCCACCACGGCGATTTCGGATCATCATCGGCACGTCATTCATCATCGCCACTAATGATATTCTGACCTATGTATGCTTGTTGTTCTGATTCATTTATCAAACTTTCTACAACTGTATGTAACTTATCGGAAAACTTAAATTTTATACTCTGAAGCAAATATATAGTGAAAAATTTTTACTGGGCAAGGCACCGTAGTTTTTCCCCCTCTTTTTGTGGTTTTTTTACGTAAAAAATCTCAAGTTTCTTGTTCACTCTTCAAATATCTGCGTGCGTGCTGGATTTCTCAAAGAAGTTAAGGTGTGAAATTTTATTCTACCGCTACAAGTTTTCTAGCATGCAATAATTTCAAATCTAACAATATCTCACCTTATTGGCGTCAAACTATTTAAGAGCTAATGTAATATCTCAATAATTCTTAAAAAAAAAAAAAGACTACCACGAAGAAGATGAAGTACCCAAATTGCAATAGGGTGATGACTGTTGAAGTCGACTTCATGGTGCTATCGATATTTGAATCTTCTTCCTTTTCTGGAGCTAAAAATGAAGAGGAGAGTATTGGAGATTTTGTAACTGGATCATGTCTCTAAATAATTATTGACAAATTTAAAGTGATAGCGCAACCTAAATCTCTTTTATCACTCATTATAATGAATTTATCTTGGGGAAGGATGATAAGCTCGCAAAGATGGCGATTGTCATCGAGTTGTAAGTAATATTATTATGATTTTATTATTTCTTTTATTTATTTAAAAATTATGTACTTTTACACTACTTAAAATTTTGATATAGATTATTACTAAATTTTAATTTTAATATTGCAGGGACTTGCTTTATTAAAAGTTCTATTAACATCAAATACCGTGTTTACTAATATTTTCCATTCTTCAAGTAAAAAGAGGAAAGCTCTGTGCTAGAAAATGCTACTTAGAATTTGTTAATGTGATTTTTTTTCAATTTACAATGTTTATGTTATAAACCTATCATTTTCTGCACTTTTTTTTTTCTAGGCATTGATATATAAGATGTTTGTTGTAGGCCATTTGTTTATGTGTGTTTTAAATTTGATCTTTATTATGTAATATTTTTTTATTTGACGATTTAATCTAATATAATTTTATGTTATTTAAATTACCTCCTTATAGTGTATAAATCACTCAAATATCTTTTTCATTTCTTATCTTCAATAATTGCTAGCTTCATAATCATTGTAATTGTAGATGCCAAAGTTCATAATCGTTATAATTGTAGATGCCAAAGCTTCAATATTTGAGTGAACACACAAACCATCTCTTTATCATTGACCATGATAACTTTGAATGAATGCCAATCTGAGTTCCTCAAATGTTCTTCCCACTTAGAGCACAGCAACGTAGTTTTAACATCTGCCTCTTCCATCGAAAATTTTTCCTTGCATATAGCTTGAAATGCCTTCGCATCGAGAGCACCCATCCTTCTTATTCCAATTATAGTACAGGCTTTTTAATGTATCTCTCAATCCCTGTTTTATGAAGGCAAAGTAACAAAAATAATTTCAGTAGCCAAAGTAGTATATACTTAAGACATAAATTACTAAAATATCTCATATGAGGAAGTCCGGCATACTCCATTATTCACCAAGAATATAAGCCAATGATGAATGAGTTTATGCACTTAGAAGGCACCAAAATTAAAAAAATAACATAAGGCCTACCTTAATCAGTTGCTTCCGAGCATTCTGTAATTCAGTGTTGCTCTCAAAATGCTTGGATGTAAGTCTTGAATTAAGAGACTCCAGATGTTGCAGTTCATCAATTTTTTCATTTAGTTCAGCTTGCATCTCCTTCATCCTTTTCTGAACTTTGAAATTAGGCAAACATTTTATTCTTCAAGCAGCTTTGAGACTCTCTCATCTTCTTCTTGCTTCTTTATGGTTGCTAATTCAAATGAGTTGCTTATGATAGCATTCTGCAAGAATATCAAGCAAAAATATCAATACAAAACATCAAGTGCTGTTAAACAATCTTAATATGATGGTGAAAACTATCCGAACATGACAATGACTAATTGGAAGAGAAGCACAAATAGTATTCCTTATAGTCAAGGACACATGGTAAAACACAGAAGGTGAATTTAAAAGTGCACAATAAATCCAAAAGTTTTCCAATTGTAATAGTGCGACATTAAAGATTAGCATTAGGATTGTATAGTTTGCTTTAGTTTTTTAAAATTTGAGTCGACGCCTTCTATCTGCTTTTAAACTCGTATTATAGATCCAGTGGCGTAAAAGATTTGAAATTAACGTATTACTTTTAACTCGATTCCCTTTAAGATTCTTAACAAGATGCTCTTTCAAAATTTCGGCTTTATTTGGGCGGCGAAGTTTATTTGTAAATGACTTAAATATGCTTGTAGGCGATGATTTTCGTCTTTTTTGTTATTTTAATATGCACGCGGGTGACAATTATTATTTTCATATGCTTTAAATATTGTATGATTGGCCCTGCGAGATTTCCAAATTCAACTATAAATATGAGGCAAGTTTAATGCATTTTCATTCGAATCCATTCGATTCTTCTGCGTGTTTTGAAAGTTGTAGGTGCGAGATGGTTCTGCTAGTTCAAAGCTTATTTCATTTCTTTGGGTTGCTTCTTATTCATATTCCAGGTATGACTTTAAAAAAAAATTATCACTTATAAGCTTATATTTTCTTTAATTTAAATTTGAGTTTAAGTAAACAAGTTTTAATTGTCAAATTAATTCCATTTAGTTCTCATTTGAGTCCCCTGTAAGTATGCAATTTTGGCAAAATTTACGTATTCCGACGTCGTCACCACGTGGGAATTTCTTGAGATCTTGGGCTGCTCGCAAGTAAGGTGTGTATATGTAGTGTAAATCACAGCCATGAAACTCTGTCTTCCCCACCGCGCTAAGAAAGGTGCATACAACTATCTGGTCTTACGTGCATAAGAAAATCATTTTCTGCCGTCTTGAAAGGCGCGTCTAATCTTAATTTCACAATATTATAATTTATCGCGCATTATATTTTTTGCAAGGGTGAGTGACAAAATCGATGACAAAATATGAAAATAAATATTATATATAATGATAATAATAATAATAATAATAATAATAATAATAATAATAATATTTTTATTTTTTTTCTGTTTTAGTTTTTTTTTTTAATCTGTTTTAAAATTGGAGAAAAAATTTTTTTACAACTCACGACAAGAGAGAGAGAAAGGAAAAGGAGAGCAACTCTTTCTCTTTTTTTTTTTCGGTTTTCTGTAGATCAGAGAGAGAGAGAGAGAGAGAGAGAGAGAGAGAGAGAGAGGATAACTTGAATGCTTTCCCGCATGAAGAAATAAATAAATAAATAAATAAAATGAAAATATTTTTTTATTCTCTGTTCATAACGAGATATAGAGAGAGAGAGAGAGAGAGAGATGGTGGCTGGAAGTGGATAAAAAATAATAAGAATAAAACCTCTTTTATTGTTTTCGGTGAAATCTAGAGAGAGAGAGAGAGAGGAAGAGAGAGGGAGAAGAGTGAGATTTGTTGTAGGAAGAAACGAAAGAAAGAAATAAAAAAAAACTTTGCTTTTTTTTGTGTTCTGTGAATTCGAGAGAGAGAGAGAGAGAAGAAGAAGAAGAAGATGGAGATTTCTTTTTCCTGTAGATAACCGAAATGGAGTGGAGTCGTGGAGATGTTGGTGTGAGTTGGGAACATTTTAGTGAGAAAAATAGAGGCTCCACCAGAAGTGGGGAGGGAGCTTCGCCTTGGAGAAGAGTTACACAAGAAGGAGAACGAGAGAGGGAGGTGGGGGAAGCCCTCGGTTTTGGATGGAGGAGCTCGCGTGATGGGAGTCCAGAGAGCAGCTTGTGAGAAAGGGCAAAAAAAGAGTTCGAAAAAAAAATCCAGGGAGAGAGAGAGAGCTGGGAATATATATCTTTTGTATCCTTTATTTTCTTTGTGTGCATAATAAGGACAGAGAGATGGGCTTTCACGTGAGTGATATGAGAAAATTGACGTGTTATCCTTCCATTGACTTGACTGAAGAGGGCGGTTTGAGCAGTGAGAAATAATTAAACTTGGCAACTTAGTAAATTAAGGATTATTATTATCCTTTCTTTTTTTTAGATTTTTTTTTAATATTATGACTACAAGATAATAATAATAAACAAATAGTATAATATATATGCATAAATAATATTTATTAAATCTATATTTATTTTAAGTTTAGAAATAGAAATTAAATTGAATATTATTACTCAAATAAATTACTACTTCCATCTCATTAAAAGATATGCGCATATTTATTATTATTATTATATATATATATATATATATATATATATATATATATATATATATATATATTTCAAATCACTTTTATTCCTTGCTCTTTTATATTTTCTTTATTTTATCAAATAATTTTTTATTTAACTAGTTAAGCATAATGATTTGAAATATCGAGAATGTACTCCTTTTTGTGTAAATATTTATTTGATTTAATTAGTTTAATTAAAAAAATTATCTTTCCTTTTTATTTAAAATAATAATAGTTACGTCGCTAAATGAGAGTATATATATACTCATATGCGTAATCTAATCTAATTTCACTTTGATCTTAATTTATTTTTGTCCACAGCTTGCGTGATTTGATTTAATTTAATTAATTTTATTTTCTTTAATATTAATTATGCCTCCAAAATAATAATATCCGTGTATAATTTTAATGGGTTATTTGAACATATTAACTTCTCTTTACTCTTCTTCTTTTTTTTAAGTATAATTCAAGTTATGTTAATTTTTATTTAATTAAATTTTCTTGAATCAACTTACTAATACTCTTCTCTATTTTTTTTTTTGAAGAATATGTACGTTATCTTAAAAGAGTAGTCTCTCTTTTCTCCTTTTTTTTTGAAATAAAATTTTGTATTTTGTTAAATGAGCTCAAAATTTATATTATATATATATATATATATATATAATAATAATAATAATAATAATAATAATAAAATTATTTTATGTTGAATCTGCGTTATTTTATTCGCACAATATTTTGAATGATTTCGGCCGCATTATTTTGAGTTTGTTTCACATGATATTGTCTTTTATTGTATATCAATCTTATAATATTCACTGGTTTCAATTTATGGGGTAGATGTGTAGGTCGATAAAATCGATGTTTAAACTGACATTGCAGGTGTATAAATACTCGTACACGCTTTTTTTGACGTGGCGAGCAAATATGTGCTACATGCAGGTGCTTTAGAGACTCATACATGTCTTTCTTAGCATGGTGGCATGACACATTCGATCGTGATGTTTACACCACCCATACATGCATTTCTTAGTATGGTGGGTAGGCAACCGACATTCGGGGTGTATAATCTCATTGCGCTTTTTTTGACGTGGCGAGCAAATATGTGCTACATGCAGCGCTTTTAGAGATACATGTCTTTCTGAGTATTATTATTCGAGTGGTTTTACACCACCCATACATGTCTTTTCTTGAATGTAACAAATTAAAAAAAAATTAGCTTCGAGTCAATGTCGTCATATATTCACTATCAATCAATGCCAAGAAAGTGACATGTGTTCTTTGACTGGCAGAGGCCCATATATGATGTACCACCGAGTCCTTCGATGGGCTACGCCAACGACATTATTACATTATTCGCCACAATCGTTGCTCATCAAGGCTCGTCCTTGAGATGTGAACTATGGTGCATTGATATGAAAAGCCTCTGTTAATTAAGGGTAGACAAGATATCTCCTGGACAAACACCACCCGCGTCTATAAGGTTTTCGAACGACCCAACGGCGACCACGACAAGGATCTTTCGACAGATCATTCTCCAGTAGACTAAGTGACCATACCGGATGACTAAACCATGGGATCTTGACGGCGCCATCATTCCTCCAACCATCCGTTTTAAGCTAATGATAATGAATTTCATAAATTTAAATTTCAAAATTTCACATGTTACTACTATATGCTATGCATTCAGCGATTTAACAACTATCCTTAATCGAAAACTCTCTCTCAATATTGGGAGGGGTAATTAACTATAGGTGTTTGTGCCTATATGAAACCTAGAACCAGATCTAAAGTCCTCACAAAATGATATGAAATCTCGAAGTAGTCTTATCTTATTTCATATGTCTTACGAAGATTTGACCAACATAAAATCATACTCTTCTAATTGGTGGACAATTTCAAAACCCACAATAATTTCTAAAATTAAAGTTAACTTGTTAAAAAATAGACAAATATCTCCAAAATTTTAAATAATAAGTGAACAAATAAATCACTAACAATCAAGTTGAGCTTTGTAATAAGGACAATGTCAAGATGGATATGTGATAGAAGTGATACAAGAAATGATTACATTATATAAAAAATAAACACCTATCGAGTATAGCAATATAAAATAGACTTGAGCGATTTAGGAAAACAAAATAGAAGCAAAAAAAGTGTCAATAAGGCATATCAACAAAGACAAAAATTAAAAGTAAAAGAAGCAGAGCAGAAATAATATAACTGCAACATGCCAAAAAAAAGACCTGCATAAATTTGAATTGACAGCTCATGCAACACTTAACATAAACAATGAAGAAAACAGAATCATAAAATCAACCCCAAATAGTCTCGATAAGCATGACGATGATAACAATGATGGATTGATTCCTTCAAAATATATTGAGGCTTGATAGAGGGCAAGATTAAGATGCATCTTTTTAATGATAAAAAAACACTCAAAGGCGAAGCAAAATAATTTAGTCATCAACCAAGGATTCAAACCACTTGCATAAAGTAGAAACAATTTCAACATTAGCACAAGGTCAACTCACTAGTAAATTAGAACAAAATTAATCAATAAGGTAGCAATTGATCGTAAAGTATAAAGATTTCACTAATGCTAATTGTGCAGAATCTTTAACTGATCATAAATCCATATTTAGTTGCCGCAAAATTATATGGGAAAATTTAAACATAAGAAGGGGAAAAAATTTGTTGTTGCTCAAAGCAATTTTAAAATATAATTTAAGGTAATGATCTATGAAATTTGCGAACATGCGCGTGTTGAAAAACTTAATAAAGAATTAAAACTTATCATTATATAATAAATAAAAATGAGGCATGGCAATTAAGCTACTATTAGCATTACCAAAAATCTCGTTAGCTATAATAAAGCTTAATCATGTCGAGATTGATTGACACTTTATAAAGAAAATTTGAATAATGAATTATCAATATTAGTTAAACTCAAACAAAACATCATACTGTCAATATCCTTACTAAAGTTCTTAATTAATTACAATTTGATGATCTTATTTTCAAACTAGAAATTATCAACCATATATTTACAACTTTAAGTGTAAAAATCCTGAAATTATATTTGAGAGTCTTAAAACTACAACCAATAACCCATAAATAAATAAATTTTAAAAACTGTAGCAAACATACTATCAATTCAAGAATTCCTTCCACTTGCTATACAGTGCGATTTCAGCCATCTAACTATTTCAGGAAATCAGGAAGCTACAATCCAGCATACAGGCTCTGCGCAGCAATGCCAAAAATTCCAAACTAGGTAAATCCATTACCTACCCTGTCCTGGTGCAATCTGCCAGCCGTTCGATTCCAAATTTTGGAATAGAATAATATCACACATTTATTATATGATTTGCTGTATTGATCATGTTACATTCATTCTAATTTTTCTCCTTCATTAGGTCGGTTATGGCCTGATTCCTTGCACATTGTACTTTATATTCTAAGCCTACTAATTGATCTTTGGATCTCTTTTAAAATCTACCGCTTCTATTTAATAAAATAAGAGAAAATATAGTATTCTTCTCCTTCCTAAGTTTTTTCAAAAAGAATTTATTGCAAATACCTGTCAGCCAACCACGCTTGTCTTTCCATTCCTCAATAGGCACCTGCTATGAACCAAATGCTTTACCTTCATGCAACTCCTTCAAATCTAACTCAACTTCATCTCACTGTTTATTTAGCTTTTTCTAAATGAATATATTTCATTAATATCTTCATTTTTAAATGAAAATTGTTATATTCACTTTAATATATCTAACATTCCACATCTCAATAGACTCATGTCACTTTAGATGTCGTACAAGTTAGCACATACAACTGAATCATCTTGCAAAGGACTTAACAATATATATTCATTATATTGACTTCAGTAGACATGCATAAAGTTTAACAAAAAGATAGCAAAATTATTTATTTAGATGAAAACCACTTACCCTTTAGTTAAAATGGATATAGCTGGGGTGTAGACCAAAATGGCATAGTTTCAACACATGCTTATTTCACATCTTAATTTCAAAGTATAAAAACATTTCTAGCCCTAAATCAAAACCTGTTTTACACCATCGTGTTTGATGATTTTAAATGGAACTGTATGTCAACTTTAAATCAATACCTGATTTACGCTGTCGTGTTCGATGATTTTAAAAGGATGCCATGATGAATTGCGAATCTCTTCATCCCAGCTAGAGCATAACTCAGAAGCTTTCATGTCAACATTTTTAACTAGGAACTTCTTGCATGCACTTTCAAAAGGTTTGATATCAAGATAACCCATTCTTTTTATCCCAATCAAAGTTGAACCTCTCAATAATTTGGCAAGACCCTGAAATTTTTATGATGAAAAAAAATAAATAAATAAAAATGTTAACACGTGATAGTTGTGAGAAAAGTATTCCCATACCCCTATCAGTTCTGCGCCAGCTTCACTGAGTTCCTGATTGGCCTCACGTTCCTTCATTAAAAGAGTGCTGTGCAACTCTTCTAAACTTTCCTTGTCTTCTTCCAATCTTTTATGAACTTCTTCTAATTTCTCGTCTATATCTTCTTCTCCTTGCAAATGCACCATAACTTTCAATTAACCTTTAGCTCAAGTTCCAATTTATGTTTTTGATCCAGTTCCCTCGCTAGCTGAAGTATTCTTGCAAGAGCAACTTCTTTTTCTTTGTCGTAACGTGCCATTCTAAGAATCAGATTGCTGCGCAGAGAACAAATATGCACCACAACGCATCATGCATGGCTAAATTACCTTCTGTTCCTCCATAAGGTTCCTGGCATCTTCATCAGCTCTGTCTTTCTCAATTGTTGCCAATTCAAGGTTAGTATTCTCTAGAGCAGTCTAAGAAATAAAATATATATTATATATCAATATAAAAAAAAATTGCCATAGAATTTCAAATCAACGATTGCTTATGCAACAGATAATAACCTGATTATTATATTAACCATGTACATAACATCAATTTGGCTTAAAAATAGCAATAATTGTCTAAGATTAAATATATATATTGGGAAAGTGACGGGAGTTTCTGTTTCTGATAAATATTGTAATAAATAAAAAATAAAATTAATTATTTGAATCTCTTGATTCAAACAATAATAACTTCGCAAGGTGAAAATCAACACTAAAGAGTGCTCGTAAGCTCCAGATTGACAAATAAAAGACAATATCTGATGTAAATTCCCCCAAAACTGAGTCATTTAACTACTAGTCCAGGCTCTGCAATGTTGAAATATCTCTGCTGGATGATGACTGCATATCATTCACCATCAGGTGAAGCCACTACTGGTTGTAATGAATGGAGAATCTGATGCCATCTTCGACGCCTCATTATATACCCATTAAGGCACCATGAAGTTCTTGCTCTCTGAGATTAGTGGACAGCCTTCTTCTTCACACAGAAGAGAGTTGAGACTCAGTTGGTACTTCAAGCAGAGGCCTCTTTTGGAAGTCAATTCTGAGCTGTCCACAAGCTGCACTTGCATCAAGTCCACGCATCTGTCGAATGCTGACAGTTATCTTTTTTTCTTCTAATGCTGCAGCAAATGCTAGGACGTGAAAATCGAGAAATGTTGAGGGATTTCTCATGCAAATATTGAGTTGTTTGAGGCAATTAAAACTACTAGAAGCACAACATCATAATTTCTTTACTAAAAAGTACTTTCCATATGGATTTCGGTTAACAGAATAGACACTGCCGTGTTGTAAAAGAATTTAAACTCTAACATGGTCTTAAAAAGTAAATCAGACTAAAAAAAAGCCGCATACCACTCTCTTGTATGGCCTTCTGTATTCAGAACCATCAATTGGATTGAATGGTATGAGATTAACATGTGAACCACGGCTATAGCAGTGGAGAAGATTGGCGAGCTCTACTGCATGTTCCACTGCATCGTTTTTCCAGCTAAAAAACAAAAAAAAAATTTACAAATCAACCACGTAATACATGTGTATTTACAATTTAACCACTCTATTTTTTTGAACTACCAGACTCATGTATTTACATGTGTCATGATCAAATCGTTGAGAATTTTACAAAAATCAAAAATATGGGTTGGGCTTTTGTTATGAATTTCAATATTTTTAAGTCAATTTGAAAAATTAAGATTGAAGGTGGTTAATTTGTAAATATAAAAGAATAGGGGGTGACTGTGTATGTAAAAGCCCCACAAACAAAAATAAATAAATAAGCAAAAACTAAATGTTAATTTGAATGGTTGTCTTCTTTGTTTAAAAAAGACACTAATTCACCTAAAAGTGTATATTCGAAAGATACCCTCCTTCCAATTTCTAATGGGTAGGATTTCCCACTCAGAATAATTTCCTTGCGAAGTTCTTGGTTAGGAGCATGAAGACTGCAACAAGAAAACAAAGGTTTTAAAAAGTATTTTGTAATGTTAAAAAAATATAAAATAATGTAAATTCTCTCCCTCAATCACCCAAAAGAAATAATATAACGCACATGACAACAAGCTATATGTTGCCCTCCTGCCCAATGAAATGCCCTTTGGCTTATCTACTAAGTGAATGAAATCACAAAACCCAATATAATAGATTTTTTATTGAAATAAATTACATACTGAAGCTTGAAATTGAGATTTGTAGGCGTGTATTCACCTAACAGCCAATGTTGATTAAAGATTGTATGATGCCTGTGTTCGGCACACCAACAGTGGATATTGTCATCATTCTTTGCCCAATTTGTATATCCTACAGCCATTAGAACAATTGGAACATAATAATGCTTAAACATGAATGATAATCAGCAATCATGAAATCATTTTTAAAAAAAACGACCATATAACTTGTTAGACATTATGAGTAAAACTGCACTCATCTTGCACTAAATCATTGAGAAAAAAATAAATAAAGATTGGTGATGAAAATCTGAAAGCGTATGATCATTGGAAACAGTAAATGAACTTAAAATTGCATTAATATTTTCTGTAAGTTTATAATGTTTACCACTCACCATTTTGATGCCATTTAATGTGAGGAACAAACAAACAAAGTCACCTAGATCTCACATTACAGCATATAAAGCCCATTGAAACAATTACGAAAACCGGTCATCCAGTTGGGTAGGCAGGGATAGTGGTGGGAGTAGGCAACACAACAAAAGCATTAGATTCCACAGTAGGCACGTCTGCTTTGCATGATTGATAAAAAAATTTGTTTCTAAACTTTTCACACTCAGGGAAGTACAAACTACCAAAACAACTCACGGGTGCCATGCATCCATATTTGAATTGAAATTAAAATGAACTGCAAATTAAAGAAAATTATGAAAGAAGCTTGTATGCACCTTATTCAACATTGGCTCACCCATTCCCATAAACACAACATTTGTCACCCTATGTTTGAAAATCTCCTCAATCGCCATTACCTAAAATTCATGTGCAATATGATTAACTCATTGTTTCTTCAAAATCAACCTTGGAGAACAAATGCCAAAGTTTCTGAGCCATCTGTTCAATAATTTCATGCTGAAGGAGGTTCCTTGAGTAACCACCCTTACCAGTGGCACAAAACGAGCACCACAGGGGACAACCAACCTATATATTTGAAGCCCACAAAGCAGAAAAGAAACATAAGTCAATAATAAAAGGGATGATGCTACATGACAAGTGCTAATAAGCTAGCAACCTAGAAAAATAGCATGGATGGAAGGAACAGAGCATCTGAAAGAACTCTAATTCTTAACGTAAGCAGGTGTACCTGGGATGATACACAAGCAGTGAGGCGGAAAGAACCTTTCTCATGTTCAACTGGTATTCCTACATCTTCTATTAATCTGTTATCTTCTAACCTGATAAGTCTCTGCAAGATAAATATAAAATCAACAAAAAGTAAGCCTCTGAAAATTACATAATGCAGAAACTGCTGATACAGTAATTTAATTTTGGAAAATTGCTGTCTTTGATAGAATCCAAGTATGCTGAATTGAAACTTGCAGATTTTTTACCAGATCTTAGAGGGTTCTAAAGAATCATTTATTTGGGATCCTTTGTGAGCTATAAATAGCACGCCAAAGGCATGCTAAAATAATTAACCAAAATTTCATTTTCTCACTAATTTCTTGTAAGTATGCTGATGGATGTGGATTCTTCAAGTGATTTGCAAGTCTTCACAACTACTTCTGAGGGATAAATCTTCTTGTAATGGAAAGAGACCTAAAATTTTCAATTCATAATTTATATCCGTGTTTTGTCTCTAAACCTGTTTGCTCTATGTTTAGGACTCTATTTTCTTTTTTTATTCATTTTAAAGACAATCAAAATGCTAACAAAATTTGTTTGTTTACTTTTTTCTTTATTTTTTAACAAACAATTGTTTTAATTTACAAAACAATAAATATTTTTAAAACATTATTTTCTCGATCTAAATCGGACTCTTGTTCGACTTGCATAAACATGCTTCCAACTCCCTCAAAAAGAACTGGCCCTTCTCCATATGCCACCCCAATCACGATTCCCTATTTCTCCTCCTTACCTCTCCCACTTCTCATCCTTCACCCTTGAACCCAAGCATGAGTTTAATGGACGGGTTGGTTGACTATAAAACGAGGGCATCCTCTTCTACAACCCACTAGAATACAATAATTATTCACTAATCATCACAATGCCCACTAAAATGTTAATGACCTGGAGCCCACATGTGTGCACAACTCTACAATCAAGTCCCTTCTCCAAAAACAAAGGTTGGATGGAAAATCTTAACCTTGTTCTAATAATATATAAAAAAATAAAAGAGTGAAGAAGAACTATCAAGAATATTATTTGCTTTGTTTTGTATAAGAAGAAAGGTGTATAAACGTCTCGATGAGGCATTACAAAATAAAAATAAATTAAAAAAGAGAAAATAAGAAGGGGCTGATGGCCCTATAGAAAAGCACATGTATTGCAATTGATGGTCATAGAGAAATTGATCCAATAGTGCAAGGCCTTGATCCATATGCCTTGAGCTTTTTATTATGATGAAAGAATGAGAGAGCTCCACTGCAAAATATAGAGAGAGAGAGAGAGAGAGAGTAGGGATTCAATGCTAGATTCTATGAAAATTGTTTGCAAGTTGAGGAACAGAGGTTTGAATCTTCGCCATTCAAATGCATTATTTTGGAGACTCGAAGATGGAATTGTTGAAACTAGTAATAGTTTAGCGCTAACTCAATTTTAAAATCACATTGTTGACCTCCATGTATGTGTCATAAGTCGAGTCAAGCTCACAAGTCGAATTCAACGGACTTCGGAAGTGATACTGCGCAAATCGGAGCCCAAAATACATTGGACGTCATCGAAAATGGTCGAAACGACCTCCGATCAACGAATGGACTTCATCATCGCATTCAGAACGTCGAAATTGGTCAAGATATAAATATTGCATAATCTAATGATCAACCTATCAAGCGATCGAGCTATTAATATGTCGGACGCCGCATATCGAGGGAAGCTGCGATATCCGGCACCCGCTCGTAAAATTGAAACGCCGCCGTTAGCTTCAAAACATCAAAAACTATCAAACGAGATTGTCCACGCTTAATTTGGACGAGTCTGTGCAAATGTTGAATGATTTGAAGTGACAGCGTGCAAATCGAGGTTGAAATGCACTGGACGTCACCAAAATCAACCCAAATGACCTCCGATCGACGAACGGACTTCGCCATCGCTCGTAATGTCAAACCGGGTGAATATAAATATTGCACAACTTGATGATCAGCGCCGAAGCCGCCAACGCACTACACATATCCGAAGCACCGACGCAACCAAATGACTCTCGGTGATTGCGGCCGTTAAACGCCAAATCTATCAAATAATACTATTCACACTTAATTTAAGTCGGCGAAAATCGAGCTGCCGTTGCTTTGAGTCAAATTGACTCATTTGACGCCGACTAAACAAACGGCCCAATCATAAACGGATCGGTTGCTATGCGTCAAATATCGAATAACCTTACATTGATATATATATATATTGACAATGTGATTTTGTCGGCGTAAAATTCACATTAAAGTCGTCTAATCCATTTAAAAATTAGTTTAAAATCCCTAATATAATCCTAATGCCCAAATTCCACTCTAATGAACGACCCCGCCTCTAACTCGACAGTTCTTCTCCTCCTCATATCGAAGTCGCGACGCATGAGCCTCCACGGTTCGAACTCCCCTCTTCCGCACGAGAGCTCTCTCCTTCAACTCTCTCCTTCTCCACGCGGTTTGACGCGAACAGCCCCACGCATTAATCGTTTCTCAATTCTCCTTCTTCAAGCCCACTTTGCTTTTTTCTTTTTTTGAAAACAGAAAAGAGTGGCATCGCTCTCCGTTTCTTTCCCTCTCTTTCTATTCTCCGACCACCTCTCTTGCTAGTCACAATGCTAACATCGTCATCCAGTAATCCTCACCATCTATTTCCCTCCGATTCCTCTCCAAATCTTCAGTCAATTTCATATTTATTTATTCTTCTTGTTCCCCTTCAGAAGATAATGATTCTTGGTTATAAGTCGACCTTCCCAAGGAACAGCCACGACCACCTAATCAATAGCTTCCACACATGTGAGCCAAGCTCAGAACAGTCTCTGTTCTCTTCAAATCTCTAGCCGGAAGTTTCTAGTCCTTCTTTCTGGTTTTATAGAGCGGCTGATCGCAGCTTCAACAGTTTTTCGACATTCGGCCTCCAACCCTAAAAGAATGGATTCTACTTCGAATTCTCCGCTACCTACATCGGTGTTGGAATGCTCTGCCCATACCTGATCAACATCTCCCTCCTCCGCTGCTCCAAAGACATCTACACCAAATTACACAATCTCGAGCCACAAATTCCCACCCACTCCAACCAGCCCCTCTTTCTTCCCTTGCAAATGACGGAAACCGAGAAGCAACACCGTCATGAGGCGGGTTATTATTTTGGTTTCTGGCGTCGCCCTCCGTGCATTACCCTTCCTATTTCATTTCGCCGCAACCGGAGAAGAACACCGTTATAAGGCGGGTTCTTCTCTTAGTTTTCGGCATCTCCCATTTTCGTCCCCTTCCTGACCCTTCTCTTCAGAACTGGAGAGGAACACCATCATTAGGTGGTTCCCCTCTTAGGTTCCGGTATACCTAACCCCGTTTCCTTGCCGATCATTGCAACGCGCAGAAAAATGAGTCAAAACATGTGGGATCAATGTGTGAATGTGGATATATACACGTTTCTTTGCAGGTTAGCCTCGTCGGGCTTCATGAGGCGACAGATGAAAATCACATATGTGTCGAAGACACCGCCACGCCATGAGCATACCGAGTAACATCCGTTAGATGTCGCTCCCCAATATCAAATTCGAATCGTGATCTTAAAAAAACGGAAAGTAAAAGAATCGGCTTAAGAACGTCAAGCAATGAAACCTAAAACTAAAATTCAAATTAAAAACTTCAAACAAAAAAAGGGAGGGAAAGTAATATATAACGAACACAAAAGTAAAACAAAAAAAAAGAGAGGTGAAAAGCACTTACGAAATTTATCTAAGCAGAGTTGAAAGCCCACTAAAGTTTCTAACCGCTCTCTTTCAAATGCTCCAACTCCAACCCTTCAAACAAATGGAATGGAATGTAAGACTCCCTCTTGGCCTTATTTATAGAAATTAGAAGAGATAGTTAAAGGCCCACTTTTAAAAGAAAAAGAGGGAGAAAAACGAATGTAGGAAAGTTTGAATAAAAAAAAGGGAAAAATGAATATAGGAAAGTTTGAACAAGTCTCCTACGTGCGTTGTAGCATAACTAACCTCAATGCAAACACTTAAAATTTTAATATTCGAAGTTTTAGTTTTAATACCTAATTAAAACCAAGCATTTGCGTGGAGAGATCCTATGGATTTGAAGGTTGAATTGAAAAGAGAAAATATACATATATTTATAATATGGGTCAACTTATTGGTAAGCTTGAAATATCTGGAGATGTTTCATAAAAATATACAGAGCCCATAATCTTATCTATGAAAATAAGAAATAAGTCAAATGAGGGACCTTCAAAACGAGGTGAAATTAATTTAAATATCTATTGATTCACAGAAGTCACTCTGAGGGGCAAATCTTCTTTTAAAACAATAAATTAAACTGTCTTTTGAATCTATACCTTCAAAACACATTGTCACCGAATCTGCAACTGTTTGTACAAGCAGATAGAAGGCGCTACTAAATCAAAATTTACAAAAATCATAGAGCTTCCTTCAATCAAAAATTAAAGAATTTTATTCTAATTATGATTTTCAAAATCAATGATTTCATTAATTAGATGAAATTATATAAATAAATGGGTCCCAACACTATGTTGAATGTTTAGATTCAAGATGGCGCCGCGTTGTTTCTGCTTTAGTCTTTAAGTTCAAGTTAACAAAACCTAAAAATCTATTATAATAATAATCAACTTAAGAAAATATTTGAGAAGAATTACGTCATATGATAATAGATCAACCTCTGTGAGCTAAACAGAGTTAACAGAATCTAAAGTTCTCAAATATATTCGAGACAATCAATTAACTATCCCGATGATGGTTGTGTTAAATGGTGAATTCAACCGGAGGGGATATTTACATCAAAATGTGATTTTATTTTCAAAGTAAATTAACTCAAATTAAATATCAATCTAAAAATGCTTAAATGAAATTCTATCATCAAAACTTAAACTAAAAAATCAATCAACGATCTTCCAATTTGTTTGTTGACAAATTAAAACTCTAGCCACAAAGAACAATATCAAATCAAGTATTACGCTATGCTCACTCAATTAATCTCGCCGTAGAACGCCCGTGTCTTCGATTGCATGGGCATGGCCAGGCTGATGATGCAATTACGAGTCCTCCGACGTGGTTTTGGCCACGTTCCATTATATTACGATCACGATCGACTCGATGCTTCCAATGACTATTCCCTTTGAGTTGTGAATCATAGGGTATACTAAATAAGGCAAACAACTCTCTATTATCTAAGGTAGACTTAAGTTTGTCTCCTTAGACAAACACCACCCCAGATCTACAAAGATTTCTGACGACGAACATGTGTTGATAAAATCCTTCCGGTCGGGTCGACTACCTCCTCGACTAAGTAGACTAAGAACCATTCGGATAAACCTGAATCTGATCTAGACGCCATCATTCCCCCAACCATCCAGCTTTGTTCGAAATGATGAATTTCATAATCTAAATTTTAAACCACATATATACTATACGCTACGCATTTAGCGATCTAACGATACCAATTGTTCTCTCAACACTTATTGGGAGAGATAATTAACTACGGCTTATATAAGAAACTTGGAACCAGATCTAAAGTCCTCACCAAATGAGGACGAATCTTTGGGTAGTGTCTTATCTAATATTCCATCTGCCTTTTATAAATTACTCCAACACCTTAAATCAAACTCTCTTCATTTGTCGAGGAGTGTAAAATTTTAACCCACATTTGCAACTCTGGGACACAAGATTTTCTTTCCATCTACTATATATGTGTAAGAATAATAAAAATTTTGAAAATTCAAAACAAAAAATGGTGATTTAAATGTGTAATAAATTAAATACAGGCTCATGTAGAATGAATCATTAGTATATCTTTATTACACAATTATTTGTTCTGTATTACCTCTGCATCTTGAAAGTATGGAGTGAAATAATAATTAATCATTACTAATCCCTATATTTCACTTTTGTAGAATGGATCTACAAAACACTCTTTCACTTTGCTCATGCTACGGCGAACATCTCAACGCCATCATCAACACGGAGATGGAGCTACAATTCAATTTGGTTGAGTTTCCCAACTATCATATAACGGTACTCACTCGTTCGTGAGGCTATCTTTGGAAGGCCTCAAGTTCTAAGCTCCTACCATGTGCGTCAACCAGCTCAACAACAACCGCCAGGAGTTCTCCACAAAGAACTTCGCCAAAAGGCTAGGTCAATCTGAAACCCCGCAAAAAGAACGTGCCCATGGGCAACTGTCTTTAATGCCTGCACAACCGCTCCGACAACCTTTTGTACCGGAAAGCATGATCATGAAGCTTCATCGAAGCAAATTAACGAAAAAGAGAAGGAAAACAGAGGCTCGAGATCCCCTTTAAACGACTTAGTGAACAACCAATACTACCACCATAAGCGAGTATTCCTACCCACAACAACTTTGACAATCTAAAGTGGTAAAAAGAAATAGCTCTACTGGTGAAGTAAAATAGTCTTTCTGGACCCAACCACGTCAAGCTCCACCACCACAGAGGAGATAGCCTGAAACACTGTCTTTCAGGATACATAAAGTTCTCAAAGTAGCCAAGGATAGTGGCTTAATGAAAAGAAAATTTCAGATGCCTGTGGTGATGAAAAATACTGAAGCTCTACCAAGAAAGTTGGCATCTCTTCTATTAACTAGCCATCGAAGCTCAAGACGCTCGCATGCAGAGCATCAAGCATGACACTGGGAATCAAGGTGTCAAAACCCCGCAAAGTCCCAAATAAAAGGTAAATAGATATGGAGGCCAAGGCCCCGTAATGAAACATTGAATAATGGAAGAGGTGTACATCTGATACATATTTAAATCCTCAAAATAACTCATAAATAGACCCAAAAAGAAGGGATGATGAAAACATAATGACATCCTCGTAATCCTCTGGGATCCCATCATCGATCAATTCCCTCACAAGAGAGAAGGTTGACTTTGATCGCAGTCCTTTAATGGAAAGTGTTTATTCCACACATTAAATCAGAGATCCACTGGAAACGTCAATCGAAAATTCGTGTGCAAGAAGAAGATAATGAAGAGGATACTATTGAAGTAGAAGTTGTCTATATAGTCAAAGATATAGATGAACTTTCACAAGACCATCACCGACATGTATCCGTGGAGCTTGAACAATTTGACGTTTATGAAGGAGAGTCTTCAGAAAGCAAATAGAAGATGGATCTTCAAAAAATGAAGAAGAAGAAGAATAAAAAGAAATCATAGTGTGCCCTATTTGGTTGAACTAAGAAATGATCGCAGATTTATACTCCGTCGATGCCCAACAACAATGCCTCTACAAATGCACAAAGTGAAGCCCTCGAAAATGAGGAGGTAACAACAAGAAACAGAGAAAGAAGAAAAGCTCAGTACTTGTTGGACGCCATAGAGCAGAAAGAGAAATGCACCATCAAATGAAGGTCAAAGACAAAGAGATCGGCTTTACGCAAGATGAATGATATGATGGTACAAATGAACATCACGAGATGTCAAGAATATCACATCAAATGCATCACATGTCTTGTACTAATCAATAATAATGCAACTTCTATACCACCGCCAAGTACTGCCTCTATACATATGGTAGCAAAGAAATGAAGTTAACCAAACACCTCTAATCGATAATTCAAAATGCCAAGACACCGGATGATAACAGCCTACTCAACTGGAAACAATAATCAAAGATAAAGATAATCATAAGGTGATGAGGGTACGCCTACCCGCCTAAATATGATCAGTGTCACGAAAGGTCAGAAATTTAATACTTTCGGCTTGGTAATCCAAAGCAACATCTAAATTTAAGGCTACTAGCAGAATACAAGAGGGAATGACGCGATTATTTTTCCGTCCACAAGAAATTGACTTCACCGCTGGTCAGTGAATTGCCGAATGATTCGATTAAAACTTTTGATGAATTAGAAATTATATTTGTGAAGAGGTTCGCCAATGCAACCGAGAAAATCACAATGACATTGTCGGGAGAAAAGGAGACAAAATTTATAAGTCGTTGGCGTAACCTAAGTATGAAGTGCAAGTAATAATTGGAGGAAGAACATACAATCCAATTACTAATGAGCAATATGGATGATAAAATGACACCATTTCTATGTATGGCATCGATTGCAATATTTCAGGACTTGCTCAATATGATGGCTAAATTTGATAAGTTGAATCGTCCTAAATCTGAAGTCTATACAAATCAAGCAAAGAGAAACAAACCTTCAGACTCAAGAAATGAAATTCATGCCGCTTCCTATAGCTCAAATGGCGAAAAGCGGGTGATATATAATGTAGATAAAGGAAAACAGCAGATGTTCAATGATGATAAGGGTAAGAAGTCTGTCTATTCTAATCCACAACCAAAATTGGTATTATGAGGCAATGACAAACCTCAGATTTTTCCAAGTAGTGGGGAGCGTCCAAAACAAGCAACAAGAGATGATGAGTGAATGCGGTCATCTCTTAAGAAATAGATGAACAAAGATTATTCCTTAAAGTGAACATCATTTAAATTATTTCGCAAATAAATAAGTTTTCTGACAATTTAGAAATTAAAAGCTCAAGAAGGATCAAGTCGAATCTAAATTATCACCCTATCATCTATGATCAATCATCCTATCAAAGATTGTTATGTCTTTAAGAATTTGCTAGAAAGGAAACATCGATGAGGTGAATTTACACTATCTGACAGTATTCTAGTTAACCTTAAAAAAGAATCTACAAGGAAGATTACGTCCTCTTCCGTATCATCCATCAAAGACAAAAAGAAAGAGAAATTAGTTCACACTGAAGAATGGGAAACAGTAGTCTCCAAAAAAACTGTGAAAATGTTGAAGTAATGCCCTGTTAAGTAGAAATCATCACTAACCTATATCGGACTTAAGAGAGATGTCTAAACTAAGTATTTGACTTCGGCATTCGATAAGTATCATCACAAAGATGATGAAAGCCACAAACGCAGCTCATAAATCAAAGAAGTCACTAAAGAAGAGAACTACAACTCAAAATATCATTAAGAATTTAAGAGATCACCAACCGACAAGACAACCATTTAGGCTTGCAGACTTTATGCCTAAACTTCATATTGATGAATCGAATGAAGAAGATAATGGTGAATCTTGTCTAGTAGAGACATGCCGAATCACCCAGTGATGTCGATATTCTTCAAAGATCGCATCTCAAATGATAAGAGTATTGCACTGACCAACACATCAAAATTCTTATCGTGAAAGCAAGAAGAGAGTTAACATCCTGAAGTTTTGTTTAAGGACTCAATAAAACGATAACAGTTCAGATGAAAATCTATGTTTTCCCGACGGAGAAGAGTCAGACTCATCGATATCATCACGTATGAAACGTAAGACATTGAAAAATGAGTCTAGCCTTTTTGGCCAAACCTCCAAAATAAGAAGAGAATTTGAAGAAACTACGTCTTCAGAAGAATTTGAGCAAGATATGGTGATCCAAGTTCAGTTGAAAAGTGGTAAAGTCTTACCACCTTCATCAAAGAGGGGAAATGTAAATAAAGGCAAAGGTAAACAAATTGAAGTCAACGAAGATATCATTCCCAAAATCTAGAATAAATTAAATCAAGCGAAAAGATATATTATAATATCTATCACATGAGAAAGATCCACTGAGTGTGTATGAGGCTCTCTTGATGTCAAAGACCTCAGAAATTTTGATCTGACTCTCAAAGATGCGGAGAGTTATGAAACTCTGTTGAAAAATGCATGGTATAAAGCATTGCAAAACTCAAGATCTCCCAAGAATCACATTTTCTAAGAAGATCTTATGTTGGGACAAATGGATCACAACCGCCCTTTATTTTACGAGAGTGATGATATCTCGACAATATTGATTGATGTTCTTCTATCAATCTTATGAGTATAAAGGTATTAAGAGGATTATCACTGATATCCAACATCTTGGGAGAGATAAGTTGATGGTTCATGGTTTCAATAAAAAAAAAGGTAAAAACTCAGGTTCTTTTATTCTCCGCTCAAGTGGATTTATATACGTAAAGTTTCATGTAATCGATGTCGATACATCATTTAGAGCTCTTTAGGCCGCATCAGTATGAGTATGGCATGGTCCCATCAACTATGCATCAATGAAGTACCTAAAAGAAGGAGAAGAATTGTAATTCTGGTAACCTACAACCATTCTCCATCAATGAAGCAAAGATTTACTGAAGATATAAAATATTTCATCCTAAAGAACCTAAACCAACACCTCTTGAAGGCGGTAAATCCACTTGAACTAAAAATAATCACAAAGTGAAAGAGCAGAAGCAAAGAGGAAAAAAGAAGGCAATGTCGACTCTCCCTAAAGCACTTAATTCTGCACATAAATCAAGAAAATTAGTTCCTCATTTGAGAAGTGACAGAAGAAAGAGAAGATATTCCTGTCAAACCTAAAAGAATTTATAAACTTTCAAAAAAGATAGAGTATGAAATAAATGATTCTGATTCAAACTATGATTTTGAATCTGCTTATGGAAATAGAGTTCAGATGGTTGTGCCAAGGAGGATAGCTCACTTGGTAGAGTCAGATGACTCACTCAAAATTATACCCATCCTCAAGAAGTTCAAAGAAATCAATCCACCCGGAGGTTCATATATTGAAGAATTGATAACATTCTATGCCGCCATTGTGAGAGTGGCGAATAAAGAACTCTATTTTACAAATCAAGAGTATCGCCTACAATTTGGATCGCCTCATATAAAAAAATGATGAGATAGTGCCAACAAGAATACCAATATACTATCCACAAAATTATAAAAATGATGCATAAGCTTGAAATTCATATTGGAACTACTAAATAGAACTCAAATCTTTAACAAGATGTGGAGCCAAAGAAGTCCTCAGGGATCATGAAGAAGTGATAAGTTTATTACTAAGGGTCTTGGGTTCATCCGCAAACCTCATCAAAATAAAGCCTATTATAATATAATAAAAGCTGAGATCGAAACTAATAGTGACGAAGAAGATGATTCCTATGAAATTCTTCTTACAAATGATGGAGAAGAAGAAGCAAAGCTTGTACCTGAAGAACTCGAAGATGGTGGACAAATAGCTACTATGGATGAACTTAAAAAAATTAACCTGGAGTCAAGATGATCCCATCCAACTTTCGTGCCCTTCTACCGATGAGAAAGTTGAAGAGCTAAAAATGCTACTTTGTGAATTCGTGGATTGCTTGCTCGACATATTCTGAAATATCGCTTATCCTCGATGTAGCAGTTACAAACTAGCAAATTAAGCAACGCTAAGCAAACACCTTGAATGAGATTGAAGATCAAGAATGAGTAATTAGAAACTAAGAAGATCAAACAAGCTTCATCCGGGAGGAGAAATATATGATTGATAGCCAACATTGTCCAGAGAAGAAGAACGGCCAACCGTCTGCATTAACTTAGACCTAAATAAGGTGCCCAAAAGATGACTTTCCTTCCAATATCGAACTAAGTGGACAATACTTCCAACTATGACATATTCTCATTCATGGACGGATCATCGGGATATAAATCAAATCAAGATGGCAAAGATGAAATACATCATTTACGCCAATTGGTATATATATTGCTACTACCATGCCTTTTGGTTTGAAAAATGCCGAGCTATATACCAAAGAGCCATGACGTATTTTTTGATGAGTTGATTCACCAAGGAATGTTATGTTAACGATCTGATGGTGAAGAGCTTAAACCGTGAAAACTACTTCGAAAATTTGAGAATTGTATTGGAGAGAATCAGAAAATATGATCTCAAGATGAATCCTCTAAAATATGTATTCGAAATATCCTCCGAAAAATTCATTAGGTATATTGTACATCACTAGGAAATTGAAATTGATCCTGCTAAAATCAAGACAATTGGAGATTCCTCAAAGAGTTTCAACTTCATTCTTACAATGATACATTCATCCGTAGATTTATATCAAATCTATCGATGTCAACCATTTGCAAAGTTAATGAAAGATGCTCCATTCAAGTGGGATAGGAGTGCAAGAAGCATTCAATAACATTAAAAGCTACTTAAATCCACCAATCCTTGCGGCTTACTCCTGGAAGCCCTCATTCTATACATGCATTAAGAGTCCCTGAGCATTATTATCATAACATAATGAAAAAGCAAAGAGAATGCTCTTTATTATATCAATAAAATCGATAGAGCATAAATGAGATACTCGATAGAAGCACTGTTGACATTGATCTTGTCCCAAAAACTCATCATTATATGTTATCTCACAAGATTACCTCATCTCAAGGATCGATCCACAAGTACTTGATGACAAGACCAACATTAGTCGCCAAGATGGGCGATTGCTTTTACAATTCAATATCACATATGTTTCGTAAGAAGTGAAGGACAAGTCTTAGCAGATTTTACCGCACATCCTATCTGGACTCTTCTCTTAACGATGATTTGCCTGATGAGCAAATTATGCTCATTCATGAAAGAGAAAAATCACAAATTTGAGAAATGTACTTTGATGGAGCCTCATCGATCAAACAAGTCAAACTCTAAATTTCCGGCAAGAGTAGAATCGCATCGCCTTCATAACACCGAAGGAGGGATAATGAGACGATCATATGGATTGACCGAGCCAAGAACTAATAATGAAGTTGAGTATGAAGCATTAATAAGGGTGTTCAAGAAATTATTTTCATGGTGATTCTCATTTTAATGAACTCAACACCTCCATCTAGACATATGACTCTTAGACTTTAAGAGTTTTAGCTTAAGACACATCTTGATTATGGACACTCATCTCTAAAAACTTAAGAGTTAGCAAGAATAAAATATGCCTTGTTAGAAAACTTCCTACCCAAATTTAAAACATTCCTCACTTTCTTTTAAGTCAAACTCAAATCAATTATTTGATTTTCAAACTCAAATCAATTCCATGATTCAATTCCATAATTGAAACTCATGATTGAAACCCATGATCAAAATTTATCAAAAATTCCTTGTTCAAATTTCCTAAGTCAATCCTTTCTTAAGAACTTACCAAAATTATGATTCAAACTTATTCAAATTTTGAGATTTTTCACATTCATTTATATTCATATATAAATGAAATATAAATTCAAATCCATCAAATCAAACTCAAAATTCCATAATTCATGAAAATTTCTTAAGTCCTTTAATTTTCATTAAAGGACTAACAAATCAACTAAATCTGATCAAACTTATTCAAATTCATAGATTTTCAAACTTATTTATATTCTCATTTATATTCTCATATATAAATGAAATATAAATATAAATCAATCAAATCAAAGGTAAAAAATTAAACTCCAAATTTAAAATTGAAATCCTAAATCAATTTTTCATTAATGGATTTAACTTAAACTTTGATCAAACCTATTCAAACTTATGAAATTTTTTCAAACTTATTTATATTCTCATATATAAATGAAATATAAATATAAACCAATCAAATCTAATTCAACAAATAAATTTCAAATTAAAAATTTTAAATTCTTAAATTCTAATATTTAACCTAAATCGAAACCACTCAAATTCTGAAATTTTCTCACCATTTATATTCTCATTCATATTCACATATATAAATGAAATATAAATTCAAATAATTAAAACTAATTTCAAAAATCAAACTTAAATCAAATCAAAATTTAATCTAAGTCTTTCAAGTCAAAATCTTAAATTTAGTCAAATCAATTTCAAATTAAGTCAAACTCTTGATTTTCTCTCATTATTCAACCAACTCTACAATCATGAGCTCATATATAATCCAAACTCCAATCACTCATCAAACTCAAATCAAAATCAAACCCAAGACCCTTCTCATATCCTTTGAATATAAATTTTCAAATGGATCAAACTCATTTAACTTCAAATCACTAAATGAATTTATATTTCAACCATGAGTATATATGCAAGATCAACCAACTCAAATTTGACTAAAGATTTGACTAATTGGGACTCAATTAAAAAAATAACGCTAGAAGCTAACTTTGATCAACCAAATTTGATTGAACTAAACCTATATATATCCCTCTCATCACGATCAAATCATGTAGATGATCAATCAATCAAATTGGTCAAACTATTCAACAACCTAAATGAAACCTTACAAAAATCCACTATAAAGCCAAATTGATTTAAAACCATTGATCCAAGTTCATCATGACCTATGTTTGAACTTAATGCCAACATTTAAGAATCAAATAATTTTCACTTGACTGTTGACATATTTTGATCTTTAGGTCAAAAATTAAGTTATCCAAATCACTTTAATACCAAAGCCTCAATGATTAAACTGTATAACCTACCAATTCAACATATTCTTTAAGCTTTCAAAGTGAAATCTATAAATAAGATCGCATTATTAAGTCTAATCAAATCAAAGATAATGCACATTTAACTAAATTGACTCATTTATTATCAAACAAAAGCCTCAAAAACTACTACGCGAATTCAATAATAATTTGATTGATATATATATTAACCATGACTTTTTGAAATTTACATTAAAGTCGAATCCATTTAAAATTTAGTTTAAAATCCCTAATATAATCTATTAATTCCACTATAATAAACCATGCCTAAGGATCTTCTTCTCATGCATCAAAGACAATGAGCACCTACTGTCAACTCTTGACGGGAGTCTCCTTCAATCTTCTTAGCGTGTTCAATGGCAACCGCCTCAAGCTAAGCTTTCTCTCTCATTCCTCCTTCAACTAAACACCACTCGCTCAAATCAAGAAGAAGTGGCACGCTCTCTCCGCTTTTCTCTCTTTCTTAACTACACTCAATTCTACCACTGTTAGCGCCATAATATCGTGCCCAGAATCTTTGTATGATTTCTGATTCTCTCCCCTCCAATCTTCAGCCGCTGGTTATTTATTCTCCGTTGTTCCCTTCAAAGATAATGATTCTTGTTATAAGCCGACACTGCAATTATCAACGACCAATATTTCCAACACCAAAGGAGAAGTCACTGAACAGTCTGTTCTCTTTCAATCTCACGGAAGTGCTTATCCTTTTCGTGCTGATCGATCAAAGCCAAAGTTATTCTCCTCCAAGTACAAGAATAGATTCTACTGACTTCTCAACCACGCTAATGCTCAATACCGATCACATCTCCTTCACGCTCCAACGACATCTACATCAAACTAAATAACCACAAATTCACCCACTCAACCAATCTTTCTTCCCTCCAAAACATAAATAGAAGCAACAGAAGGGCGGTTCTTCTTTCATTCCGACAGTCCTTACATTACCCTTCATATTTCATTTCAACAACCAAGAACAATATCATAAGAAGTTCTTCTCCTGCTCAAGTTTCATCATTCCTTCCATCTTCTCTTCGCCAAATAGATGAAAATTAGGTTCCTCTGATTTTGCATAACCAACCCATTTCATAAGTCGATCATCAGAATGCAGAAAAATGAGTCGTAACATGTGATCAGTGAAGATATATACATCAGATTCTTTACAAGTTCAAAGACCTCACATTCTCAGTGACGCTGACGATGAAAATCGGCCATTATCGCAAGACCACTTACGCTTACGAGCGCATCAAAAAAGTCAACATCGACATCACTCCCAATAAATTTAAATTTCATGACCAGTCAAAAAAAAAAGTAAAAGAATCGGCTTAAGAACGTCAAACAATGAAACCTAAAACTAAAATTCAAATTAAAAATTCCAAACAAAAAAGGGAGGAAAAGTAATATATAACGAACACAAAAGTAAAACAAAAAAGAAGGGTGAAAAGCACTTACGAAATTTATTTAAGCAAAGTTGAAAGCCCACTAAAATTTCGAACCGATCTCTTTCAAATGCTCCAACTCCAACTCTTCAAACAAATGGAATGAAATGTAAGACTCCATCTTGGCCTTATTTATAAATTGTGGGGATAATGCCCACTTTCAAAAAAAAAAAAGTGAGAGAAAACAATGCAGGAAAGTTTGAATAAAAAAAGAGAGGAAAATAAATGTAGAAAAGTTTGAAAAGTCTCCTACGCTGTCAAAGATAACTAACCTCAATGCAAACACTTAAAATTTTGATATGAAATTTTAGTTTTAATACAATTAAAAGCAAGCATTTATGCAGATCCTATGGATTCAAGGTTGAATCAAAAGAGAAAATATACTTATATTTATAATATGGGTCAACCTACTAAGAACTCTTGAAATATTTATGTTTCATAAAAAATACAGGAGCTCATAATCTTATCTATGAAAATAAGAAACAAGTCAAATGAGAGGTCTTCAAAAAGAAGTAGAATCAATTTAAATATTATACTCTATTGATTCACAGAAGTCACTCTGAGAGGTAAATCTTCTTTAAAATAATAAATTAAATCGATTTTAAATCTATACAAAACAAGTAACGGACTGCAACTTTACAAGCAGATGAACATACTAAATTAAAATCTAAAATCATGCGCTTTCCTTCAATTAAAATTAGAATTTCATTATAATTATGATTTTCAAAATCAATAATTTCATATGAAATTATTTAAGCTATAAACATATGCCCTACTACACCAATGTTTAGATTTAAGTGTTCAGGATCTACGCTGTTGCTTCTCTTTAATCTTAGATCTCCAAGTTAATAAAACCTAAAAAAAAATTATAATGATTCTAACTAAGAAAATATCTAAAATGAGAAGATGAGATGTTAGCTAAACAAAGTTGTCAGAATCTAAAATTCTCAAATATATTCGAGTCAATCAATTAACTACCTCGATGATGGCTGTGTTGAATGGTGATTTCAATCGGATGACATATTTCCATCAAAATGTGATTTTATTTTCAAATCAAATTAAATATCAATCTAAAAATGTTTAAATGAAATCCTATCATCAAAAGCTTAAAGCAAAAAATTAATCAACCCACCTTATCATTTCATTCTGGGGTGATAAATTAAGAAAAAGATGCTGAGCAATGTCAAATCTGTTCTCATGTTCACTCTCAATCAATCTCTTACCGCAAGGACATGACACGTTCTAATGTAGCTCAATGTTCCACAAGATGTAAGCTCTTCTCAACATCGTGTTTGGCCGACTCATTATATTACGATCACTACCGTAGCAGTATGTCCAAATGGATATGCCCCTTTCCCAGGAATCATGTTATACTGATAAAACATCCCTCTGTCAAGACTTAAGTTCGTCTCTGACAAACATCACCTCAAGTCTACAAAAAATTTTTGGATGACGTAAGCCATGTATCATTGATAAGGATCTTCGATCGGTGAGTAATCGACTAAAGTAGGTAGGGACCACGAGGATGAGGAACCATGGGATCTAGATCGCACGCCATCATTCCCCAACCATCCTTAAGCTAAAATGATGAATTTCATAATCTAAATTTTAAACTTCATACGTACTATACGCTACACATTTAATGATCTAACGACGCCAATCGAAAGTTCTCTTCACTTATCGAGAGGATAATTAACTATGCTTGGCCTTATAGAAACTGAACCAAAGTCCTCACCAAATGAGACAAAATCTCTAAAGTTTTATCTATTATTTCATGTCAAAAAATTACTCCACACCTTAAATCAAACTCTCTTCATTTGTCAAAATCGCAAATTTTAGACATAACGCTATGAATGTAAGACTCTTGGCTTTATTTATAAATTAGAAGGATAAAGAGTCCACTTTCAAAAGAAAAAGAGAGGGGAAAACAAATGTAGAAAAGTTTAAATAAAAAAGAGTGGGAAAATGAATGTAAAAAATTTGAATAAGTCTCTACGTATCAGAAGATAACTAACCTCAATGCAAACACAACACTTAAAATTTTGATATTCTTTTAGTTTAATACCTAATTAAAAGCAAACATTTGTGTGGAGAGATCCTATGAATTTGAAGGTTAAATTAAAATGAGAAAATATACTTATATTTATAATATGGGTCAACCTACTGGTAAGCTTGAAATATTTGGGGATGTTTCATAAAAATATACATGAGCCCATAATCTTATCTATGAAAATAAGAAACAAGTCAAATGAGAGACCTTCAAAAGAGATAAAATCAATTTAAATATTATACTCTATTGGTTCATATAAGTCACCAGGTAAATCTTCTTTAAAATAACATTAAATGCCTTTTGAATCTATAAATTCAAAACACGCCACCATCGGATCTCCAACTCTTTAAAGCAAGAAAGCATACTAAATCAAAATCTACAAAAATTATAGAGATTTCTTCAATCAAAAATTAAAACATTTCATTCTAATTATACAACAACAACAAGCTTTTATCTCACTAAGTGGGGTCGGCTATATGAATCCTTCATCTCCATCGTGTCCTATTATGTGTCAAATTATCATTTAATTCAAGTATACTGAGGTCATTTTTATACATCTTAATCAAATCTTTTAGGTCTACTTACCTTTCTTAACATAAAATCTAATGTATCTACTCTCCTAATCGGTCATCTGACCAACACTTTATGTGGCCAAATAAACCATCTAAGCGACTCTAATCTTGCCACCGAACTACTCCAACTTTTTCAACATACTATTTCGTGATTTTATCTCTAAGAATAAAGCCACTCATCCACCTAAGCATCCTCATCTCGAATCACTTAACTTAGATGCTTCTTTATTGGCCAACATTCTCGCACTATAAGTCATCAGGTCTTACAACTATCTTATAAAATTTTCTTAAGTTTAAGAAACTTTTCATCACACAACAAAGCCAAATGCATTCCTCCACTTCGACCATCCAACTTGAATTCTACTAATAACATCTCCATCTATTCCACCATCATTTTGAACAATAAAATATCTCAATCGCACTCTTATTAATGACTTGTTCACTAATGTCACAACACTAACACTAGAACTTCTACAACTAAAATTACACTCTATATATTCAAGTTTAGATCTACTTAAACGAAAACCTTTTTAATGTCAACCTTCATAATTCAAGTTCTTGAACTCCTCTCTAGTCTTATCAACAAGAAGAATGTCATCGAAAAAAGCATACACCAAGGAACATCTTCTTGTAAATGCCTGTAAGAACATCCATAACTAAAGCAAAAAGATGGGCTTAAAGTCGATCTCGATATAATCCAATTGAAATGGGAAAATATTTTATTAATCCTCAGATTTGGACACAAGTAAGCTCTAGATACATATCCTTAATGACTCAATATAACCAATATTAACTCCTTTCGCTCAGAACTCTCCAAAGAACATCTCGAAACTTTATCATAAACTTTCTAAATCAATAAATATCATATGTAAATCCTCCTTACTTTCTCTATACTTCTCCATCAAACCTCTTAACAAATGTATAGATCCATAGATCTACCTGATGAAATCAAACTAATTGTGAGAAACTTTGTATCACATCATAACCTATGCTCAATTACTCTCTCCCATAATTTTAATGTATGACACATTAACTTAATCTATAATTTGCACACTTTGCATCACATTTATTCTTAAATATAAAACCAACAAACTCTTTCTACACTCATCCGCATCTTTTCCTTTAAAATAATATTAAAAGATTTGTAAGAGAAATTCCTTCATCTCCTAAACATTTTCACACTTCTATTGGAATATCATCGTCCTATGCTTTTTTCACATTTCATTTTCTTTAAAGCTTTCAACTTCAAATTTACTAATACGACGATAAAATAAAATTCTATTTTGTTTAGGGTATTAAGATTGCTAAAATCAATCGTCATTCAAATCATTCATAAAAAGTTTATCAAAATATCTCATCCACCTATTTTCAATATCATTTTCTAAGAAAAAATATTTTATTATCTTCATCCTTAATACACCTTACTAACTATCTTTACTTCTCCTGCTTTGTCTTAACTTATACATACATCTTTCACCTTCTTCGATATTTAATCTATCAGATAAATCACTGCTAAATTTTCATCATATATCGCTTTTTCTTATAAAAATTTTATATCTTTCCCAATTATCCAAATTTTTATATCTAAACCAAATTTTAAAGAATGTTTATTTCTTATCTTTTCGCATATTTCGACACCACCAACTATTTTATTAAAATAATTTTTTGATTCTCCAAGCATTTTTTAAAGAACTTGCTTAATTTTACTACATTTTTCCACATAATATTTTCATGAACATCCTAAATTCAAACTCTTGTAGTTGTTTAAAAATATTTTATTGTTTCTTTAAGTATCCCCATCTAATCCTGACAATAATTTGATTTATTTTTTTCTCACATCTTCATCTTAAAATCAAAACTAACAATCGATGTGAGTACTTAAACTTTCACTGAATGACCTTACAATCTTTACAATCTAAACTCTATTTTTCTCTAAAAAATCAATCTTTGTTTTATTAGATCCATTTTATAAGTAATATTTTCATTTATTTTCTTAGATAAAATATTAAGAACTATAAAATCAAGTTTCAAGAAAAATCTAATATAATCTTCTTCATTACTCAAATTATAACCACGAACATTTTTAAAATCTTCTACCACTCTACCAACATGTCCATTTAAATCTCCTCCAATAAATATTTCTTCAAGAGTAGATCTTTCTATTAATCTAATTCATTCCAAAATTTTCTTTTGAGCTACATCCAAACCTACTGAGGAGTATAAACACTTATAACATTGATAATCTTTATCAACAATTATCTTTAAACTATAATTCTATCTCCACATCTATTAATATTTATAACATTATCCTTCAAATTTTATCTATAATCACACCTACACTATTTCTAGTCAATTTACTAATACCAAAGTTTAAAACCTAAACTATCAATCTCCTCTACTTCTCCTCAACCCATTTAACACATAAAATATTTATTTTTCTATGAATCATAATATCTATTAATTCTAATTTACTTGTAAAGAGTATATATATTCCAAGATCCTAACCTAATTCTAATTTCATGGACTAACTTTGCAGATTCATAATGGAGAACCGCATTTAACAAAGGCTAGATGCTTTCATCAGATTCAATCTATCTTTGTGGGACGCAAAGATTAACAATGATTTGAAGGATTCATGTCATGATTATTTCGACAAGTTTTGCTGCCGACTCTATCGCATTCCACTTTTCACATCCAACTTGAGACCGCAAGAAAGAAGATTTTCATTCTATGATTTTCAAAATCAATGATTTCATTAATTAGGAAATTATCTAACCTATAAATACCCGCATAGACCAACTAATTACAATGTTTAGATAAGTATTTGAGGATCTATTGCTTCCGCTTTTAGTCGTCCGAGTTAGTAACCTAAAAAAATCTATTATAATGATTTCAACTTAGTAAAATATCTGAGAAGTTAATTCTATCATGTGACAGTAGATCTGACCCTCTGTTAGGATCTAAACAAAGTTGGCAAGATCTAAAGTTATCAAATATATTCGAGTCAATCAATTAACTACCCCAATGATGAATGTGTTGAATGGTGATTTCAACCAAATGGAATATTTTCAAATCAAATTAACTCAAATTAAATATCAATCTAAAAATGCTTAAATAAAATTCTATGATCAAAATCTTTAAGCAAAAATCAATCAACCCACCTTCCACAACTATTTGTCAGAGGTGACAAATTAAGAAAACTCTAACTCACAAAGCAGTCAATGTCAAATCAAGTGTTCTGCTATGTTCACTCTCAATCAATTTCTCTAAACGCATTCTGCAGAGCCACGATGATGCAAGACACCGTGAGTCCTCCGACGGTGGTTTCGCCACAAGCTCCATTATATTACGATCACAAGTAGAGATGTTTCCAGTTGCTTGAGTTGTGAATCATAGTAGTATCTTGATAAGACAAACAGCCTCTGCCGTTAAGACTTAAGCCTGCTCCTTAGACAAACACTACTTGCGTAGGATATGTATCAAAGGGGAGACAAGCCATTTTCATTCCAAACCTGCAAGCATAAAAAAAATTCATTAAAATTTAAATTTTCTCACTAATGAATGGCAGGGCATCCATAAAACATGAGATACTGAAGCATAGAAAAATGATTAAACTAATGTCACAAAGGAATGGACGTAAGAAAAAATCGATTGCGTCAAAACTCCATTAAAATGAGAATTTTCAAGTAAGAGACAAAAAAATGTAACTAAAAGATATCAAAGAAAAAACTTAATTACATTTTAACTCCCTTGAATTTTCCTCTCCTCCTCATTGCATGTGATCTTCTCGAGCCTCACTAAAACCACTCTCTTCGCCGCCCTAACTTCAAGGAACTATGATGAGCGATGTAACCCAGGCCACATATCGATGTCTGCTGGCTGCTTCTTCTCATCCCACATGCGTGAATAGGAAGTTGGACGGGCCCTGTGAGGAATTACGGAATCAAAAGCAGATCGAATCGCCAAGAAGCGGCAACAACTGTGAGGACATTTTGGAAAGAATTTCTCGACCATTTCTGGGAGATAAATTCGCATTTCCTCATCAATAGGGAGAAATAGAGAGCGGATGGAGCTTTGTTTTACTGTTTTCCATGAGAAATGGCGGTGTAAGCTGGCGGAAGGAGACAGAGTGCTATTTTAAGGTCTTATGAGGAAATTGGGTGCTATATATATAAATTTGATATTTTGAATGTGAAATGCGTAAACACAGTAGTTTTTAAGTGCTATGTATGTAAATCCCCCTTTAATTTATTGAAGTGTCTGATATTTTGTGATCGATTAAATCCAATCAAAATTTCTTTCATATTCTAGGTCAGTCTAATAGAAATAGGAATAGAATTAATTCACTCCCTACTAATTATACCTCAATTATCTTTATTAAAATAAAAGAATGTTAAAAAAGAAATGAATAATAACTTCTTACTGAAATATTAATAATTATTTTTAAAATTCTAGCAATGTCTGCGTGCAATTAAACTAGTACACCTACAACACAAGAACCAAATCATTATTTCCCCTTACCCACAATGATATTGTGCCACACGACCAAATATCAACAAAATGATCTCACCAAGAATAGAAGAATACCTTAACCGTGCCATCAGTGGCGGTGACGGCATGGTGAATCGGCGATCTTCCAACCCTCCACCCAACTTCACGTAGCTCTTCCCGAAACACCTGAGGCACTGTCAAGATTCCACACCAAACATTAGTCCAATGTTTATTGGAAAATTATGAATTTACTATATTCTGCTGTGTGGTTGGATGCTGGTAGAAATAAGTATTTATTTTAAACTTGTTAGCACCTTTAAAATCCATAAAATATGGAACATGTTTTCTATCTAATATCAACCAAAAGAGCCCTAGGTTAAGTAAAACGAAAGATAGATTGAATGCTTTAGCATTGTGCGTGGAAAACCAGCAGGTAGAAGAAAATTTACGCTTTACCATTGATACTCAGACACACGCGTAATTAAAGAACTAACAGACACCTGCAATTTTAACGCTGAAAACCTCAAAATAGGGGAAACCACCAAATTTCAAGAGATTCCACTATGATCATTTTCAGAGTATAAAATCTTCCGATAACGATTACAGATTATTTGAGAGGACAACAGAATAACGATCGAGATAATAATGTTTGAGATCAGAATTTTTGAATGCCGGATAATTAACGATGAATGATAGGCATCTGGGATCTTCTGCTTTAGAGCTTTCTTCCTCCTCACTTCACTTTTTCCTTCTTCCTCGATCTGACTCTTCCTCTTCTTCCTCATTTTGCCTTTCCTTTTCTTCCTCTTCTTCCTTGTTTCTTTTCCTTCTTCACTGTTGACTCTTCTTCTTCCTGCTTCTGTTCTTCCTCACTTGTTTGATTCTTCTTCTTCCTTGCTCTTCTGTTCTTCTTCACTGCCTTCCTTCTTCTTCACTCTTGCCTTCCTTCTTCTTCACTGCTTCACTTACCAGCCCCATGTGGGAGTGAGGCTATTTATAGATGAGGAGGTGATTCTAAGAACTCACGTAGCCGCACCACTCCCCTCGATCGGACGGCTCGAATGACCTTCGATCATTTGATGTATTTTGAGCATTTGGATGCCCAAATGAAGTCAATTATGAGATCTTACTCATTAGATCCGTCCGAGACGCCGATTTGACTATAAACACCCACATTTGAGAGCTTTTGGGATTTAATTGACGTGTCCAAGATTCTAATGATATTTTAAGTCATTGATCTCGATTTGTTCACTCAAAATCATATCGCCAACATCAAGATTGTGTATGGGTATTTTGAGCCATATCAAGCATACTCACAGTGGCTGAAGTCTTGGAACTCTTTAGCCCTAGTCTTGTGCAGGAGATCATATACCTGCTTGCCTCTATAGCTTTTCTAAATCTTTTTTTTTCCAACCCACAAAAAGGAAAAAAAAAAATGATTTTTTAGAGAAAAAATTATAGCAGATGAGGATTGAAAAAAACATGACGATGACAAGAGACTGCTCACCTGGCCATAATTGAGGGCGAGCTGACGGAGCTCCGTTTCCGACATGCCAATGAGGACGCGAGAGTTGGTCTTAGGAAGACTAGCCGCCACCATCGGCGGCAAGGTGATAGCGGCAGCTGTAATGGAAATGTGAGACCGCAACGAGCGAGCGAGTGGAGCTGAGCATGCCTGCTGCAGCACCGCCATGGATTGGCTGGCCTCTAACCTTACCTTCCGTTACTCGTCATCCCAGTCGGGCACCAGTGTTGAGGATTTATTTTGCCCAAAATAGATTTTTTTGGGGACATTTTCATACAATTATATATATATATATATATATATATATATATAAGTATTAGACATATAAATGTATAAAAATTATGTCATATTTATAAATCTCTGTAAATATTTAATAAGGGTATTTACCTCAAATATTGTTATAATTATTTAATATTTTTTATTAATATTATTTAATGTTAATTCTAAATTAATATTAATTCTAAATAATGTCAAATTAATATATGCACACAAACATTTGAAAGCTACCTATTTTTTAGGTGAGCTCAACTCAAAAAAAAAAAATTTTCATTGTTTTAGTTTTTAACTTAAATAATTTATTTTATTCATACTAAAATTTATCCTTCATTTGGTTTAAAGTAGAGTATATCAATAAAGGCAAAAGCATACATTATCTAAATTCATCCCTCACCAGATTATTATGTAGATTTAAGAAAATAAATATAATGTATAAAAAGTTATATTAAAAGATTGTGTCATTTCTTTAATAATTAAGAACAATTTTGCACTAATGAACTTGTGTGAGTAATAGGGCCTTGTTTAACATTCAATAACATCCCTGCACTTGCATCAAATAAATTAAAGGAAGATTCACATTCACATATTGATCACACAATTTTTATGTATTTATATATATCTAATATTTAATGTTATATATATATTCTATGCATGAAAATTATGTGGAATGCATGTGAAGGCCCCTAAGTTAAAATTGACTTCTAAAATAAGACAAAATTTATTAAAATAATTTTAGTTATAGTGTCAACCACTCATAATTCAACAAAGTTAAGAGTACCTATATTAGACATTCCCCAATTTGATGATGACTGATATAACATAAAATGGCCATTAAGCTTAAGGGCACGAACAAGTCAAGTCAAATTTAAGTTAATTTTGGATTAAGCTAAAATTTGAGCTTTATTCTATGAATTTTAGTCTACACACAAATCAATTCAATTCACTTAGACTCCTAATTAAGATTCAATATGATTAAGTTCAACTAATCAAAGCATCCTCATTTGGCCCAAGTAGTATGAGTTATAAATATATAAAGCAAATTCAGACTTTGGAATATGCATTATCTATTTTCATAGGTTTCAATTATATTTATTTGCTAAATATATTTGATCTATACTTTTGAACTTATTTAAATAAAATAAATTTCTTTTTTTGAAAATATTCAAAATATTTGTCATTTGAGATATTCATATCACCATCACCACTTAAAGAGGTCACCACCACCATCTTTAGCATTAGTCATTATTATCATCATCATCACCACTGCCACCGCTACTAAGTAGCTATTGGTTGCCACCATTCACTACTTTAAACCATGGCCTTCATTCAGATTAAGTGAGCTTCAATCCAATCTCAGCAATAGAGCAATTCTAATTTACTCACTCACAGATTGCAAACGAAATAAGCAGTAATAATATCCATTCTATTGAACAAAGCTTATTTCAAGGACAACATTAGAAAGAAGTAAATCTTTATGTTGTAAACCAGTCAAAGTTACAGAGAAAAAAAATGCTCCTATTTCCTAATGATTTCTTTCATACTAAAATTAGAGAGGAGATACTGACGGTTTGGGATAAGACACCTTATTATTTGCAGAATGCTCTGAGCTTCTCTGCTTAGTTCTAGCTCGACTGCCACCATGCCTTTGGTTGCTCCTTTTCAGTACAGGCCGCGGTTTCTTTGTGGGATTCTGAAGCTGGTCCAATGAAGATACCACCTGATTCATGTTTGGTCTGAACTTAGAACTGTTGGAAAGACACTGGAGAGAGAGTGAAGCCAACTTCTGTGCTTCGATGCAAGGATATTGCCCATCCAGGCGATTGTCCATGATGCTAAAAACTTTCCTCTTGTTCGAAAGATAAGGTCTCGCCCATTCGACGAGATTGTGCTCTCCTTGTGGGCGGTTCTTGTCGATAGCTCGCCGACCTGATAACAATTCTAAAGGACAACCCCAAAGCTGTATACATCGCTCTTTGTCGTCAAGTGACCTTCAACATTCAAGACAAATGTATTAGAATCTGTACTGATGAAGAAGGTGTCAATGGCTTGCTTTGTAGATGGTGTATCTGCTTGACATATAGTATTTATGAAGGCATTTGAAAGATTATAACATGTAACATGAGGTTAGTGATACCATTTTACACCCATAGGCTTCTGCAAGCAAAGAAAATTAACTAGTAAATTGATTTATTTATAAAAAGAGAATATAGAAACCGCTAAAGTGATATTCTTTGGCCAGAGAGATATCAGTATATCATCACTAAGAGTGATGATATATATGTAGGATGAAATGTTTATCACTTTAGGCAGATTTTATATATATATATATATATATATATATATATATATATATATATAGAGTGTTCACCATCATCTTCTATCAAATGATAGTAACTTTGACATTGTTGCATCCCACCCCAAGATGCTGAGAATTTGTTTTACAGACACTGAAATGGTTTTAAAGTATAAAATGAAAAGTTTAATAAACAGCACTAAATTGTGGGACTTGAGTTGCAGAATAGAACACATATGCTTGAAACAAAAGTATCAGCATGCATCTAATAAATGTACTGCATCTGCCATGTCGCCAAGTAATTGCGAGGCGCACAAGAAAACGGATAAAAAAATTACACCAATGATTTCCAGTCACAATAATAAAACATAATGTTTTTAATTATATGGCATAGAACTTTGAGCTATTATCTACAACACAAGCTTCTTTGTGAGAGTAGAGTTTACTTGGAGCACATAACGATTAGTGTTTTATTTTGCAATTTTTCTAGATTTTTTGTACTTGAAAATTTTATGTATTTTTGAAAACATTTGCTCTTATGTTTTGAAAAAAGTACACCAATTATTTACAACACAAGCTTTTTTGTACACTTTGAGCTATTATATTACTCTTAAGACACATCTTTCTCATCAATAAAACCGTTAACTTATATCACTTAAACTTAACCAAACACATAAATATATAATTTTCCGAAAAACCAACAATTACATATTTTCAACTTGTTAACACATCACAATGAAGGAATCATTTGATTCATGAAAAAAACTGTAATTGTAAATATGCCCTTTATGAACATTATATGAAGAAGAACTGCAATAAAAATCTTTCTGCAACATCAAAATAAATAACCTGTGTACAACAGAAAGCGTGAGCAATAAAAGTTTCAACATACCTGTTGCAAGGTATTCAGGCGCTGCATAGCCATGAGTTCCCATGATCCTAGTTGAAACATGACTTTTATCTCCAGTTGGGCCATCTTTCGCTAATCCAAAATCAGAAAGCTTTGCATTGTAATTCTGAGTTTTGCAAACAAACTAATGAGAAAATCGATTAAATGCAAAATTAAAAAAGAAGTTCCAAATTTTGCATGCTACATAGCGGATAAACATACAGAATCAAGCAGAACATTTGAAGCCTTAAAATCACGATAAATAACTTTTATCTCCGCACTGTGCAGAAAAGCAAGACCTTTTGCAGCTTCAAGAGCAACCTTTACACGAAGATTCCAAGAAAGTGGTTGGAAGTAAGAACTCCCTGGATCAAAGAAAAAAAACTAACAAAAATTAGCCAAATCTTAAAATATAACAATGTACACAAGTTAACAATTTGAAACTAAAATGAGAATAGTTAATTACTCCTGAATAGATGGTTGTCTAAGCTTCCCCGAGGCATAAACTCATAGACTAGCAAGCGGTGCTCATCCTCCAAGCAGTATCCAATCAACTTCACTAGATTAGGATGGTAAAGCTGACCCAAGTAGTTCACTTCAGCCTACAAATTTAAATTTGATCAAACCTTTTTTTTCCAAGAATAAGGCAAGAGACAATGAACTAAATGTGTGCATTATCGTTAAGCAATATTACTTAAATCAGACACAAAAGAAGGTTTAATAAAGTAGAATACTTTTTAAAATCAAGCAAAGAAGGAAAATGCTGTTGTCTGGAGATTATATTGGAGACGATTTCACTTCATCATAGCAACTTGCTTGTCATTTTCACTGTCTATAGCTTCTCTCAAGTTTAGTGAATCTGTGTAAAAATTAATGATCTGTTTGTTTGTTGACCTTCCTTATACTCTTTTTTGCTCTTGGTGATTGAATTAGGTCTCACCTAATTCCCAATTCCTTCGCCATCTGGCTCGTGTTTAAGTTGATGTACACATAAAAATGATGATCATGAATACTTCTTCTAAAATGATTACCAAACAAAAGCACTTAGTACTCACCAACCACTCCTTATGACCCTGAAACCCTTCCTGATTGAGCTTCTTCACAGCAATAACCATCCCAGTCCCCGGCTTGGACGGCGCATATGTGTGCTCATCAATCCACCCTTTAAACACAGCACCAAAGCCCCCCTCGCCTACTATACTATCAGGTCTGAAATTACTTGTAGCTGTTTTTAGCTCATTAAAGGTAAAGCTCCTTACATTAGATGACTTCAGAATCTCCCCTTCACTTCTCAGTGTTGGTGGCACAGATGCATTAGAAACCTTGCTGCTAAAACTGCTTAACCCATTTCCTTCTTTGCTGTCGTGCTTATAGTTCTCTCCTAAAACCAGCCAACCAAAAAAAAAAAAAAAACCAGTAAATCTAAGCAGTCATAAAAAGCAGCATTGAACCCTAGAATTCAGTAAATAGACTTAAAATACAACAAATCTTCAAATTGTGAAGAGTAAAACACATTAACATTGAAACCATTGTTCCACGTTCGTACTGGCTAATTTGCATTATATGATCCAAAAATAGAAGTAACCAAACACTAGAACAAAAATAGAAAGGAGGAATTATGGAAATCCTTCTGAAGCCACACCTGATGTCGAGTACAGGGGATTTTCCACCTTCAATTGATCACTCCAGCAGTGCCCCATCAAACCACTAACGCTTCTCGCAATCCCTCCGCGACATGCGCTCTCTGAAGCCTCACCGAAATCTGGGTTTCTTTTAACTTGGAAGAACGCTATGCAGTCAATCCACTGTCTAGTGATTGAGCGCATTAACTCCAGTCACAAGGCTTTAAAATATCTGTGCGTGAGTTTAGGGGAAAAAAAAAAAAAACTTGAAGGCAAAGATGGGCAAACCAATCCTCTGCCAGATACAGAGGGGAAGCACCGAATCTGGCCACAGAACTTTTTCTTTATCTGCAATACACCAAATTTATGTCAACTGAAAAGAAAAAAAAAACAAATGATCTGGAATGTCACTGTCCCACGAGAAGCTGCCAACCATTTTTGCCTTTCGTCAAGCTTCGAACTTCTCCGAAGTTGAAAAAAGAAATAAAAAAGACAAATTTTCGTTATCCATCCATGCAATCTACGTCCTAGACCTCGCTGATAGGTTGACTTTTGGTGATGAAGAGAGAGAACACGCGTCGAGCAATAATGGCTGGAGATGAGGACAGACCGCGCGATAAACTTACTATATATATTTAATACATATTCAGATTCTGCGATCATCTCTGCTGAAAGAGAGCAGACCAGTCTAAAATTTAGAGTAATTCAATCTAAATTTTGGAGTAATCAAGGTCTGAAAAAAATGCAATAGACTATAATCCGTTCTTGACAGTCGAAATTCATTTTATTTGAATTCCGAATATATTTGATATTATTCTCCAAAATTATGTTGGAGTTCAATTCATTCAAATTTCAACAAATTTGTTTGGCTTATCATCATCTCAAATTTAACAAGAATTATTAAAATAAATAAAATTTAAACTTCAAAAATTAAACATTTATTTAAACAATTAAAGTCATGCACATCCAAATCAACTTGAATCAAGTTCAAGTCAACTTCTCTAGTCACCAATGAAGCTTCATCAACCTCTAAGATTGGTTGCAACCACAATAGACTTCATCAACTCTTAAAATTGACCAGATGATGTTGCTATCATAATAATAACTTCATCGATGAAATCAAATCATAAAAGTTATAGTAGTAAAAGTCATTAAAGTAATTCATTTATCTACTTCGTCATAGAGGTTGTCTACATAGATTAATCGAGAGCTTATAACATAAAAATTTATCAAGAATTAGCTGGCCAAGAAAGATGAAATTCGCTAGTGACTATTCACTTATCGCTAGTGACGTCATCGAAATTGATCGAAACAACCTCTGATCGACGAAGCACTTCGCGTCTAAACGTTGAAATTGATCATATACACACAATTCGCGGTCGATCAAGATGAAATTTCGACGGCCGATATCGGCGTCTGAGCGAATGATACTCAAACGTTCCGTTAATGAAATTGATCGTGTTGTTAAATATCAAATCATCAAATATCAACGACGTTGACTGCAGCATGAGTATCGAGATCGAGCGACAATGCCCCTTTTTGAGCCAAAATTGACCTAATTATATATTAAATTGAATCAAACGAACTCCAATCATGATACTAGTATCATCGTTATATCCAAAACATCTAAATATTTATAATAGATGCACCTATTATATGAGCTATTAACATAAAAATTACTCAAATGAGATTTGACGACACGTAAATTGAGATAGCTAAATTTGAATGCCTCACACTCACAAGAAATTAGTAAAGCAATAATTGGATCTCATTTTATAACTTGTTTTTTTTAAAAAAAAAGTTAGGCATTAGTTGAAAATAATTTAAATTTAAAATGAAATTATCAGTATAAATATAATTAGATACTAATAAGATATAAATATATATAACTTTTTAGGGAGATTTAATCAAATCATAATTTCAAAAAAAAAAAAATCTTGATATTTCACATATATAAAAACATAAATGATATATATGAAATGAAATTAATATTTTAAATTAATTTTTATTTAAATAGCAATACCTTAGTATATTTTGATATGGCTCTCAAAATATGACTAGTCAAAGCACAAATCTGATGTCACGATTTTGAGTCAAAACCGATCGAGATCAAGACTTAAAATATCATCGGAATCTTTGGGACATCAATTAAATCCCAAAACAGCTCTCAAATATGGAGTGTTTATAGTCAAATCGAAGCTCCTCGACGAGCCGGATCTAACGCCTAAGATCTCATAATTCGACTTCATTTGGGCATCCAAATGCTCAAAATACATCAAATGATCAAGGAATCATCCGAGTCCGATCGAGGGGAGTGGGCCTTACATGAATTTCCAAGAATGCCCCTCCTCCCATCTATAAATAGGCCTTCATTCCTCACATGAAGGGAGCCAAGGGAAGTGAAGTGAAGTGAAGTGAAGTGAAGAAGAGGAGCCATCGCTCGACGGTCGTCAACCACCACCGCCGGCCACCGCCGCCGATCCTCCGGCCTCCTCGAGCAAGGAAGAAGAGGAAGAGTCCAAGCAAGGAAGAAGAGGAAGAGTCCAAGCAAGGAAGAAGAGGAAGAACCCGAGCAAGGAAGAAGAGGAAGAGTCCAAGCAAGGAAGAAAAGGAAGAGTTCGAGCGAGGAAGAAGAGGAAAAGCCCAAGTGAGGAGGAAGAGAGAGCTCTGAAGCTTGAAGATCCTCCAAGCAAGATCGCAAAAAGATCGCACTCGCCAGCCATCAACCGCCACCGCCACCGCCGTCACTACCAGATTCCCACCGGTTACCCAAGATCTCCACCATCAAGAATAATTACAACCCGATCATTGTTACACGCTTGTTATTCCTCTCTCATATGCTGTAATCCTTATCGTGAAGATCTTGTCAAAGATACATAGTGGAAGCTTTTATCCCCTGGTTTTTCCCTCTTTCGAGGTTTTCCACGTTAAAATTCGAGTGTCTCTTGTTCGCTTTTAATTACGGTGTGCTTGGACTTCACAACAAGGCTAAGGCATAAACTTTCACTCTCACGACTAGTTTTCAGACGCATCAGCTTGCCGTCAGTGGAAGAAACACCCCTCAACCACAATGCGGAACATCTACGTTATGGCCAATAGTACAACGCCGTTACAACGGAGCCTCCCACTCCAACTCCCGTCATTCTCAAAAACCATCCCTGAACCAAGGACGCCAAGTTGAGGGCGGAATGGGAATCTCTTTGGAAGATCGTGTCCGTCGAATGGAGGAGTCTCAAAATAAAATGATCCAGCCAAGGATTACAAATGTACCGCTACTACGACAAACATATCTCCCCAAGATCGGTCGGAGGAGGTCAAAATGCTAATCCTCCCGACACGGAGTTCCTCCGCATGGAGGTGAACGCCGATCTCCTCGACACGCTAGTTCCACTCATCCATCGTACCAACCGCTACTAATCCACCGATCGTTGTTGATAGCTTCACACATGCTCATCTTGTTAATCCCGCTCGACATGACATTCGCACAGAAGTACGACGCTTAATACAAGATGAATTTCACCTTCAAGACAAAAATCATCTTCACCCACACCGCTGTTATGAAGTCTCACCTTTACCGCATTCTTCAACATCCCCCGTAGGTTTCAAGCTTCCAGCATTGATTCCTATGATGGGGCAATCAATCAATACACTAACACATCGCATTACAGACTATCATGCATATCCAACGAAGCTCGACACGCTTTGTCGTCTTTCCGTTACCTCAAAGGGCAAGCTCGCACTTGGTTCTACTCTCTGGGGATCCATCCATACCTTTAACAAACTGTGTTCTTTGTGGGAAGCTTCATTGCAAATCGGAGAATCATTAAAGATTCCTCCCATCTTTCCTGTGATTCGTAACGAGGGTGAATCACTCAAAGAATACTTCCGAGGTTCTCTTAGAAGCTAGCCAAATACCGGTGTACTCGAACTATTAAAGGAGTTTTCCTTGAGGACTCGCCTGGCCTTTCTATTCGCCATTAATACGGACACCGCTTCATATGTCAATTAGTTCATCGTAGAAGCACAAATCTCCCGATGAAGCTATTAATGCTCATCGCAAACAATTTGAACAATATGCGTGGAAACGCAAAACACCCCTGTGAAATGTGGACCGACGTGCCCATCAAAAGAAGCGACAAGGTAGTCATGATCTCCTCCACGAATATCAACAACGTGAACCTCGACAAAAAGACATACACACCAGAACACATCTCGTTAACCTCGATGGCTATTCGCAATGAAGAACATATCAAGTGGCCGCATCCATTGAAACCAATTCGTGGAAATCGGAGCAATATTGTCATTTCATCATGGACACATACATCAAGCATGTATACAACTCAAGGAAGAAATCGAGACTCATTCAACAAGGATATCTACGCCGCTTTTGTGAAGAATCACCACCTCAAACAAACACACCTCCGCTTGGGGCAACCAGACAATCATCACAAAACAACCAAATAATCATCAAATAATTGGAGAAATTGAAACAATCGCAGAGGATCGATACTACATAATCAAGTTCTCGCATCGCTTCCAAAGAACCAGTTGAAGAAGTCTCGTATTGATCATTCCATCACTTTCAATGACTCGACTTAAGGAGTCCATATCCTCATCAAGATCCACTTGTCATCGCAGTGGATCGGTGATCCTTATAACGTTAAAAGAATTTTGATCGATAATGGGAGTTCTCGATGTCTTATTTTACTCAACTTTTCTTAACATGAGCAAGCAAAAGCTCCAACCACCGGACCACTATATGGGTTTGATAATCACCCAAGACGCGTAAGGGACAATCACTCTTCCCGTTACCTCCTGAGAATTCCTCGACGTGACTCATTTAATCCAATTCATGGTGGTCAAGTCGACCGTGATATAATGCAATCTTCTGGAGGCCCTCCAATCAATTTCGCTACTTTGCCTCATCTCAAGATAAAATTTCCTACCCCTGGAGTTGGGTGGTTTGTGAAATCAACAAAACAATCATGTTATTCTGGCACAACCACGCCCTTCCATCACCTTCAAAGATCGAAGATCTTAACTTTCGAGATGAAGAGTACCTCAAAAAGCTTTTCCCGTAAGATTTACTCAATAGCATTATCGATGGCCAACCATTACGAGCGGTAAAGTGAGATCTTTACTCAAGAACAATGGGAAAAGTATATAAATTTCTTACGCGAAATCAAGACATATTTGCTTGGAGTCCAGATATGCCGGTCGCACAATGTAATCACGCACTCCCTCAAAATTAATCCAACGCTCAAACCAATCATCCAAAAGAAGCGAGTTTTGCACCATCATCTTCGTGCTATTGAACAAGAAGTTAACAAGCTCATGAAGCGGATTCATACGAAGTGCATTACCCAACATGGCTAGCAAATGTTGTCATGGTTAAAAAAATAAATGGAATATGGAGGATGTGTGTTGATTATACTGACCTTAATAAGGCCTGCCCAAAGGATAGTTTTCCTCTTCCTCGAATCGATCAATTGGTGGATGCTACATCCGACATCAAATGCTCGCTTTTTTGATGCTTATTCGGTACAATCAAATAAAGATGAACCCAACAGATGAAGAGGCTGATTTCAAACATACCAAGGTTTATAGTTACCAAGTCATGCCATTTGATTAAAAAATGCCGGTACCTATCAACGCCTTATGAATAAGGTTTTAAAGACCTACTAGGCCACGATGGAAGTGTATGTGGATGACATGTTAGTAAAAGCTTGGAAAAGTCACAACATATTTCGACTTAGAAGCATGTTTTGACCTTCTTCGACGCTTATAACATACGACTTAACCCAAGTGTGCTTTACGCGGAAAATTTCTCGATTTATGGTAACTCACCGTGGGATAGAGGCTAACCCTGAGAAAATCAAAGCTCTCCAAGATATGATTCCTCCAAAGAATATCAAAGATGTTCAACGTTTGAATGGTCGAATTGCATTATCCCGCTTTCTAGCCGTTCGGGGACAAATACTTACCGTTCTTTAAAATATTGAAGGGAGCTAAAAATAATAATTTCAATGGACCGATGAATGTCGTTTTGAGCAACTAAAAGAATATCTAGCATCTCCTCCCTCCTATCCAAACCTATTCGAGGAGAAATGTTATACTTATATTTTGCGCTTTCTTCCCAATGCAGTCTTTATAGTGCGAGAAGAAGATGGGGCACAACGACCAATTTATTACGTCAAGAAATTCTCTCGATAGAAAGTCATTATCCATTTGACAGGTGGCTCGGCATTAGTTTTCTCGAAAATTGGCCCATACTTTCAAGCTCACACCATCGACGCCTACACTAATTTACCATTAAGGGCCATCTTACGTAAACCGAAGCATCCGGGAGGTTAATCAAATGGTCTCAGAACTGGGAGAATTTGATATAAATTTTCTACTCACCGCCATAAAATCTCAAATACTTGCAGACTTTATAGTGGAATGCACCAACCCAACTCTAGAAGAGCTATCTGCTATGTGCCTTTCATCTCCTCAATGGACTCTTTATGTTGATGGAGCCAGATCGGTGTCTGCGGGAATCCTACTTATTTCCCCCCAGCAAAATACCTTAGAGTATGGACTTCGCTTAAAATTCCCAACTAATAACATGGCCAATATGAGGCTCTCATCAGGGTTGAGACTCGCCATCGACTGCGAAACCAAAACTTAGTAATTCACACTGACTCCTAGCTTGTCGCCTCCCAAGTTGGAGGAGATTTTAATACTCATAATCCTCAACTGGTGCAATATCTCCACTTGGTAAAATCCCTTCTTATTCATTTCAAGACACACTAAATCATCCACATACTACGAGAAGAATACTCGACGCCTTCTTTTGCTACCTCTACCACCGGAGATTTATTTAAGAGAAAGCATGTTGAAGAAATACATTTTCCTAGTATCCAAGGGTAATGGGTAATTCAAACTATTGATGAGGAAAAGGAACGCTCATGGATGATCCTATCTTTTCTACAAGAAGGAACCCTTCAAGATCCAACTTCCAAGACCTTCCTTTGCTATTATTGGAGGTGAACTATACAAGCGAAGCTCCTGTCCATCTCAAATGCCTTCCACCTTCTCGATTAAGAAGAGGTTCACTGAATATGTGGAGAACACCTTGGAGGAAGAGCATTGGCCCTTAAAATCATGAGGCCTACAATGAAACAAGACGCCTTGAGTTCACAAAAAAATGTGCAAGTTGTCAATTGCATTCTAACCTCTCTCACATGCCGCAGTAACTCTCATCCATTCAAAGCCCGTGGCCCTTTGCTCAATGGGGGATTGATATCATGGGACCTTTTCCAATAGCATCGTGGCAACGAAAAGTTCATCATTCTACCGTCGACTACTTCACCAAATGGGTAGAGGGAACCACTCGCTAAAATCACAGAGGCAAATGCTAAACAATTTGTCTGGAAAAATATAATATGTCGATTCGGTCTTCCTGCAAAGATCATTACTGACAACGGAACTCAATTTACTAGAAAAGTCTTTGCGTCCTTTTGCAAAGATCTTCACATTCAGCTACTGCATACAGCTGTAGCACATCCTCAAACAAATGGGCAAACCGAAGTTACCAATAGGACCATACTCAAAGGACTAAAACACGCGGGAAGGTGGGGCAATGGGTTGATGAACTTCCCAATGTTCTTTGGGCCTACCGCACCACGCCACGCACCCCAACGGAGACACAACTTGTAACTTTTGGGTATTATCATACCGGTGGATATCGAGTTCCAAGTCCAAGAGTCCGATCATGATAGTAATGAAGAAAAACTCCCACAAACCTAGATCTACTCCCTCAAACTCGTGATATGGCCCTACTGACCGCTCTATCACCAACGTAGCTCGCCACTTCAACAAGAGTAAAACCGCCCCATATCTCGTGACTGGTCCTAAGTCTCGGTGTCCGCAAAGGCCCTCGCAATAAACTCTCACCTCCGGGATGGTCCTATGTGGTTATAGCTATGGTCAAGCTGTGAACGCTCAAGCTCAAGGACCCAAGGAAAAACTCTCGAACTTGGAATACTAAGAATCTTCAAAATATTATCGCGAACTCTCGCATAATTGTGACTTTCATCTCTCACATTTCATCCTCAGATAATCCCCACCTAGTGGGATTAACGCTTGTTGTTATTGTTGATGTTGTCGCCGTTGTCAAGTTGTTGTTGTCGCTTTTCTCTTGAAACTCATACCCGTGTCTTATGATTATATCATTGAACTAGTGAATTCCCAACTTTGTTCTAACAAGATTCGCTTTTCCTCCCATTTGAGAAATATACAACTCATATTACATTCACTGGGACATGATCAATCCTGGGGGACTTGATCGACCTCTTCCGCAGTTAATGTCATTGAGCGAAAAATTCTGACAAACAACCTAGGAAAGGTCAAAGGGTCCTTGGTGGACTTCCCACGATCTCTTCCATACGGGTTAATGTCATCGAGTAAAAACTCTGACAAACAACCCAAGAAAGGTCAAAGGGTCCTTGGTGGACTTCCCATGATCTCTTCCATACGGGTTAATGTCATCGAGTAAAAACTCTGACAAACAACCCAGGAAAGGTCAAAAGGTCCTTGGACACCATCTCTTATAATGTTAATGTCATCGATAACACTCGACAAATACTGGATAGGTCGAAAATCGGATCCAACTCCCCATATTAACAACATCAATAATATTTTGACCAATTACCCCATGGGTGAAAACAAGATGAGGGTGAAAAAAAAAACCAAAAGAGGGTATATCCGATATCATCGACAGATTAATGATGATATAAGAAGGAATTAAGATCCGATAACGATGAAGAAAGACATCCACAACCGATGCTACATAATATCGATATCCTCATCATCACTAGGAGACGCTCCCTGGAGCCCACTCATAACTCCTTCATCTTCTGAATATGGTGAAGGATCTTCGGATGCTTGGCTGGGAGATATATCCTCAACTTTGGCCTCCTGTACCACACTAATTCCTTTCAAGAACCCTCTGATGAAGCCTCCTCTAAACACTGTCGTTCCAAGTCCTTCACTTCAACATCAAAGATATGGTTACGAGCCTCCTGGATAAAGTCTTCAATAGTGTCACGATAAGCCAGGGAATTCTTGAAGTCTTCCACGCCTTGCGATCTCGCTTGCTTCGACATTCTATGCTCCTTTCGAAAGACGATCTTGTAATGCTTTCTTATTCAAGTGCCTGATCCTCTTCTCCTTATAGCCCTCGCTCTCGCCTCAATCACCAGCGCCTCCACCTCGACACTAGAGAAAGAGAAGTCGACATATTCGCCAGCTCGCTACCAACTGATCCTCCAAGGTCGCCACCTTTTTTAGCATTCATCCTCATACTCGCAGATATTTTATCTTCACAAATTCAGTATTCCATTCATCTAAGGCGACACCCAAATGAGCCATCAGTCCTAATGACTGAGTTACCTGAAAAAAAAATCATCAGCACTAATGTTACATAAAGAAGGAGGAAAAAGAAGAATAGAAGGAAGAAGGAAAAACAACGCACCAATTCATCCGCCTGTTGACGCCCATATATGTGATTTAATACCTCTTCGTGAATTTGCTTAGAGTAACGAACTCCCCATCATGAGTCGAAAGCCTAAAATCTCGATGCTAAGTGAACATCATCTCCGCAGATATCTGACATAGCCATTTCGACACGAGTCTTCTCTTTCTATAAAGATGGAACATTGCTACCGCCGTGATTCCGTGACAGGCTTCTCAAGAGAACCCTAGGAATATGATGAGAACTCTCGTCACCCTTTCTCTTCAACTGAAGAGCATGAGATCTTCCGCCACGGATGGAAAGACCAACCTTAAACATCCTATCTTCAACTATATATTTACTAATGTAATGTAACTCATGTTGCAAGCTTCCCACATCAGGAATATTAAGAGTTGCTAGAATGTCATCCTCCGATATCAGCGATGGATCTGGAAGATCATTCAATCTTCCCCATCTCTTAGGAAGGCCCCACTCATTCTTCACATAAAAGAATCGAGTGATCCCCGGCTGAAAATTCTATCCAATTCTTTATAGTCCGATAAGAAACACGTCCTTGAACATCACATGTGAATCTACACATTCGGCATAAATATTCAATGTTCAAAGTAACCCCACGCTCCCTGAAGAAGGTAGTCAAACCAATAATGACCGTTAAAGCTCGAAACGAAAATTGCATCAAAGCCACGCCACATTTTTTGAAGATCTCAATCAGCTCGGGAGCCAAAGGGAATCGCAGTCCAGCACGAAGAGTCATCTCTAAACAAGAAAGTACTCTGAGGCGAACGCTCGATCGACTTTTAGCAACAATAGCCACCAACTTGGGAAGAAAAATTTCCGGAACACCATTAAACTATCTGATGTGACAGTGGAGGACATATCGTCCGTGGCCGCCACACTATGAGTTTTCTTCTGACCATCACCCTGTAAAAATACATAAAAATAAATAAATAAAAAAAAAGATTTTGAAAGATTTTGCAGCTCACTCACCTCAGTACGCGGGCGCATCTTTTTTTGACCCTCTCGCTCGCGCACAGTTTGGAGTAATATTTTTCTCCTACGATCTGACAAAAAACACGCACACATACACATAAGAATGAGGAAGGAGGGATATATACAAAGAAAGGGAGAGAGGGAGGGAAAGAAGTTATCCCCCTCCAATAATGCTACCAGCCAAACTTTCAGAGTTATGCGGACGATGGTTCCTAACCGATGCTTCCGTCGTCTTGGCGATTTTCAATCACGACCTTCCATCGAAGTTGAAAGAATACCAATTTTCTACAAGAAAAGTGGGCCTTGACTAACCCGACGATCCGAGGGGCCAAGAACCGGACGAGGTCGGAAACCGGAATCACGACGTCGTGGCCTTGATCGCCTTTCTAACCTGACGATCCGACGGACGAACCGACGAGGTGGGAAACCAAAACCACGACGCATCGGCCTGGCCTTCTAACCCGACGATCCGACGGACTAAACCGACGAGGTCGGGAAACCGGAACCGACGAGTCGCGGGCCTTGATCGCCCTAACCCGACGATCCGACGCCAATAAACCCGACGAAGCCGGAAACCGACGACGACGGGCCTTCTAACGATCCTAACGGACGAACCGGACGAGTCGGAACCGGAACCACGACATCGTGGCCTTGATCGCCTTCTAACGACGATCCGACGGGGCTGAACCGGACGAGGTCGGAAACCGGAACCATGCACATGAGCCTGATCGCTTCCTAACCTACGATCCGATGGGGCTGAAACCGACGAGGCCGGAAACCAAACCACGTCGCGGGCCTGACCGCTTCTAACCCGTGATGATCCGACGGACGAACCGGACGAGGTCGGAAACCGGAACTCGACGCATCGTGGGGCCTTGATCGCCTTCTAACCCGACGATCCGACGGGCGAAACTGACGAGGAACCGGAACCACGACGCATGGGCGATCCTTCAACCCGACGATCCGACGGGCTGCGAACGGACGAGGTCGGAAACCCACGACGTGGCCTGATCTCCTCTAACCTGACGATCCGACGGGCGACCGACGAGGCCGGAAACGGAACCACGACGTATCGTGGGGACCGCTTAACGATCCGACGGGACGAACCGGACGAGGCGGAAACCGGAACCACGACGCTGGGCCTTGACCCCTAACGACGATCCGACGGCGAAACCGACGAGGTCGGAACCGAACCACGACGCATCGTGGGCCTTGATCCCTAACCCGTGACGATCCGGCTGAACCGGACGAGGCCGGGAAGCCGGAACCACGACGTACCGTAGGCCTTGATCGCCTCCTAACCCAGACGGTCCGACGGGGCCGAATCGGACGAGAACCGAACCACACGCCTTGACGCCTCGACGCTTCTCTGACGCCTCGCTTGATTGCCTCCAAAGGACCCTCACTCAAGAAGAAAGGGAGAGGGGAAAGGTGTGCCTCTCCCTCCTACCCTAGGAGGGTATTTATAGCCCCCCACAGGGGCAAAAGGGTAAAAACCTCTCAAAAAATGGCTCAAAAATGGCACAAAACGGCTCAAAAACGGCACAAAATGGCTCACAAAATGGCTCAAAAATGGCATAAAACGGCTCAAAAATGGTTTAAAACTCTGTATGCTGGCCAGCCATGGGCGCAAGACGCGACGCTGCTGTCGCAGACGCTCTCGCAGACAGACGCTGCGCGACAAGACGCGACAGACGCCGCTGCCGTCCTCGCCACTTCGCCGGAGATGTCGGCGACCAAACGTGGCGACCCGCGTCAAGCGACGACCGACGCTGACCGGACCGTCGGCGACCCGATGCCGGCGACCAACCGTCACACGAATCGCCGCTGAACAACCGACCCGAACAACCGACCGAATTAATCGACACGAACGCTCGCGATGCGGACTGTCAGATACCGCGTAGCGTGGGCGCTTGGCACGCGCTGGGCCGGCCGACGGCACAGCGCGCCAGATGCCGACGGGCGCCCCTCGCAGTCTGTAAACGCTGAAAACTTCCGTAAGTATCCAAATAGATCCGTAACCTCAAAATCTCATGCCTACGGCTACACATCTACTTCTACAATCATAATAGTATATTTTCATAATGATTTATTCTCTCAAAATGTATGATTCATGGGCCCGCACATTTCGTTAAAGAATTCGTTATTTTCAAGCATTTGACACGTATATTTTTGGATGATTAATGTCATCCAAAATAGCAACCGATATGGCTCTCAAAATATGACTACCAAAGCACAAATCTTGATGTCGAAAGATATGATTTTGAGTCAAAACCGATCGAGTCAAGCACTTAAAATATCATTGGAATCTTTGGGACATCAATTAAATCTCAAAACAGCTCTCAAATATGGAGTGTTTATATCGAAATGGCTCGACGTGGATCTAACGAGCCTAAGATCTCATAATTCGACTTCATTTGTGTATCCAAATGCTCAAAATACATCAAATGATCAAGGAATCATCCAGCCGTCCGATCGAGGGAGTGGTATGGGCCTTACATGAATTTCAAGAATGCCTCCTCCCATCTATAATAGCCTTCATTCCTCACATGAAGGGAGCAAGGGCGGAAGTGAAGTGAAGTGAAGTGAAGAAGAAGAGCCACCGCCGACGGTCGCCAACCACCAGCCACCACACCGCCGATCCTCACACCGCAGCAAGGAAGAAGAGGAAGAGTCCAAGCAAGGAAGAAGAGGAAGAGTTCAAGCAAGGAAGAAGAGGAAGAGCAGCAAGGAAGAAGAGGAAGAGTCCAAGCAAGGAAGAAAGAGTCCGAAGGAAGAAAGAGGAAAGCAAGTGAGGAGAAGAGAGAGCTATGAAGCTTGAAGATCCTCCAAGCAAGATCGCACCCCAAGCAAGATCGACTCGCCTCCCATCAACCGCCGCCACCGCCACCGCCGTCGTTAATTGTACCTGATTCCCACCGTAAGCATCTCCATATCATAATTACAACTCGATCATTGTTACGCTTATTATTCCTCTCATATGCAATTCTGTAATCCTGTTATCGGGAAGATCTTGTACTCTGAAACAGATACATAGTGGAAGCTTTTTACTGGGCTAGGCCCCGTGATTTTTCCCCTCTTTTCAAGATTTTCCACATTAAAAATTCTGGAGTGTCTCTTATTCGCTCTTTAATTCTGTTTGGACTTCACAAAGGCATAAACTTTCACTCTACTTTTGGTTTTAGCACGCAACAATTTTATTAATCTAATCCTTTGTTCTTTTAAAATTGTAATATGGCTCAGGTTTCAAAATAGTGAAGGAATAATTATTTTATTTAAGTATGTACATATTAGTAATATATATATATATATATATATATATATATATATATATATATATATATATCTCATTTAACTTTATTAAAGGAGATGGCCGTTTGATTTGCTATTCATGGTTTTTTATCCTATTCTATGCCCATTCCTCTTCTGTAGCCTCCCATGCCTCTTTTTCACTGCGGCTTAGACAGCAATGACTCATATGGATTTTAATATATTAAAAAAAATTGGGGATAGCTCTAGGCTCGGGCTCCGAATTTTCAGCACACTAAACTCCATTTTATTTGGCTTCATGAGAGGAATCTCCTCGATCTTACCTCTTCCTGTAGGCAGATCTCGACTTCGCGGAGATGCTGCTCGACACAAGCTGCCATTCGATCTTTGCTTTCTCTGGCGTCTTCCTCTATCTCCCTTTCTTCTATCTTGGCTTCAACTCCATAGTGCACGCCTATCATCTGTAGCAACCTCGCATCTCCTCTGCAAGAGTTCGTGAAGGTGTCATTTATGCTTCCTCGTCGGAGAAACCTAGAAAGAATAAGGGAAGGCCATCTAAGGCTGTGATGAGTGACGAGGATCTTTGCAAGGAGCTTCGAGAGGTTATACTTGTGGCAGGTCTTCCAGTGGATCGCGTTCCGCTGATGAAGGAGCTCTATGAGCATGGAAGCAAATATACGATTTTGTGTGGCTAGTATTGAAAGAAATGAAAAAAGGTTTTGGAGGGCATAGGGCCTATAATTTGAAGATGCACATTTAGGCTCAGCTGAAAGCATTCCTTTAAGAAAATGTTTTGTGGTAGAAGATTACACTGTAGAAATATATGGGACAGTGCATAATGATATGCCTGTTCAAATTGGTGAACCTTCTAGATCTTCTATTGATCCTGTGAATTCAATTGCATCATTTTCTTATCAGAAGAGTGAATCAGATATTCATGATGTTTGAAGATCCTGTTATGCTCAGTAGAGCTGACAAGTCAATATCTGTGTGTGCAAGAACCGTTATCTATAAGTGCGAATGTCAAATAACCGTCTGACCCATGAGAGGCGGTAGAGGCGAATTTTGAACTGACGGGAGACCTAAACAAGAACAAATAAAAGTGTTGATGAGCTTAAATTGAACTTATTTAAAAATGATAAATTAAAGAATAAACTAACATATATGTTCTTTTTATGCAAGTGTTTGAAGATCATGTTATGCTCGAGTTAGAAGAAGAATACGGGTAGTGTGTAGATGGCAGATTATATCGATAGAGGCGAGAAGGTCAAATAGCTAATAGCCTATCTGGGGACAACAGGGAGGGTCAATTTTAGATTGATGGGAGACTTAAACAAGAACAAATAAAAGTGTTGCTAAGCATAAATTGAATTTAAAAGAAGATGATAAATTGAAGCTAAACCTACATATACAGAAATTCTAAAAGCCTTTAAATAAGTATGAGCTTACATGGGGATGGGGACTCGATAGCTCATTAATGAGCATAAATGAAACTTACAACGAACTATGTTACATTATGCATCAGGTAGTTGAAAAGAATCAAAGAACTTGAGCAGATTAATGATGGACTTGCAAATTAGTCAACAAACATAAGCTAAGTCTCATTGGATTTTGAGAATTCAATGAATTTAGAACTAGATGCAAAACAAATAAATATTATTTTAACATATTGAACAAGAATCAAAACACTATGCCACGGTTCACAAACATCGTAAGGCATTAATAAACCATTTAGGAGTAGCATTGCATTTGAATTCATGATAGCAAAATACATAAAGATAAGTATAAATCTTTAAATGGAACAAGTAGTGCACACATTATAAGGTAATGACATGCTTAAATTTATGGAATTAAAATATACATATGACTTAATGTGATGAGTTTTGCACATATTATAAAGCATGATTAAAACTCAAATTCAATGCCTTAAAATTATACAAATATTCTAAATACAGCCGCATGGTCCCCGACACTACACTGAATATTTAAACTTAGTGTCTAAGGATGTTACGCGGGTTGATTCCTGGTTGAGTCTTAGGACCGAGTCCGAGTTAACAAAACTTAAAGATCCAAAAAGTAATATTATAATATTCCAACTTAGTAAAATATCTGAGAAACTAATTTTGTCATGTGACTGTAGATTTGAACCTCTGTTAAGTTCTAAATAGAGTCGACAGGATCTAAAGTTCTCAAGTATAGGGATACACCCATCAAAATATGATTCTAATTTCAAATCAAATTAACTAAAGTTAAATATCAATCTAAAAATGGTTAAATAGAATTTAATCATTAAAAGCTTAAAGCAAAACTCAATCTATCCACCTTCCGTATTTGTGGGGTGACTAATTAAAAAACTCTAGCTCAAGGAAAATATTAAATCAAGTATTCTACTATGTTCACTCTCAATCAATCTTTTGCCGGTGGGGCTGACACGTCCTCATTGCGTGGCAGGCGATAGGCTCCACAAATGGCGATTCGACCGAGTCCTCATTCGTGGTTTGGCTAGTCAAGCTTCATTATATTATGATCACGACCGTAGCTCGTATGCTCCCCAATGGCTCTACCCTTTGAGTTGTGAATCATAGGGTATACTTGATAGGGAAAACAACCCTCTGTTAGCTATGGTAGACTTTAGTCCGTCTCCTTAGACAAACACTGCCCTAGGTTTATAAGGATTTTTTGGATGACGTAACCCATGTGTAGCTGATAAGGATCCTTTGGTCAGGTTGGGTCAACTAGCTCCTCTGACTAAGTAGACAAGGGACCACGACAGCCCGGGATGACGAAATCATGGGATCTAGATGGGGCACATCATCATTCCCCCAACCATCCGATTTAAGCTGAAAGATGAATTTCATAATCTAAATTTTGAAACTTCACATGCTGCTACTATATGTTACGCATTTAGCGATCTAACGACTAGCCTTAATCGAAAGTTCTCTCTAACTTATTGGGAGGGGTAATTAACTATAAGGACTTGCGCTTATAGGAAACCTAAAACCAGATTTAAAGTCCTCACCAAATGAGGATGAAATATCAGGGTAGTGTCTTATCCACTATTCCATCTGCTTTATAAAAATTACTCCGACACTTAAACCACACTCTCTTCAATTTAATATTTGTCGAGAGGTCGGTGGTGAATTTTCGGAGCCCAGATTTTGGGGACTCCGTTGGGGATAGGTTTCTCTTTCTATCTTTAGCTAGTCGAATATAAGCTATAGTAATAGTGGAGTATAATAAAAAATCAAAATTAAAAAAAAAAAAGAATCAATTATCAATAAAACTAAATCTAAGTCAATTATGTCCTTATGACTAATCTACTTGTTCTCTATATCGAGGGATCTTCAAAATATATCGTTCATCGTGCAGCTAGGTCGCAGAGCTAACATCCATTTAACTAATGATGTTATCAATATTGGGGATGTTGGAGCTACCATTCAATTTGGTAGTGTAGACTTCCCAGCCATCATTGCTGCAAACAATCCTCTACTTACATGCATATTGCACACACCAACCTACGCAGGAGAGGAGGACAACTGAAATGGACACTACTACTAGTGAGGTTCCTTGAAAGAGAGCCTTTATATTCAAAATATTGGGTCATTCTAAGGCGCTAGTCATGAAAGGAACCTTCACTAGGCAGAAAGTGTCAGACATACCTATGAATGCGACCACTCTGCCAGTTGAACCTTTCTCACTAAGCCAATATGATGTTGAAGCTTCCTCATCTAGAGAAAACTAAGTAGAAGGAAAAGAATGAGAAGAAATGTTAAACTGCAAGCTCAATAGTTGTTGATTGAATCACTAGCCATGTGATGGACTTGATGCGGGAAGTGTTCCCACTCACAACAAGTTTGAAAATTTAAAATAGGTGAAAAGGAATAGCTCTACTGGTGACGTTAAGCAGTCTTTTTGGGCTCAATAGCAGACAGCTCTAACTCTTTAAAAGAAACAACCTAAAACTCTATCTACTCAAGTACATAGAGTCCTGAAGGTTGTCAAGGAAAAATGCCTTATGACGAAGAGGTGTCAAAGACTAACTATCAGAGAATCCAAGAATGCTCCACTACAGAAACTATTATCAGTGGTAGTAAGAACTCAAAATCATTCTAAACAAGTTCTGTACGGTGAACATCGGGGCATGACACCTGAACCACATGTTCGAGAATCTGCTACCGAAAGGTCCCAGTAGAAAGAAAACTAAATATGGAGGCCAAAGGCTCGAGAAGAAATGACGAAGCTTAGTCATCCGGAAGCAACTAGGAGACCGTAGAAAGAGAAATCACGTACTCAATAGTCATTGTTCAAATAGAAAATTGTACAACTAATTATGGAACTAGAAGCGAGTATTCTAACTCATAATAGATTTGGTATCTAAGATGGGTAAGGAGCTATATATTGATCAAATCAAATTATCCGATGGACAGCGTCGTTGACTTCTCCAATAAGGAAACTCAAAATTGTATATACAATAGTGCATCGGGTTCTCAAAGTTGCAAAGGAGAAAGGACTAATGAAAAAAAAAATCAAAGTTCTGTCATTAAGGAGGCTAGAGTTGTTCCTCCAAGGAGACCTCCTCCTACAACTCCAACAAGATGTCAACCAATTTAAGTCTCATACGGTGAGCATCGAGGCGTGACACTTGGACCACAGGTCCAAGAATCCATCGTCGAAAGGTCCCGACAAAAAAAGTAAGCAAATTTGGAGGCCAAAATTGAAATTGTCTTAAAGAAAGACAATAACGTGATATCTGAACTGTACTTCCATAAAATCCACTCCTTATGCGCTAGTATTTAAAGATGAAGCAATCTTACTGCTTGAAGTTGAACTACCTTAAAGCCGAGTAACCATTCAACACAATCTCACTCAAAATGAGAATGTCCGTCTAGGGATCAAAGAGCTTGATAAACGACAAAACTAAACTCAAGAAAATCTAGAAGTCTATCGAGTGAGGATGTTGAAAGCATTCGATCATACAGTACGTCCTCGAGCTTTTCAAGAAAGGGAATTGGTCCGGTGCTGAGAAGACCAATTATTCCTCTCTGTCATTGCATGTGTAAGTTTTGCTTGAAAATTCTCTTATAATACAAGAATGAATTTTGAATGAAGCAAAAAATCCCCTATCAAACAGGGGGCATTTTTTAAATTTTACATCAAAATATCAAACTCTCCTATAAAATAAAGGGCTTTTCTATTGTATTTGGGTTGACATGCCTAAGGCGAAATCTCCATATACATATTCAAATTATGTATTCAAAGTTCATAAATCTTAAAGTCTTACTGACCAAAAAGAGATATTTTCAAGTCAGGGAATTACAACAAATCAAGTTGGAAACACATCTTCCATTCATACATCAAATCTAGGGCACGAGTGAGTGCATTATGTCAGACTCAATAAGCCCAAATATGGCAGAGTAGCTGACATGTTTGCTTACTCAACACACCACAAAGGCCGCAATAAGTAATCCCCCATCTCATTAGCCCGATGATGAAATCCTTCATCAATTGCTCAAGTCTAAGACTCAAATAGGTGCATAAGGTCAAACTCAACTGATGTAGGACACAGGTGCTTTTTATGATATGTTATTTATTACACCGATAATTCTTAAATCCTCATTAAAGAGTAATGATAAATACACACTACTATTGAGCACATTCACAATATTATGAATTTAGTGAAGTTAAAAATTTTTTGATTAAAGTTATGTTAACCACACTAGAGATCTGAATCTTATAAGTGCAAAGAAATAACTAAAAAGTTATGAACGATCTAACCTGTAACAGATTTTAAATAACCAGCAGTGAAGCAGGAATAAGTTAAAGCCGACCTCTACAAACAGTCCGTCATTGTGGAGATCGCGTTCCTTCCTTAGAAGTCCTTCTCTAAGGGTTGTGAGCTCACACACTCAAATAGTCCGTCACTTAAGAGGAAAATGCACAAAATAGTAAATGAAATTTAAGAAGGTATCTTTTATTCCAAATTCAAGTGCCAAGCATTACAAGAGTCTCTATTTATAGGATTGAAAGAGAGTTAAGAATACTCAAACCTAACTCCAAACTCAAACCTAACACCATCATCACTACACCTACCACCACCTACTACCAAACCTACCACCATTATCAAACCTACCACTCATTTCATACCTACCCAAAGTGTCATACATACTACAATGACTCATGGGCCATGACATAAGAATAGCCCAATACATATAAGCTCAAGACAAACAAAATATAAAAGCCCAATAATACATAACTTAAATTATAACAAAAGGCCCAATCATGGATTTAAGCTTTTATGATGGCGTCGATGGCGGTGGCGATGGCCTCTCTTTAAAGATTCTCTTAACTCAGAATGATCCTCATGATAATAAGTAAGTCCAAATGATTTCAATGTGATGATGCTCCAGTCAAAAATCTTAATGATAATGATCTTAAATGTGGTAAATGAATAAATTGATTTTATAATACATATCTCATAGCATAAATCGATACATTAAATATTGGAGAAATTCATTCATTGGAAGATTTATTTCATAAGCATTATCATTTATCTTCCTTACAACTTTATAAGGATCATCTCTTGAGAGTTAATTTCTTAAGAGTTCCTTGGAAATCTCTCGGTCTAACTTTAACATGAACCAAATCTCCTCATTAAATTTTACATATCATCATGTGCATCAACATTAGCTTTATATTTATCATAACTCAGAGTAAATTTTTGTTGAATTTCACGATGTAAATCATGCATGCTTTGTGCAAATGAAGATACAAATGCACTAGACCTATATGTTACAGGCAATTCAACAAGATCAATTGGTTTTCTTGGATCATAACCAATTACAATATGAAAAGGACTCATACCGATTGACCTATTAATTGAACTGTTATAAGCAAACTCTGTAGTAGGAAGAACTAGGTCCCAACTAGTAGTATGATCGATCACTAGGCCTAAGTAAATTTCCTAAGCTTCTATTAACAACTTCAGTTTGAGGATGATAAGCTATAACAAATAAGAGTTTTGTGCCAAGCTTTTTCATAAAGTTTTCTAAAAATAGCTCATAAATCTTACATCACGATCAGACACAATTGTCTTAGGTAGTCCATGTAAGCGAACTATCTCACGAAAGAAAATTGTCGCTATATGTGAGGCATCTGATGTCTTATAACATGAAATGAAGTGTGCCATTTTAGAGAATCGATTAACAACTACTAGGATAGAGTCAAAACGTTGTACAGTGTGAGGTAATCCTAAGATGAAGTCCATACTAAGATCTTCCCAAGGTTTGTGGAGAATTGGGAGTGGTGTGTATAGACCATAATTTTATTTTCCACTTTTTGCTACTTGGCAAGTATGACATTGGACAATGATACGAGCAACATCTTTCTTAAGACTAGGCCAAAAGAACCTATCCTCCATCATAGCTATTGTCTTATCACGACCAAAATGACCAGATACACCTCATGAATGAATTTTCTTAACAAAAAAATTTTGAAGTGATGAATCGGGGATACATAGTTGTGTGCCACGAAAGATATAGTCATCTCGTATTTGATAATCTAGACTATTAATTGAAACATCAAATTTCAAAGATTCAAAATTTGTTAAAAATCTTTATAATTAGGATAATCATCTTTAACCTTTTGAATCCGGTAACTTTCACACTCATGGTATTTAATAATGTACATATTCTACTTAAAGCATCGCAACTTTATTCTCGACAGGTTATGTTTAAGAACAAACGTATATTCTTGAAGAAATTGAACCCATTTTGCATGGAGAACTAAGTTTCTTTTGGGTGTTTAGATATTTAAGCACTTTGTGATCAGAATAAAGTATAAATTCTCGTGAAAGAAGATAATATCGCCAATAACGTAAAGTTTGGATGACAGCATACAGCTCACGGTCATATGTGGAATATTATTGACGGCTTCATTTAATTTTTCACTAAAGAAAGCAATAGGATGACCTTCTTATTTAAGAACACCTCCAATACTAACTCCAGAAGCATCACATGATACCTCAAATACTTTGTCAAAATTTGGCAATTGTAATATCGGTGGACTTGTTAAAAGTTCTTTAATTTTAGAGAATGCATCAGCAGCTGCCTTTGTCCAAACAAAGTCTCCTTTTTTAAGACATTGAGTTATCAGGGCCATAATAGTGCTAAATCCATGAATAAACCTTCGATAAAATGTGGCTAACCCATGAAAACTACATTACATCACAATTGTGGTTGGGGTAGGCCACTCTTGAATAATATTTTTTTGGGATCGGCAAGATGCCATTACAAGAAATAATGAATCCTAAAAGATTACAAGATGTCATAAATGAGCATTTTTTAAGTGAACATATAGTTTTCTTCACAAAGCACTTCAAAGACTTGTCGTAAATGTTTCTCATGATCGCTCTTAGTTTGACTAAAAATTAAAATATCATCAAAGTACACAACTAAAAATTTTCTAATGAATGGCCGTAAGATATGAGTCATCACTCGCATAAATGTACTTGAAGCATTAGTCAATCCAAAAGGCATTACTAGCCATTCATACAAATCATCTTTTGTCTTGAATGCAGTTTTCCATTCATCACCTTCTCTCATACGAATTTGATGATATCCACTTCTAAGATCAATTTTAGAAAACTATTGATCCGACCATCCCTATCTAACAAGTCATCAAGTCTAGGTATGGAAAACCTATACTTAATAGTGATTTTATTTATAAGCGACTATCTACACACATATGCCAACTACCATCTTTCTTTGGGGTAAGAAGAGCAGGCACTGCGCATGGAGATAAACTTTTAACTTATTATTTTAGCTCTGCATGTTCATTTGGGTTCATACGATAATGTGGCAAATTTGGGAGTGATGATCCAGGAATTAGCTCTATGGCATGTTGGATACTTCTTAATGGGGGAAGCTCACTAGGAAGTTCTTCAGGATAAATATCTTGATATTCCAATAAAAATTCACGTACTTCAAATGAGAATGATTTAACATAAGGATGATTTTTAGAGGTTAGGACAACTAATGCAAAAATGATATTCCCATTAATCTCTTGTTGAAATTGATGTTTATTAATAATATGTAGGGATTTCTTTTCTATGGGTGGAGAGAATTTTGGGGTTGAAGTGGAGTGACCTCTTTAGGAGTTGGGTTTAAGATAATTCTCTTACCTTGAAAATTAAAAGCATATGTATTAGATGTATAATGTGACATCCATATCAAAAGCCAAGGTCTACCTAAAAGTATATGAGCAACATCAATGGGAAGAACATCACACCAAATTTTATCACTATATTCTCCTAATTGAATGGGTACAACACGTTGAGATATAGAGATATATGTCTTATCTACCCAAGCAACCTTATAAGGTGGGTGGGTCTCTGTGAGCTTCATCCTAGCTAAAAGCGGTAGCAATACATTCATGCAAGCCACTATCAATGATTAACTTACACGTCTTTTCACCACTCTTAAAATAAGTGTAAAATTGATTGTCGCCTCCACTCAATAATAGCTCGTGGGGCTAACACACAACACACATAACTATGAGACTCGTAATGCTTCTTCTTCACTAGCTTCTTCACAAAGGTCAAACCAATTTGATTATCATTATTTTAATTTTGTTGATCCTCATTTTCATAATCTAAGTGTAAGTTTCAACGAGGACAAGTACTTGCATAGTGACCAATTTTACCACATGTAAAATAAGTAATGCTAGAAGTCTTAGAGCTAGATGTTCCCACTAAAGCTTTTCCTTTTGTTTCACTAGGTCCTTTTGGAACTACTAAAGTAGGAGGGTTAACACGCGATTGAGAGTTATTTGTAGATGAAGTTGTGAATCGCTTAAAAGGTTGTGATTTAAGATATTGTTCAATTTGAGTCGCCACTCGAAATGCATCCTCAAAGAATAAATTTCTCGAGTTATCATTTCATTACGAATATATGTTCGTAACCCAGATCTAAATCTAGAGATTGTTGTGCAGTGATCCTCTCTAACATCACAACGGGTCATCAATTCATCAAACTGTGTCGTATACTCAACAATAGTTAAAGATCCTTATTTAAGCGTAGTCATTTCATCCATAAGTTGATCATGAAAATTTAATGGTACATATTTTTGCTTTAAAATTTCTTTCATCTCATCCCAAGAAGTAATAGGTGGTTGTCCTAATCGTTGATATTTTCATATGAGATTAACCCAATAAGTCTTAGCATGATTAGTTAGTTTCATGCAGGCAAAATGAACTTGTCTTTTATTGACATGGGCATCCAATCAAAATATTGGTCCATGTCTACTAACCAATCTAAAAAAATTTTTGGATCAAGTCGACCATCAAAAGTAGGTGGATCAATTTTAACCCTACGAATAACATCATCATCAAGTTCTCTAAGTGTACATCGCGGGGCAACAAAATTAGATAATGGCTCTTCATAATGTCGAGGATAATGCTCATAAGGAGTTCAATGAGCATAACCTTCATCTTGTCTTAATTGTCTTCCTATTCGATGAGGTGGGTGAGGAAGTACCTCATCAAACTCAGGATATTCATTAAAGTTGTTCCTAAGGCGATAACGGAGTCTAATAGGAGAATGTAGATGAGGTGGGAGAGGAAGAGGAACGGGATCAACATGATGACCTTCTCTCTCTTCAAGTTGGTGTTCTAGGATTGGGTTAGTTTCTGGTGAATGTGTTGTAAGCCTACTAACTTTTGGTTCTAAGGCTTCAAATCTTTTTTGGAATTCATTAAAGGTTTGTTGGTGCATAAGGGTAAGTTTTTCTATTTTTTCTAGTAAAAATTCATAGGAATCATGTTTTTCATCTAAGGATTGATCATGATATCTAAGACCACTACGAGTTGACATGATGATATTCTTTTAAAAATATTAATATAAGCAAATACTTAATTAATAATTTTTTTTAAAAAAATGCAATGTAATGAAATCAAAGACACGATTAAAAGTAAGTAAATGCTTTAATTAGATAAAAATTTTGTATGATTTTTTTTAACAATGAATTGGAAAATTACTCTAATGCAAAAATAAAACTCAATACTAAACAAGATGTTCCCAAAGAAACATACTTGCTTTGATACCAAATATGATGTAGGACACGGGTGCTTTTTATGATATGTTGTTTATTACACCGATAATTCTTAAATCCTCATGAAAGAGTAATGATAAATACACACTACTATTGAGCACATTCACAATATTATGAATTTAGTGAAGTTGAAAGAATTTTGATTAGTTATGTTAACCACACTAGAGATCTGAATCTTATAAGTGCAAAGAAATAACTGAAAAGTTATGAACGATCTAACTGTGATTTAAAATAACCGAGGAATAAGTTGAAGTTGACCTCTACAAACAGTCCATCGTTGTGGAGATCGCGTTCCTTCTTTAGAGGTCCTTCTCTAAGGGTTGTGAGCTCACACACTCAAGAGGAAAAATGCTCAAAATAGTAAAAGAAATTTAAGAAGGTATCTTTTATTCCAAATTCAAGTACCAAGCATTACAAGAGTCTCCCTATTTATAGGATTGAAAGAGAGAGTTAAGAATACTCAAACCTAACTCCAAACTCAAACCTAACACAATCATAACTACACATACCACCATTATCAAACTTACCACTCATTCCATACCTACCCAAAGTGTCATACCTATAATGACTCATGGGCCATGACATAAGAATAGCCCAATACATATAAGCTCAAGACATACAAAATATAAAAGCCCAATAATACATAACTTAAATTATAACAAAAGGCCCAATCATGGATTTAAGCTTTATGATGATGGCGTCGATGCGGTGGCGATGATGCCCATCGAAGCCCAAATATGGTAGTGTCGGTTTACTTACTCAACATGGCACAAAGACGGTAGTAAGGGATCATCCTACTACGTTAGTTCAAACATGAGAGAATCCAAATCTCCAAATCCCTCCAACTTGGTGAGTTCAAGTGGCCCAGACTGGTGGATCATCCCTAATGGTCGTAAGGTCTTTTTTTTTCAAAATTCGATGAAAAGATCCTCACTCGAAAAAGCACTAAGCCGAGTTTCGTATCTATATCAAATAAGAAATGTCAACTCCTTCAACAAGTCTACTAAGCAGAAAATAAAGACCGAAAGAAACTCTTTTTGAGCAAGTCCAACCAAGAGAAAAGCAAAGGACCGTAGAAGTCATCCCAATATTCGTACAAAGCCAAAGGCTGAACTAAGTGATTTATGTCATCAACATGTCCATTACGCGTAAAGCACAAGACTGATGACTCTTCGCCGTTGACCCAATACAAGCTTTAAGGGCTAGGTCATCGACAGAAATCCTTCTATAAGTCCACAAAAATAGAAAGCTCGGGTAGAAGGTAATTTTGCATCACTTAACAAGTCTTCAAGACAATTTGAGACTTTCCTCCATCAAATCTGTCAAGGCACGAAGCCAGGATAGAAGGAAATGCATGATATGAATCTCCGAAATGAAGTGTTCAACAAGTACGTCAAAGCATCATGTATAAGATCGAAGATGTTCTCATCTCGCCAATAAGTCATCAACTCGATCAAGTCCACTAAGGCACGAAGCCAGGATAGGAGGAAAAATATAAATTATGAATTTTGAGATTAAATCTTCAATAAATCCAGCATAAAGCATAGGACCGAAGACATTCTCATCTCAACAATAAATCATCAACTCCATCAAGTCCACTAAGGCACAAAGTCAGGATAAAAAAAATACAAATTTCAAACTCTCATGAGAAAGTTTTCGACAAGTCCAAGAGCACAAAGCATAACAAAAGACATCTCAAATTATCTCAACAGTTACTACGAAAGCTCCCCCTCTTAGACATGGGGCATTTTTATATATTTATCTGAGTTGATATCGTGCTTTAAGCCGAGATCCTTAGATAAATACATATTATGATTGAAAAATCATATGATGTTTATTATGTAGCAAAGGAAATCAATCTTTATAATGCATTTTTGAACTAGTCTACAATCCCCCTATTAGATATGGGGCATTTTTATATATTTAGCTAAATTAACATCGTGCTTCGAGCCGAAATCCTTAGATAAATATATATAATAATTGAAATGAGCTATGTTTATTTATATTAAAGAAGTTCAAACTCTGTGATACATTTCTGAGCTAATATGAGATCCCCCTATTAGACAGGAGCCATTTTTTATAATCAAGTTTGTTCAATCCTCTCCTGTGAAACAAAGAGTCTTCTTATATATATTTAGGTTGACATCAAGCTTTATGCCAAGATCCCTGAATATATCCATAACTATTATTGTTAAAGTTGTAGCTCTTGCAAGGACAAAAAGAATCAACTTCCATGCACGAAAAGACAGCCTTAAATATCAAAAGTTTGTCTCCCAGATTTGTCAAATTCTGAAGTTCAAGTTAGAAGAATTCTCAATTTTGGAAGCCTCAATCAATTGAATTGGAAAAACATCAATCTCTACATTCTAAATTCTAGGACACAGATGGGTTCTAAAGGTCAAACTCAATAAACCCACAAATGGCCGAGTTGCTGACGCTCTCCTCACTCAACAAGCCGTAAGAAAAGACTGCAGTGAAAGAGCCTCCGTTCGTTAGTCTAATGACCAAAGCGTCAAGCTTAAAGCTATGATAGAAGGAATTTTGAATCTCAAAGCAAACAAATCGATTATTCCATCCAACCCAGTCAAGCATGAAACTAGGGTTAGAGGAAAGCCAAATTTGTGAAGACATAAAAGAAAGAGACTTTCAGCAAATCCATTTAAGCAAAGAGTAGATGGTGGAAGAAGATCTTTGACGAACCCATTGAAATTGAAAGCTAGAGTGATCCAAGATCTATGGCTAACCTTAATGATCAATCAGCTTTCAACAAACATGACTAGCTCCATACGTGAATCACATTTGTTGGGGGCATTTGTTGACCTCTATGTATGTCACATCAATCGAATTAGAGTTCATAAGGCGAAATTCGATCAACAGTGCCGGCAAATCGAAGATAAAACTCGTCACCAAAGCGGTGAAACAACCTCCGATCAACGAACGGACTTCGCCGTCGCGTTCAGAATATTAAAATTGATCAGAATATACATATTGCAGAATTCGACGGTCGACCGATCAAGAAGGAAATTTATCGATGCGCCTATGCGCATATCGAGGTTGGAAGGTTGCGATGATACCCATACGCTCTGTTAATGAAATTGATCATGTTGTTAGTGTCGAAATATTGAAATCTATCAAATGAGACTAACGACGCTCGATTCGGGCAAGTCTGTGCGAGTATCGAGCGATCAGATGCGACAACGCCCCTTTCTGAACCATAATCGACCCAATTATGTATTAAATTGAATTAAATGAACTCCAATCATGATACACATATCATCTTTATATCCAAAACATCTAAATATTTATAATAGATGCACATATTTTATGAGCTATCAACATAAAAATTACTCAAATGAGATTCGACGTCACGTAAATTGAGATAGCTAAATTTTAATGCCTACGACTCACAAGAAATTAGTAAAGCAATAATTGGATCTCAATTTATAAGTTTTTTTTTAAAGTTAGGATTTAGTTAAAAATAATTTAAAATAAAATTATCAGTATAAATATAATTAGATACTAATAAGATATAAATATATATATATATATATATATATATATATATATATATATATATATATATATATATATATATATATATCAAATTAATATTTTAAATTAATTTTTATTCAAATAGCAATATCTTATTATACTTTCTTAATCTAATCATTTGTTCTTTTAAAACTGTAATATGGCTCAAGTTTCAAAATAGTGAAGGAATAATTATTTTATTTAAGCATGCTCATATTATTAATATACGTATGCCCATTCCTCTTCTGTTGCCTCCCATGCCTCTTTTCCACTGGGGCTTAGACAACAATGATTCATATGGATTTTAATATATTAAAAAAAATTGGGGATAGCTCTCGGCTCGGGGAAAATATTACGTCCAGTCCGCGTAGCTTCGTCTCAATCGAACGCGCATTGGCACATATATATTGAATAAATGGCGTAAAAAATGACAAGTAAACTGAAACGCTATTTTCCTTGGTTTAGCCCGACCGACCAAGCTGGGGAATGAGTATATCACGGAGAAATTTAAAAATAAATAAATATCTTCATTTAGGCGTATGTATTTTTTATTTCGATTGAGAGCATTCTGAAAAGCTATGAAGAAAGAGAATGAATCTGGAAATGGGCGTTGAGGAAATATCGATGATGTCATAAATAAAATAGATCGGTAATCTTTTAAAGAGTTGTATATGTAAAATAATGACGATAGTTTGTAATTTATTTATTTAAGTTAGATTTCTACTGTTTGAGTTCTCTCGTGAGGACTTTACATGCTGTGCTTTGCACAGGTACTCTCGTCATCGACTAGTTTCATATTTATTTTTCATGATTTTTTGGTCTATTCGAGAAAACATATTGATGTAATCCTTGGTGGTTGTTTGATTAATTTTTTTGTGCTTATTTACATATGTACTCTCACATCTTTTGAGTATAGATGATTTTTTTCAGTTTGTTTCACTTTCTATAGCTGGTTGTTCGGATTATGGTAACTAAATCCCAATCAAGCAATGAGGTGGTTTACGATGAATTTTAAGAGATTTCGGTACCTGCACCTCGTACCTCTGTACCTCACTTTGTACCTCAGTACCCTTTGCCCCCTCAGGTACCCTCTAGCCCGGCTATACCTTCTATACCTCTATACCTTCTACCCTATACCTCTGTCACTGCACTCTGCATACATGCCTCTAAACCCTCTTTTATACCTCTGCCCTCGTAATGAATGTATACTTTTTATGTACCTTTCTCTCTGCACCTCTCTGTACCCTCATACCCTCGTACCCCATGATTTTGTCGGTTTAGGTTCATTTTAAACGTTGTTCATCATGGTAATTAAAATTTAATGGTTGCAATTTGGGTACATTGAGCGATTTTTTGGGTATTTTTTGTGTCAGTACTCTCAACTTGTACCCTCATGCTCTCTGTACTCTCTGTTTCATCTGTACTTTCTATTATTTATGAACTGTCTGGACTCTATGTTTTCGCAGATGAATGTGGTGAATGAGCAATGCAATGATGAAGTTGTTTTATCTAATGACCCAAATTTGGGGAATCTTCGCAGTTGTGCATACGAAAACTTATGCAGCATCTTGTGATTATGCACATCAAATCTTCGATGTTAGAAAAGACCATACAAGTTATTGGCCAAACTCTAAATTGAAATCGAAAGATTTTACGTGTGCGAAAAAAAAACATCAATCAAACCATATAACAAAATTCAGAAAATGGTTGTCCGTGATGATTCAATTATGATTTATTTGGAGGTGGTCGGTTAAAAATATATAGAAACCATAATCATTCATTGGCAAAATCGGTGATCTGCATCTTCAGATCATAGATCGTTCTTGATGAGAAGGCATCGATTTTGAAAGATGACAAAGGTCGGCATTAGTGCAATTGACGCGTTCATTAGCGAGAAAGTTGGTGGGGTAGAGAATATTGGATTCACAAAAGAGATGCTTTCAATTTCATCGAGAAAGAAGCGAAGGTCCGGATTGCAAGTGGTGATAGCAGAATTATCTGTTGTTCAAGGAAAGACAAGCGTGACGAGATGTTTGCATGGGATGTTGAGTTGATGCGTCGATTGCTTGGTGAGTTTTTGGAGCAATGGTATGTCTAGGGTTGAATTTGATTATTTTGGGAATGTGATAATTTTTGATACTAGCTATCGGCTCAATAAATATAATATTGTATGTGCCCCACTCGTTGGAGTGAATCATCATTGGCAAAACGTCTTATTCAGAGTAGCCTTTTTTTCGGAGGAGACCATCGAGTCATTCACATGGTTATTCCAGACATTTCTTCGGTTGATGGGTGGCAGGCATCCTATAACGATATTTCTTGATCAAGATCGGTATGGCGAGAATGTACTACCGCATACGCATCATAGGTTATGCCAATGGCATATCTCAAAGAAAGCCCCTTCCAAGGTCCATTGCTTTAGTAGTAACAAGAGAGTTCAAGGGCTATTCTATACATGCATGAGCAAATGTGACCTGAGAGGATGAGTTTGAGGATGCTTGGTGCCATGCTAGGAAGGCAATTTGCATGATCATGCTTGGCTATCTGAACTTTACAAAATTAGGCAGAAATGGTCCACCGCATTCAACAAAGATAAATTTTGTATGGGCATCTTGTCAACTCAGTGTAGTGAGGCCACAAATAACGTGTGTCATGGTATTTCAAAACCAAAGTTATTTGTGATTGTTTCTTGGGATTGGAGAAGGTGATGGAAACATGGAATGAACATGATGAAGACTTCAAGTGTATCTCCAATTGTTCTGTTAGGAGTAGTCCAATTCTTAAGCAAGGCGCTTTATTTTATCTGAGGAAGCTTTACTCTATGTTCAAGAAGAATTTACGCATGGAGTTGGGGATTATCACATTCTTGTGTCAGATGATAGCCCCATGGAGTACTTGGTGAGGAACTTAGAGAAGAAGAATGCATCAAAACGGATTGTCCACTTTGATGTGTACGTAGATATTTCTTGTAGTTGCGAGAATTTGAAATGATGGGCATACTTTGTTACTGCATTAGAGTTCTTAGCCAGAATGATGTGCTGCGCATTTCGGATAAGTACCTCCTCATGCGGTGGTCTACCAGAGCAAAGAGGGACATCTACATCGATGGTTCATATCGAAGATTAGTGCATGTGGAAAGCAGAGATGGAACTGGCATTATTTTCAGGAACCATATAAGTCGATATGCATGTCAAATTAGCTCAGAACAGTAATAAGATTCGAGGATTACATGCTTGCATCTCTTAAGCGACTATCTGATGAAGTGGACTCCGTAATAAGTGAAAATTCTCCACCGTTTGACAGATCAGTTAAGAGGAAGAAGGCGACCACATCATCAGCTAAGGATAAGGACAATTTGAAGGATCCAATCAAGAGGCGTCAAGGGTGTTTCCACGCAAGGCTCAAGGCTTATTGGGAGAAGTCCAAAAAATCCACAAGTACTTACCCTACTTTTCAAGTTTCTATTACTTATAGGTTCTTCTAAATATTTAATTCATTTATTTTCTTGTCTTAGAAACCAAAGTGAAGTCAGAGTCTTTGTAGAGCGGGATCGTCAGCCGCTTACTCCATTCTATGCCCAGTGCTTTTCACAGGTAATCCTAGAATATTTCACATTGATGTCGTCAAACATTCATCCATTACTAAGATGTTGTACCATTACTACGATGTTGTACCATAGGAATTCAGTTCGACCTCATTAATCAACCAATATGCTGAAGGGTACACTAAGCTGATGATGGATATTATTACGGCATTTTGATGCATGATATTATCCAAGAAGGCATTTTTTAATTTCATTTTTCTCGTTTTAGTCATTATGCTTGTATTTTTTTTTCATTTCATAACTTTAGTAAAGTCTTGAAACACTGCACCAATAAAAGCACTACAATTTGAATCCTCCTTGAAGCAGTTTAGCCATGTCTCATCAAGAATTTTCTTGTCGATTAACATCTTGAATAGCATCTTGCAACTCTACCTATAGCCGAGTCATAAGTCAAAACAACAGCAATGTTCACAGCAGCAGGACTAACACAATAAGCATTTATAGTGCACACATAGTAGGAATCATGACAAAAATATTAGCAGTTGCCACAAAATTTTGTTTTTCATTTAGGGCCAAATACATTGAAGAAAACCTAAAGAACCTCTTTCTATATGCCACAAACACAAGTCAAAGCATAATTAAAATTATAATCAACTCATCGTCTCCACAAGAAGCTTTATCAAATTAAAGCATTGAAAATGCCGACAACTCAGAGATATCATGATCCACTAAACCCTTGTCAATAAAAAGATGATTTGGAGGAATCGAAAAATAGAAGCTTCCAAAACACATAAATGGTTATTTTAGGTGAAAAATTTAACCAAAGTTACTTAAAATTTTTAAAATTTTAAAATAAATATTGGTATGTAATTAAAAAAAATCAATTAAATAAAAATCATTTTCATCTTCAATTAAAATTTTGAATAAATTTAGAATCTTCAATTTTTGATTTTATTAAATATATAGTCAAATTTAATATTTAAATAAGCTAAATTTAATAGCATTAAATTTGTTTAATTTTCACATGAGATCTCTTGAAAATTTTGATGAACGTATTATATAATTTTCAATTATTATATTTCTATGGATAGATCAAGTATCTACATAAGATAAATTTGATAATTTTATGTTGTCTGATAACAAAATTATTAAGATGCTTATAATAATAAAAATTCAACATGATCAGATAAATTTAAAAAATTTTTGACTTGTACTACTAAAATGCTACACTAAAAATACTAATTTGATTAATACTAATAGTCAATATTTATTTAAATTCTCAAAATTAACATTAGGCTTATATATGGCATTTTGTTTTATGATTTATTTTTGACAATGTAAAATGATCGTATAAGAGCGCATATGAGAGAAAGTTCTCTCATTTTAGAGATTAATAATTTAATAATTTATTTATTTTAATAACGTCAACATTATGTTCATTTTTCTCTTTTTAAAGCTAATTATCGGTTATAGCGCTTCAATAAAATTTATCATCACCTAATAATAAATAAAATAGTCTAAGACCTTGCTAATAATAAAATTTATCATCACCTAATAAGTTAATTTTAAGTTTAACAATTATAAATTAATTTATTAAATTCTTGAAACAAATTTGAGTGCAAACCCATTATCATGTCAATTTCACAAAGCTCAGCTATTTAAGATGCAGAAGGTATAGTTTCATTCTGAGGAGAATGCAGAGGTATGAATGCAGAGGGTATGAATGCAGAAGATATAGAGGGTACAGAGGTACAGAGGTATAGAGGTATAGAAGGTATAGAGGTACATAAGGTATAGCCGGTTTAGAGGGTACAATAGGTATAGAGCGGATCTGAGGAGGAGAGTGCAGATGCAGAGAGTGCAGGAGATGCAAGAAGGTATCAGGTCTGAGGGTATAATAGGTATAGGGATCTGAGGAGTGCAGGAGAGTGCAGTCTGAGAGTCAGAAAGACCAACTTTGGACAATTCAACACTCTCAAACACACTGAGCGAGAGGAAAACTAAAATAACGAATAAATATGCACACCCATCAGTCCCCATTACAAAGCTGGACGACCACAACAAAACTGGACATATCCTAAAAAAATGCGGAAACATAGACCAATTTGGGACAATTCAACCATGCCTCCCATATCTGTAGGAGCAGCATCACATAAAAACTAAATTAATAGAACAAATCAACCCACTAAAATAACAGAATGAATTATCCCTACCTAAAGAATATCTTTGTCTGAGAACAACTCAAGCATCCAAATTTGATTTAAGTGTTTTTTTGAGGCCAAGCAAAAAAATCGATAAACAAAGCCTAAATCTATTCATCTTTTTGTCCCAGTCCTGGTTCAGAGCCCAATTAATTGCGGGCTTCTCGATAGCTGCCTCCATGTATTTGCAAATGAACATGCGTAGTCGACCTTGTTGGGTCGGCAACCCGCGTTTCAACTAGCCATTTCTTGGGTTCTTTGTCAAAATAATGTCCGATATCCTGAGCCAGGAATTTGATCTGCACAAGAAGATGGGCAAGGTATTAGTTAGATCCCCAAGAGAACCCGCAAAAAGAGTGCATACCATCTCTGACAGAATGGCTTTATGTGTCAGTTTTGGCAATGAGTTGTAAAATGACCACCGCCAAACTTGATATTTCCGACAAGAAGTGTCCGGTGATTATGGATAACGGGAGTAAAGCATTCGACCACGGATGCACTCGTAGTGACATGCTGGATATACATCTTGCTTTCTTTTAGCAAGCCATACTGCGCATAATTCTGCAGGGATGTAAGATAACATCTATAAGTCACAGCAGACACACATGGATATCATGAATGAATTGCAGAACCACTAAATTTGGAGGAGTAACTCACCCAATGTAAGCATGAAATGTATAGGAATGAGACATACAATCCTGGGCACAGGGAGTACTTCTCAGCTAACAGATATGCGAGCGCATTGACGTGTACATCGATGAATCTTGATCCGTCGATGTCGTATCCCCTCCTGAAATAATAATATTTCTAGTGATCTTGTATCTCCCTGCATTATCGAAGCTTATTTTGTAATTTATTGAGCAGAGAAATTAATAGTAGTAGTTAGAATGATATGACATTTGAATCTATATGAAAAGGAGCAAGATGCCGAGTGACTTACTTGTCCTGGAATCGAGCACACCACCGGTCTATGAGGTGGAGCATCGGCTGAGGCATGCCATCTCTGGATGGGAAGTGCACGAGCTGATGTGCCTCGGCTGGCTATAATATAATTATTTAGGTTGAAAATAATTATTAAAAAGCTATATTCATTGTCATCTAAAGCTCGAGAATCAGAATTTCTGCGTACCTCGGACTGGTGCTCCTCCACAACTACGATAGCCTTTGATGGCTCATCAGAGGAAATCGGCTCATCACGCCACTGCATTGAAGGTAAAACCGAACAAGCGGTCATCTATTGTATCACATTATTCATGAAATTAATGTAATACGTACACCATGCTTTCAGTGGGTGGAGGCAAACAGATCTTAGCCGTAGGCACAGTGGTGAACGTGAAGGGAGAGAACACAGCTTTCCTCTTCCTCATCTGCCGTGCCTTCACCCGACGTACAAGGCTGCCAATGAAGGGGCTGACAGCAAGTGTATGCTCAGTGGGAGCCTCCCCTTCGGCCAACTCTAACGGAGCTTCTTTGGCACAAGACTCCACCGGAGGGGCTTCCACTATGAGGTCTCCCTCACGGTCATGGTGGTAGCCTCCAAAGGAGAAAGCCCCAATGACGACCTCATGAGAAGATACCGGTGGTCTCCTCAGGTGAACTTCCACGGGATGGAAGCTCTCTTCTCTGTGAGGGTACCCTCGATATAAGCAGTGCATCAATGCCATCCGACCTCTGTGGTCTTTGCATGGAAGGATGCCACAACTTCCTCAACTCCTCAAACGCAAATAACTATCTATTACGGAACCTTCGATTGGGGTAGTAGCAGGGGAAAGCTGCACACCTTGGTTGGGGAATATCACGAGAGATATCTGAGGGGAATCGTGGGCAATGAATGGACGCGGATGGGGCTGATGTCGAGCTCTACTAGGGAAGTTTCATGGGGAGGAGAGGATGATTCAAGGAGCCAGGTCTCCTCTTCTGATAAGTCCTCGAGTGTAAGGCGGACCTGTGTTAAGCCAAAGATAGATATGACGGCAAACAACATAGGTAAATGCATTCACTAAAATGAAACGAACATAACTTCATTACGGTCTCCTTTCAAACCGTCGAAACAGCGTCGCAAACTTTATTTTAGTACGCAATATCATTGGCGTCGACGGAAATAATGACTAATGCTAATAATGTGCTCAAAGCATCTCATGAAACATTTATACAAGTTAACTTGCTCACATCAAGTAAAACATAACTGACGGGCTAGAACATACCATAAGAAGATAGATAAAGTCACTCATGTAACCAGGCGCTTGCTGTGTGTGTATCTTTGATGTAATGCCATTGAATTGTGACACTAAGAAGGCCCAAATAAATGGCCAATTATATTCAACAAATTTGTCAATATTATCGAGCGTAGGCAATTAAATTAAATTTTCTGTAGTTGTGATATACAAAAACAAATTTGAAATAAGAAAAGCATTATGTACAATGCACAAAGCTGTCGTAGGACGAGCTATCCGATTGCTCGAACTTATTCTTATAATCGGTGAACTATCGTGTGATATTGGGGATTTCGCCATAAAACTTTCTCCCCTTTGTTTGGCATCCCGACATCACTACTTCATCCGGTGAAAGAAATGCCGCCCACCCAAGAAAAGGCTTGTCCGATGTCCCCCAAGATGGGATAGAGGTTATGACAACCGAAGTCTTCTTTGGTCACAATCGGCGAATTTGTTCAGGTGAAGCCGCTTCAACATTTCAGTCACTTCACTAGTGAAGCGAGCTGGAATATTATCAAATAATATTCTGATGGCACTCGGCCTGCATCTTGACATTATCCTTTTGCGACATCTTTGAACTTCAAAATAAAGTCAAGGTAATCGAATATTAACATAATGGATTGCAAGCACCTTAATATCGAGTGAGGAGGTGCAGGGAGTACGGGGATCTGAGTGCAGTGCGAAGGTGCATTCATTTTCTCCAGAACACATCCAAACCGGCAAAACATACCTTCCAGGTTATTCATAATAGATTAGCCATAGTATGCCCTCCAAAGCGGGACAAAATGGGCGAAAAATGCAAAATCTCAAGAAAGTATATAGTACGGGGTTCGGAGTATATTTCAAGCATCAAAATTAGCTTCCAAACAACCTCTAATCTACTTCCAGAGAAAAGTAGTAAACATTGTCTCAATAACCAGGCCGAACAATCAACAAAAATAGCCCAAAATCGTCTCTAATGTCGAGGAGTACAGGAGGAGTGCAGTGCAGTACAGAGGGAGAATGCAGTGCAATTCATTTTCTTCCCAGAACACATCCAAACCGCAAAACACACCTTCCGCTTATTCATAGCAGTTCTAGCCATAGTATGCCCTCCAAAGCGGGACAAAATGGTGAAAAAATGCAAAATCTCAAGAAAGTATAGAGTGCAGGGGTTGAGAGTACATTTACAAACAAGCATCAAAATTAGCTTCCAAACAACCTCTAATCTACTTCCAGAGAAAAGCAGTAAACATTATCTCAATAACCAGGCCGAACAATCAACAAAAATAGCCCAAAATCGTCTCTAATATCAGGAGGGTATAGAGATACAGAGGTACAGAGGTACAACCCAAAATCAACAAAAAGTAGCCATATAAAATCAAAGGGACGCCATAAATAAACCTAGAAACACTTACTGATGGATTGTAATGGATAAAGACAGAGAAAACCCTAAAATCTTTCAAGTTCAGCAATGCATGTGGAAATACCTCGTGTAACCAACCAGAATACCTCAGTTTGAAATTATTTAGAAGCCAAGCCGGTGATCGAACGGAGGTGGGCTCAGAAATTCTCTTCATCGAAAGCCACATGCAGTATTACGAAAGAATCAGACGCAGATATTTTATTCCTCGCGGTTTAGACGAGGTAAATCGGGTCAGGTCGGGTCGGGCCGGGCGCTAAACCGTGGAAAATAGCATCGTTTCCGTCTTACGACGTCATTTTTTGGCGCCTTTTATTCAATATGCCCGTACGCAACGTCGTCATCGATTGGTCCATTCATAAACTCGTCGGGACTCGACTTCTTTTCCCCACTGTTTCCATTCCAGATTGCTCCATTTTTTTTGGCTTCTGGGAGGAATCCCCTCCTATCTCTATACCATTGTCTTCAACTTTAGTTCATTTGCTTGTTAAGGTGTGAGGATCTTTGCAGGAGCTCGGAGGTTATACTTATGGTATTCATTGGAATGCGTTAGGTGATGAAACTCTGCTGAGCATGGAAGCAAATATACGATTTTGTGTGGCTAGTATTGAAAGAAATGGATAAAAGTTTTGGAGGGCATAGGGCCTATGGTGCAAAACAAAAACAAATTTTTGAAGATTGGAAGGAAATAGTGAGCGAAGCCAAAGAGCTGCAAGAACAAAGCAGAAAGTTTATCTTCTTCATTCATAAAATATTTTTGAATTTGCGAAAAGATCCTAGAAGAGTAGCATTTAGTCCTTACTAGGTGCTACGTGAGGAAAGATCTTGCAAATATTGTGAGACGGAGAGGATACAAGGTTGTGAGCATGCTTCTGAGTACTTATGATCTTAATGATAACAATAGAGAGAATTCTTCTGTTGAATATCAGGAACACAGTGATCCTCATGGTGATGAATCTTCATAATTTGAAGATGCACATCTAGGCTCAGCTGAAAGCATTCCTTTGAGAAAATGTTCTGTGGTAGAAGATTACACTGCATAAACATATGGGAGAGTGCAAAATGATATGCCTGTTCAAATTGGTGAACCTTCTAGATCTTCTATTGGTCCCGTGAATTCAATTGCATCATTTTCTTATCAAAAGAGTGAATCAGATATTAATGGTGTTTGAAGATCCTGTTATGCTCAGTAAAGCTGGCAGGTTAGAAGACCGCGGTCATAGTGTCACAAGACATTGACCGTTATGCTCAGTAGAGCTGACGGGAAAGTCGAATAGCCCTCGATGCAACCCCTTATGCGGGGACGACGTCAGGAGGCTATCAAATTTTGGACTGACGAGAGACCTAAACAAGAATAAATAAAAATATTGACAAGCTTAAATTGAATTTATTTAAAAATGATAAATGAAAGAATAAACCAACATATATGCTCTTTTTATGCAGGTGTTTGAAGATCCTGTTATGCTCAGTAAAGTTAACGGGTAGAAGATCACGGTCGTAGTGTCATAAGACGGCCAGTTATCTCATAGAGGCGGCGAAGGTCGAATAGCCCCAATCGACCTCTATGTGGATGATGAGGCTGCCGTAGATTAATGAGAGACTTAAATAAGAACAAATAAAAGTGTTGATAAGCATAAATTGAACTTAAATGAAGATGATAAATTGAAGTTAAACCTACATATACAAAAATTCTAAAAGCCTTTAAATAAGTATGAGCTTACATGGGGATGGGGACTCGATAGCTTATTAATGAGTATAAATGAAATTTGCAACGAACTGTGTTACATTCTACATCATGTAGTTGAAAAGAATCAAAGAACTTGAATGAGATTAATGATGGACTTGCAAATTCGTCAACAAACATAAGCTAAGTCCCATTGGAGTTTGAGAATTCAGTGAATTTAGAACTAGATATTATTTTAACATATTGAACAAGAATCAAAACGCTACGCCACCGGATTCGCAACATATCGTACAAGCGAACAGAAGACGTTAATAAACCATTTTGAAGTAGCATTGCATTTGAATTCATGATAACAAAATGCATGAAAATAACTATAAATCCTTAAATGGAACAAGCAGTGCACACATTATAAGACAATCACATGCTTAAATGTATGGAATTAAAATATACACATATGACTTAATGTGATGAGTTTTGCACATATCATAAAGCATGATTAAAACTCAAATTCAATGCCTTAAAATTATACAAATATTCTAAATACATCATGACCGGCACTACGAATATTTAAACTTAATCAGGATCTTTGCGTTGATTCACGGTTGGGTCTTAGAGATAGGGTAATAACCTAAAGATCCAAAAAATAATATTATAATATTTTAACTTAGTAAAATATCTGAGAAACTAATTCTGTCATGTTACGGTAAATCTGATCCTTTGTTAAGATCTAAACAGAGTCAACATGATCTAAAGTTCTCAAGTATAGAGATACAACCATCAAAATATGATTTTAATTTTAAATCAAATTAACTCAAGTTAAATATCAATCTAAAAATGATTAAATGGAATTGATCATTAAAACTATCTGCTTCAATCTATCAACCAACTATTTGTGGGTAGCAATTAAGAAACTCACTTACAAAAGGCAAAGTTAAATCAAGTATTATTATTTATTTATTTATTTTATTATATTATTATTATTTTTATTTTTAATATTTTTTATTTATTTATTTTTTGTTTTTTTCTTATAAAACCTGTGAGCAAATTATCTGCCTGTTTTGAACAAGACAACATCTAGAAGGCCTCGAACCGTGTCCGAAACGGCGGTCAACAGCCGCATGAGGATTTTTATTTCGACATGTTGACTTCGACAAAACAATTTAAAAAGTTTGTAAAAGATTTAACTTAAATTTAATCCCAGAATTTTTTTTTGTTTTTAATATAAATTTTTTAAGATGAATATAGTATGAAAATTTAATTGATTAATTATTATATTAATTTTTTAAGATTTATTATATCTGTGCATCAAACGTGAGAAAAAAAATTTTATTCAAGGTTCTTATTGATGTTGATGCATACTATCAAATTTTTTACAGACTGTTTGCGATTAATTTTATATTTTATATTTATATTTATTTTAAAATAAAATATATTTGATAATAATAATTATTTTTAAACTCAAAATATTTAAAAGCTTATTTTAGTGTTTTAAAAATAATATTATTTATTTTTTTAAGAAAATAAAAATACATAAAAATACAATGAAAACACATAATTATGAACTGACTTTTCTTTCAATTTTAGATAACTTGAATTAATCTCTTACTGGATTCGGCAAAATTTTTAAACTAAACCTGATTAGTGATTTAATTAGCTAATTAGGCAGGATAAAAAAAAATTAACAAAATAGGCCTAGTCGCCCAGTCAGCGGGCGACTGGCGCTTCCCTAATTTAGGGACGAAAACCCGAGAGCAAAGCTCTCGGGTTTCCTGTTTTGCTTCGTTTCGCCGCCTGCTCCTTCCGCCAGATCTACGAAGGTAAATCTTTTTGCCGGCCGGATCCACCTCGCCGCCGGCCAGGGAAGTCGCCGCCGGCCAAGGTGGTCGCCGCCGGTCAGAGAAGTCGCCGCCGGCCAGGAAAATAGCTTGGAAGGTTTATTTTCGCCGATTTAGGTATTTCTAACCCCAAACGAAGAAGAAATGTATTTTGTATGTGTTTATCTGGATGGTTTAGCTAATTGTTATGATATTAATAAGAGATCTGTGATAGATCTGAAATTATGCACAGTTTTGATTTAGGGTTTTCTGAAATCACTAGTTGTTCTTGCCATTTTTGTTTGGTTAATAGCATCGTTATGAGAATATGAATCATATTATGTTATTATAGAACAAAGTATAGTCTCTCCTTGAATATGGTGGATCTAGTAACTAAATTTTTTTATCGTGATCTAGAAAAATTAGGAAGTGTGTATGTGTAGTTAATTTTAGGGTTTATGAGATCGTGATCGATCGAAAATGTGTAATTTTATTTAGGAAAGCTTCATTTTTGTGCAACGTTTTTTTTTTTTAGGAAATGTGTATGTGTGGTTTAATTTAGGGTTTAGGTGATCGTGATCGATCACGAAATTGTCATTTTTTATGTAGGAAAACTTCATTTTTGGCGCAATGTTTTATTTTTTTATTTAGGAAATGTGTATGTGTAGTTTAGTTTAGGGTTTAGGAGATCTGTGATACATCTGAAATTGTGCATCATTTTTATGTAGGTGTTTTATTTTTGCTTTCAAAAGAGAATGATTGGATTTGGATTTTATTTATCATATTGCGAATGGATTCGCTTTGTTTAGGTGAAATATTAGGATCGAGTTATGGCTTGAATCGTAAGTATTTATCATCTTTGTCATATATTAATGCTGAAATTTTTGTGCATAATAGGTAGCAGTTCGAATACTGGTTTTACAAATTTTGATGAGTTCAAATAGTGTATTTATTGTTCTTTATTATGATGGTGAACTCAGAGTAAGTGATGAGTTCATTCCAACATATATTGGTGGGAGAATTACCCAATCAAGTTTCACGGATTAAATTTGAGGAATTACAGAGAAAAGTGAGGTCGTTGAAGTTAGATCCATCAAGATTCTTAACTGGGTCGCCTTGGAACCGGATTTGCACACACATTAATGATGATGAAGTTTGTGAGACTATTATTAATGCAACATGTTCATCTCTGGTGTATGTTGAATCGAGCAACTTCCACGCGGAGATAGATGGCTAGCAACGTCGAGCATCAAGTGGTGGGATCAAAGAGATTACATAACACCACCTCGATAAGTACTCGGGAGATATATGAGGTCGCCGAGGGAAAATGAATATCATGCTAGCACAAGCTCTGCTCAAATGTTGAACCCACAAGATAATGATGTGTACCCACCATCTGATGTAAATGTTGAATACGAAACTATGCCTAGTGGAGATAGTAGTGATGAGGATGATGATGATTATATTGACTCTGAGCGAGATGATTTAAGGGCAGCAGAACCATCTCATACGGTCAGAGATCTGATTGTCGATTACTCAAGGAGAACGTCATCGAGGAGCATTTTATACATAATAATGATTATATGCGCAGTGCTCAGACCACCAAAGAATGGGATGAAGAACTAGCATTTGATGGCCCATCAGATGATTCAATCTTCGAAGACGAGAATTGCATCCCAGAAGAATTAGTGGAAGGTATGTGCTTTCATGATAAGAAGCAGTTGCAATTTGCTATCACGATTATAAATAATGTTGAATATGTCATATATGCCTCAAGCAAATCAAGATTTATGTCGCGGTACCATTCACCCATGAGACCATGTGTGTATGTACATGCCCCGCTAAGAGGTTGGGTGGAACTTGGAGAATTGGTTCTGGCTCATCACTGAGCCATTCAATTCTTAATGTCACAGGTGCAATGCACATCACGCTTTTATAAGTTATTTCATCAACCCGCAAGGCCCTTGGATCTCAAGCCTGTGGGAGATTATTGGACGATAGAGTTGAAGTTCAATATACGAGTGTCTTATATGAAGGCTTGGATGCGAAGAAAAGCGCTAAGTCTATTTTTTGGTTGGGAGGAATACAGTCATTGGGAAAATTTATAAATTTTGCACATCTGTTGCAAATACCGATCATACCCACGTAATCAAATAGATTTCAACTACGCTCGGTCTTTTGAGCCTTCAATACGTGGTTGGCTGATTGTCGCCTGCTTTGTGTCTTGACGGACTTTTCTCCAGTAAGTGCAGGCACTCTACTCAATCTTTGGGATCGATGCGACAATGGGTTATTCCATTGGCCTTCGCAGTGGTTGAATAAAGCATCGAAGTCTTGATTTGGTTTTACAAACTCTTCGTGTCTTGATCCCATTAGTGTCACGAGGGTGACTATGCTTCATCTCGATAGACATGCGTGTCTTGTCCGTCGCCGAGAAATCTTCCCATGGGTCGCTCACCGCTTCGCTTATGCCATTTGGGAGAACTTCAAGAGAGCAAGACGTCAACTTGGCATACCGATGTAGAATTCATAAAATGTAGTATGGGAAACACGTGATGACATCCAATTTTCAAAAGGCACATGTCGACATTAAGAATATTAAGCATAATGACCGGCTACTTTCAAGGGATGTTCAACAATGGACTAAAACTCATGATAACGGGTACAGGTACGGCACGATGATGACAAATGCAGCAGAGTGCTTCAACGGTGTGCTTAAACGTGCACGTGGTTTACCTATTCAAGCTCTGATTATGGCAGTTTACTATAATATTGTTTCATTTTTCACAAAACGCCTTGAAAAGGTCGCCGCTTCTACAAAGGCAACAAGAAAACTTGTTTTTCCCTCGTGACTACACTTATTGCTAATGAACGTGAGGCACGACGATTACCTGAACCTGTTAGAATTAGCATGTCTGAGTATCAAGTGTTTGATGTCAGCAATCGAACCCACAAAGTTGAAATTTCTGAGAACTATGGGTGCAATCAGACGTAGACTACGCCTTATCACCTACCTTGTCTACACGTGATTGCAGTTTTGAGCCAACGCCACCTAAACCACGTGCATTACGTCTCTGTGTACTACTTGCAAAATTATAGTAGTACCTACCAGGGAGAGTTTCATGTCCGACGGAGGAGGGGCGATTACATCACGTAAGGCGCTAATTTAAACTTATACCCCCCACCTAATATTAGCCAAGCAGCGATTTAAAATACCATGGATGAGAACATTCTAAAAGTACCGAGTGCTTGTTTGTAAGACCCAGGGCATAATAGGTTACGTGTCCTCGGCGTGCAAAGTGATGTTTGAGGTCTTTTGATGTCATGTTGTGTGTTTGTGCTATTGTTGTATTAATCCCTCTTGTTTTGATGTCATGTTGTGGAATTGATTTTAATGCTCATGTGCTTCTCTATTTTAAATTTGTGTTGGATTTAACTCATTGTTTTGGAATCCATTTGTTGGCTTATCTTTCATCCTTGATTCAATTTTATAATTATAATTGTGTGGATAATCTCTCTTACTACCATTTCAAAATTGAAAGATTTAATTTATTTGATTTGAGCTCTTTTTGTTGTTGTGGTATTAAATAAGGGAAAATTTAATGTATTTAAATATGATAATTTTATATGAAATAGACTTTGGATCAAGTCTATTTTCATTCAATTCTTGAGATCTATTTTTTCAACTAGGATTCCACTTCAAAGCTCTTATAAATATACTCTTTAGTAGAATGTAATTGCCAAAAAAATATATATATATATATGCATCCTTTGAATGTCTATCATGATCACTAAAAATATTTCTGTGCCAATGTATGTGCTTGTTTTACTTAGCGTTGTTGGCGATGCTCTATTCTAATTGCGTCTGATTGAGAGGTCGCACACTTGTTGATGTTCAAGGAATGGCCTTGCCCCTCGATTCATGGGTGCATTGAGAGATGTCGGCGTTGTCAGATCTGATACATCAAGCTGGATCATCATTTCGACGTCATGGAGCCGGTGCCCGCGACAACACATTCCACTTTGCTATAGGTGAGATGACGATCACGCTACAGGATGTTGCGATGATCCTAGGTTGAATAGATGGCCCTCCTCTTATGGCGATTATCGCCGTTGGTGGAGAGGCGGCTATGGCCAGCGTGGTTGATTGGAGTATCCCGAGACGAACCGTGTATCGTGATCCGATCCATCCACATGTCACTTCGCAGTTTCATATGGGTCAGGCGCATGCACGCACTTGTTTACCTTTACGATGGTTGCGGTGGACTTTTTACAGGGATTCATACCTAGATCTACCGGAGCACCAGTTTATTATGCATATCAGAGCATACATACTGTTTGCCATTGGTTCTTTTCTTCTTCCCGACACTTCAGGATCAGAGGTCCACCTGCAGTATCTACCATTACTTGAGGATATTTATTCTTTCGGGGTTTTCGGTGGGCTCAGTGCTTGCATATCTTTACGAGAGTTGCATGAGGCAACGCAAGCGCAACATAGCGAGGATGTATTCATTTCACGCGGTATGGGCACAGGAGCACATTCACGTTGGCACTACCTACGTGTTCTATCCCTCTACATTGATGGTCTTAGTGTTGGATGTTTGGAATGAAGTATTTGTTAATGCCGGATCCAACATCGAGTATATCTGAGGATGACGGATGGACTTCTGAGTCGTTACGCTAAATAGCATTCAATTTGACTTCTTTTTTGTTATGGAATTTTAAATTTTAGAGTTGCTTATGGTACATGCAGTCATCAGAGCCATATATGGACATGAGATCCATGCGCATAGTATATGTTTGCGGAGAGGAGATATGGCTATCCAGTACCACCGATTTGTTGGAAGAGGGTAGAGTGGCACCACTGATCGTGTGCCGCGTTCATGCCTCCCATGATTGATGTTGACGATAGATCCATCGCTTGTTGTTTTGATGGGCGTGGAAAGGCCGACGTTGATTGGAGTGTGTACCACCACTCCACATTACTGATGGGAGCGGCGACGTTGGTTGGTTGTGGATTCAGAGATGATCGGGAGCGGCGATCAACCTAAGTGAATGCGATCTTGGGCTTCACTTTATGCCGGTTCGCGATACATACTACCCCCGTCGCTGGAGAGATCGCCTTATGGTAAGTCTATGTGAAATTACAATTTGCTTTCCCTTGTTACGGTGAAACCCGATATAAATTTACTTTCTTCCCGGCGTGACCACATCCCGAATCGAAGATATATTTCGCTATTTGAGAGGGTGACCAGTTTTCCATCGGACTATATGACAAATGCGTAGATCGAGGCGGAACATGCATATATCGGCAGATAGGATATAGACATTCCGTGCACTTAGACATCGGAGAGCATGCCGTCGATGGATGTGGGTCCATCATATACGCCCGGTGGTACGCTCCTATCCATTCACACACCCCACTATTCATATCGATGCTATGTGGTCTCGGATGAACCCATGGCATGCACCGATCCGCCCCATATGCTCCGTCATTCCACATGACACCGCCATATCACGGCATTACCGCGTACTGGTTGCCATCTCGCCTGAGATACACATATTGACTTGGGATGTTCGCAACAACCGTGGCAGTGGGCGAGGAGGAGGATCGTCCGGCATCATTTGCGTGATCGGCCACGTCGACCACCATCTCATTACACTCCCGGTAGCGATCGATTCCACCGCTCAGACATCGACGCGATAGTTGTATTTTTTTTATCACTTTATGTCATGTAGTCGATCTTTTTTTTTTTATGTCCACTTATTCAAATTCGGTGATTGTACATTTTTTGTTTGTTATCAATTTAGTTTTATTTGGTTAACTCACAACTATTTAGACTCATAGAAAAATTAACACACTTATAATGTTTAATATTATCAAAAAATCGATGTATTCAACAAGCATTGTGTTAAGATTACACAAACGAGATCCGTAATATTTTAATTTATTTACGCGTCAAATTTTTTACATCTCCAAAGATTTTAAACAAAAAAATACATTTGAAAAAATCGGTGATCCGTCAAAAGTTATCAACATAAAAGTTGTAAAATTTGTTATTATCTTTCCAACGATGCTAAACACCAAAATTCGACAACGATAAGCGACATGACCAAAACGAAGTCATGCATCAATATTATTATTTTTTTTATCTCACACATTTTCAAAACTGCTCAGCGGGCTACATTGTCGAAAGTCAACATGAAAGTTGTAGAATTTTTCATTATCTTTCCAACGAAACCAACTACGCGAAATTCTGAAAACTACTGAACCTGATATGTTCAAAAAACAGTCACTGTCGAATTTTTTTTTTTTTAAAAAAAATTAGCCGATCACCATGGCGAGAGGCATTTATTAATTTTTTTTATCCTGCCTAATTAGCTAATTAAATCACTAATCAGGTTTAGTTTAAAAATTTTGCCACTGGATTCTATCTTTTTTACTTGACTGCCTTTGTTTAAATGAGCAAAAGAGCCTCTTTTACGGGCAGTGAGTCCATAATCTTCAACCATATCTATATAGTCCACTAGATTAGCTATAGCAAGCTTGATTAAAGTCACAGAAAATTGAATTTCTGGACAAAATCTTCTTCCTGCACCGAACGCCAAGGGCTGGAATCCATGGCTGTTAAAATTCAGGTCTCTTGCTTCTCCATTTATGAACTTTTACGGCTGAAACTCCTCCAAGGAGTCCCATATCTTTGGGTTCCTTCTTATGGTCCAAGCACTGATGAGGACCAATGTTCTTTTAGAAATTCTGTAGCCTCTGATGCTTGTGTTTTATGTAAGTTGCTGAGGTACTATTATAGCACTTGGAGGATGAAGCCTGAGAGCCTCTTTTACTACTGCTTTGAGATAGCTCATCTCTGCCACTTGTTCATACTTGCCTACTACTTTGGTTATTTCTTCCCTGAGCTTTTTCATGGCGTTTGAGTGGCAGAGGAGCTCGACCATAGTCCACTCCATGAAAATGAAAGTTGAGTCTGTTCCAACACCTAATATGTCGTGTGGCATGATTAGTGGAAATTGAGTTCAAAGATTATTAACATAAAAGCAAAAATTTAGATTAATTAAGATCTGAATTTAATTAGATAGTTATTTGACCATTAGATTTATTTATTTTAAAATAAATATATTATACATAAAATCAATTATTATTATTTATATATTTAATACTCATAATGAAGTAAATGTATTTATTACTCTCTCTCTCTCTCTCTCTCTCTCTCTCTCTCTTATATATATATTATATAACTTGAAATATATAATATATATATATTTCCTTCGTCTATCTCTTAATATAAATATTTCCTTCAACATCCTCAATAAGATGACAACATAATGAATTATAAGGCACTGTTCCATATATATGAAAATCCCTCTGCAATTAATAAGGTACATATAATGCACAAGTTTTTTTTAATCTAGGGTTATTACAAGAGCTTTGACCACCATTGAAATCAATATTTAGCTTTCCAGCGATGGCATTCCCATGACTTATCTAAAACAAGGGAAGAATGATTCAGAATTTTACAATAATCAATGGATTCTATCAGCCTTCAAAAGACATAAACAATAAAAAAAACACTGCTAAATAAGCAATTTGCTTTACCACAAAGAATACCCCAAACAAGTTTACAAAGCCCAATGACACTAGTTTAATGAATCAAAGTAGAGAATCAATCATACATTGCTTTGTGGCCATATGATTAGTCAATGAGTTTGTTAGATAAAACCACCTCTTTATCATAAACTAAAAGCTTGGCATCATCATTAATGAGAGCTAAAGCTCTAAGTAACTCCTAAAAAAAAAAAAACGACCCTTGAAAGTAATGAATCCTTTCATACACTAGCATTCTCACGAGTAACATGTAGGCATAATTAACAAAATAATGTGTATTAATACAAAAAATTGTAATATTGTATAGAAGAAAGTAATTACATCCCCAGCCCACCCCCCGCCCTAAAAAATGTCCATGATAAGAAATATATAACTAAATTGTTTCTTTATTAATACACATTAGTTTGCTTCATTATATGATTATTTTATTTGTTTTTATTTTGGATCTTTATTTACATGCCTTACCTGTTTCAATATTGATATATCAAATCAAGCACGAATCTTGAGGCAATATGTGTATTAATTTTTTTTGGATTTAAGTTAGCAATGATTCAAGCTTTTAACAAATTGAATGTCTCAACGAGGCGAGTCCACCAATGCCAAGAATGGGTTGGTTCAAACCCAAATGATCAAATCAAGCTTAAGAAGTGTATTTAAAGACTTTGAGATATTAATTGGATAGTCAAATGATTTTCAAATTTAGCATGCTTATAGTCGAATCGAACAGTCAGACAAGAGGAATTTGATAAGTCCATGATCACTTAAATCGGAGATCATTAAAGTGCTTAAATTATCAAAAAAAATTTTATGATCAAAGTAATCAATTAGAAATGTTCGAAGACATGCTTTAAATTTTTGGGTATAATTCTCAAAATTTCACTCTTAAAATCCTATAAGTAGCACCTCAATCTCACCATGAAGGGAGAGAAAGCTTAGAGAGATAGCTTAGAGGGAGCAATAGGAAATTATATTGAAGAGATATAAAAAAAAGAGCTAAGAGCTCAACTAAAAAGTTTGAAGCCATCCACTACCAACAATAAACGTCGACCACCACCGTTACAACCCGACCACCAACATACTGATGTTGTAACCTCATTCTAAGACTATCATTGCCTGATCTATACACAATTTTGTATTTACATTTTCTTCAATCTAAGAGAATAATGAAACTTTTATAAATTAAAATATATAATGGACTATCTTGATTAGGCAAGGCTTGTAGTCTTTTCCCCTATTTCTAGAATTTTTCTCATGTAAAACTATTGTGTTCTCCATACTCTCTATAATTATCTATATGTATGTTAGATCTTCATGCAAATTTCAAATTTTTTCACTCCATGTTGACCCCACTTTTGGAGTGAGTTCTCAACTTGCTCATCATAGATCTAGGACTCTTATAGACACTAAGAGGTTCTTAGTCCTAAGACACTTCTGGTAATTAGGTGAACACTTAACTTAAGCCTAAAGACTTAGAAGGGTTAGCCATACAGATAGGTCATGTCTTAAGGATTTAGAGAGACTTGCCTACCTTCTAGCCTAAACCCGACCTAAGCTTTCCTTCTCAAACCAAACCTCAAATTCATGCCAAATCCAAACCAAATTTCTAAGTTCACAATCAATCCCATAATCAAATCCAAGCTCAAAATTCTCCATAAACCTTATGATTGAATTCCATGGCCTTAACCTTAGCCAAGTCCAATTTAACTCCAATTCAAGTGATTTTCTCAAAGATCAATTCAACCTATCAATCTTTTATCAAATCCAAATCCAAACTCAATTCCAAATGATTGAAACCCAAAATCAAATCCAAGTTTCAAAATTCCTTCCTAAGCCATATGACTCACTCTCATAAGCTTAGCCAAATCTCCTTCTACGTTATCTAAAAATCAATTGATTTCTTTATAAATCAATTACTCATTCGTTTATATTCACAAATATAAATGAAATCTATACTCAAATTACCAAAATTAAATGAAACTAAATTAAACCAAACCAAGACTCTTCCTAAGCCATATGGACCTACTACCATAAACTTGACCAAATTTTAACCCAAATCAACCCAAAATTAAATGGTTTCTTTATAAATCAATTATTCCTTCATTTATATTAATAAATATAAATGAAAACCACCTTCCAATTACAAAAAATAAATCAAACTAAATTAGTTTCCTTCTTAGCCCTTTTGACCTACATCCATGAGCTTGGTCAAATTTGCTTCCAAATCACTCTAAACTCACATAAATAAAAATAAAATATAAATCCACATAGCCAAAACTAAATCCAAAATTAAACCAAAACAAACTTTATACATTTTAAGTCAATTTCTTGGACTTAACCAAAATCCACCTAAACCAAGTTAAAATCATTGGATTTTCTCTTGAATCAATCATTCCTTCAATCATCTAGCCAAATATAAATGAAACTTATAATTATCAAACCAAACTCAAGTTAACTCAAGTCAAGCCCAAGTTAGCCCTTTTAACTTGAAAACTTCAAATGAGCCAAAGTCCATTGGACTCCAAATCGATTGCAATTGGATTTATATTTCAATCCTAGGCTCATATATAAGTTCAACTAAACTTGAATCAAGCCAAAAATAAGCCAATCTCCACTTAACCCAAAGTGTCCTAAAAGACTTTTTTGAGCCAAATTCTAATCCAACCTGAATTGGATTGAACCAACCTCATCCAAGCCTCATATCATGATCAACAATCACCCTAGGATGATCAATCACCTCAATTGGGTCAAACCAAGTCAACTAGATCCTTTGACCAAGCCAACCATTAGCCCAAATGAAACCTAAACTATCCAAAACTCACCATACATCAAATCAATTGAAACCATTGATTCACGTCAACCTATAATCAATGATTGAACATGAATAAACCCTCAATTGAGCCAAACCAAGTCCAATTAGACATTTGACCCAAGTTGACCCAAATTGTCCTAAAAGGCCAAAATGGGTCAAATCATAATCTAACCTAAATTGAATGCAACCAATGGCTCAAGTTCATTCCAAATTGATTATTGAACTTAACCAAAGCCATAATTGAGCCCAATTTGACCAATTTGTCAACTTGACCTAACCTAGCCCAAATTGATCTAAAGGATTAAATGGGCTAAAATCTAAATTAAATCTAAATTGATTCAGACCAATGCTCACAATCATTTTCAATTAATCAGTTGAACATGAATCAACACCTAACCCAACCCAATTTGGTTAATTTGATCAAATTGGTCAACTTGACCCATTTGACCCATTTGATTTCAAATGAGCTAAAATTAAACCTAGACCAAATTAATTGAAATCACTTGAACCAAAACTCTTCAAATCATCATTTGAACCTAACCAAATGCCTTGGTTTGACCCAATTTGATCAATTGGTCAACTCAACTCAACATGACCCAATATGAACCCATTTGACCAAATGACTTTGGTGGCTAACCAAACCCAACCCAAACTCATCCTAGGTTAGCCCAAAGTCAACCCAAAATCCAAGTGAGTCCAATCCAAGCTATTGTCCATTGTTCAAGCCCTCTTTACATAGGATTTCACCTAAAAATGGCAAAGTCCACTCTCCCATTATATGACAACCCTCACTCACCCCATTTGGGGTCTAACCTAACCTCCTATCCCACTCTAAACTGGCTAGGACTTACCATGGACCAAAGGGAGGTGAGCCAACTCACCTCCCTTACAAGCCGAGCAACCAAAGGACCCAAGTGAGGAGATCAACCAAAATCAACCTTGGAGGCTCTTGCTATGGCTTCTCCTAATCCAAACGAGCCACATGGACTTGATGGCAACCACTCTAGTGCTCTAGCAGCGGCTGGTTGGCCAAAAAATAAGAAGCCATCTTGTCCATCCACCTTAGAAACTGAGGGGTATACCCCCTTAATTCACATGGGAAATGCATCAATTCAATTCATCTGAGCTTCCTAGTGTGAATCTGAACCTCATTACAGTCCTCAAAGCCATCCCAAGCTCCCCTCTTTCGGCATTTCTCCTCCCAGTGTGAAACTGAAACATGGCACTCCAATCTTGATCCTAACTTTGCCAATACTCCATTTCAATCAAATTCCTCTTACACACACCTTCCACTCACATCATCGAAGCCACCTAAGTAATTTCCCAAGCTCCCAAGCCACCAGAGGAATGACTTCGATCACCATCGAGCTCCAAAATGATGAAAGTGGATCCACCGAGCGAACCAATGGGAATTGCCTTGATTGCTTCTCAACAGGGCCTCGTCTCTACTAGACGAAGCTATCTCCATCAATCCCACCTCTGATCTTGAGCTCCGATGAGGTAATTCCTCAAAAGTGTAGAAATAGAAAATTTTAGTTGGAGTTCTTTGAAGAAAATTTGCATGTGAGTTGATATTGATTGTTGGATGTGTATGGTTTCCTTCCCTAATGGTGTGGGTTAATTTTGAAGTTAATTCAAGCTTGGGTGAGCTCGAATCGAGCAATCCATGGAAGATGGCCTCCATCGTTCATCGCTCATGGAAGGAGGATCACAGGCCATCTATTCTACATTATTGAAATGGATGACTCTGATCAGATCACGCTAGATCCATCTATTTTCTCCCTTTTACACCGCAGGATTGATTTGCGCTGTCCAATCTGAGATCAGACAACGGAGATCAATATCGCGTCTGCCACCGGCTGACTTAGCACGTGGATGTGACAACTTAAATAGCCAATCTCGTGAGGTCACATGGAAAATGCGTTGTTGACCTCACTTTTGGAGTGAGTTCTTAACTTCCTCATCATAGATCTAAGACTCTTATAGTCACTAAGAGCTTCTTAGTCTTAAGACACTTCTAGTGATTAGATGAATACTTAACCTAAGCATAGAGACTTAGAAGGATTAGCCATGAGAATAGGTCATGTCATAGGGATTTAGGAAAACTTTTCTACCCTATAGCCTAAAACTCAATTCATGCTTCCTTCCTCAAACCAAACCTCAAATTCAAATCTAAATCTTAAATAAATTTCAAATCAAATGATTAAAATTCATGACCAAATTCAAATTACAAAATCCATTCCTAAGCCATATGAGCCACCTTCATATGCTTAGCTAAAACCCCCTTTAAACCAAATCAAACTTGATTGATTTCTTTATTAACCAAACCTAAGCCAAACCAATGCAAACCACTTAAGACATAACTCTTGAAAACATCATTTGAACCTAACCCAAGCCTTGGTTTGACCCAATTTGGCCAATTGGTCAACCCAACCCAACATGAACCCAAATGAACCCATTTGAACAATTGAAGCCAAACCACCCCAAACCAACCCATGGGATCCTAGGAGCTAGCCAAACTCGACCCAAACCACCCCTAGATCATTTCCAAACTAGCCCAAATCCAAGTGGGACCCAATCCAAGGGGATTAGCCATTGGACAAACCTCCCCACATTGGATTCTTTCCATATATAGCCAAGTCCACTCTGCTATAATTTGGGCAGTCATCCAAGTGCCAAATGGGGTGCGCCTAGCCTTCATAGCCCACCCTAAAATATCTAGAATTAGCCATGGACCAAGGGGAGTTCACCTCCTCCCTTCTTAAGCCAAACTGAGCACCCAAAGAACCAAACCAACCCAATCTCCCTATATCTTGCCTTAAGCTCCCTACCATAACTTCCTCCAACCCTGGCGTGCCACCTGGAGCTGATGGTGATCCCTCCGACACATCGATGATGGCAAATCAGTAGAAATTCAGGGACGGATCTCATCCATCCATCACACATGATTGATGGGTATACTCTCTCAATTCGAACGGGATTGAGCATGATTCACATTAGGTGAGTTTCTTGAGTGATTTCGAAATCCCAGAGAGCTTCCTAGACTACCCCAACCTCCTTCGATTGTGCATTACTCTCTGCATGTTAAATCATAATAGGGGAGATCTCCCTTGATTCAAACTTGTCCATCTCTCAACCAAACTCCAATTAAACTTGCACACACCTTCACCACACCTAATCCAAGCCAACCAAATTGTTTTCCAAGCTTCCAAGCCGTCAAAGATAGGAGCTCGATCAAGATCGAATGCCTAATAGGAGGATCTTGGTCCTTAGAGCAAACCATCTCAAATCGAAGCTCGTGCGGCTCAACAGGGCTTCATTTCTACCAAATGAAGCTACCTCAGTTGATCCCACCACCAGACATTAGCTCAAGTGAGGTAATTTCTCAAAATTGATCCTTGTATGAAAAATAAGTTGGTCTTTTGCGAAGAGAATGTTCATGCCATGAGATCCTAGCTGTTGGATGTGTTCGTCTCCTCATCTTGATGGTGTGAGATCATTTTGATTCTAATCTGAGCTCGGATCAAATGAGGAAAGATGGTTCATCTTTCACTACTCACGAAGGAGACTGATCATGGACCATCTATTCTGCATGATCAGAATGGACGATCATGATCAAGTCGCATAGAATCCCTTGATTTTTTCCTTCAAAATCGTGGTGGTCCACGGGAAAATGCATCTGCTACAATCTGAGTCAACATTTTGATTTGACAACTTAAATAACATATCCCATCACACCACGTGGAAAGCGCTGGCCGCATTAATGTGTTTGGATTAAGGTATTAATTAGCTTAATTAATCTATTTTAAGACTGAAACTTCTAAATTTTATAACTAATTGTAGAAAATCCAAAAAAAATATAAATGAGGATTTTAAAGATATTTCAAAGGGAAACCCATTAAAATTATTATTAATTAATTTTGAACAATAATTTTTGCTTAATTAAGGTTTAACTAATATTTTAATTAGCCAAATTACTCTCTGATTAATTATTCAATTAATCTCAAACTTTTCAGAGATGTTTAGCGGATGACCTGTGCCTTCCCCATTTTTCTTGGGATTTATTGGATAGTTAATTAGGAAAATAAATGGATTAAGCCTTAATTACTCTCTTACATTAATTAATGATAATTAAGCAAATTAATAATGGATTAATTAATTAATTAACCTTATTACCCTCTGTTAACAGTGAAAAGTCTTAGGAAAGTGGTTTGGGTTCACTCCTTATAACCATTTCATTAAGCCTCTCCATTTGTTTCAAATTAATTAAAGCTTAAGTAATTAATTAGCCACTTAATTAATTAATTAAAATAAAAGGAAATATAATTATTTCATACCCCAATTGATTATTTGAAATGACTTAGGGATTGGGATTGAGGCCTCTTCCTTGATCTCTTTCCCTAAGTTGATTTCATCATCCTAATTAAAACATAATCAAAGGATTTAATCAACCAACTAAAGGCTTAATTAAATGAATTGAAAATGCATGCCATTCTTAACTTTGATTAATCAACCTTGGGTAGTTCTTTAGATGTTTAATAGTCTAAGGTAATTTAATAAAATTATGATTGGCTCATATGTGTGAGAAAATTATAAAAGTAATTAATTAAATTCTTTAAGCCTAATTAACTATTAATCATGAGCCAATTACATTAGGACCTTTCATTCCTTAGGAGCATTGCTAATTTACTCTTCATGTGGTTGCATATCATGTTGTCTCATCATTAGTTAGTTAATTAACTTAAGGTGATGTAGGTAAGGGTTTAATTAATTGATTTAATTTATACCTCAACCTAATTAAGCCATAAAATCAATTTAATTTCTCTTCATTAATTCAAATTGACTCATACATGGGGAATGGGACTAGATTTAGCAAACCTCTTTCACATTTCTTAAATCAAATCAAACATGAAATAAAAAATGACTTTAAGAAATTTTGGTTTATTTTAAATAAGCTCATTTAATTTGATTGTCCTTAGGAATTAGTTAGATTGAATGAGGTTATATGATTGTGTTTCTTTATTTCTTTCCAATCATGTATTAAATATTGTATGCCACTTGTAATCATGCATTCATTTCTTCAAAAATTAATCAAATAAAAATGGTTTCTTTTATGCCAATTTGCATGTGTTGGCTCTAATTAAAAATATGTATGGCTATTATCACTATTAAATCTCAAATATCTTTTCAAAAGCTTCTTAATGATTAATAATATATGTTGTGCCTTTAGTTATACATATGTAAGAAGTGCATGTGGATATAAACCTAGTGTATGAAGTGGAGTTTCTTTCATTCATTAATATGCTAATTTGCATAAATATGAATGTTAATGGATATATTAGTCTGGACATCCCGAGGATACACATATTTAAGTAGCCCCAAAAAGGTCTTTACCTCACTCCCCTGGTGCAAAATATTGGGGACGTACCTATTTGATTTCATTCTTATGCATTTTGGCATTAGAATTTGGATAGAGCTTTAATTCTCTTACACAAATAAATTAATTAGATTAAATCCAACTTTTGTATAGTTTTTTTCATTCATATGGTTGTTTGCACATTCATATATACATAAGAGTAGTGAGTATATTAGTCTGGACATCCTAGGGATGCATGGCTTTAAGTAGCCCCAAGGAGGTGTCTATCTCACTCCCTTAGTGCAAAATAATGGCATCATACCTACTCAAAATGTTTATATATATATGTGTGTATATGATATAACTAGTGAGTGAAAATCATAATTTAATTAAATTGAATTCCGCTTTTGCATGGTTTTACATTCTTATAGTTCCTTGTACATTCATGTGTATATAGGAGTAATGGATATATTAGTCTGGACATTGCAGGGATGTACGACTTTAAGTAGCCCCAAGGAGGTTTTTCCCCACTCTCTTGGTGCAAAACAATGACGCTGTATCTGCTTAGAACTTTTATACACTTGTGTGCACATTTAATTAATGAATGAAAATCCCCTTTTTCTATTAGGAAGAAACATGCATTCATATTTGGTTTAAGTGGTTGAATTGCTTTGTTATGTGACTCGAAGTTCCTTTCTTATGCTTTTGTATAAGAATTTAGATAGAGCTTTAAATAATATGATAAAATAATTCAACCAAATGAAACACCAATTCCAAGTGTATTTACTTACATCCATCTTTTAAGTGTGCTATGATATACATTTCATGTGTAGGTGTGTTTAGGACTTAACCATATGCATGCTATATATGTTGGAAAGGAATGAACAAACATGTGTTATGTGATAATAGTTCATTCCAATTAATCTTGAGATATCTTTCTCATTGAATGAGTTAATTTAAAGTTAACATAAACCTAAGATTAATTAAAATATGTAATAATCCATTCACTAAAGAGAATTGTCTAATAAATTTATTTTAGATATGACTTAAGGTAGGGATAGAAGAGAGTGATCCTCTCTTTCTCTTTACAACACTTAGTTATTTTGTGTAGGTCAAATGAAGCAAAAGAAAACACTAAGTAAAATTTACAAATTAATTAAACTACTTAAAGTGAAATCATCATTCATAATTAAACTCCTTCATACTTAGGAAAGTGAAATAAAGCCTAGCTAGAACATGCCAGACATGCCTTGATCCACACACATTAAATTAAATCACCATTTTTAGCTTCATGTTAGGGCGGTGCATGGTTTGATGTATGCTTTTTTATGATGTACTATTATAGAATGAATGTTAGGATGTATGCTTCGTAGATTGGATGTTAGACCGTTAGCTTAATCTTATTTTCTGCAGGAGGTTGTACTTAAGGGGTGCTTAAAATGACTATAAATGCCCTCTTTTGTAGGTTGCTTAATCCCTAAGAACAATCTAAGTTAGGACAGGTGGACTTGGTTACCCATGTGCAGGGCGTTAAGTCCAAATTATTCATATAACTACTTGGTTTGTATGGTGTGTTTAGCTAACACTTATCTTGCAGGTGTAGTTAGATTTACTTTTTCATTCTTTTAATATAATTGTGCAATAGGAATTTTGTTAAGTGCTATGAAGGTAAGGATGAACATTGGCTAGAAAGTTTAATCTTGAGGGTACCATGTGATGCCTAGAAGCCTACTAAATCAAATGAAGTAAATCAAAATGAAGAAATAAATGAAGAATAAAGACTTAAAGACCCCACTTATAATACTTATCATTTATAATCTATAATTATTCTTTCATATAATGAGTTGTATAAGAGTAGAGCTTGGTTACCCATTTTTCTTCTCGGGTTATACAGTGGTACTCGACTACACTGGCCTTTTATTCTTTTATATTAAGTTTATAAATTATTTAAAAATTTGTTTATATTATGTAATAGAAATGGCATGTCTTTCATAGTTTATTATAAATATAATGATTTAATATGTGGCCTGGATTCGATTAGGCTCTTAGGAAAAAATTAATCTTTCTATCCCAACTATATCTCATAACCAAGTTTTCTAAATAACTCATAACCTTACTTAAATCCTAGCAATAAATCAAGATAATTAAAATATTCAGTAACCCCTAGTTGTATGTTATATGTCTAATATCACACATACATCTTCTACCACTCCTATGAAAAGAGGGCCTCCGTTCTTGCACATATGGGAACTGCTTGACCTGTGAGAGCAACTCCTACTAACGGAGCTTCACATTTTTCTCTCTTGATTTAGACCATAACTCATTTCATCATGCATTTAGGATTACAAAAATTTCATAGCTTTTGTTAAAATGAAGAGTCCAATATCAAATAAAATTTGATAAAGTTTGCATTAGACTACATCATTATTCATACTACTCATGCTTTAGTGTCTTAAGGAGTGGGTTTAAGGACTTTAGTTTCTTTCTATTAATAACATCCTAACCATATTGCAAAAATATATGACTTGACCACATGATTTTAAAATGTATGAGGAGTTAGCTATCTGCCACTCCAGGCGGTTATAAGTCCAGCAGTCGGGTGGCTTACCTCTTTTATGGAGATAAACTATATACCCATTTTCTCTTAGATTTAGGACATACTTTAGCCTTCGCTAAAGCTCTCTAGATTTAGAATCCGAGGTTGTTGTTTCCCCTCGGGCTATAAGAATAAATTCTCACCTCTTAGGCATTCTCACAATCTTGTGTTGTGAGATTATAAATCCTAGTAATAAAATTTTAATTCAAACATATAATCCTCTTCAATTTTAAACATATAAAGTCCAACCATAGGATAGTTTGGAGTGTTCACTAGGTTTTCTAGTATCATGAGCATTCCCTACTCATCTCCCTTTGGCTTTGATAATAAGTCTCTCCTTTTAATCTATTTCAATTGATTTTTCCAAACATAGCTAATTTATTGATAGTTCTATCTTTGAAATCTTTGGAGATAATAATTGCCTACTTTAATCAAGAGTATTCCTAAGGAACTAACCTTCTTTAGGATGTAATTAATTATGGGAGCTTGCCCTTGTAAAAAACTTTAGAACCCGGTTTAAATAAACTCTACTTTATTCATCCATGTAAAGTAGGGAAAAAATCTCTGATACATTCGAAGACCCATAATGCCTTAGGAGTCCTTATTAGGTGATTAGATCCATCGTATGGTATTGACTTTTATCTTTCAAGATAGTGCACTATGCTTTGATGTCATACCTAATCACCTCAATAAGTACACTATCAGATCTACATGTTGTCCCTTATACATATAAAATCAAAAACAAACACCACACATGCTACGTCAACGCACCATGTGGAACCGATGGGATTAGGCTTAATTAAAGCAAATTGATATATTTTTAAGGCTGAAACTTCTATAATTTATAATTAATTGTAAACAAATTCAAAAACTATAAATAATGGCTCATTTTGAAGGTATTTCAGTGGGGAATCAATTAAAATTATCCTTAATTAATTTTAAGCCATAATTCTGGCTTAATTAGGGCTTACTTATATATAATTAGATTAATTACTCTCTAATTAATTATCTAATTAATTTCAAACTTTCTGAGAATGTTTAGGGGGGTGACCTGTGACTCTCCTATTTTTCTTGGAATTAATTAGTTGGTTAATTGAGGAAATTGATTGTTTAAGTCTTAATTATCTTTTTAACTTAATTAAGGGTTAATTAAGCATGTGAACAGTAATTAATCAATAATTTTGATCTCTTAATCTCTATTTAATAGTGAGGAGACTTATGAAATTGGATTGGAGCCTCCCTCCTAATCTTTTCCCTAAGTTTCCTTCTCTTTTTCATCAAAATACTAATTAAGGATTAATTAACCAATTAATGGATTAATTAGTTAAATTGAAACCCCAAATCATATTAAATCATGTTTGATTGAGTGAGGGGCTTAGGAAATTAGGTTGGGACCTCTTTCCCAACCTTTTCCCCTTAAGCCTAGTTCATCTCAAAAGATAAACAATTAAATATAGTAATTAAGAAAAGATAAATGAATTAATCAATTAATAATTTGATTAATTAAATTAAAAACTAAATTAAATATGATTTCTCTTAATTAATCCATGGGTAGAGCTTTAGGTGTTCAATAATCTAAATATGTTTAATGAAATTATGGTTTGCCCATATGTGTGTGAAAACCATAAAAGTAATTAATTAAGCTTAATTAATTAATGATTGTGAGCTAATTGCATTAGACCCTTTCATTTCATAAGACCATTGATATTTAATTTTCAATTCATTTGAATATTACATTGGCTCATAATCATTTGATTAATTAACTTAAGGCAACATAGGTAAAAGTTTAATTAATTAATTTAATTCACATCCTAACCGAATCAATCCATAAAATCAATCTAATTGCTTTTAATTAAATCAAATTAACTCACATATGAGGAATGAGATTAGGATTAGCAAACCTTTCTCACACTTCTTAAATCAAGTTAAACATAAGATTGAAAGTGACATTAAGAAACTTACATTTTATTAAATAAGTTTATTTAATATGATTGTTTTTAGGAATTAGTTGGATTGAATGAAATTATATGCTTATGCATCTTTATTTCTTTACAATCATATTAAATGTTGTATGTCACTTGATTCATACATTCATTTTTCTAAAATTAATTAAATCAAATGATTTCTTTTATGTCAAGCTTGCATGTGTTGACTTAAATTAATATATGTGTGGCTATTATAATTATTAAATCCAAATCTATTTTTCAAAACTTATAAATGAATGATTATATATGCTATGAATTCTAGTTGTAAATACATAGGAAATGCATGTGATTATAGCTTAAGTGTATGAAGTAAAGTCTCTTTTCTTTCATTCATATATTGATTTGTGTAAGTAAGAATGTTAATGGGTATATAGCTTGGACATCCTGGGAATACGAGGCTTTAGTTAGCCTCAAGGACAAAAATACATGCTTGGTGGACACCATGTAGATTCACAGATGTTCTCATTAGGGTGATCGGGTATGATATTGAGCAATGATGTACTATCTCAAGAGATAGAGGTCACCATCATGTAATGGACCTAATCACCTAATGAGGAATCTTAAGGACTATGGGTCTTTGGATGTACGAGAGATTCTTACCCTAATTTATATGGAAAAGTAAAGCAACATTTATTTTAAATCGGGTTCGTTAAGTTCCCTATGAGGCAAGCCCTCATAGTTAATTACATCTTAAGGAATGAGATTTCTTAAGAATACTCTCGATTAAGGTAAATGATCATTATCTCCAAAGATTTCAAAGATAGGACTATCAATAAATTGGTTATTTTTAGAAGATCAAGTGGGATTGATCAAGAGGAGGGAGTTATTATCGAAACCAAAGGGAGATAGGTATGGGATGCTCACTGTGCTAGAAAACCTAGTGAGCATCCCAAATTATCATATGGTTGGGCTTTATATTTTTGAAAATTGAGAGGAATTATGTGTTTGGGTTGAATTTTTATTAAAAATATAGGGCTTACAATTCCACAACACAAGATCATGGAAATGCCTAAGAGGTGAGGATTTATGCTTGTAGTCTAGGAAGGGAAACAACAACCTCTGAACCTAAATTTAGGGAGCTTTGGCGAGAGCCAAGATACGACCTAAATCTAAGGTGAAAATGGGCATATGGTTTACCTCCACAAGAGAGGATAAACCACTCGACTATTAGACTTACAACCGCCTAGGGGAGCTGCCAGCCAACTCCTCTTTCTATTTTAAATACATGTAGATAAGTTTCTTTTGCAAGATAGCTAGGCTATTATTTATTTAGAAAGAGACTAAGTCCTTAAACACACTCCCTAAGAGACTAGATCATGTATGGCATGAATAATGAATTAAATCTAATGCAAATTTTTTTTTTATATTTTATTTTTATTTTTGGATAATTTATTTGACACAAGCTATGGGATTCATATGCCTAATGCATGAGAAATTAATTATGAGCCAAAATCAGCAAGAAGGAGGTGTGTTTCCACCATGGCTCTCAAAAGTTCTCTAGCAAAAGTGAAAGTCCTCCATAAGTAAGAGTGAAGTAAGGTGCTTTTTTATGCATGATGTGAGACATACAATATCCAGTTAAGGGGTTGCTAAATCTTTTATCTTGATTTATAACCTAGGCTTTAGGTGAGATTATGAGTTATTAATTTTTAGTTTTGAGTTGATTAATTTGATAGAAAATTTATTTTTTTTCCTAAGAGTCTAATCGCATCCAGGCCATTCATCAAAGCAAGAAAAAAAACTAGGAAAAATATCCCATCTTAGTGCACAAGCTAAACGAACATCTAACAATTTTATAAAGCTAGCGCAAAAGAATAAGAAGCCTTTGTGGTTGGGCTCCACTGCGCAAACCCAAAAAGAAATGGGTAGCCGAGCTCTACCCTTATGCAACTCGGATTACAAATGAATTAATTTCAATTTAGAAAGAATTCAAGTTATGGGGGTCTTCATTCTTCTTTCTTCATTCTTCATTTCTTCATTTCTTTCTTTCTTCTTTCTTCATTTGGACTTTTCTTCTTTTGATTGGTTAGGATGTGGTTGCTCCAAGGCTTCATATGGTGCATTAGACATGGTCTAATGACCAATGTTCATCCTAATCCCCCATAACATTCATTCCAAATCTTAATTGCAAAATTACATGATAAAGGGAAAATAAATCTAACTAAACTTACAAAATAGAGATTAGCTAAACAAACCACACAATCCCAAGCATGTATATGAATAAATTGGACTTAGCACCCCAAACATGGGTAACCAAGTCGACCTGACCTATTTTGGAATATGCTTAGGGGTATAAGCAACCTATACAACAAAAGAATTTATATTTTTATTACAGTGCCCCTTAAGCACAATCCCCTGCAGAAGATAATGATTAGACTAAGATCATCCTATCATCTAGTCTACGCACATACACTCTAACATCTAGACTAAAACATTACTATAGAAAATAAAATCAGGCATCAATCCATGCATCGTCCTAACATAAAGCTAGAAATGGTGTCTTAGCCTAATGTGTGTGCCATTTAAAACTTGTGTGGCATGTCTTAGCTAGGCTTTAAAGTTAGAATTTTCTAAGTGTGAAGGATTCAACTTAGAGGGTGATTTCATTTAAGTGATTTAGTTGATTTGTTAATTTTATTTGATGATTTGATTTGGTTTGAATGAACCTACACTTAATTAATTAAGTGTTGTAAAGAGAGGAAATGAGAAGAGAACCTCTCTTTCCTCCCTACCTTAAGTAATTTTTAAGGTAAATTCGTTAGTGATTTTATTTAGTAAATATTTTATTATGTATTTTAATTAATCTTAAGTTTATATTTTCTCTAAATAATCCTATTCAATAAGAAAGGTATCTTAGGATTAATTAAAGTGAATTACTATCAAAAAACACATAATTATTTATCTCTTTCCAGCATGTATATCATGCATATGAATGATCCTAAGCATATCTATACATGAAAATGCAAACCTTATCACACTTTGATGATGAATGCTAAGAAATATTGTTTAGGAAAATTTGGATGTTTCATGATGCATGATTTTGTTAAGTAGAAAAGAGAGAGCTCCTTTTATCCATTAATCAAATGCACATTTACATGTATGAAAGACATAAGTGAATACGACACCATTATTTTCTACACCAAGAGTATAAGGCACAAGACCTTCTTAGAACTACTTAAAGCCTTGCAATTCTGGGATGTCCAGACTAATATATCACTTTTCTTAAATATATATGCATGTCCAAAAAGAAAATAAATGGATGAAGAATCATGCAAAAGGTTTATGTTTGTTTATTTGATTTTGGTTGTTTAATTTACATGCAAAATGTGAAGATCCTTCTTAAGCCATAACATAGAAGTGTATAGGAATGAATTTAAGCAAGTGTTATGTTCTTTTCAAATGAACTATACACTTTGCAAATCTTATACAAACCTATGTTAAGAAAAGAGAAGAAAATCACATAACATATTTTATGTTATAATCATATGCAAGCTTATAAGTATTTATAAGTAGCATACCTTCATTTATAATCTTTGATTTATAGGTTTTGAAAATAATTTTCTTTTGATTTAATAGTGATAATAACCACTCATATTCTTAATTTAGCTAAAACTTGCAATTTGACATAAAAGAAATATTTCATTTATTTTGATTTGTTTTAAAAGATATGAATGCATGATTTCATATGGCATATAACATTTAGCATGCTTGAAAAGAAATAAAGTGATGTAAGCATATAATTCATTCACCCTAATTAATTCTTAAAGATAATCCTATAAAATAAGACCATTTAAAGTGAATCAAAATTCTTTAAAGAGATTTTTATTTTTGTTTTGAATTTGATTTAGGAAATGTGAAAAGAGTTTGCTGGTCCTAACCCATTTCCCCCATGTGTGAATTGATTTAGTTTAATTTTTAGAATAATTAGATTGATTTTATGTTTTATTTTGGTTAAAGTGTGAATTAAGTCTATTAATTACCCCATACCTACACCACTTTAATATAATTAACCTAACAATTATGAGCCAACATATGATATGCAACCACATGAAATTTAAATTAGCAATGCAGTTAGGAAAGAAAGGGGCCTAATGTAATTGACTCATAATTATTGATTAATTAAGCTAAAGGGTTTAATTAAGTACTTTCATAACCTTCCCACACATATGAGTTGAAAATGATTTCCTTAAATTTACCTTAGGCTTTTGAACACCTAAGGATCTACCTAGCAAGAGATTGATTAAGCTTAAATTGGTTTTGAAAATTTGATTAGATTAATTAAGTAGATCATTAGTAGATTAACCCTTAATTAGGTTTGGATTAAAGAAGAAAGAGCATTTAGGGAATAACTTAGGGAAAGTATCCCAAACCCATTCCATAAACCTCCTCTTCACTTAAATAATGTTTAATTATCTCAATTAAATGATTAAACCACTATTCATATGATTAATTATTCTTAATTACATAAGAGCATGATTAGGGATTCATTAATTGATTTCACCAATTAGCTCATTAATAAATTCCAAGAAAATTAGGGGAGGCAGAAGTCATCCCCTAAATATGTCTAGGTAGTTTAGAATTAATTAATGAAATGATTAGGGAGTAATTAAGGTTATTAAGTTTTCCATTAAACCCTAATTAAGGTTATTAAGTTTTTAATTAAACCCTAATTAAGGAGAATTCACTATTCAAAATCAATTAGAAAATAATTTATTGAATTTCCCTCTAAATTATCTTTAAAATGAAGTTGAGTTTGCATTTTTTGGATTTTTCTACTTTTGATTATGAATTTGTGAAGTGTCTGTGATTAATAAGTAATTAAAAAAAATCTAATTATATAACTAATCCCATCGGCGCCACATGGGCTGCTGACGCGGCACACGCTTTCCATATGGCGGGACGAGATTATTTATTTAAGTTGTCAAATCGATTGCCCGTTAGCCGACGGCACTACGCACTTTCCCTTGGGCCGTCCGATCAAGGATCAGATGGTCAAGATCAAACTCGTGATTTCAAAGAGATAAATCAGAAGATCTAATGTGTTTTAATCAGGGCCGTCCATCCAAAACACACAGGATGGATGACCCATGATTCATCCCTACCTTTGCCTGTGGGTGACGGAGACTATCCATCCTCCATGGCTTGATCTGAGCTCACTTGAGCTCGGATTAGGTAGAGATTCACCACACCATCAAGAAGCATAGAGAAGAAGATCCAACGGTTGAATTTCAATGGGATTATAATTCCCTTCATAAAAGAACAAACAATTTTCAATGGGAGCTCATTTTGAGTCATACCTCGTTGGAGGTTATCATCGGAGCTTCCAACGGTTGAGGTAGTTTCGTTTAGTGGAGATGAAGCCTTGTTGAAAGTTTCAAGACTTAAGATGAAGTGGATCTTCCAATTGACTAAGCTTCCCTCTAATGGCTTGTGGCTTTGGTCTAGGTCTACCTTCCTGTGGCTTGGATGCTTGGGATTTACTTTGGGTGAGCTTGACTTAGTCCCATGATGGTGCTTGCAAGAGAAATTAGAGTTTGATTGAGAATTGAGCAAAGTGAAAATCTCCCTCACCTCCCTTATTTCGGCTTTCAAGAAATCCGAGAAGGGGAAATTATAATAAGCTTAGGGAAAGTTGGAGAAGTTTGCCTTTGATCCTCTGAGCTCAATCAAATGCAAGGAAGGTCGTATGAGTGGAAATGACGGAGAGTATATCTCCCACTTGGATCGAATGGGCTTGTTCTTCCATTTTGATCAATTTCCTTAGTGAATGGATGGCTGTTTTTGTTGGAATCCATGTGCGGTTTGATGGGAGTGGGAGGAGGTGCACATGTGCTAGGTGAGTTTGGGAGGTGATCCAAGTGGAGAAATTTGATTGGAGGGGTTAGTTTGGCCTTGGATTAGGTCATGGCTATCTCAAACCCATTGGGTCATGTGCACCACCCCCCTTGGTGTCCAAATGGTCCACTAGGAGGATGCCAAGTGGCCATGAAAGAAATTGACCAAATTCTAAGTGGATTTGATCATAGGTTACCTTTTGACCTAGGGATAAAATGGTCATTTAGCCTTGATTTTGATTTAGGCAGATTTGAGATGTTTTAAAAATAGGTTGGGCCAAACTTCAATGAATTTGGAGTTCATTTGATATGATTTGGCTCAAGTTGACCCATTTAGGTCAAAGTGGGTCAACTTGGGTCAAGTTGACCAATTGGACAAAATGAGTCAAACCAAGGGTTAGGCCAGGTTCAAATGATCATTGGGAGTGATTTGGTATCATTGGTTTGGTTCAATTTGGTTTAGATTTGGTTTTGGTTCATTTGAGTTCACTTAGGTCAAATAGGTCAAGTTGACCAATTTGACCCATTTGACCCAATTGGGTTAGGGCATGGATTGGTTTAGGCTTGGTTGATCATTTAAAATATTTTTCAAGCTTTGGTTTCAATTAATTTTAATTTGGTTAAGTTTCAAGTTGATTTGACCTTTTAGGTCAAGTTGGGTTCATGGTCAATTGGGCTAGGTTGGGTCAGTTGGCAAATTGAGGCTTTGGTCAAGTTCAACAAGTGATTTAGAATGAATTTGACCCATTGGTTGCAATCAATTTGGCTTAAATCAAGATTTGCCCCATTTTGACTTTTTAGGTCAACTTGGGTCAAGTGGCCAATTGGGCTAGCTTTGGCTCAAATGATTACTTGGTCAAGTTCAATCATTATTTATGAATTGGTTTAGATCACTGGTTTCAATCAATTTAGCTTATAGCAGATTTTGGCTAGTTTGGATTTCATTTAGGCTAAGTATTGACTTGGTCAAAAGCTAGGTTTGACTTGACCCAATTTGATCATCTATGATGATTGTGCTTGTCATAATGTGAGGCTTAGATGAGCTTAGTTCAATCTAATTTGGGTAGGATTATAATTTATCTCAAAAAGGTGTTTTAGGTCACTTTGGATCAAGTGAGCCTAAGTGTGTCAATTGGCTTGATGAAGGCTTGATTCATGTTTGGTTGAACTCACATATGGACTTATGATTTGTTGACCTCATTTTTTGCAATGAGCTCTCAACCCCTCCATCTTAGATATAAGACTTCTCTTATACTTTAAGAATTCCTTAGTCTTAAGACACATCTAGTGATTAGGTGGACACTTAGCCAGAGACTTAGAAAGAGTTAGCCATAGGGGGTGGTGTTAGGAAAATTTTCCTACCCTATTGCTTGAACCACATTTCTCACTCCCTTCCTTCAAGTCAAACTCCCAGCATAATTGATTTTCCCTAAACTCAAATAAATTCCAAATGATTGGAATCCACGATCAACTCCCAATGATTGAAGCTCATGATTGAAATTCCAAATTCAAAATATTTCCTAAGCCCTTTGATTCTATCTTATGGACTTAGCTCAAATCAAATCCAAATCAATTCAAATTTAAGAAAATTTCTCATAACCCATTTATAATCTCATTTATATTCATAAATATAAATGAATTATATATTCAAATATCCAAGAACCAATTCAAAAATCAAACCCAAATTCAATCAAAAATCCAACCTAAACCTTCAAGACAAAATCTTGAACTTAGCCAAATCAGACTCAAATCAAGTTGAACTCTTGATTTTTCTTCATGATTCAATCAATCCCACAATCATGAATCCAAATATAAAAATAAACTTCAATCATCAAACCAAAACAAAGTTCAAAAATCAAACCCATGTCAAACTCATGTTCACCCTTTGACTTGAAATTGTCAAATGAATCAAAACACATTTGACTCCAAATCTCTTGCAAATGGATTTATATTTCAGTCATAAGTCCATATGTGAGTTTAACCAAACTTGAATCAAGCCTTGATCAAACCAACTAAACCCAATTGGCTCACTTCACCCAAAGTAGCCAATTTGACCTACATAAATCAAAATCCAATTCAATCCAAATCAATGTGAATTAAGCCAATCCAAATTTCATGTCATGTTTGTTGATCATCATAGGTTAATCAATTTTCATGAATTGGGTCAAACCAAGTCTACATAGCCCGATTAACCAAGTCAACCCTTTAATATGCATGAACCCAAACTAGCCAAATTGCAACCTAAACCAAATTGATTACAACCATTGGATCAAGTTCACTCCAAATTGATTATTGAACTTGACAAAAGCCTCAATTAAATGCAATTCAACCAATTGGCCAACTAAACCTAACCTAGCCTAATTGACCATGAACCCAACTTGACATAAAAGGTCAAATCAAGCCAAAATAAAATATAAATCAAATTGATTAGAAACAAAGATACCAATCTATTTCAAATGATCAACCAAACCCAAACCAAGCCATAATTTAAGCCAATTTGGTCAATTGGGTCAAATCGGTCAACTTAGCCCAATTGACCTAAAGGATCAAATTGGCCAAAACCCAAATTAAACCAACTTAATTGAAACCAATTGAACCAATATGCTCCAAATAGTCATTTGAACTTGACCCAACTCTTAGTTTGACCCAATTTGACCAATTGGTCAACCTGACTCATTTTGACCTGATTTTACCGAGATAGGTCAAATTAACCCAAATTAAACCAAATGAACTTCAAATGACATGCAATTTGGTCAAACTTACTTTTGACTCATTTCAAATCTGTCCAAATCAAATACAAAGCCAAATGACCATTTTTCCCTTGGGTCAAGGGCATCCCATGAAATAAGGCACTTTCCCAAGTGGTCATTTCTTTTCCTTGGCCACTTGACACTCATCCATTGGTCCACATAGGCAGCAAGGACATTGATTTTCTAATAGAAGGAGTGGTTGGGCAGCCATGACTCATGGCGAGGTGAAATCACCTCACCTCTCCCATTAGAACACTTGACATGAAGGATCCTCACCTCCCCATGGCTAGGACACCCACTTGTCCTTCATGGCAGACACTTTCCATGCCTTAGTCAATCATAGGGAGCCACCTAGGATGATTCTCTTCCATTCCAAACCATCCAAAGCCAAGCGACATTAGTTTGGAGCCAAAATTTTAAACAAAAAGTGGAAAAGATTCATTTCACTTCACTTTTCATTCTAAGGCTCGAGTGGCTGAAGAAAACCCTCATTCCTCTCATTCTCCTCCTCCTAGAGCTCCCAAAAGCCATTAGCAATCATCCACTTTATTTTGAAGAGAAATACTCCAAAACTAAGAGGATTTTGGCGAGGAAATGATGATCACCGTAGGAAACTTTATTTTGACGTGAATTCGAGGATCTAAGCACAGTCCAAGGCTTATTCCCTCATCGACAGCGTGCTCGAGTCACCACCGTTGCCGAAAATCATCTCTGGTGAGGTAACCTTCAAAACCATAGTCGGCTTTAGGATCTTTTATTTTGTGATAGATTTTGCACGATTTTTAGGAGTCTACCCTAGATAATCCTGCATTATTTTACTTTAAATCATCTTAATTAGAAAATAGAATTTTTCTGGTGCGAATCAACACGAAAATGAGTCAATTTAGACAAATTTTCACTTAGAAAATCCTATTTTTCATTTAAAAAAAATAAGATTTTTTATTCATCACGGTGGTACGCTCATCCGATCCCGCGGTTCGTGGGATCGGACGACTCGGATTGCATGTGGATCACGCGACCCGGGCCTTCGGATCGACTGATGTGATCTAGACCATCCGATCGCATGGTTTGCATGATCGATGGCATGATTCTATCCTCGATCATGATCGATTTATATGTCGATTGCTATCGGCAGAGTGAGCGCGGGTCGCTCTCAGGTGGTTGACCGGTCTTTCCCGCTGGCTCGCGCAACACCATGTGTGAATCGTGCGACATCGCGTGGTGCGCGTGCCCATGCGCGAGTCCAATCGCGCATACATGGCGCCGTTACGCGCTTTTATGATTTTGATTTAAAATTTTAATTTAAATTATGTGAAACTACAAAAATTCATAAAAAATAAAATACTTAATCAAAAATTACAAATAAGGGCTTGTTGGATTCATCTTTTCGAGAGGATTCCAATAAACCCAAAATCTTAAAATTTCACCAAGTATTTTGAGCTTAATTTAGGTTTTAGTAAAAATCAAAATTTATTACTTGAACTAAAAATACATGTAAGATTAAGTTGAAATTTTTAGAGATTAAAATTGATATTAAAATACACCTACCATAAAAATTCAAGTCAAAATGACCTCTAAATTAAAAGATATTGAATTTTGAGTGTCAAATGATTTATTTTAATAAAATAAATTAGCAAAATTCTTAAAAATCACTTAAATCAATTGAAACTTCAAAAATACATAACTAGATGTAAAAAAACTTAAACAGATATGAATAAGGGCTCATTTTAAAGATAATGTAGAGGAGAATCTAATTAAATTATCTCGAATTAAATTTGAATAATATATCTTCCTTAATTAAGGTTTATTTGAAAACTTAATTACCCTAATTACTATCTAATGACTTCATTAATTAATTCGAAACTTCTCAGGCATGTTTAGTGGGATGACTTCTACCTCCCCTAATTTTCCAGGAATTTATTAATGAGTTAATGTTGAAAATTAATTAATGAACCTCTAATCACTCTCTTAATATAATTAAGGTTAATTAAGCATTGGAACAGTGGTTTAATTCCTTGATTAGGAGAATTAAACTTTATTTAAGTGATTAGGGGGTTTATGAAATAATTTTGAGATATTTTTCTTAAGCTATTCCCTAAACCCTTTTTCTTCCTTAAATCTAAATCTAATTAGGGGTTAATCCACTAATGAGCTACTTAATTAATCAAATCAAATTCTAAAAATCAAAATTAATCAAGAAACTTGATTAATCCTTCTTGGGTAGATACTTAGATGTTCAATAATTTAAGTAAACTTAAGAAAATCTTACCTAACTCATATGTGTGGGAAAGGTTATGATGTACTTAAATTAAACCTTTTAGCTTAATTGATCATTAATTATGAGCCAATTGGATTAGGTACCTTTCTATCCTAGGATGCATTACTGATTTAAATTTGTTGTGATTTTATGTTATACATTGGCTCATAATTATTTGATTAAATATGTTAAAGTGGTATAGGTAAGGGGTAATTAATGAACTTAATCTACACCTTAACCTAACCAAAGCATAAAATTAATGTAATCACATAAAAATTAAACTAAAACCATACACACATTTGGTAATGGGATAAGGACGAGTTAACCTTCTCACATTTTCCTAATTCAAATCAATCTCCAAGCAAAAATGAAAGTCTCTTTAAACAACTTTTGATTCTCTTTAAATGATCTTATTTCATAAGATTATCTTTAGGAATTAATTAGAGTGAATGCAATTACATGCTTACAATGCTTTATTTCTTTCCTAGCATGTTAAATGTGTATGTCATGAAAATCATGCATTCATGCTTTTCTTAAATCAAATTCAAAATGAAATATTTTCTTTATGTCAAATTGCATATTTTGGCTAAAGTAAAAAAAATATGAGTGGATATTATCACTATTAAATTCAAAACTATTTTCAAAATCTATAAATCAAATACCTAAAATTTAAAGTGTGCTACTTATAGTTTATTTATAAGCTTGCATGTGAATATAAAAATGTGTTTTATGTTTGCTTTCTTTCTCTCCCCTTAATATGGATTTGAATAAGATTTGCAAGTATAATTCTTTTAAAAGAACATAGCACTTGATTAATCTATTCTTATCCTCTTCCATGTTATGACTTAAGAAAGATCTTTACACTTACGCATATTACATAACCAAGTCCAAACATAAGTACAGAATTTTGCATCTTTCTTTTCCAATCATTTCTTTTGTACATATGCTTGTATTTAAGGAAAGTGGTATATTAGTCTAGATAACCTCGGTGTTGCTAGGATTTAAGTAGCCCTAAGTAGGTCTTGTACCTTACACCACTAGTTAACAATGGTGTCGTACTCACTTATGCCTTTCATACATACATGTGTTCATATGAAAAGTGGATAAGAAAACCTCTTTTCTACTTAATGGAAATCATGCATGATAAAACATTCAAATTTTCTTAAGTAACTCACTTAGCATTCTCTTTCCATGGATTTCTTGTTGTACATGCACATGTATTTAAGAGAAGTGGTATATTAGTTTGGACAATCCCGGAGTTGCGAGGCTTTAAGTAGCCCTAAGTAGGTCTTGTACCTTACACTCCTGGTTAACAATGGCGTCGTACTCACTTATGTCTTTTATACTTGTAAATGTGTATATGAAAAATGGATAAAATAATCACTCTCTTCTACTTAACAAAATCATGCATACATGAAACATTCCAAATTTATTTAAGTAACCTCACTTAGAATTCATCATAAAGTATGCCAAACTTTCCCATTTGTATGTTTAGATATGCTTAGGATCCATTCATATGCATGTTATACACATGTGGGAAAGAAATAAAATATTATTTATTTTGTTATAGTAATTCACTTTACTTAATCTTAAAATGCCTTTCTTTTTTGATTATGTTTGTTTAGAGAAAATATAAACTTATGATTAATTAAAATGCATAATAAAATATTCACCAAACAAAAATCTTTAATGAATTTATCTTAGAAATCACTTTAGGTTGGGAGGAAAGAGAAGTTTTCTTCTATTTCCTCTATTTACAACCTTTAGTAATTAAGTAGGTTCATTCAAAACAAATTAAATCATCAAATAAAATTAACCCATGTCAACTAAACAACTTAAATGAGACCACCCTTCAAAGTTGAACCTTTTCACACTAGGAAAATCATAACCTTAAAGCCTAGCTAAGCATACCACATAAACCTTACATGACACACACATTAGGCTAAGTCACAACTTCTAGTCCTAGATTAGGGCCGTGCATGGTTTGATGTTTGTTTTATTTTATAATGTGATGTTTTAGTCTGGATGTTAGGGCATATGTGTGTAGAATGAATGGTAGGATGATTTAGTCTAATCATTATCTTATGTAGGGGATTATGCTTAAGGCGTGTTGTAATAAAAATATAACTATTTTTGCTGTGCAGGTTGCTTATACCTTTAAGAAAAATCCAAAATAGGTCAGGTGAATTTGGTTACCCACGTGTAAGGTGCTAAGTCTAATTTGTTTATATACATGCTTGGGAATGTGTGGTTTGTTTAGCTAATCTCTATTTTGTAGGTTTTAGTTAGATTTATTTTTTTTCTTTTCATGTAATTTTGTAATTAAGATTTTGGAATGATTATTTTGGGGATTAGCATGAGCGTTGGTTATAAGGCCATGCCTTATGCACCATGTGCAGCCTTTGGAGCATCCACCTTCCAACCATCCAAAAGAATGGACCAAAAAAAAAGAAGAAAAGAAGAAGAAAGAAGAAAAGAAGAATGAAGAAATGAAGCTTGAAGACCCCCATAACAATGAATTCCTAGCTTAATTGTACTTAATTCATTTGTAATCCAGTTGTATAAGGGTAGAGCTCTATTTTCAGTTGTGGTGATGCGACCACAAATGTCCTTTTATTCTTTTGTGTTAGCTTTATAAAATGTTTGATATTTTATTTAGCTTGTGCATTAGAAATGACATATTTTTTAATTTCTTTCTTGCTTTAATGTATGGCCTGGATGACAATTAGGCTTTTAAGGAAAAATAAATCTTCAACCAAATTAATCAATTCAAAATTAAAATAAATAACTCATAACCTCATTTAAAGCCTAAGTTAAAATCAAGATAAAAGAATTAGCAACCCCTTAGTTGGATGAGTATTTGTTTTAGAACATCATGCACAACAACATATTGTTTCACTCTTGATTGGAGGGCTTCGACCTTCGCCAGAGAAACTTGGCTCAGCCTTTGAGAGCTATGGTGGAAACACACCTCCTCCCTTCTCACTAATTTTGACCAATAATTATACTTCTCATGCATTAGGCATATGAATCCTATAAGCTTGAGTCAAATGATTTTCCAAAAATGGAAATAACATGTAATATGATTTGTATTAGATTTAGGTCATTTAAAGCACGCCCTTACATGATCTAGTCTCTTTAGGGAGTGAGTTTAAGGACTTAGTCTCTTTCTAAATAAATAATAGCCTAACTATATTGTATAAAGCATATGACTTGCCTACATGAATTTAAAATTGTAGGAGGAGTTAGTTGGCAGCCACCCCCAGGTGATTGTAAGTCCAAGCAGTCGGGTGGGTTGTCCTCTCTTGTGGAGGCAAACCGAATACCCTTTTTTCACCTTAGATTTAGGTCATGCTTTCGGTCCTCACCAAAGCTCCCTAGATTCAGGTTCCGAGGTTGCTTCTCCCTTCTATGGGCCATAAGCATAAATCCTCACATCTTAGGCATTTCCATAACCTTGTATTGTGGAATTATAAACCCTTAACTTCTAATAAAAATTTAACTCAAATAAATAATTCCCCACAATTTCAAAAATATAAAACCCAACCATAGGATAGTTTAGGATGTTTACTAGGCTTCCTAGTATCCTAAACATCCCCTACTCATCTCTGTTTGGCTTCGAGAAGAACTCCCTCCTCTTAGTCGATCCCACTTGATTTGCCAAAAATGAACTAATTGATTGATAGTCTTACCTATTGAAATCTTTGGAGACAATGATCATTTATTTTAATCGAGAGTATTCCTAAGGAATCCCTTTACTTAGGATGTAATTAACAATGAGAGCTTACCCCTATAGGGAACTTAACGAACCCAGTTTAAAATAATTCCTACTTTACCTTTTCATGTAAAGTAGAGGAAGAATCTCTGGTATATATGCAGACCCATAGTCCTTAGGAGTCCTTATTGAGGTGATTAGATCCATTGTAAGGTGGTGACTTCTATCTTTCGAGATAGTCAACCTCTCCTCAATACCATACTCGATCACCTTAATAAGAATATTTGCGTATCTACATGGTGTCCCGACTAAAGGCATATATTTCTATTTTCATTTATCCTCTCCAAAAGGATAGATGAAGGCGGGAATATTTTCACTCCATGACTGAAATATAAATCCAATTGTAAGTGATTTAGAGTCAAATTAGTTTTGGTTCATTTAACAATATCAAGTTCAAAAGGGTGAACATGGGTTTGATTTGGTTGGTTTGACTTTAATTTTGGTTTGATGATTGAAGTTTATGGTTGAATTGGTTTGTGATTGAAGGATTGATTATTTTGAAGAGAAAATCTAAAGGTTTGGATTTGTTTGAGTTTGATTTGGTTAAGTTCAAGAATTTGACTTGAAAAAGTATAGGTTGGATTTTGGTTAGATTTAGATTTGAGTTTTGAATGTAGTTTTGGCCATTTAAATTTATATTTAATTTATATTTGTGAATATAAATGAGAATATAAATGAGTTATGAGAAAATCTTTTGAATTTTAAGTGATTTGAATTTGATTTGAGCTAAGTCATAAGATAAAATCAAAATGGCTTAGGAAAGATTTTGAATTTAGAATTAATCATGGATTTCAATCATTTGGAATTGATTGATGATTTGAGTTTTAGAATTGATTTGTGATTTGAGAAAATTAACTAAGTTGGATTGGTTTATGATTTGATTTGGAATTAATTTAAATTTGAAGTTGATTTGAATTTGAAGTTGGTTTGAATTTGAAGTTGGTTTGAATTTGAAGTTGATTTGAATTTGAATTTGAAGTTGATTTGAATTTGGAGTTGGTTTGAATTTGAAGTTGGTTTGAATTTGAAGTTGATTTGAATTTGAAGTTATTTGAATTTGAAGTTGATTTGCATTTGGAGTTAGTTTGAATTTGAAGTTGGTTTGAATTTGAAGTTGATTTGAATTTGAAGTTATTTGAATTTGAAGTTGATTTAAATTTGGAGTTGGTTTGAATTTGAAGTTGATTTGAATTTGAAGTTATTTGAATTTGAAGTTGATTTGAATTTGAAGTTTGACTTGAAAGAAGTAAGTAAGGATTAGGTTTATGTTATAAGGTAGGCAAGTTTTCCTAATATCCTTAAGGCATGACCTATCCTATGGCTAACTCTTCTATGTCTCTAGGGTTAGGTTAAGTGTTTACCTAATCACTAGAAGTGTCTTAAGACTAAAGAACTCTTAATGTATAAGATAGAGAAGTTGAGAGATCCCTCCAAAAGTGAGATTAACAAAGGGTGCCCAATAGGTGTAGTGTGACTGATAAGGAATACCACATGTTGGCAGATGATGATCAACAATGTTTGAAGATGATACTAAGAAATACTCTTAACCCAAGGTGTAGAAGGAATCAAGAGCTTAGTGCAATGTAACTCTACTCATGCCAGTGACATAAGAGAGTGAAGGAGGAATCCACTAGGGATTATGTACGTGAACCCTTCCACTAGGAAAAATGTTCAAGTCATCCACTGGGGGATGAGAGGTTTGATTTGATTTACATCTCACTGAGGAGAAAATTGATTTGATTTGTTGATTTAGGATTTGGTGCTTCACTGAGGATGAAAATGCGAACTCTCTACTAGGGGAGCAAGTTCAAGTTATCCACTGGGAATAAGAGGTTGTGAAATCAGCTGGGAGATTAGAATTCGAGATCCACTGGGGATGAAAATGTGAACTCTCCACTAGGAGAGCAATTTCAAGTTAGATTGAATTGGTTCCATTAGGGGAACTGGAAAGATTTGCATTTCTTTGAGGAGAAGCTGATTGGTTTGATTTATTTGTTTATTTTGATTATTTGATTTGATTTGACTCCACTAGGGAGGTTGATTGGATTTATTTGATTTATTTAGTTTGAACTCCACTGGGGAGGAAGGTTGAATTTATTTCAGATTTTAATTTTTTGGATTTTGAGATGGACTATTTTGCATGGACATTAGGGCCATGTCGGCCGCCTTCAGTTATCAATCCAAAGGGGTAGTCTACCAACCACATGGTAGGACTATCCAACCAAAGGGGATGTCTTTCGGTGTGCAGCCATTGTACTAGGAAGAAAGCGTAGTAGACTTACATCTTCCAAAGTAGGGATCAGTTGCTTGGGTGATCTATTAGAGGGATAACAGATTGAACCCAACCTAGGGCTGACTATTGAGTGAATGCCTCTAGGGGACTTAAATCAGCTCAAATATAGTCAAGATTAATTTGAATTTTTAGTTATTTTTGATGGATCCCATCAATTTATGATGGACTGCACTGAGTTGGGGCCATTTTGGCTTTGGTCTAATTCAAATTTACTAATCTAAAGGGGTAGTCTGCTAACCACATAGTAGGATATCCAACCAAAGGGGTGCCTTTTAGTTTGCAATCATCAAGTTAAGAAGAATGCACGAGAACTCATATCTTCCAAAATAAGGAACCACTGGGGTAATCAATTGCTTGTGCCACAAATCGAACCCATCATAGGGCTGACTATTGAGTGAATGCTTTTGGAGGACTTAAATCTCAAGATTAATTTTATTTTGTAATTATTTTTGATGGATCCCATCGGTTTGTGATGGACTGCACTGAGTAGGGGCCATGTTGGCCTTGGTCTACTTCAGATTTATCAATTTAAGGGGGTAGTCTACCATCCATATAGTAAGACTATCCAACCAAAGGGCTGCCATTCGGTTTGCAATGATCAAGTTATTAAGAAGGCATGAGACTCATATTTTCCAAAATAAGGAACCACTAGGGTGATCGGTTGCTTATGTAATAAATCGAACTTGACCTAGGGCTGACTATTGAGTGAATGCTTTTAGGGGACTTAAATCAGCTCAAAGATAATCAAGATTAATTTTATTTTTTAATTATTTTTGATGGATCCCATCGATTTGCGATGGACTGCATTGAGTAGAAGCCATGTTGGCCTTGGCCTACTTTAGAATTACCAGTCCAAAGGGAGTAGCTTCCCGGCTGAGGGGAGAACTATCCAACCAGAGGGGTGCATTTTAGTTTGCAATGGTTAGTCAGGGAAGAAAGCACGGGGACTCACATCTTTCCTGAATAAAAGACCATTGGCGACATTAAAACATGTCAAACCAATAGTCGATTTGTGACAGTCATATTAGAAAGAATGCGTAGTAGACTTATATCTTCCAAAGCGAAATAAATGTCGGAGCAACCTGCTTGTGGAAAAATAGATTGAACCCGACCTAAGGGCAACTATGGAGAGAGCGCCGACCTAGGGACTTATCTTAACTCAGCAAGCAATTCCTATGAGTTTAACTAGGATGCTTTCTTGGGAAAGTGGCGGGGCTTGAATTCTAATCCTGGTAATAATTTATTTGCTTTATTTATTTATTTATTTATCGTGGACTCTATTGGTTTGCAGGAGATCATATTGAGAATGAGCATGTATCAGCCTAGACCTATATCTAATTTACTGAACCAAGGGAGAATCTGCGCATTTGCTGAACAAATTCTCCAACCATAGGGGTGATTACTAGGAAAGGGGGACTATCTAATAAGAGTAACCCGTGTAGTGTCTAAATGGGGTCGCAAAGGATGTGATCCAAGTAGAGTGCCCACAGGGAGAGGGGCTTCAAAGGGATTTATCAAAAACCCTGGAGAAGTTAATATATATAGGTATTCGGTGGCCAACTCAAGGAGAAAGCGCGGGGACTCACATTTGCCAAGAATGGTGTATCTACCAAGTGAGTCACTGTCAGCATAGTGAACATCAACCAACCTAAGGTGCCCATCGGTTTGCAACAATCTGCCTAGGAAGAAAGCATCAAGGACTCACATCCTCCTACAACGAAACTTATTGTTGGGATAGCCTGTCTTTGGCTCGACAGGTGCTATCCGACTTAGGGAGACTATTGAGTGAATGCCACTGGGGAACTTATATCAACTTAGAAGTAGTCAAGAGGAAAGGAGTCTCTGGGAGATTTATCCTAAATCTCAAATATACTCGACCTAGTTAGTGCATGATGGTTAGTTCAAGAAGAAAGTGTGGGGACTCACATCTTCTTAAACAAAATCAACATGAGATAGCTTACTGGTTGGGCAGTGAAGTCTACCAAACTAATAAGGCACTCATTGGTTTTCAATGGTCAAGTCCTGAAGAAAGCACGGGGACTCACATCCGCCAGACAAGTGACCATTGAAGTGACATACTAGCAAGGTAGCATATTAACCCGACCTAGAGCAGCTAATGAGTGAGTGCCACAAGGGGATTTCTCCCACATCAAAATAGCCTGAGATAAAAGATATGTGTTTTTGCTTACGTTAGAAGGAATAGGATGCCTCTTGGGTTCTCTCACACTTATCCTAAAACACACTGGGGGATTGATGAAATGGTGCTATGATTGGCAGTTGGGATTCCACCAAGAAAGGATGCCGCTTGGGTTCTCTTACATCTAACTTAGTTATGCTAATCAAAATAAGATTCCTCTTAGGTTCTCTCACACTTATTCTAGTAGAAATGGGGAATTTTGTTTGATTGTGTTCGTGTTGTGAAAGAGGGATAGGATGCCTCTTGGGTTCTCTTACACCTACCATAAACACGTCGTAGCAGATTCACAAAATCAGCAAATAACATTTCGAATGAATAGAAGATTTAAATGAATTGGAATGAAATTTTATTCTTTTGATGATAATTATTTTCAAACTTATTTTTATGGGTAATTTTTTTTCAAATAGAGCCCATTAATTGGAAGCATTAGGTGTTCCCCTTTATAATCAATAAGCTGATAAGATCCTTCTTAGTATGCCTTTTCTATGATAAAAGGGCCTTCTTATGTGGGTTCAAACTTGCCTCCCATATTTCGACGGGCAACAATTGGTCTCCTTAGAACTAGGACAAGCTCTCCTACTTGAAAAGTTCTAAGGCGGACCAGGTTGTTGTGGGCTTGAATCATTTTGGCCTTGTACAACTCGAGGTTTTGGCACCCCGGTAGACGTCTCTCCTTCAAACCTTTGAGCTCTTCTAACCACAACTTAACATTCTGCTCTGTAGTGATTTTGCTACCCATTACTATCCTTAATGATGAGAGTTACACTTCTAAGGTAGAAGCGGACTTATACACTAAGGAACAGGTAGAGAGTTGGAGTTCTGTATGTGGTGCGGTATGCCCACAAAGCTTCAACCAATTTCTTATGCCACTATCGCTTATTATCATCCAATGTCTTCTTTAGTATTTGGATGAGAGTTTTGTTGAATGCTTCTGCTAGGCCATTTTCCCTAGGATAGTAGATGGTGGAGTATCTCCAATTTATATTATGTCTCCTAGCGAAGTTGTTGATATTGGTATTTTTGAATGCAGTACCATTATCAGATATAGTTCATCGAGGCACCCTAAACTTATATATGATATACTTTCTGAAAAATTAGAGCACATACTGAGCTGTGACCTTTCTGAGTGGGATTTCCTTCGCCAACTTGGAGAAGTAGTAGGTGACAGTTAAAATGAATCAATGATCCTTGAAAGAAGGTGGATCGATTTGACCCACTATGTTAGTACCCCAATACTCAAATGGCCATGAGGCCAATGCATAATGTAGAATATTGGGTGGTTGATGTAGGACCACACCGTGTACCTAATATTGGTGGCATCTCCTAGCTACATTCATGCAATCTGTAATCATCAAAGGCCAGTAATATCCTAGTCTCTTGATCTTTGATTTCATCTTTGGATTGGATTGATGCACTCCACATAGACTTGAATGTACCTCAATCATGATTCTACGAGCATCATGTTTGTCCAAATGGCATAACTACATTTTCTCAAAAGACCGTCAGTATAAGGTTCCATCCATGAGAGCATAGTAGAGAGCTCTCTACTTCATCTGATGGGCTTGTGATTTCTCTTGAGGTAGTTTATTGGTGTTCAAGTAATCTATGAACGGTTGCCTCTAATCTAGCTCCTCATCTTTATTATCAATGGCAACCTCCCCTTCAAAAGAAAGTATCTCGATGAGTTCAGCATCAATAAGGGATAAGACTTTGTCTATTTTTGACCCTTATTGGAATGAACTCATCTTCCGAACATGCCAATTCCTTGGCAAGCTTGCCCAAAGCATGTGCTACTGCGTTCTCTCCTTGGGGGACCTTGTAGATGGTGACCTCAGGGATTTGGGTCAACAACTTCATGGTATACTCGTGGTAATGACGAAGCTTAGGCTTTATAACCTTGTAGGACCCAATAATCTGGTTGATAACCAGCTGAGAATCCCCATGGATGTTGATGCTTTTGACATACACTATAATGGCTAACTCTAGATTGTCAATCAAAGCCTCATACTCAATTTTGTTGTTGGTGTAGGGATTAGAGAGATAGTATGAGAATCTAATCACATCGCGGTCTGGAGTTAAGAGAACTATTCCTATCCCTGCTTTCTTGGTAGAGTAGATCATGGTTTTTCTCCTCTTTGAAAGGAAGCCACACCATCAAAATACATCTCCCAATGGTGATTATCAACCTACCCTAAGTTCATGATTTGTTCATTGGGGAGATCATCACTAAGCAGGGAATCAGTAGGCAGTGGGTGTGTTGTTAAGAAATCCGCTAGTGCCTGTCCTTTCATCGCATGGAGGGGTATGAATGTGATGTCAAACTATGAAAAAATCATGGACCAACATGCCAACCATCTAGATAATGTCAACCGTGTCATGAGATACTGTAGTGGATTGATTCTTGAAATCAAGTTCATCTTATGAGAAAGCATATACTACTGTAGCTTTTGGGATGCAAAGATTAAAGCTAGGCAATGTTTCTCAATAGGTGGGTAGTTCGTAGGATTAACGATGGTCGAGGAGAGCACTCTTCTTTTGGGCCGGCCAAGGGAGTCATCCAATGCAACAGTAGAAGATAAGTGGCGCCCAAGATAGAGTACTAGAAAGGCTTCACCAAATATTGGTTGATATCTTTAAAGGCATGCTGTCACTTGTCATCCCACTTGAACTTGGCATCCTTTTTGACAAGTGCTGAAAATGGCTTGCATCTTCCTGATAGGTTGGAGATAAAGCATCTTAGATATGCCAACCGCCCTTGAAAAGATCTGAGTTGAGTTAAACTTTTTGGTGGTGGCATTTCAAAGATGGCTTTGATCTTTTATAGATCTATTTCTATTCCCTGGTGTCAGATAACAAACCTGAGGAACTTCCCTGAAGCTACTATGAATTCATACTTAAGGGGGTTCATTTTGAGGTTGAATTGTCTTAACCGTTCGAAAATTACTCTCAAGTCAAAGAGATGGTCTTCCTTTTCTTTGCTTTCAACTACTGGATCATCAAAATAGCATTCAACTTGATGATGAATGAGTTCGTTGAAGATTTGAGTGATGACCCATTGGTATGTAACACCAGCATTTTTAAGGTCGAAAGATATGAATTTATAATAATAGATTTCGATCGGGGTTCGAAAAGTAATATTTCTTTCATCCTCGGGGGCCATCTTGATTTGGTTGTAGCTAGATGACCCATCCATGAAGAAGAATGATATGAGGTGAAGTCCACCATTAATTCTAGCATAGGAAGAGGAAACTCATCCTTAGGACACAGCTTATTTAAGTCCTTGAAATTGATGCATATGTGAATTTGACTATTCTTCTTCTTAATTGCACAACCCTGGCTAACCAGGTAGGGTATTTTTTTTCCCCGATGAAACCAGCATCGATCAATTTCTTGACTTTAGAAATGACCTATTCTTTGATTTCTAATCGCATATGTCCAAGACCTTGCTTGATAAGGTTAACGTTAGGGTCTATTACTAGTTTCTGGACTACTATGTTAGAAGATAATCCAGACATCTCTTCATAGCCTAACTGAGTCATTGGTTTCTTCTTCATTCAATAACGAACTGATGTATGTCGGGCATGAATTTTATTCTATCCTGAGGTTGATTTCTTTGAGCTTGTCAATTATTGAATGGATTTCCTCTTCAAATTCTGGCAGTGCATCTTTAATTTGGAGATCATCTGGATCATCTGAAGTTTTTAAACACACATCCTCATAAGAGTTAATGTGGTTTGAGAAGAACCTATTAGATTCTAGATGATTGGTAACAACTATGCTGTAATCATCGTCATCGAATGAACCCATTATACCGAATCCTAGTCCTAATCTTGATTGTCCATCCCTGCCTCTATTATTCTAAAGCTTCTCGAAGTACTCTGTCCTGTGCTTGGACCATGTATAAGGAATCAAATCTTTCTTTGCAAGATTAAGAACACAAGGCACTACTAATTAAAAGGTAATTCCATTAATTCTTTATATGAATTATCCTCAAGTTCTACATCAACTTTTAGACTTGAGGTTGTTGATCCCAATAGGAATCTCTTTGGCTTAAGATCCATGGAAGACTGAGGGGCTTCCTTAACTACCAACCTTCAACTTTTTGAGAGGAAAGTGAGGTTAGAGCTAAGGTTCCTAACTGCTTCCCTAGAGTTTCACACAAACTTGATTCAAATACATTCATGCTTTATTTGGAGGCCTGATTTTCATCACTATTCGGCTCAAGTGTCACCTCCAATGAAACCCGTTGAGAGGGGTTGGCTGGTATGCTAATCATGTTAGACTCATCCTCTAAGCTGGATTCCAAGTCTATGTAAATAGTAAGGGTACTTCTATGAATTGGAACATAACCCCTATTGGCTGGCTGCCAACCAGGGGGTCTTCCACCTCTGGGACTGCCTCTATTTCTACCTCTGCCTTTGCATGGTGGAGGTCGAGTCATCCTACCCATATGTCCATTAGATGGAATGAACTATGGGTGGAATGTGACATACGGCTCTACTTCTTCCTTGTTATCCTTTTCTTGCTCACTTGAACTTTCATTTTTCTTTTCTTTTTTCTTTCACATTTGAATTTTGACCAAGTTTATGAGAAAAAGTGTTTTGAGGAAGATAGTAGGTTGCATCTTTGTATATATTAACCACTCTAACTGAAAATGGCTTTTCATTTCCTTTGACATAGTATTCAATTCCATCCTCTCGAACTTGATGCATTGATGAAGGGAAGATGGAATCATCTTGTTCTAATGTATCCAAGGCCTATCGAGCAAAGTGGTGAATGATGTATTCGAATCAATTATATAAAACTTGGCTTCATTTTTCCAGTCACCTATTTCCAAAGGTAACACTATGGAACCTAAAGCCCTCTCACCATATTCATTGAGTCCTCTCAACATCATCCAATCTCCTCGAGTGTAGAGATATCAATCCTCAAGTAGGTAAGGGTCTTTAGACTCATAATATTTATTGATGCACCTAGATCAACAAGAACTTTTGAAAGTCTGAATCTACTGATATCCACTGTAATCTAGAGGGGACGGTTGTGCTCCATGTCCCCTAGAAGAAGGTCTTCATCTGTGAAGGTAATTCCATAGGCTTCTATTGAATAATGTGCCTCCTCTCCAACAGCAAACAGCTGAGCTGTGCATATCTCTAGATAAAGAAGAGCCTTGATTAATGATTATGTCATCTCTTTGGATAAGATAAGGGCATCATATATGCTTAACTTACTTGACAACTTTCTTAGGTGAGCGAGGACATTGTAATCAACTCTGGGTTCATCGACAAGCATATCCAATGGTGAAGCATCTTGTGGAGGGACTTCTTGCTCATTAGTACTAATGACTTGTTTCCGCTTATATTGAGGTGATGCCCTAGGAGGTAGAACCTTTCCATTATGGAGGTTAACTTCGGTGATCTCTTGTGGCAGGTTAGTGGAAGATTCTACCTGCTCGTTAGGCTTACCTACAACTTCTCCTATGGGACCCTCAGAATCAGATGATTCCAAGTCTATTTCAAGAGGTGAACCTGTAGTATTCAGAGAAGGAAAGTCCATCTCTGAATTATAAAAGGGAATATTGGAGTTATTATAATTATTATTTAGACTTGGAGAGTTTTATAAGAGAGTAGAATTAGATAACCCATCAGAAGTGACACAGATGTAATTCAAACTAGCTTTATTTCTCACTTTCTTGAATTTTGAAGGAGGTACATAGTAGAAATCTAATACAATAAGTGCAGTGAGGATTTTGATTCCCTCATCCATTGATACAAGATGTCTATTAGAAGAGATATAGAAGTAAGTGTCGATCAAGTAGTGTAATATGGTGGAATGGAGGTCACCGGTGGTTGCACTACTTGGCTATCCCAGGTAGCACTTTCTATCAAGCTCCTACTTTCCTCAAGTTGTCTTTAGCAACTTGCAAACCTTCCTTGATGTTGGAGGTTTGAGCTACCTCAGGTACCTGCAAGGAAAGTTTCTTGATTTTTGAAATAATTTTTTTAGAGGTTCGGGATAAAGAGATATCTCAACCTTCTTTGATTTTGAGAGGATCGCAGGTATCCCCAAGGATTACCCTAACAAAACTGAATGATTGTTCCACTAGATATTCCTTTAGGAAAGCTATGGAACCGATCCTGTAGCTATGCTCAAGCCAATCTTTGAATGTAAAGCAATCCTCCAAAACATGACCTAGCATGCGATGGTAGGGGAAAAAGTTAGGATCATTGCTTATGTCCACTTCCTCTGACTTCCTAGGCTCGGGTAGCTTTCTTTGAGAGGTTCTTAAAGATTTTCCGATTACCTCCCTCTTAAATGAATAAGGTTTATTTAGTTTATCCAAAAGAGTAGGTGGATTGTAGCTACCTGGCGGTGGGTATGTGTGCCGCTACTGTGAATATGGCTGAGGAGGAGGTGGTGAAGGCCATGGAGGCTGATGTGGTGGCCGATAAAATGGCCTCGATGGTGGTAGAGGAGGTGGAAGTGATGGTTGTGGAGCTCAAGGTATCTCGTGCTGATCTCTGGCCAGTTTCTTCCCTTTGTCCAATACTGCTACTACCTCGGCTTCTTCTCATAAGCTTTATGTGGCTTTGGCTTTGATGATTGATCTAGAAAAGGCAACTGTTTGGATTCTCCTTATAAACTAGTCGCTTTGTTGATTAGCTTCTCAAATATCTTGATGGTAAAACCTTTGAGCATGAAGGCGACCAGGCCATGATTATTCTTTAGTAGAATTTCAATGGCATGCTGTTCAGGCAGCTACGATTCATATTTCATACTCAAATTATGCCATCTGAGAATATAATCAACTAGGGACTCACCGAGGTGTTGTTGTACTACAACAAGATGGCCCACAATAACCCTTTGCTGAGCTCCAGCAAACCTCTTAATGAAGAATTGCTCCAACTCAGCAAAAGTCTTCACTGAACTATTGGGGAGTTTAGCATACCAATCAAAGGTTATGCCTGCTAAATTGTTGACAAAAAGTCAAAATAATAACGCATCGCTACCACCAATATTGCAACAACTGGCCCTGAAGTGCACTATGTGCTATCATGGGTTCCCGCTGCCATCAAAGCTGAAAGAAGGTGGAACAAAACCCTTAGGATACTGGATGGCATCAAATTCCTCTAGGTAGGGTTTACCCTTTAGATCCGATGATCCTCCTCAGGCTTAAGTTAATGCTTCTCTCACTTGCTGCTCAATCATGAGTTTGATATCTTTTTCTTGTATGGAGGTACTATCCACTACCTTCCTATACAAGTTAGTGTTTCCCTGTTCTAATGGAGGTGAAGTCTTGGCTTGATCCAAGACATGTAACAACTCAGGCTGACTTATCTTTGCAATAGTAGGATGCACTACTGGGGATTGATTCTAAAGTGCCAAAATTACTACTAGCAAGTCTTCAAGTCTCTTTCCCATCATATCTATTTTTTCATCCTTCTGTTTAAGTTGTTGAAGGAGGTGTTAGGTCAAGTAGGCTGTATCATCCTGCTCGACCGCAACACCTTCAAATGTCTGGTGATCCTGAAGGAGGGAACCCCTGGAGTCAACCATATACACCTCGTATGAATCTTCCAACAAATCATCTTCATTGGGATAGAAGATAACCTTATATTCCTCTAGATCAGACTAGGCATACCCTAGAATTTCCTTCTTTTCCATAAGATATTGTGCTACAATATCATCTAGGGAATGGTCCAACTATGAGGGCATACATGATCGCAGCTGACCAGTGGTAGGATCGCTTCATGAATAGAAATACATATAACTCCCTCTGATGCTGGAGAGCTAACACTATGAGGGCTACGCTCACTAGAAGAAACATGCTCATGGCTATCATCTATCATGGGAGAAGCTACTCCTAGGAGGATCTATCGCCATGGGGACAGTGGTACTCTCTCCTTCCCCCTCTATTGCTGCTATCTCTATGCTCTGCTATGGTGGTGGTGGTGATTCCATGACTACGATGATCTATGGTCGCCATTCCCTCTTTACCACAACTGTCGAGGTCAGCAGAGAGCTTGCCCCGCAGGTGTAGATGAATGGATCTCTTGGCCATAGTATCACTGGGGCTCTTTTCCAATGCGCTTCATTTCTTTGCGAACTATGGATGATGGAAGACCGAGATGGTGGGTGGAGTAGAGCTGGGTGGAGGCACCATCGACTCTCTATGCAAGAGCTCTCCTGTGAGTAGTACCAACAATGCTATCATATGACTATGCAAGGTAATCGACGGAAAGTCGAGGCAAACATGAGTGTAGCATACCCACGTTTCTATCACAGGTATGTACCGATACATGAGTCTCCCTGCCCTCTCATCGCGATGTGCTCCCCTACGCTACGAGGGATGACAGATCATAAATCAAATTTGGGTCCAAACTCTGACCGTCCATAAGCCTCGCCTACTCGGCGTAGGACTGATCTAAGGCTGGCATACAGCCTCCTCCTATCTCTGGTAGGAGCCTCAAAGTGAATTGTAGGTGGAGGTCAAATTGGCATCCTCCTAATATCTTCCTCTCCATCAGATCTAGAGAGGGGATGGAACTTGTTCTTTGTGATCAGAAAAGAGGCTATCTCGGGTAACTCCTCTACTACAGACTGAGTAGCTGCTTCTATCTCTTTTGTTATGCACACATGATGCCGCTTGATCTTGCAGCATCTATTGTGGCATTGGGTCCTGCTAGGAGGAGAAACATGAAAACTAGACCCTACCTCATAGGTAGGGTAGACTATCTGTGGAACCAGGGAAGCCTTCCCCTTGGAAGAAGCCAAAGAGTGGGTACTAGCCCGTATTGGGGTAGCAATGGGAACCACTGATTGAACTAGTACTAAAACTGTAACTACTATAGGAACTTCCACAACCTTCCTCTTTAGTGAGAAAAACTTTGAATATGATGACATCTCAACATGGATGACCGGCTTCTACCTGGTCACCACACTCCTATTGACGGTTGTGAGGGTGGTCCCCTCACAAGTGATCCTAACCCCCTTGAAATCGGAGCCAAATGAAAGAGGTGGCAAAGTCAGTCTGTGGGAGGATGGCCCGATCCAAGGCCAAATCCATCCCAAAAGGAAAAGTAAACACATACTTCTGATCTTCCATTTAAACTGAACTGAACTGAACTAAAAGCTGACTAAAGCAGAGTTGAAATAATGCAATTTCAAAAAATAAACTCAAATCAGATTTCTGCTTTAGTATTTTGTTGACTTTTTGAATTTTGATTTAGAATTCGAACCCACACAAAATAATTTAGATATGTTAAGTGGGGCTCTTTAATTTAGTAGAGATTTTTTTGAATTGATTGGAAAGGAGAGATTTTTAAAATTAGAATCCATTTTCAACAAATTTGTGTATGTTGGAAATGGGTTCAAATATTTTGAAGAGATTGATGCTTCCATTGGTTCATATTTGATTTTGATTTTATTTTTATTTTTGTTTGCAACCCTTAATTTAATAAATTTGAGTATGTTAAAGTAAAGGGTCAATTAATTTTGTTTGAAATTGTTCACTTAGCAAGTTTGAGTATGCTAAATGAGTCGTTTGAAAATAATTTTCTTCCTTCTTTTGCTTGTTTGTGAATCATGTGTGAGTTTGAAAATGGAATTTTTACTTAGCAAATTTAGGTATGCTAAATGAAGAATCCAAATGTGTTTTGATATATATATATATATATATATATATATATATATATTTGAAAAGAGAATCTTTACTTTAAAAATTTGGGTATGCTAAATGAGGAATCTAAATGTGTTTTGATTTTTTTTTTTTTTGAAAAGAGGATCTTCACTTAGCAAATTTGAGTATGTTAATGAAGATCCAATATGTTTCATGTTTTGATATTTTGATTTTTTTTTGAAAAGAGGATCTTTACTTAGCAAATTTGGGTATGCTAAATGAAAGATCCAAATGTGTGTTTTTGGTGGGGACCTTTTATTTAACATATTTGAGTATGTTAAGGTAAAGGGTCAATTGATTTTGTTTGAAATTGCTCACTTAGCAAATTTGAGTATGCTAAATGAGTTGTTTGAAAGTAATTTTCTTCTTCTTTTGCTTGTTTGTGAATCATGTGTGAGTTTGAAAATAGAATATTTACTTAGCAAATTTATGGATGCTAAATAAATTCCAAATATATATTTTTTTGTTTTGTTTTTGATTTTGATTTTTGAAAAGATGATTTTTTTTTACTTAACAAATTTAGGTATGTTAAATGAAGAATCCAAATGTGTTTGATTTTTTTTGTTTTGAAAGATGGACCTTTACTTAGCAAATTTGTATATGCAAAATGAAATATCCAAATGTGTTTTGATTTTTGATTTTTGAAAAGAGGATCTTCACTTAGTAAATCCAAATGCTAAATGAAGAATACAAATGTGTTTTGATTTTGATTTTTTGAAAAGAGGATATTCACATAGCAAATTTGTGTATGCTAAATGAAGAATCCAAATGTGTTTTGATTTTTTATTTTTGAAAAGAGGATCTTCACTTATCAAATTTGGGTATGCTAAATGAAGAATCCAAATGTGTTTTGATTTTTTTTTTTTGAAAAGAGGATATTCACTTAGCAAATTTGGGAATGCTAAATGAAGATCCAAATGTGATTCATGTTTTAATTTTTAGAAAAGAGGATCTTCACTTAGCAAATTTGGGTTATGCTAAATGAAGAATCCAAATTTATTTTGAAAAATGAAACTCTCATTTGACAAATTTGGGTATGTCAAATGGGAGTTAATTATGTTTTATTTTTCAAAGATGAAATTTTGTTTTGTGTGTGATTATTGCCTCTTTTTGAAAAAGAAAAAAAATTCTAACTTAACACATGTGGGATGTGTTGAGTGGAATTTCAAATGGTGTAATTTTATTTGAAAATAAAACCTCCATCCAACACATTTGGATATATTGAATGAAGAGGATTATTTTCAAATTTGTAATTTTTGAAAAGAAAGAAATTCTAACTCCAACATATGTGAGATATGTTGAAATGGAATTTCAATGTATGATATGATTTTATTTGGAAATGAAATCTTCTTTAAATAAATTTGGGTATATTGAATGAGGATGTTCATTTTCAAATATGTGCTTTTTGAGAAGATAATTGTTGATTTTGTTTTTGAAAAGGTGATTGCTGATTTTGTTTTGAAAATGAAATCTTCATTGAATAAATTGAATGAGGATGTTCATTTGTGTTTTTTGAAAAGATGATTGTTGATTTTTATTTGAAAATGAAAACTTCATTTAACAAATTGAATGAGGACATTCATCTGTGCTTTTTGAAAAGCTGATCTTGTATTTTGTTTTTAAAAAGATGATTGTTGATTTTATTTTAAAAAAGAAATCTTCATTCAATAAATTGAATGAGGATGTTCATTTCTATAGTTTTTTGAAAAGATGGTTGTTGATTTTTATTTGAAAATAAAATATTTTTTCAATAAATTGAATGAGGATGTTCATTCATGCTTTTTGAAAAGATGCTTTTTGAAATGAAATCTTCATTCAATAAATTTGGCTATATTGAATGAGGATGTTCATTTATGCTTTTTGAAAATATGATCGTTGACTTTTATTTTTGAAAATATCCTACATGTAACAATCATGAAGATTGTTAGATGAGGTTGAAATATTTTATTATATGAACTTTTTTTTAGAAAAGTGCTTTTTTGGAAAGTGTTGTTTTTATAATGGATTTATTTTTTTTATTTTTGGAATGAACCTTTCCTTAACATAGAAATGGTGAAGAGGAAGGCCTTTAGTAATCTCTTTTTATTAAATTTTATTTTCACCTATTGGGAAACCCAACAGGGGTTTTAAGACCTATATGGAGTGAGGTCATAAAACCTAAAGGATGTTGGCTAGCTTCATTTAAGGATGAAAGAAACTAAGTGCCAATGGAAGAGAAGGATAGTGTCAGACTCATACAAAGTATAAATCCACTATCGATACTTGGAGACAACGATCATTTACCAAAGATGGAGAGAGGAACCATCCCCAGCGGAGTCTCTAGAAAAATCAGTGGTGAAATATTTTCATCTTCATTGCAACCTAAACCCAAACTAGCCAAATTGCAACCTAAGCCAAATCCATTGAAATCAATGATTCAAATAAACCCAAAATCAATATTTACACATGACTTGACCTTCAATTAAGTCAAACCTAATCCAATTGGCCCTCTTGACCCATGTTGAACCAAATTTACTTAAAGGGTCAAATTTGACTAAACCCAAATTAAATCAAACTAAAGCATACAATCCTCTCCAAATTGTCATTTGAACGTGACCCAACTCTTGGTTTGACCCAATTTGACCAATTGGTCTTTTTAACCCATTTTGACCCGATTTTGGTCCAAAGGGGTCAAATTGAGTCAAACTGAACCAAATGAACTCTGAATGATATGAAATTTGGTTTAACTCATTTTTGACTCATTTTAAATATGGTCAAATCAAATCCAATGCTAGATGAACACTTTGCCCATAGGTCGAGGGCATCCCATGAGAAAAAAAAACTTGCCCAAATAGTCAATTCTCTTCCATGGTCACTTGGCACTCATCCATTAGTCCATATAGGCACCAAGGACACTGACCAACCTCACCCAAGAGGTGGTTGGGGCAGCCATGACTCATTGGGAGATGAATTGACCTCACCTTTCCCATTGGAACACTTGGCATGAAGGACTTCCACATCCCCTTGCTAGGACACCCATTGGTCCTTCATTGACAGCCACCTCCCGTGCCTTGGCCACTCAAATCAAGCCACCTAAGGAGAATCCCAACCACCCCAAGCCAAGGACACCCACTAGGAGCCAAAATCACAAGGAAAGAGGTGATTTTCAACCATTCCAAAAGCATAAAAAATAAAGAGGAAAAAACTCTTCCTCCCACACTCATTTCATTCCCCTAGAGCCCCAAACTAACCAGCAACCCTTCCCACTTCATTTTAGAGTGAAAACCATCAAAATCAAGTGGATTTCAGTGAGGAAACGGTGGTCATTGGTGGATACATCATTCCAAAGGGAGGCAAAGGTCTATATCCATTCCAAAGCTTCTTCTTATGCTCAGGAGCATGCTCAGATCATCACCGCTACCAAAAATCATCGTCGGCGAGGTAATTTTCAGGAACCGTAGCCGACCTTAGGAGCTTTTATTTGCAATAATTTTTGCACAATTTTAAGGATTTCCCTTAGATAAACCTTGAATTTTTTATTTTATATCATCCCCACATGAATCAAAAAGTTTTTCAGCAAAGATCGCTGCGAAATCATGCTCATTTGGACATAATTTCATTCATTTTTTATGAAAATCGTGAAATCTCGCTATTTCACTGGCTAGAAAGTTGCAGCCGTCCGATCCCGCATATAGGGATCAAACAGTTGAGATCTCATCTCTAGCATGTTTTCATTAATTACATATCAATTCACCGTCGATCAATGGACGGTCCATCTAATCTCATCGTGATCCGCCTTCCCGCTTGTCTCCGCACATCCGAGAAATCGTGGTGTCGCTGGTTTAGATGCCACGTATGGTGCGCCTAATGTATCAACACACGCATCATTGCCCTCAACTTCACATGGTTAGGTTAAGTAGGAAATTAAGCCTTTTTTCGATTTTAAAAATTAATTAAATTATCTAAAATTTCAAAAACTCATAAAAAATAAAATACTTAATGAAAATTTATAAATAAGGGCTCGTTGGATTTTTCTTTCCGAGAGGAATTGACCAAACTTAAAATTCCCAAATTTTACTAAATATTTTAGGCTTAATTTAAATTTTAGTGAAAATTAAATTTCATTAATTACTCTAAAAATTCACATTAGATTGATTTAAAATTTTCAGGGATTGAAATTGAAGTTAAAATGCACCCACCATAAAAATTTCAAGTAAAAATGATTTTTTGATTGGATGATATTGTATTCTTAAGTTCAAACAATGAAAATAAATTAATGGACTTTATAAAAATCATGAAAAATTATTTAAATCAGCTGAAATTTTGGAAGATTATAACAAATCATAGAAAAATCTAAAAAAAATACAATAAATACTCATTTTGAAGGTATTTCAGAAGAGATGAATTTAAAATTAATTTTAATTAATTTTGAATAGTAATTAATGTTGAATTTGAGTTTCATTAAAACTTTAATTAGTTTAATTACTCCCTAATTACCCAAGAAATTAACCCCAAACTTTCTGAGGTTGTATAATGAGATGACATTTACCTCTCATAATTTTATTGGGATTTATTACTTGGTTAATTAGAAAAATTATTTGTCTTAGCCTTAATTATTTTCTTAATTAATTAGATGATTAATTAACATTCTAAATAGCAAGGAAATCATTAATTAAGCTTGCTAATCATTATATAATAGTGAATGGGTATGGGGAATGTGATTGTGACCTCTTTTCCATTATTTTCCCTAAGTTCATCTCACTTGGCTTGAAACTAATTAATATGGGACTATTTAATGGTTCAATTCATTAATTAAATGGCATAATTAATTAAATTGAAGTCATAATCATTCGAGATCTCATCGAATTAAGTTTTTTAACTTAACTAATCACTAATTGTGAGCCAATTACATTAGGCTCTTTCATTTCTTAGGTTTATTGCTAATTTAACTTCTAATGTATTTTCATATTATGTTAGCTCATAATTACTTGGTTAATTAAATTAGGGTAACATAGGCAAGAGTTAATTAATGGATTCAATGCATATCACAACTTAATCAACCAACAAAATTTAGGTTGAGCTTTAAATTAATATGATAAAATAATTCAATCAGAGAAAAAAATAAAGCTTCAAATGTACATACTCACATCCATCATTCAAGTGTGCTAAAACATATTGTATACTTAGGACTTAATCATATGCATGTTACATGTAATGAAAATGAATGATTTAGCATGTGTCATGTGTGATAATATTTCAATTAAATTAATCTTAAGATGCCTTTCACATTGAATAGAATTATTTAAAGAGAACCTAAACTTAAGATTAATCTAAAATATGTAATAAACAATTCATTAAAGAGAACTAAATCAAATTAACATGCTTTAGGAAGTGGCTTAAGGTAGGGATGAAAGAGGGTAATCATCTTTTCTTCTCTTTACAACACTTAGTTGCTAAGTCTAGGCCATATGAAATAAAAGAAAACACAAATTATAACTTGCAAATCAATTAAAGCACTTGAAGTGAAACCACCCTTTAAGTTGAATCGTTCTACACTTAGAAAATCTTAACTCTAAAGCCTAGTTAGGACATACCACTGTGGTGTTTGTTTTTGAATCTATGTATATGGGGGGGACACCATGCAGATCTGAGGCTGTACTTGTTGACCTTATTTTTAGAATGAGCTCTCAACCCCTCCATCTTAGACATGGGACTTCTCTTAGACTTTAAGAGTTCCTTAGTCTTAAAACACATCTAGTAATTAGGTGGACACTCAACCTAACCCTAGAGACTTAGAAGAGTTAGCCATAGGAATAGGTTATGCCTTGGGGGTGTTAGAAGATTTGTCTACCCTATAGCTTAAACCAAATCCCCACTTCCTTCTCCCAAGTCAAAATTCCAAACTCATATCAACTCCAACTCTAACTCAAACCATGGACCAATTCAATGGATATTCACAAATCATGAATCAATTCCAAATAATTGAAACCTATGGTTGGATTCCAAACTCCAAAATATTTTCTAAGTGCCTTTTGATTCCCATCTTGAACTTACCCTAAATCAAATCTAAATCAAATCAAATTCATGGAACTTTCTCATAACCCATTTATATTTTCATTTATGCTCACAAATATAAGTAAAATATAAATTCAAATAACCAAAAATCAATTCAAAACTCAAACTCAAATTCAATCAAAATTCAACCTAAGCCTTTCAAGACAAAATCTTGAACTTAGCCAAAACTTATTTAAATTAAGCCAAACCCTTGATTTTTCTTCATGATTCAATCAATTATACAACCATGAATCAAAATATAATTATAGACTTTAAACATCAATCCAAAAATCAATTCAAAACTCAAACTCAAATTCAATCAAAATTCAACCTAAGCCTTTCCAGTCAAAATCTTAAACTTAGCCATCAAATTCAAATCAAGTCAAACCCTTGATTTTTCTTCATGATTCAATCAATCCTACAACTATGAATCCAAATATAAACAAAAACTCTAATCATCAATCCAAAACTAAATTCAAAAAATCAAACCCAAGTCAAACTCATGTTCACCCTTTGAACTTGAAATTGTCAAGTGAATCAAAACTCATTTGACTTCAAACCACTTGCAAATGGATTTATATTTCAATCATAAGTCCATATGTGAGTTCAATCAAACCCAAATCAAGCTTTGACCAAGCCATTTAACCTACTTAGGCTGACTTGACCCCTAAAGTACCCCTTTTGAGCCAAATTCTAATCCTAACCAAATTGGATTGAACTAAGCCCACCTAAGCCTCAGATTGTGAGCAATAATCATTATGAGATGATCAATCACTCAAATTGGGTCAAACTAAGTCAAACTTAAGGATTGACCAAGTCAACACTTAGCCAAAATGAAACGTAAACTAGCCAAAATCCATCATAGGCCAAATTGATTGAAACCATTGATCAAAGATCATTCATGATCAATGTTTGAACTTGACCGAGTCATCATTTGAGCCTAGCCTAGCCCAATTGGCCACTTGACCCAAGTTGACCCAACTCGATATAAAATGTCAAAATATGTCAAAACTTGATCTAAGCCAAATTGATTAAAACTAATGGGTCAAGTTCATTCCAAATCACTTGTTGAACTTGACCAAAGCACCAATTGCCTAACTAGATCCAACCTGGCCTAATTGACCATGAACCTAACTTGACCTAAAAGGTCAATTGAGCCAAATCCAAATATAAACCAAATTGATTGAAAACCAAGATACCAATCCATTTAAAAATGATCAACCAAACATAAACCAACCCATGACCTAACCCAAATAGGTTAGATGGTCAAATTGGTAAACTTAACCCATTTGACCTAAATGAAATCAAATGAACCAAATTCAAAAATAAATCAAATTGAACCAAACCAATGATGCAAAAATATTTCAAATGGTCATATGAACTTGACTCAACCCTTGGTTTGACCCAATTTGCCAATTGGTCAACTTGACCCAAGTTGACCCATTTTGACCTAAATGGATCAACATGAGCCAAATCATGTCAAACCAATCCCAAATTTAATGAAACTTGCCCTAACCAATTTTTCAATCATATCAAACATATTCAAACTGAAATCAAGGTTAAATGACCATTTTACCCCTAATCCATAGGGTAACCTAAAATAAAAACACTTGGAATTTGGTCAATTCCTTTTCATGGACACTTGACATCCTATTAGTGGTACAAATGGTCACTAATGGACATGGTGCACATGACCCAATGGGTTTGGATCAGCCCAACCCAACCTAAGGTCAAAATTGACCATCCCCATTGAAAGGAGCACATGTGAATCCTTCCTCCACTCATTTCAAGCACATGACACTCTTCCACTACCTCTCTTTGGCCAAACCGAATGCAATGCCACCCTAAACGACCTAACAAACCCACTCAAGGAGGTCAATTGGATCAAAATGACAAAGGCGCTTATGACCATCTAATCCTTCAAGGAGGAGATTTACTCCCCCTAATTTCATTTAAACAGACCTCTCTTGCATTCGATTGAGTAATAAAAAGTCAAAGCTAGAATTCCAGAGCTCCCCCATACTTCATAGAGCCAATTCAACTTCTCTATTGTCGGTTTCTCCAAGCCAAAAATAGGGGAGGTAGCAAGGAAATCCAACTTAGCCAATACATAAAACCAATCCAATTCCTCCTTCTAGCACCCTCAGAGGATTTAGTCAAACTCATCCCAAACTTCTTCCAAGCTCCAAAGGCAAGGGAGGTGGGACTTTGATCAAGACCGAGTCCATTTGAAGGAGAGCTTGGTCCATAGAAAGATGCTCTCAACCAAACCACCTCAAATCTTCAATAGGGCTTCGTCTCCACTAGACGAGGATACCTCATCGAACTCGAGTACTAGTGATAGCCTCTAGCGAGGTATGCCTTCAACTCAAGCTTAAACTAGAGAGTGTGGTCTTTTGTGAAGTGGATTTTCATCTCAAGCAAAGTTAGCCATTGGATGTGTCCCCCTTGCATGATGATGGTGTGGGTTGAGTTTGAGCTCAACCTAAGCTCAATCGAGCTCCTATCTCACCCTAAAGGATGGATGAATGTCCTCTCTCACAGGGAAGATCAATGATGGATCATGGGCCATCCATCCGCACATTTTGAATGGACAGCCATGATCAAGACACATAAGATCCTTTGATTTCCCCCTTAAGAATCGCGGGCTTGATCTCAGCAGTCCAATCTTTAGATCAGATGGATGGGGAGAAAGTGCGTAGCACCGTCGCTGACATGGTGCTATGATGTGAAACTTAAGTGGCCTCTCCCATCGCTCCACGTAGAAAGCGCGTGCCACGTCAGCCTCCATGTGGCGCCGATGGGATTAACCATATAATTAAGGGATTAATTACTTAATAAGCTTGGAAAATTCAAATTTCAAAACTAATTATAGAAAAATAAAGGATGGACGAATGTCCTCTCTCACAGGGAAGATCAATGATGGATCATGGGCCATCCATCCGCGCATTTTGGATGGACGGCCATGATCAAGACACATAGGATCCTTTGATTTCCCCCTTAAGAATCGCAGGCTTGATCTTAGCCTTCCAATCTTTAGATCAGATGGATGGGGAGAAAGTGCGTAGCATTGTCGCTGATGTGGCGCTACAATTTGACAACTTAAGTGGACTCTCCCATCGTGCCACGTAGAAAGCGCGTGCCACGTCAGCCTCCATGTGACGCCGATGGGATTAACAATATAATTAAGGGATTAATTACTTAATAAGCTTAGAAACTTCAAATATTCTAAACTAATTGTAGAAAAATAAAAAATATATAAAATAAAAAGCATTGGAAAGGTAATCCAAAGAGGAATATTCTAAAATTAAATTCACTTGATTTTGAATAGTGATATTTTTGAATTAGGGTTTTATTAGGAATGTAATTACATTAATTACTCCCTAATCATTCCACAGATTAATTCCAAGATTCTTAGAGTTAATTAATGGGATGAACTCTGCCTCCCATGATTTTGTTGGAATTTATTAGTGGCTTAATTAAAGTAATTGCTTGGCTCAACCTAATTACTCTCTTAGTCCATTAAATGATTAGTTAACCTTTTAAATAATGATAAATTCACTAATTAATTATTCTAATTACCTTAGGATAGTGAGTGGACTTAGGGAATGAGATTATGGGTTCTTTCTCATATCTTTTTCCCCTAAGTTTATTTCATTTGGGTTAAAATCTAATTAAGGTGCAAAATTAATTAAATAATTTAATCATTTAATAAAATGGCTTAATTAATCAAAATTTTAAAATCAAAACACTCCAGAACTTAACTACTTCATCTTGGGTTGATGCTTAGGTGTTCAATAATCTATGTAGCTTAACGTAATTAAAATCCAACCCATATGTGTGGGAAGGGTTATGAAAGTACTTAATTTAAACCTTTTAATTTAATTAATCACAAATTGATAGCCAATTGCATTAGGCCCTTTCTTTCCTAGGTGCATTATTGATTTAAATTCCTTGTGTGGTTTTATGTTATATCATTGGCTCAAAATTATGTGATTAAATATATTAAAGTGGTGTAGGTAAGGGGTAATTAACACACTTAATTCACACCATAACCTAACTAAGGTATAAAATTGATCTAATCACCTAAAAATTGAACTTAAATACCTCATACATTGGGGAATGGGTTAGGACCAACAAACTCATCTCACATTTCTCAAATTAAAATCAAACTCAAAAAAAATTCAAACTCTCCTTAAAATAAATTTGATTTACTTTAAATAATTTTATTCATAGGATTGTCTTTAGGAATTAATTAGGGTGAATGAATTTACTTGATTTTATCACTTTATTTCTTTCCTAACATGCTAAATGTGTATGTCATATAAAATTCATGCATTCATGCTTTTTAAAAAGCAAATTAAAAATGAAATGTTTCCGTTATGTCAAATTGCATGTTTTGGCTAAAGTAAGAATATGAATGGCTATTATCACTATTAAATTTTAAATTATTTTCAAAACTTATAAATCAATTATCAAAGCTGAAGGTATGCTACTTATGATTATTTATAAGCTTGCATGTGAGTAGAAATATAAAGATGTGCATAATGTGATTTTTCCTCTCTTTTCTTTTAGCATAGTTTTGAATAGGATTTGGTAAAGTGTATAGTTCATTTGAAAAGAACACAACACTTGTTTAAATCCTTTCCTATTCATTCCTATGTTATTACTTAAGAAGGGCATCCATACTTATACATATAAATTGTATAAATAAATCAAACAAACAAATACAAACTTTTGCATCTTTCTTTTCCATTCATTTCTTTTGTACATGAATATGTATTTAAAGAAAGTGGTATATTAGTTTGGACAACTCTGTGGTTGCGAAGCTTTAAGTAGCTCTAAGTAGGTCTTGTACCTTACACCCTTAGTGCTAACAATGGCGCAATACTCACTTATGCCTTTCAGACATATGCATGTGCATGTGAAAAATGTATAAAAGAATCACCCTTTTCTACTTAACAAAATCATGCATCATAAAGCATCCCAATTTTCTTAAAATAACACTACTTAGCATTCATCATTAAGGTGTGCTAAACATTCCCATTTGCATGTATAGATATGCTTAGGATTCATCCATATGCATGTTACACATGTTTGGAAAGAAATGAAATGAAGTGTGTTTTCTGATATTAATTCACTTTACCTAATCTTAAAATGCCTTTCTTTTTGAATAGGTTTGTTTAGGAAAAATATAAACTTAGGGTTAATTAAAACACATAATAAAATATTCACTAAACACAAAACAAATATGAATCTACCTTAAAAATTACTTAAGATAGGGAGAAAAGAGAAGTTCCCTTCTCTTCTCCTCTCTTTACAACACTTAGTAATTAATTCTAGGTTCATCTAAACTAAATCAAAACATTAAATAAAATTAACCAAAAAAAAACAACTTAAATGAAACCCCTCTAAGTTGAACATTAGAATAAGTCAATATTTTTAGATTTATGTTACGGAAGTGCATGGTTCGATGTTTTCTTTTGTTTATGTCTGGATGTTAGGGTGTAAGTGTGTAGACTGAATGATAGGATGATTTAGTCTAATCATTATCTTTTGTAGGGGATTGTGCTTAAGAAGCACTGTAATAGAAATATAACTACTTTTGCTATGCATGTGCTTATACCCCTAAGCATAATCCAAAATAGGCCAAGTGGGCTTGGTTACCCATATGTGGGGTGCTAAGTCCAATTCATATATATATATATATACTTGGGATTGTATGGTTTGTTTGGCTAATCTCTATTTTGCAGGTGTTAGTAGTTAGATTTTCTTTTTCCCATTTTCATGTAATTTTATAATTAGGATTTTGGAATGATTATTATGTGGGATTAAGATGAGCATTGGTTATAAGATTACATCTTATGTACCATGTGAAGCCTTTGGAGCAACCACATTCCAACCATCCGAAAGAAGGAACCAAAGAAGAAAGAAGAAAGAAGAAAAGAAGAAAAGGAGAAAGAAGAAATAAAGAATGAAGACCACCTATAACACAAATTTCTTGCTTAATTGTAAATAATTCATTTGTAATTCGAGTTGTATAAGGGTAGAGCTCGACTACCCAATTTATTTTTGGGTTTGTACGGTGGAGCCCGACCATAAATGACCTTTTATTCTTTTGCGCTAGTTTTATAAATTGATTGATGTTTGTTTAACTTGCACATTAAGATGATATATTTTCCTAATTTCTTTCTTACTTTGATGTATGGCCTCGATGACAATTATGCTCTTAGGAAAAAATAAATCTTCTACTAAATTAAATAACTCAAATCAAAAATAAATAACTCATAACCTCACCTAAAGCTAAGGCTATAAATCAAGAAAAAAGAATTAGCAACCCCTTAACTGGATGTTATCTTAATTTTATAATATCATGCATAAAAATCATATTATTTCACTCTTGATTGGAGGGCTTCCACCTTTGCCAGAGAATTTGCTTGACCTGTGAGAGCCATGGTGGAAACACACCTCCTTAACTTGCTGATTTTGGCCATTAATCTAATTTCTCAAGCATTAGGCATAAATAATCCTAAAGCATGTCAAATAGATTGTCCAAAATAAAAAATAAAACATATAAAAAATTTGCATTAAATTTAAGTCATTAAAAGAATTCCTTTACATGATTTAGTCTCTTAGAGAGTGTGTTTAAGGACTTAGTCTCTTTCTAAATAAATAATAACCTTGCTATCTTGTATAAACATATAACGTGCCTACATATTTTAAAATCGTAGGAGGAGTTAGTTGGAACCACCCCCAGCAAGTTGTAAGTCCAATAGTTGGGTGGTTTATCCTCTCTTGTGGAGGTAAATCGAATACCCATTTTTGCCTTATTTAGGTCGTGCTTTTGGCCCTCGTCAAAGCTCCCTAGATTTAGGTTCAGAGGTTTCTACTTCCCTTTGCAGACCACGAGCATAAATCCTCACCTCTTAGGCACTTCCATAACCTTGTATTATGGAATTATAAACCCTAACATTCTAATAAAAAATTTAACTCAGACAAAGTAATTTAATTTCAAACATGTAAAGCCCAATCATAAGATAGTTTGGGATGCTTACTAGGCTTCCTAGTATCTTAAGCATCTCCTACTTATTTTCATTTGGCTTCAATAAGAACTCCCTCCTCTTGATCGATCCCACTTGACTTTCTAAAAAAATTAATCAATTAATAGTCCTACCTTTCAAAATCTTCAGAGATAACAATCATTTACCTTAATCGAGAGTATTCCTAAGGAATCCCGTTCCTTAGGATGTAATTAACTATGGTGGCTTGCCCCTGTAGAACTTAATGAACCCGATTTAAAATAAACCCTGCTTTACTTTTCCATGTAAAGTAGGGGAAGAATCTTTGGTACATTCTGAAGTCCCGTAGTCCTTAGGAGTCCTTATTGAGGTGACTAGGTCCATTGTAGGGCGGTGACTTCTATCTCTCGAGATAGTACACATGTCCTCAATTCCATACCGATCACCCTAATAAGAACATCTGCGAATCTGCGTGGCATTCCAAATGATGTATATTTCTATTTTCATTTATCCTCTCTTTTTCTAAATGGATAGATGAAAGTGGAGTCAAAAATTTTACCAAAGATTTTTCTGGCAACTCCACTGGGGATGGTTCCTCTCTTCATCTTTGGTAAATAATTGTTGTCTCCAAGTATCGATAGTGGATTTATACTCTTGTGTGAATCCAAGACTATCTTTCTTTCTGTTGGCACTTAACTTATTTCATCCTTAAGTTAAGCTAGCCAACATCTTTAGGTTTTAGGACTTCACCTCGTGTTAGTCTTAAAACCCCCGTTGGGTTTCCCAATGACTAAAAATAAAAATTGAATAAAAAAAAGAAAATGATTAAAGACTTCCTCACTATTTTTATGGAAAGGAAATGTTCATTCTAAAAATAAAGAAAAATAAATCCTTTATGAAAAGTGCCAATTTTGAAAAGAACTTTATCAAAATACACTTAATAAAATATTTGCAATACATCTAACAATTTTTATAATTATTACATGTAGAAACATTTCAAAAATAAAATTTCAATGATCATAAACTTTCAGAAAGCATAAAATTTGAAGATGGGCCTTTCCATTCAATACATCCAAATGTGTTAGATGGATGTTACATCTTCAAGAAAATTCACAACTTTGAAATTCCACTCAACACATTCCACATGTGATAAGTTGGAATTTTCACCCTTTCAAAAGCACATATGAAACCTCTCCATTCAATATACCCATATTTATTGAATGGAAGTTTCATTTTCAACCAAAATCAAAAATAAATTTTTAAAAAGCACATATGGAACCTCTCCATTCAATATACCCACATTTATTGAATGGAGGTTTCATTTCCAATAAAATAAAAATAATAAATAATAAATAATAAAAAATAAAAAGCATATATGATACCTCTCCATTCAATATACCCAAATTTATTGAATGAATATTTCATTTCCAAATAAAATGACATATTTTTAAATGTCACTTAACATATTCCATATATGATTAGGATGAAATTTTCTCTTTCAAAAAGCAATAATCACACATGAAGATACATCTTTGAAGAATGAAACCTAATTGATTTCCATCTTACATACCCAAATTTGTTAAGTGGAAATCCCTCTTTTCAGAATCAATAAAAATACCAAATGTTTATAAAACACATTTGGAACTTCATTCTAGCATACCACATTCGCTAAAATGAAGTCTCCATTTTCAAAACAAAATTTTTTCAAGACACATTGGAACTTCATTCTAGCATACCCCATTCGCTAAAGTGAAGTCTCTCTTTTCAAAAACACAAAAATTTGAAACACATTTTTGGAATTTCATTTAGCATACCCAAATTTGCTAAGTAAAATATCCATTTCATAAAATTAAAGAATCATATTGAAACTTCATTTTTGGCATACGACATTTGCTAAAGTGAAGTCTCCATTTTCAAAACAAAATCCAAAACAAAAGAAACACATTGGAACTTCATCCTAGCATACCGTATTTTGCTAAAGTGAAGTCCCATTTTCAAAAACAAAATCCAAAACATAAGAAACACATTAGGACATCCATAGCATACCCAAATTTGCTAAGGATCCTATTTTTCAAAATTAAATCTCTAAAAATAAAAGAAACACATTAGGATTTTCTTTGCATACTCAAATTTGCTAAGTCCTATTTTCAAAAATTTTCAAAAACAAAACACACTTGGATTCCTCATTTAACATACCAAATTGGATAATGAGAATTCCATTTTTCAAATCACAAATGATTCACAAAATAAAGCAAACAAAGAAAAAAAGAAGAAATTGTTTCCAAATACCTCACCTAGCATACTTAAATTTGCTAAGTGAATAAATTCCAAAAAATCATAAATCAAAAATTAAAATCAAATTGACCCTTTACTTTAACATACCCAAATTTGTAAAATAAAGGGTCTTCTAAATCAAAAATCAAAATTCAAAATTCAAATATGAACCTATGGAAGCATCTCTTCAAAAATATTTGAACCCATTTTCAACATACCCAAATTTGTTGAAAGTGAATTCTACATTAAAAAAAAATCCTCTTTCCAATCAATCTCAAAATATATTCTAAATCATTTGAGTCCGACTTAACACTTTCAAGATGTTCAGTATGAGTTCAAATTCTAAATTCAAATTCAAAATCAACAACGCAAGAAAATTTGATTCAAGTTTGCTTTCGACATTGCAGTTTCAATCAGCTTCAGTAAGTTTTTTCAGTCTCAGTTTAGTAAAGTTTGATTCAATGGCAGCACCTAGATATGTGTTCACTTCTCCCCATAGATAGATCTATCCCTGGATTAGGCCAACCTCCCATGCTCTGACTATGCCCACCTCATCCACTTTGGATGAGGTTTCGAGGGGGCCCGAATTACATGTGAGGGGACCTCCCATCATAGGGGAGCATAGTGGTGGGCAGTCGGCCATTCAAGTTGACATGCCATCAGATTATGAGAGTCCCTCGATGAAGAGGAAGGTTGTGGCAGTTCCCACGATAACAATGTCAGTGACAGTGCCTGTGTGCTCCGTGGTTCCCCATGCTGCCCCAGTTAGGGATATCACCCACTCATGAGCACCTTCCAAGGGGAAGCTCCCCTAATACCAGGGATTGTATCCCCTACTTTTGAGGTTGGGTCTAGCTCTTACTCTACTCACCCTACCAGGATGCAAAGGAGAAACAAGAACCACATGATAAAGTGGTACCACACTCGCATTGCTAGGGAGATGGAGGCAGCCACACAGTCTATTATTGAGGAGTTTCCCATAGGTTTCCCTGTTGGTTACACCAAACTAGTTCCATCCTCTTACTGGGTCTGACAGAGAGGATGTCAGGAGGATTTCAACTTCACCTCCACCAGCGATTCAGTTTCAGCCACCAGTCAGTGATAGGAGGAGGCCATATGCCAACCTTTGATTTGTTCTATGCTGAGTAGGCAGAGCCTATGGACGATCTGAGTTTGGGGCTCAGTTTGATTTGAGATCCCTTATTCCTCGCAGTGTGGGGAATAAAATTAGACAAGAGAGGGCTAGGGAGGCCCATACCTCAGTTCACATCACTAGTTGGGAGAGCCGAAGGTTCAGCCGGCAGTCAGCGGCCTCTGCACTTGTTAATTTTTCTGATGGACGTGCTACCCACGTCGATCATACCGATAACATTCTTCTCATAGGGACTACACATCATATGAGAGTAGCTCCTATCCCAAGAGAGTCATTGGTGCCTCCACCACATCGCTCCTACCCACCTATTGAGAAACATTGCCTAGCTTTGATCTTTTCTTCCCAAAAGCTACAACACTATATGCTTTCTCATAAGGTGAACTTGATTTCCAGAACCAATCCATTGCAGTATCTCATGACATGGACAACGCTATCTGAACATTTTACATGATGGTCCATGATCCTCTCACAATTTAATATCACATTCGTACCCCTTCATACGGGAAAAAGATAAGCACTAGCAGATTTCTTAGCAGCACACCCACTTCTTGTTGATTCTCTGCTTAGTGACGATCTTTCAAATGAACAAATCATGAACTTAGGGGAGGTTGACAACTACCGATGGGAGATGTATTTTGATGGTACAACTTCTTTTCATAAAGGGGAAGTACCACGATCTACTCTTCTGAGGAAAACAGGAGTAGGAATAGTTCTTCTAACTTCAAACCTGATGTGATGATATTCTCATACTATCTTTTCAACCTTTGCACTAACAACAAAACCATGTATAAGGCTTTGATTGTCGATCTGGAGTTAACCATCACAATCAGTGTCAAGAGCATCACATCTTTGGGGATTCTTAGTTGGACATCAACCAGATTGTCGGGTCCTACAAGGTTCTCAAACCCAAGCTTCATCATTACCACGAGTATACCATGAAGCTATTGGCCCAAATCCTCAAAGTCACTAGCTACAAGGTTCCCTGAGTAGAGAACACATTAGCAAATGCTTTGGCCAAACTTGCCAATGAATTGGCTTGTCTGAAAGATGAGTCCATTCTAGTAAGGGTCCAAAATAGAAAAGTCCTATCTCTTATTGATGTTGAACTCATCGAGAGACTTTCTCTTGAAGGGGATGTTGTCGTTGCATATAGGGACAAGGAGCTGGATTGGAGGCAACTGTTCATAGACTATTTGAATACCGACAAACTACCTCAAAAATGGTCACAAACCCATCAAGTGAGATAGAGAGCTCTCTCATATTCTCTCGTTGATGGCACCCTATACCGACGATCCTTTGACCAAATGTGGTTATGTTTAGATAAACATGAAGCCCATGGCATTTTAACCAGGTACATTCAAGTCTATGCGTAGCGCATCAATCCAGTTCGAAGATGAAGATGAAGATTAAGATACTAGGATATTACTAGCCTTTGATGATTACAGACTGCATGGATGTAACTAGTGGATGTCATTAGTGTCAGGTACACGGTGTGGTCCTACATCAAACACCCAACATTCTACACCCTACATTGACCTCATGGTCATTTGAGTGTTGGGGTGCCGACATTGTGGGTCCTATCGATCCTCCATCTTCCAAGGGTCATCGGCTCATCTTAGCTGCCACCGACTACTTTTTCAAGTCGGCGGAGGCAATCCCACTCAGAGAGGTCACATCTCAGCACGTGCTTCAGTTTTTCAGGAACCATATCGTATATAGGATCAGGGTGCCTCGATGAATTATATTTGATAATGATACTACATTCAAAAGAACTAATATCAACAGCTTCTAGAAGATATTATGTAGATTGGAGATACTCTACCATCTACTACCTTAGAGAAAATGGCTTAGCAGAAGCATTCAATAAAACTCTCATCCAAATATTAAAGAAGACTCTTGATGACAACAAATGACAGTGGAATGAGCAGTTGGTTGAAGCCTTATGGACCTACTGCACCACATACTGAACTCTAACTCAATCTACCCCATTTTCCTTATCCGAAGCCATTCTTCCTTTAGAAGTTTAACTCCCATTATTAAGGATAACATTGGATAGTAAGATCACTACAAAGCAAAATGCAAAGTTATCGTTAGAAGAGCTCGAAGATTTGGAGGAGAGTCGCCTACGGGCGTGCCAGAACCTCGAGTTGTACAAGGCCAAAATGATTCGAGCTCATAATAAGCCGGTTCACCCTAGGTCTTTCTAAGTAGGAGAACTAGTGTTAGTCCTAAGGAGACCAATTGTTGCTCATTAAAAGATGGGAGGTAAGTTTGAACCCACTTAGGAGGGTCCTAATGTTATAGAGAAGGCCTACCAAGGAGGATCTTATCAGCTCATTGTTTGTAAAGGGGAACACCCGATGATTCCAATTAATGAGCTCTATCCAAAGAAATATTACCCATGAAACAAAACATGTCTAAAAATAATCATTAATAAAAAGAACAAAAATCTGATTCCATTCATCAAATCTTCTCTTCTTTTGAAGTATTATTTGCTTATCTTGTGAATCTGCCATGATGTGTTTAGGATAGGTGTAAGAGTCCCCTAACGACATCCTATCCCTCTTCCATAACACAAACACAATCAAACACAATGTCCCGATGCTATTAGAATAGGTGTGAAAGAACCCAAGAGGCATCATATTTTGATTAACAAAACTAAGTTAGGTGTGAGAGAACCCAAGCGGCATCCTTTCTTAGTTGGAATTCCCAGTTGCCATCCGTGGCCCCATTTCATCAAAATCCTTAGTGTGTTTTAGGTTAGGTGTAAGAGTCCTCCAGAGGCATCTTATTCCCTTTAACATAAAGCACAAAAATAAATATATATTTTTTATCTCAGGCTATTTTGATGTGGGAGCAAGCCCCTGTGGCACTCACTGATTAGCTACTCTATGTCAGATCTACATGTTACCTCGCTAGTTTGCCACCCTAATGGTAATCTATTTGGAAGATGTGAGTCTTTGTACTTTCTCCTAACTTGACCATTACAAACCAATGAGCACTTTGTTAGTATGGTAGACTTCACTGCCCAGCCAGTAAGCTACCTCATGTTGATTTTATTTAAGAAGATGTGAGTCTCCGACCTTTCTTCATTAACTAATCATCATGAGCTGACTAGGTCAAGTATATTTGAGGTTTAGAATAAGTCCCCCATAGGCTCCTTTCCTCTTAACTACTTTTGAGTTGATATAAGTCTCACAGTGACATTCACTTAGTAATCTTCCTAGGTTGGGTGGAACCTATCGAGCCGAAGATAGACTATCCCAGTAATCAATTCTGCTATAGGAGGATGTGAGTCCCCGAGCTTTCTTTCTAGGCTGATTATTGCAAACTGATGGGCAATTTAGATTGGTTGATGTTTGCTAAGCTGATAGCGACTCACCCAGTGGATACACTATTCTTGGTAGATGTGAGTCCCCATGCTTTCTCTTTGAGTTCACCGTCGAATACCTATTTGATTTATGACTAGCCATGTCATCTTTTCCAAGGTTTTAGATTAAGCTCGGGTTGAAGGCATGCCTCACTAGTGGCTATCACCGGTGCTCGAGTTTGATGAGGTAGCTTCGTCTAGTGGAGACGAAGCCCTGTTGAAGATTTGAGGTGGTTTGGTTGAGTGGATCTTCTTATGGACTAAGCTCTCTTTCAAATGGATTTGGTCTTGATCAAAGTCCCACCTCCCTTACCTTTGGAGCTTGGAAGAAGTTTGGGATGAGTTCTACAAGGCCCTCTGAGGGTGCTCGAAGGAGGAATTAGATTGGTTTTATGTATTAGCTAAGTTGGATTTCCTTGCTACCTCCCCTATTTTTGACTTAGAGAAACTGAGAATGGAGATGTTGAATTGGCTCTAGGAAGCTTTGGGGAGCTCTGAAATGCTAGCTCTGACTTCCTATTACTCAATCAAATGCAAGAGAGGTCAATTGAAATGAAATTAGGGGGAGTATATCTCCCCCTTGAAGGATCGGATGACCGCAAGCTCCTTTGCCATTTTGATCCAATTGGCCTCCTTGAGTGGGTTTGTTAGGCCGTTTAGGGTGGCATTATATTCGGTTTGGCCATAAAGAGGTAGTGGAGGAGTGCCATGTGCTTGAAATGAGTGGAGGAAGGATTCCCATGTGCTCATTTCTATGGGGGTGGTCAGTTTTTTCCTTAGGTTGGGTTGGACTGACCCAAACCCATTGGGTCATGTGCACCACGTCCATTAGTAACAATTTGGTCCACTAAGAGGATGGCAAGTGTCAATGAAAAAGGAATTGATCAAATTCTAAGTGATTTTGATTTTAGGTTACCCTGAGGCCTAGAGGTAAAATGGTCATTTGACCTTGATTTCAGTTCGAATATGTTTGATATGATTGAACAATGTGTTCGGCCAAGTTTCATTGAATTTGTGATTGGTTTGATATGATTTGGCTCATGTTGATCCATTTAGGTAAAAATAGGTCAACTTAGGTCAAGTTTACCAATTGGTTAAATTAGGTCAAACCAAGGGTTGGGTCAAGTTCATATGACCATTTGAAATATTTTGGTGGCCTTGGTTTGATTTAATTTGATTTATATTTGGCTTTAGTTCAATAGAGTTCATTTAGGTCAAATGGGTCAAGTTGACCAAATTGACCCATTTGACCTATTTGGGTTAGGTCATGGGTTGGTTTATGTTTGGTTGGTCATATGAAATTGATTGGTATCTTTGTTTCCAATCAATTTGGTTTATATTTAAGTTTGGCTCAATTTGACTTTTTAGGTAAAGTTGGGTTCATGGTCAATTGGGCTAAGTTAGGTCTAGTTGGCAAATTGAGGCTTTGGTCAAGTTCAACAATTATTTTGGAATGAACTCGACCCATTGGTTTCAATCAATTTGGCTTAGATCAAGTTTTAACACATTTTGACTTTTTAGGTCAAGTTGGGTCAACTTGGGTCAAGTGTCCAATTGGGCTAGGTTAGGCTCAAATGTTGACTTGGTCAAGTTAAAACTTTGATCATGAATGAGTTTTGATTAATGGTTTCAATCAATTTGGCATCTTTCTAGGACATCCACACTTATACATATAAATTGCACAAACAAATCAAACAAACAAACACAAACTTTTGTATCTTTCTTTACCATTAATTTCTTTTGTACATGCATATGTATTTAAGGAAAGTGTTATATTAGTCTGGACAACCCCGGGATTCCGAGGTTTTAAGTAGCCCTAAGTAGGTCTTGTACCTTACACCCCTGGTGCTAACAATGGCGTCGTACTCATGATTTTCATGCATATAAATGTGCATGTGAAAATGGATAAAAGAATCACCCTTTTCTACTTAACAAAATCATGCATCATAAAGCATCCCAATTTTCTTAAAATAACACTACTTTGCATTTATCATTAAGGTGTGCTAAACATTCTCATTTGCATGTATAGATATGCTTAGGATTCATCCATATGCATGTTACACATGTTGGGAAAGAAATGAAATGATGTGTGTTTTCTGATATTAATTCACTTTACTTAATCATTAGTAAAAATCTAAACTTATGATTAATTAAAACACATAATAAAATATTTACTAAACAAAAATCAGATATGAATCTACCTTACAATTTACTTAAGGTAGGGAGGAAAGAGAAGTTCTATTCTCTTTTCCTCTCTTTACAACACTTAGTAATTAATTCTAGGTTCATCCAAACCTAATCAAAACACAAAATAAAATAAACCAAAATCAACTAAACAACTTAAATGAAACCACACTCTAAGTTGAACATTTTTATACTAAGAAAACTTCAACCATAAATCCTAGCTAAGCATACCACACAAACCTTTTTAAAAAAACACACATTAGACTAAGTCACCATTTCTAGCTTTAGGTTAGGGCGGTGTATGATTTGATGTTTGCTTTTATTTTATGATGTTATATTTTAGTCTGAATGTTAGGGTGTATGTGCATAGACTAAATGGTAGGACGATTTAGTCTAATCATTATTTTCTGCAGGGGATTGTGCTTAGGGGGCGTTGTAAAAAAAAAATAACTATTTTTGTTGTGCAGGTGCTTATACCCCTAAGCATAATCCAAAATAGGCCAGGTGGGGTAGAGACCTCCTTAGGGATACTTAAATCCATGCATGACTAAATGGTAGGACAAATTGATTGAAATTATTGATCAAAACTCATTTATGATCAATGTTTGAACTTGATCAAGTCAACATTTGAGCCTAACCTAGCCCAATTGGCCACTTGACCAAAGTTAACCCAACTTGACCTAAAAAGTCAAAATGTGTCAAAATTTGATCTAAGCTAAATTGATTGAAACCAATGGATCAAGTTCATTCCAAAATGATTGTTGAACTTGACCAAAGCCTCAATTGACCAATTAGACCTAACCTAGCCCAATTGACCTTGAACCCAACTTGACCTAAACGGTCAAATTGAGCCAAACTCAAATATAAACCAAATTGATTGGAAAAAAGATACCAATCCATTTCATATGACCAACCAAATATGAACCAACCCATGACCTAACACAAATAGGTCAAATAGGTCAAATTGGTCAACTTGACCCATTTGACCTAAATGAAATCAATTAAACCAAAACCAAATATAAACCAAATCGAATCAAACCAAAACCACCAAAATATTTCAAATGGTCATATGAACTTGACCCAACCCTTGGTTTGACCTAATTTGACCAATTGGTCAACTTGACCCAAGTTGACCCATTTTGACCTAAATGGGTCAACATGAGCCAAATCACATCAGACCAATTCCAAATTCAGTGAAACTTGGCCTAACCCATTTTTCAAACATAACAAACATATTCAAATTAAAAACCAAGCCAAATGACCATTTTACCCTTAGGCCATAGGGTAACCCAAAATCAAAACTACTTAGAAATTGGTCAATTCCTTTTCATTGACACTTGACATCCTCTTAGTGGTCACTAATGGACCCAGTGCACATGACCCAACCGAATGCCATTGGGTCAGCCAAACCCAAAATAGACCATCTCCTTTGAAAATGGCCACATGGAATCCTCCCTCCACCTATTTGAGCACATGGCCACCTCACCCACTCCTCTGGCCAAAACGAATGCCATGCCACTATAAATAGCTCAAACAACCCATTGAATATGGTCAATTGGATCAAAATGGCAAGTGAAGGCATGATCGTCCAATCCTTCAAGGGGGAGATATACTCCCCCTAATTCCATTCAATCTTGACATCCCCTAATTTGATTGAGCTAAAAGAAGCCAGAGAAGTCAATTCCCAACCTCCCTACGCTCTCTCAAGCAATTCCCAAATTCCATTTTCTCGGTTTTCATAGATTGAAAATAGGGGAGCTCCACTGAAAATCAAACTTAGCCTACACTCAATATCAGCCTAATTCACTTTGCAAGCATCCTCAGGAAATTTAATCGAGTTCACCAAGCTTTTTCCCAAGCTCCAAAGGCAATGGAGGTGCTATTTTGATCAAAGCCGCAAGGAAGTGAAGGTGGAGTTGGCCCATAAGAGGATCCACCCAATCTTAAGACCTCAAACTCTTAACAAAGCTTCGTCTGCACTAGACGGAGCTTCTCTAAGGGAACAGAGTGTCGGTGATCACCTCCGGTGAGGTGTGCCATTAAACCGAGCATAATTTCAATGTGGTTTGGACCTTTGTGAAGTAAAGTATCACCCCATGAAATTCTAGCTATTAGATGTGATTTCCTATGCATGTTGATGGTGTGGGTTGAGTTTTAATCCAATCTGAGCTCAGTCAAGCTCAGATCTTCTCCTAGAAGATGGACGATGTCCATTCCTCAAAGAGAAGAATAGGGAAGGATCATGGGCCATCCATCCGCTCATTTTGGATGGATGATCCTGATCGAAGACACGTAGATCCCATCATTTAATACCTTAGAACTGTGGCTTTAACCTCAGTCATCCGATCCTTGATCAAACAGGTTAGGAGAAAGTGTAGCGCCACCGTTGATGCGGCGCTATGATGTAACAGCTTAAATATCGAATACCGTCGTGTCATGTGTAAAGCGCATGCGGCGTCAGCGGTCCACGTGGCGCCGATGGGATTAAACATTTAATTAGGCTATGAAATCACCTAATTAATTATGGAAACTTCCTAAATTCATATCTAAGCCTAGAAAAATAAAAAAATAAGAAATAAATTACATTGGATAGATAATTGAACAATACTTTTCTCTAGATTTGGATTTTATTAGGAATGTTATTTTGCTAATTACCCTCTAATTACTCCACTGATTAATCCCAAACTTCTTGTGCATAATTAGTGGGATGACTCCTGGCTCCCATAATTTTCTTGGGATTTATTGGTGGTTTAATTAGAGGAATTTCTAGTTCATTCCTTAATCACTATCTTAATGTAATTAAGCTTAATTAAGGTTATAATTAGTGATCTAACCCTCTGATTGAGTCAATTAAGTTTTGCTTAAGTGAATATGAGATTTAGGGAATAATTTTGAGATATTTTCCTTAAGATATTCCTTAAACCCCCTTTCTTTCTTAATTCAACCTTAATTAAAGGGTTAATTCACTAATTATCCCTTTAATTAATTTCATAAAATTCTATAACTTTACAGTACTCAATTAATCTATCTTGTTTAGATGCTTAGATGTTCAAGAGCTAAAGTAGAATTAAGTAAATCAAAACTCAACTCACATGTGTGAGAGGTGTTATGAAATTACTTAAAATAAACCCCTTAGATTAATTAATCCTTAATCATAAGCCAATTGCATTAAGTACCTTTCTTTCGTAGGTGCATTGCTGATTTAAATTTCTTGTGTCATTTTCTGTCATATCATTTGCTCGTAATTATTTGATTAACTTTGCTAAGATGGTGTAGGTATGGGGTAATTAAAACACTTAATTCATACCTTAACCTAAGCTACATATAAAAATCATCTAATAATCCTAAGAACAAACAAAACCAACAAACATATGTGGAATGGGTTAGGAGCAAACTCACCTCATATTTCAAATTAAATCAAACTCAAAACAAAATTAAACCTTCTTTAAAAAATAACTTGATTTCTTTAAGCTTTCTTATTTCATAAGATTATCTTTAGAATTAATTAGTGAATGTGTTACATGCTTTCATCACTTTAGTTCTTTCTAACATGCTAAATGTGTATGTCATATGAATTTCATGCATTCATGCTTTTCAAAATCAAATTAAAATGAAATATTTTTTTATGTCAAATTGCATGTTTTGGCTAAAGTAAAAATATGAATGGCAATTATCACTGCTAAATAGAAAACTATTTTCAAAATCTATAAATCAAACACCCAAAACTAAAAGTGCACTACTTATAATTATTTATAAGCTTGCATGTGGATATAAATATGAATATGTGCATAGTGTAGCTTTCCTTCTCTTTTCTTTTAACATAGTTTTGGATAAGATTTGGCAAAGTGTATAGTTCATTTGAAAAGAACACAACACTTGCCTAACTCCATTCCTATCTATTCTATGCTATTACCTAAGAAGGACATCCACACTTGTACATATAAATTCCATAAACAATACAAACAAACAAATACAAACTTTTTGCATCTTTCTTTTTCATTCATTTATTTTGTACATGTGTTTGTACTTAAGGAAAGTAGTATATTAGTACCCTGGGGTTATGAGGCTTTAAGTAGCCTAAGTTGGTCTTGTACCTTACACCCCTGGTGCTAATAATGGTGTCGTACTTACTTATGCCTTTTATACATATACATGTGCATGTGAATAATGGATAAAAGAAACCCCTCTTTTCTGCTTAATGAAAATCATGCATAAAAAAATATTCCAATTTTCTTAAGTAACATTTCATAGCATTCATCATAAAGTGTGTTAAACATTCTCACTTGTATGTATAGATATGCGTAGGACGTATCCATGTGCATGTTATACATGTTGGGAAAAAAATGAAGTGATGTGTATTTTGTGATATTAGATCACTTTACTTAATCTTAAAGTGCCCTTCTTTTTTAATAGGCTTGTTTAGGAAAAATTTAAACTTATTATTAATTAAAACACATAATAAAATATTCATTAAATAAAATCAAATATGAATCCACTTTAGAAATTACTTAAAGTAGGGAAGGAAAGAGAAGTTCTCTTCTCTTTTCTCTATCTTTAAAACTTAGTAATTAATTGTAGGATTCACTTAAACCAAACCAAAATATAAAATAAAATCAACCCAAATCAACTAAATAACTTAAATGAAACCACCCTCTAAGTTGAACATATTCATACTTAGGAAGTCTAAATCTTAAAATCATAGCTAAACATACCACACAAACCTTTTAAAGCACACACATTAGGTTAAGTCGCCACTTCTAGCTTTAGGTTAGGATGGTGCATGGCTTGATATTTGATTTTATTTTATGATGTATTATTTTTAGTCTGGATGGTAGGGTGAATATGCATAGAATGAATGGTAGGACGATCTAGTAAATGGTAGGATGATTTTGTTTTATGATGTATTGTGCTTAAGGGGCACTGTAATAAAAATATAAATGCTTTTGCTATACAAGTGTTTATACCCCAAAGAATAATCCAATAAGCCAGGTGGACTTGGTTACCTATGTGTGGGGTGCTAAGTCTAATATACATGCTTGGGATTTGTATGGTTTGTTTAGCTAATATCTATTTTGCAGATGTTAGTTAGATTTACTTTTCCTTTTCATATTTTTTAGCAATTATGATTTTATGAATGATTGTTATGGGGGATTAGGATGAGCATTAGTCATAAGATCTCATCTTATGTATCATGTGAAGCCTTTGGAGCATGCACCTTCCAACCATCCAAAAGAAGGAACCAAAAGAAGAAAGAAGAAAGAAGAAATGAAGACCCCCATAACATGAATTTTCTTACTTTTTTGTAATTAATTCATTTGTAATCTAGGTTGTATAAAGGTAGAGCTCGGCTACCCAATTGGTTTTCGAGTTTGTACGATGGTGCCCAACCACAAATGGCCTTTTATTCTTTTGTGTTAGCTTTATGAAAGGTTTGATATTTTGTTTAGCTTGTGCATTAAGATGACATATTTTCCTAATTTCTTCCTTGCTTAATGTATGTCCTGGATGACAATTAGGTTCTTAGGAAAAAATAAATCTTCTACCAAAATAATCAACTTAAAATTAAAATAAATAACTCATAACCTCATTTAAAGCTTAATTAAAATCAAGATAAAATAATTAGCAACACCTTAGTAGGATGAGTATTTCTTTTATAACATCATGCATAAAAGTATATTGTTACACTCTTGATTGGAGGGCTTCCACCTTGTCAGAGAACTTGACTTGACCTTTAAGAGCCATGGTGGAAACACACCTCCCCCTTCTCGCTGATTTTGGCCCATAATCTTATTTCTCATGCATTAGGCATCCGAATCCTATAAGCTTGAGTCAAATGATTGTCTAAAAATAAAAATAACATGTAATATGTTTTACATTAGATCTAGGTCATTTTCATGCTCTTTATATGATCTAGTCTCTTATGGAGTGAGTTTAAGGACTTAGTCTCTTTCTAAATAAATAATAGCCTAGCTATCCTGCATAAAGCATATGACTTGCCTACATGAATTTAAAATCGTAGGAGGAGTTAGTTGCGGCCACCCCCAGGCGGTTGTAAGTCCAAGCAGTCAGGTGGTTTGTCCTCTCTTATGGAGATAAACTAAATACCCATATTTCATCTTAGATTTAGGTTATGCTTTCGGCCCTTGCCAAAGCTCCCTAGATTTTGGTTCTGAGGTTGCTTCTCCTTTCTATGGGTCATAAGCATAAATCCTCGCCTCTTAGGCATTTTCATAACCGTGCATTATGGAATTATAATCCCTAAACATCTAATAAAAATTCAACTCAATTAAATAATTCAATTTAAAAAATGTAAAGCCCAACCATAAGGTAGTTTGGGATTCTTACTAGGCTTCCTAGTATCTTTAACATCCCCTACTCATTTCCATTTAGCTTCGATAAGAACTCATTCCTCTTGATCGATCCCACTTGATTTGCTAAAAATAAACTAATCGATTGATAGTCCTACCTATTAAAATCTTTGGAGATAATGATCATTTACCTTAATCGAGAGTATTCTAAGATCTCCCTTTCTTTGGATTTAATTAACTATGGGGCTTGCCCTCAGGGAACTTAACAACCCTTTAAAATAAACACTACTTTACTTTTTTTAAAGTAAAAGAATCTCTGGTACATATGCATGCCATTATCCTTGAGTCCTTATTGAGGATTAGGTCCAGGTGATTAGTCCATTGTAGGGTGGTGACTTCTATCTTTGATATAGTACACCTCTCCTCAATGTCATATGATCACCACAAGAAGAACATCTAGATCATGGTCAAAATGCATTGTATATTTCTATCTTCATTTTATTCTACATAAAGTGAAGATGGAAGTATACCTTCTTTAGAAATAATCTTAAAAAGTTTACCACAGATTTTTCTAGTGACTCCACTAGGGATGGTTCCTCTCTCCATATTTAGTAAATGATCATTGTCTTCAAGTATCGATAGTGGGTTTGTACTTTTTGTATGAATCCATGACTATCTTTCTTTTCACTGGTTCTTAGCTTATTTCATCCTTAAGTTAAGCTAGCCAACATCTTTTGATTTTAGAACCTCACCCCGTGTTGATCTTAAAACCCCCGTTGGGTTCCCCAATGGGTGAAAATAAAAGTTTAATAAAAAATGAATTAATTAAAGACTTCCTCCTTACCATTTTTTTATGGTAAGGAAAGATCCATTTTAAAATAATAAAGACAAAATAAATCCTTCATAAAAAAAATCTTGCTTTTCAAAAAAGCACTCTTTCAAAAATGCACATAATAAAATGTTTCATAAAACCAAAAAATTGCCTAAATCACCTTCATCTAACAATCTTCATGATTGTTATATGTAGGATCACCTTTGCAAAATAAAATTCCAACAATCACATTTTCTAAGAGCACAAATGAGCTTCTTCACTCAATTCATTTTGGTGAAAACCTCAATTTCAAAAATAAAATTTTAACCATCATGTTTTCAAAAGCATAAAATTTGAAGATGGACCTTTCCTTTCAATACATCTAAATGTGTTGAATGGATATTACATCTTCAAGAAAAATCACAATTTTGAAATTCCACTAAACACATTCCACATGTGTGAGTTTGGAACTTTCACATTTTCAAAAAAAAAGCATATATGAATATCTCCATTCAATATACCCACATTTATTGAATGGAGGTTTTATTTTCAAACAAAATCGAAAATAAACTTTCAAAAAGCACATATGAAAATCTCTATTCAATATACCTAAATTTATTGAATGAAAATTTCATTTCCAAATAAAACAACATTATTTTGAAATACCACTTAACATATTTTATATATGATTAGGTTGGGATTTTCTCTTAAAAAAATCAATAATCACACACAAAATATACATCTTTGGAAATATAATATAATTGATTTCCATCTTACATATCCAAATTTGTTAAATGGAAATCTCCTCTTCAAAAAGAATCAACAAAAAACAAAATTTCCAAAACACATATGGAACTTCATTGTAGCATACCCCATTTGTTAAAATGAAGTCTCTTTTCCAAAAACAAAATTTAAAACACTTTTGGAATTTCATTTAGCATACTCAAATTTGCTAAGTGAAATCTCCATTCCACAAAATTTTAACACATTTGAAACTTCATTCTAGCATATCCCATTTGCTAAAAATAAAGTCTCCCTTTTCAAAAAAAAAAACAAAAAACTAAAAACAAAAAACAAAAATTTGAAACATATTTTTGGAATTTCATTTAGCATACTTAAATTTGCTAAGTAAAATGTCCATTCCACAAAATTTTCAAAACATATTTGGAATTTCATTCTAGCATACCCCATTTTTTTAAATTTTGTTTAGCATGCTTAAATTTGCTGAGTGAAATCTCCATTCCTCAAAAAATTTCAAAACACATTTGGAACTCCAATTTACCATACCCCATTCGCTAGAATGAAGTCTCCCTTTTCCAAAAACAAAATTTGAAATAAACTTTTGGAATTTCATTTAGCATAGTCAAATTTACTAAGTGAAATCTCCATTCCACAAAATCTCCAAAACACAAAAGTTTTAAACACATCTTTTGGAATTTCATTTAACATATTCAAATTTGCTAAAGTAAAATTTCCATTTCATAAAACAGACAAAAAATTGAACCCAATGGAAGCATCTCTTCAAACAAAAATATTTGAACCCAATTTGAACATATCCAAATTTGTTTAAAGTGGATTCTACATCCAAGAAATTTCTCTTTTCAATCAAAATCTCAAAATTTATTCTAAATCATTTGAGCTCGACTTAACATTTTCAAAATGTTGAGTGTAGGTAAAAATTCTAAATTCTAAATTCAAAATAAACAGAAATCTGATCCAAGTTTATTTTCAACATTGTAGACTCTTGTTCGTTAGTTTTAGTTTCAATTTTAGTTGATAGAAATGGCGCAAAAGTGTGTTTACCTTTCCCAGGGATGGACTTGGCGGATCGGGCCTTCCCCGCTCGATTACCACCTTATTCATTTTGGATGAGGTTTTGAGGGGTGAGGATTACAGGTGACACTCACCTCACATAGAAAGTGATGACGTGTGCCATCATTGATATGCCAGACTTTGATATTCTCTCTTAAGAGGAAGGCGTAGTTATAGCCAACATAGTGTCGTGTTTTGATAGTGCCATGCTCTGTGTTTCCCAGTGAGGCTAGCACCCACTCGTTAGCACCTTCCAAGGGGAAGGCTCTCGATCTTGGATAGTCTCCCACTTTTGAGGTCTAGTTCTTACTCCTCCCCCACCAAGACTCAAGAGGAACAAAATTGCATGATAAAGTACCATACATGCATCACCGGGAGATGGAGGCGCTACATGGTAAATGGAGGAGTTGCCCACTGATTTCCGTTTTACATAACCCATTCCATCCTCTAGGTCCTGACAGAGAGGATGCTAGAGATCCCTACTTCACCTCCACACATAGCCCCCGCTAGTCGAGTAGGAGGTCATATGTGGCCTCGTTCTACAGTTGGCAGCCTGACATCTCGAGTCTCAATTTGACTTGAGATCATTATCCCACGCATGGGGAAGCATCTTGAGGAGAGGTGGAGGCCCATACAATTCTATCACTAGCCAAGAGAGGCTGGATTGGCTCCGCCTTGCACTCATGATTTTTTCTGATTAGTGCGCACCGATCAATCACATTATACTGGGACTACCCATCACAGGAGGAGAGCTCTTATTCTGAGAGTGTTGGTGGTGTCTCCACCACATCACTCTACCCCTCCCACCTCACGTCATGTTTCAAAGCATCTCTTTCTACCATGAAGGCCACATCCGGGGAGAAGAGGACCCTGGATCAATCTATGGCTGGGATCCCATTCCATCTACACTTGTGGGCGAGGTGAGCTGCTGACCTTCCGCCATATGTAAAGGAATGGTGTCCCCGAAGCATAGTGGTCATCCCTTCACCATCACCACCGTAGCAGGATTTAGAGATTGTTACAACATTTACAGAGGGAGAAGGTGGAAACCTAGTTACACCCATGATGATAAAACCTCCTAGGAATGTCACCCCGTACAAAGTCAGTGATAGTCATGAGTGTATATCTTCTAGCAAGTACAACCCTCACAGGGTTGATTCTCCAGCAGCAGGGGAGGTCCGGTGCCTCACAGTACACGATGTTGATCCCACCACCAATCAGCCAAAATCATTTGTGCCAATTTTGATAAATCGTTCTCTTGATGACATAGTAGATCATTATTTAATGAAGAAGAAGGAGATCCTAGGATATGTATGGTCTAATGAGGAGAAGATTAGCTTTGATCCTAATGAAGATGATTTGTTGGGAGATTCAGCAGGGGTTTGCATGGTAGATACCAGAAGATCCCTCCTCAGAGAGCATCAGGTAATGGAAGGTGTCGAGGATGAGCAGGGAGACACAGCCCACTCGGTCCAACACCTCCTTGCACAAATAAAGCAGAAGGATGAGAAGATAGAAGAGGCTCGAAGATCTATTAGCAGCTGTCTTAGTATTACAGAACTAAGCACCAGTAGTTCATTCTACCACAGCTGAAACTAGTCAGCCATAGTTGGTGCATGTCTTGGACCCAGCCAAGACTTTACCTTCATTAGAGCAAGGTAGCACCAACATGTATAGGAAGGTAGTGGATAGTACCTCCATACAAGAAAAAGACATCAAGTCCATGGTTGAGTAGTAGGTGAAGGAAGCATTGGCTCAAGCCCAAGGAGGATCATCAGTTCCAAAGGGTAGACTGTACCTGGAGGAATTTGATGCAATCCAATATCCTAAGGGTTTTGTGTCACCTTCCTTCAAGAGTTTTTATAGCAGTGGAAACCTAAGGTAGCACATCATGCATTTCAAAGCTAGTTGTTACAACGTTGGTGGCAGTGATGCTTTACTTTGTCGTCTCTTTGTGAGTAGCCTAGCAAGGATAGCTTTTGATTGGTATGTTGAACTTCTCAATAGTTCAGTAAAGACTTTGCTGAGTTGGAGGATCTCTTTATCAAGAGGTTTGCTAGAGCTCAGCAAAGGGTCACTATTGGCTATCTCGTTGTAGCAGAATACTACCTAGGTGAGTCCTTGTTGACTACATTCTCAGATAGCGTAACCTGAGTATGAAATGCAAACCATAATTGTTTGAATAGCATGTCATTAAGATTCTTCTAAAGAATATCTATGGCCCGGTTACCTTCATGCTTAAGGGCTTCACCATCAAAACTTTTGAGAATTGATCAACAAGGCAGCTAGCTTGCAAGGAGAAGCCAAGCAATTACCTTCTCCAGATGAACCATCAAAGCCAAAGCCGCATAAGGTATATGAGAAGAAGCCGGGGAAGTGATAGCAGTGGACAAGGGGAAGCAACCAGCTAGAGATCAGTCCGAGAGACCACGACTTCAGCAGCCTTCACTTCCACCTCCTCTACCACCATCGAGGTAGCCCTATTGGCCGACATAGTAGCCTCCATGGCCTACAATATCTCCTCCTTAGCCACATCATCAGCAGCAGTGGTACACATACCTATCGTCAGGTAGCTATGGTCCACCTATTCTTTTGGATAAACTTAATAAGCCTTCTTCATTTAAGAGGGAGGTAATCAGAAAGATCTTTAAGAATCCCTTAAAGAAGCATTTTAGCTACAACCTAGAGGAGGAAGTGGAAAAAAAGCCATGATCCTAACTTTTTCCCTACCAGTATGCTAGGTCATGTTTTGGAAGATTGCTTCACATTTAAGGACTTGAACATAGCTTCAAGACCTGTTATATATCCCAAGGAATACCTTATGGAACAACCATCTAGTTCCATTAGGGTAATCCTTGGGGATACTTGTGATCCTTCCAAAACCAAAGAAAGTTGGGATATCTCCTTATCCAAAACCTCAAAAAAGATTGTTCAGAAGATCAAGAAACATTTCTTGCAGGTGCTTGAGTTAGCTCAAACCTCCAACATTAAGGAAGGTTTACAAGTTGTTAGAGCCAACTGAAAGGAGGGGAGCTCAAGTAGGAGTAGCATGTGCCACTGGGATAGCCCAAGAGCAACCACCATCGAAAGTCTCAAGTCCAATTTCTACTTCAATTACATCGCTACCCTGCTCTTCTTCTAGTAGACATCTTGTATGGATGAGGGCATCAAATCCCTCACCCCTCTTACTTTACTTGATTTCTACTTTGTACCTCCTATCAAATCCAAGAAATTGAAGAATAAAGCTAGCTTGAATTACATCTGTGTCACTTCTAATGGGTTATCTAAATCTATTCCTAATAACTCTTCAAGTCTAAACAACAACTATAATAATTTTTATCTTCCTCTTTCTGATTCAGAGTTGGATTTTCCTACTCTAGAATGCTACGGGTTCACCTCTTGAGATAGACTTGGAATCATCCAATTCTGAGGGTCCCATAGGAGAAGCTGTAGGTGAGCCTGATGTACAGGTAGAACCTTCCATTACTTGCCACAAGAGATTACCGAAGTCAACCTCCATAGTTCTAAGGTTCTACCTCCTAGGGCAGCACCTCAAGATAGAGGGAAACAAGTCATTGGTTCAAAAGATCGAGAAGCCCCTCCACAGGATGCTCCACCCTTAGATATGCTCATGGAGGATCAACCCAAGGTAGACTACAATGTCCTCTCTCATCTAATAAAGTAGCCATCTAAGTTAAGCATATATGATTCCCTTGTATTATCCAAAGAGATGAAGGAATCATTAATCAAGGCTCTCCTTGATCCTGAGATGTGCTTAGCTCAGCTAACCGTTATTGGTGAGGAGACACATTATTCTAGAGAAGCTTAAGGGATCACCTTCATAGATGAAGACCTTCTTTTGGGGGAAATGGAGCACAACCATCCCCTCTACATTATAAGGACATGCATTCTGCACGTAGAGTTCTCGATCTAGGTGCATCGAAACATTATGAGTCTAAAGGATCTTGCCTATTTGAGGATCGACATCTCCACACTTTGAGGAGATCGGATGATGTTCAGAGGATTTAATGAACAAGGTGAGTAGGCTTTAGGTTTTATAGTCTTACTTTCGGAGATAAGTGACTGGAAGACTGAAGCCAAGTTTTACATCATCGATTCAATACTTCGTTCACCGCTTTGCTCAGTATGCCCTAGATACATTAGAACAAGATTATTCCATCCTCTCTCCATCAGTGCATTAAGTTCAGGAAGGATGGGATTGAGTATTATGTCAAAGGAGATGAAAAGCCATTTTTAGTTAGAGAGGTTGAGATATATGAGGATGCGACCTACTATCTTCCTCAAAATACCCTTTCTCGTGAACTTGGACAAAACTCAAATTCAAAAGAAAATGAAGCAAAAGAAAAAGAAAAGAAGAAGGAAAATCCAAGAGAACAAGAAAGGTGAATTGAAGAAGAAATAGATATGCATATCACATTCCACCCACAGTTCATTCATTCATATGAACATGTGGGTAGATAACCTCACCACAGAGGCAGAAAAATAGAGGAAATTCAGGTAGTTTCATCACCAAGGTTATGTTCAATTCATAAGAGTACCCTACTATTCACATAGACTTGGAATCCAGTTGAGGATGAGTCTAATGTGATTAGTATACCAACCCCTCGGGTTTCATTGAGGTGACACTGATGACAGATGAAGACCGAGCCTCCAAAGCAAAGTATTTGAATCATGTATATAAAACTATCGAAGTAGTGGGAACCTTAGCCAACCTCATTTTACCCCAAAAGTTGAAGGTTTAGTAGTTAAGGAAGCCCCTAAGTCTTCCTGATATGAAGTAAGAGATTCTTTTGGGATCATCATCCTCAAGTCCCAAGTTGATGTAGAACTTGAGGAGATTCATTTAAAGAATTAATGGAATTACCTTTGACTTTTACTCCTTGTGTTCATAATCTTATACAAAAGGTTTGGTTCCTCATACATGGTCCGACAGTCGAGTATTTTGAAAAGCTATGGAACAATACATAGGGAAGCATATCAAGAGTAGACTAGATTTTGTACAATGGGTCCAGATGATGAAGATTATGCTTAGTTGTTACCAATCATTTGGAGTCTAATAGTTCTTTTCACACAACACCAACTCTTATGAGAATGTGTGTTTAGAAATCTCGATGATCTAGATGATCTCCAAATCAAAGATGCACCCAATTTGAAGAGGAGATCCATTCAATAATTGAAAAGCTTAAAGAAATCAACTCGGGATAGAAGAAAATCACGCATGTATATCGTTCATTATTGAATGAAGAAGAAACCAATGACTTAGTTAGGCTATTGACTAAGTTTAAGACTGCTTGCATGGAGTTATGAAGAGATGCTGATTATCTCCTACATAGCGTCCACAAGCTAATAGATCTACTAAGTTATGAAGAGATGCCTATCTCTATATCCACAAGCAATAGATCCTACAATTATCAAGCAAGCTCCTACATATGATTAAATTGAACAATGGTCATTTCAAGTCAAGAAATTGATCGATGTTGGTTTCATCATGGAAGAAAAATACCCTACCTGGTTAGCCAGTGTCGCCCTAGTTAAGAAGAAGAATGGCCAAATTCGCATATGCGTCGATTTTAGGGACTTAAATAAGGCATGTCCTAAGGATGAGTTTCCTCTTCCTATACCAGAATTAATGGTGGACATCGCCTCTCATCTCATGCAATTTTCTTTCATGGATGGGTCATCTATACAACCAAATCAAGATGTCTTTGAAGATGAAAGAAACACCGCAACCCCTCGATCAATCTATTATTATAGGGTCATGCCTTTTGGCCTTTAAAATGTTGGTGCTACATACCAATGGGTCATGACTCAGATCTTCAATGAACTCATCCATCATCAGGTTGAGTGCTATGTTGATGATCTAGTAGTCAAGAGAAGAGAAAAGGAAGACCATCTCTTTGACTTGAGAGTAGTTTTGAATGGTTAAGATAATATAACCTCAAAATGAATCTCCTGAAGTGTGCATTCGGGGTAGCTTCATGAAAATTTTTTGGGTTTGTTGTTCAACACCGGAGAATAGAAATAGATCCAGAAAAGATTAAGTCTATCTGATAAATGCCTCCTCCTAAGAGTTTAACTCAACTCAGATCTTTCTTATGACGGTTGGCCTATTTAAGATGCTTTATTTCCAACCTATCGGGGAGATGCAAGTCATTCTCAGCACTTATCAAAAAGGGTGCCAAGTTCAAGTGGAATGATAAGTGTTAACATGCCTTTGAAGATATCAAGCAGTATTTGGTGAAGCCAGCCTAGCCTATCCGAGTGCCACTCATCCTCTACACTCGCATTGGATGACTCTCTCGGCTCTATGGCCCAAGCCAATGATGAAAGGAAGGAGAATGCTCTCTACTACCTCAGTCGGCATCTGATTCTTGCTAAAGTAAACTACCCACCTATTGAGAAACATTGCCTAGCTTTGATCTTTGCTTCCCAAAAGCTATGACACTATATGCTTTCTCATAAGGTGAACTTGACTTCCAGAACCAATCCACTGTAGTATATCATGACAAGTCCAACACTACCCGGATGTTTGGCACGATGGTCCATGATCCTATCGTAGTTTAATATCACATTTATACCCCTCAATGCGGTAAAAGGACAAGCACTAGCTGATTTCTTAGTAGCACACCCACTTCCTGCTGATTCTCCACTTAGTGATGATCTCCTTGATGAACAAATCATGAACTTATAGGAGGTTAACAACCACCAATGAGAGATTTATTTTGATGGTGTAGCTTCATTTCATAAAGAGGAAGCATCACGATCTACTCTCCTGGGAAAGGCAAGGATATGAATAGTTCTCCTAACTTCAGACTGCGATGTGATGAGATTCTTATAATATCTTTCCAACCTCTGCACCAACAATGAAGCTTAGTATGAGGCTTTGATTGTTGGTCTAGAGTTAGCCATCACAATCAGTGTCAAGAGCATCAACATCTTTGGGGATTCTTAGTTGGTCATTAATCAAATTGTTGGGTCCTACAAGGTTCTCAAGCCCAAGCTTTATCATTACCACAAGTATATCATGAAGCAATTGGCTCAAATCCCCAAAGTCACCATCTATAATGTTCCCCAAGCAGAGAACACAGTAGCAGATGCTTTGACCAAGCTTGCCAAAGAATTAGCATGTCTGGAAGATGAGTCCATTCCAATAAGGGTCCAAAATAGACAAGTCCTATCCCTTATTGATGTTGAACTCATCGAGAGACTTTCTTTTGAAGGGGAGGTTGTCATTGCCTATAAGGACAAGGAGCTGGATTGGAGGCAACCATTCATAGACTATTTGAACACTGGCAAACTACCTCAAGAAAAGTCACAAGCCCATCAGGTGAAACAGAGAGCTCTCTCCTATGCTCTCATTGATGGCACCCTATATCGAAGGTCCTTTGACCAGATATCGTTACATTGTATAGATAAACACAAAGCCCATTGCATTGTAACCGAGGCACATTCAAGTCGATGCAGAGCACATCAATCTGATCCAGAGATGAAGATGAAGATCAAGAGACTAGGATACTATTAACCTTCGATGATTACATACTACATAGATGTAGCTAGGAGATGCCATTAGTGTCAGGTGCACAATATGGTCCTATATCAACCACCCAACATTCTACACCATATATTAGCCTCATGGCCATTCGAGTGTTGGGGTACCGACATTGTGGTCCTGATTGATCCTCCTTCTTCCAAGGGGCATCAGTTCTTTCCAAGTGGGTGGAGGTAATCCCACTTAGAGAGGTCACAACTCAGCATATGCTTTAGTTGTTCAAGAACCATACAATATATAGGTTCGGGGTGCCTCGACAAATTATATCCGATAATGGTATTGCATTCAAAAGCACCAAGATCAACATCTTCACCAGAAGACATGGTATAGATTGGAGATACTCCACCATCTACTACCCCAGAGCAAATGGCTTAGTAGAAGCATTCAATAAAACTCTCATCCAAATACTAAAGAAGACTATTGATGACAACAAGCAGTTGTGGAATGAGTAGTTGGTTGATGCCTTGTGGGCCTACCGCACCACATACTGAACTTCAACATATTATACCCTCTTTTCCTTAGTGTATGGGTTAGAAGTCGTTCTACCTTTAGAAGTTCAACTCCCATCACTAAGGATAGCATTGGGTAACATCATCACTACAGAGAAGAATGCAAAGCTGCGGTTAGAAGAGCTCGAATGTTTGGAGGAGAGTCGCCTATGGGCGTGCCAAAATCTCAAGTTCTATAATACCAAAATGATTCAAGCTCACAACAAGCCGGTCCACCCTAGGTCTTTTGAAGTAGAAGACCTTGTGTTAGTCCTAAGGAGACCAATTTTTCCCGTTGAAAGATGGGAGGTAAGTTTGAACCCACTTGGGAAGACCCCTATGTCATAGAGAATGCCTACTAAGGAGGATCATACCATCTTATTGATTGTAAAGGGGAACACCCGATGCTTTCAATTAATGGACTCTATTTGAAGAAATATTACCCATAAAACAATCATGTTTGAGAATAATTCTATCAATCAACAAATATTTGATTCCATTTCATCAAAATCTTCTCTTCTTTCGAAGCGTCATTTGCTTGTCTTGTGAATCCGCCATGACATGTCTAGGGTAGGTGTAAGAGTCCCACAGTGGCATCCTATCCCTCATTCATAACACAAACACAAACATAATCGAACATAATTTTTTAGTGCTATTAGAATATGTGTGAGAGAACCCAAGAGGCATTCTATTTCGATTAGCATAACTAAGTTAGGTGTAAGAGAACCAAAGCAACATCCTTTCTTAGTGAAAAATCTCGTTGCCATCCGTGGCACCATATCATCAAAATCCCCAAGCGTGTTTACGGTAAGTGTGAGAGAACCCGAGAGGCGTCCTATTCCCTTTAACACATGCACAAAAATAAACATATATCTTTCATCTTGGACTATTTTGATGTGGGAGCAAGCCCCCTATGGCACTCACTCATTAGTTGCTCTAGGTCGAGTCTACATGCTAGCTCACTAGTATGTCACCCGGTCACTTGGGAAGATGTGAGTCCCCATTTTCTTCCTAACTTGATCATTACAAACCAATGAGCTCCTTGTTAGTTTAGTAGACTTCACTACCTAGCAAGTAAACTACCTCATGTTGATTTTGTTTAAGAAGATGTGAGTCATCGAGCTTTCTTCTTCAACTAATCATCATGATCTAACTAGGTCGAGTATATTTGAGGTTTAGGATAAGTCCCCCTAAGGCTCCTTTCCTCTTGACTACATTTGAGTTGATATAAGTCCCCCCGGCATTCACTCAAGAGTCGCCTAGGATGGCACATGTCAAGCCAAAGATAGACTATCCCAACAATGTTGCTATGGAGGATGTGAGTCCCCAGCTTTCAGTGATTGTGCAAACCGATGGGCACCTTAGGTTGGTTGATGTTTTCTATGCTGATAGCGACTCACCCAGTGGATACACCACTCTTGGCAGATGTGAGTCCCCGCACTTTCTCCTTGATTTAGACACCGAATACATATTTGATATATAACTAATCAGGTCATCTTCTCCAGGGTTTTGGATTAAACCCTTAGCGGCCCCTCTCTTCATGGGCTCTCTATTTGGATCACATCCTTTGCAACCCCATTTAGACACTACCCGAGTTACTTTTGGATTAAATAGTCCCCCTTTCCTAGTAGACATCCCTGTGGTTGGAGAATTTGTTCAGCGAATGTGCGGATTCTCCCTTGGTTCAATAAATCTGAGATGGGTCTAGGATAATATAAGTTTCTTCTCAATTTGATCCCTCATAAACTAACATGGTCCACATTAAAATAAACTAAACTAACAAACAAATTTAATTGGCTTATGGATTAGGAAATCAAGCCCCCAAAGAGCCCCTTCTCTCAAGCAGACATCCTATCTTTAGGGTAGTGTCAGAACTCCTATAGAATTCACCACTTGAGTTGAGATAAACCCTGTTCGCTCATAGTCAAGATGGTTCAATCTATTTTTCCACAAGGGTTACTGGCAGTCATTCCTCTTTGGAAGATATAAGACTATGACGCATTCTTTCTAGCATGACTGTCGCAAACTAATGAGCAACTCTATGTTGGGTTTGATTTGTTCCCGAAAGCAACCGATCACCTCATTGGTCTTTTGTAGTGGAAGATGTGAGTACCTGAGGTTTCTTCCCTTAAATTAGTCATTGCAAACCGAAAGGCCTTTGGTCGGATAGTTCTCCCATCAGTCGGGAAGCTACTCCTTTTGGTTCAGTAAATCTGAGATAAGTCTAGGCTAATATAGGCTCCTTCTCAGTTTGATCCATCGCAAATCAATGGAATCCATTAAAACAAATTAAAAATAAAATTAATCTTTGACTATCTTTGAGTTGATCTAAGTCCCCTGATTCACTCAATAGATTTGATTTGTTGCAATAACCATCACCCTGGTTTCTTGTTTCTAGAAGATGTGAGTCCCCGCACTTTCTTCTTAAGACTTGACCATTGCAAACCGAAAGGCATCCCTTGGTTGGATAGTCCTACCTTGTGGTTAGTAGACTACTCCCTTTGGATTGGTAAGTCTGAGTTAGGTCTAGGCCCTGCAGCCCCCACTCGGTGCAGTCTATCACAAACCGATGGGACCCATTAAAACAAATCTAAAAATAAAATTAATCTTGACTATCTTTGAGTTGATCTAAGTCCCCCAGCAGCATTCACTCAATAGTTAGTCCTAGGTTGGGTTCGATCTATTGCCTTTCCAATAGATCACCCCAGCAACTGGTCCTTATTTTGGAGGATGTAAGTTTACTATGCTTTCTTCTATACATTTGATCATCAAAGGCATTCCTTTGGTTTTAGTCCTATGTGTTTAGTAGACTACCCTTTGGATCTAAATTGTTAGTCTAGCCTCCATGGCTACTTAGTACCCATCCATCAAAACCAATAAGGCTCATCTCAAAATATAAAATTTAAAAATCTGATACAAGCAAACAAAAATAATCAATCAGTCCAAATCAAAATCTTTTGCTTTTCCTCAGTGGGATGCAAATCTTTCTAGTTCTCCAGCGGATCTAGAATTCTAATCCCTCAGTGGATTTCACCACTCCCCCTTATGGATGACTTGAACTTGCCTCCCTAGTGGAGAGTTCACTTGTCTATCCCCGATGTAGTTAAAACAAACACAATTAAACAAACAATAAATTGAAACAAATTCAACCCTTTTCCTCATAGAAACTTAATTAAACAAATCAAATTTCTCCCGAGTGAGACTCAAATCAAATCAAACCTCTCATCCCTTTTGTGGATGACTTGAACCTGCTTTCCTAGTGGAAGGTTCACATACTCTATCTCTAATGGATTCCTCCTTCCCTCTCTTATGTCCTTGACATAAGTAGAGTCACATTACACTAAGCTCTAGATTCCTTCCACACCTTGGGTTATGAGTAAATCATCTTTGTTAGTGCTTGTGATCGTTCGGTGTTGTTGATCATTTTGTCAACACAATACGTGTGTTCTTGTCGCCACACCACACCTATTGGGCACCCTTTGTTGACCTCATTTTTAGGATGAGCTCTCAACCCCTCCATCTTTTGACATATGACTCCTCTTAGACTTTAAGAGATCCTTATTCTTAAGAAACATCTAGTGATTAGGTGGACACTCAACCTAGCCCTAGAGACTTAGAAGAGTTAGCCATAGGAATAGGTCATGCCTTAAGGGTGTTAGGAGAATTTTCCTACCCTATAGCTTGGACCACATTCCTTACTTCTTTCTTCAAGTCAAACTATAAATCAAATCAACCTCAAACCTAAATCAATTCTAGTTTAATTGATTTTCTCCAAACCCAAATCAATGCCAAATGATTGTAACCCATGAAATTGATTGACCCAAATTGAAATTCCTTCAAAATATTCAAGTCCTTAATCTCACTTAGCCTAAATCAAATTATGAAAAATTTACAACACATTTATATTCTCAATATCATATATATATATATATATATATATATCTATATATATATATATATATATAAATTAAATATAAATTCAAATCAATCAAATCAAATCCAAAATTCAAATTCAAATCAAAATCTTTCCTAAGTCCTTAATTCCCTCTTAAGGACTTAGCTAAATCAAGTTCAAATCTTCAAATTCATGAAATTTTTCATAACTCATTTATATTCTCATTTATATTCATATATAAATGAAATATAAATTCAAATCAAATCCAAAATTCAAATCCAAATCAAAATCTTTCTAAGTCCTTTGATTCTCTTAAATAACTTAGCCTAAATCAAGTTCAAATCACTTCAAATCCTTGAAATTTTCATAACCCATTTATATTCTCATTTATATTCATATATAAATGAAATATAAATTCAAACAACCAAAACCAACCCAAAAAATCAAACTCAAATTCAATCAAAATCCAACCTAAGCCTTTCAAGTCAAAATCTTGAACTTAGCCAAATCAATTTCAAATCAAGCCAAACTTGATTTTTCTTCATGATTCAATCAATCCTTCAATCATGAATCCAAATATAAACATAAACTTCAATCACCAAACCAAAACTCAATTCAAAAAATCAAACCCAAGTCAAACTCATGTTCACCCTTTGAACTTGAAATTGTCAAATGAATCAAAACCCATTTGACTTCAAACCACTTGCAAATGGATTTATATTTCAATCATAAGTCCATATGTGAGTTCAATCAAACTCAAATCAAGCTTTGACCAATATTTGACCACTTAGGCTCACTTGACCCAAAGTGACCTAAAGTACCTTTATGAGCCAAATTCTAATCCTAACCAAATTGGATTGAACTAAGCCCACCTAAGCCTCTCATCATGATCAACAATCATCATGAGATGATCAATCACTCAAATTGGGTCAAACGAAGTCAAATCTAAGAGTTGACCAAGTCAACACTTAGCCAAAATGAAACCCAACATAGCCAAAATCCACCATAGGTCAAATTGATTGAAACTATTGATCAAAACTCATTCATGATTAATGTTGGAACATGACCAAATTAACATTTGAGCCTAACCAAGCCTAATTAGCCACTTGACCCAAGTTGACCCAACTTGACCTAAAAAGTCAAAATATATTAAAAATTGATCTAAGTGAAATTGATTGAAACCAATGAGTCAAGTTCATTCCAAAATGATTTTTGAACTTGACCAAAGCCTCAATTGGTCAACTACACCTAACCTAGCATAATGGACCTTGAATCCAACTTGACCTAAAAGGTCAAATTGAGCCAAACTCAAATATAAACCAAATTGATTGGAAATAAAGTTACCAATTCATTTCATATGACCAACCAAACATGAACCAACTGATGACCTAACCCAAATAGGTCAAATGGGTCAAACTGGTCAACTTGACTCATCTGACCTAAATGAAATCAATTGAACCAAAACTAAATATAAACCAAATTGAATCAAAACAAAACCACCAAAATATTTCAAATGGTCATATGAAATGAACTCAACCCTTGGTTTGACCAAATTTGACCAATTGGTCAACTTGACCCATTTTGACCTAAATGAGTAAACATGAGCTAAATCACATCAAACCAATTCCAAATTCAATGAAATTTGGCCTAACCAATTTTTCAAACATAACAAAGATATTAAAATTGAAACCCAAGCCAAATGACTATTTTACCTTTAGACCATAGGGTAACCCAGAATCAAAACCACTTGGAATTTAGTCAATTCTTTTTCATGGATACTTGTCATCCTCTTAGTGGTCCAAATGGTCACATGGAATGAACATGACCCAATGGGTAATCAAAACCCAACCAAACCTAAAACCGCCCACCTCCTTTGAAAATGGCCATGGAATCCTCCTCCACTTGTTTGAGCACATGGACCTCACCACTCCTCCCTGCCAAAACCAAAATGCATGTCACTCTAAACAGCCAAATAACCCATTGAATAGGTCAATTGGATCAAAATGGACATGACCAATCTTCATGGGGAGATATACTCCCTAATTCATTCGAACTCAATCCCTAATTTGATTGAAGAGGAAGTCGAGAAGTCATTTGCCTCCCAAGCTCTCTCAAGACTTTCCCCATTTTCTCAATTTTCATAATTGAAAATAGGGGAATTCCATTGAAAATCCAACTTATCCTTCACTCAATATCAACCTGATTCACTTTGCAAGCATCCTCAGAGAACTTAATCGAGTTCACCCAAGATTTTTCCCAAGTTCCAAAGGCAAGGGAGGTGTTATTTTGATCGAAGTCACAAGGAAGTGAAGGTGGAGTTGTCCCATAGGAGGATCCACCCAATCTCAAGACCTTAAACTCTCAACAAAGCTTTGTCTCACTAGACGAAGCTTCTCCAAGGGAGACGAGCGCTAGTGAGGTATGCCATTAAACAGAGCATAATTTCAATGTGGTTTGGTCCTTTGTGAAGTAAAGTATCACCCCATGAAATTCTCGCCGTTAGATGTGATCTCTTATGCATGTTGATGGTGTGGGTTGAGTTTCAATCCAATCTGAGCTTGATCGAGCTCGGATCTTCTCTTAGAAGATGGACCGATGCCCATTCCTCACAGAGAAGAAAAAAGAAGGATCATGGGTTGTCCATCCGTGCATTTTGGATGGACAATCCTGTTCAAAGACACATAGATGCTATCATTTAATCCCTTAGAACCACAAACTTTAATCCTCATCCGATTTTGACGGATGAGGAGGAAAAGCGAAGCCGCCGCTAATGTGGCACTATGATGTGACAACTTAAATATCAAATCCCATCATGCCACGTCAAAAGTGCATGTCGTGTCAGTGGTCCACGTGGTGTCAACGGGATTAAACATTTAATTAGGCTATTAAATCACCTAATTAACTATGGAAACTTCCTAAATTCATATCTAGGCCTAAAAAAATTAGAAAAATATGAAATAAATTGTATTGAATAGATAATTGAACATAGAATATTCTAAAAATGATTTCAATATATTTTGAATAGTTCTTTTCTTTGGATTTGGATATTTTTGGGAATGTTATTTTGCTAATTATCCTCTAATCACTCCACTGATTAATCCCAAACTTCTTGTGCATAATTAGTGGGATGACTCCTACCTCCCCTAATATTTTTGGAATTTATTGGTGGTTTAATTAGAGGAATTGCTAGTTCATTCCTTAATAAATCTCTTAATGTAATTAAGCTTAATCAAAGGTATAATTAGTGGTCTAACCCTTTGATTGAGTCAATTAAATTTTTTTAAAGTGAATATGAGGTTTGGGGAATAATTTTGGGATATTTTCCTTAAGATATTCCTTAAACCCCTTTTCTTCCTTAATCCAACCTTAATTAAGGGTTGATTCACTAATTACCCCTTTAATTAATTTCATAAAATTCTAAAACTTTCTAGAACTCAATTAATCTATGTTGGGTAGATGCTTAGGTGTTCAAGAGCCTAAGTACAATTAAGGAAATCAAAACTCAACTCATATGTGTGAGGGTGTATGAAATTACTTAAAATAAACCCCTTTTTAATTAATCATTAATCATGAAAAATTGCACTTTTTCCTAGGTGCATTATTGATTTAAATTCCTTGTGTGATTTTATGTCATCTCATTGGCTCATAATTATTTGATTAACTATGCTAAGGTGGTGTAGTAAGGGTAATTAACATTTAATTCATACCTTAACCTAAGAAATATAAAAATCATCTAATAATTAAAATAAACTAAAATAAACATATGGGAATGGTTAGAAAAACTCACCTCATATTTCTCAAATTAAATCAAACTCTAAACAAAATCAAACATTTCTTAAAAATAACTTGATTTGCTTTAAGCTTTCATATTTTATAAGACTATCTTTAGGAATTAATTAGGGTGAATGTGTTTACATGCTTTCATCACTTTAGTTCTTTCCTAGCATGCTAAATGTGTATGTCATATGAATTTCATGTATTCATGCTTTTCAAAAATCAAATTAAAAAATAAATATTTTCTTTATGTCAAATTGCATGTTTTGGCTAAATTAAAAAATATGAATGGCTATTATCACTACTAAATCCAAAACTATTTTCAAAATTTATAAATCAAACACCCAAAACTGAAAGTATGCTACTTATAATTATTTATAAGCTTGTATGTGGATATAAATATGAATATGTGCATAGTGTAGCTTTCCTTCTCTTTTCTTTTATCATAGTTTTGGATAGGATTTGGTAAAGTGTATAGTTCATTTTAAAAGAACACAACACTTGCCTAACCCCATTCCTATCTATTCCTATGTTATTACCTAAGAAGGACATCCACACTTGTACATATAAATTGCATAAACAAAATAAACAAACAAATACAAACTTTTTACATCTTCTTTTTCATTCATTTCTTTTGTACATGTGTTTGTATTTAAGGAAATTTGTATATTAGTCTGGACAATCCCAGGGTTGTGAGGCTTTAAGTATCCCTAAGTAGGTCTTGTACCTTACACCCCATATTTTAACAATGGTGTCGTACTCACTTATGCCTTTTATACATATACATGTACATCTGAATAATGGATAAAAGAAACCCCTCTTTCTACTTAATGAAAATCATGCATCATAAAACATTCCAATTTTCTTTAGTAACATTTCATAGCATTCATCATAAAGTATACTAAACATTTTCACTTGTATGTATAGATATTCTTAGGATGTATCCATGTGCATGTTATATATGTTGAGAAAGAAATGAAGTGATGTGTGTTTTGTGATATTAGTTCACTTTATTTAATCTTAAAATGTCTTTCTTTCTGAATAGTTTTGTTTAGGGAAAATCTAAACTTAGGATTAATTAAAACACATAATAAAACATTCACTAAATAAAATTAAATATGAATCCACTTTAGAAATTACTTAAGGTAGGGATGGAAAGAAAAATTCTCTTCTCTTTTCCCTCTCTTTAAAACTTAGAAATTAATTGTAGGATTCACTTAAATCAAATCAAAATACAAGATAAAATCAATCCAAATCAACTAAACAACTTAAATGAAACCACCCTCTAAGTTGAACATCTTCATACTTAAGAAGTCTAAACCTTAAAGCCATAGCTAAACATACCACATAAACCTTTTAAAGCACGCACATTAGGTTAAGTCACCACTTCTAGCTTTAGGTTAGGATGGTGCATAGCTTGATATTTGCTTTTATTTTATGAGGTATTATTTCAAGTCTGAATTGCAAGGTGAATGTGCATAGAATAAATGATTGGACGATTTAGTATAATCATTATTTTCTGCAGGCGGATTGTACTTAAGGGATGCTATAAAAAAATATAAATGCTTTTGTTGTGTAGGTGCTTATACCCCTAAGCATAATCCAATAGGCCAGGTGGACTTGGTTACCCATATGTGTGGTGCTAAGTCCAATATACATGCTTGGAATTTAAATGATTTGTTTAGCTAATCTCTATTTTGTAGGTGTTAGTTAGATTTACTTTTCCTGCTCATGTATTTTTGCAATTAGGATTTTGGGAATGATTGTTATGGGGGATTAGGATGAGCATTGATCATAAGATCTCATCTTATGTACCATGTGAAGCCTTTGGAGCATCCACCTTCCAACCATCTAAAAGAAAGTACCAAAAGAAAAAAGAAGAAAGAAGAAAGAAGAAAAGAAGAAATGAAGACCCCCATAACATGAATTTTCTTACTTTATTGTAAATTAATTCATTTGTAATCCAAGTTGTACTACCCAATTTGTTTTCGGGTTTGTACGATGGTGCCCGACCATAAAGGGTCTTTTATTCTTTTGTGTTAGCTTTATAAAATATTTGATATTTTATTTAGCTTGTGCATTAAAATGGCATATTTTCCTAGTTTCTTCCTTGCTTAATGTATGGCCTAGATGACAATTAGGTTCTTAGGGAAAAATAAATCTTCTACCAAATTAATCAACTCAAAATTAGAAGGACTTAGTCTCTTGCTAAATAAATTATAGCCTAGTTATCTTGCATAAAGCATATGACTTGCCTATATGAATTTAAAATTATAGGAGAAATTAGTTGGCGGCAACCCCTAGGCAGTTGCAGGTCCAAGAAATCAGATGGTTTGTCCTCTCTTGTGGAGACAAACCAAATACTCATTTTTCGCCTTAGATTTAGATTGTGCTTTCGGCACGCACCAAAGCTCCCTAGATTTAGGTTCTGAGGTTGCTTCTCCCTTCTATGAGCCATAATAATAAATCCTCACCTCTTAGGCATTTCCATAACCTTATATTATAGAATTATAAGCCCTAAATTTCTAATAAAAATTCAAGTCAAATAAATATTTCAATTTCAAAAATGTAAAGCCCAACCATAGGGTAGTTTGGGATGCTTACTAGGCTTCCTAGTATCTTTAGCATCCCTTACTCATTTCTATTTGGAATTGATAAGAACTCCTTCCTCTTGATCGAGCCCAATTGATTTTCTAAAAATAAATTAATCGATTGATAGTCCTTCTTATTGAAATCTTTGGAGATAACAATCATTTACCTTAATCAAGAGTATTCCTAAGGAAGCTCTTTCCTTAGGATGTAGTTAACTATGTGGGCTTGCCCCTGTAGGGAACTTAATGAACCCGATTTAAAATAAACCCTACTTTACTTTTCTATGTAAAGTAGGGGAAGAATCTATGATACATATGCAGACCCATTGTCCTTAAGAGTCCTTATTGAGGTGATTAGGTCCATTGTAGTGTGGTGACTTCTATCTTTCGAGATAGTACACCTCTCCTCAATGTCGTACTAGATCACCCTCAATAAGAATATTTACAGATCTATGTGGTATCAAAAATGCATAAAAAGAAGTATATTTCTATCTTCATTTTATTTCGCATAGAGTGAAGATGGAAGTATACCTTCTTTAGAAATAATATTAAAATTTTCACCATAGTCTATAAGAGTCCTAGATCTATGATGAGGAAGTTGAGAACTCACTCCAAAAGTGAGGTCAACAACCACACAAGCCTTAATACACACATATTAGATTAAGTCACCACTTCTAGCCTTATGTTAGGACGGTACATTGTTTGATGTATGTTTTATATTTTGATGTATTATTTTAGACTGGATGTTACTTCATAGACTAGATATTATGCATTGATTAGTCTAATCATATTTTCTACAGGGGATTGTGCTTAAAGGGCCGCTGTAATAAAAATATAAATGCTCTCTTTTTAAGTTGCTTAAGCCCCTAAGAATAATCCAAAATAAAACATGTGGGCTTATTTTCCCATGTGCAGGGTGCTAAATCCAAATTATGAATATAATTTCTTGGGTGGAATGTATGTTTAACTAACCTCTATTTTGCAGGTGTTGTTAGATTTATTTTTTTTAATTAAATATAATTTTTTTAATTATGAAGTAGGATTAGTGTGATGGGGGAATTAGCATGAATAATGGCTAGAAGGTTTTGTCCTGGGAGGCCATATGACACCTTTGAAGTGGAGCAAACCAAATCAAAGGAGGAAGATACATGAAGACATGAAGGCTTGAAAACCCCCATAGCATTTATCATTTGTAAATTGTAAATTATTCTTTGATATACCGGGTTGTATAAGGGTAGAGTTTGGCTACCCATTTCTCTTTTCGGGTTGTACGGTGGTACCTAACTGCACCGGTCTTTTATTCTTTTATGATATATATAAAATTACTTGATATTATGTTTAGCTTATGCATTAGAAATTACATGCCTTTTCATAGTTTCTTTATGATTGGTGTTTGTTATGTGGCCTGGATGCGATTCAGCTCTTAGAGAAAAATAATTATTTTACCCAATTATACCTCATAACTAAAATTTTAAGTAATTCATAACCTCATAATAAAAACCTAGGCATTAAATAAGATAATTAAAATATTTAGCAACCCCTTACTTGAATGTTGTATGTTTCACATCATGCATGCTTATTCTTTCTATTTTGAAAGTATGAGATTTTTCATCCTTACACGATAGGGGAATGCTTGACCTGTGAGGGAATCTCTTATGGTAGAGAACACCTCTTCTTATTGATTTAGCCAATAATCTAATTTTATCATTCATATAGGCATACAAAATCCCAAAGCCTTTGTCAAACTGAAGAGTCAAAAATCAAACAAAATTTAAAAAGATTTACATTAGACTAAGTTATTGCTCATACCACTCATCCTCTAGTCTCTTAAAGAGTGAGTTTAAGGACTTTAGTCTTTTTATAGATAATAATAGTCTAATTATCTTGCAAATGCATAAGACTTGCCTACATGGTTTTAAAATCGTAGGAGGAGTTAGCTGGTGGCCACTCCAGGTGGTTGCAAGCCTAGCAGTCGGGTCGTTTACCCTCTTATGGAGGTAAACTATATACCCATTTTTGCTTTAGATCTAGGACGTGCATTGGCTTATGCCAAAGCTCCTTAGATGTAAGATCCAAGATTATTATTTCCTTCAAGATACTAGCATAAATCCTCACCTCTTAGGCATTTCCACAACCTTGTATTACAGAATTATAAGTCCTAGGTTTCTAACAAAATATCAACTTCAATAAAATAAATCTCTATAATTTCAAACATATAAAGCCCAACAATAGGATAAATTATAATGCTCATAAAGTTTCCTAGTATCATGAGCATTTCCTACTTATTCTCTTTGGCTTCTAAAATAAGTCTTCTTCTTGAACAATCCCATTTGATTTTACAAACATAACCAATTTATTGATATTCTAACTTGAAAATATTTGGAGACTTTAATTGCTTCTTTAATTGAGAGTATTCTTAAGTGATTTTCATTCCTTAAGATATAATTAACTATGGGGGCTTGCCTCCATAGGAAACTTAACAGACCCAGTTTAAAATAAATCATGCTTTACTTTTTCATATAAAGTAGGAGAAAAATCTCTAGTACATTTGAAGACCCATCATGTCTTAGGAGTTCTTATTAGGTGATTAGATCCATTATAGGGTGGTGACTTTTATCTTTCGAGATAGTGCACCATTCTTTAATGTCGTACACGATCACTTCAATAAGTACCCCCTAAGATCTGTATGGTATCCCACATCTCAAAAATAAACACCACACAAAAATGTTTCAATCAAATAAAAATATAACTTTTGAATGGTTTTCTTTCATTTATTTATACATACATCCACATGTATTTAAGAAAAACAAATATTTAGTCTGGACATCCCGAGAATATGAGGCTTTAAGTAGCCTGAAGGAGGTCATTTGATTACCTCACTTCCCTGGTTAACAATGTCATGTACTGGCTTATGTCTCTTCTACATTTGTGTGTATTTAATTATAGAATTAGAACCCCTCTTTCTTTTATCAAAATACATGCATTTGTAATTATTCAATTGATAGAATTAATTAATCATATGATTGGGAGCTCTCTTTCTTATGTTCATTTATGCAAATTTACATATATTTGAATGCAAGTAGGTATATAGTTTGGACATCCCAGGAATATGAGGCTTTAGCTAGCGCCAAGGAGATCATTTGATTACCTCACTTCCCTAGTTAACAATGACATGTACCTATTTAATTTCATATCTATGTATTTGTGTATAAGAATCTAAATAGAGCTTTAAATTAATATGATGAAATAATTCAATCAAAAGGAGAATATAAACTCTAAATATACATATTCATATCCATCATTCAAGTGTGCTAAAACATATTATATGTGTAAGCATACTTAGGACTTAATCATGTGTATGTTACATATGATGAAAAGAAATTAATGAATATGTGTCATGTGATAGTAATTAATTCCAATTAATCTTAAGAAGTCTTTCTTATTAAATGAGATTATTTAAAGTGAACCTAAACCAAGATTAATTAAAACACATAATAAGTCATTCATTAAAGAGAATCAAGTTAATTAACATGCTTTAGAAGTAACTTAAGGTAGGGATGAAAGAGAGTAATCATCTCTTCTCTTCTCTTTATAATACTTAGTTGTTAAATGTAAGCCAAATGAAATAAAAGGAAATACTAAGTAAAATTCTCAAATCAATTAAATCATTTAAAGTGAAATCAACTTCTTATGATTAAATACCCTTGCATTACTTATAAAATTAAAATAAAGCCTAGTTAAGGCATACCGCATAAGCCTTAATACATACACTTTAGAATTAAGTCACCACCTCTAGCTTTATGTTAGGGTGGTGTATGGAGTGATGTATGTTTAGTTTTATGATGTATTATTTTAGACTCGATGTTATGGTGTATGCTTTGTAGATTGGATGTTAGGTCATGATTAGCCTAATCATATTTCTTGCAGGTGATTGTGCTTAAGGAGTGCTTAAAATAAATATAAATGCTCTCTATTACAGTTTGCTTAACCTTTAAGCATAATCCAAATTAAGCCAGGTGGGCTTAGTTACTCATGTGCATGGTGCTAAGTCCGAATTACTCATATAATTTCTTAGGTTGTATGGTGTGTTTAGCTAACACTTATTTTATAAGTGTAGTTAAATTTACTTTTCCTATTTTTAATATAATTTTGCATTAGGAATTAGGATTAATGCTATGGGGTTAAGGTGAACACTGGCCAGAAGATTTAACCATGGGATCCCATGTGATGCCTTGAAGCCCACCAAATCAAATGAAGGAGACACAAGGACATGAAGATTTGAATACCCTAATCATCATTTGTAATTTGTAATTATTATTTTATATACTAGGTTGTATAAGGGTAGAGCTCAGCTACCCATTTCTCTTTTCAGGTTGTACGGTGGTACCCGACCGCATCGGCATGTTATTCTATTACGTTAGATTTATAAAATTATTTTATGTTTTATTTATGATTGTGCAATAAAAGTGGCATGCCTCTTCATAGTTTCTTAAATAAATGATGATTTAATGTGTGGCATGGATTCGATTAGGCTCTTAGAGAAAAATAAATCTTCTACCCAATAACAACTCATAACCTCACATAAAGCCTAGGCTATAATCAAGATAAATTAAAATATTTAACAACCCTTAACTGAATGTTGTATACTTAACATCATTCATCAATATTATTTCATTCTTGTCAAGAGAGGGCTTCCATCCTTACACGATAGGGGAAGACTTGACCTTTGAGAGTCTCCTCTATGGTGGAAAATACCTCTTTCTCTCTGATTTATCCCATAAATTATTTCAACATGCATTTAGACATACAAAAATCATATGGCCTTTGTCAAAATGAAAAGTCAAAATAAAATAAAAATTAAAAAGATTTGCATTAGACTAAGTCATTACTCATACCACTCATGCTTTAGTCTCTTAGGGAGTGGGTTTAAGGACTTTAGTTTCTTTCTAAATAACAACAACCTAACCAGCTTGCAAATCATATAACTTGACCACATAGTTTTAAAGCGTAGGAGTTAGTTGGCTACCACTCCACAAATTTATAAGACCAATAGTCGGGTGATTTACTCTCTCTTGTGGAGGCAAATCATATACCCATTTTTGCTTGGATTTAGGTCGTGCTTTGTCTTGTACCAAAGCTCCTTTGATTTAGGATCCGAGGTGGCTGTTTTCTTCAGGCTACAAGTATGAATCCTCACCTCTTAGGAATTTTCACAATCTTTTATTGTTGGATTATAAGTCTTAGTAATCTAATAAAAATTTAACTCAAACAAATAACTCCCTTCAATTTCAAACATATAAAGCCCAATGAAATGATAGATTATCATGCTCACTAAGTTTCCTAGTATCATGAGCATTCCCTACTCATCTCCTTTGGCTTTGATAATAAGTCTCCCTTTTGATATTTCCTAATTGATTTACCAAACATAACTAATTTATTGATAGTCTTACCCTTGAAATCTTTGGAGATAATAATTTCCTACCTTAATTCAGAGTATTCCTAAAAAATTCACTTTCCTTAAGATATAATTAACTATAGGGGCTTGCCCCCATAGAGAATATTAGAACACAGTTTAAATAAACCCTGCTTCATTCATCCATATAAAGTAAGGGAAAAATCTCTGGAATATTCGAAACCCATCATGCCTTAGGAGTCCTCATTATGTTATTAGGTCCATTGTAGGTGGTGATTTCTATCTTTCGAGATAATGCACCATTCCTTAATGTTGTACCCAATCACTTAAATGAGTACCCGCTCAGATCTGCATGATGCCCCTCATATGACATCCAAAAATAAACACCACACTCCAGTGATGTGAATTTTCTAGGTATCAATCAAAAAAATAATAATAATGTGCAAGCAAACGTGTATAACAAAAATCCTGCCTTGAACTACTCAAGGAATGCTCTTAGAAAGTTGATCATCACTCCCAAGTGAATTCAACAAGTGGATCAATCCAAGAGACATAATTCTCAATATACCAATTGGATAATGCTCACAAAGAAAGGAAGTTAATAGGATTTCAAAGCACATGAGAAAAGAAATTTGATATTCAAAGGATGTTTTTGCATATCAAATGGGGGAAATAAGAGGAAAGTCATTCTTTAGGAAGCCAATTCAATAAAATATATCATTCACCAAGACAAACAAAAGACACACCAAAAGGATAAAATCATCAAATTGGTGGCTAAGATTCAAGAAAGATATAATTGAGTTCATTGTTATGCTTCCAAATTTTTTGCTCTATTCTTTTAACGAATGAAACCTCTATATCCTTAATCTAAATAATGATTTGAAGTAGAAGTACTTTGTAAAGAAGTTTTTGATGGTTTGGCTAACTCCATCTAATGATCTTGTTGATGTTTGTGGTGAGCTAGCAAAGATTATAAAGAGATTTTCTAGCAAATAGGCTAAAATTAATAGACTTCATCTCAAGTTCAAAAAGATTAAAATCTAAGCTATAGAGAGGTGAGACAAACTTAGGTACTCCTTCAAGGGAAAACTTGGTAATCCTTCAAGAGCTTTTAAAAAGCACTAGAGAAAATAATTTACCATAAGTCAAGGATGACTCAATCTAAGGTTGAGATAAAGTAGCATTACTTTCCTTTCCTGTGCAGATATCTACAATCGACAAAATATAATCACATTCTTATTGGTTGTTAGTAGTTGATATGGGAGATTGTTAACAAAAAAAAATTAAATAATGATGTAACATAGATGCGGATAAAACCTTTAATTGTAAAATTTAATAAAAACATTTAATTGTTATGGAGAAATATTATAATTTGTATAAATAATTATGATGTTGATCTAACATAAAGCTTAACCTCCACTCTGTCCAACCTCATAATATCTTCCTATTTTCCTAATTGAATAAATAGAAAAATTCATTAACCCATCCAACAATTCGGTATCATGGCGAGATATAAAATTATTTCGTATCTTTCCTTTAATTAGGAGTAGAAATTAACACTTCCTCAATTTCCAACTCCTTGGTCAATTCTTCATCCGTCCTATTATTAATTTTTCAACCACACAAAAAGAGAAAAAAAATTTGCCAATAAATATACCCAATGCAACAATTCATAATCTTATATATGCTTCGTTGAGCTCACTTTTAGAGCAAGGTTGACTGCCTCCTTTTTAGATCTAAAACTTATCTAGACAATAAGACATTTTTTGCACTAAGACACTTTTAGTAATTAGAAGGACACTAAGCCCAAGTCTAGGGATTCATAGGGTGCAACCCTAGAGTTAGATCTTATCTTAGGATAGGTGAGACTTCACCTACCATAAACCCAACCAAATTCTATATTAAACCAATTTACCAAACTTAAACCAAATAATTACAAACTAAGCTTCAGATCAACGCCATCTTAATCTAGCCTCATTGTGATTCATGTTAGTTAAATTTTGTCAAGGGACTAAGTTGACCTGACTTATCCTATTGGGATTCAAGAGTGTCAAATCGATACAAAATTGATCCTATTGAAACCTAACCCATCCAAATTCACTTGAACTTCAATTAGACATGATTGAACCTTGACTTCAATTCAATTGAACAAAACTAAGTCAACTTGGAACTTAGTCTAACTTAACCCATTTGAACTCCATAGGGCCAAAACCTTATTCAACTTGATTCAAGCAAAATAAACTTAATCCAAGCCCATTGATTGTTCCAAACATCCAATTAAATATTATAATCCATTCCAACCCACTTAATAAAGCCAATTTACCAAATTGACCCAAGTTGATCCATTTGACCTAACTTATTCAAATAAGTCCAAATCCATTTACCAAATTGACCCAAGTTGATCCATTTAACTCAAAATAAATTACGACTAAAACCATCAATCAACTCCAAATTCATTATTGAATATGTCCCAATTGGTCTACTTGACCTAATTTAGCCTAAATAATCAAATTAAGTTAAACCTTAATCAAACTCAAATTAGACCAGATCAATTCATTAAATGTATACCAAAGTGATTATTGCACATCATTGATCACCTAATTGCAACCAACTAAACTTAGACAATTAATGACCACTTAATTCAATTTGACCCAATTTGACCTAAAGGGCTAAATTGAACCATAACTCATTCTAATCCAAATTGATTGCAACCAATGTCTTCAATTAGTCATAAATTAAGTATTGAACACACTTCAACCACAAATTAAAGTCAATTTGATCAAATCAACCTAATTGACCCATTTGACTCAACTTGATCTAAAGAGCTAAATTGAACTAAAGCTCATTCTAATCCAAATCAATTCAAACCAACACTTACAATCATTTCTAAATGATCAATCGGACATAAATTAACCATTCATTCAACCCAAATTGACTAATTTGATTAAACTAGTCAATTTGATACATTTAACTTAAATGAACCCATATAAGCCAAATCCAAATTCATTTCAAATTGAATAAAACTAATTACACTAATAAATTCTAAATGATAAATTGAACATAACTTAGGTGCACTCTTGACCCAATTTGGTCAATTGATCAACCTAGCCCATTTGAACTCAAATTTACCTATATAGGTCAAATTGAGCCAAACTCAATCAAACCAAGTCTAAACCCAACCAAATTTTCTATAACTCATCCTTAGGTCACCATTGGCTTGCCCAAGTGGACCTAATCCAAAGTGAATCTAGTTAAGCTCAAACCAAGTTAACCAAGAATTCCAAATGAGATAAAAACCCAAAATAAGGTCTAACCCCTCCCTTTACCGTGGGCAGCTAACTTATCATGCCTTGAGCTCTCCCATGCTAACTAGACTGACCCAAAGTTGTTGGACAAAGGCATTGACTAAGGTGAGGTCACTCTCACCTTTGTTGACCCTTGATTAACTCCCCATGAGATGTCCACTTCATGGGGAGCCACCAAACTCTCTAAGTGTGGGCTCCAAAAATTCTCCACTGACTTCTTTGATGAAAAGAATAGTTTAAAAGTGTCAGCATAATTTTCAAAAGGCAGATGAAATAGTAGATAAGACACTACCCAGATATTTCATCCTCATTTGGTGAGAACTTTAGATCTAGATCCAGGTTTCCTATAGGCGCAAGCCCCTATAATTAATTACCCCTCCTAGTAAGTGAAAGAGAACTTTCGATTAAGTCTAATCGTTAGATTGCTTAATACGTAGTGTATAGTAGCAGCATGTAGAGTTTCAAAATTTATATTATAAAATTTATCATTTTAGCTTAAACCGAATGGTTGGGGGAATGACGACGTGTCTGATCTAGATCCCATGGTTCCGTCATCCCGGGCAGTCGCGGTCCCTAGTCTACTTAGTTAGAGGAGGTAGTCAACCTAAATTGATAGAAGGATCCTCATCAGCAACACATGGGTTATGTCGTCCAAAAAATTCTTGTAGACCTGGGGTGGTGTTTGTCTAAGGAGATAGGCTTAAGTCTACCTTAGCTGATAGAGGGTTGTTTGCCTTATGAAGTATACTCTATGATTCACAACTCAAAGGCGAGCCATTAGAGCATCTGGTATGATCATGATCATAATATAATGGATCCGGGCCGCCAAACCACATGTCGAGGACTGTCTTGCTTTTCATCTATGGAGCCTATTGGCCAAGGCACGCAGTCGGAGGACACGGGCCATGTCCTTACTGATAAGAGATTGATTAAGAGTGAACATAGTAGAACACTTAATTTAACATTGACTCCTTTGTGAGCTAGAGTTTTCTTAATTTATCACCCCCGATAAATAATTATGGAAGGTGGATAAATTGAGTTTGATTTAAGTTGTTAATGATAGAATTCTATTTAAGCAGTTTTTAGATTGCTACTTAAAAAAATTGATTACTTAGAATATGTTGAAGAGTTTTAGATCGTGTCAACTCTATTTAGCTACTAATAGAGGATTAGATCTATTGTCACTTGACAGAATCAGTTTCTCAGATATTTCATTGATTTGAAACTCTTATTATAAGTTTTAAGTTTTATTAACCTGGACCCAGTCCTAAGACTAAACCGGGAAGTAACCCACACAGCATCCTCATACACTTGAATTTAGGTATTCAGCATAGTGTCGGGGCCCATGCGGGTGTATTTAAGAAATTAGGGAATTATGAGATTAATTTATTTAAGTAGTTTCAGATTGCTACTTAAAAATTGATTAATTAGATTATGTTTAAGAGCTTTAGATCCTGTCAACTCTGTTTAACTATTAACAGAGAATTAGATTTACTTTCACCTAACATAATATGTTTCTCAGATATTTTACTGATTTGAAACTCTTATTATAGGGTTTTAGGTTTTGTTAACTTGGACTAGTCAAGACTAAAGCGAAGCAACCCACATCAGACACTTGATTTAAGCATTCAAAGATAAGGGGCCCATGCGGGTGTATTTAAAAATTCAGATAAGTTTATGTTAAAATTAAGAGCTTTAGATCCTATCAACTCTGTTTAATTGCTAATAGAGGATTAGATCTACTATCACTTGACAGAATTAGTTTCTCAAATATTTTACTGAGTTGAAATTATTATAATAGATTTTTAGGATTTGTTAACCCAGACCCAGTCGTAGGACTAAACCGGGAAGCGACCTACACAACATCCTCAGACATTTGAATTTAAGCATTCAGCATAGTGTCAGGGCCCATGCGGGTGTATAGTAGATAATTTTATGTTTAAATTATGGTATTGATTTTAGATTTTTATATAATTTTAATTTTAGCCTACGCAGTCTTTTTAGACATTAAAATTTGCACTTGATATCTCTATGTCCGAGCACATGCAGGTGTTTATAGTATATCTAATTTCATCTAATTAATGAAATCATTGATCTTGAAAATCATAATCAAAATAAAATTCTTTAATTTTTTGATCAAAGGAAGCCCTATGATTTCTGTAGAATTGAATTTAGTATCGTCTTCTATCTGCTTATACAAAGAGTTGCAGATCCGGTGGCAAAGAAGATGTTGTAAATTGATCTAATATCTTATTAGATTTTCTAGATTAATATTTAATATATTCCAATTTAGCCTACGCAGGCTTTTTAGATATTAAAATTTACACTTTAAATCTCTATGTCCAAGCACATGCAGGAATTTATAGCTTAGCTAATTTCATCTACTTAATGAAATCATTAATTATGAAAATCATAGTTATGATGAAATTCCTTGATTTTTGGTTGAAGGAAGCCTTATGACTTTTATAGAATTGGATTTAATATCGTCTTATATCTGCTTGTACAAAGGGTTGCAAATCCGGTGGAGAAGAAGGCATTTTGGAGCTATATGTTCAAAGGATAATTTAATTTGTTATTTTAAGAAGAAGATTTATTCCTAAAAGTAGTTCTCATTTTACCATTCTTTTATTCAAATTTGTTCACCCTCTTTTAATTCTACCAATTTGATTTTCCCCCTCTTTTGTTTAAATTTGATATTTACCTCTTTTATTTAAATTTGATGTCCCACCTCTTTTATTTAAATTTGATGTTTCCCCCCTTTTATTTCTTCCAATTTCTATAAATAAGGCTAAGGGGAGTTTACTATTCTATTCCACTTAATTGAAAGGTTAGAGCTATGATATTTGAAAGGGAGCGGTTAGGAACTTTAGTGGGCTTTCAATCCTACTTCAATAAATTTTGTAAATATTTTTCATCTTTCTTTTATTTTATTTTACTTTTATACCTGCCGTATGTCATTCTACTTTCCCCCTCTCTCTTTTTTTTAGTTAAAAGGTTAGACACAATTTGGCTGACCTCAGGCGTCATCCCAGGTGTAGAGCTACATTGGGGTGTTTTGGCTTACTAGGTACTCCTTGTGGCAGTGGTGTCTTGCGACACCATGGATTTTCATCAGCCTGCGAGCACGGAGGTCTTTAAACCTGAAAGACATACTGATACAATATATATTCATTCTCCCCTTTTTTTCTAGTCACAAATTAGAAAAATTTTGCGACTTTTATTCGTCAGGGTGACATCTAACGGTTAAAGCTTTTCGGTACTCCCTGCAGGCATGAGTGGCGGTATCTTGTGACACCACAACCTATTTTTCATCTCGTCGTCCCTCCTGAGCACAACGAGGTCTTCAAACAGAAAGAAATACAAGCGTATATATTCACATTCACAAATCTCGCGATGTTGTGGACGATTTTTTACCGCAACGCAAGAAAGTATTAGGTATAGATTGGGAATGTAAGGTAAGGAGTGCAATGTTAAAAATCAAAAGAATTTTCCTGCTAATAATGTTCTTCCCCGATTTGCGGCACAGCAGAAATGGAACAGCTAAAGCGAGGGGTGCAACACCGAAAATCGAAGGAAGAATTACCGCGATGATGTTTTTGCCAATTCCAGGAAATGGAATGACGCGCGAGATATGCCAAAATCGAAATAATAGCGATGACGTTCTTCCGACGAAAAATAAAATTAAACGACTGAGGGTGGGGCCAAAAATCGAAGGAAGAATTCATCTGTTGACTATGTTCTTCCTCGATTTGCCGCGCAGCGAAAATGGGATGAGTAAAAGGTTGCGGTTGTGGGACAGTGAGCTGGATTGTGCAAAATGGACCGGAACAGCAAGTTGGTGGGCCATAGGAAGGCTGGGGATGCAGGTTGGTGGCGGGTCAAGGAATGCAGTGGGCTAATGGGCTGATGGGCTGTGGGAAGGAGCTGCGGCCTTTGCACGGGTCAAAATGATTTCGGGCTGAAACAAAATGGACTGGAGGCAAAACCATGCGGGTCGGGAGAGCAGGATAGCGCGGAATCAGCATCGGTCAGCTGGATCTGTGAATCAGGCCGGAGCGGGTCAGCGGGTGCAGATGAGCGGGACAGCGCGGGTCGACAGCGGGTCACGCGGTTCGGACGGCAGGTCGCAGGTTGCAGCCGCGAGAGCGGGTCGGAGCGCGTGGGTTCGGGCTGGCGGGTAGCGTCGCGGGATGCACGACACTGGCAGCAAGCCTGTTGTGGTCGCGGGCCAGGACGGATCAGAGCGGGGGCGATTCCGCGTATTGGGCCAAACGGGTCTGGACAGCGGGTAGCGGACTGCGGCCGCGGGACGGCGGGTGCGGTCGAGGGACGTGGGTTTTGCCTGATCATGCCAGCTGGACGGCCAAAAATAGTGGAAACAGTGAAAACGAGAGGAAAATTCAGAAAAAGGGGAGGAGAATTACCTTTTCTCGGACGTGAGAGGGGAAATCAGGAGAGAGAAATGTAGGAGAAAAATGAGGAAGGAGTTTGCAGAATGGGGTGAGTGGTTTCTTTCTCAGCTTTTTTTATTTCTTTTTCAGAAAACTGAAAATAGGGGAAACGGTTGAGCATGGAGGTAATTTGGGGATTTTAAAATTAATTTTAAACTAATTTAAATTATTTTAATTTGGATTTCATATCGATAAATACACATAATCAATATATATATATATCGACAGGGTAATTTATTATTCAACGCAATTACGTCTCGTTTTGCGATATGAGGATGATTCAAGTCAGAAATTAATTTTTAAAAGGATCGCCACTTTCAACCGCTCAATTTTCATGCAGACTCGTCTAAATCGAGTGTGAATGGTCTCATTTAATAGATTTTGGCATTTCAAATCCAATGGTTTGATCAATTTCATGAACGGATATCATTTGATCATTATCATATCTCGATCTCTATGACGAAGGAGCTGCCGCTCATCAAGTCGGCAATATTTATATCCACCATTTTGACTCAACGCGTGATGACAAAGTCTATTCGTCGATCGGGGGTCCTTTGGATTAATTTTGGCGACGTCTGGTGTATTTCAGCCTCAATTTGCGTGCTACCACTTTTGATTATTCGACATTTATACAAAGTCATCTGAATTGGGTGCGGGCAGTTTCATTTGATAGATTTCAACATTTCTAAGCTAACGTCGCAAACAATTTTGTGAACGGGGGTCGTTTGACTTGCATCGCTTCTCTTGAGATACTCAGCATAAGACAGCCATTACTTGATCATTAAGTTATGCTATATTTATATCTTGACCAATTTCAACGTTCTGAACGTGATGGTGAAGTCCGTTCATCAATCGGAAGTCATTTCTATCATTTTCAGGGATGTCCAGTGCATTTTGAGCCTCAATTTGGGCATTGTCACCTCCGAAGTCCGTCGAATTTGATTTGTAGGCTTGATTTGATTTATGACACATATGTTGAGGTCAACACTAAGCTACTAGGAGACCTCCACCTCAGTAGTCCAATGTCATTTTCGGCCACCCCTACTAGTCAGCTGACTGCCAAAACCTGAGCCAACCTCTTTGGTTGGTTCACATGAGAGGAAGAGTATACACCTCCTCCCTTAGCTAAATCAAGAACACACCTTCCCTAGAGAGACTCGAGCAGTCCCAAAGCTCATCATGCCTCTAGTCGTTGGTGATACCAAACCTGCAACCCAAACCGACCTCCATTCTGTCCAACCTCACCAAATCTATACCAATTTCAAATTAAACCTTCTCGCACACTCCCTTCACTCTGGTGAGTCGAAACGAATTGATTCTCAATCGATTTGAGGACCAGAAACCAACTCTGGTCAACTTCATGATGGCGTTTGGTCTAGAGAGTAATCGGTGAGGAGGTAACTCACGCTTAACAAAGATTTCTCTCTTCAAGATTGTTGCGTGCTAGAAAACCAATTGCGGTAGAGTAAAAGTTTAGCTTTAGAAATCCAAAGACACACAATGTATTTAAAGAGTGAACAATAAAACCTGCACTTTTATGTGGAAAATCGAGGGAAAATCATTAGCTGCAGCTTCCACTATATCTATTTCGAGTACAAGATCTTCCCGACGGATTACGTAATCAGATGAGAAAGGGATAATAGTTGTGTAATAGAAATGTTGGACGATGATTGACGATATAATGTGATAATGATGTTGGCGATGATGTCAACGATAGTGGTGATGATGACCGCAACAAATGGTCCGACCGCGAGGATCGGCGATGGCGATGGCCGGCGGGTATCGACAACCGGTGGTGGCAGATGTGCTGAGGATCTTTAGAGCTCTCTCTCTATTTTGCCTCCCCGTATGAATGAGGGCTATTTATATGGAGGAGTGGCGTCAGAAATACATGCAAAAGAACCACTCTCCATCTGACGGCTCATGATGATTCCCTCGATCATATGATGTATTTTGTGTATTTGAATGCTCAAATGAAGTCGAATTGTAAGATCTTTGGCTTGTTGGAACCTCCATCGACGCTCGATTTGACTATAAACACTCCATATTTGAGAGCTTTTAGGAATTTAACCGATGTCTCAAAGTTTCCAATGATATTTTAAGTGCTTGATCTCACCAATTTTAATTTAATCAACTTGCTTTCGGCATCAAGATTCGTGCTTCGACTAGAGGAATTTTCAGGGTCATATCAGTTGCCCCCTATTTTTGGATGATATTATCTCAATCATCAAAAAATATGTGCCAAGTACTTCAAAATAGTAAATTCTTCAATGAAATCTATAGGTCCATTAACCACATATTTTGAGAGAACGATCTTGTACACAAGATTACGAATTACTAAGAAGCATGCATAGCCACAAATAAGTATAGTGAGCATGAAATTCGAGGTTACGGACCATGGGACATTTACGCATTTAAGGCACAAGATTTGTTGGATTATGCGATCCGGGTCGCAAGAAATAAATTTAAAGTTTTATAGTAAGAAAGGTGTCGCGGCTCATGGTCAGAAACAAAGGCGAAAAAAGCTACGGCGGGCCATGACTTCGAACAACGGTGTCGGGTCGGGGCACCTCGAACGGGTCGGTAATGGAACGCCGCTGGTCGCGTCCATGCTGTTAGACGGGTCGAATGGCCGTCGCGGCGCAGATGAACGGTCGAATGGTCTGGCGGTTCGCCTGGTCAACACGCCTGCGGTAGAACGGCGATGATCTGGATGGGTCGCTACAATGACGCTGCCAGATCATGCGACCAGGCGACGCACGGAGTTCATGGACACGCATGCGTCTAATCGGCAAAACGCCCTGCTTTGGCCCATTTGCCCGTTGAGCGGTTTTGAACGGTTTTTATGTGGTTTTGCGGTTTTGACGCTTTTTTACTCTTTTGCCTCTTGGGTCTATAAAAGCCCCAGAAAAGAGAAAGCACCTTCTCTTATTCTTGAGAGGTCGTTGAGGAGATCAGACCAGTTCATACTAAGGCTCCGCTTTTCTCAAAAGAGGTGTTAACTAACCTCCTGACCGACCGGATCAAGGTGATCAAGACCCGTAGCTCATGGCAAGCTCCGCTTTTCCCTCGAAGAGGCACCAACATGGTCGGACCGACCGGATCGAGGTGATCAAGACCCATAGTTCATACGCAGGCTCCGGTTTTCCCTCGAAGAGCGTTGACCGCCTTGTCCCAACGACGCCGGGTGAGCCCGTAGTTCATACGGCGAGGCTGATTTTCCTTGAAAGAGGAGTTGACCGCCTTGTCGACCGACCGCTTTTGAGGCGATCACCGGAGACGTTTGAAGATGCGACGATGGTGGCCGGCGGTGACCGACGCTGCGAGGATAACCAGACGATGGTCGGCAGCCGCAACGTATGGCGGCGACCGCCGTGGGTTACCGACGTTGTCAGAAGTGACAACCCACGGTAGTCGGCAGACGCCGACGATGGTGGTGACCACGAAGATTGGCCGGCGACGGCCGGTGAATCGACGGTGCGACGGTCCGCGGTCGGCATAAAGCGACGGTAATGACGCGGTGACGTCGGTGAAGGCCACGGATGACCGGCGACGATGAGGATTTTTTACCTATCCGAAGATGTTTGTTAGAGTGTTACCCGATGACGTTAACTCGTGGAAGAGGTTAATTGAATCGCCGAAGATTTTGACCCATCCGGGTTGTTTGTCGAGTGTTACTCGATGAAGTTAACTATGGAAGAGGTTGAATTGAATCCGAGGATTTTGACCTACCCAGGTTGTTTGTCGAGTCTTTGCTCGATGATGTCAACTGATGGAAGAGGTTGAATTGACCGAGAATTTTTACCTATCTCGAGGTTATTTTCCGAGTCTCGCGATGATGTTAACCGGAAGAGGTTGAATCAATCTGAGATTTTGACTATTCGAGGTTGTTTGTCATAGTCTTTGCTCGACGCTTAACGTATGGAAGAGGTTAAATTGAATAAGATTTTGACCTATCCGAGGTTGTTTGTCAGTCTTTGCTCGGCGACGCTAACTGTGGAAGAGGTTGAATCAATCCGGTGATTTTGACCTATCCGGTGTTGTTTAGTCTTTGCTCACGACGCAACCCGTATGGAAGAGGTTGAATTGAATCCGCTGACGATTTTTGACCTATCCGAGGTTGTTTGTCAGAGTCTTTGCTTAATGACGTTAACCTGTGTGGAAGAGGTTGAATCGAATCCGCTGAGGATTTTTGACCTATCCGAGGTTATTTGTCAGAGTCTTTGCTCGATGACGTTAACCTGTATGGAAGAGGTTGAATTGAATCCGCTAAGGATTTTGACCTATCCGAGGTTGTTTGTCGAGTCTCTTTGATGACGCAACCTATGTGGAAGAGGTTGAATCAATCCGCGAGGATTTTGACTATCCGAGGTTATTTGTCGAGTGATGACGTTAACCTATATGGAAGAGGTTGAATTGAATCCGCTGAGAATTTTTGACCTATCCGAGATTATTTATCAGAGTCTTTGCTCGATGACGTTAACCTATGTGGAAGAGGTTGAATTGAATCCGCTGAGAATTTTTGACCTATCCGAGGTTGTTTGTCATCTTTGCTCTGACGCAACCTATGGAAGAGGTTGAATTGAATCCGAGGATTTTGACCTATCCGAGGTTATTTGTCAAAGTTTTCGATGAAGTTAACTCGTATGGAAGAGGTAATGAATAATCGAGAATTTTGACCCGTCCGAGGTTGTTTGTCAGAGTCTTTGCTCGATGACGTTAACCTGTATGGAAGAGGTTGAATTGAATCCGCTGAGGATTTTTGACCTATCCAAGGTTGTTTGTCAGAGTCTTTGCTTGATGACGTTAACCTGTGTGGAAGAGGCCGTGAGAAGTCCACCAAGGACCTTTGACCTATCCTAGGTTGTTTGTCAAAGTGTTACCCGATGACATTAACATGTATGGAAGAGGTCGAATTAAAACATCCTTTTGTGGTTGTAGCCAAAGTTGCTCCTTAACCTTGGTCTCATTTTTCCATGAGTATGAGTGGAAAAACATAATTTGCAAAGCTATATCTCATCTCAATGTTGAAATATCCTCCAACTTTGACTTATTTCTTGGGATGGAAATCGATTAGATGCTTAACATGGGTGATCTTCTGAGATTAAGAGTTGCCCCAGTTCGATAGAATCAAGGAACAAAGTTTATATATCTTCATTCTTATGCTTCTTTAAAAGCTTGAAATGCTCCACCTCGATGGTGGTTTTGATCTTGTTGGGAAACTTGGTCGCCATACAAGATAAAATAATGGGAATCGCTTCACGACGGCGTAACCGATGCTAGAAAACGGTAGTAAAAGTTTTCGCCTTAGCTGGAAATCCAAAGACACGTGTATTTAACGAGTGAACAATAAAACTCCAAAATTTTACGGAAAACCTCAAAAGAGGGAAAAACCATGGGGCCTAGCAAGAAAAGCTTCCACTATATATCTGCTTTGAGTACATGATCTTCCCGATCAATCGAGATAAAGAATGAACAATGGTAACAATATCATAATGTGACAATACGCGATGATATGACAATGATGAATGATGATCAACGATAGTGACGATGATCGTGATACGGTGGTCGATGAGATGCCTACGGCCGGTGGTTAAACAACCGCCGAGTGGTGGCACGATTGTACTTGGAGGATCTTTAGAGCTCTCTCCTCTCTTGTTCTCCTCATATGAGGAATGAGGCTATTTATAGATTGGAGGAGTGGCATCTCAGTATACATGCAAAATCCAACTCTCCATCGACGGCATGATGATTTCGATCATATGATGTATTTTGTGAATTTGAATGCTTAAATGAAGTCGAATTGTAAGATCTTTGGCTTGTTGGAACCGGCTCGTCGAGATGCTCGATTTGACTATAAACACTCTATTTTGAGAGCTTTTTAGGAATTTAACTGATGTCTCAAAGTTTTCAATGATATTTTAAGTGCTTGATCTAAACCAATTTTAATTTCTGATCAGCTTGCTTTCGGCATCACGATTCGTGCTTCTATTAGAGGAATTTTCAGGGTCATATCAAAGATGAAGCTACATCAATTGGTGGACACCGATATTTAGCTCTAACGAGATAATTTTCTCAAAATCGTAGCTCCGACCCTTGGGTGTTGGTGTTTTGGAAAAGAAATTTGCATTTTGTGCAAATCTCATTGTATTATCTCCCTAGAATCATCTCCTGGTCGTTTTGTAGTAGAATCCGCAGTCAAACGAGCTCCAGCGAGCTCGGATCAAGTGGCAAAAGGTGGATGGTGTCCGTCTCTCGCCGTGGGGTGATGATGGATCATCGGCCATCCATTCTGCTTGATTAGAACTGATAACAGTGATTAATTGTGTTAAATATTCTCAATTTATTTCTTTAAAATTGTGGGATTAATCTCAACCGTTCGATCCGTGATATAACAGTCGAGACGAAAGCGCGTCCTCCTTCATCTCGGCATGAAATAAAGATGATTTTCAAAGATGAATTAAAGAAGAAAAAAATTAAAATGAAAATAAATAAAAATATGATTTCGAAAGAGATAATTTTTATACATATAAATATATTATATTTATTTTAAAAGATTATAATTTATAATTCCATACACTTAATTTTTTTAAAAAAAATTATTATTAAAAACTTACAAATATATATATAATTGATATGACACTTAAAATATTAGTAGTCGAAGCATGAATCTTGATGCAAGTGTCATCCAAAGTAAAACCGGTCGAGATCAAGCTCTCAAAATATCCTTGGAAACTTTGGGATATCAGTTAAATCCCTAAATAGCTCTAAAATATGAAGTGTTTATAGTCAAATCGAGCGTCTCGACGAGCCGGTTCCAACAAGCCAAAGATCTTACAATTCTGACTTCATTTGAGCATTCAAATGCACGAAATACATCATATGATCAAGGGGATCATTTTGAGTCCATGAAGTGGAGTGGTAGTTTTGTATGTATTTGAGACGCCACCTCCAATCTATAAAGCCCTCATTCCTCATAGAGGAGGCCAAGTGAAGGAGAAGGAGGGAGAGAGAGAGAGCTCTAAAGATCCTCCAGCACAATGTCCACTCGACTCCGCCACGTCGCCGCCATCGCCATCGCCGCTGTCCGGCCATTGTCGCAACCATTGTTGCATTATAACATTTCAGTCAACTTCGTTGCCAACTTCGCTGTTAACATTGTCGCCAACTTCGCTTATCAACTTCGCCCCAACATCGTCAACTTTATCGCCAACATTATTTTATTACAAGAATGTTGTCCACTTCACATAAATTGTAACCCCGTGTAAGATCTTGACTCAAAAGAAAGTAAACTTTTATCTACAGCGGTTTTTCCCTCTTGAGTTTTCCAAGTAAAATTTCAGCTATTATTCGCTTTAAATACCTCAAATAAATTGAAACCAAACTGAAAAACTAAGAATTTACAGGAAATCTTTAGAAGAACATACAATGGAAGAATCTCAAATGAGATGATCCAACTTGGAGGAACACATTATACATAAAATACATCTCCCCAAGATCGGTAGTGGAGAGGTCAAAATGCTGTTCTCGACGTCAAGTTCCTCCGTAGAGACCGCGGATGTCAACTTCTGACACGCAAGTTCTACTCATCCATCACGCGCAGCTCAACCGACTGTTAATCCACCAATCATTGCTGGTAGCTTGACACATTCTCGTCCTGTTGACCCCACTCGTCATGTTATACGTGCAGAATTATGATGCTTAATGCAAGATGAATTTCACCTCCAAGATAGAATCATCTTCCCCCTCACTGCGGCTATGAGGAATCCTCACCTTTAGCTGAAGCTATTCTCCAATATCCTATTCCCGTTGGTTTCAAGCTTCCGAACATTGATTCATATGATGGGGCGACTGACCCACATGAACACATCGACCATTACAGGACTATCATGCATATCCAACGAGCTCCTGATACCCTGCTTTGTCAAGTCTTTCCAAGCATTCCTCAAGGACAAGCTCGACTTGGTTCTACTCTTCCAAGGAATCCATCCATACCTTTGACTAACTCGCCAAGATTTTGTAGAATGCTTCATTGCAAACCTGAGGATCATTAAAGATTCCTCCCATCTCTCCCCATTCATCAAAACGAGGGTGAATCACTTAAGGAATACTGTGAGGTTCTCCTTAGAAGCCCGCCAAATACCCGAGTAGACCTAACTATTAAGAGGAGTTTTCCTGAGGACTCCGGCCCAGGCCTTTTTTACTGCCACTACTGACACCTGCCCGCTTCATATGTCGACTTGGTTCATCGTGGAAGCACAAATCTCCGATGAAGCTACATCGCCCATCGCAAACAATTTGAGCATGAAAACGTAAAAGCACCCTGTGGAATGCGACCACAATCCTATCAAAAGAAGCAACAGTGTGATCTCCCTCCACTATATCAACGACGAACCACACCCAAAAGGAATACACGCTGCTAAACACATCTCGTGTTAACCTTCTAATGGCTATTCGAGATGAAGAAAATATCAAGTGACCGCATCCATTGAAACCAAATTCAGGAAATCAAGAGCAATATTGTCACTTCCATCGAAGTCGTGGACATACTACTGAGGCATGCAAACAACTCAAAGAGGAAATTGAGAGGCTCATTCAAGAATATCTACGCCGATTTGTGAAGAATCAATCGACTCAAACAAACATACCTCCAACCTGGGGCAACCAGACAATCATCACGTAAACAATAAAATAATCATCAAACAATTGGAGAAATTGAAACAATCAGAGGACCAATACTATCTAATCAAGTTCTCAAGTTCTCATTACCATCTCAAGAGAGTTAAAGAAGTCTCGCATTCTCCATCACTTTTAATGACTCGCAAGGAGTACATGTTCTCATCAAGATCCACTTGTCATCAACGCAGGATCGTGACCCAATGCTATAATGTTAAGAGAATTTTGATTGACAATGGTAGTTCTTGATGTCTTATTTTACCTATTTCTTAACATATACCGGTTAGAAAAGCTAACCTCACGCAGGATCATTATACGTTTGATACACCGTGCAAGTAGGGGACAATCACTCTTCCCGTTGTCCTTGGTGAATCCCAACAAGTGACTCATTTAATCCAATTCATGGTGGTCAAGTCGATTCAAAGATATAACGCCATCTTTGGAAGGCCCTCCAATAAATTTTCATCACTTTAGTATCTCACCTTAAGATGAAGTTTCCAACCCCCGTCGGAGTTGGGGTGGTTTGTAGAAATCAACAGATAGCGCAATCATGTTACCTCAAACAGGCCCAACCATGCCCTTCAAGACCTTCAGCATCGAAGATTTTAATTTTCGAGATGAAAAGTACCAAAGCTAGAAGACTTGCTCTCTGTTGTATTATCAGATGACCAACCACCACGAACAATGTAAGTGGGATCCATGCTCTCAGAAGAACAAAGGGAAAAATATATAGACTTCTTGCAGAAATCAAGACATCTTCGCTTGGAGTCCGACGGATATGCCGGGGGTTGACCCCAATATAATCATGCACTCCCTCAAGATCGATCCGATATTCAAACCGATCATCCGTAAGAAGCTTTTGCACCGACGCTTCCGTGCTATTGAGCAAGAAGTTAACAAGCTTCTAGAAGCGGGATTCATACGAGAGGTACATTACCCTACATGGCTAGCTAATGTTATCATGGTTAAGAAAACAAACGGAACATGGAGAATGTGTATTGATTACACTGACCTCAACAAAGCTTGCCCGAAAGATAGTTTTCCTCTTCCTCGAATTGATCAATTGGTTGATGCTACGTCAACATCAAATGCTCAATTTTTGATGCTTACTCGTTACAACCAAATAAAATGAACCCAACGGATGAAGAAGCTACGATTTCAAACATATAAAGGTTTATACATACCAAGTTATGCCATTTGGATTAAAAAATGCCGGTGCTACCTATCAACGCTTATGAATAAGGTCTTAAAGACCTACTAGGCCATACAATGGAGGTATATGTGGATGACATGTTAGTGAAAAGCTTGAAGAATCACAACATATTTCGACTTAGAAATATGCTTTAACCTTCTTCGACGTTATAACATGACTCAACCCGACCAAATGTGCTTTTGGGGTTACATTGGGAAAATTGATTTATGGTAACCCACCGGGATAGAGGCCAACCAGAAAATCAAAGCTCTCAAAATATGACTCCTCAAGAATATTAAGAAGTTCAACATTTGAATGGACGAATTGTGGTTATCCCGCTTCTAGCCCGCTCGGGATGATACTTTCATTCTTTAAAATATTAAAGGGAGCTAAAAATAATAATTTTCAATGATGATGAATGTCACTTTTTGAGCCTAAGGAGTATTTAGCATCTCCACCCCTACTATCCAAGCCTATTCAAGGAGAGATGTTATACTTATATCTCTCAGTTTCCCCACGATAAGCTCAGCGAGAAGATGGGATACAACGACCAATTTATTATGTCGAAAATTCTATCGATATAGAAAGTCATTATCCACTTGAGATAAGGTGGCTCGCTTTAGTTTTCTCAAAAATATGCCCCATACTTCCAAGCCCACACTATCTACACTCATTTATCATTAAGGGCCATCCTACAAAACCAAGCATCCGGGAGGTTAATCAAGTGTCAGGAATTGGGAGAGTTTGATATAATTTTCTACTCGCTATAAAGTCTCAAGTACTGCAGACTTTATAGTGGAATGCACCGCCTAACTCGAGGAGCTATCTACATATCTTTCGCCTCCTCAATGGACCCTCTATGTTGATGGAGCTTCAGGAAGACTGTGCCGGTGCGAATCTTACTTATTTCCTCCGTAATACTTAGAGTATGGACTTCGTCTAAAATTCCTTGCAACTAATAATATGGCTGAATATGAGGCTCTCATAGCAGGATTGAGACTCACCATTGACTGTGAAGCTCAAGACTTAGTGATACACACTGACTCTCAACTTGTCACCTCCCAAGTTGAGGGAAACTTTAATGCTCATAATCTCCAGCTGGCACAATACCTCAACTTGGTAAAGTCTCTTCTTGCCCATTTCAAGACATATCAAATTATTCACATACTACGAGAGAGGAATAATCGAGCTGACACTCTCGCTAAGCTTGCTTCATCTGCTACAAGAGATCTGTTTAAGAGAAGGCATGTTGAAGAAATACATTTTCTGAGTATCCAAAGGTCATGGGTGATTCAAGCAATTGATGAGATAAAGGAACATTTGTGGATGGACCCCATCCTGTCTTTTCTACAAGAAGGAACTCTCCCTGAAGACCCAACTTCTGTAATTCGTCTCTGAAGACAAGCTTCAAACTTTACTGTTATCGGAGGTGAACTATACAAACGAAGCTTTCGACTTACCTCAAATGTCTCTCACCTTCGTGAGGCGACACGATTAAGAGGTTCCACGTGGATATGTGGAGAACACTTAGGAGGAAGGGCGCTAGCCCTTAAAATTATAAGACAAGGGTTCTATTGGCCTACAATGAAACAAGATGCCTTTGAGTTCACAAAAAAGTGTGCAAGTTGTCAGTTGCACTCTAACCTCCCTCACATGCCGCATACAGAGCTCTCATCCATTCAAAACCCGTGGCCTTTTGCTCAGTGGGGGATTGATATCATGGGACCTTTTCCGATAGCATCAGGACAACGAAAGTTCATCATTTTAGCCGTCGACTACTTCACTAAATGGGTGGAAGCCGAACCACTCGCTAAAATTATGGAGGCAAATGCTAAACAATTTGTTTGAAAATATAGTATGTCGATTCCTTCAAAGATCATCACAATGGGACCCAATCGAAAAGTTTTACATCTTTTGCAAAGATCTTCACATTCACCGCATATGTAGCACATCCTCAAACTAACGGTGACCAAGCTACCAACAGACTATACTCAAAGGACTAAAAACACTCGAGAAGGTCGGGGCAATGGGTGATGAGCTTTCTAATGTTCTTTGGGCTTTCCGCACTACATCGCGACCCTCGACGAGACACGATAACTTGTATTTCGCACGTAAGCTATTATACCAGTAGATATCAGGGTTCCAAGTCCAAGAGTTCAATTATTCGATCATGACGGTAATGAAGAAAAACTCCGACAGCACCTGGACCTACTCCCCAAAACTCGTGACATGGCCCTACTTCGGACTGGTTCCTATCACCAAAGGGTAGCTCGTCACTTCAACAGAAGAGTAAAACCTCATCCATATCTGTCGGTGACTTGGTCCTGAAGTCTCAAGTGCGCAAAGGCCCTCAACGTAATAAACTCTCACCCTTTGGGATGGCCCATATGTGGTTATAGCCGTGGTGAAGCCAAACTTTCAAGCTCAAGGATTCGTGAGGAAAAACTTTACCTCGAACTTGGAACACCGAGAATCTCAAAAATATTATCGCAATTTCTACATAATCGTAACTTTTATTTTGTCGCTTATCATTTCCTCTTCATGTAGCCAACACCACTTAGTGGATAAAGACTTGTTATTATTGTCATCATTTTCTTGAAACTCATATAGAATCATCTTATGATTGTATCACCAAATTTATCGAGTAATGAATTTATAGCTTTTTCTTACAAGCTTATTTCTTCTTCTTCATTTAATCCTCCCACTTGAGAAATATACAACTCACGTGTATATCTCAATCGGCATAATCAATCCCAAGGGGACTTGATCGACCTCTTCCATACGTAAAAAAGTCAAGTAACACTTTGGCTAATACCTAGATAGGTCAAAAGGTCCTTGGTGGACATCCCACACCTCTTCCATACAAAACGCCATCATAACGCTTGACAAACAACCTGATAGGTCAATAATCCTGTTCAATTTGACCTCTTCCATACATGTTAACGCCATCAAGTAATGCTTGACAAACAACCTGATAGGTCAATAATAGTGGATTCAATTCAACCTCCATCGTTAGCGCCGTCAATAATATTCACCAAAATATGTCCAGCATACATAATATATATATATATATATATATATATATATATATATATATATATATATATATATATATATATATATATATATTCCATTGACAACATTAACATGATGATATAAGGAATCAAGATTCTCGATACACACTAATAACAATACATAAAAAAAATGCATCAAGTGATGCTACATCATATCGCTTGATGATATCAACGCCTCCTCACCACTGGGGAGATGCTCCTGACTCACTCTCAACTCCTTCATCTCCTCGACGATAAGAGTCTTGACACTTGTCGGATAGATCCTCAACACTAGCTCCGGCCTGCGCACCAAACGAATCCCTTTAGGAACCCTGGATGAAGCCCTCCTCTAAACATTGGCGCTCCAAGTCCTTCACTTCAACATCAAGAATATGATTACGAGCTTCCTGAACATGGTCCTCAATTATACCGCGATAAGCCAGAGAGCTCTTAAAGTCTTCCACTACCTTCAAGGAGATTTCATTTGCTTCGCTCGACATTATATGCTCCTTCTCAAAAAAGATGATCCTGTAATGCTTTCTCCACTGAGAGCTCCTCCGAAGTGCCTTGAGTCTTTTCTCTTCTCGATGAGTCTCTCCTCACCTCAATTAGCTCATCACGAGCGCTCCACCTCCGACGGAGAGAAAGAGAAGTCGACATGTTCGCTAGCTCGCACGGCACTGATCCTCCAAAGTCACCACTTCTTTGGCTTTATACTCATCTTTCGCTCATACTCCTTGAGATATTTTATCTTCACAAATTCAGTATTCCACTCATCTAAAGCGACACTCAAATGAGCCATCTGCCCTAATGTTTGAGTTACCTATAAAGAAAAAAAAATCATCATCACAAATATTACACGGAAGAAAAGAAGAAAGAAGGGAAAGACAACGTACCAATTCATCTGCTCGTTGACGCCCAATGCATATGTGATTTAACACCTCTTCAGGAATGTGCGCAAGAAATGAACTCCCCATCATGAGTTGAAATAGCTAAACTCGTGAGGTCAAAGGGGCTAACATCTTCTTCAGATATCCGATGTAGTCACTTCACAAGATGTCTTCTTTTCTTAGGAAGAAACATTGCCACCACCCCGATTTTGCGGCTTCTTGAAAGAACCCTATGAATATGAAGAGACCTTTCATCACCTTTACTTGACCTCTTTAATGAAAAAGAATGAGATCTCCCTGCCTGGATAGAAAGGCCAACCTTGAACATTCTATCTTCAACTATATATTTGCTAATGTGACGTAACTCATGTTGCAAGCTTCCTGCATCAGGGATATTAAGAGTTGCCGTGATCTCATTCTCCACATCGCCAATGGATCCGAAGGTCATTCAATCTTCCCCATCTCTCAGGAAGGCCCCACTCATTTTTCATAAAAAAAGAATCCATTAAACCAATTTCTAGATTAATCCCGTGCTGAAAATTCTATCCAATTCTTTATAGTCCGATAAGAAACACGTCCCTGGGTATCACATGTAAAGACATTACACAAGTATTTGATGTTCAAAGTAACACCACGCCTCAAGAGACCAAACCAACGATGATCATTAAAGCTCGAAATGAAAACTGTGACAAAGCTACACCACATATTTTGAATATCTCAATCAACTCAGGAGCCAAAGGGAATCGCAGTCCCGCACGAAGAATCATCTCGAAAAAGTAAAGTACCGGAGGTGAACGCTCGATCGACTTTTGGAAACAATGGCCACCAACTCATTAGGAAGAAAAACTTTCGGAACATATTAAACTATCCGATATGACGGGATGGTATATCGTCTCAGTGCCACACTATGGGTTTTCTTCCGCCATCACCGCGGAAAATACATAATAAATAAAGAGGGAGAAATGACAAAATCGAGAATTTTGTAAAAGCAACTCACTCACCCAACGCTTGACGCCCTTTTTTTGACTCTCTCACACCATATTGAGCAAAAAATTTTTCGCCTACGATCTAACAAAAAGGATACACATACATATAAAAAAAAAGAGGAGAGAGAAGATATTCTCCTCTGATGATGCTCATAAATTACCTGTCAAACTTTCTGAGTCGTTTGAACGATAGTTCTATAACGCCCATCGCCATCTTGGCGGTTATCAATCGAATCATCCATTAAAGTCGCGAGAAATCAAATTTCCTAAAAGTTGGTACCGCGGGTCTTGATCGCTTCCAACCGGACGGTCCGTGGTCGGTTGATGCCTCTTCGAGGGAAACCGAACAACGACGTAAGTACCGCGGGTCTTGATCGCTTCCAAACCCGGACGGTCCGCTGTCGGCCGACGCTTCTTCGAGGGAAAACCGAACAACGACGTACCGGTCTTGATCGCTTCCAAACCCGGACGGTCAAGGCCGGTTGACCTTCTTCGAGGGAAAATCAAACAACGAAGGTACCGTGAGTCTTGATCGCTTCCAAACCCGAACGGTCCGCCGCGCTTGACGGAAAACCAACAACGACGTAGTACGGCCTGATCGACAAACGAACCACACTCAAGAAGAGAAGCAGGTATGAAGTGTGCCTTCTCCTGGCTGGGGTTTTAGACCTTCCTAGAGGGGTAAAACGCCTAAACCGCCAACACTCAAAATCGTCATTCGCCTCGCGGGCCTGGCCATACTCCACAGCCGCTCAGCCACAACCGTGGCCCATCGTCGACCGCTGGCCCCACGCAACTGGAGCAAGCAGGCTCATGGGCCGTGAACCGCCGGGCACGGTCGCACCGCCCGGCTCATGGCCAACCGTCGGTACAGATCACATGGCTCATGGTGAATCGCTGCATACCAGATTGACGCAAGCGCGAATGCCGGCTACAGCAGACGTATTCATGGCGCGAAAGCGGCCATGCTCAACTGCCTCGGCCATGGACGGACTGGCGGCCGCGAACCGCCGGCCACGGTCATAACTGCCGCCATGGGTTGCAACGCTGCTACGGCCAGACCGCCCGGCCACTTCAGACGTATTCGCGGCGAACCGCCGGCCACGGTCGACTGGCCCGGTCGGAACTGCGGCCACAGACGCGATGCGGTTCATGGGTAACCGCTGCATGCAAATCCGCCGCAGACTGGCTCAAGATTGCATTCGCGCGAACCGCCGGCCACGGTCGCGAACGGCTCGGCCAAGGCTACCAGATTCCGCGCGGTTTGGCCCGCTGGCAGAACTGCCGCCACGGTCGCGTCAGCTCGCCAGCTATTCGCCAACCGCCCTACAGATACCACGCTTACTGGCCAACTCCGCTTCCCGCTGCTCAGCGACCGATTTTCCGCTACCACTCGCAGATCCGCCTGCATCAGCCGTTTCAGTTCGCCAGTATTAAATCGCCAGCTAGCGCAAGGAAGGCCACACGGCCGCTAAGACGCTGCGCGTACCAGCTCGCGGGCGCCGCTGAAGTTCATTTTCGCACCTATAGGGTCCATAATCTCGCACCAAGATATCTACAGATTGCTGACGCCTTCCGGTTATAATCTGCTCTATAAAGACTGTCTTCAAAATGTGCGGGGACTCAAAGAAGCTAAAACTTTTACTCTACCGAATGGTTTTCAAGATATATATTTTTGGATGATTGAGATAATGTCATCCAAAAATAGAACCGATATGACACTTAAAATATTAAGAATACGAATCTTGATGTTAAAAGCGATCCGTTGAAACAGTCGAGATCTCAAAATATCCTCGAAACTTTGGGATATCGGTTAAATCCCTAAATAGCTCTAAAATATGAAGTGTTTATAATAAATCGAAGCCGACCTCCCAACAAGCCAAAGATCTTACAATTACTTCATTTGAGAATTCAAATGCACGAAATACATCATATGATCAAGGGGATCATTTTGACGTCAATGGTGAGCGGGTGCATGTATTTATAGACGCCACTCCTCCAATCTATAAAAAGTCCCTCATTCCTCATATGAGAGAGGAGGCCAAGTGAAGGAGAAGGAGGGCAAGCAAGAGAGAGGAGAGAGCTCTAAAGATCCTCCAAGCACAATCGTGCCGCCACTCGACGGTCGTCAACCATCGCCGCCGGCCACCATCAGCCGCCACCGCCGATCCTGCCGTTGACCATTGTTGGCCATAACATCGTCCAACTTCGTCCAACTTCGTTGCCAACATTGTCGCAACTTCGTCAACATCGTCCAACTTTATCGCCAACATCGTTTATTACTGAATCGTTGTCCACTTCTCACATACACTCAGAACCCCAAGACGGAAGATCTTGTACTCAAACAGATACATAGTGGAAGCTTTTATTGCTAGTGGTTTTTCCTCTTTTGAGGTTTTTCACATTCTACGCTTTATTATTCGCTTTAAATACCACTGACTCCCAAAGAAGCTAAGGCATAAACTTTACGCTCAAGAACTGATTTTCTGCAAAACAATAATTAAATGCAAGCTGAACCCAATTATACTCGATTAAAAAAAGGGATGGAGGAGATACAAGCTGAATTAAATGTAAAACTTAAATAACTGCAACATCCGGAGACTCTTAATTCAAGCCTTACATGAAAGCATTTTGAGAGCAACATTGAATTATGTCATCTAAATGCATAAGCCCATTCATCATTGTCTTATATTATTGGTGGATAATGGAATATGCCGCACTTCCTAGTACGATATGTTTATATAATTTGTGTCTTAAGTATATACTACTTCGGCTACTAAAATTATTTTTCCTACTGTCTCCATAAAACAAGGATTGACAGACACATTAAACACCCGTACTAGAATCGGAATAAGGAAGATGGGTGCTCTCGATGTGAAGGCATTTCAAGGAAAAATTTTGATGGAAGAGGCAGATGTTAAAGCTGCATTGCTGTGTTCAAAGTGGGAAGAACATCTGAGAAACTCAGATTGGCATCCGTTCAAAGTTATCATGGTCAATGATAAAGAGATGGTTTGTGTGTATTCTATTTACAATTATTTATTTATTTATTTTTATGCTTATGGTGGGTGTCTAAACATCTGCTCACTATGGTTGATATAATTAGTTTATAATCAATGTTCCCTTCTACATTTACATGCCTTAGGTGTAGGGATGCAAATGGGCCAAAAACAAGCATATTAGTATTTACTTGTAATATGTTATAACTTGTGACCATAATTTTATTTTCTTATAGGAAATATAAGAGAAAATGATGAGAAGCTGGTTACCTTGAAGGACCAATGGGGTGATGCTGCCTACCAAGCTGTGAAGACAGCCCTGTTGGAACTCAACGAGTACAATCCTAGCAGAAGATATGTTGTGCCAGAGCTTTGGAATAACAAAGACGGCAGAAAAGCCTCAATAGGTGAAGTGATTGAATATGTGCTTCAGCAATGGAAAACAATCAAACGTAAACCACCTTAATTTCACCTGTAAGTCTCTTACACTGGGCGGATGTCCTTTTCTTTTTTTCTTCTTAGCTTCCTGTTTAGAGACATGATTCAGTTACAAAACCTCCAATACTCTCATTTTCATTTTTCAGCTCCAGAAAAGGAAGAAGATTCAAATATCGATAGCATAATAAAGTCGACTTCATCGTCATCACTCTATTGCAGTTTGACCACTTCATGTTCTCCGTGATAGTCAATTTCTTTTTGTAAAATTATAGAGATATTACGTTAGCTATTAAGTAGTTTGACGCCAATAAGGTGAGATGTTGCTTGATTTGAAATAAAGATTTTGTGCTGAAGCAGAATAAACTTCTCTTTTTATAACTAAAGAAGTCTCGTTCAAATTTTCTATGCTCTGATAAAATTTTTCAATGGATCTAATCATGTTTTGAAGTGAGATAAACCTTAATGATATTGCAGGGACTTGCTTTATTATATAACTTTTATTAATATCAACTATCGTGCTCACTGATTCCATTCTTCGAGTAAGAAGAGGAAATCTTTGTGCTAGAAAATGATACTTCGAATTTGTTAATGTGATTTTTTTTTCATTTTACAATGTTTATGTTATGATCCTATCATTTTTTGTACTTTTTTTCTTGGTATTTATATATAAGATGTTCGTTGTAAGCCATTTGTTTGTGTTTGTGTTTTCAATTTGATCTTTCTTATGTAATATATATTTTTTATTTGACAATTTAATTTAATATAATTTTATGTTATCTTAAATTATCTCCTTATAGTGTATAAATCATTCAAATATCTTTTTCATTTCTTATATTCAATAATTGCTAGCCTCATAATCGTTGTAATTGTAGATATCAAAGTTCATAAAAGAAACAGATTAGTAAGCCTTAAATTCAAAATGCAGAAAAATAAATTAAGTTGAATAACATTCATAACAAAAAAAAAAAGAGTATGTGATGCTAACACAATGTAGCCTTGAAAGAGAGAGCATTTGGATGACTTAAGCAGAAAACAAAAACTTCTAGTCAAAGTATTAAATAGAAAGCTAAGAAGAAAAAAGAAAATGGTATCCGCCCAGTGACTTACAGGTGAAATTGAGATCGTTTACCATTGTTTATTTTCCACAGCTGAAGTACATATTCAATCACTTCACCTTTTGAGGATTTTATGCCCTCTTTGTTATTCTAAAGCTCTAGCACAATGTATCTTTCACTGGGATTGTACTCATTGAGTTCCAACAAGGATGCCTTCACAGCTAGGTAGGCAGCATCACCTCATTGGTCCTTGTTGACCTCCACATATGTGTCATAAATCAAAACAAGCCCGCAAGTCTAATTTGTCGGACCAAGTGACAAATAAGCAAATCGGGCTCAAAATGCACCTGACGCCACCAAAATGGTCGAAATGACCGATCGACGAACGAACTCGCCGCTATGCTCGTAACATCAAATCAATCGTAATATAGATATTGTAAAAATCTAACGATCAATCGACAAGACTGAAGCTATCAACGTGTCGACGCGATATCGAAGCCGGTCGCGACGATGGCCAAATAACCTCCGTTCAAGAAATTATTTGTTACGTTAGCTTCAAAACATCAAAATCTATCAAATGAGACTATTCAAGGCCAATTTGATGAGTTTGCGAAATGTCACAATAATCAAAGCCGAGCAAATACAAGAAAATCGAGGCTAAAATGCATAGCGCACCACAAATTAACTCAAATGACTGACCGATGAATGGACTTCTCCATCGATTCGTAACGCAAATTAGTCGATGTAGTATTTCACGACTTGATGATCAACCGACGTTCCGCCGTCCAACGCCCAGATGCATATCGTCAAAGACACCGACGCAGTTTTAAACGACATCCGCTCAGAAAATCGATCACGCTATCGCTTTGAAATACCAAAAATATATCGTTAGCACTATTCTCACTCATTTGACGAAGCTGAAAAATCGAGATCGAAAGGCGACATTTGAAATAAATGACCCATTGACCAACTCAACCAAACGGCCTCAATCAAACGGATTCGCCATAGAAGAGAATTTACTAATTACCCTAAATCAATATATATAATGACATGTATATTTATCGGCAAATTATATTAAAATATTAAATAAATTTAAAATTTAAAATCCCCAAATTCCATTCCCCTATTTTTCAATTTTCTGAAAAAAAAAGAAAACGGTCCCCCATTTTTCCATTTTGACAAGATTCTCTCCCACTCTCCCTCATTCTTTCCACGTTTTCTCTCTCCTGCATTCCCCTCATTCTGCAACCTCCCACATTACTTCATTCCCAATTTTCGGTTTTCTCTCTCCGCCATTCCCCTCTCTGCACTTGGTAATTCTCCTCCCCTCTTTTTCCAAAAACTTCTTCTCCTTTCCAATGTTCCGTGCGTCCAGATCCAGGCCTGTCCTGCCTCGGCTGCACTGCTGTCTCCGCGACTGCTACACTGGTCTGATCCGCTGGCAGTCAATCCTGCAAGCAGGATTCTGCCTTCGCCAGCTGCTCGATGCAACCCGGACAGCCCGCTTTCCGCGCCTCCAACCCACATGCACAGTCTGATTCGCGCGGCCCGAGCCGCAGCCCGCCTTTCGCGCCTCCAACCCACGCGCGCTGTCTGACCCGCGTGACCATCCCACCGCGCCGCGCAACCCGCCGCCCGCGCATCTCCCGCAATCCGCTCCAGCCAGTTCCGCGCCAGACCCGTGACCCATGTGATAAACCCGCTGCACACGAACCGCCCGACCCGAACCGCAACTCGCCTTCCGTGCCTCCAACCCACGCGCGCTGTCTGACCCGCGTGACCAGCCCGCCGGCCCGCTCCCATTCCGTCCCAACCCGCATCCAACCCGCCAGCCTCATTTCCACAGCCCGTCCAGCCTTCCCACGACCCGTCCAGCCTTCCCTCGCCTGTCAACATTCTACGTCAAACAGCTCAACCTTATCCGCAGTGAAGAATATCAAGCGTCGTGAATTCTTCCTTCGGTTGCCGTGACACCCCGTATTCCAGTTGCCAGAATCGGAAGAACATCATCAAGAATTCTTTTTTCGCTTCTACGTCGACACCTCGTAGCTCTTCCTATGCTTCATGAATCGTAAGAACATCGTCATCAATTCTTCCTTCTCACAGATCCCGTATTTTTCCAGCTGCCAGAAATGGGGAAGAACATCAAGAGACAAATTCTTCTTTCGATTTTGCCGACCCCGTAGCTTTTAGTTACAAGAATCGGAAGAATATCAAGAGGTGAATTCTTCTTTCGATTTTCGGCGTCGCATTCCTCACCTTTTTTTTACCTTTGTTGGGCCGCAATCAGGGGAAGAACATAATCAAGAGGCAAATTCTTCTTTTGATTTTCGGCGTCGCATTCCTTGCCTTAGCCCTCCTACCTTCGCTTAGCTATAAAATCGAGGAAGAACATCGTCAAGAGGCGAATTTTCTTCGATCCCAAGATCGACCCTTACCTCAGATCCCCAATCAAACCCAATGCTCCTTTCAATCTACGTAAAATAAGTCAGAACATGTGGGATTTGTGAATGTAAATATATATATACGTGTTTGAGTTGCTTTGCAGGTTTGAAGATCTCGTTGTGCTCAAGAGGGCGCGACGGGATGAAAAAATAGCCGAAGACACCGCCATACGCCAAGAGGAATCGGTAAGCCAAACACTTGAGATGTCGCCTCCTGAAATGTTAAATTTTGTCTAATTTTCAAACTTAGAAAAAAGGGGGGAATAATTATATATTGTATCAGTGTATTTTTTAGGTCAAGACCTCATGCTCAAGAGGAACGAGATGAAAACTGCTATGGTTAAAAGACACCACTGCTATGCTCAAGAGGTCAAGTCAAAACACTCGATGCCTCTACATGGGATGATGCCGGAGGTCGCCAAAATTTTGTCTAAATTCTAGACTTAGAAAAGAGGAATGAATATATAGCATTTGCCTTTTAGTTTGAAGGACTCCTCAAAAGCCGAGTGATGAAACTCGTGAAAAATATGGCCTTTAAAGCAAATTTTAAGAAAAATAGAATATTTATTTAAAATGCAAGTAAATTTTGGGGGAGGATAATATTAAACTCATAAACTTTGGGGAGGCTAATATTAAACTCACAAACTCTAATCACAAACTTATATGACATAAATTAAAATGGTAAAGTGAGTCCTCTTTTCTTATAAATTCCTCAAAATTAAACAAGCTTTAATTGAAATTTGGGAGGGAGTGGACTAATGCTAAACTCATAACAAACTTGCAATAAACTCAAAATCTAAGGATAAATCCAAATTGGGTTTAATGACTCTTATATCAATATGGAGGTGATTATTATACTAGCTAATAAGCATAAGTGGGGGTTAAGCGATAAACAATAAAATTAGCATAACTTATCAAAATTGATGTAAATTGCACCTAATCAAATTAGGAGAATTACAAAACTCAATAGATAAACTAAGTGCAAACAGTGTGTTAAACTACAATCTAAATCAAAACGTCTTCTTCGCCACCGAATCTACAACCCTTTGTACAAACATACAGAAAGCAATACTAAATCAAAATTTATAAAAATCATGGAGGTTTCCTTCAATCAAAAATTAAGGAATTTCATTTTAATTATGATCTTTAAAATCAACGAAATCACTAATTATGTGAAATTTGCTAAGCTATAAATACCCGCATGGGCCCCGACACTATGATGAATGCCAAAATTCAAGTGTCTGAGGATGCTGCGCGGGTTGTTTCCCGGTTTAATCTTATAGTTGGGTCCGAGTTAACAAAACCTATAATAAGAGTTTCAAATCAGTAAAATATATGAGAAATTGATTCTGTTAGGCGACAGTAGATCTAATCCTCTGTAAGCAACTAATAGATATGCCTTATGATTGAGTCCGAGTTAAAAAAACCTAAAATCTATAATAAGAGTTTCAAATTAGTGAAATATATGAGAAATTAATTATGTTAGGCGACATTAGATCTAATCCTCTATAAGCAACTAAATAGACTTGGTATGATCTAAAATTTTTAAATATATTCAAATTAATCAATTGCTCAAATCAAATTGACTAAAATTAAAAATCAATATAATAAGCTTTCTAAATAAAATATATAATACGTAACTGTAAAACTCAATCTATCCACCTTCCAGAATCGCTTTGTGACAAATTAAGAAAACTCTAGCTCACAAAGGAGCCAATGTCAAATCAAGTATTACTATGTTCACTCTCAATCAATCTCTGCAAGAGGACGTGGTTCGCGGTCCTCAACCGGGTGGCTTGGCCAAGAGGATGAAGTACATGACCGTAGTCCTCGACGGGTGGTTTGGCCAATCCTCCATTATATTATGATCATGATCGTAGCCCGTATGCTCTCCAATGGCACTACCCTTTGAGTTGTGAATCATAGGATATACTTGATAGGGCAAACAACCCTCTGTTTGCTAAGGTAGACTTAAGATTGTCTCCTTAGACAAACATCACCCCAGGTATACAAGGATTTCTTGGACAACGTAACCCATGTGTTGCTAATGAGGATCCTTCTATCAGGTTGGGTCGACTACCTCCTCTAACTAAGTAGACTAGGGACGCCTGATGATGGAACCATGGATCTAGATCGGGCACGCCATCATTCCCCAACCATTGTTTAAGCTAAAATGATGAATTTCATATCTAAATTCTAAACTCTACACGCTACTATACACCAAGCATTTGCATCTATGACTAAATTTTAATCTAAAGTTCTCTCTCACTTATTGGAGGGTAATTAACTATATTTGCTAGGAAACCCGGAACTGATCTAAAGTCCTCACCAAAGATGAAATGAGTAGAAATCTTTGGGTAGTGTCTTATCTACTATTCCATCTACCTTCTAAAAATTACACCGAGACACTTTAAACCACTCTTTTCATCGAAGAGGTCAGTGGAGAATTTTTGGAGCCCACAGATTTCTGGCGACTCCACTAGGGAAAGGATTATCTTTTCATCTTGGGTTAGTCATATATATGCTATAGTTGCAATAAATTTTTGAAAATTCAAAATAACAAAATAGTGATTTAAGTGTGTAATAAATGCAGTATGAGGCTCTATGTAGAATAAATCATTCAGAGTATATCTTATTACACCATTATTTTGTTCAGCACCTCGATCTTGAAAGTGGTGAAATAATAATTGCTAATTACTAATCCCCATCTTTCAATTTTGCGTAAATGGATCTACAAAGCACTCCTTTCACCGCTCAAATGGGTGTAACATCACCTAGCCAACGCCGTCATCAACACAGGAGATGTCAGGGCTACCATTCAATTTGGTAGCTTGAATTTTTTGGCTATCGTAGCTGCAACTCCTGAAGTACCCACCCGTGGTACATTCATCCAAGGCCATGCTGGAAGGCCTCAAGTTACTAAACTCCTACTAGCCAAGTGTGCCAACCAGCAATCAATCCCAAAGAGTTCTTCCAACAGAGAGAACTTTTCAAAAGGCTAGGTCAATCTAAGCTCCCGTGATGAAAAGAATCATCAAGGGACAACTGTCTTTAATTCCTCGGTAATGCTGTGCTATTGAACCTCCGTACTTGGAAAGCATGATCATGAAGCTTCCTCAGAACAAATTAACCAAGATGAGAAGAAGGAGAAATGAGAGGGCTCGAGATCCCCTTTGAATGACCCAAGTGAGCAAGATACGCCATCTAAGTGAGTATTCCTACCCACAATAACTTTGACAATCTAAAGTGGGTAAAGAGGAATAGCTCTACGCAAATAAAGCTCTTCCGAACCAACCATCAAGCTCCACCACCACTGAGGAGATAGCCAAACACTCTCAAGATATATAAAGTTCTCAAAGTAGCGACATAGCCTAATGAAAAGAAGATTTCGAGCTGAGTGAGAAAATATCAAGCCAAAAAAATTTCTTCTCTTCTAATCAACGAGCAAAGATACTTCGTGATGGTGAGCATCAGCGTGACGCTTGAACCACATGTCCAAGAATCCACTGCTGAAAGGTCCCGGTGGAAGGATAAGCAAATATGGATAATGAAACTTTGAGTAATAGAAGGGGTGCGCCATATAATACATATACTCAGAAATCTGCCTCAAAATCAACTCATCAGAAGTGGATACCCAAAAGAAGGAATATCAATGATGAAAGATATGATGGTCGACACGAGAATCCTGGGATCCCATCATCGCTTTCACCCCTACAAGAGAAGGTTGACTGATCATGGTCCTTTAATTGGTTATTCCGCACATTGAACCAGAGATCCACTGGAAACATCGATCAGAAATTCATGTGTAGGAAGAAAATAATGAAGAAGATTCTATGAAAATAGAAGTCATTTATATGGTCAGAGATATAGATGAACTCCCACTCGCCATCAGAATGCAATCCAAGGAATCTAACCCAATTTGATGCTTATGAAGAAGAGTCTTCACGTAAGAACAGATGGATCTTCAATCTTTGTTGAAGAAGAAGAAGAAGAAGAAGAAGATCAAATGAGAAAGAAATCATGGGTGTCGGTCTATATGGTTGAACCAAAATGATCAACCGGTACACGCTTTTATAATCGTTTCATCAGATAGCCCCAAAGAACAACCGCTCGCAAATGCACAAGGAGAAAGGCAGTCAAGTTCTCCCACTGAAAATGAGCAAGGAGCAAAACATCAACAAGAAATAGAAGAAGAGGAAGAACCTGTACTGATTAACATCATGGCGTTAGCTAAAGAACAAAGAGAAATGCAACGTCAAATGGAGGTCAAAGATAAGGAGATTGCACAGCTTGGTACCAAAATGAATGATATGATGGTACAAATGAACATCATGATGGAGATGTTACAGAAGAATATCACATCAAGTGCAGCACCTATTTTATCTATTAATCAACAAGTAGCTAATAATACAACTTCTACACTACCAGCTACTGTGCTACCTCAAGTTCCTACAATATATGCTATGCATGAAACAAGGGATGAAGTTAACCAAACACCTCTCCAACTGACAATTCAAAATCTGGCTAGCACACCTGAAGCGGTAACAATTTCTTAGCTAGAAACAATAATCAATGAAAAGATAAAGGTTGTCATAACCTCAAAGGAGGCTGAAAAATTGGTGAGTAAGGGTCGCCCTTATCGAGCTAAATATGATCAAGTGTCGTACCCAAAAGCTTACTCAGTGCTGAAATTCAATACTTTCAATGGGCTTCGTAATCCAAAGCAACATCTAGCCCAATTTAAGGCTACTTATGGTAACACAGGAGGGAACGATGATGCCCCATCACAAGATTTGACCTCACCGCTTTTGAATGGTATGTAGAATCAAAATGATTGTTAAAATATTTGCTAAATAGAGACCATATTTGAAAAGGTTCACCAAGAAATCAAAAATAATCACGACTTGATTCAAAAAGGAGGAAAGATGAGTTAAGGACAAAATTCATAAGTCATGGAACCTAAGTATGAAGTGCGAGCAAAATTGGAAGAAGAACATGTGATCCAATTACTAATGGGCAATATGGATGATAAAATGGCACCATTTCTATGTATGGCATCGACAACATTCAAGACTTGCTCGATAGTGGCTAAATTTGAAAAGTTGAATCGCCCTAAGTCTGAAGTCTATGCAGATAAAATAAAGAGAAACAAACCTTCAGACTCAAGAAGAAATGAAAATCATACTGCTTCTTATAGTTCAAATGGTGAAAAGCGAGTGATATATAATGTGGATAAAGGAAAGCAGCTGTTGTACAATGATGATAAGAGTAAAAAGCCTGATTATTCTAATCCACAGCCAAAATTGCTATTAGGTGGTAATGACAAACCTCAGACTTTTCCAAGTGGTGGGGAGCATCCAAACTAAGCAACAAAAAATGATGAACGAATGCAGTCATCTCTTAAGGAAAAGATTAATAAAGAATATTCATCCAGAATGGACAATATGGCTAAACTATTTCAGCAAGCAGTCAAAGCTGGTTTACAGTTACTAGAAATTAAAAGGCCTGAAGAAGCTGATCAAAGTAATCCAAATTACTATCCCTATCTGATGATCCCATCCTTAAAGATTGTTATGTCTTCAAAGATTGGCTAGAAAGGAAATATCGGCGAGGTGAATTTATACTATCCGACAGTGTTCTAGTCAACCCAAAAGAGAGTCTACAAGGATGATTACGCCTCTTCAGATCATCCAAAGAAAGATAAATAGAAGGAGAAATCAATCGATCAAGAATGGCAAATAGTAGTCTCCAAAAGAGTGAAGATGTAAAACAGTTAAAAGATATCTCTAGTGTTAAGTGAAAATCACCACTTGAACCTATATTGACTTAAGAGATATGCCTAAACCAAGTATTTGGGCTTCAAGCATATTCGATAAGGCTACTTCACAACATGAGAAGCAGTCTACCAAATGCAAGCCTCATAAATCAAAGAAGTTAGCTAAGAAAATGAAGATCAAGAAGAGAACTACAACTCAAAAGATCATTAACGATCTAGAGGAGTATCACCAAGAAGCAAGACATTTAGCTTGACTTCATGCCTAAACTTCACATCGAATCAATGAAGAAGATAATGGTGAATCTTGTCCAAGAGAGACATGTCAAATCATCTACGTGATGTCGATATTCTTCAACATCGCCATTCTGATGACAAGGATAGTTAAATAAACTCGACTAACCCGTCAAAATTTTTATCAGGAAAGCAAGAAGAGCCTAAGGAGCTAGTGTTTGAATTTTGTTTAATGACTCAACAAGATAATAACAGTTCAGATGAAGATCTATATTTTCCCGACGGAGAAGAGTCAGACTCGTTGATATCATCATGTATGAAACATATGACATTGAAAAATAAGTCTAACCCTTTTGGCCAATCTAGTAAGAAAACTTGAAGAAACTACAAAAGAATCTGAGAGACAAGTTATTCAAGTTTAGAGAAGTGATAAAGTCTTACCACCTTCATCAAAGAAGAAAATGCAAATAAAGACAAAGGCAAAGCAAATTGAAGTCAATGAGGATATTATTCCTAGAAATCCTAGTAAGCCTAAATCAAGCTTAGAAATAGATTATATATTTTATCACATCCGAGAAAGATCCCTACACAACCGAAGTGTGTATGAGGCTCTCTGATGTCAAAAGATTATCTCAAAAATTGACAAGAATCACATCCACATGCACCATCACAAGATCTATGAAGAATCTTATAGATGAGATCTCTCTCATCAATCACATAGTCTAAGATGATAGACATCCAGACAAGACATCAATCAAAAGGGTAAAACTTTGGCTTTATTCTCCACTCAAGTTCAAAGATTTATAGCCAAGTTTTCATGTAATCGATGTCGATACATCATTTAGAGCTCTTCTCTGGCTGGCAACATGAGTATGGCATGGTCCCATCAACTATGCATCAATGTATGAAGTATCCGAAAGATGGAGAAGAATTCAAAATTCGAACCTACAACCATTCTCCATCAATGAAGGAAAAGATCTATGAAGATGCAAAGTACTTCATCCTCAAAGAGCCTAAGCAACAAAAGCCTCTTGAAGTGGAAAGCATCCACTTGAACTAAAAGCAATTTCACAAAATGAAAGAGCAAAAGCAAGGAGGAAGAAAGAAGGCAATGCCAACTCTCCCTAAGACACTTGATTATGCACCTAAATCAAGAAAATCAGTTCCTCATTTGGGGAGTGACACGAAAGAAGAAGAAGATCTTCCTGCCAAACCTAAGAAAATTTATAAGCTCTCAATAAAAGCAGAGTATGAAATAAGTGATTCTGATTCAGATTATGATTTTGAATCTACTTATGAAAATAGAGTTCAGATGGCTGCATCAAGGAGGATAACTCACTTGGCAGATTCAGATGGTTCACTCAAAATTATACCCATCCTCAAAGAGCTTCAAAGAAATCACCCATTGAGGTTCATAATATTGAAGAATTGATAACATTCTATGTGTCAGCTGAGTGAGAGTGGAACAGAACTCTATTTTACAAATCAAGAGTCTCACCAAAATTTTGATTACTCAACATAAAATTATGAGATGGTACCAACAAGAATACCAATATACTATCCGCAAATTAGAAGAATGATGCATAAGCTTGGAGTTCATATGGAACTACTAAACATAGACTCAAATCTTTAACAAGATGTGGAGCCAAAGAAGTCCTCAAGCATCGAAGAAGTGATAAGTTTATCACTAAAGGTCTGGTTCATCCGCAAATCTCATCAAGATAGCCTTATAATATAATGTGTAGATAGAAACTCTAGTGATGAAGAAGATGATTCCCATGAAATTCTTCTTAAAAATGATGAAGAAGTGGAAGCCAAGCGACCAAGAGCTTGAAGATGGTGGACAAAAGCTACTATGGATGAACTTAAAGAAGTCAACCTAGAGTGAAGATGATCCCCATCCAACTTTCGCTTCTTGCCCATGAGAAAGTTGAAGAGCTAAAATGTTAATTTATAAATTCGTGATTGCTTTGCCCGGACATATTCTCAAATATCGCTTATCCCCTAATGTGCAGCTCACAAACTAGCTATTAAACGATGAAACGCATTAAGCAAGCTCCTGAGAATGAGATTGGAGATTGAAGAACGTAATTGCGTAAAACTAAAAGTAATCAAGCGTTTCATCTGGGAGGAGAAGTAGGAATATTAGATAGCTAACATTGTCTTAGTTAGAAAGAAGAATGGTCAAATCTATCTCGATTGACTTCTAACCTAAATAAGTGCATCAAAAGATGACTTTTCGCTTCCAATATCGAACTACTGGACAACACTTCCAACTATGATATGTTCTCATGGATGGATCATCGTGATACAATCAAATCAAAATGGCACCAAGATGAAAAATATACATCATTCAACTCCTATTGCATCTATTACTACATGCTATACCCTTTGGCAAAAAAATACCGGAGCTACATACCAAAGAGCCATATGACACATATTTTTGATGAGTTGATTCATCAAAAGGTGGAATGTTATATCGACGACCGGTGGTGAAGAGCTTAAAATCATGAAAATCACTTCAAGACTTGAGAATTGATTGAGAGAATCAAAATATGATCTCAAGATGAATCCTCTCTAAAATGTGCATTTGGGTATCCTATAAAATTCTTGGGCATATCAGACGTCAGTATTGAAATTGATCCTACTAAAATCAAGGCAATCATGGAGATGCCTCCACCGAAGAATTTGCGTCAACTCCGTTCTTTACAAGGATAACTCGCATTCATACATTGATTTATATCAAACTTATCAGGACGTTGTCAACCATTTGTAAGGTTAATGAAGAAGGATGCTCCATTCAAATGGGACAAGGAGTGTCAGGAAGACTTCAATAGCATTAAAAGTTACTTGTTAAATCCACCAATCTTGTATTTACCCTGGGAAGCCTCATTCTATACACAACAGTCCCTTGAGCATTATTGGCACAACACAATAAAGAAGAAAAAGAGAATGCTTTTATTATATCAGAAGGTCGAAGCGTAAATGAGATACTCTGATAGAGAAGCACATTAGATCTAAACCAAAAGTTTCCATTATATGTTATCTCACAAGATTACACTCATCTCAAGAATTGATCCAAAGTACTTGATGATAAGACCAAAGATTGATGTTGGCAAGATGATACTTTTGCAATTTGATATCACATAATGCTCGCGAAGTGAAGGGACAAGTCTTAGCAGATTTTCTAGTCGCACATCCCATCCCTACGACTCTTCTCTTAATGATGATTTACGATGAGCAAATTATGCTCATTCATGAAAGAGAAAATCACAAATTTGAAATGTACTGATGGAGCCTCATCGATCAAACAAGTCCAACATCTAAATTTCCAAGAGCAAGAGCAGAATCGACATCATCTTCATAACACCGTAAGGAGGATAATGAGATGATCATATGGATTGACCAAGCCAAGAACTAATAATGAAGTTGAATATGAAGTGTTAAGAAAGCTATTTTCATAGGCATTCAAAACTTGCATATTTTTGATTCTCGCTTATTATAAATCAAGTACTTGCATCTATAATCAACAAGCTTGAGTTAGCTTTCTATCACAAGCGAGTTCTCGAGCTTATGAAGTAGATATCAAATATCACACTAACCCGAGTCTCTCAATCCGAGAAGAGTAAAGTCGATTGCTTAGCAAAATTAGCTAAGAAAATGGAAAGTATGAACGATGATTATGTCATGATCGGCATATTTACTCTATGAGTCTTAGAGAAAATAAAGTATCAATCCTCAGTAGGGGTTATTGACCCGCCAGGATGTGACTCGTGTTCTCATACTCCCCAAAATCAACAAGAAGTTATTTCAAGAAGAGCTAAGAATGACATTACCTCGTAAAAGCAAGCAGTGAAGCCTTTATTGTAAGAGTCATGATTGGAGGCAAGCCTTCATCGACTATTTTAAAGAAGGAAAATTACCAAGTAATAAATTACTAGCAGCTCAAATCGAAAAGAGAATGCTACGCTATGCTTTTGTCAACAACACTTTATATTGTAGATCCTTTGAACAAATATGGCTACGATGCCTAAGTGTAGATGAAGCTAGCAAAGTAATGGTTGAAGTTCATGAAGGACTTTGTGGTGCACATCAGTCAGGTCCCAAGATGGCAGTAAAGATCAAAATGATGGGTTATTATTGGCCATCTATGAGAGACAGATTAATCATGCTAAGAAGTGTCATGAGTGTCAAGTACATGGGAATCTCATCCATCAACCTCCAAATCCATTACACCCAACAAAGATCGGCCATTTGAATGTTTGGGGTACGTATGTAATTGGACCAATTGATCAATCCATCACCAACATCACTTCATCCTAAGACCATTGACTATTTCTTGGCGCTACCCATTTAAAGAAGTTACCAACCGAAAGTGATCAACTTCTTCACGCATAATGTGGTCTATAGATTTGGAGTGTCACGTCAATAATGATAATGGCACAACCTTTCAAAAAAAGATTTATAGATTCGTCGACGGCACAAAATTGATTACATACTCTTCAATATATAATCCAAGAGCAAATGGTTTTGAGGCCTTCAACAAGACATTAGTCGTCGCTCAAGAAGATTCTCACCAAAAATAAGAGAGAATGTCATACCAAGCTAGTAGAGGCTCTATGAGCATATCGAACTACCTACAAGACGCCGACTAAAGCCACTCCTTATTCATTGGTATTTGGAATTGAAGTAGTTCTTCCACTTGAAGTTGAGTTGCCTTCACTTCGAGTAGCCATCCAATACAATCTAACTGAAGATCAAAATGCTTGTCTGAGAATGGAGGAACTCGAACGCTTGATGAAGTTAGATTACAAGCTCATCAAAATATGGAAGTCTATCGAGCAAAGATGTTCATGGCTTTTGACCATACGGTGCGGCCTCGAACATTCCAAAAAGGAGAATTGATTTTGGTGCTGAGAAGACCAATTATTCCCAATAAAAAAATTTGGCATTTGAGCCTAAGAAGGCCCTTTGTCAAAAAGTGTATCGCGAGGGGCATACCAACTCATCAACCTAAAGGGTGAAAGACCAATGCCGCCAATCAACAATGGTTACTAAAAAAAAAATTATATACATGACATACATTCCTAAAGTATAGAAATCCTCAAGATAAGGAGAATTTTTTTAGTATATCTATTTAGGTCGACATCGTATGCCATACCAGATCCCTAAATAAACATACTCATGAAAACTTTTCGTGAAAATTCTACACATATTTTTTTAGATTTTATATACTGAAATCAATGTTGTATGCTAAAATCTCTTTTAGAGTACATCAATTCAAATATTGATGTATTTATATATTTTTTATCTTAAAAATTCTCTTAAATGTACTTTAGAATTCCCCCTGCAAGATAGGGGCATTTTTTTAGTTTATATTAAATTTATTTGAGTTGATATCGTGCCAAAAGATGAGATCCTCAAATATATTCTTATTCATGTTGGCATCAAGCTTTACGCTGAAATTCCTGGATATATCCATAATTGTGACAAAAGAATATATTTCTACATATGAAAAGATAACCCTAAACGTCAAGAAATTTATCTCTCAGATTTGTCAAATTCTGGAGATCAAGTCAAAAGAACTCCTAATTTTGGAAGCTTCAATCAATTAAGTTGGAGAAACATCAACCTCTACATCCTGAAGTCTAGGACACAGATGGGTTCTAAAGGTCATACTCAACAAGCACAAATGGTCGAAGTTGTGCTCTCCTCCAACAACAAGCAAGAAAAGGCCAGTGAAAGAACCTCCGCTCCTAACTGATGACAAAACCACCAACTACAGCCTAAGTCAAGACTCGAGTAGTTCTAAAGGTCAACTCAACAAGCTCAAAATCAAGTTGTCGACGCCTCCTCACTCAACAAGCCATAAGAAAAGGCCACAAGAAAGAGCCCCCGCTCCCAATGATGATATTATTCAATCTCAAACCAAATCCAAATTTAGTGATTACAAGAAACTAGATCCAAGAGATCTCTAATTGATAAATCAAAGAACTAAACGCTCAATTCGTTACCTCTCAAATCACATATTACCTACAAGATGATATTTCAATCTATTCTCAAATGATCTAATCAAGCTCAAAGCACAGATCAAAGTATATCTCCTCATCAAGTCCATCAAAGCAGAAAGCACAGGACCGAGGAAGCAATTTCATAATTCATACAAAATGTCGATGGCCGAACTAAAGGAATTTTGTGGTTATTCAATCTATTAAAGCACACTTTGCTAGACTAATAACTCAACATTGATCCTATATAAGCTGTATGGTCATCTCAGATGAATCCTTCAACGAATCCACAAAGCAAAGAAAAGCAGTGGTTCATGGCGCATATACACTTCCTCGACAAGTCAATAGGACAAGTCGTCCTTCATCAAGTCCTCAAGCTCAAAGCTGATAAGGAATTTCAATACCAAGCATGGATAAACCGATTCCTAGTGGAGTCCTTCATCAAAATAAATCAATTCCTCCATCAAACCCAACCAAGCTTGAGGAGACTCAAATCGCAAGAACATAAAAGAAAGAGATCTTCAAAGAAAGCCATCAAAGTAGATGGTGTAAGAGCTCTTATCAATCCGATAAGTCAATTCTGACAAATCGGTCAAGCCCATCATTTAGCATGTCCTGAATAAGGCAACACACTAATGATAAATCATGTCAAAGTTGCGTAAGTTATTATGATCGAAGAAATTCTATGGCCAGCAGAAATGGTCAACCAGTTTTCAACAAACATGACTCGCTCCATGCACGAATCACATTTGTTAGGGGGCATTTTTTGACCTCCACATATGTGTCATAAATCAAACAAGCTCAAGCAAGTCTAATGACGGACTTGAAGCGACAAGGCGCAAATCGGTTCAAAATGCACCGACGTCATCAAAATGGTCAAATGACCTCCAAGATGAACGGACTTCATCGTAACATCAAAATCAATAATATTGCAAAATCTAATTATCAATCGAAGCGATCAATGCTCGCAAATATATCAAGTAAGCCGCACGATGGCCAAATAACCTCCACTCATGAAATTGATTGCTCTGTTAGCTTCAAAATATCAAAATCTATCAAATGAGACTCTCTGCGCTCAATTTGGATGAGTCTGTGCAAATATCAAATAATCAGAAGTGGTAACATACAAATCGAGGCTAAAATGTACAATGCATCACCGAAATCAACTCAAATGACCTTCGATCAACGAACGGACTTCACCATCGCGTTCAGAACGTCAAAATTATTCAGGATATAAGTATTTCATGACTTGATGATCAACCGAGGCCGAAGCCGCCAACACGCCGGACATATCGGGTGAGGACGACGCAGTCAAACGACCTCCATTCATGAAATTGATCACGTCATTGGCTTCGAAATACAAAAATATATCAAGTAAGACTATTCTCACTCAATTTGGATGAGTCTGCGCGAAAATCGAGCATCGAAAAGCCGACGTGATTTCGAAATAAATTGACCCAATTTGCCGCCACAACCAAACGATTCGATAAACGATCGTATGTGTTCAACATAAATTACCTTAAATTTATATATATTGACTATATTTATCGGTAAAATCCACATTAAAATATTTAATAAATTCAAAATTTTTTAAAATCCTCAAATTACCCCCCCCATTACTATTTTCAAGTTTATGAAGAAAAGAAAAAGAAATTTAAAACAGAAAAGAAAATCGGTTCATTTTTTTTCCATTTCTGACAAGATTCTCCCACTCCCCATTTTTCCGCTGTTATCTCTCTCTCGCCCCCTTATTCTAACCTCCCACATTACTTCATTCTTGGTTTTCTCTCCGGCATTCCTCTCTGCACTAGTTCTCCTCCTCTTTTTCCAAAAACTTCTTCTCCTTTCCACTGTTCCGTGCGTCCAGACCCTCCGTGGCCCGTCCCGCCTCAGCCGCACCGCCGTCTCCCGCGACCTGCTACACCGGCCCGATCCGGCCGGCTCAGTCCAATCCCGCAAGCAGGCCCGTTCCGCCTCTTGCCAGCCCGCCGGCGCAACCCGCACAGCCCGCCTTCCGCGCCTCCAACCCACGCGTGCTGTCTGACCCGCGCGGCCCGAGCCGCAACCCGCCTTCCGCGCCTACAACCACGCGTGTTGTCTGACCCGCGTGACCATCCCGTCGCGCCGTGCAACCCGCCGCCCGCGCTCCGCCGTGCGTCTCCCGCAATCCGCTCCGGCCCGTTCCGCGCCAGACCCATGACCCGCGTAACCAACCCGCTACGCACGAACTGCGCGACCCGAACCGCAACCCGCCTTCCGTGCCTCCAACCCACGCGCGCTGTCTGACCCGCGTGATTAGCCCGCCGGCCCGCTCCCATTCCGTCCCGACCCGCGTCCAACCCGCCAACCTTCTATCCATGGCCCGTACAGCCTTCCCACGGCCCGTCCAGCCATTCTTTCAGCCCAAAATAGCTCCTGCAACTTTATCCCATTTGTAATTTCACCGAATCAAGGGAAGAATATCATCAAGAGAAATTCTCCTTCTTCGCCTCACACCCCAGAGCCTTCTATTTTGTATTTCACCGAATCGGGAAGAACATCGAAGTCTTCCATCATTTCATCGCACACCCCGTTTCTCTTTACTTCACCTGAATCGAGAAGAACATCAAGAGGTGAATTCTTCCTTCTTTCACGCTGCACCCCTCAGCCCTTCCAATTTTGCTATGCGCAAGGGAGAGAAATATCATAAGAGGTGAATTTTCTTTCGATTGCTCGCGTATCTCCTTCGCTTCGCCATGAATCGGGAAGAACATCATCAAGAGAATTCTTCTTTCGATTTTCTACATGTGATTCTCACCTTTTCTTACCTTCACAAATCGGGAAGAACATCGTCAAGAGTAATTCTTTCAATTTTCTGCTTCACATCCTCGCTTATCTCTTCGATCCTCGGAAGTCGACCCCTTACCTTGATCCAATCAACCCAACTGCTCCTTTGTCGAAGACTACAACGCACAAAATAAGTCAAAACATGAGATTTGTGAATGTGAATATATATACATGCTTGTTTGCTGTTTGAAGACCCTCACAGGCTCAAGAGGGCGACGATGAAAAAAGCATGGTGTCAAAAGACACGCCACTATGCTCAAGAATGACGAAAACCAAATAATTGTTATGTCGCCCCTAGATAAAATGCCGCTTAAATTTTGTCTAATTTTAGACTTAAAAAAATGGGGAATAATTATATATTGCATCAGATGTATTCTTTCGTGTTCAAGACCTCATGTGCTCAAGAGGCTGAGAGAAAAACTCGATCCAGACACCACTCATCTCAAGAGGCATGAAAATAAAACACGTTCAAACTGATGATGCCAGAGGTACTAAATTTTGTCTAAATTCTTGACTTAAAAGAGAATGAATATATATTACATTTGTCTTTTTATCAAGGCCTCGAGGCAAGAATAAAATTTAAAAAACTCAAAATAAAAAAATTTTAAAGAAATTTTAAGAAAATAGAATATTTATTTAAAATGTAAGCAAAATTTGAGAAATATAATAAAAACTCATAAAATTAGATAATATTAAACTCACAAACTAATCAGAACTTATATGGCTTAAATTAAAGAAGTGAGTCATCTTTCCTTACAAATTCCTCAAAATTAAAAGTTTTAATTGAAATTGAATCAATGCTAAACTCATAACAAACTTGCAATAAACTCAAAATCAAGATAAATCCAAAAGTTTAATAACTCTTATATAATGGAGGTGATTACTATGCTAATAAGCAAGTAGTTGTACAAACACCAAATCGCATAACTTATTAAAATCAAATAAATTACACCTAATCAAATTAGAATTACAAAACTCAACTGATAAACTAAAAACAAAAACGCCTTCTTCGCCAATTGATTTGTAACCCTTTTACAAGTAATGTATGATACTAAATCAAAATTTATAAAATCAGGCTTCCTTCAATCAAAAATTAAAAGAATTTTATTCTAATTATAATATTTAAAATCAACTAAATCACTAATTGAAATTAAGTTATAAATACCCGATGGTCCTACATATTTGAATGTCTAAATTCAAGTATGAGATGATGAAGTTGCTTCGCTCTTTACAAAAGTTAACAAAATCTAAAAAACCTATAATAAAAAGTTTTAAATCAAATAAATATAAATTGATTCTATTATTTTAGTGATCTAATCCTCAGAAGCAACTAAATAGAGTTGACGGGATCTAAAACTCTTAAATATATTCAAATTAATCAATTGCTCAAATTAAATTGACTCAAATTAAAAATCAATATAAGAAACTGTCAAAATGAAATTTTATCATTAAAAGTTCAAATCAAAACGCAATCTATTCACCTTTGGCAATTGTTTATCGGGGGTGACAAATAAAGAAAACTCTAAAACGAGTCAATGTCAAATCAAGATTCTAATGTCACTCAATTAATCTTTAAGAAGACATTGTCAATGCATTTTAATTAGCATCTACGATGAATTGCTATGACCGTGAGTCCTGACGGTGGTTTGGGTCAATGTCATATTCTACTATTTCACTCAATTAATCTCGTCAAGAAAACGTATGTCTGAATCATGTGGTTTTTAAGTAGAGCTCCACAGATGAAGATAATATATCCGACGACCATCTCCATTATATTAATCAAGTATGCTATTTGTTCAGTGAATCACAGCAGATACTGATAGAAACATTCACATGTGAATTTAAAATTATCTCCTACAAACACCAATACAAATTTTTTTGACACATAACCTATATGACGCATTTAATGTCTCTCATTGTTTTATGAAGATAGAGTAGCAAAAGTAATTTTAGTAGCCAAAGTAGTATATAGTTAGACACAAATTACAAAATATATCATATGGGGAAGTGCACATAATTCATTATCCACCAAGAATATAAGACAATGGTGGATTAATATATGCACTTAGATGGCACCAAAATTAAAAATATAACAAAAAATCTTGTCTTAATCATTTGCTTTCGAGTATTATATGATTCAATATTACTTTCAAAATACTTAGATGTAAGGCTCAAATTAAGTTGCTATTGTTCAATTTTTTTAATAAGTTCAGCCTGCAACTCCTCAATCATGTTTTTAACCGAGTCTTCTTCACTTTTCATATGCTTCATGACTTCAAATTTATGACTTAACTGTTCAATTTTCAGCTCAATCATTTTCTCTCATATAATTATTCATACAATTATCCATTTTGGATAAAATGAATTAAATGCATGAGATAAATTTTATTAAATATGTGTTCAAGCATGATAAATTATATATAAACTTCGTTAAATTATTTTATATTTTTATTGTATAAAAATTAAATTATTCTAAAATATCTGGTCGACTTTGGCCGAGCCGAGAAGAAAGGCTGTCTATTTTGATGAGAACGCGACAGAGAAAGCTAAATCGAAGCAGATGGAATTAATAGCTGGCTGTTATTATTAGCAATAAATTGCCATGCAATGATATACATATTAATTATATATTTGTATGTTATTATCATTTTAAAAGAGATTTAAATTCTTTTTTAAAGTAAAATATCTTTAATGATAATTATTTTTTTAAATATTTAAAATCTGTTTGAAATATTTTAAAAAAATATTATTTATTTTTAAAATAAAAAAGATAAAATTATATCAAATATTTTTAATTAACTTCAGTTTATTATATTTCCATTTTAATAAAATAATATATATATAATATAGATATATATATATATATATATATATATATATATAATATATATATATATATATATATATATATTTGCAATATCATCTACTATACTTCTTACAAAAAAGAAAATGACTACCAAAGAAGAAGAAGTGCCCAAACTGCAATATGATGACCGATGAAGTCGACTTTATCCTGCTATCGATATTTGAATCTTCTTCCTTTTTTGGAGCTGAAAATGAAGAGGAGATTATTGGAGGTTTTCTAACTAAATCATGCCTCTAAACAGAAAGCTAAGAAGAAAAAAATGAAAAAGACATTCGCCCAGTGTAAGAGACTTACAAGTAAAATTAGGGTCGTTCACCTTTGATTGTTTTCCATTGCTGAAGTACATATTCAATCACTTCACCTATTGAGGCTTTTCTGCCCTCTTTGTTATTCCAAAGTTCTGGCACAACGTATCTTCCACTGGGATTGTACTCATTGAGTTCCAAGAAGGCTGTCTTCACAACTTGGTAGGCAGCATCACCCCATTGGTCATTCAAGGCATCCAGCTTCATCATCTTCTTAATATTTCCTACAAGAAAATAAAATTATGATCACAAGTTATAACATATCACAAGTAAATACTAGTATGCTTGTTTTTGGCCCATTTGCATCCCTACACCTAAGGCATGTAAATATAGAAGGGAACATTGATCATAAACTAATTATATCAACCATGGTGAGCAGATGTTTAGACAGCCACCATAAGTATAAAAATAAAAAATAAAAAATATCAACAGTAAACACACAAACCATCTCTTTATCATTGACCATGATAACTTTGAACGAATGCCAATCTGAGTTCCTCAGATGTTCTTCCCACTCCGAACACAACAATGTAGCTCCAACATCTGCCTCTTCCATCGAAAATTTTTCCTTGCATATAGCTTGAAATACTTTTGCATCGAGAGCTCCCATCCTTCTTATTCCAATTTTAGTACGGGAATCTAATGTACCTCTCAATCCCTGCTTTATGGAGACAAAGTAGCTAAAATAATTTTAGTAGCCAAAGTAGTATATACTTAAGAGAATTACAAAAATATATCATATGGAGAAGTGCGGCATACTCTATTATCCCCTGGAACATGAGACAATGATGGATTAATTTATGCACTTAGATGACACCAAAATTAAAAAAAAAGAGTAAAAATCATGTCTTAATCAGTTGCTTTCGAGCATTCTGTAATTCAGTGTTGCTCTCAAAATGCTTGGATATAAGGCTTGAATTAAGAGCCTCTAGATGTTGCAGTTCTTCAATTTTTTCATTTAGTTTAGCTTGCATTTCCTCCATCCTTTTCTTAATCGAGTCTTCTTCACTTTCCATATGCTTCTTGACTTCAGTTTTACCACTTACCTGTTTCACAGTCAATAAGGCATATCAACAAAGACAAATAAAAAAGTAAAAGAAGCAGAGCATAAACAATATAACTGCAACATGTAAAAAAAAAAAAAGACTTGCATAAATTTGAATTGACAACCCTTGCAACACTCAACATAAACAATGAAGAAAATAAAATCATAAATAAATGATCAACATATATTTACAAGTTTAGCAGAGTGTGAAATCCTGAAATTATATTTCAGAGTCTTGAAAACTGCAACCAATAACCCATAAACCAAACAAAAAATTCTAAAAACTGTAGCAAACATACTATCAATTCAAGAATTCCTTCCACTTGCTGTCTGGTGCGATTTCAGCCATCTAACTATTTCAAGAAATCAGGAAGCCACAATCAGCCCAGCAATCCCAAAAATTCCAAACTAGGAAAATCCATTACCTACCCTGTCCTGGTGTGGTGCAATCTGCCAGCCGTTCAATTACAAATTTTGGAATAGAATAATATGATGCATTTATTATATTATTTGCTGAATTGATCATGTTTACATTCATTCTCAGTTTTCTCCTTCATTATGTTGGTTATGGCTGGATTTCTTCCACATTGTACTTTAAATTCTAAGCCTACTAATTGATCTTTGGATCTCTTTTAAAATCTATCGCTTCTATCTAATAAAATAAGAGAAAATATAGTATTCTTCCCCTTCCTAAGTTTTTCAAAAGAATTTATTGCAAATACCTGTCAGCCAACCTATTTCAACACTACGCTTGACTTTCCATTCCTCAATAGGCACCTGCTATGAACCAAATGCTTTACCTTCATGCAACTCCTTCAAATCTAACTCAACTTCATCTCACTGTTTATTTAACTTTTTTCTAAATAAAAATATTTCGTTAATTCCTTCATCTTTAAATGAAATTTATTATATTCACTTTAATATATCTAACATTCCACATCTCAATAGACTCATGTCCTTTAGATGTCGTACAAGTTAGCACATACAACTGAATCACCTTGCAAAGGACTTAACAATATAAATTCATTATAGACATGCTTAAGTTTAACAAAAACAAAACAAAATTATTTATTTTGATGCAAACCACTTACCCTTTAGTTGAAATGCATATAGCTCCGGTGCAGACCAAAATGGCTTAGTTTCACCACGTGCTTATTTCACATCGTAATTTCAAAGTATAAAACATTTCTAGCCCTAAATCAATACCTGATTTACACTGTCATGTTCAATGATTTTAAATGGAACTGTATATCAACTTTAAATCAATACCTGATTTACACCACCGTGTTCGATGATTTTAAAAGGATGCCATGATGGATTGCGGATCTCTTCGTCCCGGCTAGAACATAACTTAGAAGTTTTCATGTCAACATCTTCAGCTGGGAACTTCTTCTTACGTGCATTTTCGAAAGATTTGATATCAAGATCACCCATTCTTTTTATCCCAATCAAAGTTGAACCGCTCAATAATTTGGCAAGACCCTGAAATTTTATGTGTTCAAAAATTCACACCGATCTCCATGAAAAAGTGATTAAAAGTGTCAAAATTTTGGAAGGCAGATGGAATAGTAGATAAGACACTACAGAGATTTCACCTCATTTTAGGATTTTAGATCTGGTTCTGTTTCCCATGTGACACAAAGACCTATAGTATCCTCTCAACGCCGAGAGAGAACTTTCGATTAAGCTAATGTTAGATCACTTAATGATAAGAGCAAGAAGAAAAGATGTGAGTTTTAGAATTTAGATTTATGAAATTCATTATATTTAACTTAGCATGGTTGGAACGATGATGCTCGATCTAGATCTCATATTTCATTATCCCGACCGTGGTCCCTAATCTACTTAATGAGAATGACCCAACCTAATCAAGGATCCTGTCAAAGAATAAACGTTACGCCGCCCAAGAAATCCTCAGACTGGAAGATTTATTTTGGAGACAAGCTTAAGTCTACCTTCCTACCGAGGGTTTTTTGCCTTATCAAGATACCCTATGGTTCACAACTCAAAAGCGAGCCATCGAACACGGCCATATACGGACCGTAATATAATAGTTCCATTTGGCGACTACCACCCGATCGAGACTCACAATCATGTGGAGCTGCCGCTAACGCAGCTAGGACACGTCACGCCCTGCAGGCATGCTTGAGAGTAAATATAGTGATTTTGATTTGCTCTTTTGTAGTATTATAGTTTTCTTAATTTGTCATTCACAAACAAAAAGGTGAGTTGAATTTTTGGTTTTAAGTTTTTAATAAATTAAATTTCATTTAAGCATTTATAATTTGATGATTTATTTGAATTTACATTTACATTGATACTTGAGTTTGATTAATTCAATTTGAGTTGCAAACATATTTTATGATAAGATATCCTCCTTGAAATCTTCATTCAACACGATCATCTGGGTTGTTAATTGATCAATCAAATATATTTGAGAACTTTAGATCTTCAACTCTATTTCCCTAACGTATGATCGTACCTACTAAGTTGAAATTTTATAATAAATTTTAGTTTTGTTAACCCACTCGCCCTAAGACTAAACCGAATCAATCACAAGATCCTCGTACAAATTTAAGCATTCAAAGATAATTTGGCCTACGCTTTAAATCATTTAATTTATTATTTCAAATTTTCTCTATTAATTTAATAATGAGGATCGTAATTTATATTTTGAGGATTTTGAATTGAGAATATTGAATATAATATCTTAAATATTTTGATAATAGTTAATTAGCTTTATGTTTAATCAACTCTATCATCGGGGAATTGGAGATAGTTATCCAAATGACGTAATTAGCTCTCATTTTCTCAGTGAAAACTATAACATCATTAGTTTTGTTAACCCACCCAACCAATTCAACCGAATCAACCCGCATGATCCTCGATAAGTTTAAGCATTCAAAGATAATCGCTCATGTGTATTTTTAGATTGTTTGCATAACTTTAAGGTATTTAATTTGAATTTTAATTGTGTTTTATAATGAATGCAAGAGTTCAATTAAAACTTTAATTAACGCTTTCGCTTGCATTTAATCAAGTAATAAGATGTTATAGATTGATCTAATATCTTATTAGATTTTTCGATTAATATTTAATTAATTCCAATTTAAATTTCAAGCTTTTCGATTACATTAAAATTTACACTTTAAATCTTTATATCCGAAAGCAATATGTGTATAAGAATGTCTTAATTAACGTCTTATGTCGCCATGCAAAAGAGTCTAGATCCCAGTAAGCATTTCAACTCTTGTTCAATCATTTAGATTAATATTTATTTTTTTGCATCTAGTTCTTTAAGTTTCAATGGAGCTTAGTTCATAATCGCTGAGAAGCTTATAGACTCATTCTTATTTAAAGACCCTTTAGAGTGTTTTTGTGGGTAGGTTTGGCTTCGATTCATCATTTTTTTAATTTAAGTTTAATCTAAGCTTATTAATACTCTTATTTAATCATATTTAAGCTTTGAGTCAATCCAAATTTCAGCAGCCTCCCGACGTCGTCCCCGCGATTTCGACGGGTTATTCGACCTTCTCGTCATCTCTAGAGCATAATCTGGCCAGTCTTCAACACTACCCATGGTCTTCTAACCCGCCGCTCTATTGAGCATAACAGGGTCTTCAAACACCTGCATAAAAAGAGCATATATGTAAGTTTATTTTTTAATTTGTCATTTTCAAATAAGTTTAATTTAAGTTCGTCAACACTTTTATTTGATTTTATTTAAGTCTCCCATCGCCTAAAGTTTTAAGTAAACCTCCTTGCCGTCTCAGAGTCGCTTCAAGAGTCTATTCAAATTTCCCGCCTTTCTCTGAAGATAACTCTTTAATCATGTAGTCTTCTAACCTACTACTCTGAAAGCATATGGGTTTCAAACTCGCTGGTTCTAAAGATAAGTCTTCTAATCTTATCTACCATGAGCTACTAACTTTTTCCGAATATATTCATTTTGCATTCTATCTCTAAGAGTAAAGCCATTCATCCACCTAAGCATTCTCATCTCTATAACACTTAACTTAGTCTTATGCTTATCTTTTATTGGCCAACATTCTACACCATAAGTCATTGCAGGCCTTACCATCATCTTATAAAATTTTCTTAAGTTTAAGTAAACTTTTCTATCACATAATAGGCCAAATGCATTCCTCCACTTCAACCATCCAACTTGAATTCTACTAATAACATCTCCATCTATTTCACCATCATTTTGAACAATAGAGCCTAAATATCTGAAATGCTCACTCTTATTAATGACTTGTTCACCTAATGTGACAACACTACCACTATAACTTCTACAACTAAAATTACACTCCATGTATTCAGTTTTAGATCTACTTAAACGAAAACCTTTAGACTCTAGAGTTGACCTCCATAATTCAAGTTTCTATTAGACTCCCTCTCTAGTCTTATCAACAAGAAGAATGTCATCAACAAAAAGCAAAAAGCATAATTCTATAACTTCAGCGATGAAGCCAAAAAAACCTGCGAATTAAAAGACCGTACATCAATGAATCAAAAAAAAGAAAATGCAGATGCATCCACTATATACTAGCTGACACAAATAGAGATGACCAACAATAATTTAACAAACTAAAAAGTATAAAATAGGCAAGCATGATTACTAACTCACCTTCATTGTACTCCTGTAAAATCTTGGCTTCTGAATTCATCATGTTTTTAAGTGATATGCTCCTCTCACTATACCTGCACTCCAATTCCTGTTAAGTATTTATTCCTCACTTCCATCTTCTTCGCAAGAGCAGCCACCATCATATCATTCTCCCTCGCCTCCTCCTCTCCTCTGTCACATCAGCCAAGGTCTTCGCCATACTTCTGTAGAATCCTTGTAACTAGCCTATCAGAATTATAATCATCATGGCGAGCAATCCACCCATATATCCCATTCAAGTTCACACCTTTCTTCTCATTCCAAGCCTTTTTCCCCAACCGCCTTGCCTCAAAGTGATTTTCAAATGCCATGGCATCCTTGAACCCTCCCCAATCCCTATTAAACAAAACAACAGCCTCACCTTCACCAAATTCAGGATATCTCTCAAGTGAAGGAATGACACTCACCGGATTAAATTCCAAAAATTGCTCTTCGAGAGGAACACCTTCATCTTGCATAGGTAAATTGATAAGCAATCCTGCCCCAAGGCCATACGAAGAGATCATCGGTACTCGAATTAGACCTGAATGATGTTGGCTCTGCAGCAGGCGGTGGAGGAAGAGCATCCACGAGGGCTGCAGCGACGCCGAGGTCATTTTGGAGGAATCGAGCAAATCTAAGGTGTTTGGCCTTCTCCTTAGCCTTTCTGAAGGTCGAAGAACCTCTTGCAATTGCGTGCTGAAGGAGAAGGAGGTCTTTGTATCGATAGTCCTGCTTCTTCTAACCCGCACAGAAAGCCATCGGGGTTTAGAATTCGATGATTTCCGACCTTGAACATCAAATAGGCTTTCTCAGCGTAGTCGTCGAGCTCGGTTTCGCTGAACTCTGGGTCCTCGTCGGAGGAGAGAAAGAAAACTCGTTGCTTTCGCGATGGGGGTTTAGAGTTTTCCGAGAAATTTGCGAGTGACTCTGCGGATTTCACTTATTTGACCAGGTAGAGGTCGTGGCTGTTTGCCGCGCTACCCAAGAAGAAAATTTTAAAATAAGCATTAAATAATAAATAATTATTATTTTAAGTATTTATAAAAAAAAAAGTTGAGTTTAGGTGTCGCCTCATAAGTGATTGATTAGTCAGTCACCTCATCGCCCAAGTGACTTAGAGCAAATCGCCTACTTATGAGTACGACCTACATGATACCGTTCGAATATCGAATTTAAGTAAAGCACGATCGATTATCGAGACGCCACGCTCTAAATAACTCGTGGGACTATGGTAGACCCAGCGGCTTTTGCCCCCTCCCCCCCTCCCCGCGACGATGACTGATTTTGACTCTGCGTGATAATCGGCCCCACACTCCCACTCTCCTGGCTCCAGTAAGTGTCGTTCGGCTCCACTTTCGAAGATTTGGTCAGGCTCCACCACAAATCCCGCAAGGTATCACGCAAGGTAATGTCTCAAAAGCTTAATATCATTATCATCATCTACCTTTTTTTGTCATAATCGTTATCACTACATCCATTGTTAGATGTAATGCTCATTATCTTAAATGCTTCATCAATGGAAGGAAGGTAGGCCTCAAATGTTAATGTCTGCTTAGCTTAACCTATTATAATAGTCATGTATGGAGGAGATAGTGGATAATCCATGAAAGATTTAGATTCATGAGATGTATTTTTTTATTTGTAAAAAGATGAATATAGTAGGATGTTTTTTTTAGGTTGTGTTAGATTTAGATCTATTGCTAGATGTTTTTTATTTTATTTTGGTTGACATTTATTAATGCTACTTACAAGGCTTCATCATCACATTTATGTTACATCATAACCACTATTTATTTTTAATGAGTGATGAGTTCATTAGGTTAGAGAAATTAGATTCGGTATATACCAGGATGAGTCAGGAGCTAGTTTCCTTAATTATCTTCTATGACGGTCAACTGCTCGTTGATGATCAGTTTATTCCAAGTTATGTCAATGGAAAAAATCGTCTAATGCAAGTCTCGCGTCATGCAAGCTTAGAAGATTTAAAACAGAAAGTACTTAGATCTCTATGTTATGACGTTCATAACTTCATAGTGGAGATTATATATCATTTTCTTGTCGACGCATGATACATAGCTTATACAGTTTCTGATGATGAAGTCTGTAATACTGTATTGGATGAAACTTCCCGTCAGACATTAGTTCTTTATGTGGAAGTCCACAACATAATCGTAGTGAAATTGATCTGATCTCATGCAAAGATAATGTTCGTCGATTACGCCTATGATTTCACACTTTCACAACAAATGTATTTACACTACTATGACTACTCAGAAATAAGGTTAGCAATTACCTCAGCAGCAGTGTTAGTGTCTTCATTTTCTATTTTATACTATATTTAATTTTTTTAAATGATTATGACTTTGTTGACACAGAACTCAGCTGCATGTTCAAGCACGACTGCATGAGCAACCTAGTTCATCTAAATCTGACACGAGTATGAAATGATGAATAGTGAATCAAGCAATGCATCTGATGATTGCGATGCTGAGGAAGATTCTTTTCTGGGTAATACCATTTTATGTGACACCAATGTTGTTCACGAGCTTATTCGGAGTCATTCAATCCAAAATTCTTCAAATGACAATGTTATGATTTACAATAACGATTATGTCCGCATATTCCAAACCACAAAAGATTGGGATGTAGAGATTATGTTTGATGGTCCATCTGATAGTTCAAGTTTTTCAGATGACATCGAAGTTCTAGTTGAGCTATATGAAAGTATGTGTTTCTCAAATAAGAAAGAGTTTCAATTTGCAGTAACTAGTTGGTCAATACTTAGTAATGTTCAGTTTCTTACTATCACTTTGAATTAGAAGAATTTTACTATTATATGTGCACAACATAGTAATCCTAACAGATCTTGTCAATGGCTCATGCACTGTAGCAGGAGCAGAATGTTAGGAAGTGCTTGGAGGATATCAACTTTAGGTGCACTACACACATGCGTTAGGACTATTAGTGGTTCTGGACATCGTCAGTGCACTTCGAAGTTCATTAGCTATTTCATAATGTCAATTATGCGATTTCAGATAGATTTGAAACCAAGGGAGATCATTGGAAGGATGGAATCAAAAATTAATATTAAAGTGTCTTACATGAAGGCTTAGGATTCGCGGCGTAAGAGTATCAGAGCAATATTTGCCAGTTGGGAGGACTCATACCGCTCTTGACCTATTTATGGATTCATTATGCTCTTTTCGATAGTCGGCACGCGTGTTCCATCGATTGGAAGAGGGTGGAGTGACACCTTCATGACAGAGTTCTTGGTCAGTTTGGTAGCTTACCACGCATTGATGTCGCTCTGATGGATCCTAGTTTCAAAAGAGTTGATGGTAGAGGGAAAGCTGATACCGACTGGGTTCAGTACCATCAGCAGCACATCGCTATCTGGGAGGCTCGCAGAGATCACATTGCTGTGATAGATGACACTTATGCTAATGTACACAAGCCCTGCAGCAGTACATGCTTTGGTTCAGGTCATGGTCATCGTTGTACTTGCTTAAGGCGCATATTGATCCATCGAAAACTTACTACCCCAGAGGACCTGTCGAGCAAGCATATGTTAAGATAACACTACAATCTACAAATTTACTTAGCTATTGTGTCTACAGATTTTCATAGTAACATTTTAAACTTGTTTCATATATGCGGAGCATATCTTAGCAACGTATGACATCTTCGCCTTTTCTTTGACGTGGTGACTCGGACTTCCAGTTAGTATAATAAGTATGAGCACATGTAATTATCTCGAGATTGAAAACCCACATACTAGCAAAGACGCCATGCCAGAGCATGTGTCACATGGCTATAATTCAGCTATGACTACACAGCGGGCATGCCCCCATCCACTTATCGCGATTGAGGGTTATCTACTTTTCGTGAGAGCTCGCCTCACCATATGGATGTTCAGCGTGGATTGGGTATCTTTAGGAGACTCGCAGCCAGAGATGGGGTCAGAAGTTGCAGGCCATGATTAGGGAACACATGATGTCTCCTATCACCAGTGATCGTCCATTGACCACCTACGCACTACACTCCGTAGTGTCGCGATATATACGTCGCCGATCATATATAGACATTAGAAGATAGTATAGATGTATTTGTATTGTGTATTTGTCAGGATATTTTTATAGTTTTGTATTATCTGTATTTGTAATTGAGTTTACTTAACATATGAATGCAATTTTTTTTGTATAATTTGTTTAGTAGTACAACAACTTCATGTAAAGCAGTTTAAATTTGATGCTAGCAGCTGATTGAATTTATATGCAAATTGCAGGCAAACTCTAATTAAAAAGACATATCTTTTCTTTAAGAAAAAAAAAAAGGAAAGTTACCCACTTATGGACGGATAAAGCTTTTACTTAAAGCCAACACCGATTATCCCAAGAATGACTCAATACGCCCCATAAGTAATGACTTTATGTCACCCTCAACGATGATAGTATCATCGCCCGCTTATAGGACGACTGTACTTAAACTCAAATTTTTTTATAAATATTTAAAATAATAATTATTTATTATTTAATACTTGTTTTAAAAATTTCTTTGAAGCGATGCCTTATAAATATATTTTAAGATTTACATATATATATCATTTTTTTATGTATTTATATATATAATATTTAAAGTTAAAAATGTATTTATTTAATTTTTTTTTAAATAACGATGATATTTTTGATATTATATTAAAAATTAAGATGTTATGTATATAAAAATTAAAAGTTAAATATTAGCAAATCCTCTCTTTTTTAAAAAAAAAAAACTTTTTCAAACAGCATCTTAAAAATAAATATTTATAAAAATTGAAAGGATAAATTAAAATTATGAGAAAAGACCTAATCTTCTATACATATAAACAAGTAAGAATTCCTTTAGCTGACTGGAATTCCATTACAGTGAAACAGCAGCTTGTACCCACCTTCTCTTAGCTCAGGTGAATGCCTGAAACCTCTGACCAGTTCGATTCCTCCAGGCGACCCATTCGTAATGGTGGAAATTAAAAAAACACATGGGTGATGAATGTGATGCTAGGCTCCTGAGAGATTAGTCATAACAACATCCCCACCCATAAGATGGGTGGAGTGTTGGATGGATACCCTTTCCAAAAAACAAAAAAACAGCAGCTTGTCATAAGGTAGTAACAAAAACAACATAGCTCAAGTCCTCACGTCACTGACTGGACTTATCAATTTTCTCATCATCATGAGGAGATAATGTTGAAGCAGCCAATTCCAAGTCAGAATTAAGAAACACCGCAAAATCATCACCGATGCTATTTTTCTCCTTCTTGCCACTTTTACAAAACACCAAAGTCCAAAATACTCCTCTTTAACTCATTTAAAGCTTAGAGAAAAGAGGAAGAACTGAACTTGCAATATATTGAATCGGTCCTTCATCTGGGCAACTTTACCTGAGCCTTGACGCACATTGGACCGCCATGCATGCACGAACTCTTCCCATCTATGAAAATATGCAGCGTATGATAATAAACTTTAACATACCAAGGGTCAACCTGGAAAATGACAACATGAACCGCACAACCATCTGAAGCATTAGAAAACTGATCATGTAGATGTGCAGATCGTAAAGAGACAGTAATAGAATCTCTTCAACCTTTTATAAGATGATGATAAGATCTGCAATGACTTATGGTGCAGAATGTTGGCCAATAAAAGATAAGCATAAGACTAAGTTAAGTGTTACAGAGATGAGAATGCTTAGGTGGATGAATGGCTTTACTCTTAGAGATAGAATGGAAAATGAATATATTCAGGAAAAAGTTGGAGTAGCTCTAGTGGTGGATAAGATTAGGGAGAGTCGCTTAGATGGTTTGGACATAAAGCATCTACGTCCGATGACCCGATTAGAGAGTAGATGCATTAGATTTGCCTTTATGTTAAGAAAGGGAGACCTAAAAGACTTAGTTAAGATGTATAAAAAATGATCTTAGTATACTTGATTTAAATGAGAATTTGATACATAATAGGACACAATGAAGACAAAGGATTCATGTAGTCGACCCCACCTAGTGGGATTAAGGCTTGTTGTTATTGTTGTTGTATCGTTAAAGTTGTTTATTATTTATTTATAATTTATTTTTGAGGGAAATCTAAGGACTCAACTTGACTTGAAGTTGTGATCAATTTAGTTTGTAGAATTCTGTATTTATAGTTATATTTTGAGAAAAAGCTTCAAATAGTCGGTTGACTATCCCTATGTGATAAATTTAGCTATGGAGTATCACATATCTCTAATTTAGTTTTTCGTTTATAGAAATTTGATTCCAAATGATCTCTCATGGATTATATTGGGATAAATCTTTTTAGTTGAGAGACTAAATTGGGATCAACTTTATATCTAAGTTCCTTTCAAATTCTGTCTATGTGACCATTTGAGATCAATTTTATATAGTTGTGGGACTAATTTGGAGAAATGTATTGTGCTCTGATTAAATTGGCTGCATATGAATAATCGGAGGACTATTTTACACTTTTTCATGTTATATTTTATATGCTATGTGTAATATTTGTGTTTTTATTGGAAATATTTCTACTAGAAATGCGTAATATTCAAAAGAAAGCACGCGAAACTTTGTAAAGCATTGTGAAGAAGAATGATATGTTGAAGTTAATATGTCGAACAAGGGCGCAGAGAACTTAATACCAAAAATGATGCTGAGAAAAGGAACGTTTACTTAGAGAAGAAAAGGTAATTTATGGAATAATGTGAGGGGTCTAGATTGTAGCAGATAATGTTTGATGCAACCATCAAAAATTCAAATACCCTCTTAGACTATTTGTGGGCTCCGAAAATTTACCACCGACCTCTTCGATGAAATGAGTAATTTTAAAGTGTCGATGTAATTTTTAGAAATAAGTAGATAAGACATTACCTGAGATTTCCCTCATTTTGAACTTTAGATCGTTCCAAGTTTCTATACAAGCCCCATAGTTAATTACCTCCCAATAAGTGAGAGAGAACTTTTGATACCATTAGATTGCTTAATGCGATATAATAGAAAGATATAGAGTTTTAATTTAGATTATAAAATTCATCATTTCGCCTAAACCAAATGGTTGGGGAATGAAGCGCCCAATCTGAGATCTCATGGTTCCATCATCTCTGGCGTTCCCTAGTCACTTAGTTAGGAGGTTGTACAACCCAGTAAGGATTCTCATCGCCAACACATGGTTACGTCGCCCAAGAAATCCTCAGACTGAGGTGATGTTTGTTCGAGGAGAGACTTAAATCTACCTTAGCTGACAGATGGTTGTTTGTCCTATCAAGTATACCCTATGATTCACAACTCAAAGGACATAGCCATTGGGAAGCGTAAGGGCTATGGCCGTGATCGTGATATAATGGAGCCGACTGCCAAATCCACCCGATCGAGACTCGGTCGTAATGCTTCATCTGAGTATTGGCCAAGCCACAAATGAGAGGACATGACGCCCTTTGGTAGAGATTGATTGAACATAATGAATACTTGATTTGACATTGGCTCCTTTGTGAGCTAAGTTTTCAATTTATTATCCATGACAAACAATTGGGGAAGGCGGATAGATTGAGTTTGGTTTGAGTTTTTAATAGTAGAGTTTCATTTAAGAAGTTTTTGATTGATATTTGAAAATTGAATAATTAGAATTTGTTTAAGAGTTTTAGATCTTAGCAACTCTGTTTAGCTACTAATAGAGGATTAGATCTACTATCAAGTGATATAATCAGTTTCTTAGATATTCCATTAATTTGAAACTCTTATTATAGGCTTTTGGGTTTTGTTAACCCGGACCCAGTCCTAAGACTAAACCGGAAAGCAACCGGCGCAACATCTTCACATACTTGAATTTAAACATTCAGCGTAGTGTCGGGGCCCATGCGAGTATATAGTGATTTTAGTTAATTTTATGTTTAAATTATGAGATTAATTTTGTATTTGCATTTAATTCTAATTTAGCCTACACAGCCTTTTGAGACATTAAAATTTACATTTGAAATCTCTATGTCCGAGCACATGCAGGTATTTATAGCATAGCTAATTTTATCTAATTAATGAAATCATTTACTTTGAAAATCATAATTAGAATGAAATTCTTAATTTTTTTGATTAAATATATGATTTTTATAGATTTTGATTTAGTATCGCTTGTACAAAAGTTTGCGATCCGGTGGTAAGAAGGCATTTTGAGCTATGTGTTCAAAGAATAATTTAATTTGTTATTTTAAGAAGAAGATTTATTCCTAAAAGTAGTTCTCATTTTACAATTCTTTTAGTTAAATTTATTTTCACCATCTTTTATTCAAATTTGAATTTCTCCTCTTTTGTTTTAATTTGATTTTCCCCTCTTTTATTCAAATTTGATTTCCCCATTTTTTTTTAAATTTGATTTTTCCTCTCTTTTGTTTTAAATTTGATTTCCCCCTCTTTTGTTTAAATTTGATTTTCCTCATCTTTTATTCAAATTTGATTTTCCTCATATTTTGTCTAAATTTGATTTTCCCCTCTTTTGTTTAAATTTAATTTTCCTCCTCTTTATACTTCTTCTAATTTCTATAAATAAGACTAAGGGGAGTTGCCTATTCTATTTCATTTACTTGAAAGGTTAGAGCTAGGGTATTTGAAAGGGAGCGGTTAAGAACTTTAGTGGGCTTTCAATCCTACTTCGATAAATTTTGTAAGTGCTTTTCACCCTTATTTTTATTTTATTTATTTTGCTTTTATACCTACCGTATGTCATTCTACTTTCCCCCTCTCTCTTTTTTTTTAGCTAAAAGGTTTGACACTCAGCCTCTCTCATCATCCCCAGAGGTGGTCAGACGGGGTATTTGGCTTACTCAGACGCTAAGGATTAAGTGGTGTTGACATGCCGCTTTTTTCTCTCGTCATACCCTAAGAAGGTCTTTAAACCCGAAGAGGACATACAGCAATATATATATATATATATATATATATATATATATATATATATATATATTCATTCTCTCTGCTTTTTCTAAGAGAAATTAGATAAAATTTGGTAAATTCGTCCTAGGGGAGTGACATCTAACAAGCGGTGGCTAACTCGGTAGGCCGCGGTGGCGTAGTGGCGGTGTCTTCTGCGTTTTTCATCTCGTAAAACGAGCCTGGAGGTCTTCAAACCTGCAAAGAAACACAAGCATGTATATATATTCATATTCACAAATATCACATGTTCTAACTCAATTTTTTTAGCGCGTTATAATGCTAAACAAAAGAACGGGGTTAGGTATGCGATTGTGAATGTAAGGTAAAGAATGCGACGCCGAAAATCAAAAGAAGAATTCGTCTGCTGACGATGTTCTTTCCGATTCGGTAGCGCAACGGGGCGGCTAAAGCGAGGATCGGCGAAAATCGAAGGAAGAATTCTTGATGTTCTTCCGTTCTGGTCTAAAATAATGAATACTAGCGGTCGCCGAAATCGAAGAAGAATTCGATAATGTTCTTCCCGATTTTATGACGAAAATATATAAAAGCGAGTCTGGCGAAAATCGAAGGAAGAATTCGCTGTAACGATGTTCTTCCGATTTGTGGCCTGGAAGATGGGACTAAAGCGAGGTCGGCCGAAAATCGAAGGAGAATTCGTCTACGATGTTCTTTCCGATTTGCGGCATAACGAAAAATTTGGATGAGTTCAAACTTGGAAAAGGATTGCAAGCTGGGTTCTTGAGTGGATTACAGGCTGGAATAGAGTCTAGACTGTTTGCTGGCTGGGGCTGCAGTGGGCTGGTGCAAAGGCTAATGGGTTGATGGGTGCTGCAGGCCGTGGGTTTGGGCCATATTTTCACGGAGAAGGAGCGGGCCGGAGTGGATTTGGGCTGCGATCGGTTTTGCGGTTGAAATAGTGGCAGGATGGCCGGTTTTGCGGTTGAAACAGCAGGACGGCCAGATTTGTGCGGAACGGCGGGAATTGGGAGGATCGGACGGCAGCAAGATCCAGGCAGCTTGCGCATGCAGTTTCAGAGTTGCGCGGATGCGACAGAGCCGGAACAGCGGCAGGCAGTGGGATCAACAGGACGGCAGAAGCGGATCAGCGGAAAAGAGGTCGAAGACAGGATCGCGTAGGTCAGAGGCAGAACCGCGCGGGCCGCGGGCAGGTAGCGCAGTTCGGCCGGTGGAGCGGGTCTGGCGGGTCGTGGGAGATCGCGCAGTTCGTCGGGTCGGATGCGTGGGTCGGTGCGCGGATCTTGGGTCGCGGGTGCAGCGGCGGGCGGCAGGACGCGCGTTTGGCCGTAGCGGGTTTGCGAGGCGGAATTTCGCCGGAGCGGTGGCGCCGACGGCATGGTTTTACACAGAACGGAAGAAAATGGCGGAAATCGAGAGGAAAAAAAATTCATAAAAAGGCGGAAGAATTACCTTTTCTTGGACGTAAAAGAGAGAGAGAGAGTAGTGGGGGAGAATAATGAGGGAAGTTATGAGAAATGAAAAGAAAAAAAAGGGGAATAGTTATCTTTTTTTTTTTTTTTTTTTTCCAGAAAACTGAAAATGGGGAAATCATTGAGCATGGGATAATTTAGAAAAAAAAATTTTATTTTGAATTTATTAAATATTTTAATATGAATTTTGTCGATAAATGTATAATATATATATATATATATCGATTTAGGCAAATTTCTACCTGAGCGGCCGTTTCATGATGGATTTAGTTTCGTAAAATGTCAATTTGAGTTAAAAATATGCGTCGCCGCTTTCGATCGCTCGATTTTCACGCAAACTCGTCCGAATTGAGTGTGAATGATCTCATTTGATAAATTTTGACCCGATGGATCAATTTCATGAATATAGGTCGTTTGATTTTTCTCTGCCTCTCGCCTCGATATGTATGCGCGTTGATGGCGAAGCTCGGGTTGATCATTGGTTGTCTTATATTTATATCCTGACTAATTTCGATATTTTGAACGCGATGACGAAGTTCGTTCGTCAATCGGAGGTCCTTTGAGTTGATTTTAAAGACATCTTGCGCATTTGGCCTTTGCGCATTGTCGGCAATCCTTTCGCTGGCTCTTAATTGCAGGCGTGTAATCTCATTTGATAGATCTCGATGTTTTGAAGCTGGCGATCAATTTCATGAACGGAGTGGTTTCGTTCGCTATTTGACTCTTTCGTCGTCTACATTGATAGCTTGCTTGTCGATTAATCGTTAGATTTTGCAATATTTATATTCTGATCAATTTCGACGTTTTGAACGCGACGGAGAAATTTGTTCATCGATCGGAGATCGTTTGATCATTGGTGTTTTTGAGCCTCGATTTACTTTGACCCAAGTCTCGAATTTGGCATGGGCTTCGACTTATGGTGCATATGTGGAGGTCAACACTATTATTGTTACTTTTAAGCCAAATTGATGTTATGTACATGGTTAATATAATAGTCAGGTTATTTTCCTTTGCATAAGCAATCATTAATTTGAAAGTTTATGGCAATTTTTTTTAATACTGATATATAATATATTTTTTATTTCTAAGACTGCTCTAGAGAATACTAACCTTTAATTGGCAACAATCGAGAAAGAGAGAGCTGATGAAGATGTCAAGAACCTTATGGAGGAACAGAAGGTAATCTAACCATGCATGATACTTTGTTGTTCATATTTGTTCTCTGCCCAATAATATGATTCTTAGAATGACACATTATGATAGAGAGAAAAAGAAGTTGCTTTTGGAAGAATACTTCAGCTAGCGAGGGAACTGGATCAAAAACATAAATTGGAGCTTGAGCTAAAAGGTAAATTGAAAGTTATGGAGCATTTGCATGGATAAGAAGATATAGACAAGAAAATAGAAGTTCATAAAAGATTGGAAGATGACAAGGAAGGTTTAGAAGAGTTTCACAGCACTCTTTTAATGAAGGAACGTGAGACCAATCAGGAACTCAGTGAAGCTTGTGCAAAACTGATAGGGGTAAGGAAATACTTTTCTCATAACTATCTTGTGTTAACATTTTTTTTTTATTTTTTTTTCATCATAATGTTGACCTCCATATGTGTGTCATAAATCAAGACAAGTACATAAGTTAAATTCAAAGGACTTAGGAGGTGACAGTGCGTAATTCGATGCTCAAAACTCACTAAACGTTACCGAAAATAGTCTAAACGACCTATGTTCAATGAGCGAACGCGGCGTTGAGCATTAAAATTGATCAAAATATAAATATTACAAATTCAAGCGTCGATTAGCTCAGATTAATAATGTTGGCGTATCAGTGGAAGTTGTGATGATGTCTGAATGACCTCCGTTCATGAAATTGATCATGCCGTCAGCCCAAATCTAACCCAACCCATGCTTGACCTGAATTGAGCTAACCCAATGGGTAAAGCTTGTCAAATGGGATAAATATCCCATTTTAATGGTCAAATTCACTTTCCATCCACATGATTGCCTCCTAGCCCAACCTTGCCACAATCTCCCTCAGCCCAACCTTGCCAATGGGTAAAGCTTGCCAAATGGGATAAATATCTCATTTTAATGATCAAATTCACTTCCCATCCACATGATTGCCTCCTAGCCCAACCTTGCCACAATCTCCCTCAGCACAGGTCTTTGACACTCTATTTCTCGTCGATTTCAAGTGAGGAGAGCCCGATCTCTCCCGGTGTTCTCTCTCTCGGCACATCAAGCTGCTGACAAGCCTAGCTCCGATGCCACAGCAGCCCCATTTCTCCTTACACGAGACCGACCTGCTCTTCACTCGGCCAGTCAGGCACACTTTCCATGAAAAAAATTTAAAAATTGACATTTGAAAACTAAAAAAAAAATTATATATATATATATATTTACGTCTAGAAACCAGTTCGTAGAGTAAAAGTTTTGCTTTGAAATCGTTAAATCAAAGCCAGTATTTAAAGTGAACAATAAAACTCAATTTTTTGGCGTAAAATCTGAAAAGAGGGAAAACCACTGCAAGAAAAGCTTCCACTGTATCTATTTTGAGTACAAGATCTTCCCGATCTGATTATGTATGAAATGGAATGATTCTTGTAATAAACAATGTTGGGACGAGTTGTGATGATGTTGACGCGATGAATGACGGCGATGTTAAGATGGCCGGCGATAGTGGTGATGATGGCAACAACAATGGTCGACGGCGGCGAGGATCGGTGGATGGGCGATGGCGGCGGCGGTGGTTGAATGGCGTCAGTGGCGATCTGATTGTCTTGAGAATCTTTGGGCTCTCTCCTCTCTCCCCGCTCCTTCTCCTTCACTCCCCTCATATGAGGAATGAGGTATTTATAGAGGAGTGGCGTTTAAATACGCAAAACGCCCTTCAGATGGGCTCAAAATGATCCCCTTGATCATATGATGTATTTTGTCGTTTGAATGCACAAATGAAATCGAAATTGTAAGATCTTTGGCTTGGCCTGTCGAGGCGCCGATTTGACTATAAACATTTCATATTTGAGAGCTATTTAAAGATTTAATTGATATCCCAAAGTTTTAAGGATATTTTAAGAGCTTGATCTCGGCCGGTTTCAACTTGGATGACTTGCTTTTAACATCAAGATTCATGCTTGTAGTATTTTAAGTGTCATATCAGTTTGCATTTTGGATGACATTATCTCAATCATCCAAAAATATATATCAAATACTTGAAAATAGTAAATTCTTCAATAATTTGAGGAATTCCATTAACCGTACATTTTGAGACAGATCTTTATAGCACAATATTGACTACTGAGTCGAGGCGCAAATGTGTGTAGGTATCGCGTGAGATTTGATTCTGGATCCATCCGGTGCGAATGGAGCTCACGCCTTCTTGGGATAGCCAATGGGCGTATGCGCCATGGCTGTAGCTGCAGTCGACCATTATCGTCGGGCCTCAAGGTCAGCAGGCGGCGTTGAAAGCGAGCTGGCGCCGCCAGAAGTCGGCGCCAATGGTCGTTAAGCGAACGGGCCGGCCATGGCCGGTTAGCGCCAGCCATCGAGTTCTGCGCCCGTCGGCAGCGGTTCTGCGCATGAACCATGAGCAACGGGAAGCGTTGCGACAGTGGGCCGGCGATCGCGGCGGTTAAGCGCCCGTGCGCGGTTTTGCTTACTGGCAGCGGTAGATGGCGGCGGCGCGTCGATAGTCAGCGAGGATAGCCGGCGGCGATGGTAGTGGCCGAGCGATGATGGTGGCAGCGATGCTGGCGGCAGTAATCAGCGGTAGTGGCAAACGGCGTGGTGGCGGTCAGCAGAGGCGGTGGCCTGGCGATAACGCGACAAAGTGAGATTTTGACATTCGAGGTTGTTTGTCGAGTGTGACTTGATGGCGCAATGACATTAACCGTGAAAGAGATTACATTGAATCCGGCGAGATTTTGATTATCCGAGGTTGTTTGTTAGAGTGTGACTGATGGCGTTAACGATGACATTAACTGTGGAAGAGGTTACATTAATCCGCTGAGATTTTGACATCCGAGTTGTTTATTGAGTGTTACCCGATGGCGTTAAAGGTCGAATTAAATCCGTTGAGGATTTTTGACCTATCCAGATTGTTTATGAGTGTTACGATGGTGCGTATGGAAGAGGTTGAATTATCTGCCGAGATTTTGACTCATCCGGGGTTATTTGTCAGTATTGCAGATGGCGTTAACACAACTGTATGAAAGAGGTTGAATTGAATCTGAGGATTTTGACCTATCAAGGTTGTTTGTCGTATTTGTTCGATGGCGTTAACGCACTGTGTGAAAGAGGTTGAATTGAATCGCCGATTTTGACCCATCCGGAGTTGTTTGTCAGTGTTACCCGATGGCGTTAACGTGTGGAAGAGGTTGAATTGAATTGAGGATTTTGACTATCCGAGGTTGTTTGTCGGTGTTACAGATGGCGTTCGTATGGAAAGGTCGAATTGAATCCTGATTTTGATCTATCCAGGTTGTTTGTCGAGTTTTACCCATGGTGCTTTGTTTGGTCGTAGGAAGTCCAGAGGACCTTTGACCCATCCTAGGTTGTTTGTTAGAGTCTTTGCCGATGACACTAATATGGAAGAGGTCGAATTAAAATATCCGTTTGTGGTTGTAGCCAAAGTTGCTCCTTAACCTTGGTCTCATTTTTCTATGAGTATGAGTGAAAAAATATAATTTACTAGAATATCAATTGAAATACTTAACATGGATGGCGATCTTGAGATTAAGAGTTGCCCCAGTTTCGACAAAATCAGAAGGAACAAAGTTTGATGAATCTTCATTCTTGCATCTTTAAAAGCTTGAAATGCTATATCTCGATGGTGGTTTTGATCTTGTTGGGAAACTTGGTCGTCATACAAGATGAAATAATGGGAATCAATTTTCCACAGACGGCGTCAAACTATTGCGTGCTAGAAAACTAGTTGTGGTAGAGTAAACGTTTTCTCCTTAGCTTCGTTGGGAAATCCAGCACACACACATGTATTTAAAGAGTGAACAATAAAACTCTAGAATTTTGACGTAGAAAACCTCGAAAAGAGGGAAAAACCACGGGGCCTAGCCCAGTAAAAAGCTTCCACTATATATCTGTTTCAGAGTACAAGATCTTCCGATAGGATTACAAATATGAGAAATGGACAATAGTTCTAGTAATAAATAATGTTGACGCAGTTGTGATGATGTTGTGACGATGTTGAAAAGGAAACGATAGTGGTGATGATGGGATGATAATTCGGCAACAGCGAATGGATGGCGATGGCGGTGGCGGCAGTGGTTGGCCAGTGGTGACACGATTGTGCTTGGAGGATCTTTGGAGCTCTCTCCTCTCTCTTGCACCTCCCTTCTCCTTCACGGCGTCCCTCATATGAGGAATGAGAATTTATTTATAGGTGGAGGAGTGGCGTTTTATAAATCATGCAAAAACTTCACTCACTTCATTGGACGGCTCAAATGATCCCTTGATCATATGATGTATTTTGTGCATTTGAATGCACAAATGAAGTCATTATAAGATCTTTGGCTTGTTGGGTCGGCAGCCGAGGCCTTCGATTTACTATAAACACATATTTGAGAGCTATTTAAAGATTTAACTGATATTCCAAAGTTTCCAAGGATATTTTAAGAGCTTGATCTCGACCAGTTTCAACTTCGGATCGACTTGCTTTTAACATCAAGATTCGTGCTTCGACTAATAGTATTTTAAGTGTCATATATATATATATATATATACTAAAAATTGCCGTAATAAAATTAATTATCAATATTTATATGTTAATTATTATTTATCTGTTAATAAAATTAATTTATTATAATTTAACTGTTAACATAATATATATTATAAATATTAATATTAAATTTATACAATTTACTTATTATTATTATTTTGTTAATTACTTTAATTTATTAGAGATATTATATTATACATATTTAAAATATTAAATTTATAATATTATAATTTAAAAATGATTATAACTGTTAACATAATATATATCATAATATTTTAGTTATCAAGCTTAGCTCAAGTTAGTTCTCATCCTCCATTTTTTTCAGAGAATCTCATAACTCCAAAACTGCCACCACAATGTTCAGCCATCTACCCTAACCAAAAGAGAAATATAATAATTTGGTCGACAAGTTTCTCGTTGTCGTGTAGCAAATTTCAAAGGAAATTGCTTTCAAGTTTTAACCAAGATTAGTGATTTGGAATGGAGGAACCGTCGCTGAGTTGAGGGACAAGTTGGGTGGTTGGAATTCATCAAGAAGAGGAGAGGCGCTCGACCTGTAGCAAGATAATAGGACGGAGAGCCCTTGCTGATCAAGAGAAAGAAAGAGGGAGGGAGGAGCAGTTCGGGTAGTTGTTGTGCTCTGGAATGAGAGAGAGGGGTTCATTCCACTCGCGGTAGAGATAGACAGGCGAGGCCTTTCGCTCATTCAGCTGAGGTTTCCCGTGTATAGGATCATCGAGAGCGAAGGAAAAAGTGAGCCACGAGGGCTTGTGCGGCTGTCCTCTCATGAAGATGAACCGAGAGGGCTTAATCACATGGCATGGTATGAGATGGGTGATGTGGCAGCCTATTATTGGATGAATAAGAGATGGAAATATGGAATGGGCAGCTACAAGTTTCAAGGCATTGACCGGATGTGATTAAGAGATAATTAGGTGGATTTATCTCGAAATGCATTCTAATTTAATGAAATTTTAAATGCGATAACTTTAGTCAAATTAGATATCTATTCCATGTAATTTCAATATTTTGGATGCAACGACGCAGTCCATTTCACGATCGAAGGCCGTTTGATTCAAGTCGGCATTGAATTGGGTCACTTTCAGTTCAAAAATGTGCATCATCATTTCTGACCGTTTGAATTTCATGCAGACTTGTCCGAATTGAGTGTTAATAGTTTAACTTGGTAGTTTTTGACATTTCGGAGCTAACGGTGTGAGCAATTTCTTGAACGAAAGTCATTTGGACATCGTTACAACTTCCCGACTCTGATATGTGCATATGCATATTGACAGCTAGATCGCTTGATTGGTTAATCATTAGATTGTGCAATATTTATATTCTGATCAATTTCAATGTTATGAACGCAATGGGTGAATTTTGTTCGTCGATCGAAGGTCATTTTGACCATTTTTGGTGACATCTAGTGCATTTTGAGCTCTGATTTGCGCACTGTCACTTTCGAAGTCCATTGAAATCGACTTGTGGGCTTGACTCAACTTATGTAGTATATATTGAGGTCAAAAAATGCCCCTCAACAAATATGATTCGCACATGGAGCGAGTCATATTTGTTGAAAATTGGTTGACGCTTTATGCTGGCCATGGATCTCGAATCACTTTGGCTTCAATTTCAATAGCTTATGGGGCTTTGATGTGATTTGTCATTAGTATGATTCCTTGTTTTGATCAAGCTTAATAATAGGATTGACTGATTTGTCCTGATTGACTTGTCAACTGGATAAAAACTTCTTCCACCATCTACTCTCTACTTCAATGGATCTGCTAAAAATCTCTTGCTTTTATGTCTTTGTAGATTTGGATTTCCTCCGACCCTGGCTTCATACTTGATTGGGATTTATGGAGGGATTGATTTGTTCACTTTGGAATTTAAAATTAATTATGTCCTAGCTTTAAGCTTGGCAGACTTGATGAAGGATTGACCTTATTTGTCCATATTGACTTGTCAGGAAGTGTATGTGCGCTCTAAGTCCTATGCTTCTGCTTTGACGGACTCGTTGAAGGGTGCATACAGTTGACCCAACCTTCCAGCTCATATTAGGTCAATAATGTTGAGTTATCAATCTAGCAATATGAGACTGAACAACTACAAAATTCTTTTAGTTCGGCCATCAGCTTTGTATGAACTATGAAATTATTTTCTCAGTCATGTGCTTTCTGCTTTGACGGACTTGATGAGGAGATTGGCTTTGATCTATTTTTTGTGCTTGATCAGATAGTTTGAAAAGAGGTTGAAATATCACCTTGCAACCAATATAGAGATTGATTTGAGACTACTCTGAATTAAGAGTTATTTCCTTAGATTATCATGATTCATTGATCAAGTAAGAAAATCTCTTGGGTTCTGGTTGCTTGTAACTACGAAGTTGGATTTAGTTTGGGATTGAATAGCTAACATCATTGTATTGACGAGCAGAGGCTCTTTCACTACGGCCTTTTCTTGCAGCTTATTGAGTGAGGAAAGCATCAGCAACTCGACCATTTATGGGCTTGTTGAGTCCGACCTTTAGAAACTATAGAGTCTTTGACTTAAGCTGTGATGACTTGGTGATTTGGTCATTAGACTAACGAACGGGAGCTCTTTCACTGTGGTCTTTTCTTGCAACTCGCTGAGTGAGGAGAGCGTCAATAACTCGGCCAATTGTGGGCTTATTGAGTCTGACCTTTAGAACCCATTTGTGTCCTAGACTTGAATATGTAGAGGTTGATGCTTTTTCAACTTAGCTAATTGAAGCTTCTAAAATTAGGAGTTCTTCATACTTGATCTTCAGAATTTGACAAATCTATGAGACAAACTTTTGATCTATTTAGAGCTATCTTTTCATGCGTAAAAATAGATTTTTTTTATTCTTATAAGAGCCTGCAACTTTAACAATAACAGTTGTAGATATATTTAAGAATCTCAGCATAAAGCTCGATGTCAACCTGAATATATATATATATAAGAAGACCTCCTGTTTCACATGGTTGAACAATCTTGATCATAAACAAAGCTCTTGTCTAACGGGGGGATTGCAAATTAGTTCAAAAATATATTACAAAGCTTGATTTTCTTTGCTGTAAAATAAACATGATATGATTTTTCAATCATAATATGTAACTATCTAAGGATCTTGGCTTAAGGACAATATCAACTCAGATAAACATATAAAAATGTCCCATGTCTAACAGGGGAGCTTTCATAGTAAATGTTGAGAGAATTTGAGATGTCTTTGGTTATGCTTTGTGCTCTCGGACTTGTTGAAGACTTCCTTATGAGAGTTTAAATTTTGTATTTTTTTTCCTGTCCTGACTTTGTGCCTTAGAGACTTGATGGAGTTGCTGGTTTGTTGGCGAGATGAGAACATCTTCGGTCATATGCTTTGTGCTTTGACTGACTTGTTGAAAACTCCATCTCGGAGGTTTGTATCTTGTATTTCCTTCTATCTTGGCTTCGTGCCTTGACGGATTCTTGGACCTGTGGTCTAAGTGTCACTCCTCGATGCTCACTATGTTGGACTAGAATTGGTTGACATCCTGTTGGGGTTGTAGGAGGTCTCCTTAGAGAAGGAACTCTAGCCTCTCTGATGATAGGACTTTAATATTTTCTTTTATTAGTCCCTTCTCCTTAGCAACTTTGAGGACAAGATGTCCTATTGCACATACAATTTTGAGTTTCCTCACTAGAGAAATTGGAACCTGATGTTGTCAGGTCTAGAAGGACTATTTGATTTAACTAGTAGAGCTATTCCGCTTTACCCATCTTAAGTTATCAAGCCTGTTATGGGTTAGAACACTCGCTTCTGGTTCCATAGTTGTTTGTAAAATTTTTTGCTCAAGCAATGGTTATTGAGCACACACTTTAGCATTTCTCTTTCTCTGTTGTCTCTAGGTTAGCTTGCTTCTAAATAAAGAAGTTTATGCATCGTTACTTCTTCTCGAGGCTTTATCCTCCATATTTATTTTTTCTTCCTACAAAGATCTTTCGGTAGCGGATTCCCGAACATGCAGTTCAGGTGTCATGCTCTGATGCTCACCATGTAGAACTTTTTATAATGATCTTGAGTTCTTACTACCACTGATGGTAGTTTCTTTAGTGGGGACTTTTTCGCTTCTCTGATAATTAGTCTTTGATACCTCTTCTTCATAAGGCCTTTTTCCTTGACAACCTTCAAGACTTTATGTACTCGAATAGATAGAGTTTCAGGTTTTTTTTTTGAAGAGTTGGAGCTGACTACTGTTGAGCCAAAAAAGACTACTTAATATCACCAATAGAGCTATTCCTTTTCACTCATTTCAAATTTTCAAACTAGTTGTGAGTGGGAACACTCGCTTCTGGCATCAAATCTGGTCATATGGCTAGTGATTCAAGCAACAACTATTGAGCTCACAGTTCAGCATTTCTCCTCCTTCTTTGCATTCTACTCAATTTTTCTCTAAAAGATGAGGCTTTAGCATCATGCCTTCCTAATGTGAAATGTTCAACTAGCAAAGTAGTCGCATTCATAAGTATGATTGAAACTTTCTGCTCAGTGATGGTTCTTTTCATGACTGACGCTTCAAAATAACTAAAGCTTTCAAATACAAAGGCTCTCTTTCGAGGAACCACAGTAGTAATAGTAGTCATTCTAGTTATCCTTCTCCCATACATAGGTTGGTGTGTATAATATACATGTGCTTCAGGTAGAGGTTTATTTGCAGCAACAATGGCTGAAAAGTTTACACTACCAAATTGAATAGTAGTTCCAACATCCACGTTGATAAGTAGCTCAAATATTGACTCACCTAGTATGATGAAGCGATGTGTCAAGATTCATCTTTACAAATGAAAGATGTGGATTAGTAATCAGTAATTGATATATTATCCTACACTTTCAAAATACAGAGATACAGCAGAACAAACTGATATAGAGAATAAGCAGATTTGTCATAAGGACATGATTGACTTAGATTTTGAACTTATAATGCTCCACTATAACTATAGCTTAGATTCAACTAGTCAAAGATGGAAAGAGAAACCTGTCCCTAGTGGAGTCGCTAGAAATCTGTGTGCTTTGAAAATTTACCACTGACCTCTCGATGAAGAGAATATGATTTAAAATGTCAGTGTAATTTCAGAAGGCAAATGGAATAATATATAAGACACTACCCATAGATTTTGCCCACATTTGGTGAGGACTTTAGATCTGGTTCTGGGTTTTCTATAGGCGCAAGAACCTATAGTTAATTATCTCTCTCAATGCTGAGAGAGAACTTTCGATTAAGGCTAGTCGTTAAGTCGCTTAGTGTGTAGCGTATAGTAGCAGAATATGGAGTTTTGGAATTTAGATTTATGAAATTCATTATATTTAACTTAAAGTGAATGGTTGGGGGAACGATGACTTAGATTGGATATACATGATTTATGGTCTCCAGTCTACTTAATCAGAGGAGGTAGTAAATCCAACTTCACCGAATGATCCTTATTAGCAACACATGGGTTATGTTGTCCAAGAAATCCTTGTAGACTTGGGGTGATGTTTGTCTAAAGAGATAAGCTTAAGTCTTCCTTAGCTAACCGAGGGATTTTTGCCCAATCAAGTATACCCTATGGTTCACAACTCAAAGGGCAGAGCCATTAAGAAGCATACGGGCTACAATCGTGACCGTGATATAGTGGGGGTCATTTGGTGACAACCTTTCAGTCAGAGGACTTTGATCATAACTACATCATGTGGAGCCTACTGGTCAAGCCACGCAATCAGAGGACACGGGCAGCATCCTTGCTGGCATAAGATTATTTGAGAGTAAACATAGTTGTATACTTGATTTGACTTTGACTCCTTTGTGAGCTAAAATTTTCTTAATTTATCACCTCCGACAAACAATTGCGGAAGGTGAATTGGATTTTTAACTTTAAGTTTTTAATATTGAATTTCACTTAGACATTTATAGCTCAATAATATTTCAAATTTTGCATTTAGATTAAGATTAAATCTAAGTTAATTTTCTTTGAAATTATAATCATATTCTGATTGAAGTATCCCCTACGGCTAAAATTTTTATTTAACATATTAGGATAGTTAATTGATTGAATCAAATATATTTGAGAACTTTATATCCTATCAACTTTATTTAGCTCATAACAGAAGATCAGATCTACTGTCACATGATAGAATTAACTTCTTAGATATTTTACTAAGCTGAAATTATCATAATAGATTTTAGATTTTGTTAACTTACCCAATCTAAGCCTAAACCAGAATCAGTGGAACATCCTCGGACACTAAGTTTAAGCATTGACATAGTGTGCCCATCTTGTATTTAAGAATGCCTTAATTAACATCTTTTGTTTACTTGTACAATGTGTTGAGAATCTGGTGGCGTAAAGTGTTTTAGATCTTATTCAATTATTTAGATTAATATTTATTTGTTTGCATTTAGTTCTTTAAGTTTTAATGGAGCTTAGTTCGTGATCGCTGAGAAGCTTTTAGGCAACTATCAAGATCACGAGAGGCTTTACTTGAATTTTTTTTATTTAGGAGACAAATCCTGAAGTTCATTAAAAGTCTTATTTATGATCTTGAACAAGTCGTCAAGTCCCATGTAAGATAATTCTTATTTAAAGACTTTTAGAATTTTATATGTAGGTTTATTTTTTAATTTATCATTTTTAAACAAGCTCAATTTATGCTCATTAACACTTTTATTTGTTCTTGTTTAAGTCTCTCATCAATTCAATTCAAGAACCTCCGCATCGTCCCCTGTGTTAGGGCTGCTTCGACATTCCCATCAGCTCTATTGAGCATAATGGTCAATATCTTGCAATACTACGATCGTTATCTTCTAACCTACCAGCTTTACTGACCATAATAGGGTCTTCAAACACCTTGAGATGTCTTCACACCATCCTCACAATGTTCGTGGATTTGGACTCCAGTGGCTCTCTTCCACTAAAAGAAGATGCATGCGGGTTGAGAATTAAATGCCCAAGATGACCCTATCTCGAGTGTTGGAAGCGGGGAAGAAAGGTAACCAAATGCAAGCGCATTTTGCCAAGATCTGGCGGGGCCACGGACGATCACCATTTGCAATTGGCATCAATTGCATGACATCTTGGAGGAAAACCTTGATGTCAACCCTGGTAGAAGATCGCGACAACAACTAGATAAGGAACGTTCATGACTTTTAGTGGTTGGAGTGTCAATGGCATCCCAAAGGTAGATTCTTTTCTCGATAAATTTGGTTCTCTCAGACCTTGGGAGCCAATGCCACTTGATTCACTTATAACACTTTTACCATTGAACTTCAAAGTGCATTTGGCATTTTTTCTCTCTGTGAAACCAACCATGGGCGTGGACCTTCCGACTTCGCCACATATTCATTTTCACCGGTAGAACCATCTTCCGTGATATTTGAAACATGAGAGTGTCTCAACAAAAGAGCACCTAAGACTTTTGGCACCCTTTTCTACATGTCGACCAATTTTTCATGCATGTTTTGAAAATTTATCTCCACAAAGGCAACTTCCATTTCTTTGGAACCCGATTTCTCCTCTTCGGTGTTAATAGTTCTTTTACTTAATATCACCCGCTCTTGATACCTTGTCAACGAAAGATTATTTCGTGCATCATTAGAACAATGAGTGGTAGAAGCGGGGCATTTACAGGTCGTAGAAGTTCTCTTGGGGTTGAGTAATGAGTTCACTCTTCTATTTTTCTTTAGATTCTTGGTTCTCCAAACCTGATTTAAAAAAGTTTTTAAATGAGTCATCGAAGATGATTACATTGCCTTCCAAGAGTCTATTAGCACTTCCTTCATCACCTTTAGAATCTGAAGTTGTATCTTTAACTTTAAACTTGGATGATCCGTCAAATGAAAGACCCAAGCTTAGCTCAAGTCCGTTCTCATCCTCCATTTTTTTCAGAGAATCTCATAACTCCAAAACTGTCGCCACGGTATTTAGCCATCTACCCTAACCAAAAGAGAAATATAATAATTTGGCCAACAAGTTTTCTCGTTGTCATGTAGCAAACTTCGAAGAAAATCATTTTCAAGTTTCAACTAAGATTGGTGATTTGGAATGGAGGAACCGTTACTGAGCTGAGGGACGAGTTGGGTGGTTGGAATTCATCAAGAAGAGGAGAGGCGCTCGACCTGTAGCAAGATGATAGGACGGAGTGTTGATCAAGAGAAAGAAAGAGGGAGGGAGGAGCAGTTCAGGTAGCTGCTGCGCTCTGGAATGAGAGAGAGGGGCTCATTCTATTCGTGGTAGAGACCGGACAAGCGAAGCCTTTTGTTCTTTCAGCTAAGATTTCCCGTGTATGGATCACCGAGAGGGAAGGAAAAAACTGAGCCGCGAGGGCTTGTGCGGCTGTCCTGTCATGAGATGAACCGAGAGGGCTTAATCACAAGAAAATATTACATCCAGTCAGCAGCTTACGTGCACTCTAATCTAATGGCAGCGTGTCAGTATTTTTTCCCATTTTAGCGCTTTGCGATGCTGACCGGCGGTGTTGTAAATGGATGGCGTATTCACGATACCGTTTACGCTTCCCCTGGCCCGACTCGGCCCGTAAGCATCGTTGGAATGCGCAAGAGAAATTTAAAAAAAATATATAGGCAGATTTAGGGTTTAGGGTGTATTTTTTTCAGGCAAAATGAGCTCAGAAGAGAAATAGAAAATCTCATTTCTTTTTTACAAAAGAACCATGAAGATGGAGAACGTTGAGAAAATAACGACCAATTTAGCTGAGGATGTATTAAATAAAAATTCATCGATAATGTTTCTCGTGTAATTTTTCTACAGTTTGTTAATGATATTCCTGGTATGTCTGAAGAGAATATGTTCATTACATTCCATTAGAAGCAATTTGGATGCTTTTTTTATTGAATTTTTACTTTTTAGTGTTATTTTGCATATGTACTCTCTGTATCTCTTTGGAGGGTACAGATCATTTAGGGACTTCTTTTTCCAGTATATTTTGCCTGTTTTTTGAGATTATGTTTAGGGCATTCCAATGGAAGCAATTTGATGGTCTTGGATGATTTACGGGTGGTTTTGTATCTGCTCTACCTCTTTGGAGGGTACATAGCATTTAGGGACTTCTTTTTTGAGTTTATTTTGCCTATTTCCTGAGATTATGTTTAGGGCACTCCAATGGAAGCAATTTGATGGCTGCTTGGATGATTTCTGGGTATTTTTTTGCATATGTAATCTCTGTGCCTATCTGGAGAGTACAGAGCATTTAGGGACTTATTTTTCCAGTTTATTTTGCCTACTTCTTTTGATTATGTTCATTACATTCCAATGGAAGCAATTTGATGGCTGTTTGGATGATTTCTGGGTGATTTTTTACATCTGTACTCTCTGTACCTCTCTGAAGGGTACAGAGCATTTAGGGACTTCTTTTTCTAATTTATTTTACCTGCTTCTTTAGATTATATTCATTACATTCCAATGGAAGCAATTTGATGGATGTTTGGATATTTTTGGGGTTATTTTGGCATCTGCTCTCGTACTCTCTGAGGTACGAGCATTTAGAACTTCTTTTATTTTTCCTACTTCTTTAGATTATGTTCATTACATTCCAATGGAAGAATTTGGAGGTTTAGGATGGTTTCAGGTTATTTTATCTCTCTGTACCTCTCTTGAGGGGTACTGGATCATTTAGTACTTTTTTTAGTTTATCCTGCCTTCTTCTTGAGATTATATTTAGGGCATTCCAATGGAAGTAATCTGGAGGCTATTTGAATGGTTTCTGGGAGATATTTTGCATCTGTACTCTCATACCTCTCTTGAGGGTACAGATCATTTAGGGCTGACTTTTTCTAGTTTATTTTGCCTGGTTCTTGAATTATGTTCATTACATTCCAATGAAAGCATTTGGAAGCTATTTGGATGATTTCTAGAGGGTTTTTTTGTATCTGTACTCTCTGTACCTCTCTTGAGAGTACAAATCATTTATGATATTTTTTCACAACTTCTTTGGCCTAGTTCCTGAGTTTATATTTAGGGCATTCCAATGGAAGCAATTTGAAGACTGTTTGGATGGTTTCTGGGGGGTAATTTACATCTGTACTCTATGTACCTCTCTCGAGGGTACAAATCATTTAGGGTCTTTTTTCCAGTTTATTTTGCCTGTTTATTGAGTTTATGTTTAGGGCATTTCAATGGAAGTAATTTGATGGCTGCTTGGATGATTTCTGGGTGTTATTTTGCATCTGTGTTCTCTGTATCTCTCTGGAGGATACAGAGCATTTAGAGACTTCTTTTTTGAGTTTATTTTGCCTACTTCTTTTGATTATGTTCATTACATTCCAATGGAAGCAATTTGATGGCTGTTTGGATGATTTCTGGGTGATTTTTTGCATCTGTATTATGTTACATATTTTTATATCTGTTTGGCCAGATGAATGCTGTCAATGAGCTGTGCGATGACGAAGTCGTGATATCTAATGACCCAAATTTAGGGAAACTCCTTGGCACCACTATTCAGAATGAAACGGAGGCATATGCACTGTACTGTGACTATGCACATCAAATTGGCTTCAATGATCGGAAGGACCATATTATTACTCGAAATTGAAATCAAAAGATTTTCTATGTGCAAAAGGTCGGAAGAAGTCACGCGATCTAAATGGCTTAACAAAATTCCAGAAAGTTGATACAAGAACTGGTTATCCGGCCATGATTAGATTCTCTGTTGATTTGGAGGGGAATTAGATGATTAAAAAATATACAAAAAGTCATAATCATTCTTTGGCGAGCTCTACATCTTCTCGAGATCCACTGAGATGCATTAGCGATGAGAAGACATTCGTGTTGAAGACAATGACAGAGGCTGGAATTAGAGCAACTAATGCATTCAACTATCTAACTGAGGAAGTTGGTGGCATATAGAATATTAGGTTCACAAAAAGAGATGCTTTCAATTTTATTCAAAAAGAGAAAAGATCGAGGATTGCGAATGGTGACAATAATGCATTAATACAGTTGTTTAAGGAAAGGTAAGCAGCGGATGGGATGTTTGCATGGGATGTACAAGTTGATGAGTCGATTGCTTAGTAAGTTTTTTTTGGAGAAATGCATGTCTATGATAGAATATGATTATTTTGGGGATGTGATAATTTTTTTACAAGCTATCATCAATAAATATAATCTTGTTTGTGCTCTCTTGTTGGAGTGAATCATCAAAATATATTATTTGGAGTAGCCTTTTATCGAGAAGAGACAATTGAGTCATTCTCATGGCTATTCCAAACATTTCTTGGTTGATGAGTGAGATATCCTATAATAATATTCAGCGATCAAGATCGGGGCTGTGAAACTATCAAATTGTATTGTCATACTCATCATAGGTTGTGCCAATGACATATTTCAAAGAAAGCTCCTTCCAAGGTTCATTGCTTTAATAGTAATAAGAGAGTACAAGGGCTATTTTATACATGCATGAGTAAGTGTGACTCAGAGGAAGAGTTTAAAGAAGCAGTGCATGCTAGAAGAAGGTAATTTGCATGATCATGCTTTGTCGAGCTTTATAAGATTAAATCTAAGTGGTCCACTGCATTCAGCAAGGACTCATTCTGCATGGGCATCTTGTCAACACAATGTTGTGAGTCCACAAATAATGTATGTCACGGAATATCTAAACCAACAAGTTCGCTCATAGATTATTTCTTGGGATTGGAAAAGGTTATGGAGATATAGCACAGGAATGAACATGACGAAGACTTCAAGTTTAACCAGTCATCAATTATTCTTGTTGTTAAGACCAGTCCAATTCTAAAACAAGCTGTTATATTTTATACACGAAAGGTTTATACTATGTTTGAGGAGAAATTTTTGCATGGAGTTGGAGGCTATCGATAAGTCGGATAAGACCATGGAGTATTTGGTGAAACTTAGAGAATAAAATGCATCCAAACATGGGTGTGCATTTTGATAGGACTACCCTAGAAGTAACTTGTACTTGCAAAAAATTTGAAATGATGGGATTACTTTGTGCCTTGTAGAGTTCTTAGTCGGAAGATGTTGTGCGTATTGGGATAAGTATCTTCTCATGCGATGGTCTACAAGCAGAGGATATTTACATTGATAGTGCATACAGAAAATTAAGAGATGTAGCACAGATGAAAATGCTTCTTATCGAACCACATAAGTTAATATGCATATCAAATAAGCGTCGGAGCCAGGCAATAAGAGAGCGGGGTATATGCTTGGATCCTTAAAAAACTATATGATGATGTCGACTCTATAATAAGTGGGAATTCTCCTCCAGTAGTTAAGAAGAAGAAGTCAACCACAACAGATAAGGGAAAAGACATCTTAAAGGATCCAGTTAAACGTCCAAAGGGTGTTTCCAACTCAAGGCTTAAGGGATATTGGAGAGATCCAAGAAAGCCAAGAGTAATTTTCTATTTACATTATTAGTTTTAGTATTTTAAATATTATGTTAATCTTTAAACCCTTCTACTTTTTGTTATTACCAAAATGATCGATAGTGTTCTTTGAGCGTGTTTCATCACAAGTTGCATCACCTTACTCTGTTATGCCAGAGTATTTTTCAGAGGTATGCACAGAATATCACACATCATGATCTTTGTAAGAAATCATCAACTAATATGATGTTCTACATGCGAGAATTTAACTTCGAGCTCATAATCGTTAATTGGTGAAGAACTAAGGCGATGATGGATATTATTTCGGAAAATATTTTGATGCATGACATTATCCAATTTGTGTTCTTCGTACAATCTTTTTTTAATGCTTTAGAGTCCCAAAGATGACTCTCTTTAACTTAACAGACACACCAAGATGTTTAGACTGTATTTAGCTAGGATTTTCTCATTGGTCTGTTTGTAGCTCTTTAAGCAATAGTGATTGAGTTAATCCTCTGGCGAGGACCTGTAATCATTAATAGCAATAAATATGTGCATACATTATATGAAAATGAGGATATTTATTTGTTTTTTATATTTTGCATGATTCTCTTTAAGAAGTTTAGGGCATTCTGATAAGTAATTTGAAGCTGGATGATTTATGGGTGTTTTGCATGTACCTCACCGAGTACAGATCATTTATCTTTTGTTTATTTTACATTCTAAAGATAATGTTCATTCCAGTTCAAACAATTTGAAAGCTTTTGGATATTTGTATTTTTTAGCATCTGTACTCTCTGTACCTCTTTGGAGGGTATAGATCATTTATAGTTTTTTTTATTTATTTTGCCTATTTCTTGAGATTATGTTTAGGTCATTCAAATGGAAGTAATTTGAAAGCTGCTTGGATGGTTTATTGGTATTTTGTATCGTACTCTGTACCTCTTTAAGAATTCTGAGAGCATTTAGGACTTCTTTTTAGTTTATTTTGCCTATTTCTTGAGATTATGTTTACATTTCAAATGGAAGTAATTTGAAAGGCTTGGATGGTTTATTGGGGTATTTTGCATCACTCTCTGTACCTCTTTGGAGGTGCAGATCATTTAAGACTTTTTTCCAGTTTATTTTACTGTATCTTGAGATTATGTTTAGGGCATTCAAATGGAAGCAATTTGATTTTTGGATGGTTTATTGGGGTATTTTGTATCGTACTCTCATCTCTTTGGAGTCATTCATTTGAGTTCTTTTTTCAGTTTATTTTGCCTATTTCTTGAGATTATATTTAGGGCATTTCAATGGAAGCAATTTGAAAGCTGCTTGGATGATTTCTGGGTGTTTTTTGCATCTGTACTCTCTGTACCTCTTTGGAGGGTACAAAGCATTTAGGACTTCTTTTTCCAATTTATTTTGCATTCTTGAGATTATATTTAGGGCATTCAATGGAAGCAATTTGATGGTTTTGATGATTTTGTATTTTGCACATCTCTCTACCTCTCTTGAGAATTTAATATTTACATTTTTTTAGTTTATTTTGCCTTTATTGAGATTATGTTTAGGGCATTCCAATGAAAAGAGACTACTTGGATGATTTATTGGTATTTTTGCTACTCTGTACTCTTTGGAGAATGACCATTTGACTTCTTTTATTTATTTTGCTTTCTTGAGATTATATTTAGGCATTCTAATGGAAGCAATTTGAAAATTTGGATGATTTTGGATATTTTCATGTATCTTGTACCTCTTTGGAGGATTTTTCATTTGCTTTTTTTCGTTTATTTTGCCTTTTGAGATTATGTTTAGGGCATTCCAATGGAAGCAATTTGATGGCTTGGATGATTTATTGGGTGTATTTTGCATCGTACTCTCTGTACCTCTTTGGAGGGTACAAGCATTTAGGGACTTCTTTTTTCAGTTTATTTTGCATGTCCTGAGATTATGTTTAGGGCATTCCAATGGAAGCAATTTGATGGCTGCTTGGATGATTTCTGGGTATTTTGCATGTACTCTACCTCTTTGGAGGTACAGCATTTAGACTTCTTTTTAGTTTATTTTGCTTTCTTGAGATTATGTTTAGGGCATTCCAATGGAAGTAATTTGATGGTACTTGGATGATTTATTGGTTTTTGCATGTATCTCTTACAAATCATTTATGTGATTAAAGTATCTTATGTATTTGCATTTAACAAATCATTTGTATTATCACATATAGAAAGGATATCTAGAATTAATTTTTTTAAGTATTAAATTAATTGTAATTTAATCTCATAATGTGGTGGCAAATTTAAAAGTCTCTTCATTGTATTTATACTATTCATTAATTGAAAATAATTATTATATAATTAAATATTATAAGTTATCTCTTTGCAGTTTCATTATAGTTATAAAGAATTAAATTTTTCATATTGCAATAAGACAAAAAAATACTATTTTTTATAATAGATTGACTTATTTTATTTTTGTTTTATCTAAATAAATAGACAAGTCAGTCTGATAAGGTTCAAGTTAATATTGAACCTCATTTCACTCGAGCATGAGCATCTAAGAATACATATGAGTTAATTTTTTTAGCTTTATTTTCATAATAAAAAAAGCTAACAACAATCATAATTGTATTTTTAATACATATGAGTTAAAATTAAAAGCATTAAAATATCATAATTTTGATCAAAATTTACACCAACCACAATAATTTATAATCAATATTTAAAAAAAAGATAATCACCCCAAACAAACCCTAAATCGGTAACATGAAAAACATCATAACAATCATTTTACCAACAACAATAATTATAGTTGACCATCTATTAATCGGTTAAGGCGACAAAATGGCCGATAATCCCTAATTTAATTTTATGCATTAAATTTTATGGATAACATTTATTTTATGCATTGGTTGCATTAATTTTATGCATTATCATAACAAAATGACCATACCATAAAAAATGATTTTAAATGCAGATTTCTTTCAAGAATATAGCCCCCAAAAAACCAAATCCATAAGATAAAAAGATGATACTATAAAATAAACAAATGATAATAATAAGAAATCAAACTATATGAAATGAGAAAAGAAGTTACAAAAAGCGAGTAAAATATCATCCGGATCCATAAGCGATCCATTCACTTCAACAAAAAGCTAAGTCTTGAAACCCAAACCAATGCATTATACAAAATCCATATCAAACTAAATCTTATTGTTCTCAATTTGGATTTTTAAGTCCCAAACAAAATATAGCGTGGCGAACTTCGACTAAATATATTCATCTTCTTTGGCCAATCACGGTGGTGCAGTCCTTTGGAGGTTTTGATTCTTTGCCTCCCATGTATTTGCTGGAACAAACATTAGCGGTCGACACTATTTTTTTGTATCACTCACCATTTCGATTTTTTGGATCGCTCGCGGCCAACATCTTCAATAAGTAATTTGATCGAATAGCGAACATAATCTCAATAAGTTGGACCATAGTTAAAAGGAACCAAATTTGAAAAATGTTCTTACAATCTCAGGAAGAATGCTCTTATGGGTTGGTTTGGGTAATGAGTCATAAAAATACCAGGCCCCTGACTTAATATGCCCAACGAGTGTCAGTCGATTATCTATAATTGGCTAAGATTAACTTCGACCCTCGACACACTTGTCTGCATGATGGATGAACATTTTGCTTTCATCTTTAGGCCGTGCACATAACTCTGAGAAAAGAAGAGAATTATAGATTATAGCTTTTATCTAAACAAATAAGAATTGAATCGTAATACCCAACATTCATGGGTAACATACCCAAGCATGAAATGTACAAATAGGGGACATACACCGGGAATAATACTTCCAAGAAATGCGAAGGCATCAATGTGTGCATCAGAGATATTGATCACAACTCATCGATCGCCTCGTGCAATAATGATATTCCCAATCTATATCACCCCAAGTGATAAATATTTTAAAGTGATCTTAATTAAACGAATAGGTTATTTTATGTATGAAGGAGCTGATTGAGATTTGACTTACTTGTCCTCGAATCGGGAGCATGACGTGTCAATAAGATCGAGCATCGGCTTAGGCAAAATAACTCTGGATGAGAACTCAACAACATGAAGTGCCTCTGATGGCTGCAACAAAATTACTGATGATGAAAGTTAGTGATGAAGAGCTAGATTCACTATGAATTAAGGATCGATCTACTGAGATGATTCATACCTCTGATTGATGCTCCTCCACCACAACGATAGCCGTGGTAATCGACCTTTCGCTCATCTTTGAACCTATAAAAAATTTAGTAAAATCTATTTCTATCTCAAATTTAAAAGAAAGTAACTTAATACCTCACCGCCGCTTTCATCTTGAATGGAGGCCACCACATCATCATTCTTGTGACTTATAAGTATGTGTGAAGGGGAACAAAGCTTTCCTCTTCCTTATCTCGCCGAGCCTTCACACCACGTTCAATGCTGACACAGTTTCGAAAGATCATCATGTGTAGTGGCGGCTCCACAAGAACTTCACCTACCACCAACTCCACATGGGCTTCCCCATGAAGTATCCAACTCCACAAGGAAGCTCGTGGTAGCCTCCACAAGAGCTTCCTCTGTACCCTCCTCGTGGGCTTTCCAAGTGGTAGCCTCCCTGTGGGTACCTCCAGGGAAGCTCCCTGGTAGCCTCCTCAAGAGTTTCCCTGACCCCACAGAACCTCCCCACACTTGCAGGGACCCCGCCTGCAAGAACTTCCTGATAAAGAACCCGCAAATCAAGCCCATCCATCCTCCCTCATTGTTGCATGAAAAGATGATATCATCTTTCAAGTCCTCAAACCTGCAAGTATCCTCTCCACCGCAAAGTCCTGCAGTAGAGAGGGAGGGGAGACACCGATGGGAGAATATCGAGGAGAGACATATGGAGAGTCGGGGTTGCACTCATTGGACTTAAAATGGGACCACCATCCGACATGTGTAGATTGTCAAGGGGACACTGAAAGGAGCCGCTCTTCTAATATGTCCTCAGGAAGCACTGGATAAACCGATAAGAAAATGTGAAGACATACAACATAAATAAAGACATTCTTATATGAACTAAGTGATATTATTATATGTCACTGGTGTCCTCCCAAACCAAGGAAAGCATTATTTGAAACTCTATTTTGCCCATCAAAGATAATGCGGGTTTCATAGATGGAAATGAAGGGCTTATGATGCTTATGTGCAAACCATATCTACAATGAATATTTTAAACAAGAACTTCAACACATTAAATTACACATTGAGGAGATATAGAACATACCATCAAGAGTGACAAAGCCACTCATGTAACCTACCCTCTGTCAATCTTTGATAACATCAAATTGGAAACTAAAAGTCCCAAATGGCCTCACCCAGTATTCAAGAAATCTATCTATGTCATCGTAGTAATCAATTCGATGCCACCCTAATTGTGATATATAAAAAATAGATTTGACATCAGAAAATATATGTACAACTGCACAAATCAAGCACAAAAGCCATCAATGCTCAAGTTGATTCTTGTAGTCCAATGAATCAATCACAATAGGCCATAAGACTTCTCCCTCTCTGCTTGGCATCCCTATCATCACTGCAACTTCCTGGGGTGAAAGGAATGCACCACCCAACAAGAAAGCTTGCTTTTCTATGTCCCAAAGACAGATCGATGTAATGGCAACCGAAGTCTTAATTCAGAGTAATGAATTGATGGAGAGATGAAGCCTCTTTAAAATGTTAGTTTTCATCAATAAAGCATGTTATTATCGAACACGCTTCTACAAGGTGATCTCAAGTTATCCTTTTCCCATACATGGTAAACTTCAAAAGAAAAGTCAAGAGGTAATGAGTACATGCAAATCACCCATCAAAACCAAGTTTAACAACCTAAAATTATTCCTAATAGAATATACGATGCAAAAAACCCCTAAACCATCCAAATTCCAAATGCTTCCATTGGAATGCCCTAAATATAATCTCAAGAAGTAAAAAAAAAAAAGAAGTCATAAATGATCTCATCAAGAGAGGTACATGCAAAATACCCCCTTAAACCATCCAAATAGCCTCCAAATGCTTCCATTGAATGTAAAACATAATCTCAAGAACCAAGCAAAATAAATTGAAAAAATAAATGAAAAATAAATACAAGAGAGTAAAATATAACTCAAAGAAAATCTAAAAAAAGTACTCTAAAAGAGGTAGAGAGTACGATAAAAATACCCTAAACCATCCAAATAAACCAAATTGCCCATTGGAATGCCCTAAATATAATCTCAATAAAGCAAAATAAAAAAAAAGGTTCTAAATGATCTCAGAATTTCAAAGAGGTACAGAGTACATGCAAAATACCCCTAAACCATCCAAACAAATAGCCTTCAAATTGCTTCCATTGAATGCCTCAAATATACTCAAGAAGAATGCAAGATAAACCGAAAAAAGTGTTCTAAATGATCTATACCTCGAGAGGTACAGAGTGATAAAATACAAACCATCCAAAGCCTTCATATTGCTTCCATTGGAATGCCCTAAATATAATCTCAAGAAGAAGGCAAGATAAATCAAAAGTAGTTCTAAATGATTCGTACTTCAAGAGAGGTACAGAGAGTACAGATGCCAAAACCCATGAAACCATCCAAACAAACCTCAAATTGCCATAATGTAATGAACATAATCTCAAGAAAAGGCAAAATAAATTGAAAAAGGTCATAAATGATATGTACTCAAGAGAGTACAGAGTACGATGCAAAATACCCCAAAATCATCCAAACAGCCTCCAAATGCTTCCATTGGAATGCCCTAAATATAATCTCAATAAGAATGTAAGATAAATAAAAAAAAGTATGTCTAAATGATTTGTACCTCGAGAGGCAAGAGAGTACAGATGCAAAATATCACCATCTAAATCATATTACTTCCATTGGAATGCCCTAAATATAATCTCAAGAAGAAGGCAAGATAAACTAAAAAATAGGCTCTAAATGATATGTACCCTCAAGAGAGGTACAGAGAGTACAGATGCCAAAAAAATCTCTGAAATCATCCAAACAGCCTCCAAATTGCTTACATTTGAATGTAATGAACATAATCTCAAGAAACAGACAAAATAAATTGTGAAAAAGGTCATAAATAATCTGTACTCTCAGGAGAGATACAGATGCAAAATACTCCCAGAAACTATCCAAACAGCCTCCAAATGCTTTCATTGGAATGCCTTAAATATAATCTCAAGAAGAATGCAAGATAAATTGAAAAAAGTATGCCCTAAATAATCTATACCCTCGAGAGAGGTACAGAGAGTACAGATGCAAAATATCACCAGAAATCATCCAAACAGCCTTCATATTTCCATTGGAATGCCCTAAATATAATCTCAAGAAGAAGGCAATATAAAAAAAAAAAGTCATAAATGATATCCTCAAGAGAGCAGTACAGAGAGATCAAAAAAACCAAACCATCCAAACATCCCAAATTGCTTACATTTGAATGTAATGAATATAACTCAAGAAACAGAAAAATAAATGAAAAAGGTATAAATGACCCTCGTGAGAGGTACAGAGAGTATGATGCAAAATATCCCCCAGAAACTATCCAAACAGCCTCCAAATGCTTCCATTAAAATGCCCTAAATATAATCTCAAGAAGAATGTAAGATAAATTGAAAAAAGTATGCCATAAATGATCTGTACCCTCAAGAGAGAAGGGCTACTACAAATTAAGCTTCACATAATAGCTACCATCAACTATAGAAGAAAGGGCAACAAACATTACATTGAAGATCCAAATTTTATAGAGTACCATCACATTCACAAATGCATTTTAATAACCTCAACATAATGGCTACCAGCAATACTTAAAGAGAAGGGCAACTACTACTATAGTACATATCATTCATTACAACAATCACTCCCAAATAGAATCTGGAATATCATCATTGCTTTCATTGTCAATACTGGACCAATACTATTTCAAGCATAAAAGAATAATGTAAACGTGCATAAATAAGCATCTAGCATTCATGAATAACAGAAATTTATAAAAATTAATGTGCATAAACCAAACTGCACTGAAAGGTCGAAAGTTTATGTTAAATGCTTAGTAAAGACCATCTTCGATATGAAAAAATAAGTACTAATCTTATGACATTCAAGACTTCATAAAGAGTTCAAGAGAAAAGATAATAATACATCAAATTAGTTCAAATTTAGAGTTTCATTTCAAAGTTCCAAATATTGACTCCATAACATCTCAAGGTAAAAGAATTTCTTTCAACTCCTTTTGCCCCATACAACATAATTTAGATATTAATGTCAAAATAGCTAAATTTGTAATGCATAGTAAATTAAATTTAGCCACAACCTTTGCCTTTCTTTTAATTCGTAGAAACTATACCAGTCACTCCCACATAATAAATATTGAACTATTTCCGTACCTAAAGAAGCACGATATTGATCAATGACTCTACCACCTGCACTAAAAGTTGATTCTGAGGCAACTGATGTTATTGGAATAGAAAGTATATCAGAGGCCATCCTTGATAAAATATGGTATTTAACACTGTTTGCCTTCCACCAACCTAAGCAATCAAAGTTATTTTAGTTCTCACACTCAATGACAACCCCATCATCTAAATAAACATGAAGCTCGCATTTAACTGCTTGATTAGTGTCTGCTCGATGGAAGTCTCATACTTCCTCTTTCCATATACTAGCCTCCCTTTAAAATTACAAGCACTTCCCAGAACACAACTTGATTCACCTTTTAGACCAATCTTGTCTGCATTATTAGCTATATAATCCTCAGCATACTCATTATAAAGTTCATATAAATTTTGACATACCTCACCAATGTGCATCTATGCAATTTCTCAGAGTACATAGAGTTGAATGCAAAATTTATCATCTTCATTTTATTGCGGGGGTCTAAAACAGCACCTACTAAAATTAAAAGATTACAACTTCCCAATATTTGTCAAATTTTCCTTTCATTCGATTGCCATTTCTTAACATGTGGGTTCCACCAAGAGAATTGTCATCCAACATCTCTTTGATCCCCACAATTTAATAAAAAATAAGTTAGAGGTGGGATATTCTAACCTATGATAATTAAAAATTAAATTAATTTAAGTGACTATAAAGCAAATGAGTTACGAATAATTAGAAAATATGCAAAGTTTAGAAGTAAACCCGATCAATTTCGGCTTGACTAAAAAGCTCAAGAAAAGAACAAACATCCTCTAATTTTGCCCAATCTTCTTGATTTGGATATAAAGTGTAACACGGATCTCTATCTTGAAACCTTGGGAAAACCTTCTTGAACTCTAGTACAGAAGATAACATTGCATAAGTAGCATTCCATCTAGTGACGCAATCTAAAATCAATTTCTTTTTAGGTAAATGCAACTGTTGAGCTATCTTGAACATCACTAATCGATGATGCGAAGCGGTCACATATTTGACACTATCTCTAACCAAATCAATAGTACTTTTAATTTCAGAAATCATATCTTGAACTAACAAATTCAAGATATGTGCACAACAACGCACATGAAAAATTCTTTCACCAAGAGGAAGTTTCTTGGAACTCTGACTAGCTTTCAACATATTAACCAATATATCAGTCGATTATTATCGTTATTGCAACTTTATTTTCAATGCCCCAATCCTTTAAGCACTTATACAATATGTCATGTATGTTTGTCGCTCTATGAGGTGCACATCAATAAAATTAAGCACTTTTTTTTTGATTCCAATCAAGATCTAAAATGACATGTCAAGACCATATAATGTATATCTTGACCGATTTATATAGACACTAACTCTATTGACGCTATCTAATAAGTGTTTCAATCTTTTTTTTTTCAATTTCATAACTTGCTACACAATCATTTCTCACTACATTCTGTGAAATCCTTTCATAATGTGGACTAGCAGCTTTCATGACAATGTTGAACATCTCATATTCTACAAATTTAAATGGCAACTCATGTACCATTATCATATGAGAAATTAATTCCTTATTCCTAGCATGATCATATCTCCAATTAGCAACACTACAAGCACTCACGTCAATGGTACCCGCAATCATGATGGTTGAATTGAAAGATTAAGTTGCCCTTCTCAGCATCCTCCTACCACAATGAAGCAAATGTCACTTGAAGAAGACACCTTTTTCTTTGTAAGCTTATGCTTACAATGATTACATTGTACCTCTCGCACATCATTGAGTTTGATCAAAGTAAAATCATTACATACTTTTTCTTCTTACTTTTTTAGCAAAAGGATCAGCTTTCTCTATCTGACTGTCATCAATTGGAACAATTATGTTTCTCATAGGCATCTTACTACTTTCCTCGATGACCCTACATTAAACTCTCTCATAGGCACCTATAGACTAACAAGAGATCCTATAGATGCATCTTCCTTTGATTGACTAAGACATACCTTCAATATAAAAGTAAACAAAGATGAGCATTTAAAAAATGACATAATAAGAAAAAAAATTAATTTCATATAGCTTTATCTCAAAATGATACCTCAATTGGGATTTTAAAAAAGGGTTACAATCACAAAAAAGGGCTACCAACCTATATAACATAAATTTTGAGTCCATTCGAGATTCCACACAAAAGGTAGCCACCAACAACCATAATCCAAAAAAAGTCTAATCCAAAAGGATCAACAAAGAATCAGCCAGTACACTATAAGGCTCCAAAGATATTGTACACAAGGTGAAAAGAGCAACAAGGAAAAAACTCAGCCAAGCAAGATTCTAAGGACAACTAAAAGTCCTCCAACCAAACTAGCTAAGTAAAATAGCCATAAGGCAACCACTAGAGAATAGCTCACCATAAGTACCCAACAAAGGAAGCCTTCCCAATAGCCAAGAAAAAGTTAAAAAACCAGCAAAACACCACACAACAGAGATTTAAAAGAAGCTCAGCCACCATAGAAAGGCAATACTTACACCTAGCTAGGATGAGTCAAAAAACCAAACTTATCCACCAGCAACTAGAATAATAAGGTAAACAACAACCACCAAGTCAAAAAAAACCAAGCCAACACAGGCTGAAAAGATTGGAATCAATATCACAAGGTAATAACCACAAAATTGATTAGAATTGGTCATAGCAACAACCATCTCAGCATCAGAATCCAACCAAATATTAAAAAAAAATTGAGTCCATTTGACTATTCACAAAATTTTGAGTCTACCAACTGAAAAGCACCACAACCCTGACCAGAAGGTAGGACCATAACCAAGTAAGAGCCAAAAACACCACTAACCAAATAACCACAATGAGACCTAAGCGACAACCAGAGACAAATTGAAAGAGGTGGAAAATATGCAACATATATAAAGAAGCTCAGTATTACCCATGTGATTAGAATTGATCATAGCAACAACCATCTCGGCAAATAACCACCACCAAGTTACTGGTAGAAATAAAGTAGCGATGATTGCGAATGGAAGAAAAATTGAAAGAGGAAAGGCGGAAATATGCAACAATATAGCAAGAAGCTTATTACCCATGTGCTTAGAATTGGTCACAACCATCTCAACCAAATAACCAAATAACCATGAGTTACAACGAGCATAAAGCGATAGCGATTGAACAGGAAAAGAAAAATTGAAAGAGGGCATAAAGTCTCAAAGCTGTCAAACATAAACTTAACATTCTGAACAAAATTCCTCAGAGCCTTTTGTCAAAACAATCGAAATTATTTAGGGCATAAGGATAGCAGTAAACAATGATATAATGGAAATAAACCAATCAAACTTCTCCACAAAGATTTTCCTCTCATTACTTAGAGTTCGACGATAAGTAAATGACACGAACATGATTCCTCTCATTACTCGACATAAACATAAACCGAAAATAATAAATCACTTACCACAAAAATATAACAGTCAAACTCTATCAAGAATCCAAAATCTTTCTCTTTAGCTAGCCTCAAGGGTTTTCTTTGGCCTTAGTTCGAAGAAGCGAAAGGAAGAGAAATGAGGCGATTGTAAGGGAATTAGGGATAAGCGAATAAGAGCCTAAGCCTTACTAGGGTTATCATATCACCTTATCGGGATGGTCCATCATTAAGCGATGAGACGGCGGCCGAAAACGGCGGCGATCGAGCGACGAGTCAGGGAGACAGCGGTCGAATCGGTGAATCTTGATTAATATATATGTAATATTAAAATTAAAATTAAGAAATTTTTATTACAGTTTAAAGTTAAGAAACTTTTATTATATAATATTAAAATTAAATTCATATAAATATACATATATTTTTATTTAATTAATGTTTACATTTTTTTTATAAATGTTAAATATTTTTCTAAACAAGTTTTGAACGAGCTTGTTGTATGTTCATGATCATTAAATGAGCTTGTTCGCGAGTATGTTCGTGAACATTAAATGATATATTGTTCACGATCATAATTGAGCCTTATCGAGCTTCTTAACGAGCTTGTTCATGAACATTAAATGATACTTTGTTCGATCATAATCAAATCGAGCTATGAGTTGTTGAGCTTGTTCATTTACCAATCGTATTCACAAAGTGTTCAAGCTTGTTTGATTAATTAATCAAAGCGATCATGAACGATCTCTTATCGAGCGAACTTGAGTAGCTTGTTGAATGCTTTCGGTTCATTTACCCCAGGGGTTTTATAGACCCCCTATAGGCATAAAAAGGTAAAAATAAAAAAAAAAACTGCCCAAAACCGTTCAAAACGGGCCAAAATGGGTGAAAATGGGCCAAAACGGGCAAAAACGGACGTTTGCTTGTGGCTGCGCAACCAAGCCGTTTCTGCCGCCGTCGCCAAGCTGTTCCATCGCCATTACGTCATTCAGCGACCGAACCTGCTGACCGAACCGCACTACCCGCCGACTGCGATCGTAGAATGTCGACCCGGCCCGCGCCTCGGCCATTCGACCCGTGCGACCAGCACCCCGTAAATGTCTGGATGGGTCCATAACCTCGAAACCTTTACGTGCATACTTTACATTTGCGCCTACACCCGCAGTCATATTCTTGTGCTCCCATGAAGATCTGTTCTCTCAAAATGTAGAGTTAATGGATTCACAAATTTCATTGAAAAATTTGTTATTTTCTAGTATTTGACATATTTATTTTTGGATGATTGAGATAATATCATCCAAAAAATAGAACCGATATGACCAAAATTCTACTAGAGGGAATCTTGATGTCGAAAACAATGATTCTAAATCAAAAGCGAGATCAAGCTCTTATTATCAATCGACTCTTAAACATGGAGTGTTTATAATCAAATCAAGCGTCATGACGAGCCAGATCTAACAAGCCTAAGATCTCTTAATTCCGACTTCATTTGAGCATTCAAATACACAAATACATCAGATGATCAAGGGAATCATTTTGAGCCATCCGGTGAAGGAGTGGTTCGAATTTTGCATGTATTTGCAGAAATGCTACCCCTCTAATCTATAAATAGCTCTTCATTTTTCACATGAGGGGAGGCCCAAGCAAGAGAGAGGAGAGAGCTCTAAAGCTTGAAAATTCTCTAAGCATAATCGTACCACCACTCGACGGTCGCCGACCACCCCCATTGGTTGTCAACCACCGCCGCCGATCAGCTTCCACCGCTGATCCTCGCCGTCGTCAATTTCCGTCGGTCACCATCACGACGACCTTCATTGTCAGTCGTTGATCCCCATTACTCTGCATCATCGATTAGCAACAACGAATGTGACTATATATTGTTGTTATGCGATTCGATTCTCATTATCCTTCTGTATACAATATTGTAATCCTGTATTGGGAAAATTTTGTACTCCAAAACAAATACATAGTGAATGATTTTTACTGAACTAGGCCTCGTGATTTTTTACTCTATTCTTGGGATTTTTTCACGTAAAATTTCAAGTTTTATTGTTAATTCTTTCATTGTCTGTGTGTTTTGACTCACACGAAGTTAAAGTAAACTTTTACTCTACCGTAATTGGTTTTCTAGCACGCAACATATATATATCATTTTATCATATACTAAATAATTATTCTAAGTAAATATCAAATTTAAAAAGTTATATGTATAACGTTAAATATGAATTGAAATAAATTGTATTTAATAGTTATATATAAGTATTGATATGTAATACTAAAATTTATCAAATCAAGCAAAGTCTTAAGGGTATATATATATATATATATATATATAATTAAATAACTCTGTAAGACTAGTATATCTACACAATAAATGGTTAATCCAAATTAGCTCAAATCAAACTTAAAGAATATACATTAAAACTTTGAGACATTAATTGGATGGTCCAATAACCTTGAAATTTGACATACTTATAATCAAATCGAATGGCTCGATGAAACAAACCTAACTGGTTCAAGATCACTCAAATTAGAGGTCATTAAGATAATCAAATCATTAAAAAAACTATTGTGATCAAAGGAACAAATATGGACCGTCCGATAGAGTATTTTGAGATTTTGGCTATACTTATCAAAATGCTCAATTAAGAAACTTATAAATAGTATCTCATTCTTATTATAAAGGGAGAGAGAAAGCTAGAACTGAACTTAAAAGAAAGTTGTAACTGAGCCAAAAGAGAAGTCAGAAGCTAGAAGTTCATTATCACAAGTATCGTCGACCACCGCCTATTATTATCACAAAAAATAGTTATAGCCTCATTGCCATCACATAATTGTTGTAAATAGTTTGTAGAACTCTCATAATCTTGATTTCTCATATACAGCATAATTAGCTATTAAAATTGAATAATTAAAAATAATTAATAGTCTTGATACTCTACTATCGAATTAGTAGGGTTGATAAGATATACCTCCGATGATAATCGTATTGATTGAAAATTTCAACCAGAGGGATTTCTTATTATCATACTATTTGAATCTTCAATATCAAGTCATTTTAATGTCACAATCTAAACAATTATAAAATATTAAAAAATCAAAATCAAAAATATCAATTAAAAAACTTTAAAAAATTCTTCTATCGATCTTCCATATTTATTTATCAAGGTATAATTTAAGAAAATTTTAGCTCATAAAGGAGCCAATGACATGTTATGAATAGGTCTAGGTCCATGAGATAAAATCATAAGGCTCAAGAAAGATTTTGATTTTGGATTTTATCATAGATTTCAATTATTTGATTTAGAATTTGAATTGAGTTTGAGATTTGGTTTGAGAATGTGATCATGGATTGGGTTTAGGCTATAGGATATGCAATTTCTCTAAATCCTCAAGGCAAAGCCTAATCCTATGATTAATTATTCTAAGTCTTTAGGTTTAGATTAAGTGTTCACCTAATCACTAGAAGTGTCTTATGACTAAAAAGATCTTAGCGTCTAGAAGATTCCTAAGTCTAAGAGGTTGTTTTTTGAAAAGAATATAGTATAAAAGAATTTAGTATAAAGGATTACTTTCTGATTATTTGGTTGAGAGTTTACAAATTCACGACTTTGTTTTCGTTGAAAAATATAATGTAAAGTATTTTGAAGGTTTTGATTCCGGCGGCAATGCGATCCACGAGGCGGCAGCAGTGGTAATTGTGCGCGTGGTGATGGTGTGGCGGTGGCGGGTAGCCATCGTCTATGTGGCGGCCAGCGGCATGGCGGCGGCAAAGCGGCAGCGCATGGCGGTGGCGGTGAGGCGATGGCCGGCGGCCGGCGGCGTGTGGCGGCCGACGACAATGATGGCCGCATCACTTTACATTAACTGGTGTATTTGAAATTCACCCAAATCGGGCGAATTTCAAATACACCATTTGTAATGTATTTGGAATACATTACATTATATTAATTTACTTTCGTCAAGCAAAAAAAGTGAAAATCCTTTTTTTTTTGTATTCCAAATTCTTCCAACCAAACAACCCCTAAGAAAAGGTGGTCGAGAGCTCACTTCAAAAGTGAGGTCAACACCTTTCTTATACTCTTTTTTGCTCTTGGTGATTGAATTTGGTCTCAATTAAATCCCAATTGCTTTGCCATTGGGTCATGTTTACATTGATATAAACATAAAAATGATGATCGTGAATACTCCTTCAAAAATGATTCAAACAAATGAACTTAGTACTCACCCACCACTCCTTATGATCCTGAAACCCACCCTGATTGAACTTCTTCACAACAATAACCATCCCAGTCCCTGGCTTGGAATGATTTATGGGATTCTTTGCCCATAGTGGTCAGCAGATTTAGTCAAGTTATTAAAAACATCACCAAGTTGCTATCGATAAGGTTTCATTAGACTTTTTAAGCTTAAGAATTTGGCTAAAAAAAGTTTCACCGCATTACTCAAAGAGACGACATGGCTAGTCAAGAACGTTTTGTTCATTAACAGGAGCCCATTATTAATTCATGAGGACACACTATTTGTTCACGAGAACATATTGTTTCGATTTTAGCGATCATTGTACTCATTATTTAAAACACCTACGCAATATATGATGTGCAATATATCAAATCATTTTATTTGAAAATCGCACACATGAATGTGCAATTATTTGAATTGTGAAGGCCCTGCAAGGAATCAATTTCTTGTTAAGAATAGGGCTCTTCACCTAATTCATTTCCAACTCAAGCCCAATTAACTAGGTGTGCTCTTAAGGACTTTGAGTATCCATAAAGCTTTCAGTACCGTCCAAAGATTTAGGTTCTGCACTTGCAAGCGAGGTTTTTGAGTTCATTTTAATTTTACTATAAGTCCCCCGCATGTCCAATTCAGGCTTAATTTTTGTTCGATTTTGATTCTTTTAATTTTTTTTTTTTGACACAACTCATATTTAAACTTTAGATATTTGGGGGTCTTGAAAACTACAATCAATAACCCATAAAATTAAGAAATAAATCTAAAACTGTAGCGAACATACAATCAGTTCAATCCAGCGCAAATTTCAACCATCTAACTGTTTCAAGGAAATTAGGCAGCTACAATCCAAGATGTGCTCTGCCCAGCAATCCCGAAAATTTCATACCGGTAAAATTGGTTAACTACCCTGTCCTACTGCAATTTATCAGTTGTTTTTTTTTTTTTTAAACAGAGTAATACTCCATACTTGGACGTAATTTTAAAATAAAAAAATATCATGCATCTATTATATGATTTGTTGCATATATCATGTTCAGATTCATACCTGTTTTCTCTTTCATTAGATTGGCTATGACCCGATTCCTTCCTCATTGCACTTTATATTCCAAGCCCACTAATTGATCTCTGTATCTCTTATAAAACCTACCGCTTCTATCCTTCTGTCTAGAGACCCTCAAGTTTCAGGAAGAATGGGTAAACCCACGATATTTCTGTTCTCAACTTGAGAAAGAGCACAGCACAAGAAAATAAGCCAGATGAACATTCTCATAAAGTTTAGGTTAATAGTTATAAGTTTATTGGCAAATTTCATATTTCATTTTGTTGAGGAATAGATTATTGGTAGTTGCATAAACACAGTAAGAGCTATGCTTCTGAAACAAGATAAATCAGTTGCAAAAATATGGTATTGCAACTTGCAAGAGGTTATCTACCAAAATATGGGTTTAACCCATATATTTGCAGCTGAACTAATTCACTTCCCATCAGAATCCATCAAGGTGATTGCATTCGGCTAAGGAACTTGCATAAAATAAGAAGGGGAAAATAAGGTTTGGGCGAAAAGAAAGCTATAAAATGCACAATTCTTCCACAGCAATGTAACCATCTCCTAACAAAAGGTTTTTACTTTACAAGAAACACACTTTTCACTAAAAGAGTAATACGAATATAATAAGCTAAGCATTTCCAGCAGATACAGTTAGATATGTAAACAAGTAAACTACAACTTAAACTGTGGAGTCGATAATAGATTTTCAAAAAATTGCAACATATTTCATCTCCGAGCTCTGCAAGCTTTAAATTGTTTGATGAAAAAATTAATGACCTCCTTCATCGTCACCTTGCGATCTTCCTTGCAATTCCATAGCTCAGATACTAAACATTGACTACTCTTATTATACTCATTTAGCTCAAGCAAAGCTTTCTTCACGGTGTCGTACACATCATCCCCATAATCAATCCATAGACTCTTCAGTTTAGGATTATTTTCATCAATTACTTCCTACATCATTATCATCCAAATTTAGGAACAAATTGATAACGAGCCCTGAATCTGAAATGAAACTGTATATCAATTTCAAATCAATACCTGATTTACACCTTCGTATTTGATGATTTTAAAAGGATGCCATGATGGTTGCGAATCTCTTCGTCCCAACTAGAACACAACTCAGAAGCTTTCATGTTAGCATCTTCAGCTGGGAATTTCTTCTTGCATGCACTTTCGAACGGTTTGATATCAAGATCGCCCATTCTTTTTATTCCAATTAAGGTTGGACCTTTCAATAATTTTGCAAGACCATGATTTTTATGATAGAAAAAAAAAAATCAAAATGTTAACGCATGATAGTTGTGAGAGAAAAGTATCCCCTTACCCCTAAGAATCATACTATTTGGCAGAGAAAAAATATGAATAACAAAGAATCATGCATGGTCAGATTACCTTCTGTTCCTCCATAAGGTTCTTGACATCTTCATCAGCTCTCTCTTTCTCGATTGTTGCCAATTCGATGTTAGTATTCTCTAAAGCAGTCTAAGAAATAAAATATATATTATTATTGTCATATGATTGCTTATGCAAAGGAAAATAACCTGATTATTATATTAACCATGTACATAACATCAATTTATAGAAATAGCAAAAGTAACATTATCTCCTACAATCTAGACCTCTCACATTATTCCATAAATTACCTTTTCTTCTCTAAGTCAATGTTCCTTTTCTCAACATCATTTTGGCCTCATATTTATTAAGTTCTCTGCCGTTGTTCGATCTCTCTCTCTTTCTTTAATTCTAGCTTCAACATATCATTCTTCTTGACAATGCTTTGCATAGTTTCACAAGTTTTCCTCTGAATATTACACATTTCTGGAAGAAATATTTCCAAAAGCACAATTATTACACATAACATGAAATATAACATGAAAAGTTCAAATAGTCCTCTGACCATTCACTTGTGGCCAAGCAACCTTGATTACTCACCTTCATTGTACTCCATCATGTTTGTAAGTGATATCCTCTCACTATACCTGCACTCCATTCCTGCAAGTACTTCTTCACTTCCAGCTTCTTCGCAAGAGCAGCCACTATCATACCATTCTCCCTAGCCTCCTCCTCTGTCAGCTCAGCCACCGTCTTCAATTCACCATGCTTCCAGAATCTTTTGCAACCAGCCTATCAGGATTATAATCATCATGAGCAATCCATCCATATATCCCAATCAAGTTCACACCTTTCTTTTCATTCCAATCCTTTTTCCCTGATCGCCTTGCATTAAAGTGATTTTCAAATGCCATGGCATCCTTTAACACTCTCCAATCCCTATTAAACCAAATCACCGCCTCACCATTACCAGATTCAGGATATCTCTTAGATGAAGCGATGACACTTACCGAATTAAATTCCAAAAAGTGCTTCTCGAGAGGAACCCCTTCATCTTCCATAGTCAAATTGACGAGCACTCCCACCCAAGCCCACGAAGAGATTATCAGTGCTCGAATTAGAACTAAATGATGCTGACTTGGCGGCAGGCGGTGGAGGAGGAGCAGCCTTAACGAGAGCTTGGTTGTTTTGGAGGAATCGAACAAAGCCAAGGTGGTTGGCCTTCTCCTTAGCCTTTATTGAGGTCGAAGAACCTCTTCCAACTGCGTGCTAAAGAAGGCCTCTGTATCGATAGTCCTGCTTCTTCTGACCTGCACAGAAAGGACAACGTAGGGTGCCATCGTGGTTAAGAATTCGGTGATTTCCGGTCTTGAACTTCAATAGGCTTTCTCAGCGTGTCGTCGAGCTCATTCTCTGAGTCCTCTTCGGAGGAGTGACTATCGGCCATTAGGAGGAAGAAAGCATGTTGCTTTCGCGATGGGGGTTTAGGGTTTTGCAAGGAGAGTGACTCCGCGGAAGGTTGGCAACAGTGGAACGATTCCTGAGTTTGATCTAGGTCGGGGTCGTGGGAGAAAATATTAAGGGGCTGTTTTTTTTTTTTTTTTTTGGAGAAATGATGGACTCTCCAGAATTCATTAATAATCAGAAATAATTATAAAAACAATACTGAGTTACAAAATAAGACTTTTAATGATGAGCAAAATGAGCTCCAGGAAAAATAAAAGTGAAGGGATGCCAATAAACTACCTAACTTTACCAAAAAAAATCAGAACTATAAGAAAAAGATAAAAATAATAGCAAATTGGCCAAAAAGAACTCCAAAAGGAGTTGAGCTTAGTAAGACCAGCAAATTAGATTCGAGAAGAACTGGACTCCGTCCAGGGAAGCCCACATCTCGATGAAGCAAAGTTCTGTCTCAAAGATATAGAAGCTCCAGTGGAAGAAAGTGATGGCACAGCTCAATTAATTAAAGGCAAACAAGCATGCTTAGGGAGACTGGCTTCCAGTTGAGTCTCAAAAAGTTGCTGGTTTGAAGACATCTCTAATTGATGTAGCCATAGATTTAGAAAAACAAATGGCCAATTTGGAAACATTAATAGAAAGATTAGTTTCCCTGTGAAACACTTGAAGTAGAGTAGAGAGATAATTAATGTTAGAAATCTCAGCTTTATCGAAAACCAGTAAGTCATCAGCATATATAAGATGTGCATAGGACAGTTGTTTTTAGAGATCGGCATGCAAGATCCTTCAGAGCTAGATTTTTCCATCAACTTGGAGAATGCATCTATAATTATAGCAAAGAGATAGGGGGACAAAGGACAACCTTGTCTCCGATCGAAGGAAGAAGTAAAATACCCTCTCAGTTCACCATTCAAGATTATAGAGTACGGGACTTGATCAATGCAAGCTTCAATCAATTTAATGAAATAATTAGGGAACTTCAAACGATGCAATCTGTGAATGAGAAAATGCCTATTGGCATTATAAAAGCCATCTTAAGAGATTGTTTGGTTTACTAAAAAACTGGCTAGTTGGAATGGAAAGTAGAGTAAAAGAATGTTTGGTTGGGATAAAAAATAAAATAAAGTAAAAGATTGTTTAGTTGGAATGAAAAGTAAAATAAAGTAAACGACTGTTTGATTAGATGGAAAGTAAAGTAAAAGTCCGTTTGGTTGGAATGAAAAATAAAGTAAACTAAAAAACTGTTAGGTTGGAATGAAAAATAAAGTAAATAAAAGATTGTTTGGTTGGAATGGAAAGTAAAGTAAAAGATTATTTGATTAGAATGAAAAATAAAATAAAATAAAAGACTTTTTGGTTGGAATGGAAAATAAAGTAAACTAAATGCTGCTTATGACAAGATATTAGTAACACAAACAAAACATATTTACTTTACTTTATTTTTTATATGATATAAAAGTAAAATAAAGTAAAGTAAATTATTATTAATCTAATATTGAGTAAATATTTAAAGATATTAGTATGATTTTAATTATTGATGTTAAATTTATTTGAAATAGTTAAATAATTAATCTAATATCATATTTAAAATTTATGATTTTTTTATATATTTTAAGAAGAAAATATTAAAGAAAAAACTCAAATTACTAAACTAAAATTGTAATCACATACAAAAATATAACAACTAAGCCGGGTGTCAAAAAGAGTTCAATGTTCACGAGAAACTCATATTTAGGGCTGCAAATAAACTGAGCGTCCAACAGGTTACTCGTGTTTAGAAGGTTGTCTATTAAAATATTATTATTTTTTATCTTTAATAGAAATATTTTGAGGACAACAGCTTGAAAGATTGTCGACTTCAGACAAAAGATAAAATCCAAATGGCAAATGGTAAATTTTTCATCACAAATTCAAACTTTGTGCGAAAGGATCGCAACCCTTTTGTAGAATTGTTGGGAAAACTAAATAAATATTTCTATACTGTTGATGCGAGTTTCTATTGACTGTTGGGGAAAAAAACAAAAAAAAATCATTAATTAATTAATCATCAACTTAATATTTATTAGGCTAATTACATGTTAATTAAAATTTACTAAATAAACTAAACATTAATCATTGCTATAATATTCATTAATTTATTATGAATTAGTTACCTTATGATACTTATAATATATTTTTGAAGTTATACTTAACTTATAATTCCATATGAGTTAATCATTAATTAATAAATGAAATTAGATTAAGTAAAGTTGTAAAATTGAAATTGAAAACATAACCTTAATTCCACGAAATTCTTATAAATAGATCATGCATTTATGAAATATGTTAATTATTATACGAATAACAATATTTAATTCAAATTATCTAATTTGAATGATGAGCATTAAATTATTAGAGATGTATTTTTTTTTCCAAAATCTCCATAAATGAATGCCCATATTATCGTTTTAAAATACTAAGGCATAGAAACTACTTCAAATAGCAATTTTAATATAATTATTAGTCATTATACTTCACCTAATTTCTCACATGTTTTTTTTTCAACTATTTTCTTACATATAAAATTATAAAAGAAGACTCATAATATTGAGTCTTCTTAAAGGTACTATATGATAGATTGGCGGCACATGAATTGGTTTAGTAATTCTAATTAAATTTAAAATAAAAATTAAATAAATCCTTGATCATCATACTAAATTAATTTAAAAAGTAATCAAATCTAAAATAATTAATTTTTATTTTAATAAGATATATGTCATAGTTAAATAATTAGATTTTAAAATAATAATAATATTATTATTATTATTAACTATATATATATATATATATATATATATATATATATATATATATATATATATATATATATATATAAAATTTATAAATTAAACATGGATTTTCAAATATATATTCAATCAAATTCAACCTATTAAATTTATAATTAGAATAGGGTGCTCAAATGAGCTCAAATTAAGCTTAAAAGTTACATATGAAATTTCGAGACACTGACTGGATGATCAAATGACTTTCAAATTTGATGTGCTTATAGTCGAATCGAGCGGCTCGACAAGAGGAATCAAACAAGACTAAGATCACTCAAATCAAAGATCGTTTGTATGGTCAAATCACCAAAAAATTATATATGATCAAATGAATCAATATACATCGTCCAATGGAGTATTTTGAGATTTTGACTATAATGACCAAAATGCCCATCTCTGAATCCTATAAATAGGACCAAGTTCTTGCCATAAAAGAGGTAGAAGGAGCTAGAAGTGAACTTGGAAGAAAGGCAGAGAGTCTAGAAGTTAAGTTTATCACCATGGTCATGGTCGTCAGAGTCACCAACAACAACACCTCAACTACCATCTTTGTAACCTAATTCTGGAATTCTCATTATCAGAATTTCTCACATACAACTTTGTACTCCCCATGTCGGGAAGATTTAAACTATGTACTCCAAAGCAAATATAGTGAAGCATTTTTACTAGGCTAGGGTCCGTGATTTTTTCTACCTATTTTTGGGGTTTTTCTATGTAAAAATTTTGAAGTTCCTTATTCTCTTTTTAACTATCAGCGTGTGTGCTGGATTTCTCAATGAAGCTAAGGCGTGAATTTTATTCTATAAGTTTTTTTAACATGCAGTTTGGTGTCGCGTGGGAAAGAGATTCTCATTACTTTATCATGTCGACAACCAAGTTTCTCGATCGAAACCACCGGTCGGGTGAGGCACTTGACTTTTGAGGAACACATCTGAAAATGGAGGAACATCAAGCTCGGATCCTTTAGCTCTTACTAGACAATCGAGAATGTCACCATAAACTATAAGAAATCAACCCTATAACATGATAGAGTTAATTTTATTGAAGAAATTATTGAAGAACCCTTCATGATCATGTGAAAATTCCTCATACATCATGATATAGATCATGACTATATCATACTCAACTCATGCTTTCGTATTGCGACAAACTTTGAATCCCCCTACCTCTTTGATGGGATTGAATCACTCTCGTTTCATAGAAACAACTCGTAAAGTTATTCAAGATGAATTTTCATTAAGAGATAAACAGTTCATCTCTCATTAGAGTATTCAAAAATCTTCTCTTTTGCATGATATGATTCTTCAATAACCGATTCTGGTGGGGTTTAAACTACCTAATATTGAACCTTATGATGGAACCTCTGATCCTTATGAGTACATCGATAATTACAGAACTATTATGTATATTCAACAAGCCCCCGATGATTTGCTCTGCTAAGTTTTTCCTATCACTCTTAAAGGGCAAGCTCGTCCATGATTTTATTCCCTCCCCCAAGGGACTATTCTCGACTTTGCTCATTTGACTAAACTCTTTGTCGAACAATTTATCTCAAATCAAAGAATCATCAAAGACTCTTCTCATCTTTCTAGAATTAGCCAAAATAAAGGAGAAACCCTCAAAAAATACTTTCGAAGATTCTCTTCAGAAGCTCGTCAAATTCCAGGAGTAGATCCAGCTACTCAGGCATCTTCCTTGGTCTTCCCGGGCCTTTATACTCTTCATTAATGGGAGATACAGGCGATATTACACTAATCTTATTCATCGAATAGAGGCATACTGGCGATGAAGCTAAAGCATAGAAGACAATTTGAGAATAACTCTAAGCATGAGAAGATCTTACAATGTTATTTCAAAACAAAAAAAAATATTCAAAAGATCGACGACATTACGATATACTCCACTAAATACGTCTAGGATGATATAATGGAGAGATTCAATATCTCAAATGGCCAAACCCATTGAGAAATCCAAATGGCAGAAATCAATCAGAATATTATCACTTTCACCGTTTGAAAGGGCATTCAAACTTGCTCATCTAAAGGAAGAAATTGAATGTTTAATAAGACATCTAGGATATTCTTCTGGATCGAGTGAGCATCATCAAAAGGAGATTAGAGGAATCATAGTAAAGAAATTATTGAAATCTTCATTTGTTGCATTCAATAAAACCCCTTAAAAGGCATACCCATGAGGAGGCCTATGAAGAAGCGATCTTGGATAAGGTACTCACTAGAAAAACCTCAAGAAGGCAAGTGGTAGTCAAAGTCTCCTAACCCTCAGGCACACATCGATGGGAAGCTAGTGGACAAGGTCCTCACTAGAAAGACCCTAAGAGAGCAAGTGGTTGATGTGATCTCCACTCATCAAAAATCTTAGAAGGCAAAAGCCTCAGAAAGTAGAGGTATATAAAAATCTCAGAAGGCAAAAGCCTCAGAAGGTATAAGTACATCAAAAATCTCAGAAAATAAAAGCCTCAAAAGGGGTCATTAAAACCTCAAGGTAAAAGCGAGTGTACATCAAAACTTTGTAAATAAAACCTCGGTTCTGGGTACATCATAAATCTCGAGGCAAAAGCTTCAAAAGTGCAAGTGACGAGGAGGATAATCTTGTTGTGATCTTTTATGAGGAATAATCACCAAATTATTTAGAAAATGAAATATCTTCTAGAAGATTATCAAAGTATCACTGTTGGTAGTTGGCGTTACATCATCGGATCTCGTAGTCTCCTGTTGTCAACTGTTGAACCATATGTTAGAGTTCCAATAAAATTAATTTTCTATAAATTATGGGTCTTGATCGCCTTCAAACATGATCGGCGGCGAGGTTGATGCTCTCTCGAGGGAAAACCTCGCTGAAATACGGGATGGCCTCAAACGTCGGTCCAATGAAGAGCGATTGGCAAATCTGAGCATCATCGTATGAACTACAACCCTGATCGCCTCCAAACCCGGTGATCTGATTGACGATCTCTTGAGGCTGGAGTATGACTATGTGATCTCACTCTCTCAGCAGAGCGTCTCTCGAGAAAATCGCGTATGAACTACGCATTGATTGCCTCCAAATTGATTATGAGGATAGAGCCTCTTTTGAGGAAAACATGAGCCTTATAACTTCAAGTCTTGATCACCTCCAAACTCAATTCCGATGAGGAAGGTGAGTTTTCCTTTTTTATATTATACTAGAAAAATGGCTATTAAAATTCTTTTAAAAATAAAATATAAATAAGAAAATGAAGAAAACTCTTCATACACTTCATTAAAAAAAACAACTTTTAACTTCCTAGAAAAAAGAAGGAAATTATTATATTTTAAATAAAAAAATCACATTCCTCGTTAAAAATAAAATTAAAAAACTTTTTATCTTCTTGAAAAGAGAGAGAGAAGAGAAAATTATTAATATTTTAAATTAAAAAAAAACTATTTGTATTTTTCATTTTAAAAAAAATCTCTTTATATGCCTCATTTAAAAAAAGAGAAGAAAAAAAAATTCTTCACATTACTTTAAAAAAAAAAACTTTTCACATTTTTTATAGAAAAAAACCCTTTATATTCTTTATAAATAAATAAAAAAAGTGTGTGTCCTCTCTCTCTCTCTCTCTCTCTCTCTCTCTCTATAAGTCACTCGTCAAAAGAAAAAAAAAAAAGAAAATTAAGGGTCATGGGCCCTTTTTTCTTTCAAATCAAATAGCCACCCAAAAATATATATATAATAATAATATAAAATAATAAAATAAATTATATATTATTATTTTATACATAAAAAAATAAATAAATATTAATAACTAATTAGTAAATAAATAAATTCGATACATATAATATATATCATATATCCTAATAATTTTTACTTAAATTAATTTATATATTTTGAATGAAATGAATTTTTTCATCCAAAATATGAGAAATGATATATTTAAAATTAATAAATTAAACATGGATCTCAATTTAAAACATATATTCAATCAAATTCAACAAATCAATGAGATGAACAATAATCAATTAATCGAAATAATGAGCTCAAATCAAAGTTATATATGAAATTTGAGACACTGGATGATCAAATGACTTTCAAATTTGATGTTTATAGAATCGGTTCGACAAGACAAATCCAACAAGACTAAGTTCACTCAAATCAAGATCGTTTGGGAAATCATCACCAAAAAACTATCTTTGATTAAATGAATCAATATACACCGTGATGGAGTGTTTTGAGATTTTTATAATGACCAAAATGCCCTCTTAAAATCTAAGAATCATTCTTGACAGGGGATAAGAAGCTAGAAGTAAACTTGGAAGAAAGCGGAGAGAGAAGTTCAAGTTTGTTATTGTATCGCCACTATGTCGATTGTCACAACCGTCACACAACTGCCAGCATACTCGTACTCTAAAATTATCTCAAGATTTCACATACAATCTTGTAATCCCTATCGGAAAATTTAAACTTTTGTCTCCAAAGAATATATAGTAAAAAGATTTTAACCGGCTGAGCCCGTGATTTTTTCCCCTATTTGTTGATTTTTTTACATAAAAATTTTGGAGATCTTATTCTTTTTCAACTATCATTCTTGTTGTTGAATTTAAGGTATAAAGTTTTTATATTTATAAGTTTTATGCATATATATATATATATATATATATATATATATATATATATATATATATATATATATATATATATATATATATATATATATATATATATATATATATATAATAGAATTAAATAACTCTGAAGAACTAGTTTATCGACACAAAAAATGGTTAATCCAAATTTAAATTAGCTCAAATTACGCTCAAAGAATATACGTGAAAACTTTGAGACATTAATTGGATAGTCAAATGGCCTTAAAATTTGACATGCTTATAGTTGAATTGAACGGCTCAACGAAACAAATATAACAGGCCCAAGATCACTCAAATTAGAGATAATTAAGATTATCAAATTATTGAAAACCTATTTGTGATCAAGGAACAAATATGGACCGCTCAATATATTGTTTTGAGCTACACTTATCAAAATGCTCCTCTGAGATCTTATAAATAGTAACTTATTATTATTATAAAGGGAGAGAGAAAGTTAGAAGTGAATTTAGAAGAAAGCTATGAGTGAGCGATAAGCCAGAAGCTTCAAATTCGTTATCACAAACATCGCCGACCACTACCTATTATCATCGCTGAAAATAGTTATAGCCCAACTATTATCACATTATTTTGGTAATCTGATTCTGGAACCCTCATAATCTTGATTTCTCACATACAGTCTTGTAATCTCATTATCAGTAAAGTTAAAATTTTATAACTTAAAACAGATATAATTGAATATTTTGATTAGGCTAGGTTTTATCATTTTTTCTCACTTTTTAAATATTTTTCACATAAAAATTTTATAATTTTTTATTCTCTTTTTAATTATACATGTATGTGCTCAATTTTGATATAAAATTAGCGTGAAGTTTTACTATATTTCTATGAGTTCTCCCGCACACAACAAATATTTATTTTTACGTTAAATGACTATATATAACAGTTATAAATAAATGTATTAATTATGGTCAAATTAATTGTTATATATATATATATATATATATCAGTTATATAAAAAATATTAAACATTATTAAAATAAAAAGAAAATAAATCAAAACCAAATCTCATCCGTATAGCACGAAAAAAAAAAAATATTGAGTCCGCGTAGCTTTTCTGCGCAATCTCGAGTGACACATATCCAGCATTTTAATTTCTCGTTTTAGCGCTTAACGGTGCGTCGGATGAACAATGGGCCGGCGCATTCACGTTTACACCCACTTCGTTAACGGGGAGAAGAATCATCGTTGGAATGCGTGAAAAATTTAAAAGAAATAGTCAATATATAGATTCAGGGTTTATGGTGTATTTTTTTTCAGGCAAACTGAGCTCAGAGAGAGAAATAGAAAATCTCATTTCCTTTTTATAAAAAAAATCATGAAGATGGAGAACGAATTTGGAAATTATGGCCTTGAGGAAACAACGACCAATTTAGTTGAGGATGTTTTAAATAAAAATTCATCGGTAATTTTTCTCAACCATTGTATACGTATAATTTTTTTACGATTTGTTAGTGATAGTCCTTAAAATTCTTTTATTTAATGTATATTTTCTACACTATTTGGAGTTCAGAGGGCTTTCTTATTTTAGAGCTTTTTCATGGGTACTACGTAATCTCATGAAGTCTTCAATTTCATATTTTTTGAGTTCCTGGCCTATTTGGATAGAATATATTCATTAGATTCTATTAGAAGTAATTTGAAGGCTATTTGGTTAGTTTTTAGGGGAGTTTTGCATATGTACACTATGTACTCTCATGAGAGTACATAGTATTTTGCATATTTTTTCCCACTTTTTTTGGCATGGTTTTTGGGATTATGTTTATTACATTCTATTGGAAGCAATTTGGATGTTGTTTGGATGATTTTGGGGGATTTTACATCGTACTCTCCTCTCATGAGAGTACAGAACATTTTCTCATATTTTTGCAGTTTATTTTGCTCGTATGGAGAGAATATGATCATTACATTTCATTAGAAGTAATTTTGTGGTTGTTTTGTTAATTTTTATGGGAGATTTTCATCTATACTCTCTGTACTCTCTCTACTCTCATGAGAGTACAGAGCATTTTGCTAATTTTTTTTCCATTTTTTTGGCCTATTTGGAAGAAATATGTTCATTGCAATCTAGTATGAACAATTTGGAGGCTGATTTATTTATTTTTAGGGGAGTTTGCATATGTACTCTCTGTACTCTTATGAGAGTACATATGATTTTATTAATTTTTTCTAGTTTCTTTAGCCTGATTGTTGAGATTATGTTCATTACATTCCACTGGAAGTAATTTTGAGCTTGGATGGTTTTGGGAGTATCTTGAATCATTCTTCTCTATACTCTGTGAGAAGCATTTTACTAATATTTTTCTACCTTTTGGCTGTTTGGAGAAATATGTTCATTCTGAATCCATTTATGAATAATTTGGTATTAGTTGTGTTATTTTCATCCTACTCTCTCTCTTTCTATACTCTCTGATTAGAGAGCATTTTAATAATATTTTCTATTTTTTTGGCTGTTTGGAGGAAATATGTTTATTATATAATCCATTAGAATTTTAGGTTGATTAGTTTTTAGAGAGTTTTGCTTACATGCTCTCTGCACTCTTTATGCTCTTTGTACTCTCTGCACTCTATCTCATGAGAGTGCGATTTTCATTTTTCCACTTTCTCGGCTGTTTGGATAGAATATGTTCAGTAGATTCCATCAGGAATAATTTGGAGGCTGATTGGTGATTTTTAGGGGTGATTTGTATATATACTCTTTGTACTCTATGTACTCTCTATACTCTATCTCATGAGAGTGCAGTACTTGTTAATATTTTTCCACTTTCTTGTGTTTGGAGGAAATATGTTCATTACAATCCATCAGGAAAAATTTGGAGGCTGATTGCTTAGTTTTTATGGGAGTTTTGCATCTGTACTCTCTGTACTCTAAGAGTACAGATGATTTTTGGCCATTTTTCCAGTTTCTTTGTCTGTTATTGAGATTATGTTCATTCCATTAGTAATTTGGAGGCTATTTAGATGGTTTTAGGAGTGTTAAATTACTCTACTCATGAGAGAGGAGGATTTAACTCATTTTTCCACATTCTTTGATATGTTTGGATGGAATATGCCATACATTCCATGAAGTAATGTTAGGCGAGATAGGTTGGTTTTTTAGGTGAGATTTGCATCTGTATCATACTCTTACTGATGATTTTGATCATTTTTATAATTTCTTTGGCATGTTTGGAGGAAATATGTTCATTACATTCCATTGAATAATTTGGGGCATGATTAATTTATTTTTAGGGTAGTTTTGCTGTACTCTTTGTCTCTTGAGATGCAGATGATTTTCATTTTTTTAGTTTCTTCAGTTGTTGAGATTATGTTCATTACATTTCAATGGAAGTAATTTGGAGGCTGTTTGGATGATTTTTGGGGAGTGTTGAATGTATTCTCTGTGAGGAGATTTACTCATTTTTTCCACTTTCTTTGCTTTGTTTACATCCATCGATGTACTCTCATGATAATACATATGATTTTGGTCATTTATTATAATTTTTTGGCATGTTTGGAGGAAATAAGTTCATTACATTCTATTAGAAATAAGTTCAACATTCCATTATCTTAGAAACAATCGAGGCTTATATCTAGAGTGAGATATTGATAAACCAAGATAGTCCCAAGGGATAGGTTTAATAAACCCCAAATGATTGTTGAAGACATATCTAACTAACGTAATACAATTTAGAAAACAAATGGCCAATTTGGAAACATTAATAGAAAGATTAGTTTCCTTGTGAAACACTTGAAGTAGAGTAGAGATAATTAATGTTAGAAATCTGTTTCTGAAAAACCAAGTCATCAACATATATAAGATGCATAGACGGTTATTTTTTAGAGATCGTGTAAGATCCTTCAGCTAGATTTTTTCACCAACTTGGAGAATGCATCCATAATTATATCAAAGAGATAGGGGGGACAAAGGAACTAAGAAGTAAAATACCCTCTCAGTTCACCATTGAGATTATAGAGTGCGGGACTTGATCAATGCAAATAATGAAATTACTAGGAACTTCAAACGATGCAATCTGTGAATGAATATGTCTATTGGCATTATAAAGCCATCTTAAGAGGTTGTTTGGTTGCCTTAAAAACTGGTTGGAATGGAAAGTAGAGTAAGAGAATGTTTGGTTGGGATAAAAATAAAATAAAGTAAAAGATTGTTCGGTTGGAATGAAAAGTAAAATAAAGTAAAAGATTGTTTGATTAGATGGAAAGTAAAGTAAGGGGTTGTTTGGTTGCCTGCATTTGGAATGCACTGCATTCCAAATGCACGCTTTTGAACATTTCAAGCATTTGGTTGCAAGTAAAGTAAAATTTTAGTGTAATGTAATGCATTTCAATTGATAATTCCAAATACACCGCCAATGTAAAGTGATGATCGGGCCGATCGCCGCCTCACATGACGCCGTTGTCATTGCCGCTGCCACGCCGCCGCCCGTCACGCCTCCAAATTGTTCCTAATCAGAATGAACATATTTCCTCCAAACAGTAAAAGAAAGTGAAAAATATTAAAATGCAGACTCTCATGAGAGCAGAGTACGACGAAACAACACCCTAAACCAACCAAACAATCTCCAAATTATTCCTAATGGATTTGTAATGCAAATATTTCCTCCAAAAAGTCCAGAAAAAGTGGAAAGAAATTAGCAAAATGCTATGTACTCTCATGAGAGTATAAAGTGATTCAAGACTCTAAAACCATCCAAACTACCTTCAAATTACTTCCAATAACGAATCTAACATAATCTCAACAACCTAAAAGAAATTGAAAAAATGGAAAATTATCTCACTCTCAAGAGACAGAGTACAGATGCATAACTCTCATAAAAACCAAGCAATCAGCCTCCAAATTATTCCTAATGGATTGTAATGAACATATATCCTCCAAACAGGCCAAAAAAATTGGAAATAAATGGTTAAAACTATATGTACTCTCATGAGAGTATAGAGAGTACAAATATAAAAAAAACTCCTAAAAACCAAGCAATGAGCCTTCAATCTGCTTCTAAAGCCATGTACTGAGCATATTATATCCAAACAGGGATAGAAGTCTTTTAAAAAAATGTCAAAATGGGTTGTAATCTCTAAGAGTACAAAGAGTATATATGCAAAACTGAAGCAAACAGCCATAAATCAACCTACAAACAAATTCTATTGTCATCGACTGAACATACTATCCCTGAACAGCCACAAATTCATCATGAAATAGCACCAAACATCCTACTATGTGATATACTAAACATTTTACAAGGCTAAACAATTCAAAATTTTGAAAATAATATTATCGTGATCAGAGAGAGTACACATGCAAAATATCTCCAAAAACTACTAAAACACGTCTCGTTCATTTAAAGAACTCAAATGTTCCAAATGTTCACCTACTGGACGGTGAGAAGAATAGAAAACTCTAAATTCATTAAAGTCGAACGATTTCAGAAATACCTCATATACTTCCTAATATCTCAATTTTAATTTGCAAGATTTGCAAATCATCGAACGCGGACGTCGCCGATCGAGAGAGAGTCGAGTGAAAAATTCTTTCGTCGAAAGAAAGCCCTAAACTGTTCTATGACGAAGAATGTCGAACGACGCACATCTCATTTTTCTTCTCCCGCTGTTTGAACGAGACGAGCCGGGTCGGGTCAAGGTAAGCGTAAACGGCGTCGTGAATGCGCCGTCCAGTTATAACACCGTTAAGCATTAAAATAAGAAATTAAAATGCTGGGCAAGCGTCAGTCAATGATTGGAATCTGCACGTAAACCTCTAATATTTTTTCTGCACACCCTTCTACGAGTCCTTCCGTTTGTCATATTAGGAAAAAGAAAAATTTGTAAAAATTCCTCCCTCCTTTCCCTCATTTTGCTCAGCAGACCTGCCGCAGCTCTCCGATATTCCCTCCGCCTACTCCACAAGTCATAACCCTCTCAGCTCCTTCACTCGTTTCCAAACTCGTAATTCTTCTTCCTCGCTCTCGTCTCTTCTACTCAAGGTAGCCGCAGCTCACCGATTTCATTATCTCGCAAAACCCATTCCTTCTCGTCTCGAGCTCCGCTTCTCCTACTTGTCCGAGCTCCAAGCACGGACAGACTCTCTCAGGTCAATACCCGCAACATCTCCAAGCCACAATAGTAGTCTTCTGTCTCTTCACTCAGAAAACGCAAGCTTAGTATCCCAAACTCTCTCGATGGCACAAGCCGTGGAACCCCGATTTACCCCTCCGACCCTATCCTCTCAGACGGCGCAAGTTACCATCCCAACCTGATCTCACGCCGTTTCACAAACCGCACCACATACAAGCAGCTCGCTTATTAGTCGCACTCATATTTCTTCTTCCCATCACTCTCGGTTTTCACACCAAAATCCCATGTTCAACCCTCCTGCTTTTGACTTCTTTGTTGAATTCTACACGTGAATATCACTTATATCCTCTTAGCTTCTCACTAATTCCCTCATTTTCTTCTATTCCACTAGGAAAAAAGCAGCAGCCTACCTCCCGTCCAGCTCCATCTTAGCACTTCTCATCCATATCATCTCCTCTCTCACAAATTACAGTGACTGAACCCATCTCCCCTCTGCTATTTTTGTCCTTTCTTTCATTTTTTTTCTACAAGAAAAAAAGAAGAGAATCAAATCAGATCACTTACTCTCCCTAATAATAGAGAACATATTCTTTAAAATCATTGTCCCGGTTGTTAATCATCGTCATTATTCAATACAAGGGTAAGGCTTGAATGTGTGATTACATACTTGTATTTATTTTTATATAGGTGATCGAAGACGTCACAAATATCCAATAGTATATAGAGGGTACGAAGACTCCATCATAGCATCATGAGATATCAACCGCTACACTCAATAGAGCATACCGAGTAGATCAATGCATCCCCTATACCGAAATGACACTAGATTTGGGCCAAATTTCAAGACTTAAAAAAATGGGAGAGGAGGGAGAACCAAAACTCACATAAAAGCACAAAATGGAATAATATAAAATTAAATTTAAACTAAATTAACTTGCAAAAGAAGTATAAATGTGAGTATTAAATAAATAAATAAATAGGCTTGTTGCATGCAGGAAGATTCAAATCGGTAGAGTAGAGAAATTCAATGTCTTAGTGTTTCATACACACAACAAAAAATTTTGAGAGACATCAGAATTTTTACGTGGAAAACCCAATAAGGGAAAAACTATGGAGCCTAATCCACTTAAAAATAATTTCACTATATTAGTCTTGGTTACAATCATTATTCTTTCTACAAAGTTAGAGAAAAATAGCTTACAATAGTAAGTTTTGTGACAAGCTTCATTGGATTAGCGCTTGGGCTTGAGGATTTGACGACATAACTATTGAGAGATGATCGGTGGCCTAGTAGGTAAGGACCGGTGGCCGACAAATCTGCGACTATCGGCGGTACCGGCAATCGCCACCGCGGCGGTTGGTATTAATTCGGTGATCCGACGGCGTCGTGATCGGACCAACCGCGGACGGCGGCGATCCGGCCACACAATGACGATAATAAACAGTGGTACGGCCGGCTCGGATCGGTTATCCGGGCGACCGGTAGTGTCGGCAGCGCCGGCAATGATCGGTGAAGGCTTCGGTCAACGACGGCTTATCTAATAGCTGAGAGCCGCGGCGGCGGTTGCTGATCCACAGCGCGGACGGCGGTAATCAATAGTGGCGCTAACGGCGACGCCGTTGACCGTGATGATCGGTGACAGGTAGTGTCAATCGCTATCGCCAATGGTGGCGATGGTCATTGGCTCGATTATGCGATGCATTCTTCAAGCTTAGAGCTTGCCCCTTTACCCCTACCCTTTATGTCAAGAATGAGAGCTATTTATAGATTATGGAAATGACATTTCTATAGAAAAAATCTAAACCACTCAATTGGACAGCTCAAAATGATACATTTGATCATCTAATCTATTTTAAGTATTTGAATGCTTAAATGAAGTCAGAATTAAGAGATTTTAGACTTGTTAGATTTGAGTCATCAAGATGCTCGATTTGACTACAAATATTTCATATTTGATATGACCTTGAAAATTCCTCTAGTCGAAGCACGAATCTTGATGCCGAAAGCAAGCTGATCAGAAATTGAAACTGGTCGAGATCAAGCACTTAAAATATCAAAACATTGAGACATCGCTTAAATTCCTAAAAGCTCTCAATATGAAGTGTTTATAGTCAAATCGAAGGCCTCGAGCTGGTTCCAACAAGCCAAATATCTTACAATTCTGACTTCATTTGAGCATTCAAATGCACAAAATACATCATATGATCAAGGGGATCATTTTGAGCCGAAGTGGAGTGGTAATGGTTTTGCATGTATTCTGTAGACTCCACTCCTCCAATCTATAAATAGCCTCTCATTCCTCATATGAGGGGAGGCCAAGTGAAGGAGAAGGGAGGCCAAGCAAGAGAGAGGAGAGAGCTCTAAAGATCCCCAAGCACAATTGTGCCGCCACCACCTGCCAACCGCCCCGGCCGCCTCCACGATCCTCGCCATCATGTCAATCTCGCTGGCCATCATGACGACCTTCATCGCCGATGTTTCGATGTTCACCATCATCTCGCTACCACTAGCAATTATTACCACCAACGTGACTACCAGTTGTTGTTCTCATATACTTTCAATCGATCGGAAGATCTTGTACTCAAAACAGATACATAGTGGAAGCTTTTACTGCCAGACCGTGATTTTTTCCCTCTTTTTGAGGTTTTTCACGTTAAAATTTCTGGTGTCTTCTTGTTCACTCTTTAAATACCTGTGTGGCCGGATTTCACAACAAGTTTAAACTTTACTCTCTACGAATCGGTTTTCAAAGCACAAATGCTTATTGCTGTGGAATCTTGATTCCCATTATTTCATCTTGTATGATGACCAAGTTTTCCAACAAAATCAAAACCACCATCGAGGTGGAGCATTTCAAGCTTTTAAAGAGCGAAGTTTAAGAATGAAGATTCATCAAACTTTGTTCCTTCAGATTTTGTCTAAACTGGGGCAACTCTTAATCTCTAAGATCGCCATGTTAAGCATCTAATTGATTACCATCCCAAGAAACAAGTTAAAGTTGGAGGATATTTCAACATTAAGAAGAGATATAGTTTTTGCAAAATTATGATTTTCCAATCATACTCATGGAAAACAAGGCCAAGGTTAAGGAGCAACTTTGGCTACAATCACAAATAGATGTTTTAATCGACCTCTTCCATGCAGGTTAATGTCATCGAGCAAAGACTCTGACAAACAACCTAGGATGGGTCAAAAGGTCCTTAGTGGACTTCCTACGACCTCTTCCATGTGTTAACGCCATCGAAAGCAAAGACTCGAAACAACCTAGATGGGTCAAAAGGTCCTTGGTAGATTTCCTACTCTTCCACACAGTTAACGCATCGAGCAAAGACTCGACAAACAACCTAGGATAGGTCAAATGGTCCTTGGACTTCCCACACCTCTTCCATACAGTTAACGCCATCTAACACTCGACAAACAATCTCGATAGTCAAAATCCTCTGGGCTCAACCTCTTCCATAGTTAACGCCATAACACTGACAAACAACCTCGGATGGGTCAAAGATCCTCAGCGGATTCAATTCAACCTCTTCCATACAGGTTAACGTCATCGGGTAACACTCTGACACACAACCTCGGATGGGTCAAAGATCCTTAGCGGATTCAATTCAACCTCTTCCATACATGTTAACGTCATTGGGTAACACTCGACAAACAACTCGGATAGTCAAAATCTTCGGATTCAATTCAACCTCTTCCATACAAAGTTAACGCCATCGCACTCGACAAACAACCTCGATGGGTCAAAATCTAATTCAATTCGACCTCTTCCATGTTAACGCCATCGGCAAAGACTCGACAAACAACCTAGAATGGGTCAAAAGGTCCTGGTGGACTTCCTATGACCTCTTCCATACAAGTTAACGCCATCGAGCAAAGACTCGACAAACAACCTAGATCAAAAGGTCCTGGTGGACTTCCCAAGACCTCTTTCATAGTGTTAACGCCATCTGCAACACCATGACAAACAACCCTGATGGGTCAAAATCCTCGGATTCAATTGACCTCTTCCATACGTTAACGCCATCTGCAACACTCTAACAAACAACCTGGATAAATCAAAAGGTCCGGTGGACTTCATGACCTCTTCCATAGTGTTAACGTAACACACCGACAAACAACCTGATGGGTCAAAATTCTCGGATTCAAATCCTCTTCCATAGTGTTAACGCCATCTGCAATAACTCTAACAAACAACCCTGATGTCAAAATTCGGTGGATTCAATTCAACATCTTCCATACAAGTTAACGCCATCGGGTAACACTCAACAAATAACCCGGATGGGTCAAAGATCTCGATTCATAACCTCTTCCATACTGTGTTAACGCCGCAACACTCGACACAACCTCGATGGGTCAAAGATCATCGCCGGATTCAATTCAACCTCTTCCATACTGCAACGCCATTTGGGTAACACTTAACAAACAACCTTGATGGGTCAAAATCTCGCGATTCAAACCTCTTCCATACGTTAACGCTATGGTAACACTCAAACAATCTCGGATGGGTCAAAATCTCGATTCAATTCAACCTCTTAGGTTAACATCATCGTTAATATCATTGAGTAAACACTAACAAACAACTGATAGTCAAAATCTCAACGCGCTTATCCCGCCGACTACCGACGCCAGTCACCATTGTCGACTACATCGCTGCCGCCGCCATTACAATCACGCATCACCGCCAATTATCACCGATAATTTTTCCGGTATCCGCTGACTACTGACATTGCCGCTATTTGCTGATAACCTCTGCCGCTAACCTTCGGTGCCACTGCCGCTGACTACTTTCCTCGGTTACCGCGGCCACTATCACGGTGAATCTTTGGTTATCACTATTGCGCTGGCTATCCGGCTGACACGATGCTGCCGCTGCTCGTTGACTACGGTTGGGCTGGTTGACTCTGCCGCTAATTGCCATCGCTGACCACATCGACGGCCGCTAACTACCATCTGAATATCATCGCTGATTACCCGAATCGCTGCGGTTATCTCGCTGACTACTGACGCGGCTCATGATTACTGGTTGCTACATCGCTGATTACCTATGCCGCCAACCACTGCTGCTACCATCACCGGCATTTCGCCGGTTAAGAACGCTGCCGGTATCCGCTGACCATTGCACTTGTTACCGCTGAACCCGGGCTAATTAAACCATCTGGGTTATCGCTGCCACTACTGCCGCTACACTACCGACCATCGCCGGCATCTTTCACTACGCTGCCGCAATTGCGACTACTGTCTGCCGCTGATACACCGATAAGCCGCTAACCATCACACCGACCACTGCCGCTGGCCATCGCTGACCATCGGTAATCAGGTTACTACCATCGTTGGGTTATATCTCGCTGACCACGCTGCCTCCATCGTCGAGCATTGCTCAACCCGCTCTCCGGCGCCTGATCGCTTCAACCCGGCCGGTCCGACGAGGTCGAAGACCTTTCGGGAAAAGCGGAGCTTGCATGAATTACGGTCTTGATCCCAACTCGGCGGTCCGACGAGGTCACACCTCTTCGGGAAAACTGAGCTTGCCATATGAACTACGTCTTGATCGCCTCGATCCCGGGCCGGTCCGACCAGGCAACACATCTTCGAGGGAAAACTAGAGCCTTGTCGACATGAACTATGGATCTTGACCCGGCCGGTCCGACGAGGTTAGTTAACACCTCTTTCGAGGGAAAACTGAGCTCACAGATGAACTACGGGTCTTGATCGCCTCCGAACAACCTTCTCTCAAGAAGAATCGAATGTGCCTTCTCTCTTTGCCCTAGGGGGCTTTTTATAGACCATTTTTAGGGAAAAAAGGGTAAAAAAGTGTCCAAAATCGCCCAAAACTACCGAAAAATCGTTCAAAACCGCTTCAAAACGGTAAAATAAAACGGACGTTGGCTCAGAAGACGCTTGCTCATGCGTCATGAAGGCAAGACACGCTGGTCCGCTTAACCGCACGTCCATGTTCATTGTTCAGGCTGGCCCGCCGTCTGCCTGGACCCGCCGCTTCGCCGTCAGCTGGACCACGCGTGCCAGAAATCAGCCGTGCGACCCACACTCCGCTTCAGCGACGAATCATCCCACTCGGCCCGCAGATAGCCCGCCGCGCCACACGCTGACTGACGCTCGCTACTCAGCCTCACAGTTCGCGACCGCTGATCGCTTTCAAATTCGCTCATTGTCAAAAACCGCACCATCCACCCTTTCACTGCTTATTCGACCACGCAGCGCAGACCTTTCTTCACTCTATAAATTATTAATGAATTTCTTGACTGCTCATAATCCAACCCAAACCTTGTGCCCGAACGCCAGAAATGTCCGATGGGTCCCAGAACCTCAAATTTTAGCCACATACACATATTTGTGGTCGCTTCATTCGTAGTCATAATCTTGTTTTACGAAGATCGTTTTCTCAAAATATGTGGTTAATAGCAGCACAAGAATTAATTTTTGAAGTACTTGGCACATATATTTTTTGATGATTGAGATAATATCATCCAAAAATGGGCAACCGATATGACCTTGAAAATTCTCTACTAAGCACGAATCTTGATCAAAGTGATCGTAAATCAAAGAGATCAAAATATCATTGGAAACTTTGAGACATCGTTAAATTCTTAAAAGCTCTCCAATATGAAGTGTTTATAATAAATCGAAGGCCTCCACGAGCCTTCCAACAAGCCAAATATCTTACAATTTTGACTTCATTTGAGCATTCAAATGCACAAAATACATCATATGGGGATCATTTTGAGTCGTCCAAGTGAAGGTTTTGCATGTATTTAAAGAGACGCCACCTCCAATCTATAAATATCCCTCATTCCTCATGAGGGAAGGCCAGGAAGGAGAAGGAGGCTCTAAGAGAGATCCTCCAAGCACACCAGGCCACCACTGACGTCATTGCCAACCGCCACCATCACTCTGCCACCGATCCTCGCCGTTGTCCACTCTTGCCTCCATCATGAAGACCTTCATCCGACGATGTTTCTCGATATTCACCATCATCTCTACCACAAGAATTATTACCAATTAACGCGACTACATAGTTGTTGTTCTCATATACATCAGAATCCGTTATCGGAAGATCTTATACTCAAAACATACATAGTGGAAGTTTTTACAAAGCAGCCGTGATTTTTTCCCTCTTTTCGAGGTTTTCCACGTTAAAATTTATGGAGTCTTCTTGTTCACTCTTTAAATACCTGTGTGTGTGCTGGATTTCACAACAGCAAGAAACTTTTACTCTACTGAATGGTTTTCAAAGACGAACAATATTTATGAGTTATTTAAGGATTTGACTGATATCCCAAAATTTTTAACTATATTTTGAGTGCTTGATCCGGGCTAGTCTGGATTCAAAATCAGATTACTCTATATCTAATTAAGGTATTTGATTGCAATTCTATGATGATCAAAAGAGAGTTTGAAATATTAAGATTTTGAATCTAAGTGATATTCATATACATCAAGATTCGTACTTTAGTTAGGAGATTTTTCAATGACATATCAAGGCTTATAGGAATTTTAAATAATTTGAAAGCTCGTACAAAATTTGAGCCAAATCTCTTGCTTCCCCTATTGAACACTTGAAATTTCAAGCAAATTAAGGAAATAAAATGGTAAAATGAATAGTCTTATGTCTTAATTTATGAACTTAAAATGCATCTTTGTGGGGATCATATTTGAATAAAATATTATTTAAAGTATGGGATGAGTAGATAATAATCTCCATATATGTCATAAGTCAAAGTCGCCTACAAATCAAATTCGACGGACTTGATGACAACGCGCAAATTGAGGCTCAAAATGCACCTGACATCACCAAAATAATCAAACGATCTTCGACGAACTCCCATCACGCTCAAAATATTAAATTTGCTCGTAATATAAATATCAGATAATCTAAAGAAAGAATCGATCAAGATCGATATAAATCTACCGACGCATATCGAGGAAGGAGTCGCGAAGTCGAACAAACTCCGTTCACAAAACGGATTGTGTCATTATTCCAAAACACTGAAATTATCTAGAATAGACATCCAATTTAACTAAAGTTATCGTACTTAAAATTTTGTTGAAATTAGCACGCATTTTGAGTAAATCTATTTAATTGCGACCAATCATTGCCTCCGAAATTGCAGCCGCCCATCACCATACATCCACCTCTCATTTGGCTAATAAGGAGCCACCACATCACCTACCCCATACCACCTCATTTAATTAAACCTTATCCCTCCTGCTGTAGGCAAAAAGTTAAAAAAAAAAAAAGGGTTTTGTTTCTCGTTCTCGAGCACAGCAGCTACCAGAACTGCTCCTCTCTCCTCATCTCTTTAGCTTTCTCCATGAGTTTCTCCATTGGCGAGCGGTAGGTTTGAGTATTCTGAGTGATATTGAGTGCAAAAGTGGAACATAAACTCAAATACGGTGACATTGTGTTGTCAAAATTCGATCTTTATCGATTTCTACTGGTTCTCCGCTTTTTGCCTCTTGTTTGATTCGGTCTTCTCAGGTTTCCCAGCGCCGGATCTCGAGAGCCATGCTACCTTTCATCTCCCACACAGTGAATGTGAGATATTAATCCTTGCTCTCAGAATGGCGTCGGCGGACACCCCCGTGAAGCTCGCCGACCGCAGAAATGGCAAAAAGGACATCATTTCATCTTCCTCAGCTGGACCTTTTGCTAACACCCCAGCTCTAGGAGAGATGGAAGACGTGCTATATAACGAGCTCTGGTATGCTTGCGCGGGTCCACTGGTGATTGTCCCTCGCGTGGGGGAACTGGTGTTCTATTCCCTGCAGGGACACATCGAGCAGATGGAGGATTCTACGAATCAGATGGTTGGCCAGCAGATGTCAGTCTATGACCTCCCGTCTAAAATCTTTTATCGCGTGGGGAATGTTGATTTGAAGGCTGACTCAAATACTGATGAAGTTTATGCTCATATAACTCTCTTCCCTGAGCCAAATCAAGACGAAAAAACTGTGGAGAAGGAGTCATTGCGACCTTCTCCCCCAAAGCCTCATGCTCATTCGTCTTGGAAGACTCTCATTGCATCTAATGCCAGTATGCATGGGGGTTTCTCTGTCTTAAGATGCCATGCTGATGAGTGTCTTCCTCCCTTGGACATGAGTGGGCAACCTCCAAGTCAGGAGCTAGTGGCCACTGATTTGCATGGTGTTGAATGGTGTTTCCTCCATATCTTTCGCAGACAACTGAAAATACATCTTCTATAGAGTGGTTGGAGTGCCTTTGTTAGTTCTAAAAGGCTTGTTGCTGGTGATGCTTTTATTTTTCTGAGAGGTGAAAATGGAGAACTTCGAGTGGGAGTGAGAAGAGCGATGAGGCAACATACCAATATTTCATCCTCAGTCATCTCTAGCCACAACATGCACCTTGGTGTCCTCGCAACTGCATGGCATGTTGTTACTACTTGAACAATGTTTACTGTTTACTACAAACCAAAGACAAGCCCTTGTAATTTCATCATTCCATTTGATCAGTACATGGATTCTTTAAAAAAAAGAATATTCAATTGGCATGAGGTTTAGGATGAAGTTTGAAGGAGAAGAGGCGCTAAAGCAAAGGATCACTAGTACAATAGTCGGCATAGGAGGCGTGGATTCAAGCAATTGGAGTGGATCAAAATGGTGATGTCTAAAGGTGTGATGGGATAAGAATTCTTTTGTTCCTCATCCTGAGAGAGTTTCCCCTTGGCAAATAGAGCCATGTGTGAGTCTTCCTTCTGTTAAACCCTTACGACCATCAAAACCAAAGAGGCCTTGATGTTCCTGGCATTGAACCTGTTGAATCAGATCCTTCAACAGTTAAGGTTGATCAGAATCTTAGTAATGGTAATCCTGAACAACAGCTTTATTGCTCAAGTGATTGCGACGGTGATGGCATTATTAAAGCTAATGATCCATATGAAGAGCCAGAGCCAAAATGAAGGCTAGTGACAAACCCACCTCCAGTTTTCAGAACTGTACAACAACCCAAAATTGTTATGCAGCCTCCAGCAGCAGGACATGTGTTTGACTTACATGCTTAGAAGTGAAAAAGACTCTACCAAAAGAGCGGGATTGAATACTATGACTGCAGTGTCACATAACACTGATCGTTATACTCAATAGAGCTGATAAGAAGGCTAGACAGACTCCTGATGTAGCCCCCTATATGGGGAAGACATCAGGAGGTTTCCAAAATACGGATTGACATAGAACTTAATTAATTTAATACAAAATGAACTCTAAGCTCAAAATAAAAATTTGAATTGAAATTGCAAGCGTTTGAAGACCTCATTATGCCAAGAGAAATGAGTTTGAATACCCACTCTCGAAGAGTGGTGGTTTGAAGACTACTGACCGCTGTCATGAAGACCACATCGGCAAGAAGGCGGTAGTAGCTCACGATTTTATACGGGATGACGTCGAGTACAATTTGACCGATGAAGCTTAAAGAGAATCAAATAAAAATATTAATGAGCTTAAACTCAACATAAATAAAAATAGTAAATCAAAGTTAAATCAGCATAAAAATAAGTATGTATATTTTATTTTATGTAGATATTTGAAGACCCCATTACGCTTAGAAGAGCGTGGTGGAATTGAAAACTCTGATCGCGTCATAAGACCGATCACGCCTTAAAGAGCGCGTAGGTCAAAAGATCGACTCTATGAGGGGATGTCGGGAGTACGCAAATTTGGATCACGAACTTAAATATGATTAAATAAGAGTATTAATAAGCTTAAATTAAACCTAAATGAAAATTGATGAATCGAAGCCAAATTTACTCACAAAAAAAATTCTAAAGGTCTTTAAATAAGAATGAGTCTTTAAGCTTCTTAGCGTTCACGAGCTAAGTTTCATTGAAACTTAAAGAACTCAATGAGCAATGAACTAAATGCAAATAAATGAATGTTAATATAAATAATTGAATAAGATTTTAAAAAAAATTCTTACACCACCGGATTCGCAACATATCATACAAGTGAATAAAATGCATTAATTAAGGCTTCAATTGAAATATTGCACGCATTATGAAGTGAGATGATAATTGATCATCTCAAAATGTGTGCGAATAATTAAAGTTTTTAATGAAACGAAAAAGTATACACGACGAGGCAATCATATATTCAAATTTAGTATCGAGTATACATTGCGTCTAGAGAATTTTATTCCAGATGCGAGATCTTAGCCCAAAAAAATTATCCAACACACAAGGGGATATGAACACGGGGTTATACGTGGAAAACCCGATGGAGAAACCACGGCCTACCAGAAACTTTCTATGTGTTCAAAGATACGCGCCCTTTCGCGGTGAGAAGAAGGTGTTTAAGGAAACAATATTCAGTGTAGAAAAATATACCTCAACTCCAACCCAAGGGAGAAGTTTCCCAAAAAGCAGGAACGGATCTTCTGGGAGCCACCTCTTGATCTTCAGGAGAAAAGAGCGGTAACTGGTCTTTTCTAGTCGATCTCCTAAGGCGAGCTCGATCTTCGACACCTGCACGGTGATGGGGATATGCCAAGGCCGATCGGTGGTTCTCGAGCTCTGGTCTTCCAATCCCTCTAAGGGTGAGAATGAGCTCATTTATAGATTTTTTGGGAGTGGCCTTGTAAATTGTGTGGAAAACTCAACCACTCCCATCTGACGCCCCCCCTGATGACGGTGTATTTTGATGATCCGGGTGCCTTAATGATGTCTAATTGGGTGATCTTAGATTCGTTGGATTCGCCTTGACGAGCTCGACTATAAATATGATTTTGGTGACCATTTGAATCAGGGATCCATTTTCATGCCCCGATTGATCCGAGTCGATTCGAAGCTGGATCGAACTATGCTTGATGTTGCTATGTCATCAGACGGCCGCTCAGAAGCTAAATCGGTGATTAGATCAAGCATTTAAAATGCCTTAAGATTCGTGCTTGATCGATTAATTTTCTAGGATGTATCATATAAATAAACTAATGGGATGAGCTTTTGCACTGAAGTATGATTAAATTCAAAGCTTCCAAAGTATGCAAGCAATCTAAAAAAAACTCGGATGGGCCCCACACTATGAATACTTAAACTTAGTGTCGAGGACGCCGGTTGATTCTCGCCGGGTCTTAGACTGGGTCCGGATTGACAAAACCTAAAAATCTAATGATGTTATTATAATATTTTTAATATAATAAAATATCTAAGAAACTAATTCTGTCATATGAAAATAAATCTGATCCTCTATTATTAAATTAATAGAGTCAACAGGATCTAAATAGCAAAATAATAAACCACCCCGATGATTTCAACCGGAGGGAATACTTACCACAAAAATGTGCTTGTAACCTCAAATTGAATTAATCAAACTCATGTATCAATGCAAACATAAAATCAAATAAATCACCAAATTTTAAATGCTTAAATGAAATTCAATTTTTAAAGAACTTAAAGTTAAAATCAATCCACCTTCGCAATTATTTCTTTGAAGGTGACAAATTAAGAAAACTCTCCAAGGAGCCAAAGTCAAATCACAATTATATTTACTCAAATAATCTCATGCCAACAAAGACGCGCGTGTCCCTCGATTGTGTGGTTTACAAGATGCTCCACACATAATGCAAGTACACCAGTCCAATGGTTGTCTCCAAATGACACCATTATATTACTATGATCAGAAATTTCAGTTCTCTAATGGCTCTGCCCTTTGAGTTATGAACCATAGGGTATACTTAATTGGGAAAATATATGTTAGCTAAAGTAGACTTAAGCTTATCTCCGTAGACAAACACCATCCCAAGTCTACAAAGATTTCTTGGACGACGTAACCCATGTGTTGTTGATAAGAATCATTCAGTTAGGTTAGGTCATTCACCTCTAAGTAAAGTAGGACCGACGGCGGGATGACGGAACCATAGGATCTAGATCGGGCACATCATCGTTCCCCCGACCATCTGCTTTAAGTTAAATATAATGAATTTCATATATTCTAAATTTTAAAACTCACATCTGTCACATGCTATATGCTTAAGCGATCTAACGCCAGCCCAGTTCTCTCGACATTGAGAGGAGTAATTGCTTATAGGTGCTTGCGCTTAGGAAACACAGAACTAGATCTAAAGTCCTCACAAAATGAGGGCAAAATCTATTGGTAGTGTCTTATCTACTATTCCATTTGCCATCTAAAAATTACACTAATACTTTAAATCACTCTCTTCATGAGATTGTGGTAAATTTTTTGGAGCACACATTTCAGTTGGGGATACGTTTCTCTTTCCATCTTTAGCTAGTCAAATTTGAGCTATAGTAATTATGGAGCATGATAAAAATTAAAATTTAAAATCAATTATGAATGAAATTAAATTTAAACCAATCATATTCGTATGACTAATTTGTTTGTTATGTATATTGATGGATCTTCATAACACTGTTCATCATGCAACTAGGTCACGGAGCCGATATTCATCTGATTAACGTTGTAATCAATACTGAGGATGTTGGAGCTACTTTTCAATTTGGTAGTATAGACTTCCCAGTCATTGCAGATGCAAATAATCCTCTAATTGAAGCACCTACATATTGTACACACCAACCTATGTAGGAGAGGAGGATAACTAGAATGACCACTACTACTAATAAGGTTCCTCAAAAGAGAGCCTTTGTATTCAAAAGATTGGGTTATTCGAGGTGTCAGTCATGAAAAGAACCGTCGCTGGACAGAAAGTTTCAACCACGCATGTGAGTGCAACTACTCTACTAGTTAAACCACCATTACGAGAGAGGAAGCAATGCATAGCTTATTCATCTAGAAGCAAGCTAACCACGAGGCGGAGAAGAAGAAGAATTGTGAGCTCATCATCTCTCACACCCATTTGTTACAGCGACCTTACAAAAAAAGCGAGTATTCCCACCCCATAATAAATTTGAAAATTTTGAGATGGGTGAAAAGACTCTGATGTTAAGCAGTCTTTTGGGGCTCCATAGCGGTTAACTCAACCCGAAGAAATAACATGAAACTCTATCTGCTCGAGTACATAAAGTCCTAAAGGTTGTAAAAGAAAAGATCTTATGAATAAAAGATATCAAAGGCTAATTAACGGTGAACATTGGGGCATGACACCTAAACTGCATGTTTGAGAATCTGCCACCGAAAGGTCCTGACAAAAAGGAAAATAAATATGGAGGCTTAAGTATCGAAAAGAAGTAGCGACACAGAAGCTTCCTCATTTGGAAGCAAGCTAACCCATAGGCAGCAGAGAAAGAGAAATATTGAACTACGTGCTCAATGATCATTATTAAAATAAAAAATTATACAACCAAGCTATTTGTGGAACCAAAAGCGAGTGACCCTGTCCATTAACTGTGACACATGATGGGTAAAGCGGAACAACTCGATCAAATCAATAGTCCTTACGGACTCAATAATGGCGGTTCCGGCTTCTCGGTGATGAAAACTCTAAATCAGATATGCAAGAGTGTATCGGGTCCTTAAAGTTGTTAAGGAGAAAGGACTAATGAAAAGAAAATATCAAAGTCCTATCATCAAGGAGGCTAAAGTTGCTTCTCCAAGGAGACCTCCTCCTACAACCCCGACAGGGTGTCAACTAATTCAAGTCCCGCATCGGTGATATCAAAGAATCACCATGCCGAGGTCCAAAAAAAGTAAATTTGGAGGCCAAAATATCAAGTCGGAAAAATTTTTCCTCAAAGATAGACCAGGAAGTCACCTCAATGTTCATATAAAGCCAAAGGCTGAACTAAGGGATTAATGTCATCAATATGTCCATTACGCGCAAAGCACATGACTGATGATTCTTCTCCACTGACCCAACATAAGCTCTGAGAGATAGGTCACGGGCAAAAATCCTTCTATAAGCCCATGAAAGTAGAAAGCTGCGGTGGAAGGCAATGTTGTATCACCTGACAAGTCTCCAAGATAATTCAGAACTTTTCTCCATCAAATCCGTCAAGGCACGAAGCCATGATAGGAGGAAAATACAAATTTTAAATTTTGAGATTGAATCTTCAACAAGTCTGTCAAAGCACAAAACATATGATCGAAGATGTTCCCATCTCAACAAAAAAATTATTAGCTCCATTAAGTCCACTAAGGCACAAAGTCAGGACAGGAGAAAAATAAAAATTTCAAACTCTTAGAAGGAAGTCTTCAACAAGTCCAAGAGCACAAAGCATAAGACCAAAGATATTCCAAATTCTCTCAACAGTTATTGCGAATTCCCCCTGTTAGATGGGGGGTATTTTTATATATTTATCTAAATCGACATTGTGCTTTAAGCTGAGATCCTTAAATAGATACATATTATGATTAAAAGGTAAATGATGTTTATTTTACAAAGAAAGGAAATCTAATATATTTCTAAACTAATCTACAATCCCATTATAGTGAGCATTTTTTATGATCAAGATTGTTCAACCCTCTCCTGTAAAACAAGAGGTCTTCTTGTATATACATTTAGGTTTACATCGAGCTTTATGCCGAGATCCCTGAATATATCTATAAATATTATGATCAAAGTTGCAGGCTCTTGCAAGAATAAAAATAATTTGCGTCAATGCACGAAAAGACGATCTTAAATATCAAAAGTTTCCCTCCAAGATTTGTAAAATGTCGAAGATCAAGTCAAAAGAACTCTTAATTTCGGAAGCTTCGATCAACTAAGTTGGAAAAATATCAACCATATATTTAAGTCTGGACTCAGGGTTCTAAAGGTCAAACTCAATAAGCCCACAAATCACCAAGTTGTCACGCTTCCTCACTCAATAAGCCGCAAGAATAGTCGTAGTGAAAGAGCCCCTCGCCGTCGCCCAATGATGATAGTCAATCTCAAATAAGATCCATTTAATGACTATAAACAAAGAGATCTTTCCACTTGATCGATGGACTACAATCAAGAAACTTTAAATTGAGCATCAAATCAATATATTCTGCAATGTGATATTTCAATCTTTTTAAATGATCTGATCAAGCACAAAGCACAGATCAAAGCCAATCTCCTCATCGAGTTCATCAAAGCAGAAACCACAGGACCAAGGAATCAATTACATAGTTCAAACAAAGTCGATGACTGAACTAAAGGAATTTCATGATTATTCGGTCTGTTAAAGCACACGTTGGTAGACTAATAACTCAACATTGACCATATATAAGTCGGAAGGCTGGGTCATCTGTATATACCCTTCAATGAATCCGTCAAAGCAGCAAGCATGGGGTTCATGACGTGCATACACTTCCTGAAAAGTCAATATGAACAAATCAGATCATTCCTTCATCAAGTTCGTCAAGCTTAAAGCTATGACAGAAGGAATTTCAAATCTCATCAAGAATGGATAAACCAATTCCTCCATCAAACCAAACCAAGCACAAATCTAGGGTTGGAGGAGACTCAAATCTGTAAGAATTTAAAAGAAAGAGATTTCAAAGCCATCAAGAAAAGTCTGTAAGAACTCTTATCTATCATAGTCATTTCGACAAATTGATCAATCCACGCCATTTAGCATGTCTTGAATAAGGCGCGTAATGATAAATCGCCAAAGCCGGCTATCTTAAACCAAAATGATCCAAGTTGGCCATAAATGGAACCAATTTTCAACAAACGTGACTCACCCCATGCATGAATCACATTTGTTGAGAGCATTTATTGAACTCCATATGTGTGTCATAAGTCAAAGTCAAGCCTACAAATCAAATTCAACGAACTTAGCGACATCAGATAAATTGAGCCAAATGCACAAATATCAGAAAATGGTCGAAACGACCTCCAATAAAACCACTGCCATCGCATTTAGAATATCAAAATTGCTCAAAATATAAATATTGCATAATCTAAAGAAAGAATCGATCGTCGATAGCTATGCCGAAGGCATATCGGAAAGAAGAAAGCAAATAACTTTCGCTCACTTAAACTGACGTATGTGTCCAAAATGCTGAAATTATCTAAAATAGACATCCAATTTAACTAAAGTTGTCGTACTTAAAATTTTGTTGAAATTAGCACGCATTTCGAAGATGAATCTATCTAATTATCTTATAATTATGACCAATCATTGCCTCAAAAATTGCAGCCGCACATTTCCATGCTTCCACGTCTTATTTGGCCAATAAGGAGTCACCATGTCACCTGTCCCATACCACCTCATTTAATTAAACCTTATCCCTCCTGTTGTAGGTAAAAAGTAAAAAAAGGGGGCTTTGTCTCTCGTTCTCGAGCACAACAGCAACTGGAACTGCTCCTCTCTCCTCATCTCTTCAGCTTTCTCCTTGAGTTTCTCCATTGGCGAGCGATAGGTTTGAGTGTTCTGAGCGATATTGACTGGAAAAGTGGAACAGAAGCTCAAATACGGCGACATTGCGTTGTCAAAATTCGACCTTTCTCGATTTCTACTGCTTCTCCGTTGTTTGCCTCTTATTTGATTCGGTCTTATGAGGTTTGTCGACGCAGGATCTCGAAAGCCCTGCTACCTTTCATCTCCCACACTATGGATGTGAGATATCAAGCCTTGCTCTCAGTATGGCGTCGGCGGACGCCCCCGTGAAGCTCACCGACAGCGGAAACAGCAGAAAGGATAGCATTTCATCTTCCTCAGCTGGACCCTTCGCCAACACCCCAGCTCTAGGAGAGATGGAATATGAGCTGTATAATGAGCTCTGGTATGCTTGCGTCGGTCCGCTGGTGACTGTCCCTCGCGTGGGGAAACTGGTGTTCTATTCCCTGCAGGGACACATCGAGCAGATGGAGGCTTCTACGAATCAGATGGTTGACCAGAAGATGCCAGCCTACGACCTCCCGTCTAAAATCCTTTGCCAGGTGGTGAATGTTGATCTGAAGGCTGAGCCGAATACTGATGAAGTTTATGCTCAGATAACTCTCTTCCCTGAGCCAAATCAAGATGAAAAAGCTGTGGAGAAGGAGTCATTGCCACCTTCTCCTCTAAGGTCTTACGCTCATTCATTTTGCAAGACTCTCACTGCATCTAATACAGTACGCATGGGAGTTTCTCTATCTTAAGACGCCATGTTGATGAGTGTCTTCCTCCCTTGGACATGAGTGGGCAGCCTCCAAGTCAGGATCTAATGACCACTAATTTGCATGGGGTTGAATGGTGTTTCCTCCATATCTTTCACGGACAACCGAAAAGACATCTGCTATAGAGTGGTTGGAGTGCCTTTGTTAGTTCTAAAAGGCTTGTTGCTGGTGATGCTTTTATTTTTCTGAGAGATGAAAATGGAGAACTTCGAGTGGGAGTGAGAAAAGTGATGATGCAACAGACCAATATTTCATCCTCAATCATCTCTAGCCACAGCATGAAGCTTGGTGTCCTCGCAACTGCTTGGCATGTTGTTACTACTAGAATGATGTTTACTATTTACTACAAACCAAGGATGAGCCCTTGTAATTTTATCATTCCATTTGATCAGTACATGGATTCTTATGAAAAAAAGAATATTCAATTGGCATGAGGTTTAGGATGAAGTTTGAAGGAGAAAAGGCGTTAGAGAAAAGGTTCACTGGTACAATAGTCGGTATAAGAGGCGTGGATTCCAGCAATTGGAGTGGATCAAAATGGTGATGTATAAAGGTGCGATGGGATGAGAATTCTTTTGTTTCTCGTCCTGAGAGAGTTTCCCCTTGGAAAATAGAGTCAGGTGTGAGTCTTCCTTCTATTAAACCCTTACGACCATCAAAACCAAAGAGGCCTTGATGTTCCTGGCATTGAACCTGTTGAATCAGATCCTTCAACAGCTAAGGTTGATCAGAATCCTAGTAATGGTAATCCTGAACAACGGCTTTATTGCTCAAGTGATTGCGAAGGTGATGGCATTATTAAAGCTAAAGATTCGTATGAAGAGCCAGAGCCAAAACGAAGGCTAGTGACAAACCCACCTCCAGTTTTCAGAACTGTACATCAACCCATTGTTATGCAGACTGCGGCAGTAGGACATGTGTTTGAAGACCTCATTATGCTCAAGAGAAATGAAATCTTCAAGGCGTAAGAGATTGAATACTACATGCAATGTCACATAACACCGACATTCAATAGAAAAGGAAGGCAGACTCACGTAACCATGTGGGGAAGACGTCGGGAGGTTGCCGAAATATGAATTGACAGATAACTTAATTAATTTAATACAAAATGAACTATAAGCTCAAAATTAAAATTTGAATTAAAATTGTAGGTGATTACATCATTACGCCATATAGTTGATGAGTTTGAATAACTCTCTAGGCCGTAAGAGCGTGAAGACTACGACTACGACGTCGCACACCGACCGCGCTTAAGAAGCGTAGGGTAAAAGTCGACGCCGCTATACAAGGATGATGCAAAGCTGAATTTGAACCGACATGAAGCTTAAAGTGAATCAAATGAAAATACTAATGAGCTTAAACTCAACATAAATGAAAACAGTAAATCAAAGTTAAATTGACATAAAAAGTATGTAGATTTTATTTGAAGACCTCATTATGCTTAGAAGCTGGAATTGAAGACATGACGCAGATCGTAAGACACCAACCTACTAAGAAGCAAGGTCAAAGAAGCCCCACGCACTATGAGGGACATGGGAGGCCAAATTTGGATTGACACAGAATTTAAATATGATTAAATATAAATATTAATAAGCTTACATTAAACCTAAATGAAAATTGATGAATCGAAGCCAAACCTACTCACAAAAAAAAAAATTTTAAAGGTTTTAAATAAGAATGAGTCTATAAGCTTTAGCTCACAGCTAAATTTTATTGAAACTTAAAGAACTCAATGAGCTATGAACCAAATGCAAACAAATGAATACTAATATAAATAATTGAATAAGATTTTAAAAAAAATTCTTACGCCACCGGATTCGTAACATATCATACAAGCGAACAAAAGGCGTTAATTAAGGCTTCAATTGAACTATTGCACGCATTATGAAGTGAGATCATAATTCATCATCTCAAAATGTATGCAAATAATTAACGTGATCAATGAAATGAAAAGTATATGCAACATGAGGTAATTATATATTCAAATTTATAGTATCGAGATACATATAAAAAAAACTAATGGGATGAGCTTTGCACATATTATGAAGTATAATTAAAATTCAAATTTAAAGCTTCCAAAGTATGCAAGCAATCTAAAAAAATCTCGCATGGGCTCCGACACTATGCTGAATGCTTGAACTTAGTTTTTGAGGATGCTGTGCAAGTTGATTCCCGGTTGGGTCTTAGGAACGGGTCCGGGTTAATAAAACTTAAAAAATATAATGATGCTATTACAATATTTTTAACCTAATAAAATATCGAAAACTAAAGATATGATACAGATCGATCCTCATTATTAAATTAGTAAAGTCGGATCTAAAACAATAAAACAATAAACCACCCATGATGTTAAATGAAGATTTCAACCGGAGGGAATATTTACCATAAAAATGTGCTTGCAATCTCAAATTAAATTAATTAAACTCAAGTATCAATGCAAATGTAAAATCAAATAAATCACCAAATTATAAATGCTTAAATAAAATTAAATTTTTAAAGAACTTAAAGCTAAAAATCAATTCACCTTTCGTAATTGTTTGTCAAGTGAAAATTAAGAAAACTACCACTAGTCAAAATCAAATCAAGTATACAACTATGTACTCTCAAACAATCTCATGTCGCCAGTGACGCGTGTCCTCCGATTATGGTTTGGCCAAGAGACTCACACGATGCGGCTATAGAGTCATCCGACCGGTCGTTAAATGATATCATTATATTACAATCAGATGTACAGTATGCTTTCCAATGGCTCCCTTTGAGTTATGACCATATACTTGATCAAAAAACTCTCGTTAGCTAAAGTACTTAAGCTTGTCTCCTTAGATAAACATCATCCCAAGTCAAGGATTTCTACACGAACTACGTGTCGATAAGGATCCTTCTAGCAGTCGACTACCTCCTCTAACTAAGTAGACAGTGACACCATGATGGATGGAACCATGGGATCTGGGACGCAGGCCATCGCTCCCCAACCATCTTTAAATTAAATATATTAATTTCATAAATTCTAAATTCAAACTCCACGTCGCTACTATATGCTACTAATGCGATCTAACCACTACCTTAATCAAAGTTCTCTTAACATTGAGAGGATAATTAACTATAGCTTGCCATAGAAACCCGAACCAGATCTAAAGTTCTCACAAAATGAGGGCAAAATCTCAGGTAGTGTCTTATCTACTATTCCATCTGCCTTCTGAAAATTACACCGACACTTTAAATCACTCTCTTCATCGAGAGGTCGGTGGTGAATTTTCGGAGCCCACAATAATGTGAAAAATATGTCATACGCTCGCCTATTTTCACCTTTTTGATACAAGCAAATAGATGGCAACACATAATTAAACTATGCGTACTTTATGGAGCAATCAATTTGTCAAATTAGGTGTTTAAAATACATGAAAATGACTTAAAATGAGCCTTTACATGCATTACGAGGTAACTATACATCAAATTTATTGCATGAAGATGTGCATAAATGTCCTTAAAAGATTAAAATTTTACAAGCATGAAGCATTATTTTAGTCCAACTCTAAACAATTGGAACATGTACATCCATTCAAATGCATTGAAATGCTTGCAAATGACCAATCAAAGTGGGAATGCTTTACACATTAGAGAGCTCCCTTCAATCCAAATAATTTTTGTCTCTTAATAATAATACATGAAATTAATAATTTTATCAATTAAGAGAGATCATTTAAGTTATAAAAAGTTTATATGTGCTTGAATATCGAAATTCATAATACAAATCACAATGTTTGAAAGGCTATGCAGGCTATAACTGAGCTACATTAAAATATAAAATTAATCACTCCAATTTAAACTTAAATTTAAATTCATTTAAGTCCCAAAACACATGCATGTGCTCCGACAAAGTACTAAATGTTTAAATTCAATATTTGAGGATACTTCATGGGTTGAGATTTTATTAGCTTGAAATTTATTTTATATTTGAGAATATATTGTAGCTCCATAATTATATTTAAATTTATTTTAATCATCATATTTTCAAAATATTAATGCTCTTTAAAATACAAAGAGCAATCAATTGCATAGTCAAAAAATAGAGCTATCAGCTATGAACTTTAATCAATAAATCTGATCCCCTAATGGAAGGGGTGGAGTTGACAATATCTACAACATAATTAGATATTAAAATTAAATATTTAAATACAATTAATAGTCATGATACTCTACTAACAAATAAATAGGTCAAATAAGATATACCTCCGATGATAGTCATGTTAATTGAAAATTTCAATTGGAGGGATTTCTTGTTATCATAATATTTAAATCTTCAATATCTAGTTATTTTAATGTCACAATCTAATCAATTATAAAATATTTTAAAAAATAATCAAAATCAAGAATATCAATTAAAAAACTTTAAAAAATTCATCTATTGACCTTCCATATTTATTTATCGAAGGTATAATTTAAGAAAAATTTAGCTCATAAAGGAGCTAATGACATGTTAAGTATACTATTATATTCATACTCAAAATATTATACACTAGTAAGAACGTGATATGTATCATCTATTCTATTTTGAAACTCCATATATGAAACGGTTATGATCAGAGGCCTTTAATTGAGTAGTTTGGCCACTAAGCTCCACTATATCACAGTCATTGTTGTAGCTCATATATTCCCTAATGGTTTTTTATCTCATTGAGTTGTGAATCATAGGGTATTTCTAATAGAGCATTAAGCCCTTTATCAGCCAGAATGGACTTAGAATTATTTCTTTTGACAAATATCAATCATAGTCTACAATGTCTCATTAAACAATGCTGCTCATAGCTATTGATAAAGATCCTCCGGTTAAGTTATGCCAACCACTTGCTCTGACTAATTTGATCAAGAACTATGATAGAACAGATAACAATGAAATCTTAACGCACGTCATCATTCCATCAACCATATGTTTTAAGAAATAATGAATTTTATTAAATTCAAATTTAATATGTTGTTGTTATGCGTTAAGTAATTTGTGACCTAATGACTAGCCTTAATTAAAAGTTTTCTCTCATCGATGTGGGGAGGGATAATTAACTATAGGTGCTTGCATCAAATACAAAATTCTCACCAAACGAGGATGAAATCTCTATATAGTGCCTTATCTATCTACTACAAATCAACAATCATCTATCTTCTTAATTTTTAGTTCGACGCAAATCTACACTCTTGCATCGAGAGACGAGGCATTAATTTTTGAAGTCCACAATCTTATTAGTGCATCTTATTCCCAAAGTTGTGCCAAAGCCACAAAAGACTATTTTCAAACTATTTATCTCCAATACATGATATTCCTACAATCTTTTCACATAAGTATTTCTCTATATCTCCAATATTTGTTATTTCAGTTTTAATATCCATTATTCTATCGCGCTCAACCTATTTATTAACGATTTTTTATCACAATCATTATATAGTTATAATTAATAGATAAACCTAACTATTTGGGATCCATTTTATTATCTTTTTCTCCATTTATTTCAATTGATTGTTGCTTGAAATTATAAATATATCAAAAAATATGAACTTAGATATACAAGCGATTAGATATCTTCTGGAACTAAGATCTTGGTCATTCAAACTCTGCTTTAGATAAACGTATATCATCTCGATTGAGCATCTCAATAAGACGAATTCAACAAATACAAAAATTCTTAATTCCAATTTTATTTGAGCACCTAAATATATAAAATAAAACCCATTACCAAAAGAATATTTTTACCCATCCGATAGAGTGGTTTGAATTTCACTCATATTTATAAGAAATGTTACTCTAAAAATTTATAAAAAAAACTCCATATTCACATGAGGGGATCTAAGTTAGAGATTAAGTAGAGCCCTAAAGCATGATGAATCTCAAAACACAACTAGATAACTATCCGACGACCACCACAAATTTTCATTTGACCATCGTCGTCAGATTATCCTTTTACAATCTTTATCAAATCATCTCTCAACCAATATCGTTGGATTCATCGACTGGCCACTATTCGATAACTTTCTCCAAATCACCGCCATCAGTCTATCATTAGCCACCATCTTCGAACTACCACTCTGCTACTTTCGTCGAATAGTGACCTAACAACCTTCTAAAAAAATAAATAAATTTATAATCACCAAATTAAAATTGTTATATCTAGTGTTACGAAAAAAAAAGTACTATTCTAATTTAAGAATTTTATTTGAAAGCATTTTATACAAGTGCAATATTTAATATTTTTAAATTTATTTCTAGATAATAAATTTTAATGTTGAGTCAAAAAATAAACTCTTAAATGCAATATTATTTTATATTTCAAGTCAAAATTTAATTTTATAAAAAAAAGAGTCATCTATTTAGATTCATTCATTCAAACTTGAACAGCATATTTAATAGAATTTATATTATGATAATTCAACAGTTTCAATAAAACTTAAAATATATATATATATATTTTAATAACAAAACCTATGAAGCTGATTATCTGCCTGTTTTGAACCAGACACGTCTGCAAGGCCTCGAACCAAACCGAAACGGCGGTCATTGGCCGCCTGTGGATTTTTATTTCGTTTATTTGTTAATAATAATAGTTTTTAAAACAATTAGAATATTCAAAAATAATAATTTTGTTTTAATAATGCATAACAATTTAGAAAATTATATAAAATATTCTTTTTCCTCCATTTTTTGACCCGCATAGGTTTTTTTAAAGAATTTAATTGAGCTGTTTGGCTTATTTTTGCATGTTTATCTTATGTGAGCAGCACGAATGGAAGCTTCCGGAAGTGCCACGTGGCGACACACAAGCTGTTTTCTTGAACTGAAAGTTGAACGGTCGGACCCGAACCGGTACTAGTCGGGCCAAACCCGGCTTATCACCGCGTCACTGATGACCGAGACGTTTACGCATTCTTTTTTTTTTTTGTTTTTTGTTTTTTTTTTGTTGATGAGGTGTCCACCTTTAATCTCATTCATTTTGTGATATATGACTTCAGATATGACTAATTCCCGGGCGAGCCTGACAATCTCGAGCCCACAAGTGTCAGCCCTCTATTTCTTTTCACCCATTAAGATAGTATATTCCACTCTGAAGTAGAATCAATGCGAACTGAAAAGTATCCGGTCGTGCTCTCTCTCATCAACTGAGCTAAGGACGATGAATAGTTTACGCATTCTTCGATTGTGGCCCTTCGATCAATGATGGGCGGTCGTCATCCTCAGACGAGAATTATATATATTTTTTAATGCAATCAATAATTGCCGATGTGGACACAGACGAGAATAGAAACAGTCGTGAGGGTAACGGCGTAATTTGTTATGCACTATGGTTTTTATATAATGAATTAGAGGGTCAAACTATTTCCTTCTCCCTTACGTTTCTCATTGGGATTAATCATTTTGTCTAGGGGGAGGTTCTGACGCATTTCGATTCTGCAATTTCTTCTGCAAGCAAATAGGCGAGGAGGCGCTTCTGCTGCTAAGGTGAGATTTCCTTGTCCTAGATTTTCTTTTTAATAATCTTTGAAAAGTTTTTCAGATATTCTATGAATCGAGCTTGTCTGGCTTGTAGAATTTTTGATTGGCTTCGTTGGTTTTTGATGGAAAATCCAGGTCTAACGGGTTATTAAAGTTTGACGAAAGTTTTCACAGCGGGCTATCATGTTAGCAACAGAAGGACGCGACGTTCTGGTTTTCTCGCGTAACTGGCCGATAAAGCTAGGATCGCGGAGGTTGGATTGGAGGAGTGTAGGTGGAGGTCGGAATGGAGGGCTACATGGCGATTGTAGCATCTGCGCGGCCTCCGGGGACCTTTTAATGAGGCTTGCTGGCGTGGACGGGAGCAAGTTTGTGGGGCAGGTTGGGGATTTCAGCTGCGACAGTGAGCACGACCTAGCGGTGTTGGTGAATGATTTTCTGGAGAACGGGAGTGCTGCGCCGAGTCAGTGACAGTGATTCCGGGATTCCCGATTTCAGTCGATTCGCGGAGAAAGTCATGGTGAGATTTCATTTCCGCAAATAGAATTCGCCTTCTGCCTTCTGGTTTTACCGCGTTTGTTTGGTGGATGAATTTATTTTCTACCTTAGTTGCTAATCGATTATTTTGATTGCGTTTGAAAGTTTTTCTTTCCATTACATGTATGCTTAATTGTTAATACGCTCTTTCTTGAAATGATTGTTCGTAGTCCGATACTTTGATGATGGCGTTCAATGGTGTTATTCTTCCTTCAACATAACTGCGATTTTTGTTTTTAAGCATGGTTCGCTAGTGCTGCTCCATTATTCTAATGGCGCTGATCTTCAATTTTCACATTTTATGATAGTTGAAATTGTGGGCTTACATATCATTCGTATTTGTTAAGACTATAAGTTATGGAGCCTAAGTTTTAGTTCTGTGAAGAACACCTGATATTCCCTTAGATTATAATTCTCCACATTTGATCCGCAGTGGCAAAACCGGCTATTGCCACCAGCCTAGTGAACATATATAATTTTTTGTGTGTTTTATGCTTTATTGTTTGGTTGCTGCAATGCTGGTCCAAAGAAAGTAAAATTCAGTGATTTCAAATACATCAAAGATGATAGATTGAATTCCCAAATCTGAATTCCAAATACAGGCCAATAAAGTGACGCTGGTGGGGCCTCGGCGCTCCGCCTTATCTCGCTCATGGGGGCGCCCGCCGCTCGGCCACGCCCGACCATCGACCGCCGCATCGCTGCGATCGCCGTCATGCACATACGCCGTAGATCAGAACTCCCCGACGCCCGCCAAACCTTCAATTTAATTTACATTACATTATTAACCAAACAAAAAAATACAAAATCAATGAAAGTTCTCAACCAAATAACTATAAAGTAATCTTTTTACAGTCTTTACACTGCATTCCAAATGCAGTCAACCTTCTTCTTTTTTTTTTTTTTTTTATTGCTTTTCTCTCGTAGTGAATTAATGTCACCTATTTCCGTCATGTTGTTTTTAGTCTAAACCAGGTTTGGATACAATAATAGAAAATTGAAGTATTATAAAACGGAAAGCTGCTTATCTGCTTCAGTGTGTGACAGAATTTTATTGCATTCAGATGTTTCTTCTTGCGTTTTATTAATGCAACTATTCCTTTCTGTAATATGCAGTTCCTTAAAATTCTGTCGATCAGTTTGAGATTGAGCTATCATCATCTGTTCATACACTTTTGCTCTCGATCTATGATACCGACCTTCTCTCCTCCGGTGCTGGCCAATGCAATGGCCGGTGCATCAGGCAAGCACTGGTGAAGCTTCTTCGTCATTCTGGCTATGATGCTGCTGTCTGTTCTTCCAAATGGCAAGGTTTTGGCAAAGTCCCAGGAGGTATTTACTTCTTCTTTTCTTCACAATTATTGAACGTCAAGCTCATCCTTGCTTCTGATCAACCATTCTGCTTCTATCTCAGGTGATCACGAGTACATCGATGTAATTCATTGCGACAAAAATGGCAGTTCTGAACGTCTGATTATCGACATAGACTTCCGAAGCCACTTCAAAATAGCTCGAGCTATTGTGTCTTATGATGCAATCTTTAACTCTTTGCCGGTCATTTATATCGGATCCATGTCCAAGCTTAAACGCTTGCTACAAATCATGGTCGACGCAGCAAAGTTTTCTCTTAAGCAGAACTCCATGCCTCTGCCTCCATGGAGGTCGCTTCCATATTTGCAGCGAAATGGCAATCTGATTATGTAAGGAAATGCTGCTTCGTAGATGGGGAAAGCAACGTTCTTTTCGATTCATCAGATCATGCTCGGTGCATTGGGCGCTTGAATAGGCTCAAGTCATCTCTTCATTCGGATTGAAGCAGAGAGGCTTCCGGACAAGATCACTCATGAAAAGAAAATAAATTTTGAGTTTTTTTTTTAAAAAAAATTTTATGCGGTTTTGAGTAATTATTGTTTCATTCATATTATTCGAGATTGGAAGAGATTCAGGTTCAATATGCTGCCATTTTGTGAACGCGGTAAGCTGTGCCGTTCATATAGTTTTGCAATTCTTTTTATAATTAACTTTTACTTTTCTGTTCAGTTTCATTTACGCAAAATCCATAAGACAATATGGATAATGCATTTTCATTTGTGAGCACTATAATATTTTTATTTCTAGAGAATTTTGATAATAATTTTCTTATAGTTTTCGTATTCTATTTTTTTTTTTTCTTCAATTTAAAACAAGCAAAATTTATAATTAAACAAAATAAAATGTGACCCCCTTATTTAAGTATTACCGCATTGACAAGCCAGAGTAAGAGAATTAAATACAGTGAATTTAACTTTTTGAGTGTTTGGTATGATGTAAAGTAAAATTGTAATACATTTGTAGTGTATTTGAAATACATTAGAATGATCATTTTTGGTGTATTTAGAATTCGCCCGATTTGGGCAAATTTTAAATACATCAGCCAATGTAAAGTGTTTTGATTATCGTCGGTCGTCCCCCGTCACCTTAAATCTCAAAATATTTTATATTATATTTAATTTATCAAAAAAAAAGAAATGAACTCATGCATTTGTAGAGTTTTCAATTAAATAATATTAAAGTAATTTAAATACACTTTATTTATTTTATATTATATTTTTTTTGTATTGTATTCTTTTTTTTCAGGCAACTAAATAGTCTCTAACTTAATTAATAGCTAAATCTTTTTTTACATCAAATATGTCAATCATATACATTTAATTATCCTCTCTAACTGTCTGTGTTAAGCCATTGAGGGTGGAGAAGATAACGGATTGATAAATTTTAAATCTTAAAAAGATCTGTTATATAAAATAATTAAAATTTTAGGTGTTAAGCATAAACATGCAAATTAAAGTTGAGTAAATATTTTATAAAATATATTGATGATAAATGCCTTAAAAGAGAATGAATTATAAAACTCCACCCATCAAGTCAATCTTAAAGGTGCATAATTTATTACAACTCAATAAAATCATTTTTGAGTCTATAGATTGCCCATTCATTATAAAATTTATTGATGATAAAACAAAATCATTTCTATGATTTGAATATGTAGTTTGTTTGAATAAAAATATCCCTATGAAATGGACAATTAATTATTATAATTACAAGCCTAATTTTGATGTGATCACAATAAAGCCATATGTTAATTTTAAAGCTTATAATGCTAAAATTAGATCAAGTTATTCAAACCTAAATTTTCAAAGTTCAAATTTGTTTATAAAATAATATAATACATAATTAATTAATTTTTATAATATATTTATTTTAAAATAAATCAAGAGTTTTAAAATTCATTCCAATCTTAAATATTCTCCCAACTTCTTTTCAATGTACTATTAATAATAGTGTTGGATAACAGATTAAAATGGCTGTCGTCTAAATAAATTGAAGATAAAATTTTATTTATAATTTGGTTTCACGAGTAATTTGATTTATTAATAAAATAAAATAAAAAATTAAATTGTGTATGATTGCTGCTTTAAACATGCTATTTATCATAGATTTGATTTCAAGAGTGATTTAATTTATTAAGATGAGTCTACGTATATATCAGAGATTTTTCTCTTATTTTATATGAAGAAGTAAAGCAGAGTTTATTTTATCCTTGTCAAGAAATTTGGTATGCTTAATTTAGGTCTCAAATTTAACTTGAATTATTATTACATATAATTTTATATAAACTAAAGAATTGAATTAGCGAATTACCAAGTTGGCCTTTGGTTGAAGAGAGTTGGCATAATGAGTTTGTATTTAGTCCCCAAAAGATAAAGTTATCCTAATGACTTAGAATTGAGAACATGTTGCCAACACTATCACTGATAGAATCAAGACTTTTGAGACTAAAAATTAGGGTTGTAAATTAGATGAGCTAACAACTCGTTAAAAAATTATGTTTGTTTGAAATTTTAGTGTTCTTATTTAGCTCGAATTGTTTGAAATCGTCGAAAAAAATAATAATTTGAAAATATGAAGAAGATTTGACATTAGGTCTTTTCGTAGTAAAATCTCAATCACTAAATCATACTTACAATTATAATGTATATGCATCTGCATATTTGTATACATGTATATATTATAATAAATAACACCTAAATTTGTAATATATTTTTATGAATCGAAAAATGTTATATGTAAATATCAAATTTTAAATGTTAAATATTAAATTGATATGTTTTACATCATCAATTAATTTTGCAATATAACATATAAATTTTAATATTTAAATAAATAAGCTTTTTGGTAGCCTTTTTTTTAAACTGAATTTAGATGATTGAATAATTGGCTAAGATTTTTTTTAAATTGTAAAAAAAAAAATGCACTTGTGGCTGTGAAATTTTGTTAACTAGTTTTGTAGGTTTTGAAAGTCTATAACTGCAATTAAAAATATTTTGGAGTTCAAATCGCAATAGAAAAAAAATTCAAAATGCAAAATGAATTCAAACAAAAAGTAAACTGAAAATTGGAGTTCAAAAAGTGAATTGTTTGTTTATATTTAGCTAATGTAAAATTTAGTGTGTTCATATTTAACTTTTTTTAAATTATGAGAGATTTACATACATACCACATAATTCTTTTTTATATATTTACATATCAAATATTCAAATTTTATTTTTTTACATATGTAACATCTCATTCTTCACTATCATATAAAAATATCATTGTCACTTATTTTTTTAAAGTGAAAAATAAATTTTTAAGTATAAAAGAATATTAGATAAATAAATATCTAATTTTTTTTTATATTTGATATCTAATTATATAAAATTTGTGGGATATGCATGTTAGTCTTCCTTAAAAGTAGAATTCACAAACCTTCAGAATTCAACCAAAGTTACTTACGCGATACTTCTTCGTAGTTGAAACTTGAAAGTAGAAAACTTTATAATATAATTTTGCCTAATCCTCCACAAGCCAAACCACCATCACCTTCCTTCTTCCACCATGGCAGAAAAATCAAAGATTCAAAACACTAATACGCCGAGCAAAAAAGACGCCACCTTCAAACCCAGCTCCTCGTCAAAGGCCTCCGCTTTGGCAATTCATCACCAAATCCTTCACCGTTCTGCTACCTGGAACTCCTCCACCTTCTCAACTACCCTTCCCCTTCCTCCTCTTTCCTTCCACCATCGCTTACCTGCCAACAACCTTCACCATCCTAACGAAGCTTACCACCCCTTACCCTCGGCCTCGCAGCCGCTCTCCAAAGCCCTCCTCTTTATCTTTGACTCCGAATCCCTCTGTTCCTGTCGACTCCTGGACTCGGCTCATCCCCTGGGCGATGTCAACCGCCGCTTTCTCCGAGAACTCGCCGGCTGCGAGATGGCGCGATTCAAATTCAGAAAAGGATGCCTCACCTTCTCTACGCCGTGCGGCGACAGGGAGACTCCATTTGGCCCACCGATGATCTCAGGGCTCTTGTTAAGTCGGTTGCTGCATTGAACGACTTCTTGGATTACACAACCATGCTCGCCGTGCCTAGCCAGAAGAGCCTTGGGGACTCGCCGCCGGTGGCCGTGGTAAACTGATTTGGCCAAAAAAAAGTTTCATCTTTTGCTCGAAGTTGGGATTTTTGTGAGACTGATGTTCTGTTTCTTCGATTCTTGTCGGTATAGTAAAGTTGAGATTTTAGATAATCTCATTTTGTAAAATAAAATTCATTATTTTGATTTTGAAAATGATTGAAAATCAAGCAAAAGAGCAAAACGCAGGAAAGTTAATAATACTAAATGGCAAAATTTTAAGATTAAGCTTAATCCTAATCTTAATTAACAGTTTAGGCATGAAAAAATTTTAGTTAACAAAATAGGCATTTCGACGGACGGCGAATGTGGGACGCGTCGGGCCGCCATCAAACGGATGATTGGCGTGTCCTATTTGCAAAACCCGTGAGCGAGATCTGATTTGGTTTCCTTTCCTCCCATTTCGTCGCTCCTCCGTTCCATAGCGGATTTCGGCACCCGCGCCGGGCCAAAGGGAGGTCACCAGGGGAGGTCACCGCTAGGAGAGCTTCGCCGTATTTCGCAAACAAATCCATGAGCCGAGATCGTGATTTGCTTTGTCTTTTCCTCCCAATCGTCACTCCTCCGTTCCATGCCGGATTTGGCAAACGCCACAAGGGGAGGTTGCCACCGACAGGAGAGCTTCGCCGTCGTCGAGTCGCCACCAGACGGGTTATTTCTTCGTTTGTGTGCCGATTAGGGTAAAATAGATCTTGCTTTGTGTTGTATGATTTGCTTATTTCCTTGTATTATTTAGCTAGATTTGCCGGACATTTGTGTTGTATGATTTGCTTTTATGTTTTATAGCATTTCATCTTGGATGTTTAACATGTACTGGATGCTTATTTTGATTTTTTTTTCTTTTTTTAATTTAGATATGCTGAATGATTAATTGTAGGTCTAGGTGGTGTATCAATGTAGATACTTACACATGTTTATTGAAGCTATTTGCTTATTTCCTTCTGTAGTGTTTAGGTATTTTTTAAGGATATAAATATGACACTTGTTTTTAGTAAATGAGAAGGTGTGCAGAAAGCCAATTATAAACTCATGAGCTTCACATGGGAGCTAAAAAATATTCATGTAGCTATGAAATTATTTGTTTATTATTTGCAAGTGTTCATTCATCTAGCTATGGATTAATGAGATGTGATTCTTCTTAGTGGTTTAGGTGCAATTCCGTTGTACGATATTATTCATCTTTATGAAAGCTACGATTAGAATCTACTCACCCTTCGTCATTTATGAGTTTGTGAAATATCTCTAACTGAAATGCGCAATTGTATTATATCTTGAAATGCTTTTCTTACGTGGAGAGGAAGGATTCTTCTTGGTTAGAATTGTTAGTTGAATATGAGTTGAAATTGTCGCATAGTTATTTGATGAATGTTGTTGATAATTTCTTTCCAACCTACATTGGTAGAAAAAATCGACCAATTCAGATCCCATGAAAGATTAACCTGTTGGGGTTACAAAAGTGAATCATGAGATCATTGAAGTTAGACCATGCAAAATCATGTGTTAATCTTGTAGGTCACTTATTGATTTGGATTTATCGCTCATATAATTATTGACGGCGTTATGAATGTACTCAGCGGTTAGTAATTTATGTTGAAGTTCAGAATTACATTATGAGGGAAGAGATTTTGCCGAATGAGAGCATCACGAGCTTCAATGATCAATTCATCACACTTGATTTGCAAAAGCGCTGTGAGCTTCTGTGCATACCAAAGGCTAATGTAGCGGACAAGTTGGTTTTGCGGGTGATCTTGAAGGTGATGTAGGTGATGGGTATGGCTATGTCTATAATAAATCGATGTGATGAGGATGATAGTGATCATCTGGGCCTTCTTTAAGCAAATATCCATCAGGTGAGAGAGCTTATTAGACTACAGTTAGAATAAGCCAAAGCAGAGGAGCACTTATTAGATTCTTACTTAGATCTAAATTTCAATTTAGCATGTATGTCGAGCTTTACTTTTTTTATTGGTTGTTTCGCGATCGCGTGTTGAGATTCATGCGGATCGCCGGAGGATCTTGACACATTCGAGTTCTCATTGGGCGGTTGTGCTTGCTCATTTTGCAGGGCTCCATGAGGCAATGAAAAGGACGAATATGGGTATGAGCATGTTATTGTCAGAATAACGTTACATATTCCACAAATAGATGGGATGAGTGTGGGTTGTCTTGGAATGAAGGGTTTGTTTGAGTGACGTCACATATCGAGTTTTGAGCAGAGATGACAGAGTCGTATATTTTTTGTAAGTGTATTTTTGGGCCCATTTTGTATGTAGATAGCAAAACTAATAATCATTTCAAACAACACAGGTGATAGAGTCATATGGAGTTGATTATACCGCGTCATGAGATATGCTTACATGGAGGCGACATATGGTCATGTACCATGATCGTTGGAAACGAGTTGAGTAACACCTACCCAATCGTGTACTCAGACAGTTCGGCCTTCCACTGGCGAGGTTGCACTTGGTAGATTCTTGTTACGAGTGGATGGTCGAGGGAAAGCCGGCGATCAGGTCAATTACCACCAGACATATATTGCGCAGTGGGAGAGCATATGGGATTTAGTTATGGTGGTAGACTCTCGCGGTGTGGCTAATTAATCGATAAATGGTGTCGGCAACACTATATATATCTTTACATACTATTACCCTCAGATCGACTCACGTAGAAAAGATTTCTCCGTAATAATAATTTTTTTACTAATTTCATCATAATTGAGTTATGTTAACGCGTGAACACATAAATCATATTTATATTTGACTAACGAGGGTAGAGGACCGAGGTTCATCACTCAAGCAGTATGAGGGGTTGTCGACTGCAACATGTATATCGATAGTGCACGGCATTACTTCATTGTCGGTCGCGGTGGATGGCCGGTAATGGATATTGGTCCATCATCTCCACCGTGGTGAACCATCCACACATACCGGCCATATTCATACCGGGGCTATGTGGTCAGATGCGCAGCAACAATTCCTCCTATGGCCTCCTCATACATGACACCCGTGGGTATTATCATGGTTTCGCAAACACGGTCTTTAATTGATGTACCTAGTGCTACACCTTGGTTACAACAATCATCGGCAGTCTAGGAGGAATCTATCATCTTGAGATCAACCGACCACCGCATTACACGGTGATGCGATGCGATCGCACGTACATCGTCGGAGATAGCGTTTGTACTATTATTTTCTGTTCATTTATTTTTTGTTATGTATACTTATTTTTGATTTAGAAAAAAAAGGTTTTGAGTGTGGGTATTATGATTCAAATTTGATCTTGATGAGTTCTATTGTTATCAATTTTTTTTGAGATGATTGATATATAGGAGTTGATTGCAGTCAAATTGAGAAGAAAGTGGTGAGGGAGGCACTTTTTAGATTAAATACTCTTACACAAGATATCAGTGGTATATGTGATCATTAGGGTTTCAGCTTGTAATACACTTTAAACAAATAAGATTATTGCTCCGAATTTTCAGCGTGCACCGTTTTTCAGCGCATTTGCAAAATCATCGAGCGCATCATAAATTTCAAAACGTAAAGTTGTATAATTTTGTTATGATTCAACGATATAAATTTATTAATTCCGACTCAGATGACTCGATACGCAAAATCGATTGTTGCTTCCTACTTTTGCTCATACATTTTTGCTTTTGCAAAATTTTTCATATGATAGTAAATTTCAAACAAACTATAAAGTTGTAAAGAATTTCGTTATGATTCGATGATACAAAGTTATTCCGATTCGATGATGACTCGATAGGCACAAAATATGATTGATGCTTGAACTTTCCACAGAAGTTTCAGCGCATTTGCAAAATCTAATGTGTCGTCGTGTCATTAAATTTGACCAACATGAAACTTTAGAGGCTTTACAATTCCAACGATATAAACTTTACTTAATTCGATAATGTACTCAGGGCCAAATATGATTGTTGCTTGAACTTTTCACTTCAGCCTGATTTAAATTTACATCTGTTGTGTATCGTGATGTAAATTTTGACCTGAAACTTGTAGAGAATTTCTTTACAATTCACGATATAAAGTTAAGCAATTCCAATATGACTAATCGTTGCAAAATACAAGAAGCGCTTCACATTTTAAAAAAATAAAATAAACCCGCAAACGGACGATTACGCCGTTGGATTAGATCCATCACGTCGATGTGTGGCATATGTCCGTCGATGGTCTCTGTGTAGGCTATTTTGTTAAATAAAATTTCTTGCTAATCGCTAATTAAAATTAAGATTAAGCTTAATCTAAAAATTTTGCCAATACTAAATCTCTTTAAAACATCAAATATCAGCCATATATACTCCAATATCCCTTCTTACTCTATGTTAAGCCAATCAGGTTCGAGAAGATAACGGAGTAATAAATTTTAGGCTAAATTTTTAAATCAGGTCTAATAATAATTTTAATTAGCAAATTAGATATGATAAAAAAATAATAAAATAAATCTAATCGTCCGTTGAATGAATGATTGGCACCGCGTGATCATTAGATCTCGGTCAATTGAAGCTTGATATCATTAGAATCATAATAAAATTCATGGCTTTTGTTGATCAAATTATAATTGTTAATGTAAAATTTATGAATGTGCGTAAAAATTACGACATCGATCTAAAATTTTAAAACAGCTCTCTTATTTTGCTCACATTGGACTCATCCGGTGTCAAAATCGAACAAACATCATAATAAAATTTTCTTTATCTTTCATGTTAATCAAAATTTTTACTATTTGTTGACATAGTTTTTTTTTTTTCTATAAAACATTTTTAAAAGGGAACACAAATTTAAAATATAAAAAATAAAAAAATTCAACTCATTCATATGAAACATGAAATTTTATAAAGAGATATGGCTTTAATAATTTTTCTTATTGGATTATTTTGATCAGTTGTTGCGGTAGATGTTGATGAGATGCTTGACCACACTTTCTTTAACTAGACATGTTCTATACGTGTTTGTTAGGTAACCGAAACCTCATAGTAAAACCAACTGCGCTTCCGAGGAAATTGCGCTGCGCAGCTCATAAAAATCTATATGACGCCTCCGCTTACCAAACGCGGTTGACATTAAACAATTTTTGTACTTAGCTTAAACTAAGATCGGCTCTACTCAGCCCTCCCTTCGTAAATCGGAATTCAATTCTGAACGATTTTATAAAAGTATAACTCTACAATATTCAAAATATGTCTATATATTTACCTCATGTAGGATATTATTGTAAATATGGAAGAATAATTTTAAATCAAATTAATAAATGTTTCTAAGTCATAAGAGGCAAAATTAAAGCTATATTCCCAAAAGAAAAGCTACTCTAATAAAGATAGCACTATAATCTTTCATCCAAGAAAAAAAAAAAGAGCGAACAATAATTGTTAAGTAATACCACCACGCACTTGTGAACTTTTTGTCCATTAATTGTCACAAGCTAAGATGCAGGTAAACACATATTGTCATCACTAACAAGTCTAAATAAGGCCTCAAAAGATGCAGAACTACTATATCGAAGATAGAAATCATCCTGCTTTTGAAGCTCTTTGATTTCAAATAAAATAAAATAAAAAACCTGGAAGGCAAAAAAACTTTCATGCTATATGCAATCTGCAGGAGAAACTCACTGTAGGTTTAGTTATTTGCTTTCCAGTTTCATGCTTAGTTATATGTTCACCAACTGGTGACGAAAGTGGAGAAAATACAAATAAACCCTAATTTATAGAGTATTTTCTTCATCAGCTTGAAGGTTGTTAGGTACAATCAAACAATAAAGTAGAAATAGAAACACTTCTGTGCAAACCATTTGCTAGCGTCACAGATAGATGCGGTCTTCCATGCTTTGTTCTCATCAAAAGACTACCAGAGATTAGGTATTGTAAGTACATACAAAACTTGATGGCTCGTGTCGTATGCCATCAGACATTTACATTTTGCTAAAATAAAAAGTTTATTTCAGGCATTAGAAACATCAAAATAAACCAACTGAATTTCATCAAATACATTGTAACTTGCAACCTTTTCTCCTCAAATCATGAAAGCATTTTTATCGCAACAACATTATCCTTATGTGTTAAAAGCTTTAGGAGCCCTCAAGGTCATGGACTTGGCAGAGTAAAGTGAACTGATGGACAAAAAAATTCACTTAATAAGCCTATTTTAATAATGAAAAATACTTTTGACGAGAATAAATAATATCATAATATTAATGACTGCCAACGTATAAATATATAAAGTTTAGTTGCCTTTCGAGTTCCAAAATCTTAAGAAATAAATTATATTAAAGATAAAACTAACAAAACCTGTTTTAACTTCTTTTTAGTGTATAGCGATGCTTCCCGACTAGTCCTCTTTGAACATTACCATATATCTTTGATGTTAGATGCGCTAATTCCCATCTCTCTAATCATGCCATGATGCTTATTTCCCTACACGATGCCTCAAAAAAATACTCTCTCAAAGATACTGCCTTAAGTAATGCCTTAGAATCTACAACTATGTGGGAGGTGTGTGAGGCACTATGGCCCTATCCTGCACACTAATCTCATCTATTGTCTAAAAACTTCATCTATACACTTTGATTGTTTAATGTAGCAATCGAGGCTTTTTTTTTTCAACTTTTAGCCAATTTGCATTTGATCATAATCATTTTCCTACCTATGCAATATGCACAATACATTAACTCTACCTACTCACCATGTCAATGAATTTTTTGCCCTGAGTTGTGAATGACCAAACTATTAAATGTGGAATCAGAGAATAAGATTTGATTTTAATTTCTAATTGTTGAAGAGAATTGCTCACTCATGAGTCTTAAACGAATATCATAAAATATTACAATGAAGGCTATAAAAATCTTCAATAATAGTTGATCATTAAAGTCAAAATATAAGCTCTTCATTGTAATAACTGAAATAATCCCCACTTGTAAAGAATTGCACAATCACAAGCAAATAAAGAAAAGTAGAAGACAAAAGGAATAAAAAAAGAACGAAGGATCTCACAACAGAGACGAAAAGAGAAAAAGAGACAGAAGCAACATCAAACTCTTATTCTCCACGTCCAAACCTTATCCTCACAAAACGTGGTTTTGCTCCCTCTTAGGCTCCGTTTGGGAGAGCTTTTTTAGTGCGTTTTGTTTTTGAGAGCCTAAATTTTTAATTTTGATACCCGTTTGAATAGTGTGTTTTTTTAGCGAGTTTTAGTTCTCTCGAAAAAATTCGTTTAGCCCTTTTCAAAAACTAAAGACAAATAACTTTTTTAAAGCTTTTTTAGAATCCAAAAAAAAAACTTGAGCTTAATCATTAATACATGCAAAACAATATTTTATCTTTATTCATATGAAGTGCAATCTCTCCAAATATATTTTTTAAAGTATAGTGGTATATTTAATCTTTGTGCGGTTATGAACACAAGTGAATCTCACGGAATAATATAAACTCGTGCATCTTGTGTTTGAGATATCTGTTATACTTATTCTCTCATCTTTATTTAATTTTGGTCGAATTGTATCACTAGCATAACAATTAGTATCAAAGCTTTGATATGAAAGGCTTTTAGATCTATGTATGAAGGATGAAAAGATCAAAATTGATAAATTTGATAGCCAAATTTTCTGGAAGATACAAATAGAACACTACTTGTATCAAAGAAAATTCCATCAAACACTAAAAGGAAGTAATGCTACAATCAACTAATTAGGAAGAGTGGGAGTTAATGAACAAACAAGCTCTAAGAGTCATTCGTCTATCTCTTAATATAAATATTGCCTTCAACTTCCTCAATAAGATGACAACAGCACGAATTATAAGGCACTCTCCATATATATGAAAAACCCTCCGCAGTTGATAAGGTACATATAATTCATAAGTTTTTTAATCTAGGAATGTTAAAAGAGTTTTGACCATCGATCAAATCAATATCTAGCTTTTCAACGGTGGCATTCCCATTACTTATCTAAAACATGGGAAGAAAGATTAGGATTTTCTATTACATATAGTAATGACATTTTACCATTATTCAAAGGATATAAACAATACAAAGAATTAAAGATAAATAAGTGTAAATTACTTTACCACCAAGACTATCACAAACAAGTTTTCAAAGCCCTGTGACACCAGTTGAGTGAATCAAAGTAGAAAGTCAATCTTGCAATGCTTTTGTAGTCATATCATTGGCCCATGAGTTTGTTAAATAAAACCACCTCTTTATCATTAGACTAAGAGTCTGTTTAGAATAGTTGTAGATGTATGAAAAATTAGTGATAGAGATGTTATAGAAAGAGCTGTTGTATGAAAAAACTACGATGAATATACAATTTTTTAAAGTTTCTTTGATTAGTGAAGTGCCTGTTCATCTTTCTACTCTCTCCTCTCTTAAGAGTCCTTGAACATTTTAGTCCGTGTTCTAACGGTTAGGTTGACTTAGCATCAAGGAGTAGTGCTAAGGCCGCACGGGCGACTTGGGAAAGGTCTCTCCGTGATAGTTGGTATCAAAGCCAAGGTTGAAGGCATGGTGAATACTGATAAGGAGCGCGTTGCTGGATCTGAAACCATCTCAACAAGCTCGAGGTCGTGAGGAGCAATGTGATCCTGTCACATCTAAGCCACATGGGAGGTTCAAGGAGGTAATCTCTGGTTTTAAGTCACGCCTTACTCGGGTGGAGGAGGTTATGAATGGGATGTAAGCTAGCTAAGAAGGGGTGAATAGCCTCGAGGAGGAGGACACCACCATCCATTCCTCAATCAGAGACATGATAATCCAATTGAAAGAAACCTTCAAGGATCAGATGGCAAAGATGCAAGAGGACCTAATGAGAGAACTCTGAGGGGTACAACGATCTCATGAAGAAGAGATGAATGGTCTACGTGCAAGCATGGAAGAAATGCGTGGAGACATTGCTTTGTGCAAGCGAGCACTAGTAACTGGATCCAACAACCATGCCATCGAAGCTAAGCACATTGAAGTGCCAAAACCTAAGATCTTTGGAGGACTTCGCAACGCAAAAGAAGCAGATAACTTTTAAGGTGGCTTGAGCAATACTTTGGAGCTATGAGCATCAATGATGAAGATGCCAAGATCCAATTCGCGGCTCTTTATCTTTCCGACACCGCTATGTTGTGGTGGAGGAGGCGAGGAAACATTGAGAAAGGCATGTGCACCATATCCACCTTTGATGACTTCAAAAAAGAACTTAAAAGACAATTCAATCCGGAAAATGTGGAGGATGAAACTAGAGCCAAACTGTGAAGGCTCAAACAAGTAGGATCGATCCAGGAATACATCAAAGACGTCACTAGTCTGGTCTTTGAAATCCCTGATCTGTCTGACAAAGATTCTCTCTTCAACTTCATGGATGGACTTCAACCATAGGCCAAGACCGAACTTAGAAGGCGAGGAATACAAGATCTTGCAAGCTATTCTTTTGAAAGATTGATTACACTAAGGAATCCGCAAAACCAAAGGAAAAGAAGAGTATCCATGTCAAAAGGTGGGGAGACAAAGGACAACATCTGAGAGGAGTCTCGGAATCGACCTTCAGGAAAAGACAAGGGAAGACAGAAGAACAATAAGAGCATACCACATAACAATTGCTTTTTTTGTGGAGGACCCCATTGCAAGGGAGTGCCCTTAAAAGAAAGCCTTAAACTCCCTCCTAACAAGTCATCAAGAAGCGTGAGGAGAGTGATATGGTGGCACAAGTGGGATCCATACGAATGGGATACAAACCGCAAAGCCCCAAACTAAGGGATTGCTCTTTGTAGACATGATCATTAGAGAAAAGACTATCAATGCCATGGCAGACACCGGCGCTTCTCACAATTTCATCTCTATAAAAGAAGCAAGGTGGCTCGTCCTACAAACAATTGGAGGAGGAGGCTCGCTCCATCGAGGCCGTCAACTCAACAGAAACCCATCCATGGTGTAACTCGAGGAGTCAAGACCAACGTGGGAGCTTGGTTGAGTACTTTGGATTTTTTTGTCATCCCGATGGATGATTTCAAAGTTGTCCTTGGGCTAGAGTTTTTGGATCAAGTAAACGCATTCCCAATACCATTTGCCAATAGCATGTGCATCATGAAGAGCAATCAAACTTGCGTGGTGCCAACAACAAGAGCAGTCAAGCCGGATATTAAAATGCTATCGACAATTCAATTCAAGAAGGGCGTTCGACGAGAAGAGGAAAGCTACTTGGCCATTCTTCATGACATGGTTGATTAAGAACTAAAGCCACAAGAAGACATGCCAAGAGAGGTGGCAGTGATGCTCGAAGAGGCATCTCACCAGCTGAGTTGCCAAAAGAGCTACCACCCAGAAAGGAGATAGACCATCACATCGAGCTGGAACCGAGGACACCAAGCCACCAGCCATGGGAGCTTATCGTATGGCACCACCGGAATTGACAGAGCTATGCAAACAGCTGAAGGAGTTGTTGGAAGCAAGATTCATCCGACCCTCCAAGGCTCCATTCGGTGCCCCGGTTTTGTTCCAGAAAAAGAAGGAAGGTTCATTGCGCATGTGTATAGACTATCGGGCGTTGAACAAAGTAACAATGAAGAATAAATATCAAATTCCTCTCATCACCGACCTCTTTGATCAATTGGGGGATGTTAAATACTTCTCCAAGTTAGACCTTAGATTGGGCTACTATCAAGTACGGATAGCAGAAGGGGATGAGCCAAAGACAACATGTGTGACCAAGTATGGATCTTATGAGTTCTTGGTTATGCCCTTTAACAACAATGCCCAAAACAACCTTTTGATGAACAAATTATTCCATCCATACCGGATCAATTTGTGTGTCTACTTAGATAATATTGTAGTGTATAACAAGACACTCCAGAGCATCTTGAACACTTAAGGAAAGTATTCCAAGTGCTCAAGGATAATAAGCTCTATATCGAAAGAGGAAGTGTTCTTTTGCAAACAAGATGTGACATTCTTGGGGTATAAAATAAGAGATGGCAAACTCATGATGGAGGATAATAAGGTGCAAGCCATCTAAGATTGAGAGCCACCCTCAAAGGTAAGTGAGCTAAGATCCTTCTTAAGGCTTGTAAACTACTATTGAGGGTTCATAAAGGGTTATTCTACAAGGGCTGCTCCATTAACGGGCCTACTCAAGAAAAAATGGAGTGAACAAAGGGAGGTAGCTCGGGAGCTATACCTCCTTGGAGGTATACCCTGGATCTTTTCAACAAGCTTTCACCCCCAAAACGATGGACAGACAAAAAGAATCAATGCTCTCTTAGAGCTATACCTACGGTACTATGTGGATGCAAATCAGAAAAACTGGGCAAAGCTTCTTGATGTGACTCAATTTTCCTATAACTTGCAGCAAAATGAAGCTACAAGTAAAAGCCCATTTGAAGTCATCATGGGACAGCAACCCAAGACACCTCTCACCCTTGCCACTAGCTATGAAGGGAGGAGCCCCGCAGCATTCAAGTTCATTAAGTCCTGGAGTGAACAAAGAGAGGTAGCTCAGCCACACTACACACAACAAGAAGGATGAAAAAATGCGTGAATAAAAAAAAGGAGGCACTTGGAGAAGAAGGTTGGTATTTGTAAAACTCCTACCACAACAATTCAAGATACTCAAAGGTACACAAAGGGTTTGGTACTTAATATGAGGGGCCTTTTGAAGTAATCAAGCGGTGGGGAAAGTCTCTACAAACTCAATATCTGCCAAAACTAAAATCCACTCAATCATTCATGTAAGTATGCTAAAGCCATATCATGAGGACTTGGAGGAATATCCAAGCGAGCCCCTACAATGATTACTTCCTTTGAAAGTAGAGGAAATAATATTAGATCGAGTAGTCCGCAGGCGTGGGGTGCCAAACTATAGAGAATATCACATCCAATGGAAGGGATTGCCAAACAGTGAGGCCGGCTGGGAACATGAAGATACTTTGTGAAAATTTAGAGACAAGATCCAGCAATATCATGAAGAAGGCGCGATAAGAGCATCGCGAGCTTAGGTGAGGAAGAATGTTACGGATCATCATTACAAGAGAGGTTAGTCATGCTCTCTTAGCCATACACAAGGAAAGAAGATTCAAGAGAAATATAGAAAGGGGAGGAACAACTTTGAGGACTCGAAGATTCCACCAAAATCCAAAAGACTTTGGAAGGAGAATGCTTCAAAAGAACTCTAAGAAAGTTTGGAATACTCTAGAATCCTTGTATATGCTAGGAGTAATGTGAAATAATTTAGAACTATGTATATTCTATTGTATTCTAGAACCTTCTATCTAGAACATTCTATAGGCTATGAGGAGGACTATAAGTAGAGGTCATCACCCCTCATTTTGAACTAACCAAGGTTCTCAAGCAATCTTTTATTGAAAAGTTTCTTCAATTAGTAAAGTGTTTTTCAATCTTTCTACTCTCTCCTCTCTAAAGAGTCCTTGAACATTTTAGTCCGCGTTGCAAGGGTTAGACTAACTTAGCATCAAGGAGAAGTGCTAAGGCCGCACAGACGACTTGGGAAAGATCTCTCCGTGACATAAAACTCACTAAGTAATTTTTTTTTTAAAAAAAAAAGGACGGCCCTTAAAAGTAATGAATCCTTTCATACACTAGCATTCTCACAAGTAATATGCACGCATAATTAACAAAATAATGTATATTGATAAAAAAACCATAACAATGTGATGAAGAAGGATAATTATGTACCATCACCTCCCTAAGTCCTAGAAGAGATATAACTAAATTGTCTCTTTATTAATACACATTATTTTGCTTCATTATATGATTATTTAGTCTGTTTTTTATTTTGGATCTTTATTTACATGCCTTACCAATTTCAGTATCATTCAAAAAAAAAAAAACCAATGCACTAGCTAACGTGTATAACAAAAGGTCTGTCTTTGAGCTATTCAAGGAATGTTCTTAGTAAGTTGATCATCACTCCCGAGTGAATTCAACAAGTGGAAGAATCCAAGACAGATATTCCTCAATATGCCAAATGGATGATGCTTGCAAAGAAAAAAA